>JAUCRC010000010.1:9427500-11827500 GCA_032399595.1 Tetragonula carbonaria | reverse complement strand
CCTTCGGACGTCACGTAATTTCTAGATTAAGAGAGAGAGAGAGAGAGACTTTAATTTGCAACAAGTTGGAAATGTTTGATAATCCGCTCTCTGCTTGCACAAGCGAGATTAATTTTGACAATGTTGACGGCCTTGATTTAACGAACAAAAATTTCCAAGTAATCTGAGAGATGAAAATAAATAAATCAACAAGCTTCCGTAGTTAACAGCGAATCAGTACACGCGCTACTATACCGATTCTAATCTCGATGCAACGTCTCTAAACAATCTCCGCGCGATTCGCCCGTCCAATTTAGGAAAGTTGGTTTAGTCGCACGAGCCTCGCGTTTCCTCGCGGTGATAAACCGCGTCGTCTTCGATTTCCGCGCGCGATAGCACGCACACTGCGTGAGCGGTGAACGAGGTCGGATCAGGGAGAGAGGCGTTAAGGTATAGGTACGATGAAGAATGTTCTGGCAGAGCGCCTCGGGTCCATCGGATCTTTATTAATAATTGCCTATCCTCGGATCGGATCAAGTTTCTCCGCGCTTCGCGTTCATCGTTCCGGTATTTCGCTGACGAAACACGCACGTCGCTGCCTCGAAATGCAGAGAGGAAGACGAAGGATGAAGACGTCCAACGTTTCCAACGAGTCATTAACAAATTCGTAAGGAAACTCAATTAAGCACGGGGAGAAAATCGAAAGTCGATCGACGAGACGAGCACGCCTTTCCTGGCGTGACTCTCTTTCACTTTTTTCTGCTCGTCTCCGTCGACGCTTTCCTCCAATTCTCGTTTTTCCTTCTTTGGCGGAATCGCGATAAATCGGATCTTTTTAAGTTTTTAGCTTATGTTTTTATTCGAACTACTTACCCTTTGTATATCGGTTCTAGTTTTTTTCTGTGAAAAATCGTTTCGATTATTTATTTCTATTTTTGAGAAATAGAGAGAACTATATAATTTAGAGAGCAAATCTTCATCCGTATATTTCACCAGGAATCATTCAAGTTCTAAAAACTATTTCATTACATTGAACCAAAGGTAACTATGTTTCTCTTTGTGTGCATGCGAAAAGCGAGGAACAAAAACTTTATTGGACAATATGTCGATCGTTTTGTTCCATTATCTTCTGCCATCTTTTAGGCAACTTCAGCAGTGAAATTTAGCAAACCAATTCTGACACTGCCATAATTCGTAGGCTCCTTACACGTCGGAAGGTACTATACACGTCAGATAATTTTTTATGAACTCGCATAGCGTTTTTCCTTTTTGGAAATAGTAAAATGTATAGGAAAATGTTTCTTTTTGATTTTTCACTTTGAAATCGACGCCAAACGGACAATTTTCTAAAACAGTAAGATAGGTATCAGACTACGCAATGAATCTGCGGTTTGTAGCGAAGTTAATTTTAAGACGTGTCCATCTATTGAAAAGAAAGATACGCAATTATTTATTATTTTTTTCTTTTTACATACATATTTCAAAATCGAACGTTTCAAATAATTTCAATACTACCTTATTTATTAATTATACTACTTATTAATTATACTATTATAACCTGACCTAATTATTTATTAATTATACCTAATTCTACCTTAAATGAAATTCGCCCTCGAAATTCAATAAAAAAAATAGAAAACGACGGAACTGTCCAAAACCGAACGAGACAAGCTTTGCTACCATATTTGACTATCAATCTCGATCTAGCATGGAGAGTTTTCCACGGCTCGGTAACCTTGTTTCCACGTGGAAGATCGACGGAAAAGACGCGGTTGCCGACGCGGTTCGATCGATCGAGGCGCGAGATGGTCGAAGAAGGAAGGCCGGTCGGCGCGCGGCGCAATCGCGAGATTTCCGTGAGAGCCGACGTGATCGAAAAGCCAATATCTGTTGCGCTCGATCCGCTGCGACCGCAGGGAGAAACCAGGCAGCCTGAGATCCGCCTAATGAACCGATCGCTGTATCGATTAGCGCCGGTTAAGAGCGATCGATTGCGTGTCTTGTCAAATTTGTCAACGGGCGCGAACCGGCCGCAGACATAACGATCCCGTCGGCCAGCTCGCCGAGCTTGCGAAACAACCAGACACGCTCGACAAGGAGAGCCGCGCGCAAGCAAAACAAAGATGATCGATACTCCTTGGCACGCGTGCTTCTTGACACTTTGGCCTAGCCGAAAATTCACACGGGCTCGCGGAGATTTTTTTTGTCTTGATCGTACGCACAAGTATATATGGGTCAACATGTACAAGAAAGTTAGAGTTTTAGAGTGTTTATTTGGAAATCATTGCGGGTGTCGAACACTTGATATAAATACGATTTTGTGTATATATTTACGTAAAAGGAATATTTATATAAAAGGAAAGATTTATCGACAGAAGCGTAATTGAAGAAAAATCGAAAGAGATTTATCGAGATTTTGTATATATACATATAAGAATATATATACATATACGTATAAGAAAAAGAAAGATTTAAAATATAATATGAAATGAAAAACATGAAAAGATTGAATCCTTTCAAGGAAGAAACGGAGATTTATTAAAGTAAGAATAGAATAAGAAGTATTACATGATTTATGATTTATGAAACGAAGGGGTAAATTTTCTAGAAACGTAATTGAAATAAATAAATAATGAAAAGTAACGATCGAAAACGTACGAACCTCTTTAAAAATCTCCGTTCCCTACGCTGCCTCAATTTAAAGCTCCGTACGAAACTGGACTCGAGATCCTCCACTTCTCTCTGCTAATCGCCTGATACGCGTCCGAACCACGAAAGATCATTAAATCGCGAGCACAGCTGTTTCTTCGATCTCGTGATTAATCCCAATGAACCAGGCAGAATTACGCTGTATTTCTTTGCGCAAGCTACAATCTGGCCCGAAAATTTGTGCGAAGGGGGGAGGGGGGAGGAGGTGGCTTGCTTGTTGCTCAATAATAAGACGTTTCGTTTTTCCACGTATAAGTGGTAGTTTGCCGTGGTCGCGAGGAAGAGGAACCGTGCGTGCTTGGCCGACCGCAGCACGCACCGCGGCATCCACTTCCGGCTGTTTCGAACGGCACGTCCGTGTGCACGTTCGCGCCGCTCGGTCGCCAATTTACGATCATCGACAAGCGCTAAAAGCGGTCCGTCGAAGGCCCCTTCTTCGATCGCGCGCCGCGACGTCTTACTTATCCGTTGAAACACGCTGTTATGATGTAAGGAGAAACAGCCATTGCCGTTCCGACTTGATCTCTAAATTTTATATCCTGTCCTGTTATCGATCGAAAAATTTTCCCAGAGACATGATTCCCACGAGAGATCGAGGAAATTACTAATTTTGAAATCTGTCAACATTCGATTATTGATCGAATCGAGCCGAACTTCTCTACCGAAATCGAAAATCCGAGGTATTATACGTTATAGCAAGCGTGTACCATCGGTGGAATTTCCCCGCGCCATTCATGGTTCATGGTACCGAGCAGTAACACACGTCGTCATAACCGTTCGCATTAAAAGTACTAAAAGAAAAGAAATAGTGACGGGAGAGAGAAGCGATCACGAGGGTTACGAGATAAACCGCGTGAGCGTGAGTATAAGCGTGAGCGCGGCCCAATTACTATAAATTGAGTTATAACCGGGTCAAATTGCCGATAATTGGCGATTGCATAGCTTCATCGAGTCACTCCTCCTCCCACGTATTCTCTCGCACCACCTGATCGGTTCGCCTTCGTCTCGCGTATGAAGTTATTCCCGGTGAAGCGGTCTCCGCGCGTCGGCGAAACAGGGATTAGCTCGCGAGTCCATTCTTGCAAACGAGACGATACCGTGTTTTAAGCACGTGATATTGTTCCATCTAGGCGAAGGAGAGAGCAGAAAAGAGAAGGCGAGGACCGAGAAAGAGGAGAGGAGACGGATACACATATACATACGTATGGAGAAGAACATTATCCCCCGACAATACAAATTGCTGATTATGCGCCCGGCTTTTACGTGCCTTCTAATTGGGCCGCCTTGCCTCTTGGGAAAGATCGAACGATCGCACGATCGGCCCTCGTTAACCCCTAACGCTCCGCGTGCACGCCATGGCCCCGTCTTCGCTGCTCTGTTTCTCTCTCTCTCTCTCTCTCTCTCTCTCTCTCTCTCATTTCCCGCGCGACGTCGTTCGCTCCTGCGCGTATATGGACATACAGGAAGTCGCAGCACGCGTTGTTGGACAAGTTTCCAGCCTCGTCCCCTTTGACTATCGAAATCTGGATCAGAGGACCGCGACCGTCTCTTCGTTGATCCTTCGCTCGTCGATCGCTCTTCACGGGTCGCTCTCGTATCGAAGGAGCTGGTACTTGGTCTTCTCTTTGGACTTGTTGTTGCTTGAAAAGAAACTAAATTTTATACGAAAGATTAGAATTACTTTCATATGCCGCATGCGAGTCTTTTAAATATAATTGTAGAAATTATGACGAAACAGTATTTTATGTCATGCAACGAATATGTATGTACATCAGAATTAAACAAAATCTAAGACTCAACTGTGACTTACGGATACAATGGACATTAACGAGCGGATCGAAAAAGGACCGAGTCTAGAAATCAATTGTGATTCGATAGATAGATAACGACCGTTAATGAGTTGGTGAAAAAGTACGAGTATCGATCCGAACCGATAACACTTGGAACCGACATATTGTACAGTGTACTCCACAATTCAGGCATTTCTACCTTCTTGCAGCGGCCTGACAACTAGTCAGCCCGCTGATAGTACAAACCGTCACGTACGTGATCTACATGCGGAGCAATCGGCTACACCGGTGAAATATTAAATGGATCGCGTGTGCTGCGCTATCGGTACAACCGCCGAGTACCCATCCATTCGCGAGAGACACGACACGCAAAAAATGTATAAAACATCTCAGCTTCGTAAAAACTCTTATGGATTTGCATAAATATTCGCTAGTTATCTAGCTATTCGTCTAGTCATCTAGTTATCTCGAACACGTTAAGAGCATCGGAGAAGAGATAACTCTTGGAAATTGTATCCAAGGATCCCTCCTTAGTTAGTTTATTAACTTTCCTTATGAAATCTTCTCACTAGATATAAAGACTATATTTCCATAGCTCTCCGTGCACGCTGAGTTTATCCCCGCTATCAGCTGAACCTTGCCGATCGACGTGCACGTGACAACATCGGCTCGATAAACCAATACTCACCGTGGGACACGGCTCATTACTCAGCGTTATGGCAGCCAGTCGTTACGAGAGTATATATACGTATTCGTCGTAATCGATTAATACTCATTACACTCGTCCTCTCTCTCTCTCTTTCTCTCTCTCTGTCTGTCTATTTCGTTTCTGTCTGAAGTTTCCTCGATCGTTAATTCTCTTAGCTGGGATGCGCCGACTGCGGAGGAAAAGAGGGGCCAGAGGTTGGGATAAAAGAAGAAGAAAAAGGAGGAATAAAAAATAGACGAGACACGAGGCAGTGTATACACGAAGGAAACGGCAACTTCTTATTCGAGACGCGTAGAACGCGAGTAAGTAGTCGATCAATGGCTCCTTCGATGTCCGATGGGGACTTTCAGGTCCCCGGAGAGCTGTCGACATCGGACACTGGCGGTGCGCTATGTTCGCCGTTTTCTCGTCATTTTATGCGCGCGTTTCTCCTTTCGCAGAGGAGATCTTCCCTCGAAACGCGCGACGGAGAAAACGGCCACCGGAAAGGTATCGCGAGCGATCTCGCTCGGCCACCTCTTGCGCGTCTTAAAGAACTTCCGTCTGTCTGTGAGTACCGGGCTTCGAGAATCCCAGTCCCGTCTCAGCGACCTCTGGTTTTTGTCTTGTGCAAATGAACCTATCAACGTCGAGCCCAACTGCGTTCTCCTTAATCGATCTACGATCTTCTGAAGTTGTAACGTCGCGCGGAATGTCAATATCCGCTTCAATTGCAATCTCGATCGACTGTCAGTCGTTCTCGACAAGCTCGGTTACAAGAAAGAAAGACGCTGATGTATACGCAATTTAAATTTATCGCGGTGTTACGTAGGTAGTTTATGACGCAGCGTGGAATTAATTTTCGATCAAGCGGAAACTAAATTGGAACTCCAACGGCTGAATGGCTAAATTGGCGTTGCAACGTTCCCGAAATTCAACAAACCGACTGTCCCGTCGAACGTCAATCAACAAAGTACTCACCCCGATTGCAAGAAAACCAAATGGAATACTTGCTCATCGCGAGTTGTACGAGATTCTTTCGATCGATCCCCGGCGGAGGACTAGATCGCGAGTCTAGATCGCTCCAGTTTCCCCGCAGCGCGAATCGATCGGCGGTCAACGTCGATCTCTGAACATCTGATCAGCGGCTGGTGATTCGACTCGATATTTCACTCGACGAGAGGCCGCAAAATCGCGTGCCCGTGTGCGCCAACGTTGGCCAACGTCTCATGCATAGAGTCATGACGATGACGAGTCTAAACGATCGCTTATTGCAACCGACTGGTCGCCTGTGACTGACGCACTCTCTCTCTCTCCCGAGTCTCGCCCGTTTGTTATCCCCCTGGATCCGGTGCTCCACATGGTTCCACGATGGACGTGAGACATTATCCGAGTGACTGGAATGGAGTTTGCTCCCCTCGGAGCACTCGATGATCTGGAGAAAGGTTGCGGAATCTTCAGCACGAAGATGGATGAATGTGGATTGATTTAAGACGATCTAGATGCAACGATAAGTCAGAGGTAGTTTGAACGATGAACATCGGGGCCCGGCAAGAAAGAACAGCGATTAATTCGTTTCAATTAATTCCGATGTATAAATTGTAGGAATATCTCAATTTTATGGAATTTTTATGGAAGTTTTTGATCGATAATAATCTGTTCGGGTAATGGGTTGATTTTTTAAATGGCCCCAAACATTGGACATTCAGAGTTGCTGAACGTTTGATAAAAAAAAAGAGAAGGACGAGAGGAAATAAATAAGAAATTACGTCTAAACTAGTTTATCTTCGTTACGAGAAGAATCTTTTCGAAATGATCCATCTCAATGAAACGACGTTGAAGCTTGTTGATATCGGCCGATCTGCTACTTCTTACCAAATCCTCTTGCAAATGCGTTTATTATATAATAGGACAAAACCGATCTCGAACACTTAGGTAACATTCCCCAGTGAGTCGAACGGAAAGCCAACTAGCGACCACTGACATGTCACGAGTACATGTGCTGTAAGTTGAACAAATCGACTCGGACGTGGCTACGATTTTTCAGGGTGTACCAGTTTTTTTTTCCTGCGATACCTACCGCGCGCGTGGAACGCGGCCGCTCGTGTCCCGTATATATTACAGCGTGAAATGAATGATTCCCTTCCCTGATACGAGCCACGGCGCCTTGAATTATAATCGATTTCCGCGAAAGCACACTCCCGATGAATCTCAAGCTTGGAGTTGTGCTTATATAAAGTTATCCTCTGCGATGATGCTGAGTTGTGCACGAAGTGATTTGTCGATTAAACGATCATTGTTCTCGGAGCCGACTTTGATTCAATTTTTCATACTTGTCAATGAGCCGTCCTAAATTGTCACGAAGCGTCACGTTGCATGTGACTTCAGAGTTCTAGAGTTCCTCAAGTATTGCAAATAGAATTAAGCATCTTCTTCGCTCCGAATTAAGTGTCATTTTCCTTCACGTGTGCTCAATCTCTTTCCATGATGTTTCTAGATGCACGATTCAGATCGATCGAGGAAACCGTTTTTCAAGATCAAGTGAGTGAGTGCCTTCACGTAGAACAGAAAATGAAAAAATTCTACGAATCCTCCTGGACGCGAGAGACTCGTCCAGCTTTCGCGTGTTACGTAAAATGATTATTGAGCGGCTGGGATTCGCTTCGTGTGCGCGAAGGCACGGTCGATTAGCATCGTCGACGATGCTGGCTCGCGCAAAGACGAGCGGACCGAAGCGAAGAGGCGCGAGGAGAAGAGACACGCGGACGACGACGACGATCGCGTGCGATCCGGACGTGGAAGGAACGTTCGACCTGGCAAGGTCAGTCGCGTGGGCAGATATCCGTAACTCGGCGATTTTGCAACGCGTTCGCGCTTCCTGCTGCAATTGATTAATGACGAGTGGCGTTATATATATATATATACTTCGTCGATCGCGTCCTCACTGCTGTCCGTCGACCATCATCCTCCAAGGCTGATATGTCAATCGGCTGCCGGATTTCCAGGGTCACTCCTTGCTTATCCACCCATCCTTTCGTTTTGTATGAAATTTGAACTTGACAGAACTCGGACAGAAAGCTGTATTTGTGCTTCAGAAGTGAAACGTTGAAACTGACGACCGAGAGACAGTGGTGGTAGATCGTCGAGTTGTATCTTGATGTTCGATTCTGGTTTGGAACGTTGGAACTGATTCTCGTGAAGGCGTGGAGATATGGATGCGTTAGTAAAACAGAAGACATTTATGTTACGTGTTTTGTTCGGGCTGGCCGATTGAAGTCGAATTATTCATTAATAGCCTCGGTGCCATCCTAGAATCCTAGGAACTACTTACGCAACTACGTAAATGTGCAAACAACTCAAGGAAGAGAGAACACTGGGTAACCAGAGGTAGAACCATCGTTTTTGTAGGTTAAAGAAAAATATTTAGTTTCGCGTTACGTTTGGATACTGGCCACTTGTATTTATCGTTTACATACTATGTACAAACTCAAGACAGAAATTGATAAAAAGATTCGGAATCGTGTGAATAAAACAAAAAAAGAAAAGAAAAAAGAAAAGAGAAGAAGAACAAAGAAAAGAGAATTATCCGTGTGGATAAACAGAGAGTGGTCCGTTAACGCGAGCCGAGAGATCCCTTACATTAAACGGAAGCGTAAAAACGATACTCCGACGATTCGCAGTCGATCGCGACCCCCCCCCCCTCGCCCTCCCTCCGCTCCTCTTCTAATTATGCACACACGAATGATTTTTTTTTCATTCTTCTTCCCACCTCTTTTTGCTTACTTACAACATGCACGTGACGTCACCGTCTCTCGTCCACTTTTATTAACTGACCTCTCGTCGTGACAGGATCGCGGATGCGATCGTTACCAATCGTCTTCTCCTCTCTTTCTTTCTCTCTCTTACACGCGCACACATTCTAAATCTCTCTGTCTGTCTGTCTGTCTGTCTGTCTGTCTGTCTCTCTCTCTCTCTCTCTCTCCACGCCCACACGCGGCTCGCTATCGAAGAAGAACGACGACGAAGAAGAACACGATTTACAACGATGAATCTCGCGTAAAGAAGAAAAGAGAAAAGATAAAATGCGGTCCAAAGTCCATGTACAATATAGAATATTTAAAATATAAATACATATATTATATTAAGGCACTGCACTACTGGCTGATATATATACGATTTAACGATTTCGATGAAAACCACCGACGCGTTACGTCCTTGCTTCGGTTCGAGCGATTTTTAAATATAATATCGCAGTTTTAGAACAGCACGTACAATCGTTGGACTCGTTTAATTATTTGGAATTGTTTGCAAAATGCTGAATTTCATTTGTTATACTACGCGTCCGTCGCAGTGTGCGCGTCAGATTACATTAACATATGTCATTACGTATATTATATGATTATTATGTCACTATATAGAACATACTAACAACGGGATATAAACTGTTTATCAGTCAGTATATTAAAAAAAAAAAAAACTGTTTTCCCATACTTACCGATTACGAGAAAACGGTTGGCCAGTAAATTCGTCAACACCCTGTAGGTACCCCGTCGACATTAGCTCAAATTGCATATTCTATATACACCGTCACGAACACGTAATGCATAACGAGCAAAATTCGCAATAGCAGTATCGACAGTTCATCAAGCGAGTTCAACAATTGTAGTACAAAAGTACATATGAAAAATATTGCTGTCTACGATATATATTTGAAAAATCGTCGAAATCGAAGTGGGCGTAGCCCATCGGCAGATCAGTTTCCGGTTTCTTTATACAGCGATTTATCATTAGTACTCTTATTATTCCTTTCTCGATATATAATACGTGATACAACGATACGGAGGTACTCACAAACGATACTCGCTTGTAATAAATTAAATATCACGTCGAATTGTGATACCTATGTACAAATTTGAACACATTTTTCGAGGCGGGTTTCAATTCTGTTGTACGATTACCTCATAACTTTCCCATGTATCGCGTATATTCACGTTTATCCAACAAACCTTGCTCGATTCCACCAACGATTGTTCCAACGGCTCCGGTAGCAGTCAGTTGCTGCTAGCAAAGCCTTTGGAGCCAACCCAATAAGCGGGTTGGGTTGCTATGAAAATCGTCACAGCGACAGAGGTAGCTCCGGCCTCTTGACACCTAACGTCAGATCCAACGGCTTGCTCTTCGTCGTGGCTTCCTCCTTCTCCGGGCTATCGCGATCGCGATCGTTGTCGTTCGACCTGTTGTCCTCCGACGACGACGATTGACTCGGTCTCGGTGAATTCCTGCTGGATCTGATGCTGAGATCTATCGGCTCGTCCTGCTCCACGGCCAGACCTCCGGGGCTTGGACTGACGAGTAGCAGATCACCGCCTCTCGGAGAATGTTGAGACGTGGCTGGCGTGATCAGACCGGGTGGCGGGTATACCAGGCCTAGACCGTGGTGAAGATGGTACGCCGTCGTCAGGGTGACCGTAGCGTTGATCTTTCTCGGCGGGAAATCTCGTTCGGACAACGTCGGTGAGGCGGCGCTGGCTTTGAAATAACTCAGTACCGAGTTACTCCTCGATTCCTGGGAGACGTCGCCGCCGTTTATCGAGGACGTTTCGCTGTCGCTCGGTGTGTCCGACGTCCTCTTGAAAGTCGGCAGAAACGGTCTGAGCACGTCAGCTGGGCTACTCGGCACGCAGACGCCCTCTCTCTGAACAAAATTTATCTGGAACATCGGCGATCTTGGCTGATGTTGTTGTTGTTGTTGTTGTTGTTGCTGCTGCTGCTGCTGCTGCTGCTGCTGCTGTTGCTGCTGCTTATAAAACGGCGAAGGTGTTGTTTCCCTGGTTGGCGTACCCGAAAGCTGTTGAGCATTTCCACCGACTCTCTCGCGTTCCTTCTGCCAGGCGAGCAAACGCAACTGGTTCTGAAGGGCAACGTCGTCCGGGTGCGGAGACTTGTTCTCCCTCTCGTGTTCCTGTTTCAGCATCGCCACGTGCAACAGATGCGACTGGAGCGCAAGGTCTTCCTGACTAGGTGAGGTACGGTCTTTCCCGTCCTTGTACGCCACGCCGCCTTGCTGCGGCGGAGCCTGAGGGAGGAATCCCGGTATGAAACTCGGCCCGAACGGCGAACCCGTTCCCGGCGTCCCGCTTTGGCTTCCGTTCGTCTGCTCCTGAAGCAGACAGTGGATCTTGAACCAGTTGGAGCGGCGCCCGTACCGCGAGCCCGACTTCGACATCCCGACCATCAGGCATTTTCGCAGGCGGCACGCTTTGCACGCCGTACGGTTCTTCTTGTTGATCACGCACACACCGCCGTTTTTGCACTCGGAGATGCTGCCCAAGTTGTTGTACGTGCGCCCGAAGAATGACTGCGAACAGAAGAAAGAAGAGGACGATCAACACGGTAGAAGCGGACGAACTCGAGCAGTTTCCCAAAGTCTTCCGAATTTCCGAAGTTTCGCGCGTGTTTATTTTCAAACACGAAATTCCCACTGTTGGTCCCGTCTATTAACACGTCCGGATGCAGCGTGCGTCATACGAATTTCGTACGAATTTCGCGGAAGGAACCGACGTCACGCGCGCGATGTGCGAATGAAATGATTCGATTTTCTGTGAAATAAATCGTACGAGATCGTATTAGCCAGCTTAACGTTACGAAACTACTGTCATCAACTGGCTTTCACGGAGAGTTTAGGTGAAGAGAATTGAGGTGACAATTTAACCAGTTACACCAGTCAAAAGGGAACGTTCGTCCCGTGAGTACAAAGGTTCGGGCCAGACATGCTCTGGTCCCGAGTGGATTCTTCGGGGGATTAAACGTCAACGTTTAATGTTACGCGTGTCACGAGAATTAGCATGCCTCTGTCTAGGAGTGGAAGGTCGAGCAACGGAGGCAGGATACACGAAAGGGTGGCACAACGCGTTGAAGATGGAGCGCGTTGTGCGCGGCGCGGCTGCTCGTAAAGTTAAACGCCTGTCGGCCGACGATAAAACCGACTGGAAAGCGGCGCATCTTGAACTAATTTACGACGCGGCGACCCTTCTTTCTCTGTCTCGCTGCTCGCGCCGAGCTCTCGACTCGTCGCTAATCGAGTGTCTTTTCTGCGCCGAGCACGAGCCTCTTCCCTTCTCAGTCGCTTCATTTTGTTCCAGATATGGACGAAAGTATTCGCACGCTCGATGAAAAAGTTGTGCGATACGCTTTAAAGAATTGTAATTTTATAAAAAAAGAAAACAATCGTACGACGATCCAAATGATCTCATCTTTAACAGTCTTATATTTGTTTTTCCTTTTTTTTTTTTTTTCGAAGATGTCGTGTAGAGAGTGGAAAAGCAAGGATAGCTTTTGTTTTCGAACATTGTAAAGATTCTAATGTCTTGGGAGAAGTTAAAAAATTTTTCTCGTGACTAAATCTAGCTCCTGAAGATTGAAGTCTTCTTTTTACGACGACCTCTCGAAACTTGCTGCACGATTCTTTCCTCGCTATTTTATTGAACTTCGAAGGTTACGGTTAAATGGCAATACGGATTTTTTTGAACTTTTGTCTTTCAATTCTTTGATGTTCGATAAAATGGCGAAGAGAAATGGCAAGGCAGAGAGTCGATGTAAAGAAAAAATTTCGATATTCGAGATTATGATAGATCTTTTCATGAAAAAAATTTTTCAGTGATTTTAAAGGCGTTTAAATTTATACAGTTTTCGAAAGTACGGAACGGCAAAGCATCACGTAAAAACGTCTTTGGATAAACTGAATTCAAGATTGATAAAGCAGAGGTTTTCACGCTTTAAAATGACCATCTGGATTGATGTACGATTTTGTTTCGCAAAGTTCAAACAATTTAAAATTTTTCACCGACTTTTGTCCATCTCTATATACTTTCTTTTTTGTATATCTAAAATTGTTTTTTCCCCCTCTTTTGCATCATCACTGAAAAATCAAAGGTGTCTGGTCATCTTAGCGGCTGAAATATAAAATTCGATCGCTTGACCTGAAATGATTCAATGACGCAAGTGTCGTCGAAAACCGGAAAGCTTCTAACTCTGTTCTTCACCTGAAGCATTCACGTGGGCGGGCGAGTAACGGTTCGAAATCCAAAAGCTCCCATAGCGGTAATCGTTCCAAATGGAATCGACGAATCATCCACAGAGAGTGTCTCCACCGTCTCGATCCGTGACCCAAAAATTCACGCTTCAGTAATGCGTTCAGATTACTCGTGCGCGTGTCATCGATGAATCATTCGGCTACTTATAATGTCGCTTATGCCAGCCAAAGTTTTCTCTTCGTCTCTTCGTAGAAGAGGAAGCAAAGTTACCCGTGCTCGATCGGAAAGAGACTCGAGCGCGAAGGAGACAGATATATTCGATGATTGATCGCCGAGATTTCGGAACAACCGAGTAGTACTCTCAGCAAAGTGGTAACCGCAACGATGAAAACGGACCAGCGATACCGCTGTAATCTTCTCGATCTCGTTCGACGAACAAACGCGAGCTAGAAAAGGCTTCTGCACGCCAGATGATCCTCGGCTGTCACCGCCAATTATGTGAAAGACCTACGAAAGATTCGTTCGGAAATACGATCGAGAATATTAAATATTTAAGTTTACGCACACGGTAAGATTCAGCCCGTGGGATATAAACATTAGAGAAACATTAGTGAAAGTGAAAATAAATATCTGCAAGTGTTGGTTACATTATAGAACTCTTTTCGAAAATCGCTTACAAGTAGAACTGATCAAATAAATTTCGAAATCAGGCGCGTGCCTGAGTGAAACGAATCCGACACGTTGATCTTCCAATTTGCATCGCTCGTCGCCGGATTATTTCGAGACTGGCGTAAAAACGACTCGACTGGCGACCAGAGACTGAAACAGCCTGGTTCCCACAACCTGTCATACAACCTACATCCCCAAATCGATCGACGTGGTTAGCTGTGGAGGAACGCGAGGGTTGGAGAGCAAAGCGCGTTTCACTGCGTGCCGCTGCGACTCGCAACTCTTGACCGTAGAGAGCAAACGAGGTGGACAACGGGATTCGCGAGGAAGGATTTACGCAACAGGCGCGTGGTCCGCCGTGTTTCTCAGACTTTTCTCCCTCTTTTTTCCTTTTTCCTCTTTCTCTCTTTTTCCTCGACTGGTCCGGTTGGCGAACGCCAGAAAATCGGAATCGCGACGGAAAGCGAGGAAAAAAGAAAAAACAGTTCCACGCGGCTGTCGAGCCGTAAATGGCTCGCCGCGACAAATCGGTCGCGAGCAGGCCGCGAGATTAGTGCAAATCAGCCGGCACGCCCGGAATCCCGAGCCGATTTGTAACGCCATATATATATTTATACAGAGAGAGAGAGAGAGAGAGAAACGCCGCGCCGCTGAGGAGAACGTTTGTCCGTGATCGTGAACGCAATCAGCCGAGCGCGGGAAAGCTTAACAAATTGTCGATGAAAAATGCGACGGAACGTTCCTCGAATAGTCTCGGGAAATCTGTCGAAACGAGTGCAGCTGACTCGTCTCAGGCCATCGTGAAAACGTTACGTCTGCGCGTTTGCGAGAAGCGTCGTGATTACGACGTTTATGACAATCGTAATAATTATGTTGCGTTGTACGATATGTTATATCGCTCGTATATCGAAGTGTTCCAGCGATTTTACGATGAATATATTACAGGAAATATTATGATTACGATATTTACGATCGTAATTATGCCGTTGCATTATATGATGTGCGGTATCGTAAATTGTACTGATAGAAGATCTTAAAAGGAAGTACACTGTTAAACTATATAACTGAAATATTAATAAACATAATATAACGTACTAACAACACCGTACGTAATAAGTCTAAGATCGACAATTTACGAAGAAACTTATTTCGAAAGAATTCATTCTTCCGGACTGTAAAAAGTAGAACTTCAAATAGAGAATCTCACGAGGCACAGATGTCTTCAAATCTTTATTAAATGTCGTCAGTTACAAAAACTACTCTGCTCGACGATAGACACTTACCCCGACGAGAAAAAAGGAGAAAGAACAGAGCTGATAAAAAGGTCTAAACTGTCGACAGCTACTTCAGTAGCCTGACACTTCTAAAAACGTATTCAGGAAAGTACAACTATCCTCGCACTCCATTTAGACAGGTACATCGAGAACCAGCGCGCAGTCACGTTATTAACTTCGAAATCGTCGCCCGCTCTATCCTGCACGCATCCATATCCGTGTTAATCGCCGGTCGGCCAGTTCCAAGTATCGTCTGGCGAATTTCCCCAACTGGCCATTTCGGTCTGCCTCGAAAATCGTTCGAGGCCGGAGAGCGGGGCCGATTTGCAGCGTCGATCAATTTCGCCGTGCGCCGAACACGGGCAACGTATCCTCGAGCCGGCGTCGGGAATGCGATTGGCACGGCATGTTCGCCGCGGGAACAATTTCCTCGAGCGGATCGCTAGGAAAAAACGCGAGCATGCCGATGGTTTCCAGCACGTGACGAGAATCGAGCGACGACCGGCCGATCGGCGCCCCGTTTCGAGTCGCCGATTGTAAACACGGCTTCTCTCGGTGCCAGTTGAGCAGGCTTCGGTTCCAGAGAGAGAGAGAGAGAGGGGGGAGGGAATTTACGTTTCTGCGAATTCAATTTTCGATGGACATGTTGGTCGATCCGGGACGACGTGCTCGCGTTCGTCGAATAGGTTCCGCGAATCGTCGCGACCTTTGCTCACGCAACGCGAGCATGTGTTGAAAGGGCCGATCGCGAGTAAGTCGCCTGCTTGTTGCAGCTTGAGTCCTCGAGTTAGTACATTTGAAATTGTTTCTATGAAATCATTCTTGATGCATGAGAGAGAGACAGAGAGAGTGTGTAGAGAGTAGATGTAGCATAGTGACAGGAACTGAATTATTGTGTGAACTTAACATAAACTTAACCTAAATCTAACCTAAACATAGCTTAAACCCAAATCTGAATCTATGAATATGAAATTTAACTCTTTGCGCCCGTAGTGTTCCCCTCAGGTACCGTCAAAGTTTCTGTAAACTTTACTCGAGAAAAAGTTCGAGTGCAATGGGTTAGTAAGTAAGAAACCTAACCTAAACTTAACTTAACTAGCCTAACTCTAAGCCTATGAACTCGCAATTTAGGAGTACTCCTCTCAAGCCTACTGCAAGCTTTCGTCGAAAGAAAGTTGGAGCAATGGATTAAATTGGAAATCTAAAAAGTTGCTGCTGCAATTTTTATAGAAACTAAGAAACAACGAGACAGTAATATTTTGGCCAGTCCTTAACACTTAGGGAACTTGATTAAACAAAAAAGAAAAAGAATAAAAATAAAAATTGGGAAATAAAAAAAATGGTCAAAATCACGATTTTACGGACAGTCGTTCTCAAACAGCATGCGACATCGCGCGACCGAGCTAAGTGAACTTGCAAATATCTACTTTCGCGAGCCGACAGACGAATGACGTGCCAAGTTAACGCGATTAGAGGGGAGTATCCGCCTCGAGGTTGAAGTAATTTTCACCAGATACGCGACTGTCGATTTTTTTCAACGCGTCCGTGGATGAACAATGAGACGAAGCCTGGGATTATGTAAACGTTGAATCGAAGGTGATTAAAGGCTCGATCGTTGGCAGCGGTGATTGTATAATACGGGACTATAACATTTAATAACTCTTTGAAATTTGTCACGAGGTTTGATTAATGCTCGGGACTGGGATCTGTGCGCGTATTGGAAGGAGAATCGAGATATTCGTATCGAAAAATTTTGCAGCATCGTATGACGAATTACTTTGCTCGTGTCGTGAATTATTCCTCGCGTCTCTATCTTACTACATACTAATAAATCGATGAACACAGACATTCGTATAGACGATATTCCTAGTCTCCAGCGCGTTAATATATCACGACAATCAATTACAGTAGAACTTTATTTCGTCTGAATTACTTGGAAGACGGGGGAGTCAGTTCATATCCGTAGAAATCATTGATTCCCTCTACAGTTCGTTTCCCAGATGCTAAAAATTCACGTTTATATATAAGTCGATTCGATACAACAGAACAACTCAATCGATGAGACCCTAATTAACTCGTTTCAGATCGAACGAATAGAATTCAAATTCCGAAAAGGAAAAATGTCTCAGTGCTTCGCCGCTCGTGGACTACGTGCTTCCTCTTACGCTCGTGTGAGAGTTACTCGAGCCACAGCCGGCGAATCAGTGATCAAAACAGGACGCGAGCATACGAAACCGCAATCGGATGCGTCAAACCGCGAAACCGGCCCGGCGTTTCCCCGCCAGAGCTCCGGGATCGCGTGACCCTGATACACGCGCGATTCGAGCAAGCGCCGCAAGTTCGAGCGGAAGAACGCGCGTCATCATCCTGCTGTCTTTCAAAAAATTCTGCGTTCGCAGAATTTCCTCTTTGCGCGACGCTTCCTTCAGCCACGAGGATGACTCGACCCGTGAATCGTCTGGTTTGCTCTGAATTCCGTCGCCTGGCACCCAGCGGTACCACCTGTCCGCGACCAAGCGCTCGTCACGCCGGGAAATCGCGTTCTCCTGCGGCTATTCAGCTGAACTATAAAGGCCGTTCCACGTAACGATTTATCTAGATCCTCGTTGCTATTTCCAGCTGTCTGTCGGTGACCGCCGTCACGCGAGAATAGCACGTTCCTCGTATTCGCGCTTTTGTTTGAGCGCCTCGGCTCGTTGCCACGCATCATTGACCACGCGGCACGATCGATGTTCCAGTGATTGATCCCTACCTCTCGTTGCGATTCCCGTTTATCAGCTTCTTCTCGGCTGACTTCTCGTTCGTATCGGGTAGATCGGAAGCGTACGCAGAAATTCGACTTCGTTGAGTGTTGGAAAATGTTGGAGTTACGAAACGATCGTTTATCGTTCCTGAAATCGTACTACTTGATTTACTTTTTCCTTCTTTTTTTTTTTTTTTTCTTAGATAAATCAGGATTGAAAGTAAAATTGTCTTCGTGAATCGCACGATCATCCAAATACTCTCAACTCTAACAAACAATAGACTAGAATACTACAATTGGGCTACAAGATTTTATGACAAGATTCACGAGGACGCGTCTGTTACCCTCTGTCTCGATAAACTATATCTAAACTATATATAGTTGTCGAAAATCGACACATCCAACAATGATTAATGATAGACGAAATAAACGAGTGCACGAGTCTTTAAAAAATTTTTTAAATTTCTCCACTTTATGTCTGATTGAATTTTCTCAGTTGGTCGAAGAGGAGAGGGTTCGAGAAAGGTTCGAGAAAAAAATAGTTGGGCGATCGAGGAAAGGAGGGGAGGGAGGAGAGAGGGATTTTTGGCGAACGTCCAGGGAAACCCAGCTGAAAACCGACGGACACTGTTTCTGACGTCACGCCGCCACGAAGACCTTGGCTGACGTGCGCTCTGCATGTTGAACGCCACTCGTTTTCGTTTCCAGTTCAAGTAGCGTTGCGTCGCGCCGTAGATCGGACGTCGCGATTGCGGCACCGTTCGGGTTCGATCGAACCCGATAGAGAAATTGAATTAGAGACGAGGGCTACTTAGAACACAACCTTTTCATCTACGTTGACGTTAACTTCTTCTTTTGGATTTTACTTCGGAACTGGAGTGTATGACAAAAGTAGTCATTCAATTGCTCGACTGATTCTCTTTGGAAGAGTTAATCGGGAAAATAAAAATCTTTAATTTCTTTCTATTCGAAGAAACGATCCTTCGTTTTGTAAATTCGACGAAAAGACGAGAATGCAAAATCCTTGATCCTTTGCGCGACAGTCTTCGTTCACGCTAGATTTCATAATCTCCAATTGATAAGAGCGCAGCATTGGTTCGTGAATAGGTTCCTTGGCTCTTTATATTCTTTGCTGGGAAGTGTGAAACGTTACACCTTAAAACGGAGGTGAGATATTTAATTTCAAATTCCTCCGGAACTGTGGTTTTGACAACGTCTTCGACATTAGCTCGGATTCGACGTCGATCGCTAATTACGATTCTGACAGGAACAGAAAAGAATTGTTAGGTCTGTCCTTGCCGAAACAAACCACGGTGAAAGACACGAAACAACCTATTATTGCGATACTTGTTATTGCGGATAAGCCAAGGATGCATCTAGGTGAGTGCTTCATAAATAATCATGCAGAAAAAGAAAATACAGAAATTAATATTACAAACTCATATTTTTAAATATGTAAATATAGATAAATTATTAAAATATAATGTTTTCGTAAGTTAATTTGTGTATAAAAACATTTTGTTTTTATACAAAATCATCTCGAGTTGCTACTTCGTCCGACCCGTCGAAAAAGTCGTCGAGAGCAAAGGATTAAGCTCTTCGACACATGTAAAAATAAAACGACCGAATACCTTCTGTTCTCAGCAGCATCTTATTGATCTAATGCGAGAGCTATTATACGATAGCCGAACCTGTAATCTTTATTAAAATTAACCGTTCGATTTCTGCAAAATTCATCACGTGTTCATCGCTAATCACGTTTCCCGAGTAACTGAGGTCAATTGTCCTATTAACTGCTTCGATTATCATACTTTAGCCTCGAAATATTTTTCCACCGAGCAAACGGAACAGATGTAAATTTCTTGGCCAGAGCACTTTTGCCTGAAGCGAAAATCGGTCTTACCGATCGTCGAACGTGTCAAGTGTTGCAGGCAGACTTTAGTGCCTCGTCATTCGATCGTTCACGCGATTTCACGTGCTTTTATGACTCTGGATGCTACGGCGAAGCGGATTGAATTGCAGATCGCGCGTCGACAGTTCCTAACTGCAAGAACAATATAAACGATCGTCATTGTATGCTGATCGCTCCGTCGCGATTTCGTTGGTTCGTTTCGCTGGCGTTACGCGCGACGAAAACGATACGCAGAACTGCTCTATTTTTGCTCGAGAATGTACAGGCATGTTGCGACAACTTCTTTAGTAATTTCATCGCATTCGAATTCGATCGTGCATCGATTTAACAGCTGGAGGAACTCCTCGGGATCGATCGTTTCGCGAAATACGTGACGTGACGTGACGTGACGTTCGTTTTCCTTAAAATAATCGATAAACTGGAATTCCGTATTGCGTAGATCTTTTCTCGGAAATTTCCGTATATCATTCTGTATTTTCCTTTCGATCGAATTCTCTGGATTCAATCCACGCGTCTTTCGCAAGCCAGTGCTTGTTCTCTCTATTTTCTACTTTTCGACGAATGGAGCGGAGGAAATCGAAGAATCTATTCGATGGTATTTTTATCACTGGTGATTAATGCGCGACTCGATCCACAATGGGCACGAATACACAAAGGCCGTGAATCTGGAGCGTGAAGTTGAATGAAAAAGTTGTTGAATAAACATAAGTTATAATGGCGCATATTTTCTGATTCACGGTTAAGGAACAATACACGCCGGCGTACTTCCTGATCTGAGCACACGTGCACGCCAACATTGTAATTTATCCTTCTTTACGTACGAGGCATAGTATTAGACGGCACGCAATTGATTATCACCAGTCTGTTACTTCTATCCGAAGCGATAAAATGGCAAAAGGCTGCACACACGCTCGTACCAACGCGACGAGCGTGCATCTAATTTATAGCACATAGACTACATTCGTCCATTCGATCGAGTTCTGGGAATAAAGTTCCGTGATATTCTTCTCAGAAATCTTCCGTCTATTTTTATTCATGTCTCATTGGAAAATTGGATTGCATTTTTTGTCTGCCGTGTGTGTATCACAAAAGTGTGTACAACAGCGTGTCAAATAAAAATTGGAATAAAAATTCGACGAAAGTTGAAGAGCATAATGACACAGTGAAAAATTTAATCGATAGTTTAAACTGACATAACTTTGTAAAGAAAGACCATACGGTCCAACATGGTTGAACGTGAACCAAGATGACCACGTTATATAGCGGGTGGAATACTTTTGTTTTCGAAAATTAAAAATTTTTTTCTACTAGGTCCACTGTCATTTTGAAGATTAAAGTCTCCCCTTTTTTAAGGATCCTTCAAAACTCACTGTACAATTTTTTTTTACCATTTTATTGAACTTTGACCATTAGGCTTGAACAACAAAAACTCAAAAAGAATCGTCACGAATATTTCGTCATTCAACAAAGTGTTCAACGTTCAAAGTTAAATAAAATGGTGGAAAAGAAATCGTGCAGCGAGTTTTAAGGGATACCGTTAATGATTTTACACGCATTTGAATTTTCATAATTTTTCGAGAGAACAAACCTCCGACTTGGAGCATGAACATTATGTAGAGCAGCAATTTTTTCTCATGCCAAAGTGAGCTTCGCCAAATTATTTTAACGATAAAAACGTGTTTATAAATACAAACATAGAAGAAGAACATTAGTAAAAACAAAATAATTTACTCTAATAAATAATAATGATGATAATAATAATATCGTACTCTAATACTTACTCTTATTCTAAATAGCTTGCCCTATGCACTACTAGAAATCATGAAATGCATCACGATTGACCATCCCTGATGTAGAGTCATCTTCGAAAAAGATGAATTCATGATTGTCAAACTAGAGACTCCGCGTTTATCAAAATAAAGCTAATTCGATAATCACGCGATTTCTTCTTTTACGAGGTTATGTCAGTTTAAACAATCGTCATTGGCACAGAGTCACGCTCTTGACTCTGCATGCACAAATTAAATCAATGAATTTTACACGCGTCTGAGGGAAAGTACGACTTTTATAAAAATCAGACGAATGTGTCCCACACCGTCGATCTCTTTTATCTATTCAAACTATCCGTCAAATCCACTTGTCTCTAAACAGAAATCAACGAATCTCGTGCACAGAAGAGCCGCGTTCCCGCAGCTTGAAGTACGAAGCGTCCCGAAGCTTCAGGAAGTCATCGATCTTGCCGCGGCGAGACGAGCCAGTGTTTCAATGTTGCTGATCGTCGTAGCACTGTCTGGGAAGCTGCTCTCTTGCCACGGGGGCGCTTTATGGGCCGGTGCGCGCTCGTACGTCAGCGATTTTTCCGAGTGGTCCCGATATGGTCGCGGGGAATTTGTCTGCGCGCGAGCCATTTGCTTACATTAGCCGTCGGTGTTCCACGGATCCGAGCCTCGGATAGCCCAACATGCGTATGGATTGATGCATGGGCGAATCGCGCTCCAATAGCCAAGAGAGATACGAGCGCGATCGAGGGAACCGCGTGTGCTCGTCGTCGTCGTCGTCGTGTCGAGCGTGCAACACCGCGCCAATATCGTGTGTATTCTCTTCGAAGCGACGAGAGTGTACGCGAAAGAAAGAGAGGCATGTACATAGATCTCGAGACGGGAAAAAGCGAAGAGGAGAAAACTCGATACACCAAGGAATTACATATTTGACCGAGTGGCTGATCCAAACCGCGAGAAAACGCTGCTCCCAATGGATGGAAAAGGATTACGCTCTTACGCGATATCGTACGCTTCCACCTTTTCCCCCGCCGATCCTCCTCGATGGTATCTGCCGTATCGTGTATGAGAAGTGACATAACAACATATTGCGCGTGATTTTGCCTCGATCGTGTCCGACCTGCGATCGCGATATTCAAATTCGACCGACTCGCGAGGTGGGACAAAGCATGTTGGTGAAAGAATATACACGGAGATACGAAATCGGTAAGGGTACGAAGAGAGATACGCGCGGAGGGGAGAGAAACGTCCGTCGAAGCTCTTTTCCCCGAAAAGGACAAAAGTCCGAAGATAAACTCTCGGAGAGAGAGAGAGAGAGAGAGAGAGAGAGTTCTCTGGGAGGTTCTCGGAGCGTGATCGATAGCCGCAGACCCGGTGATTTATTCGTTGCGTGCGCCTGGAAAATGTCTTGCCACGGATGTCGACGCGGCGCAAAGGCCGCGCGCATGCCATTACTCGCGAGATGAATTTAATTGCTTGATCATATTCAACGACCCGAAAGGGGGATGGGTTGGGGGGGAGAGGGAGCGAGCGAGGAAAGTGCATGGAAAATGTCGAACGATCGATCGATAGAATCGGCTGGTGGGTTTCGCAACGGCCGCGATAAATTGTCAGACTCCAGCGAGTGTGCCACCGATTGTTTATCGAATCGCTACCGAACTGTTGCTTAATCCGAGCCGTAATCTGCGATCGTTTTCTACCTACGTTCCCTATTATGTCCCCGACCGAAAGAATCCCCGCGCTCGGATCAAATTTCACCTGGCGTACGGAACCAACGGTGCCAAGGGTGGATAATGAATATCCCGCGTCCGCGAGATCGAATATCGCGATGGCGTAACACGGTCAGATGTTACGGGCGTTATCTATCATCGATTGGGGTTGAAACCTGGAATCGGGACTACACATACTTTTCATGCGGAGCAACATTGTTTCTTTCATAGTCCACTTTAACATTGCTAGATATTATATACCTAAACACAATAAATAATTCTTCTATAATTATTTGATTGTTATCTGTAATTATTTTTTATCATTAAAACTTCTTCTGTCTTCAAATCTTCCATCCAACCTTTATCTAATTCTTTATTTACAATCGGTTTTTTTTATCATTGAAACTTCTTCAAATGCTCTAATCGACGTTCCAGATCAATTACAACCAGCTTTCACCGACCAACAAAATACAAAATACGTGGATTTTCAACAGTTCATCCGGCCGAAGTCATTCAACATCGGGTTATCGTTGCACGAGTTAATCTCCAGAGAACAATACCACCGAGTTTCCTCGCCACACGATTCTACATAACTGATGAAAGACCACGCTCGACGCGAAAGATCATCCACGATGCACGCCAGGATGCACCATCGTGGATCGTCCACGGGAATCCGTGGCTGGCTCGCGTGAATCTCGATCGCCGCGTGATAATCATTCGGAGGAACGCTTTCCACAAGCGCCTCGGCGATCGATATTTCATCCTAACCTCGCGTGACTAACGAAGAGAAGCACCGGTGGTCGCGACACGGTGATTGTCTCGCGGACGAGCGGATTGAGCAGACAACGTAGTCCGCCGCCAACGTAGACGACACAGTCCCGAGATCGGCGTTTTATTTACGAGGTGAAGCGGTCTCTGCCACGTACTTCCGGTGAAAACCGGAATATGTCGTAGGAGAAGAGTGTCGATTTCGGGAACCAAACTGATCAAAATGACCAATTTATAATTTCTCGTTAGATACTTCATAGACGTAATAACAGACGTATATTTTTAAAGACTTGAATAATTTTTCGTCAAATATACAACTGAGAGCTTGCAAAGTTTCTCTATTTTTTGATACTTTAATGTCTCTGATGGAAATTTCATCGGTAGTTCTAGTGTTGGACGGTTTAAGCTCGAGATATTTCAGAGGATGTTACACGTACGTTTTTCTGAGAAGATTCGAAATCAGAGACGCCTGAACTTTCTAAACTCCTTCGTCCAATTTTCCTGAATAAATAATTCCCAAAATTATCGTGCAGACTATCGCGAGTGATTAACTGCCTCGGTCGTGTCGCATGCAAATGGAACCACGAGGCGATCGTTCCAACTAAGGGTATTCAAGCAGCGGACAAGAAGTTGGGACGATTTCACGCGTAACTCGTCACACGTCGTTTCCAGCGAATGCCATCGATTTCGGACAGACGTTTCGTTTTTGAAACGTCGAAAAGAAGCGGTCGCGCTCAGAAGTCGGTTCTTTTTTCCCCCCCGTTTTTCTCTCTCTCGCGGAGATTGGATTCGGTCTACGGACTCCCAAGAGCGGCGAGTTTGGAGAGAATTTGCAGGTTGCGTCAATCGGTGGCTTTGCGCAAGACCGATCGTTCTGAAAAGATCGGTGCGTGAGCGTCGCAGGGCGTCGCTCTGAATGCTAAACGAGCATCCTCAAGGGCGCGACGTCTGTGGCAACAGCGGCGCGATCGTTTGAGCGTGAACTGGGCCATCTCGGATCATCGACAGAAGATCTAAGAAGCTTCTACTATCTGACGAATCGTTTCAATTTTGTCTCATCGCGAGGATAAAAAGATTTAGTTGCTATTGACCCATCGAAGTTGATGTAATTATATTGTAATTACAGAAAATGGCAGATAATCGAGGAAATATATGTGATATCTAATAAATGAGCAACGAAATTCTTGCGTGATACGAACAACGTCAGCCGGTAATCTAATAAATTAAAGAAAAGAAATAAGACACTCGAGCTTCACCTTCCATCATCCAGAAAGGAAAAGAAAAAAAAAACTATACTGATAATAAAAAGCGGAAGAAAAAACGAAATTAGGTGCAACTTTCACCGAGGATAATCACGGATCGTCCGGTATTTACATTGGACTAACAAGTGTCCGAATATAATCGACACTTGGCCGTGCGATCATCCTTAACACACTGAGTTCACAGCTCTCATTATCTCTAAATAAAGGTCAGAAAAAATCAAAAGTGTTCACTGCGAGGCTACCGAAAACCATCACGGTCACTCCGACCGTTCCGTTGCAAAACTCCAAGACTGCGAATAACCGATTGACTAACTAACAATCCTAATTTGCAGAACGACCGTAAATTACGACAGGTGTTAAATTACGTCGCGGATATTACGTTGTCGAGTGGGCGCGGCACGTCGGATCGATAGATGGCGATTTATTGGCTCGTAAAAGGAGCATTCGTTTCGTCGCCGCGATTTGGCCCACGTGAAAGCAAGGTGACGAATCTCGTGGTGAGTTTACCGCGGGCAAACTACGCTAGCCACCCTGTTCGCTCGTAAATCGCCACTTTATACGAGCGACAAGCCGTGATTCGCGGTTTTCGCCCCGTCGTGCTTACTCACTTTGCTTTCGTTTTTCCTTTTACTTTGCTTGTCTCGAGTTCTCCTGTTCGCTTCCGATCACATTTACGACCGCACAGCCTAACACGAGACGTTACAAAATTGGAATTTTCATTGCGCAAGTGGGTAATTTTCTAATTAGCAGAGTTACACGACTTATTTACCTTACGTCGGGGAACAAGTTAATCTCATGAAAATGTCAGCGTCTTGGAAGACCCGCGTTGTATAACCAAACTTGGAACAATTGAATAAGAATTTTATCGTTTGAAGAATTTTAATTTGGTGAATGAATGGTCATGATGTCCTTTATATTTGCGAGCAGATTTTTTTCCCCCCATATGAAGCACACGAAAAATAAAATAAGAACGAAAATTTTAGACGAGCATCTTGGAAATACTCTTGTCGAAACACATTATCGCTGCCTGTATCAAGCCAAACATTGAATTATTAAAGTAGTGCCTGGAAAAACAAGCTCAGTTTTCATATTTTTGCAATTGATATAAATACTGCAATTAATGTTAAATTTTCTAATCAGTGTATTGTTTCACTATGAAAAAATTGTTTTAATATCCTCGTCTAAATAATATAAAAAAATATGCGAACTAAAGGTGCGACCCTCGACAAATTTTTGTTAGCCAATGAGGCCCAGAAGATTTGAAAAGATTGGACACACCCCCATGGTTTAGGACGTTTTCTCCCGCACGAGAATTCGAGCGACTCGCGGCCAATTTACGACGCTCGAATCAGTGAACAGCATCCAGTGTGAATTATCACGCAACGAAGAAACCTCGTTTTCAACGGGGGAAAAACGTGGCCGTTCCGTCCAATCGTTTGGCAAAATCTACGAACGAGAACAAGGGGATTTCCAACGAAATGAAATCGGTGGGAATTCATGGCAGCCGAGCATTCCAGTTTCACCGCGTCCTCAGCAACGCCGTAAACTCGATTACGGAGCCAATCTCGCGGGCTGTATCTCGCGGCTGGTACAATTAGCTTGCTCATAAAACGGACACTTGGCGGCCAGATGGCGCGCGCGTGTTAACACACGCGGAGAATCCGAGGACTCTTCCGCCTCCACGGTCGCAACTTTTCCGCGGTTTCCTCCTTCTCTTCTTCCTTCTCCTGGTAGCGCGTCTACGAGGTGAGACGTTCGCAAACCACGTTCGCGCATCGCGCTTCTTAACTGCCGCTATTACGTCGCCTAATTGCCGGCCATTTAAATACCGCCGCTGCAAATAGATCCTCTTGATAAACAGGCACCTCCGCGATCCACCATAATGGAACGAACGAACCGCAGCGACCTTTATGAATCTGTCCAGGTGTACGAGCCGCTGAACTAACGCGAACACGACGCGGCAAGATAATTTTCCATCGTTTCGCCTGTTATTTACGCGGACTTTTGCCAACTCTCCGAGTCCGATTTTTTTTCTCAACGCGATCTCGCGCGTACGGCTATAAACGTACGGCGTGTTTAGTTAATAAAATACGAAGAGAGAGAGAGAGAGAGAGAGAAAGATATTTTTAAACGACTTTTCCTCATTTACATACTACTAATAAAACGAGATTTCTAACGAATCACGTTTCGAACACGAAAAAACACGGAGATTCTCGCCACAATTTCAATAAATCTCTTCCGAGCCATCCGGGCTCTCGTTGTTCGTCGCGATTTTTTGCTTATCAGTTATTCATAGTTCGGCAGGAATTATCATTCATTAACATCGAAATTGTTTCTCGATCGTAGAGGATCGAAGAAAGAAACGTCAACGTATTGTAAAGTTCATTTTCTTTTCACGACATATATATATATATATATATATATATATATATATATATCCTTCTTCGTTCGTAAATCTCGAGGAATACGCCGTTAAAGCAGCAATGAGAGAATTAACGATGATCGATCATCGCTAGCACGCAGCCACGGATTGATTGTTCATTGAATTTATGTATTTCAATTAATTTCGACATTATCGGTCGGTGAACTTAGTTCACTGGCGAGTACTTCAGTAGGTACGTAGCGTGATTTGCTGTTAGGTTCGGCGGGTTGAGAGTTGTTTCTTGCCCGGCCCGTGTTCATCTGGTTTTTCTCGCTTTGATTAAAACCGATTTCAGAAAACACATACTGTTAGCGGAGTGAGGCCGGCGCAAAAAGTGGCACTGTTAAGACAACACGCACGCGTCATAAATCAAGCATCGCGTAATTGAATATATTCATAAATTCAGCGTTCACCCTGCCAGCCAGTTGCCTTTTGTATTTTCAATAACCGAAAGATTTATCACCATCAAGCGGAGCGTTCTTAGATCAAATTTCCCATTCATAACCAATTGGCCAGAAAAGATCGAGGCTCGCCCATTATGCAACAATGCCGCGTGAGCGCAAAACGAGCAAAAGGAAAGAAAAAAAGATGAAAAAAAAAGAACAGAAAAAGAAAAAAGAAGAAGAAAAAGAAAGTAAACGAAAAATCCATGGTAGATGGAATCGGATCCGTATAGTACTTCGCGCACGTTGCCCGTACGTATGTTACGTCACATAGAAGTAGATTACCAGAACGCTTTATGCAACACACGTGGAGAGCGTGTTCCCGCAAAAGAGAACGCGCTTCTTCGTTCGTACGTGTGAAAAACGTTCGAGGAGACGCTCGATTTCCATTTCAATTTTCACTCGATCGCAGGCAAGAAAACTGATCATCTCTGATATTCTCATTTCGAGAAATATTGATGAAAATGATTATTTAATTAACACATCATCTTGCTTGGCTCGATGTTACCTCGAATTAATCTAACGTTCATTTGATCAAGTAAAATGATTTTTCTCCAAGTTATTCGATTCTTTGTTTACTAAATGAAGTAATCTTTTGTTTCACTCTGTATGTTTGTCGTTTCGTTTCTACGAATAATTTCTCAAGTAGTTTCTAATTCTGTTGTATGAGTTTCGCTTTCCACTGGAATTGTTTGTTATTTTATTTCACTCGAGTGAAGCATCACTTGCGAACGATTTATTTGACTTGAACCCGAGATAAAATCACGTCTCTCATGTAAGAATAACAAACTAATTAAAGTGACATTTTTTTATCTTTCAAATAAAATTTGCCCAAACCCAAAATTTTCGATACGAGTTGCTGGTTCAAAAGATGCATCTGTACAATCGGGATAAATTTAATGTTCAGATGAAGATGGCAGAAATACGTACCTACTTGAAATTAAAAATCCTTTCTCCGTCTAGTTGAAAATCGTTTTCCTACGCCACGCTTTCATTCCAATTGTAAGATCCTTCGTTTCTACAGACTCACAGGGGTGAGTTTCGCAACTCCGTTACGATTGACGTTTCCTATCGCGATAGATTAATCGACGACTCGACCGGTTCGCTGATTTTTTTCCCTCCGTTTCCTTCTTCGATTTCCTGTTTGGAGTTTGTTGCTTTGTCGCTGGACTGGGAGTGTCCAGTCGAGTGAAGACGGAATACATCGACTCGAATAGAACCGTCACGTGCCACCGGTGAGAATCGGCCTCTCCTTTCGTTCTGTGCACGTACGTCGCAAATCGTAACGATTCCGCGACCAGGCCGACCGGTTACGCAAACATCTGGAACGCCGTGGCTTTCGACGTCATCAGTGCCCCTTTGCAATTGTATCGTCGACGAAATAACATTTGCGAAACCGCGCGAGCGCTACTAACAGCATCTAAATGAATTCATTCGCTCAGCTAATAACCAAAAAATCGGAAGAAAATTAGCTACGAGCGTTCTTGATTCGAACTACGATTTCTTGTTTCTTTTCTGAATGTTTGGAACTCAGCCGGCAAACGGAACAGTCGAAGAGCAGAGGTCAATTCTAACCTTTAAAAAAAAAAAAAAAAAAAAAAAAAAAGGAAATCGCAAACGAAACGTCGTGTTACAATAAACATTGGCCTTTAATGGTTTAGAACCTAAAGGCAGTGTTGCAACAACCTAATCGTCCGTTCTCTGCAATAAACGCATAAAACGCACCGTCTGCCTCTCGCAGTGTCTGGAAAACCGGACACTTCCAGGCGCTAAGTGCTTTCTCAGGTACTTCCAGCGGAAGTGGTTCGAATTCCTCGCTGAAAGGAGCGAGGTGTCCGCCAAGGGATCCGCCCCGAGGGAAAGAGAAGGATCAACCAGCGATCGGCGTGGAAAGCGATTTCGCCACGAAATCGGCTGCGGTGTCCTCGATCCGTCGCGTTCCGTTTCGTTCCATTGTCGCGCGATGAATAACGAGCCTCGACGGCCCGAAACCGTGAATCACTCGTACGCGTTTCAACGCAGGGGCCACGCAGCGAGAAATTTTCGTCGCATGCGATGTCGGTCGGGCATAATCGCCGCCGCGAGAAACAATGGTCCCCGAGGCTGATTTGCATGAGAACGCGCCGCGAATATCCCCGAATTCTCCTCCTCGAGTTCGGCTGCGGGCGCACGCTAACGAGCGTGTCGAGCCTTGCAGATTGCTTCAGTCAAGGAAAATGGATGCCGGGTCACCGTACGTAAATATTCATACGCGGCGATACGCGCTTTTTCTTTGCCGCTTCAAACCTACTCACTGGTCACTGATGGTCGTTTTACATCGACAGAGAATTGTCGTGGAATTCGAACGCGAATATGATTCGCGCGCGATGAAACGGAGGATCGGCAAATATGAATCAGAGAAATAATATAATTGTCTGTAATAATTTTATTCTTTTTTTTTCTTGGCGCTGCTGTTTCACCCCGACAGTGAATTGTCGTGGAAACGCACACGATGAAACGTAAGATCGGCAAATATGGATCAGAGTATTAATTAGTCGTATATAATAATTCTTCGTTTTCCTTTAAGTCTAGATTGTTCAGCGAAGGTTCAGATTTTCAAATTCTAATTGTTTTCGCAAAATTCCTATAACGGACGACGAAGAAATGGCGACGTGTCACTCAGGTAACAAAAGAAGAGTACTAAGAAACACCGAGAAATGCGGAGAAGAAGAAAAGAATACTTAAGTGTGAAAAAGCGGGAAAAAAGGGAGAGAAGGAAATTGTGAAAGGAATTTGTGAAAGAAGGAAAATAATTTTTTAAATCCCAAGCAAAGCGATCCTTGATATAACTTTTCAGAAAATTATTATTCTTTCTAGAGAAGAAGTTTCCTCCGCGAGGGAAGTGTAGTGAAGAGATTACTAGATTTTATCAAAAATATTCGACTTTGAGCTTGGACGATCAGTCAGTCGAGGCCGAAGACTGGATCATACGTCGTCTCTCGCACACATCCGGACAACATGATGTCACCAAAAAAATGGAAGAAGTCGAAGCGAAAGGAACGAGAGAGAGAAAGAGAGAAAGAAAGAGAAGAAAAGAGAGAAGCTGTTCTTCGATGTAGCACCAAGAATTCGAGGCAGTCGTTAGTATGCTAATGAGTGTCCCCCGTTTCTTCGTTCGCTCCCGTAATGTGCGTCTCGGTAAATTATTTCAAATATTTCCCGAACTCCATCCTCTCTTTCCCTCTCTCTCTCACTCTCTTTCACGCACAGTCTCTTCTCCGATCGACGCCTCTAGGCTTCGTGAGAATGGAGAATTTCTCTTTTTTTATGGTTTCTAAGGAGACGTAGGAAGTTCTGTGTCGAAACGGAACGCAAATAAAAAGTGTAGATAGATCGTGTGCGATTTGTCGACGCTCGCGCCGACAATGTCAAAGTTGACCCTCATTTTTTCTCCTTTCACTGGACTATAAATGGAAAAGCAGTATTCTTTATGAACGCGCGAAGTTGTAACTACCTGTTAGTACTGCGTTCCCTCTCGAGACTCCTCCTTTTTCTTTTTTTTTTTTCTTTATGGTTCGCTAGAAAATATTGTCGAACGTTGGAGAATATCGCATGTACAACGAAACCAAGAGTTACTTTGCTCCGGAGGATTGAGAAATTATCAAACATTGGTGATCACTTCGAAATCGTCGGGAGCTTCACAAAAATCAAACTAGACACTGTAATACACAAAATCTTTGCAATATATTTAAAACCTGCATGTAATGAAAATCTGGAAGCTCTTCGTTCGATCAACAGTTGTCACTGACTGAGATATCAACGCACACAGACGAAGAAAAAGACCATGGGTTGCGCCTCTGTTTCTTCGCTTTTGATTCTTACCTTTCGACTATGACATCGGTTCTCAATATCAGCACCCGATAATATCGAGCGATTCGCAACTCGGATCGTTTCTCTCAGATCCGTGGCTGCCACGGATGTGCATTTACACGACCATTGATGATAATATTAGTTCCCTGAGCTGATGCATCGTGAGACTACAGCGGCGATCCACAATCATTAATTAAACATTCAATTGACAACGAGAGATTTTCATGATCAAAACCCGGTCGACTTGATCGATGGTGGACCAGGATCGGGAAAGGGATCTCAGGAACGCGGCGAGAACGGCAATTTGTCGTGCTAACGGGAACCTGGATCGGTTCAAAAATGATGTTCGGGAAAGAACGAGGTCGTAACACGTGGTTCGTTGTTTCTCTGTTGCGAGAAGCGTCAAGAAAGTGATACGTTCATCCATTGTGATTCAAGGGATAAGATCAATGTGTTTTCCTCCCATCCCACAGGTAACGTGTCCGAACGATATATTCAAAAGTGACAAAATTTCCTTGAGCGTATACACACGTATACACCGATAGAAGATACTAAGTGTATACACATACATACATACATGCATACATACACTGACAGAAGATACTAATAAAGCGAAGATAACCAAATGACAATTGCGTAAAGCGAACCTGTTCGAGAAAACCACGCCCAAAATTCGAGACAGCACTCTGCCGGAGAACCGCTAATAAACATGTAAGCGTCGCCTCGCGTTATCTCGCAGGTGTCGAGCATAGAACTCGGGCGAGAAAACCGTAAGAGGAAGGAGGGATCAGAGCGCGCAACAGGTCGAGCGAAGAGAAAATACCGATTGCGGACAAGGAGGCTTTCAAAGCCATCGATAGGCATCCACACATAAATCCGTATCACGTGCACCACAAGCCGTATTTTCCCCGATCGAGGCTGCCTTCCCCGATCCTAGAGAGATCCCACGGGCAGAGAAAGAGAACGAGAGAACGAGAGAGCGAGCGAGCGAGCGAGAGAAAGAGAGAGAGAAGGAGAGAAAGTCTAATTTACCTAAAACGCGTTATCTAGTGGCTCGGTCTCCGGGAAACCGAACGCACGCCGCAGAAAACAGAGACAACCCGTGGGCCCGTGGTTGCCTTAATGAGGTCCAATTACTATCGGATGGGTCACTTAGTATGCGGTACCGATATTCCACGATGGTGCACCACATTAGTGGCACCGGTAGACGCAGAAGAGAACAGAGAGCAGCCCAGGCAGCGAAAGAGAGACGGAAAGAGCAGGGGTCAACATCCTTCGGGGAGAGAACTTCGCGGACTAACGAGAGAGAGATTCCCATTGGCTTCGTCCTGTCGTACGAGTTCCCGCGCGCACGTGCGCCCGAGGAATCCGCCGATTGAATATTATTTGCGGCCCTTATCGATCGCTGCCGCCGCATCGCGCCGCAGGAACGTCGGAGGACATCGCGATGAAAGCGCGGCACCAGCTTTGCTTCTATTCCCGTTTTCCGCTATTCCTATCTGACCAGGTCCCAAGACCTGCCCGCGAGGTCATCGTTTTTAACCTTTCTGCTGCGAGCAAATGATAGATACTTTAACAACTCGAGAAGAAAAACTCGGGGACTAACTTGATTAAATGGAGCGAAGTGTGTCTTCGATCATGCTAGTATGCATTTTTGTAAGATTATTCACTTGCATCACGTAGTATATAGGTTACTGGGATATATTAATTAACTGGATGACGTAATGAAATCCGTCGCGATACGATGCGATTGAGAGAATCAGCGTTCAACTCAGTCGTAACACGTGTAATATATATACAGTCGTCGTTGGAAACCATTTTTATGAGTTGCGTGAAATCTGTGCAAAATCTGCATCGACTTTTCCTCGTGTTACGATACGCCGTTCTTACACGCTCCGATCAACGAGCCTTTCCCCCGCGGGAAAATTATTTATTGAAAATAAAACGCTCCTCGCTCGCGCGGGCATTTGCATATTGAGCGAAACCCGAGACGGGTTTACGCTTCCAGAGAGTCGCGAAATACGGCGCCATTCGCGGATAAATCTTCTTCAAATTGACCTGTCACCAGCTCTCGAAGTTTCTCGCGAGTTTATTCTCGCGCGTTAGTTTCGTTGTCCGTTATTTCCCCACCTGCGTGAAATGTTTCGAAATTTTCCCGTTCGTAAACAGAAGTTCGAAAGAAGTAGAGAAAAGAAGAGAGAAAACTGTTGCGAGTATTGTCGAAGTACTTCGAGCCTGCTGCAGCCATGTCGATTAAAAATATTAGAATCGACGGAGGAGAGTGAAAGAGAGAGAGAGAGAGAGCGTATGGTCGTCCACCAGCGTATGGCACGCAAGAGGAAACCGTCCTCGCACATGTGTCACGATTTCTAAGACAATCGCCCGGTGCCCACGAAACCGTCCACGAAGGAGGACGATCTGAGATAATCGATTAGTCGCGCTCGATTCTCCCGTCCACTTACGGATTCGAGCCGGGCGAGCGTTTTTTCGTTTCTTTTTTCGCGTCCATCGGAATGGGACTTTCTCACCTTCCTGGCCGATAGTCCGACGCGTACGTACCTGTTGTACCCTGTCGCGATTCGACACGGCTTATTAAGCTTCCCGCCTTTTTAAATCGGAGTGAACGCGATGAGGCGCGACTCTCGAGTCGATACCATGCGGTGTCGAGAATACCGTGCGCGACTGCTGTTCGGTTCGATCGTCGGTGATTTCAACGAGCGGGTGAAGAGGTCGCGCGTCGCGCCAATTCGTCCTCGAATACATGTATTCTTTCTACTGCGTGAATCGAATCGACGTAAATCAAAATCAAATTCAAAATATCCCCAGTAACAATGCGATTCTGGGATTGCTATTAATATAACCTATATAACGCTAACATTCGATAATCTACTCTATCGAATTTATTACTCCTCTCGCGATATCTGTGTTCGTAGAACAGAATTCTATTACATTCTAATTTTTAACCGAATTAATGTAGTTGTTATCTTCTCTTGTACGAAACGTCTGCGAGTGAAACTCGAGTAAAAATCCGTACGTACAATCCGTACATCAGAGGTCAAACGATGATTAAATAGATCGCTTACCTTGCAGCCTTCGCAAGTGAACGCCCCGAAATGAAAACCGGCCGCTGGTTCGCCGCAAACTTTACACACTTGGTTCATCTGCAATAATATAGAAATTATATTATTCGAAGGAAAGCAGCGGTGCGTCGTGTCAGTCAGTCAGTCAGTCAGTCAGTTAGCACGGCTGATCTTTGGCGAGATAAAGAGACGATGAGACTTGTACACCAAGCAGGAGGGAGGAAGAGGAGGAAGAGTAGGTGGTTGTGGAAGAGCGAACGGACGAAAAGGAAGAAGAGAAGAGAGAGAGAGAGAGAGAGAGAGGGAGAGATGACGAACCGGTTCTCCGCGTTCGCTTCGATTTTTATTCCTCCCACAATATCTTACGGATGTTCGAATGCTATTTGGATTACCGGGAAGAAGAGAGCTTGAAAAATTATCCTCCCTGGCTCGGCGTAGCCGCTTTCTTTACGACCATTATCGCCCCTGACACGGTTCAACGTTGCGCTAATGCTTCAGGCATCCTCCACTCACGACGATCGATTTCGTTCGCGTTCCCATCGTGCCTGTCTTCATTCCTGCATTGTTTCGTTCGACGTGATCTTTGACTCCGCTTCGAGTACAGTTTATGTTCCTTTCAGCAGCGTGCGTCGTCGCATTTTCGTTGCACCAGTTCTATTAATAACCCATTTTTTTGTAATTCGCCGCGAGACGAACGACGGAATACCATTAACCGTAGTCTTTCTGTCGGAAAACTTATCTCCTTTTCTTCCTTCTTTTTTTTCTTTTTTTTTTTTTTTCCTTATAGCAAGATCCGTTGTCGGCAACGACACCGAGTTTGAACTATGGCGTTCATAAATCAGCGCTATCTATCGGTAAGAGTCACACAGGCCATCTGTGTGGGTGCTCAGGGCAAAATGGAATGGAATAAAATTAGACCATCGGCGATCCGATAAGGGAACCTCACTTATGACGGGCCTCGAACGCACCTGGCTAGCTCTAATGTCGCGGCATTTGGCGTTCATCTCGGCCAAAGATGGCCAGGCTCAAATCGTCGCGGTCGGCGCACGAGGCCTTGCGAAACACATCCGAACCGAGCGTTTTCTAATATGCCGGCTGCAAAACGTTTAATTACATAATTGTGACTAGGCTTTTTGAAATTCAACGGGAACGTCACGCTGCTTCCAATTCGAGACGATTGTTCTTTCAAAAAGCGACACTATATTCGGAAGGCTATATTGCCTTCTCTCGGTCGACAATTCTTTTTCAAGCGTTTTCGCAAAATTCGCGAATGAATGTTTCAACGGAGTTTCAACACCGCAAGGCAATTCGACAACAACAAGAAACGAAGAGGTCGTGGGCATCGTAACGCAATAACGAAGGGTAGTTAATCGCCCGGGAAGACGCGTTTTTGCCGAGATAGCTCGCGTTTTAACGAGAATTCAAAGTGAGGGTAATTAGAGTCGAGCCGCGTGACGCGAGCCGCTTCTAATCGTCCCCACTGCGATTGTTCTTCTAAAGGAAAGGAGCTGGCGCCCGCGAAGAGAAGAGAAAAGAAACGGGAAACTTCGACACGGAGGGAAGAGAGATCGACAGACAGAGAAAAAGAAGAGTAGTCGACTCGCTGGTTCGTTAAGGTCTTCGAGGTTTTTTCTCCACGCAGTTATTTGACGCCCGCTATTTCTTTCATCCAGCTTGCTGATGAGCCGAGACCATCCTCCTCTTCTCTTCTACCTCGCCGCGGAGAAACCAACAGAGACCTATATAGGTGTCCCTCCTTCTCTTTTCTTTCCTCCTCTCCGCAGACATCTCGCGCCACGACAATGACCTACTCGCTCGTCCGAGAGATTTTCGAATCGCTTCGCCGGAAGTCGTTCGCCTTCGTACACGTTGTCTCGAACGATTGGAAGTTTTTTTTCTTTCTCGCGGCTTTTTATCGCGTCGTTGCGACTGATGAAGTTGAAGCGATTATCGAGTAATCTGCGAGAACGCGTTTGAAATGCCGAAGGATAAATGTTTGTGCCAGAGCAGATAAGGAAAGATTTTTTTTCTTTTCAGATTGTGTACTGTGTATAAATAAATTTTCACAGAAAGAAGAATCTTCGAACATTTTCATAAACGAGTGAAGATTTCCATGCTCCTCCGCATTATGCATTCTCTCACACATCTTCCGTTGTGTCAACTTCATCGGCACAAACTTTATTTCCAACGTTAATTGCTTCGTGAAAAACTTGAACGTTCGCGCTACGGATTTGCGTAGCAATCGAGGCACGCAAATCTGTCTTTCGAAAGCAAAGAGAGTTATCGCTGCTTTATTGCCAGAAGACATTTCGCTGGCGAACGATACGTCAAAAATAAAACGCTAGGAGTAGAAGAAACGGTTGTGCAACAGATTATTTATATTACGGTTGACGATATAAAACGCGATACACTCGACGAACAGTGTGCTAAAAGCTGCAATATATTATGTCACCAAAAGGTTGCATGCATTCGACGATGCTTATCCTCCTTGACCACAGTCTAACAATATTGCGTAGATTTCATTTTAAGCCACGAAACATCCCTCTCTATCAATCTTCTTTGTTAATACCTGGAAAAAATGAACGTCAAACACTCGTTCTCCGTCCACGAATTCGCATTACTCCGCCAAAAAGTGAATTACTCACTTCTCTCGTGCTAGCGTTTGAACATTATTCGCGTTACATAAAACATCTCAGAGATTTCATTAGCACTGTAATGAGACTTAATTATCGTGATTATGTTGGCAAAGTTTGAGGCGAATCTGGAAATGCACGTGGAAATTATAAGGAAGTATGCAAACAATCAAGTATCCATTATACTGCACTTGGCAAAAAGTTTCCTCGATCAAACACAAGTGGTTGAACGTATTTAAAAATAGTGAAAGCTATATCTTTCAGGTATAAAACGTCGTTCCGTTCGCCTGAAATATAGAACTGGAAATGTCAATCAGATAGATTTCAATGTTTTTATCATAATACTTACGATCGGAAACTTCTTCCCAGGATTAGTATTAACAATCCCTCCCGACATTCGATGGGGCCATTTTTGGTAATTAAAGTAACTTGCATCGTAAAACAGCACATTTTCTTTTCAAATTTGATGACATTGCGATCGCGACACTTGCACGCCTCGCCGCGGTGTTAACGAAACGTCAATGTATTTTATTCGCACGTGTAACACGTGTAACGCATGAGTGTTCAAATACTACTAATGAGCCGCTGCATATACATGTATACGTCAGTAATTGAAATCCGAAAAACATTTCGAGCCCTGACATTTGATAGCCCGATCGGAACGCTCGGGGCAACGAAATCGAAACACAATCCTTCGCCGGTCATAATTCCATTTCAAGGCGGCCAGAAACAGCGAGCGGAACGCGTGAGAATGCTCGCGGAGCTTTCGGGCTCGTAAGCGAGCGGATCTCTCTCTCTCTCTCTCTCTCTCTCTCTCTGTCTCGTTGAGAAAAAAGAGAGACGTGAAGGATGAAAGGTTAAGCGGTGCAAAAACGGGGCGCAGAGCTAATATCGGGACGTGTTGTTTCCATCGATGCGCAACCACGTGAGGAATATTCGAGCCGCGGCGTGCACGCAGCCCGACGTTGATTAACAGTGGTCTCGCGATTAACAGTAAATCACAGAGCGCATCGACTCAGCCTTCTCGTAACCGTATCCGTGGCCCGTAACCGACTGGTGACTATAACCAGCGAACGGTACCATTTAAGTAGCCGAGCCTATTGATTTTACAAAGGATCTGGATGTGCGCGCGCGTGCACCGACCGATATCGATTCTATCCCACGAGCTGCGATCCCCGATTCGTGCCAAGGCTGTGTTCTCTGTGTTCTCTGCCAAGAATCCATCTTCTTGCCCTAAACTGTCTCGCGAAGTCTCTCTCCGAGAAAAAGAAAAAGAGAGAGAGAGAGAGAGAAAAAAAGAAACTGAATCGGAAAAAAGTTGGTAAAATTTCCTCAGATCAGTCGGTAACAAACAAACGTACATGGAATATTGTCAGTTGTATAAATCTAGAATCTGCGGCGTTGATCGATTGCTAACTCGTTGACTTTGAAGCTTTCAACGAAACTGGAACCATCGACGACTAAATCATAAAATTTCCAATCAGAAGAGACGTTGACAGCTTTTATTTGTGTATTCTACGAAGAATCATTCTTATCAATTGGACATTTTTGACGTTTTGGTAGTTCTAGCGTTAATAATTCCAATCCAATTCAAAGTATTCTTTAACTGGTAGAGACTTGATTGTATCTCAGCGAGACAATAGGAATTTGCCCAAGATGCGGGCAGATCACCGGCATTAATATTCATATATACGATATACCCGATGCGAGGGTATTTACGGAAACGATCGCTCCACCTTCCGTGAAATTTCTTCCCATGGCAAAGGATCGCCGGTGCTCGGAGCGGCATCTTGCCGGAGCAGCACGTCGGGGCAAGGAGACGCTTATCACCGTGGCACGAAGCATCAGATAACGCGCGAACTACCAGCCAAGGAGCGTTCCCGGTTGCATTGATATGCAAAAATAACCCGAAGCGGTGCGCGCCGCGAGAGGAGCAACAAGACCGACTCCATAATCTGGCCATCGACGTCTCATTGGTCCCGGCGGATGTTGCACAAAGGTAATGCGCTCCGAGGAGGAGCGGCTCGCTCCGTCTATGTACACACGCGCACACCTCGTACCCTAGTTTCCACGAGACGAGTCAATATTTGCTCGGCACTCGTTCGTTAATGAAGTCGACCTGCTCCAAATATCCGCTTGCCGAGCAAACGACAGAGAGCAGACGGTGCTCTCCAACTGGTGCAACGAGAACGCCAGTCCATAATGCGAGAAAGGGACAACGAAAGGGGAAGAAGGGGGCTCAGAAAAAGGGAGAGAACCCCTCCTGTCATCGTTCGACTCGTCCTGCGACGCACCACGTGCACCAGAGGCACGTCGAACGTTTACGCGCCATTAAACTCGAGTCCCGTGTGACGTTTATTCCTTTATGAGAGTTTTTCTCGGTCTTTCTTCTTTCCTCTTTCTATCTCGACGATCCCTCGGCTGACTTCCTACCATTGTCCTTTCATCCCCGAAGTGTTTCAACCCTTTACTCGACCGAGTTCTTGTATTTTCTACTTCTTTTCTTTTTTCTTCTTTTTTTCTTTTTTCTTCTTTTTTTCTCTCGGAGAAAGAAGGAAATGGACGCGAAACATTCTATCTGATATTATTGGTGAAATTCTGCCAGTTAAAAAGTTACGAGTTACCAGGTTTACGATACACAGATCCACTGTAATTCTGCTCACGGCAGATTGAAATTTCGCAACGCATGAATAATAAAATCTTGTCACCTGGTGTCATTAACATTCTCGGAGTGCTAAAAACACTCGAAAAAAAAAAGAAGAAGAAGAAAAAACTCCGTACGTTCGCCGATCGTTTAAGTCGAAAATTTAGAAATTCAAGACACGGAAAAACCAGAAACGAGAATTCTGAACGATCGACACCTTCGTCCGGCAGCCTCCAGTTCCGAGAACCGGAGTCCACGTCCATAAAGTGGCTAGGCGCGTGTCGTTCCGATGGCCGTTTCGTGCCATTTCCTCGAAATTAATTTCACCGGGCTCTAATAGAGGCGCGACACACGGCCTGGCTAGCCGGCAAAAACCGAAGAACGAAAAGCGTGCGAGAGGATAATCGTCCAATTAAACGGTCTCGAATAATCTTTCGTCGATTGCGTTTTCCACGAGCGAGGCGAGTCGAGGCGAGCCGGTGCCGGTGCCGGTACCAAAGCCAGAGTCGGAGAGCAAACGAGTTCTCCGGTCGCGTGAACTGCAATTACTCGGTTGACAGGAGACCGCGATTGTTACAATTCCACCGGCCGAGAGTCTCTGCTGCTAGAGAAAGCGTGGCGCGCGATTTAATTAATTGGCTGGTATATTAATTCGCGAATTTACAGCCGCGTTAAGAATGACCGCTTGATTACCGGGCCGCCGTTTGATATACGGCCGGCCATTTTTCTCGCTAAGTTAATGAGTTAATGAATCCGCTCGAAAGAACGAGTCGATATATCATCGGCTGGTGCGTACACCACCGGTGCGTGCACAAGCACCGCGTCAAGGGAATTTCTCGCACGAAAGTCACCGTTTGCAGACAGAGAGAGAGAGAGAGAGAGAGATGATTGCTCGCGATCTTATCGTGGCCAGGCGCAGTTACGCGCGCGCGTGGATCATGCGGCCTGCTCAAAATATATACCGACGATTATGCCCGTTTATCGCCAATTAGGAGGAACGAACGGGACGATTCGGTCGTTATTACCCGAGGCGCGGTAGCTTAACGCCAGCTACCGACAACATCGTTTACTGTTTCTAGATTACCCTTATCGCGAGATGGGCGTTTCTCTGCCCGAGGGAAATTCTTACGCGTCGCCCGTTCCATTTGCCAATTATATGGGACGCGTAATAGAAAACACACGTAGCTTCGGAGATGTACCGGAGAAATCTTTTTCTGGAAAATTGAGATGCATTGGGACCCAACTTGGAGAAGCAAAGTTCCTAGAGATTCCGTTAGATTGTATCGAAGTTATCGCCACGCTCCAATAAACAGAGAATTATGGAATTTTCTACAAACAAAATCCTTACGAAAAATTATTAAAGAACGAATTTTTCCGACGCCTCGAAATATAACTAGGAATTTTTTTTTCTTGAGACGCATCTCGCTGGAAAACACTCTCTACGTTCTTTAAATTTCTTCAAAAATTATCGCCATGGAATTGTTCACAAACAAAATCCTTGGGAAAAATTATTGAAAGAAGAATTTCCCCGATGACTCGAAACATTTATCTATCTCGCCGGAGAGACTTGTAAGAAGATAAACTACGGTCCAGCGAATTCTTTCTGGATGGTCAAAGTCCAAGACGAGAGTGTCTCTTGGTCACCCTGCTTGTACGATCTCACAAAGGGATGAAAACCGAGCGGGAAACGGATTGGAAAGGGAAACTGAGAGACGAGGAGAATGCGGCCGGGCACAGGTCGCGCAATTTGTATCGGCCTGGATGCGTTTTTAACGATCGGTTTGATGGATGATAGTCGCGCCTCGCTGGCACGACTCGATCGAGTCCTTGAAAAATGATGCTCCAGATCGTTGTGTACGCGAGCAGTTCAGACACTCGAATCCACACGACGTTTCACCACTCACGTGTGTTTGCGTACGCGCGCGCGCGCGCGTGTGTGTGTGCAGGTCGGTTTTCGAGCATATGGCAAAAGGGAGGAGAGCTACGGCAGCTTCTTTTCGGTTAATATGTTTTCGCGATCCATAAAGAGCCCGGTTGGAAGTCAAAGACAATTAATAACCTTCCGCAGGATCATTTATCGCGACAGTTTAGCCCCACGTAGCTGACTCTCTCGTAGCTGTTTCTCTCTCTTTCACTCCTCACGCGTTGCTCGGTAAAGAAGAAGAAGTTCGCTGACGGACCGACCAGAGCATTGTTCGTCTCCTCGGCCCGTGACCGATCCAATTTTTAACACCGTCTAGATAGACAGACCTCCGTTGATCCTCGAACGATTTTCCTCAGCCACTCGAAGTTAATCGACGGAGACCAACCCTTGCCGCGTGTGAGAATCCTCTTCCGGGACACCATGTGCGGAATTCGTTATGCCGAGAAACGAAGAAAGGAAGAGGGGTGGAAGATTCTGAATGGTGCATTCATCGATGGAAATATTAGATCAGGCGGTCTTTCAGGTTCACGAAAGGTGAAACAGAAGATATTCATATCGGAGCAAACTTGGAGAACTTTTATTGCCTCGGAGAGAAATATTGTATCATTCAAATGAAGGAGAAGATTACTTACTGTTAATCTTCCGCGAGGTAATATGAAAATTAGCAGATATTCAGCATAATTGCAAATACCTGCTAAATACGGTGATATGTATCATGACACGATCTAGCGTGAAACTCTGTTCCTCGCCTAAGGAGATAGTTACTGACGTCTTGCTAAGAAAAAGAGCAAAGTTGGAACGAGATCACGAGAGACAGACAGAGAGAGAGAGAGAGAGAGAGAGGAGAACGTGGAACACGAAAGTTGACTCGATAACTAGCGCATACATTAGAGCACTCGCGCGATAACGTACAAACACGCTACGGCAAAACAAAATCATTATTAATTACTAAATCGTTCTTCGCGTTTGTTCCTGTGTACGGGATAAATATTTATAAAATGGATTTTTAACTGTTGGAAATTACGTTACACGTCAATTACGTATTTCTCTATCGTTCTATCACTTTCTGGCTTGCAATTGAAACGACTACAGAAAATCTGATGAATCCGCTCGAAAAGTCTGTGTCGATACAACTGTCCGCTTCGCGTACCGGAGAAACCGTCGTAAACTTTGATTTAAATAACATGCGCCATCGTTGATTTATGCGATTTATGCGTTGATTTTGAGCGAGCTTTTCTCGCCGCCGGAACGATCCACGGGACCGCGTCGCGAGTCCCTACAATTTAATCTCCCTTTATTCGACGATTAAGTGCACCATGGTTGATTTACGGTATCGTAAACACGCGATACAAACGGCCCCGGGCATCTCGCCTTTGAAATTGTCTCTCGGCCACTCGTGCGTACGTCGCTCGTTTACACAATGCAAATTGAAAATTACAGTCGTCGTACTAGCAAATTTGTCAGAATGGCAAGTCCCAGCTTTTTCACGATCTCGCAATGTATAATCAAATTATATCTGTGAAAAAATATTGCAGTAAAAAAAATGGCAATCGGGGGCTGAAAATTGCGATACAAATTTGGAAGTCATGCACGCTTTTTGAACCGTGAGAGTTTGAGTTGGAACGCAAAAATGTTTGTGCCTTTTCGTTTCGTAAGGCGCAACGATAATTTTATGAGAAACAGCAGTGGACTTTAGCTGGACGTTACGAGTCAATAATTCTGGCGTTGACCGTGACACGTGTGTATTATACGCCGAGCGCGATATAAAACGCGTGTAAATCGTTAAATTTCCTTTCCACGTAGAATGGCCAACTATTTTCTTCTAAGACGTCCAAGACAAGGAAAGACGAAGGAGAGGAAAGAAAGAAAAACAGTTGAAACACATTCTCGGTTTACTTTCTAAGCAATTGACTGGCTGCGTCGAACACAGGCGATAAAAGCGAGTGTTAGCAACGTTTGCACGTTCCGCAGAATGCAAATGGAAGGAAGCCACGAAGAGTGTGGTTCCCTGTAATTCGCGAATTATCGCTGATCGGATGGAGTGCATCGGCTCAGATTAGAAAAGTAGTTAACGGGCCGGTCGAATCGAGCCACTCTCTGTACCGTTGAACGCATGTTCCTTGGGGGACGTACTGTCGAGATAAGCACTCGAACTGGAAAAGCCTGCCATCTTTCTTACTCCCTTACACCTTTCGTTTCTCCAACACTTTTCGCTAGAAATTCGCGAAACAAAGAATTTAACGAACGAACGAACGAACGTACGTCGAAGACAGACGTGACCGGCTGCGAGGAATTCAGATCCGAAGGATCGCTGGACATCTGCGTTCCCCGCCAGAGGATATACGGGCAAAAAAAGAAACGCATATAACACGCGTGATTCGTGCGAAGTTTTACGATTTCGAACTGCAGAAGGGGCGAAGGAAAGGCGAAAAGGCGTTAAGTCAGATCACGACCCCAGCCACGAGGGATGACATGCAAATGAGATCGACGATCCTTAAGCGGCTTGCTTGAGATCGTGACGCAAGGGAGCCGAACCGTTAATTGTCCTTAAGAAAAAGAAAAAGGAAAAAAGACACGGGAATATATCCAATCGTAGGAATTACGGTTGCTCGTCCAGATTCCCTCGACGAAAGCTATTATTTATATTCACGCTTTCTCCCGATGAGACGGTCGTTTCCAAAGTTCAAACTGGCAAAAAAAGAAGCGTACCGCGAGCAACGTGCAGTTTTTTTTTTCTCCTCTCATATACGAACTTTCTCCTAAAAAAAAAAAAAAAAAAAAACTAGCTCCAAGGCCGCGTAATCCGCGAAACCGTGCGCCGATACGGAGCGAATTACTTCTTTCTACGAATTACGAATTACCGTTTTGCTCTTTGAGACGCGGATAAAGAAAACGCTCGAGCCACGTGAAAAGAGGCGACGCGCGGTTTATTTTCAAAGGCGGCTGAGAGCCTCGCCCGATGTACAAGTGGGTAATAACCGTATGAAAGGGCAACAATGGTGGCTGACACACCGCAACCAGGCTGAAAAAAAAAGTGAGAGGGCAAAAGGCGCACGATGGAGGGGGGCAATAAATATATTTTGACATGGGAGTACCTGGTCCGGGCACCTATGCATAATAATTGTAACGCTCTGCTCGTCTCTCTCTCTCTCTCTCTCTCTCTCTCTGTTTCTCTTTGTTCGTCTCTCTTTCGCTGCACACGTGCGTGCGCTCACTTCCGCCGCGACTCTTGCTCGCTTTTATTCCACGACAAAAGTGTCAGCCATTGTGCGACTCGAATTACACCACTGTCTACCAGTAGGCAAATATTATAGCAACAGGCATCTACGAGGGGTGACGATAATGTTTTCATTTGCGACTAACCCTAGCCGACCGCACCGTTTCGTGTGCTTGGCGAGGGTTTCGAGAGCGCGAAAAAAGGGACACTCGAGGAGAGGATGCAAACGAAATGTGTAGAAAGTTTGCGGTTGATGATCTCGTTGTGCGGACAACGCCGAGGTGCTCTGAGATTTCATCCCCTTTGCGAACGAAAAACCTCTTATCACTCTGTGTAATAATAAGCAAGGAAGAGTTGTAGTACAGAAAAGATGATTGTATTATAATTACTACGATACCGGGTATCTCCGATAAATTTCTTGAAAAGAAATCTTGAACAAACAAAATTAGATACATGTTACTGAGAGAAAAAAAAATGTACACGGAGAATCTCTAATTAGAGCGGATCTTCTCGAAGAAGAACGAGTTGTAAAGTTACGGAAATGGAATCTGCACTGCATAATTACAGATTCCTAAATTGATTGATCTTCTACGACTCGTAATTTCGGCAATTAAAAAGAACCGTATTTAGATGAACTGCGAACGAATCGTTGTAGATTAAAAAAGCTCGAAGCAGAGGAGAATAGGGCACTTTTCGTTCGACAGCAGCGGCGCAAAGCGTTGTAGCGCCGCGGTCTCACGGTGTCGCAATTATATTCCAATCAAAATTTACCAGTCGAAGTGGTATTTTTAATGGTCCGTGCGTACTTAGGCGGCTATTAGGTTGCATTATCAATTTCACGCCACGGTATAATCGCGAGCAACGCAGCCACTTTTGATGTAGACTTTAATTTACGAGGGATAAATGGAGCGGTGAATGGACTGTAAGATTGACGAAACACCGGTGATTACTAGCTGAACGCGAGTGATTTATTTTCTAGGTTTTATAACTATCATTAGGTCGGAGCTTTTCTTCGGCGACTTTTTGAAATCACCGGCACACACTTATTTCACTGGCGAGGATTCACCAACACCAGAGTTGGCCAGACTACAGCTTTAACTGACCGAGTGCTACAACCGAGGACAACAATGACCAATATGCAGTTCCAACCAACCGTTCGTGACAAGCTTAGGCAAAGCTCACGGCGAGCGATTCTACTTTTGTCCGTTTTCAGTACCTTTTCGTTTTGCAGTGCTTTACGTTTACTAATACGCGGCACGCGTGACTGCATTAGATGATTTAACACTTGGAACCTACAAAATGGTCAAAATGACCATTTGAATATATTTGTCAGATATTTTTGAAGACTCGAGTGACTCTTCGTAAAATACACAAATGAGAGTACCTTATTTATAAGTATAATAAAGATTTCCTGTTTCTTTTACATTAACTGATGTGAATTGTATGCTTTGGTCGTCGACAATTCCAATGGTCCAAAATCTCTAGAATCTCGTTAGGAGACCATATTCTTTCTAAAAATATCGCGTTCTCGAGAATTTACAAAGTCCGAAATCTAGCCTAGTCCAACTTCTTCACTTGGAAAGAGGGTCGTACGCGTTCGTACGAAACGAATAGCGTGTTTCTACGAGATCACCGACGTAAGTAGAGTAGCATCCCACGCGTAGGAGATTTGAACGCCGGCAGGTCGCGTCGGAGACATGAACGCGCGCACAGGAAAAGCGACGTAGGTAACCACTGTAAGTAAAATCAGTTGCACTCACCTTCCAATTCACAATAACGGGTTCACCGGGTATCTCAACGCAACATAGGCCAAAACCTCGAGGCTCGAGGTTCGATTGTGTCCTTCGCACGTTACACACTATAACCTTCTTTTCATTGACAAGTTTCTCGCAAGATCGTTGGATCTTGGATCACACACACTGCCCGGGAAATTATTTCTCGCAGATCAGCCCGATCACGATCAGTCACGTGGCGTGTACACCGCACACACTGTGCGCACCCAATGTTCCTCGATAGTCGCAAGTCGTTTCCACGTCGTGGTGCGGTGTCACGCGATCGGTATCATCCTCTTGGAAGGATACGGATTCTGTCTTTATTCCTCTCGGTTGTCCCGAAATACACTGCTCCGAATGATCCACGCGAGCCTCAGCGTAGCTACCGATTTTCTGTTGTGCTTCCCACTTCTCCACTTCTCCGCCTTTCTCTGTCTCCCTCCCTCTTCCTCTCCCTTCCTCTTTTCTCTCCCTTATTGTTTCCAATCCAAATCTCTCTCTCTCTCTCTCTCTTTCTCTGTATGTGCGATTGTTGTTGTCTGTCTCTCTCGATCATCCACGAATCACGATACGACCACGTCGATGGACGGGAGAGGACTGGCACTTCGCGACCGCTGCGACCTATTCAACTGCATCGAACGCGCTGACGGGAACCGATTTTCCACCGTTGGTAGAGGCCACGTATGCCTGCCTACCTGGTACACGCCTGTCCTCAGGCCCGCCAATAGGCCCCGACTGGGCCCCGTCTCTCAACCAATCCTGAACTGTTAGATACTTGGAGACTGACTATCCACCCATCGGGTCCCCACTTCGTTCCAGCGGACTCACACTCCTCCACTCTCTGCTTATCGAAGCACGACCGTTCCTCGTGTTCCGTACCGGTGATGCCCCCGCAGAGAACCGATCGCCGCGTCGAGTTCCACAGCGAAGAAACTACCAGATGGAGATTCGTTCCCCTTCGACGTCGGCGTTCGCGATATCACTCCGATTAGATAACTCTTGCTTTTAGACAAGGATTCATCTAATTCGTTGGACTGTATATTAAAATTGAATCGAAATATTACAATCCGCGGATCCGTGAGACATTATCAAGATCAACTCTATCAACATTGTCAAGTTGACTCAACAATTTTACGAGCATAAATCATTGTTCGAGTTTCAGTCCCGAGAGCTTGATCAAAAACATTGTATATATATTGCATAATTTAACATTGTGGCCACGATGGATCTTAAAAATGGCCGTTTAGACGTCTGATCGTGATACTAGACGAAGACCAACGAAGAGATCGAGATCATTGGTTTTCAGAGTAAAACGTGCTGAAAGATTTCATCGTGATGTAATATCCTCGCCTCGTGTGTTCGTACGACGAACGACGGGAAAATCTACCATCGGACGAAGTGAAGCGTCGTTTCTGTGATTTTTACCTCCTGGTTCGTAAACATCCGCGATACGTGATCACAATGAACGATCCTTATCGCCGAGCGTAATATCCTTTCTAAAGTTTCAGCCGTGAACCGTCCCTAAACCTATCTCCTCTCCAGAGATCTAAAGTTTCGCTCCAATAGCGCAGCGGACCGCTCGCTCGCTCGCTCGCGCGCGCCTCTTGCGTCTGTGCGCTGGCAGACTCATCGAGCGCGCGAGAGACTCACCCATATAATTTAGTCTCTAGCCTGGCAAGACGTAAGCGGCCGTAATCATAGCTATTACCCGCTCGCTGCTTCAATTAACGTACAGATCCGATAAACACGGCGAGAGCGGCGAGAGCGTTTGCCGCGCGGACGGAGGCGCGGAATCGTTGATCTTGTCGCTTCCACCGGTGGCTGGGAACGAATCGACCTTGCGAAATCAAAGCCAGGGCAATTAGACGCAGCGCCTAATCGCAATCATTGGGAAAATGGAATCGAGCGTTGTCCGCAACGATCCTCGGAGTCCATTGATGTACACGGTGATGCACGATGTTCGACTCTTCGAGGATTCAAAGTGGAATTTCATAATTTGCATTTCTTTTTTTTTTCTTTTTTTTGTTTCGAAATTTGAGATTTCGAAGCCACGGGAATTTCGGAATCGTTTGCTCGCGAAGCTCCTCTCGCGAGGAATCGCAAAAGTTTCGCGAATTAGATGCTTCGTTTTAAGAATGTCGAGCACGAGAGGCCAAGGTACGTTTGCTTCGCTATTATCGGCGTCCGAATTTTGTCGAAAGAGGCACGATACAGAACCTGTAAGAATTACAGAAACTGGTCGATCCAATAAAACGTGGAAAGGCGTTCAAAGGGAAGAGAGTAGGAGGGCAGGCAGGACAGGGCAGGCTGGACGCCGGCCATAAATTAAAGAAGATGTCCACCCGTAGAAATTAAACCATAGAAACTGGTTTCGAACGTAAAATGATTCCCCCTTTCTGTTTCTCGATCCCTCTCGCGTCTGCCTCGTTCTCTCTCGAGCCTGTCTTCGCTTCGTCCTCGTTTCTCTGTCGCTCCCTTCGACTCCAGAGGCCGCCGCTTTTTTTTTCTCTTTTCGTGGTCGTGTCTCTTCTCACGAACGAAGAAACCCCTCTCTCTCTCTCGCTTCCTCGTTTAACGACCGATTTCATTTTATCGAGATAATGCTCGAGGAAAGAAACGAGGCAGTGGCTACAAATCTGGGAAAGTCCGCTACGTCTCGAGCCGGTCCTCTCTTCTCTCTTTACGAGCCTGATTAGTCGATGATGTCGATGTCGGATCCAATATGGTACCGAGTAGAGTACGATACCGTGAATTTGGAACGCGTCTCCCAATGATGTGAGGGGATTGCGTCACGAGACCACATCTGACGAGCACCGTCCTTTCGTCATCGATTGAAAGGTCGTGTTTCAGCTTCGTCGAATTTTAATTACCACCACGCGTGATTGAGTTAAGTGGAGGAGAATATTCAAATCGCGTTACGTTAGCTTGTAATTGAATGAAGATTAGATCTCTCCGGTGTTTCAAAGTGGAAAACATTCGAGCTATTCGAGTTGGATGCGAGGCAGGCGCATATATTAACCTGTTAATCGAGTCACTCTCCTCCAATTCTGAATTTCTACGGTTGCAAAATTCAAAGCTGATGACTATTCGAGTCGTTCGGTTGCTTGGAAGACAAAAGATCCGCGTTGTTCCCGGTTTGAGTAATTTCCACGCGGATAGATCTCGCGATGTATCTTACATTTTTTATTTTGAAAAGGGCGCTGCTTTTCGAATAAATTTCCCTCCGAATCTCGATCTCGCCACGCAGAACACTCTGTACAAATTATACAAAGAAATATGCCTAAACAGAGAAAAGGCTACTGTCACTAGTAGTATTCCAGACAGTAGTGATCGCAAAATCATCGAGTCTCGTATGTTTTTACTGGTTGAAGAAATAAAAGCTAGCCAACTCATTTCACCAAAGCATGGGTCGAATGCTGAAATCGAACGATCGACGATAAACTAAATACCTTTGTCAATATGAAAATAATTAGACCTATTCAGAGAAACAAGTTGATAAATTTCTTCACGCTGACGAGAAATCGCGAACCATTGCTTTTCCGGTATAGTATAGTAGGTTATAGCTAATTGCTTATACCATGTACGGCCGACAAACGTCGACAAACGTTACGCTGCACAGATTTTATAGAATATTGTGTTGTTCGTCGTCATAAATAATTCGTTCGACCGCTGGCAGCGAACAGAGAGGCGACGTGAAAGAGCTCCGCGATATGTCCGACGGTGTGTAGAAAACACGAGAGGCGCGGCGTGCTACGACAGATTCGTGATCAATTGGCCGAAAATAATCCGGATGTATTTTACGCATTCGTCCGTCGCTCTGCGCTCGTTCCGTTTTGTTCGCCGTTGTCTCGTCCCTGTGTGCCTGTTCGTTCATGCAGAAGCCCTCCTCGAGAAAGCAGATGGGGCTAATATGAACTCGATTCTCTGTCTCCTCCAAGATATGAACTCATTCTTTCCAGAAGGTGTCTGCTCATCGGCACGGAAGCAAATCAGATTTATCGTCCTCTCTCGATACGAAGAGCGGTCACCTCCTGTCGGGTGAGACGGTTCGTCGCGATACTTTCGCCGCGACCTTTCTCTGAGGAACTCTTTTGTGACGAACATCGACTGTCGTAGTCATTGATCGACTATTTTATTTTATATTACTGTTTCTAGTGGAAGTGAACATTATTTTCTTCGATTCGTTTATATAGTATAATATGACAAAATTAAATAAATGTACATCGATAAAAGTTAACGTCAAGTTTGTTAAAAGGCACTGTAGCTGACTTCTTAACTCATAAATCAGTAATGAGATAGCTCTTAATCATTTCGGCATAGACACACACTTTCACTTGCAGTAAAGTTTTCTAATAGTTTTTTTTTTTAGTAAAAATTGCCTTCCTGCAAGATATTACGGAAACTCTATTGCTTCTCTCAAAAATCAGACCAGTGAAATTTATCTTTTGTAGGAAACAAGAACGATTCACGCAAATGTGTTCCAAATTATCAGACGCAGATAAAGACGCAAAGCAACCTCCCCGCAACAAATATCGTTCGCACGTATCGTTAAAAAGATTCGCGGTTCACGAATCTGCCGAGACGCGTGTCTCGGATCGCGGCGCGATCAATCTCGGCGGCGGCACGATCGAGCCGAATGATTACAATCCGTTGAAATTCAGGCTATCCGTGCGGCTGAATTATGACGTTGGAGCGCGGCAGAACGGCGCTCCAAGTGGAATTGCCTGCCAAGCGGTATTCCCGAGATTTCAAGAACGCAGCGACGATTAATTGAATTCCGCGCGCCAGCCTCATGCGCGAGTGCGCGCACGCCGCTGAAACCTGGCACTCAATCTCATTAATCGAACCGACGGCGGAATGTCTCGCAAGAGAGCTCGTGCCGATGTTTCACAGCCGTCGCGACGATCTCTCGACACCGCGGCGATCGCGCGAATCGCCGACTGCGGGAATCGCGCGACGTTCGTTCGTTCGTCGTCGCGGTAATCGATTACCAGCGCCGGATTATTAACCGTCTTGCCGAGGTTCGCCGCGGGCCGAGGAAACGCGCGAGGAGGTCAAAGGGACACGCGACTTCTCGCTGCGCGGAAACTTCGCCGCGATCTCACGGCCCGTGCGGGTACCGATCGTCTGTGTGCCGGCGTTAAAGTCACCGGACAAACGGGCGCGCTTCGCGTTATTAATTGCGAGCGCCTCTAGCTGTTCGTTCGGCCGGCATTGAACTCGCGCATGTGGGTCGAACAGATATTTTCGGTATTTTCTAGGAATTTTTCTTTTCATCTTCTCCGAATACCAGCGATGCTTCGCGTCGCTTTTATATCTCGTAATTTTACAATTCTGTAACTCGAACTTTCCAGCAGTGGTGTACATTTATTTGTTTTCTTTTTCGGTCTCGAATATTGCATCGCATCGTTTCTACTTCACAATTTTACAATTCTGCAATAGCCAACTTTCGAGTGGTAGTCTGAGTTCATTTTTTTTTTTTTCACTCTCAAACGCTATTGCGTTGCATCGCTTCTGTTTCACAATTTTACAATTTTACAACAGCCAACTACTCGAGTGGTAGCGTATGTTTATTTTACGTGGAAATTAAAGAATGTTTTACGATCGATGTAAAAGTTCGTCGATGAAATAATTAGCGTCTTCTAACAAATGAACGCACATATCTGAAGACACTTGATTGCAAAAGCCATCCTTCACACTTCGGTCGAAGCGATTGTTTGAAACATTTTCATCGGCATGAAAACGGGGGGGGGAAGGTTGGGGGATGGAACATCCTCTACATTCCCGGCTCGTTATGAATTATCAAAAGTGAATATTGAATACGGGGGTTCACTGATATTCGTGGAATCCTATCTGATTCACTAATAAATTACATTCTTCCTGCAGCTCGTCTGTAATTAACAACAAACGCTCGTTTGTACCGTTGGGGAATTATCAACGCGATCAGAATACGCTTTCTAATTAATTCATAAATCTCTCGTAGCTTTTATTATTAGAAAGCACTTAACAAACGTGCTCGGACCTCTTGGCAAATAGAAATCTAATCGCGCGTTTCATTAGTATTTCCCTCTGCAAAACTTGTCGCTACGTGTGATAAAAATGCATCCATCGATTGAAATGTGAAAAGATAAGAATGAAAAGAAAAATGACTCGCTAATGCAACGTAAATTTAATGGTATAAATGAAAACATCCTCGCCTCTCTAACGGATCATTTCGAAATGGTAGTGCTGTCGACGGACGATAGACATTGATAGCATCGTTGAGATAACGACAAGCTAAATTATATATTGTACGTAGATCGACTTTGAGTGGCATGATTTCTGATCAAAAACTCATTTTTCAGTTCAAAACAACTGTCTCTGCTGATTTTCAAGATGTCGAAATTCATAGGATTCAATGATGAATCGAAATACTGAGAGAAACCAGTCGATATTCACTAAATACTTAAGATACTCTTTCTCAGTTTACGTTGTGTTGAAAACACGAAACTTGTTCCTGTTGTCTCGTGATAAATACCAATAAGCTATCGACGTCAGTAGCATCCGAAACAAAAACTAGTGGAAATTGGATAAAAAAACTAGCAAGAGAAACGGCCCGTTTACCCGGAAAGGGATGCTTTGAACATCTTCCTGAAACTCGCTGATTATGGACAAACATCGTTTAGTCAGTCCATGTTCGAGTGACTATTCTCTCTCTCTCTCTCTCTCTCTCTCGCTTTCGCTCTCTCTGAGAACATCTACCGCAACGTAAGTCCTGCGTCAAAGGATCATCATCGGTCACGAGAGTCTAGTTGGAAAAATGTCTCACGCTGTTTGGGCGATCTCGAACGACTAACAACGTTTTGACCGGGATCCCTTTCGAGATTCCGAAAGAAATTCATGCTACTGCGAATCCTATTAGGGCTCGTTAAAGTGGCTTTCTCGTCGATCTGACAAACACTCAGCTCCTTCTGGATGAAACGTTCCTTACAAATCAGCACGTAACGGATACCTTGGCTTACCGACTACGGCTGTAGAGCGACTGTAGGTCCTAGCTAGATTTTTACCATTTCCACCGTTCCGAGTTCTCTCAAAAACTAAATCCTTTTCTTCGATTTTTAACGTCATAAATGACATGGTACTCGGAAACGGAGAATGACTGATGGATTTAGTCGTTCAACGAGGCAAAGTTGATCGCTCTAGGTCTGTAGAAAAAAAAAAGAACATTTTTATCTTTTACCGAATTATACTATCTCGATAATGATCTCAACCCGAGCGTCTGGTTAGGCCCGCCGAATTTTCATAATTTCGTATTTTAAAAGAAACGTGAAAAGCTCGTAATACTGATGCGCGATCTTCAGCTTCTTTCTGAGCAGCGCGAGTCGCTGTCGAAGCTCGACGACAACCGCGATCGGCTGAGACAGACTTATCGGCCACCCTGTGGTGGGTTGCGAACCACCCTGAGGATAATTCTTCTCTCAAGGGTCCGACCGAACGTTTCGCCAATGCGTCGTACATCGGCGTATCGATTTCAGGCTGGCCGACGAATTATTTCGAGTAATCCGCGAGAAACAGGATCTCGAACGTGCTCGTGCGTCCTTCCGCCGGGAATGGGCGTAGGCGAATCTTCGATCTCGAAACTGTGCAACTGGAAGTCACAGCACAGCGGCCGGTATACGACCGGCGCGACCCCACGGGAACTGCGAGTGCACCGAGTCTCCCGCGGTATCTCGAATCTACTTTGTGTTGGTCCTTCCAACCGGGCCGTGAGCAGGTACAGTCGCCGCGATCCTCGGGATATACGTTTCAATGATCTACGACTCGGCTGGATCGAATCCTCCGCTGAAACCGTGCGGGGATTCCGTCGACTTGCTGAATCCTTTCCACCGATATCCCGCAGACACCCGGCTTTTCGAGAGAGGTCGCCAGATTCGTTCGAGGGGTGCACGCGCACCGTGAGACTTTCTTGACGTTTTTCTTTCAGCTAGCGATGCATATCAGTCGCCACGGATACTAATGTAAAGCGAATTAAAGAATTATCTATGTTTTATCCAAATTTTATCCTACTTTGCACGGTAACAAATTTCGACGTACAGCGTCTTCCAATTTACACTCTTTCCTTTCGAATTCAAGGTCCCCGTTTCTCTGTGTCAACCCTCGATCGCCAAAATTCTGCGAGATCATCCCCCTACGGATGGAAAAAAGGATCCGTAGAACCTCCGACAAGGCAGGGAAAGAAGTTGCACTCGAGGGCGAGCGACTCGTGCAGGACAACTCTGGATGACGAATCAACAACGATCGACCAACGAACGTGCGATTAACATCGATCGTGACGTTCGAGTGTCGGTGACAAAGTGGCTCGGTCCTAACTAGACCTCGAGGCATCTGCTCGATTTGTCACGGCACGCTCTCCTAACTAAAATGGATACGCGCAGCCGTATCTTTTCCCCCCGTTCGACCATCCTGTGAATAATTGTTGAATACCGCTAATGAGAGTCTAGTGGTTGAACGGCGTGCGCGAGCCGCGTCGAATCGCGCGTCGTTCCGCGCCCGCCGGAAGAGAATTCGAACGGCCGTGAGAACGTTTAGGCGTTTAGGCGTCGGTACGCACGGATGCCTCGTTTCGATACGATGTAACGAGCCTCCGTTCTCCGGCGCACCTTCTATCGCGCCCTTAATCAGCGGAAATTTATGACGACCGATCAGGGTGAAAACGCGGAGAATCCATGGGTACGGCCGTGGCTTTTTCCCCTCGAGCTTTTCAACACCCGCTAAATCGCCTGCCTCTGATTAATCGTTCCGCAGATTCCGCTTTCAACGCAGCCGGTTCACTGGCTACCGCCATTTACCTTCGAGAATAGTAGCGGTTGATTAGAAGTACTCGTTGTATGGTTTGTGAATTGCTGGATAACATCAATGGCTAATGGAAGTGAGGAATAATATGGGGTAAAGCGAAGAGAAAAGAGAAATAGGAAAAAATTCTAAAAATAAAACTACTTGCGCCGGGGAGAAAAATTGATACTTGCGTTAAATTTAATTTTGTGAACTGCTAAATAATATCTAATAGATAATGCAAGTGAAGGAGAAAAGAACCTTAAATAAAGTGATTTGTACCGGGAAAAGAATTGGTACTTCCATCTCTCTGGATTATCTCACTTTTCAAAGTTCAACGTTGATTCCCAGATCAAGAGAATCGGTACTTGCTTCGATAAATATTCCTCTTTCCTCAAATTCCTAGTTCAACAAGGCGATTAAGATCTCAAGCTCGATGCCAAGAAATCGAATCGAGTCGAATCGAATTAATAGTTCGAGACAAAAGCGCACGTATGACGGCACGGGCCCTGAAACGTAATCCAGCGATCCGCAGGGACTACCAGGCCCCATCTGAAATTTAATATCGCGTCCTCGCGGTTTTCGCGATAAATCGACTGCCCACCGCCTACCGCCCACTATCGCGGGGCCCCGGCATATTTAATTACAGAAAATCGCTCGACCTTCGCGCGGACCTCCCCTCGCGTATCTATACAGTTTACGCTGGCCAGCGAGGCATCTTTCAGAATCGGACGCGCTGTCCGTGAACCCCGCGCGGACAAAGAGTCTTAATGAATTCCCGCAAAGGACGTCCGAACGCGAACGAATCGATAATTACCGCTTTCGATCCGAGCTGGCCCCCTTCTTCTGCCACGGGGCGCTTCGTCCAGGCTCCAGGCTCCAGACTCTGATCTTTATCCGAAGAATCTCGTTCAACTTTTCGAGCTCCTTTGTTCAAGTTTAGAACGTACACCGGCACACGAGAATATCTTTCAACGTTTTTCTGTCGATTGTCGAGCAAGTGTCTGTGAATTTTGCAAAATGAAAATCGATGAAAAATTCCGGTTTTATTCATTGATTTAATTTCAACGATAACACGAGTTAATATGCCTTGACACGCTATTGTCTGCTCGTTTAAAAGAGGTTGCTCTCCCGGCCGAATCGACGACAGGAAGCAATGACCCGTTCTGCCGGTGATGAGGAACCCCCCGCCCTGCCCCCGTCTAAATACGCTTAATGGATGACAACTATAAACTATCGCGCCAGTACATAACACGGAACCACACGGTGAATATCGTTCCGCACGATTGAACGCTCCTCGTTCAACACGAGGGTCCCCGTAGCTGTCTCTCTTTCAGGCCGATCAACCTCTCCGCTATCATTTCGGTCCCCCATTGTTTCTCCGCGTTCAACAAAATGCACCCTGTCGCGGCGTTCTAGCGACCCTCTCCGTTGTCATGAATATATGCCATGGCGTTAACGAATCGCACAGATCACTTGCGAATGACACGCACTAACGCGCCGAGACGACCGAGGAATCGTTTGTGCAATTGCAACGGTCCGAGAGAAAAGTCAAGACGGATGAAAATTGACGATCATATGTTGTTCCTCTGAATCTTGTAAATTTTTCAAGCGTTTACTTTCGTTTGCGAGTTTCATTATTTTACTGTCACTCGCGAGCAAGTTGAAGTTTATTTGAAAATACCGGTCCCTAGGGATTCTTGCTTCAAAGTCCAGGCAAACGTCGTCACAGACTGCAATGGAAATCGCGAATCATTATATATAGAACTGATGAGACCTGAGTGAAACTGCAATGGTAATCACGAATGACACTCATTCAAAAATGTCAAATTCTACGTCGAAACAGTATCAATATATTGAATTGGAAATGGAAACTGCTTTGGAAATCGTAAATACAGAACTGACGAGAATCTGCACGAATAGCAGCAATAGTAGTTCAAAAATGTGAAATTCTACGTCGAGACAGCAGTAGAAGTCGACTTTAACCCTTTGCGGTTGTATTAAATTTAGACATAGGTGTCGTGCATTTTATTAGACATAGGTCGGAATTAAGTTTCCTTGAACGAACACTGATACATACTATGCAAGATTATGAAGGAAAAACAAAATTCATTAATTCTTTTTTAAACTTTAAAGTTATGTAATAGTATGATTTAATTTTAAATAAAAATTAGTTTATAGTTTCTCCATCGTATGATATCTTTCAAAACAGTCTCCAATACGAAGCCTTGATTTTCGAGAACATGTGTGGCAAAAATAATTATTTTGGCGTCTTCCGTCCTTAATTTTTCTCTTTGAACATACAGAACAATCTTTACTCTTTACATTTGCACAGTGCCGGAACATGTATTGGGTTGGTGCATAATTATTGTGCATTTTTTCGCAACTTTGCATCTTCACAGTGCCGCCAGTATATATTGGGTTCGTGAATAATTATTGCCCATTATTTCGCGACTCTTTTCGTTTTGAAAATTGGCGTTCCGTTTATTTTTTTTTTTTTTTTTTGACAACAATAGACCTCTCTCAAATAGTGAATATGCGTGTCGAAAGTCATATCCATATTCGCCATATTATGCTCTACCACTTCGAGAAAAGTTGGATTGCAACCCAGTCATTTCAACGAACTTTTTGGCGAACGAACAATTAGCAAAAGCGAAGTTGAAATATGTTTCAAATCGGGCGACACAAACCTCGCAGATGAAAGGAAGATGAAAGGAAGATGAAAGGAAGATTTCGACCATCAAATTTCGAAGACTAGGCACTTTGGCTAAGAGTAGACACACGATCGCAAAGGGTTAAACTCTAGATACTGGCTGTCAAGTGTCGATTACACTGTTCTTCACATTAAATCTTCGAAATCTTTAACCATTCGCGAGCGTTGAATTTCAAATTTCAAATTGTGCGCGGATGAAACTGGAGAACTTTGACGACCTTTCTGGGTTGAAAATTTCGCTTCCAGAAACAATATCGTGCCGCCTCTGTCCGTCCACGGTCCAAGGTCCAAGATCCAAGGTTCAAAGTTTAAAGAGGAAAGAAGCAAGAGAGAACGAATCGGCGGTCGATCGTGACAATAGCGGAGTGCATCGAGGCGTTCAGGAACTGGCCGTGCAGACTCTGGTTTCCGTGGGGCGTCGCATAAAATCCAGTAAAGAGGCAGCGGATAGCCGCGCGAACAGATATCCCCCGGGCGGGGAACGGTAATCCAAAGGGGAAACGATCGGGCATCTCGAGCACGGTGGCCTGCGCCCGCCGCGGCAATTGCCTGCGCGCATTTTGCCCCGCGTCGAGGACGTCCCTTTTCATCCCGCGGGACAAAACCGCAACGGCCACAAATCTAACCGCACACGGACGCGCAGCGTTCAACGCGGCGACAACGTCGCTCGATAAATCTGCTCTCGGCAGCGTTAACGCGGCCGAATGAATGGCGTTACGGGCCGACGAGCATGTTGAATGCGCCATGCCGGCTCGTTGACACGGTAGTCAAAATATTGGGGGAGTGCTGCGCCCGTTGCAACCAGAGAAGCATTCCATTATTCCTCAAGTTTTTCCCTTTTCTCCCTTTTCTTTTTTCTTTTCTTTTTTCTTTTCGGGAAGCGACGAGCAGTTGGTTTTTAACAGAATTCAGGGAGAGGGGGAATTTTCGTTTGAGAAATCGTTGAGAATAAAAGACTTGAAATCGGTGTTCTCAAATCAGAAATTTGAATCATCTAGATTCAAATTTTGCACAGAGAGAAAGAGAGAGAGAGAGAAAGAGAGTAATAAATAATTTAGAGACTATAGACTTTTCTTCAATAATCTTCTCACCATCATGATTGTCGAAAAGTTTGGATACATTTAACTTGGGATTACCTGGGAGTGGACTTCTTTCAAGACAAAGAGTAAAAGAGTAAGCGAAATTGGTGAAGTATTAAGCAGATGAGGTGATTAGCATGAATGGCAATTCTGTTTGCCTCTAAATGAGACTTCTCATTACACCGAAATATATTTGAAACTAGATAGCTGAGAGATTATGCACTCGCACTTGCCCTCAAACTTCCAGTTCAAGAAAATCGGATTCAAAAGTCCCTGTTAATCCCTGATTATTCTCGAAATTTTCAATTTCAATCCGACAGATAACGAGAACACGTCGGAATTTAAATAATTCTTCCATTCTGAAAGGCAGCGCTCGACTGTCTTTAAATCTTTTAAGAGTCGCAATAAATGCGACACCTATTTATCAATTAAAAGACACATCGGTTGAAACATTTCGCGTGTCGTTAACACGAACGAAATACGATCGTGAGAACAATTAAAACGGGATTACAGTCATTTCGAAAACGAAGTACGCTCGTCCAATAATGGAAAGTCTCGGACAATTAAAATATTCAGATCTGCTTTTACGAGGACCATTAAATAAACGATTTCCCGTCCCGTTTGCGACGAAAGCAGTGCCATTCTTCGAGGACTCGTTGTTCCAGCTCCTTTACACGAAATCATAAAAAAAGAGAACAGCGCCAAGGCATTTGGAAATCGTTTTAACGACACTTGGAACTTCAGGCTGCAACGCGTATCGCTCGAATTCGGAACTCGATTCCACACAAGAAGACGAAGAAGGAGAGGACGCGATAAAAGACGAGAAAGGGGAAAAGGGACGCTCGTTACCGAGAGGACACTTTGTGCGAAGCTCGTAAAAAAACGCCAAGGCGATTTATAAGACGAGCCACTATAGAAATTGGGCCAGACGTTCGAAGAAGACACTGGTTGTTATGCATCGCCTCGTGAAAGGGAAAACAAGAGAGATACCTGCGTGGGTGAATTGTCTGATAATTTTGCTTTTCTTTCTTTGACAGATTTTTGCTGAAGTTGAGATGATCTCGGACAGGATTTTCGATTAGACCGTCCTTTCTATAACGTTGAACATGGGGAACGTTCTACAATGGGGAACGAAAAAAAAATTTCTTCCATGTTGTTAAAGGTTTAATATTCGAGGGTCCTGATTTCGTTATATACATTCACTTTGGCTAAATTATCTTTGATTTGTAAAATACTCGAAATCGGTTAGATTTGGTCCATTGTTAAATTGTAGTTACGTCCAGAATGATTCTACTTTACTTTACAGAATGATGTCGCATTCGTTATCAACTTAAAAAAAATAAGAACTTGTTTTATTAGTGTTAATGTAACACTACTGTTAGACCTTGGAAAGGAAAACTGTCCATGTTGTAGATACGAATAGTAGATACGAATGTTGTAGATACATAATATATTCCATGCTTTTAACAATATATTTTTTTTATATTGACTTATTTATTTGAAAACCAGAGTGAATTTAGAAAAATTAACAGCATATTTGCAGTCAGGAGCCCCTAATTATTCGACTCATAATCACATGTATCACATATTTTTTTTTAAACTTAAACTCTATGGTGTAAAAGAAAAAAAAAGAAGAAGAAGTGGAACGTATTAACTCCGAGTTAGTCATTTCGACTAAAGTATTCGAACGAACGGGGTTAACCCTCGATTAATCTGAAGATCGTATCTCTTGGGTGGGAAGTGGAGCGTGTCCATGCGTGTCCCCTCATTAGACTATGGTTATACATAGACGCGTGTTCGAGCAACTGACTGCGTGTCCGAAGACTTTCCTTTCACACGACAATTCCATAGGCTAAAGATAGCCAAAGAGTAAAACAGTAAAGTAAACTGACGCGAGAGAGAGACGAACAACGAGAATACGCTCTTTGTAATTCCGGCGTGTGGTGTAATCTGTCGCTGTCTGGTTCGTTTGAAATAATTGGAGGAAAGTTCCGAACCGAGTTCTACACATGTTGGGTTTTATGCCGGAATTTTTGTCAAGTCAACGATGCCTTTGACAACAAGTTCAATGGTGTGTTCAATTCGTGTACGGTGCGAGAGCACATTGTGTCGAGTTAAATATGCCGATTGGATGAGACTAGACGGAAGAATGTTGTCAAGCACGTGGATATTAGCCGATCTTTTGAAACGTCGATCCTTTGTTTAAAACGAGAGAAGGGAGAACGTGTGGAATAGCCGCGCGAGAACTCATTCAGATCGTTTCGTCGGTTAAACCTATATTTACCAGGGCTGGTAACCTCTGTGGTATGGGAGAAGGATTTCATTAGAGAACCACTCTGAATCAGTCTGCTCGAGATACCTGTTGTTCACGTGAATCACGCATGCAAAGAACTTCGAGCAACTTCAAAGAGTCAAATATACAAGAAAATTTATCATAAATTTCCTTAGGTCTTTCATAAAATTGGCCTCGCAGAATACTCGAATCTCACCGATTATCATACCTCTTAATTCCTAATTCTCTCCAATTCTTACCCATTAGGTTGACATTCGACAAAACAACAAGAGTTGTCACCAGCCACCGGAGTCTCACGTCGTATTACGGCTGTTGGCAAACATATCAACACAAAAGGATCGGTTAAAATCGGCTTAAAAAGTCCGCGCGCGGCCAGCTTTCGCTCCGACGACAGGGCAGCGATTTAATCGATCCAGTTGAACGTCAGAACGTCGCCGCTAAGCTCATGCGAATCTCGTAAGCGGATTATCGAGTCGTTGAATCGGAAAATCCAGTTACTCTCCGTTTTTCTTCTCCAAATCGGGCCAAACCCGAACCGGTGACCGACGTGACGCCTGGTTCGCCTTTTCGTGATCGGTTCGCAGTCTCATCGTCAACAGCGGGAGGAAGCGGAATCGGTCGTGTCCCGATGTCAACATGCATCCGGTTGTTGCCGACGCAATAAATCATCGTTACGCGGCAAAAGACGCGCCGTCATCGTCGCGATTTACATTCAAATCTGTTGGCAGTCTTCTCGCGTAATTGCGTCATCTTCCACTCATGGGACTCATCTCTAAAATTATAACGTTCGCGGTTCAGTGCAACGCGTTCGATGATTCTCGTTAACGCTCTGCCGTTCGATGATTTTGCAATTTTTCTCCCAGCAACAGGTTCAAAAGCGATTCGACTCGCCGAGCCGAGGTTACATATTTTTGCCAAGTGAATTAAGATCGAACAAAAGAAAAAAAAAAACAGTTCTGCGGAGAAAGAAAGCCGAGCCGAGTGTCGCGTAATTCAATAGACGAACTGTCATGGGTTCCAGTCAATGCTTCGTGAAATGAACGCGTTCAGGACAAAGGTCGTAAATACGATTCTTAGATTTTTATTTGCTGGCTTGTTGGTTTATAATTGGCAATTTTTAACAGAAAAGAGAACTGTATGAACCACTGAATTTGCCGACATTTATACTGCAGACTGCAGATATTGATAGGTAACGTTAGTTTCAATTTCGAAAGCTAACTCTTCCATGAAGACATTTCATCGCTAACGTAACTTACATGCTTTTCAGTGAATCATAACATCTTATCCATTCGTCGTTGACAATGTAATAAATAAATAGGTTGTTTTGTATTTTAAGAGCGTAATTTACAAGTAAAATCACAAAGTTTATTCGTGTATACGTCTTGTTACAGAGCTGTAGGTAAATATTGAACGTAACGTGGATATGTGTGTGGAAATTCGAGGTTTGATAATACGATAAGATCATTCGTATTTACTTTGTCTGTAGCTTTGTGCTAGTATATAGGGATCGTTCTTAGATTCTCATTCCAAAATGATCATCTTCCGCATTGATACAAGCTTACGTATTATTAAGAATTATTATTATTCGAATTCACGTTTACATACAATATTTACTTATAACTTTGTAACAAAGCGTTTGCGAACAAACATTACATGGCATTTTTCTTTTTTCTTTTTTCTTTTTCTGTTTTCGCTCGCAGATTAACATTTTGTCGGTAAAGAAACACCCTGTATAATAAATAGAAGTAAATAAAATTAAATTCTAAAGCTTAAATTTTTCTCCACCATCTACGACCAAAGTTTTCAGTTTCCATTAAGGAACTTTGAAGGAACTTTGAATTTCGTCGAAATGTCAGGTCGATCATATTACCGCAATGACAACCTAATGAAATATGTGCGAATGACTCTTACAATTGGTAAATTTTATGATATCCTTGGTCTAATGCGGTCGTCCACAAGGCATACCATAAATAACAGCAAAAGATAAGCTTCGTGAATAATTGAGAAAGCGTTCAAATCCCATTGCAAAGAAATTTACAGACCCATCAATGTTTAAATTGTTTCAAATTTTATGGGGCTTGTATGAAGGGTGCTTTATTTCCGAGTATGTATCTACTTTTCGTGGCTACCTTGTCACTCTTTCGGTCAATAAATAATCCGCAAACTTAACAATTCTTAACAGTTGCTTCACAAGTCATTATTCATATCAATCGACATAATTTCGAAACGCGTATATTTGTTTCGTGCGTACAATATTCTCTGAAATTCATATTCATTATTTGATATTTCATTAGATCTTTATTATAACATGTTGAACATATTACACTAGAACTCTGTCTATACGAACTTTTTTTTCAACCAAATTCTGAATTCAATTCACACATTTGAGCCAGAAACTTTATCGAATACACGAATACACGAGCTGCAATCTTGGAAACTACTTGTTCTCGAACAATCTCGTACAAACGGAGTTCAATGAAGAAATTTGCATTCGGACTCTTTCCAAATTCGAGCACTAGTTAGAATTACCAAAGTAGTCAAAACGACCAATTTATAATTCTTGTTAGGAATTTTATAGACACAGAGTAATATCTATTATTAAAAATTAAATGATATTCCGAAAAATGTGTAAATAAAAGATGGTATAATTTATCGTATCACGGAGTTTTCCGATTTTTTTTTACTTTAATGTTTCCGATGGAAATTTTATGCTTCAGTCGTCGTTTAGTAGTTCTAGTGTTAAAAGTTTTTGGTTTATCTTCTCTGTTTGACGTTGGTATCTATCGAACAAATGCCCCTCGAAATCGGATAGAGGCTAGCTGAGAAGCAAAGCGTAAACGTCACCTGGCATTCCAGTGATTGATACCACATTCCGGGACGAGTGACATTAACGAGAATACGTGGAAAGTCGATGCACGAATATCGTCGTCGTCGGGAGATGGGTACCGCGAGCGATTAGCCAACGCGTTGCCCGTAAAGCGGAAACGGTTTAAAACGAGCGGTCGTAATTGCACGATTGCGGCTCGTGCTAGATTCAGAATAGAGGGAACGAAGTGGAGAATCGTGTCAGCGTCGATATCGCAATCGCGGAACCTCGGCGAAATCGCCCTGTCCACGCTTCTAGGAATCCAGATTGACGACCAAGCTGAATTTTTACCATCGGATTGTGTCGCGGAATACCATCGCCAGGTTTCGCGGAACAGTACGCCGCAAAATTTCCCGCCTCTACGCGAATAATCTCTGACCTCTGTCGAGACGCACCTTTCTCCCGCATACCGATTTCAACCCTTTGCGGTTCGCGCAGTTCTCATCATTTCGTTCCAACTAGTCCGCGTTGTACATTGACAGTTTCGTGCCAGCTGAATTTCGTGTCAGCCAACCGATGATCCGCTTCGTATCTTCGGTTACTTTGCGAAACGCTTACAGGCTTACGAACAATAGACGACATACTTGCCAGTAGATAATTATGTGAAATAAAATTTTAGCGCGAAATTTTGAACGTGACTTTGTCACTTTGACCGTTATAAATTAATAAATTACTCTTTGAAAATTCGTGTTCAATATCAGCCACCGTTTTCAAATTCATTATCAGTTGCACGCTGTGCGTTATCTTCCGCCATTAGTAAATTAAAATTTTCCAATTGAATTTTGGATTCTTGTGACAAACAAGACTCGCTACATTGGGAATTCTACTCGTGTCTATCTAGACGGTTTTCAAGTTACTTCTTTCGAGAGCTATGACCTTTTATCTCTGTTAGTCTCGACGAAATATTATCGAGCCACAGGACTGCAAAGGGTTGAGAACTGCCGTCACCATGGGCAGGCTTTCGTCTCGTGAGGAATTCCCAGTCTCCCGATCGATAATTTCATGTCAGAACATTTCTAAACTCTCCTCACTACATTTGCTTTCCTACGGGGCTCCGAGATCTTAAGTTAAAAGATTTCCGAGGCTTCGAAGTCTGCCTTGCGAAGTCTCGCAGCGAAAGACAATTTAGCCAGGCCCGACACCTGAAACCTGTCAAAGTTCTACGAATCACAGGCAAATCAGCGGGTGAAACCGAAACAAAATGAACGTTCCACGCTTATTTTGCCAATCCGTCTGCCGGGGGGGACTCTGACGGAGCTCTGGCTTCTGTGTTGACAATTTCACGGTGGCCCGGAGCGTAAGAATCTTCTTCATCTTCGGCAGATTTCCGTTCTAATCCGCGCTGCGCCGCCCACTTTCCTTTCCACTGGCCGAGCCCTTTGTCCGCGCGGATGGATCCCGTTTAAATTGGGATTAACCTGGCACGCCTTTCTCGTGAACCACCGCCCCGGTCACGATCCCCGCGATATTTGCTTTTACCACGGAAACCTCTGCCCCCGGCGAGTTCACACTGTGAGCCTCGCTGGTCAATCCATGGATTAGAGAGGGACCCGCGTGCCTGTTAACCAGATTGCTGGTCAAAGTCCGACAGATAAGATTCCATCGACGAGCGACACAATTCGCACAAATGTGAATATCGAGCTGAATTTAAGGCAGGCCTAAAACGTCGAAAATTGAGTCTCAAAGATATACACCGAGTAGTTTCAGCGAGAACTCAACGCCTGGAATCGTCGCCTTTGTTTTGCTTTCGACATTCCGAGATCCCATCTTGCGAGATTCTCGAGATTCTCAACTTCCAACTTTGAAAGTGGAAGTTCCTCGCAGAAACTGTAAGATCCAGAAGATTCTGGATTTCGGTATGTTGAAATTATTGAAAATTATCAATTACGCGTGATGAGAAAATAAATAGCGAGGCGAGGATCGATTGATTAATTTACGGCTATGACGACAATGGATCGAAACAATAATAGTCGTATATCAGTTGACGACTATCGGTAACGAATCGAACTTGACGAAGACAAATTATAGCGAGCAAGTGAAGCGTTCTTTTCGTTCTTCCGTTCAGCGAACTTCGGCCTTAAATTTTCCGGCATTAGGACAATCTTTTCGTGGATTTCCACAGGGAATACCCTTCCGAGACTTCTGTAACGGTACGCGATTTAAGGCAAGAGTTTGCCTTCTGCGGCCAGAACTATTTCTGTTGACCGGACCATTTCCAGTTAGTAGAATACTATACCGCGAGGACAGAGGAACAAATGTACCCTTTAAAGCAAGCACGCACCCTATGTGTCCCAACTACTGTGTCACCATTTTTCTTCGTTATGGATTTCTGCCCTGCGGAATCGTGGACAGGAGGCGTGTCACCACTACTGCCATAAGCGACAAATGGGATTATCCCAATACCGGTAAGTACAGAGAAATTGTCGTTCCTTGGCCTACAGGTAAATGCAACAATGGATGAACGCCATCCGCGGTAACTCTTTCTCTCCGCTGGCTTCTCTGGTTTGTTTTTTCTTCTCCTCTCCTCTTTTCTTACGTTTTTTTCTTTTAAATTCCTTTTCCTTTTTCTTCTCGAAGGTCACTGAGAAATTCCACGTTCAATCGTTAACTTATTGTTATTTACTGAACGCTCTGGTAAAAATAGCTTGGAAAATCGAAGAAAGGAGTAAACGATGCACCGAGAGAGTCGTCACTTTCAAAACGGCAACGATGAAAGGAGATTTCATAATCCTTTTCTTGGCACTCGGACGAGTCGATAAGATTCATCTCGAAGAACGTAACGTTAGACGAGAATCTGTTGAATCTGAGAAACGTGTTGAAAGTAACGCAAGTTCCTTTTACTGCAACGGAGCATTGTGCTTTTATGAAATTTATTCGATCTTTGAGTTTCATTCTTGTGGGCGAGTGTAGGTTTTCAACGTAAAAATCGTAGATTGTATGTTGGGTATACAGTTCTCGCGAGAATCTTTCACCGTGGCTTCTAGCTGTTTTTGAAATTCTACCTGAACTCATAACCGCGCAGTTATCTTCTCCATCTTTCAAACACAAAGTACCTGTCTACTCCATATTGTGCGAAAATCTTGAAAAATCTTTTCGAGAAGAAATCTTACCGACACAGAGGAAATTAAATCGATGCCTGAGGTTCCGAATTATTGAAAATGTTCAGAATTACATAAGTGTCAGGTGTAGAAGTAAAATCAGTTAAAAATTCTTAACAATATAATATAATAGTGGAGTGGTAATTTAGAAAATCTCTTTCGTGAAATAAACAAAAATAAAATTTCAGTTTAAAAAATAATCTCTATCCACGCTAAAGAATTTATTCCACTAGACATGTCGTATATACACAGAAATATTACCTAACTTAAACCTAACCTCAAGCTCAAATATCTCCATTGTTTTTTAAAATATGAACAAATTTCACTAGCAAAAGTTACACGGAGAATATCATAATACGATATGATATTTCTGCAAGTGGCAGAATTTCGGAAATTTCTGGATCACCTCCACTTTTTTTTAAATGGAATGATACATTTTTTTCATTCGTTAATCCATGCAGCTCGATGTTCTCTACAAAAACGTATTAATCTACATATGTCGAAAAATGTAATAGACGTATAAATTTATAAAATATTTTATAATATGATATAAGTTTAGGGAATATTTCAACTTTTATTACATTATCATTTTATTTACATTATCATCTGAATGACGACGAAAAATAAGGGCAACATTCTTGTGTTCGTTCATTGTCTTTCGTGAATAGATATAATCCCCTTCACTTCACAAAAATAGTTATAATTTCTTGTAATTCTCTCATTATTCGAGGTGATAAACTGAAATTGAATCTCTTTATATATATATATATATATATATATATATATATATATACATACATATATATTCATCTATATATTGTGTCTACATTGTCTAAATCGAATGCAGGAATATCTAAGCCTTGAGCTGAAATTGAAGTCGTCCCATATCGAATCATAAATCTATTGACAGGAAGTCCATAATACTGGCACATGTTTCCAAAGAAGGGGACACAATTGAAACAAAAGAAACGCAATTGAAACAAAAAACGAAATGAGGTAAGAAAATTCAAAAGAAAGTGAGTGAGGAGAAGAAACGAGTAGGGAAAGACACCTTTGTCGGGACGAGAGGCAGTAAAATGCGTTTAAGAAATAGACCGTAAGATTCGCAGTTCCATTTCGCTAATTTCTTCAGAAAATTTATTCATGACACTTGACATACCGCGTCTCCGCTGTTTTTTTTCAGTTACTACGGGTCAATTTCTGAAAAAAAAAAAAAATGCGAACATTGGCTTCCCGAATTGGCTTTCCTGTGATTCTCTCGGAAGCTGAAACTCTTTGTTACGGGAATTGTCGTTTCTATTTACGTGTGAACGATAATTAACGATTTAAATAAAGACTTATATAAACATAAAACGTACGATTTCAGGTTTTTTGTAGTTCTTATTGCAAATAATTATTCAATTGACATATAAGCTGCTTTATTAGAAAAATTGGCGCAGAAAAGACACTTTAATATATTTACAAATGCGACGAATTGAGGGCTGATTGGATCAAGCAATGCCGAAATCGATCTGCGTAATAATGTAGAAACTTACCACTAAAGAAACCACGAAATCAATACTCTCCACTTAATCCTTTGATCTCTCCTTATCGAAGCACTAATTGCGCCACAGATAAGGAAAATCATTAGCCGATAATTTCTCCGATTCAAAACTCGGCACGGTTTTCAAACTGTCAGCGCCAAATCATCCGTGTCGAAACGAATCAACTAGCGGCTAATAAAAAAAAGAAAAAAAAGACAGAAAAAAAGAAAGAAACCACGTCGGAATTTAATCTCTCTTACACGCGCTCTTAATACTATCCATGCTACGTTGAATTGATCGAGACCGATTCGAAACCTACAAAGTGGCAAAAACCGAGGCGTGTGTGATGAAGTGTTCCTATATTTCATCATCAAAATATTATTGAATTCGGTCGCCAAGCGAGACACAACGCTGCCATCGTTAGAACGCTGTGAACGGTAATACTCGCTTGGGAAAGTGAAATCAATTTGTCTGAAGCGACGAAACGCGGGGCAACGGACGACTCGATCCGATTATTATTCATTAGAGTGAAATTTCTGTTGGTTGTCGTCTAATTGTTCCTGAAAAGTTGAACGAAAGTTGCGGCATGTAGCCGCAAGGAAAGCACAGCACCCAGAGACCACGTGGATCGCCACGTTTACGACGATCGCAACCGCAGAACATTTTAAATTCAAACAGTTCGCCGGTCGTTTTCGCGAAATGTCGCGACCGCTGCACGACGTGCTAGTTAAATAATGAGATTGCATTTGTTATCCCGAGAACGAGAGAAATCGTACGAAATATGCTGATTTATTAGAAAAACGATCTTCTGAGAAATGACAGGACTCCTTAGTCTTTGGTTTTAAAACGCTTTTAAAATAAATTCTCTTCAAATTGTTTTTCATCGACAAATGGAAGAACGCTGAATAGAAGAATTCAACTGGCGAGGAATGTTAGATTATAACGCGATACTATTCACGCGTCACACTTGCTTGAATGATCGTAGGATTTATACCGATACTTCACGAAATTTTTACCGTGTCGGTATGGCATTCCTTTCAACGGTTCTCCGAGGGGCTTTCGTCCAAAAATTACCGCCAGCAAAAACTGGCACACGTTGATTCTCTCAGGTGGAGCGCGTCGATGATGGATTACGGATGATGAGCTATCGATTAAGATCGATACTCGATCCAAACGTCTCTCTGTTTACCCCATGTATACACGTCGGACTTTAATAATCGATCTCGTGAAAATTGAATCCGATGAACGAATTACTAGAAGCACCAGCACCGATCAAAATGATTAATTCTTACTTTCTCACAGAAATTAGATTCGTAACGGTGGATTTTTTCATTGCTCAAAATTCGTCGGCCGAATGATACAAAATACCTCGTAGCTGTTTTCCACATTTCTCCAAACAGTATTGCAACCAAACTCGTCGGCACAAAATCGCACGGAGAGCGGCCGAAGTATCTCCGAAACCCCCGAAACCGACGCCTAACCATCGCCACGACCGCAAGAACGACGTGCTTCGCACCCAATCGGGCGATCACGATCGCCCGCGGCTCCCATAACCGCAAATCGTCTCGCGCGGGAAGGACGTGACCTCGAGGAAGCGGAGTAGGCTCGGCAAGGGGGAGGGGGAGGGAGAAAAAGGAGCAGTACGGTACGGCGACAGGGATGCGCGAAGCTTGTTTCCTGGCGAGGGAACGAAAGAGGACGGCGGAGGGTTACAACTTGACGTAACTTGACCTTTGCTCGCATCCTCGCGATAGGGGTTCCACAGGGGGGCCACAGTAGCACCAGCCAATCCCATCTCTTCGCACCTTCGCTCTGCCTTCAGCATTCTGTGTATACTCTCTCTCTCTCTCTCTCTTTCTCGCTCTCTCCGCGAGAACCGTTCCCCTATCGTTCCCCGATCTCTCTCGCTCCATCAGGGACGTTTCCCGCGATACAAACGTCGGTTGCATCCAGGTTGCTCCAGGTTACTTGGAGGCAGCAGTGGCCACTGCCTGTCGTTGTTCCAGAGAGCGCCGGAGAGCCCGGTTCGCCAGGCCTCTCCGGATCGGTGACTTCTAGGCGAACCAGCGAACGTTTACTTTACTGCCGTCACGTATAGGCCGTGGCGGAGCACGGCGTAGAACACGCCGGAGGAACGATCATGTCTACGAGCGGTACCGAGCTACCAGCGGCACACTGGCCACTCAGAGGCCACTCGGTGGCTACCAGTTGCTCGCGGCGCGCACGAGGCTAGTTAAGATAGCGATCCGACCGGGCCGACGGCGAACAATGCCGTAAAGAACCGGGGCTGCCAGTGAATCAGCCCTTATGGCGAAAACGTGAACGATTAGTGGCCGTCCGTGTTAACATGGATCCGTGAGACGTCCCAGCCCCGAGAGATCCTAGTCCACGAGGATCCACCGGTCCACCCGGTCCAGCTATACGCTGGATTCTTCGCCGAGAGAAGCTTCTTCTTCTTCTTCTTCTTCTTCTTCTTCTTCTTCTTCTTCTTCTTCTTCTTCTTCTTCTTCTTCTTCCTCCCCCTTCTTCTCCCATCTCGATAATTGCGAAATAGCGCCCTGCCAGCGATCCGGCCAGATCGAACAGGGTGGTCGAGCGGATTTTTCCCACTTCCCGGATCACTGGACGCGTCGCCGCGGTTAAGTGTTCGCTGATGACTACCGGCCACCAACGACGACGTCGTGTGCTCGATGTTGGTGGATTTAAGGCAGACTCGATACCCTTATCGTGCGTTGTATCGGGCCATTCGTTCGCTATTGCCCAGGTTGTCTAGGTTAGAGGGGAAACGATAAAGTTACGTTGCGTTCAGAATTATCTCAGGGAATGTTTTCTTGCTGGGAACACGCGGTCACTGGAGGGTGATTACTTTTGGTTAGTAAGATTTTATTCGTTCGTCTGTTGGCACTAACAGTCGGAGTACAATATTCCATCGTAAGCGATGACAATATTGACAGTTGGAAATTCTCGATGATGAAATTCAAGAAATTTCTGTTACATTTCTCTCTTCTTTCTTTCAAACAAGTATTGGATGATTCGTGCAAAAGATTATCTATTATCGTATTAAATCAGAATTCTACGAATCTCGTTCGTCGTTGCAACGAGAAAGAATCCTAGATGGAGGTCTCTGACACGTCGTGTTCACAAGCGATTTATATTCGTCGGAATCCATCAGGAACGGCATAACATTGAAGTAAAAGAAAACGAAAAAGAGAAAAAAGAAAAAAAAACGAAAAAGATGGTGCTCGTTAATCGAGGCCACTCGAAAGGCGGCCAGAATGGGAAGTCTGTTCGCCTTCTGACGGCGGCGAAGAAGGAAAAAAAAAGGGAAAAAGAAAAGAAAAAAACGAGAAAGCACTCGGAAGGGCAACGGCTGAGAGAAAGGACAATCGCTCGTCAACCGGCCGTCAAAACATCCCCAAGGATCCATGGCGAATCACATTCTCACACGCGGCTGCGACAGAAGGAGAGGACGAGTCGCAAAACGTCAACGGCGGTGGTTCCAACGATAAACGAAGAAGTATCTCGGGGTCTCCGCCTGGCCTTTCTCCGCTCGGCACGACAATGTGTGACCGCAAACAAACGAATGGCAACGATAGGGGGCGCCAATACGCATTCACCGCGAGACAGACTGTCATTTGTCACGTCTTTCACGCTCTCTAATGACACGCACTGCTTTTGGACGCGTTCCTTACGCCAGCCGTCCAGGCACCTGGCACCGACTCTCGCTTTATTATTTCCTTTTCTCCCGACTCTTCTCTCTTCTCTATCCAGCAGCCTCTCTCTCTCTCTCTCTCTCTCCTCTCTGCGCCCCGACGATCGCGTTACGCGCGCGCCCGTTTTCTCATCCCTGCGGGATCGTCGTTTCCTCGCTATCATCGTTCGCTTGCCGATTCTTTTTCCAGGGTGTCTCGTGCCTCGTGCCTTGAGACGACGGTTGCGTTCGATTTGTTAGGATTAAAGAGGCTAGCCGGAAACGGGGTGACGGTGAATAGCGAATTAAACGCTGAAGAATGGCGAATACGTTTTCCGTCCTCTGTACAGTGGTGGATCGTTGAACGTTCGTTTCGAAATTGGCGAACTGACTCGAGTGTCTCTGAAAACTTATAAGTCGACTGCGAAACAAAAATCACGAGCTCGGTGGTCACGGAGGAAAGAGAAGGATACAGAGGACCACTAGCCGACGAAGAAGCCATAGGTGATGCTGGGAAACCGCGAAACAGGTTGCGTGGCAACCGGGAAGCTCAGTGCTCTCACGAACCCGAGCAATGTTCCCTTGGCAAGAGACTGAGCCGTTGTGTTGCGTCGCGTTGCCTTGTATGCGTGAACGCGCGTGTCGGACTTGAGCGCACGGACGTGGCAGCCAATGAGTTTAAATCATGCCGACTGGCCGACTGGGTGGAAGAGGGCTCGGCGAACTCGTCCCGAGGTGCACGCCGGGGTTAAATCATAGAGGAGAGTAGCAGGAAGCTGAACAGCAACGGCGGAACGTTGCGCGGCTACGTGAGGAAGCTCGAATCGCCGCGCCGGCGTGTCTGCAATTCGTTTCGAACGATCGATGGATAAGCGAGTGTTTCTCGTTCGAAGAGAGAGGGAGTGCAGCTAGAACTGTGAAAATGGTTACATCACGAGACTCGATGGTAAATCTCGACGCGGGATTTCTAATGGCGGAATAGCGCCGATCTATCTACCCGTTAGGGGTAGAATGACCGCGATTTAATGCACCGCGTCGCTACAACGCGTCCCTCTTTGTTTCTTTTCCTTTTTTTTTTTTTTAATAACGCGTGTTAGGTGTGATTTGACAAATTCGTTTGTGAACAATTGCCAATTTGAATACAGATGGAGACTATTAATATATACAGCTACATATCTACATAATTTTTGTTGGTTACTATTTATTGCTACATATATAAATATTGTTCTACTCTTTGTTAAAAATACTTGACAGAAATATTTGACAAAATAGTTGTCACGAAAAAATGTATAATCTGGAACAAAATGATTGAGTCTCAAAATAATCGATTCGTTTAATCGAAAGTATTGTTTCGACGGAATTTAAATTGAGAATATTCGAACGATGTATCTCGCCGATCGAGATGAAATGTGGAGAGTATTATGAGAAATATGAAATTTCAATTGAAGCAATTTAGCCGTTCGGATGATACAAGTTTTATAATTTACGAAATCTAGGCAGGAAAAGACGAACAACAATATGAAAGTTAGATAAGGACAATCTAGCAGGCCGGAAGTCTTTCCAATTCAACTTCGATACATACATGTTTTTATTTTACATTTTTATCTACCTGTCTTTTATACAGTTTAGATTGCTAACGAAAGTTAATAAAAAATGCCAAAAGAAAATCTCAGGTAGAAAAATCTAATCCTTCTAGGGGAATATTTTTTGTGCTATAACAAAGGAAAGTAACAGTATTAATAGACAACAATAATGTTTATAACATATGTAGAAGTTGACGATTATCCGTGATTTGTCATATCAAATAATTGAATTCAGGCGAATTTAGCGAATTTCAAGTGTTGAAAATATTTGACTCATTGTTTCATTACCGTTTCAAAAGAGAAAGGAATTGCTGGATCACGATTCAAAGAACTGTTATTAAAATTTCTTCATTATATTCTCGAACGATTGAACAAATTCGTTAGAATTTGTAAAATATGATCTACGCGACAATTCCAGATATAATTTACAATTTCTCCTCCTATCTCACCAATTCAAATTAAAAGACCCTTTCGACGGGTCGAAATTCACTTAATTTACTAAAATTAAGTGATTTAAATTAATGTAAGGTGATTTCACACCTCAAATTCTTACTTCATCCGAAATTCCTGATCTTTCTTCCAACTGTGTAATAAAAATTCTCTCGCCTATAAACGTTCCAGAATTCAAGCGAACCACTATCTGCGCCTCGAATCGAGGCATACGTGAGCCGAGGAACGGTGTAACTGCGGCTTTCCTCCGCCGATCGAAACCTTGCTACGAGAAGCGCAACACTGCGATCGGTATCTGCGCGCGCGCGCTCACATTTGAATAACAAAATCGTTGGAAGGAGAAAAGAAAAAGAGCAGCGAAAAGGGCAACGGATGCTCATCATCGTCTAACCCCTGACGCATGTGCTCTCGAGCAGTCGTGTAGCGAACGAGCATCGTCTATCAAACGGAGACTAGAACAATGGCCGGTGACTTAGTAGGAGCGGCTGGGCAACATGACACGGCGCGGTGTAGAACGCCGCGCGGGCCTCATGCGTCTGTCCGTCTTGAGCGAGGGAAACGGGCGCCTCGCTGTTCTAGCTTCCATTCTGTAATGATCTACACGAATCTAGCCCCGACATTTCGTGCACCGGCCATTCGTTCACGTTGCACCATCGGCTCGTCTCCCGATATCTCACCTCTTCCTTTTCACTCGTCCGATGATCGTTACGAATTTTACTTTTGTTCCTCGATCTCGCGTGAAAAAAGAAGAAAGGAACGAATGAGCGTGTGAGTGAATTCTGTAAGTAAATAATTCTGTAAGTGAGCGTGTCTCGTTTAAGGCGAGATTGCCCCTGTCGTAGAGCACTTCAAGAGAAGAATTTTTTGACCGCGACGAAGCGTGTTTCTGTCTCTCTGTATTCCGCGATTTTCAATCACCGCATTCGCTTATGTCAGCTTAGTTGGAAGTTTGCGAACAGGTTATATGAGGCTGTTTGCACCACGTTGACTCACGCCGCTATTTTCCCCGTCGCGCTATCCAAATCCGCGTCACGAGCGAAACGAGTTACACGGGAATCCACTGTACGTAAATCAACACCTCGGCATGCCAAGCAAACTATTAGAAAAAAAGAAAAAGGAAGAAATCACCTAAATTCTGTACAAATCCCGCGGAATGCGCTGCATGTAAACATTCGAACAGAGGACGGAGGGGGTCGTTGAACCACCCTCTTGCCAATAAACCTTAAACTCCCCCGGCCGCCTATAAAATGGAAAGGTGGATTCGCGTGAAACTCGATATCCGTTTATCAAGGATCCATTTTGTGGATCCCGGTGAATTGCTCCTGGTTTCTTGTCGCCGATCGGAACGTAAAGCAGCCACCGAGGTACACGCGGCCCGTGCCCGTGTCCGTGAACGCGAACACAGATAGTTTTATGGCGGCCCTCTGCCTCCCCCCTGCAATGCGTTTGGCTGAGAACTCCCGTGCCGGGAGGCAGCTGGGAGGAAAGAAAGCGAAGAAAAAGATCGGCGGATCGATGGGGAGGCAGTGACTTAGTCGCAGCGAGCGAACAAAACGAGAAAGGGAGGGAAGAGAGATAGAATGGTCTTAATATCCTTTGATTTATCTCGGCTGGGTCACGGTTCCTTCTGCTTTCGTTTTTCTTGTCCCTCTCCTCGTCGTTAGTTTTCTCTCTTTTTCCTCTGGGTTTCCATCGCGTCCAGTGCAAACCGCAACGCACGGGCGGGCCAATAAGTTTTTAAATAACCATAACTCCCGGCTTTACTGGCGAAACGGCGCGCCAATGGTCTACGGCCGATTTGCTCGCGTTCACGAACACCGTCAAATACTGCAGCGAAGCGAACTTGTTTGCCTTATCTCCCTTTACGCTCGATTGGTTTGGAGACTGATCGCCGGAGACTTGTCTCCGACGTCGTATCACGTATTGAGCTCGAAAGTGTCTCTCTGTTCCCGACTCGGGGGTTACGATTTCGCGCTGATTTCTCAAGTCGGATGGTCGGATCTGACCTATAGCTATATTTACCGTAATTATTGTAATCTCTGATTTTCTACAAAAATGTGTTGAACCATAACGACGGAGTTCCATTCGCTTTGTCATTGAACAGCGAACATCCAACAACAAAGTAACAAGCGGAGTCTAATCGTCCCGGTTGTAAATCAAAGATGCACGAAACCGTACCCAGTCACGAATAACCGTAAGCGTAAACTCCTCTCGGCATCCTCTCACTTCCTTGTGACGTCCTTGACACGCGGAACAGAATCCAAAGATGGCAAAGTTTTGCCAAAGTAGACGTTCATAGTTCTCGCTGAACGAACAGAATTCATGGTCCATGTCGCGCGCGCGCTCTCGTCCGCGCGGGTAATTACACGCGATCGAGGTCGAAGGGCGAGAGCGCAAGAGCGCGCGAGTACGCGAGGATTATTAATGAGTGCATCTCAATCCGGCAATTTTTCCACGTCGCGGCGGGTAATGCACGAACCGCGGGGGGGCGAGCAGGCTATATTGCCCGATCAATCAAAATGAGCCAGGCCTGGCAACCGACGCTCCGCCGTGGAGCCTCTGGCGGGGCTCGAAACGAAACCGACCGCCTTTTCACCGCGGCGTACCATGAAAATCCTCGACCGTGATATCCGATTCCCCTTCGTGTCCTTCGTGGGCCAAGGACGCGCGTTGGAACTCGCGACGTGTAAGTGGCGAATCTTCTTCCTCTGGATACGTTCGATGCGCCGAAAATGTACGAGGCTCGTTAAAACGCACTTGCACCGTGGAATATATCATCGAGACTTTTATCGTGTGCGTTGCATGTGGCGGAAGGACTGGCCGCGAGAGTAACACGATCTGCACTGTATTTCTCGATCGTGTCTCGCGGGCGAGTACGCGGCAGAAGAACGTAAATAAGCGGTGGAAAAATTCGTCGAACGGCCCAGTATCGCCAAGGGTAATAAGACGGGTTGTAAATCGCCAGGAGGAAATACGAGGGAAATTCCGGGTATTTATATCCCGGTATTATGGGCTCGCGCCTATCGCGTAAATCGAAGAAGAGACGTCGAGAGGTTCTCGAGAATCCTCCTCAGTTGGATGGATTTTGATACGAGTGCTTTCGTGAATCGATTTCTAACTGTGAATTTCCTTTCCGAACGAACGAATCCTGTGTTATAAATATTATCCTCCAATGGGTAGAAAGGTCGCTTAACTTAAACGAAATATGAAAGACTGAAGTTATCGGTGTACTTTATAAATTTTATCTCATTTTCTCAGTTAACAGCGGGACGGACAAAATTTTCCGTATATACCTCATAAATATTATCTCCTTCTCTCCGGCTGAAGCTGAAAAGATCGAATAATTCCGAGCGATAACGAGCAAGTATCCCCAAACTTTAACGCAGTTAACAGCGGGGAAGGATAAAACATTCCATAGAAAACTGGAGACGTTTTAGCAAACGTCGCCGTCTCAGGCTGGTTTCTATTCATTTTAATCGCGGGATTTAAATCACGCAGTCCGTTCACGCAGACGCGCTCGCGCTATTACGCGTATTACTAGCACGACATTAATATCGTGCCGGGGCAAGCTGCTTCTCCGAGCATCAACGTTTTACATGCGTGTAAATGACCGCACGTACACATACCGACACCGACACAGACACCGATGCGCCGAGGAGAAAGTACGACATTACGCGCGGTAATTATCCTTCCTTCACTTTTGACTCCGTTTGACACTCGTTCTCGACACTTATCGTGTAAGTAAATTATTTTATTGCGCGGCCCTCCAGCGGCTGACCCGATCCCCGCGAGATCTTTGTCAAACGGAACCACATCGTTCAAAACAGATCGTTTTCGGAATCTCAGGGTGATGTGATTCATTCGAGTTTGAACTTGAATTTCTGACTCGACTTGTCACTTGAATCTATGAGATTTAATGACAATACTTCCTCGACGTATCTTGAATACTCGATGAAAATCGCTGGAGTAGAAATTTCGAAAAAAAGAAAAAAAAAAGAAACGAAACAAGAGTATCGACGTGGACGCATTCTAGAAGGGTGCGTCCCGGCGAAAGGATCTACCTGCGACATTTAACCACGCCTACCTGACGCGACAAAGGATCACCGCGTGTGAAAGTCTTGGTGAAATGCCTCTATTGTGCCCGAGTCAAAACGTTTGTCGTCTTTCGAAAGCAGATCGACTTTTCTTGCCAGCGGTAGTGAAAATTTTCCTTCTGGCATCGCGTCATCGGAGGAAAGACCATCAGCACGGTGCTTGAAACATTAAAAACGGAAGTGGAGAAACGTACGAGATACGATGTTCGATGAACGGAAGACCGCAGAGAAAATGACAAAGGAGCCACGTGGTTTCTGATAATTTGATGTTCCCCTTTTCCAGAAAGGAAGATTCTGGGGCCAGAACTCGTAATTTTAGATGATTATTGCCTAATAGACGATGTTCCAACGTAACTTCAGACCGAATTACACGAAAACAGGCTGCGAGTTACATTCGTTCGTATATCGAGGGCTGAGAATGCATCGTGTGAGTCATGTATCCACTATTAGCCAAAGACTCGTCATATGGGTCATCGAGAGAGAGAGAGAGAGAGGATTACGCCAGCCTCATGAGAAACGACAAGTTTCAATTCACGTTAGAAACTCTCGAGCGGCTGGAAAAAATGCAAATTACCTCATGGTAGACCGTATTAACCGAGCAAATCCGGCACGTTTAACCGTGAGGCGGGAAATGATTTACACGATCGCGGAGGCACGAGCATAAATCAATTTGGAAAGCGAGATGATCTCTCGGCTAATTCTCGGTTTTGCCGGCAGCGAGCATTTTCGCGGCAGTTGCGCAATGCGTTTCCACGGTTGCTCGTCGTCGAAGTCGTGATTCGTGAAACGACGTGAAGGCGGTTCCTCGAGGAACGCGGGACGCGGAATAATTTACACGCGGTGGAAACGCGTGCTTCGGTGTTTTCTTCACTGTGTGTGTGTGTGTGTGTGTGTGTGTGTGTGTGTGTGTGTGTGTGTGTGTGCCGCCCCCATTCTCCCTAATGAGCCGACTAATTGTTTCGATCCCGCGCGCTGATTTACCGTGAGAAACGTGGAACGACGCCTGGCGCATGGTGAACGGCGCCGCTGTCGACCATGCAAAACGCGATAATTATTACGTCGATTTGTTTAAAAGAAACGTCCGGCCTCCAGCCGCAAGTTCGATATTCCTTTAGGGAAATTCGTCCCTTTCAATTAGGCGAATTTCTCCGAGATGCCATGCGAGTGTAAGCGAGTCAGTTGATCCGCGTACAGTTCAATCTTGAATTTTTCGCGAAATAATCAAGCGACGCCGATAGATCGCGTCGAAGCAATTTTGCTACCGTAATAGGAAAACTATTTAAATCTCCTAATTGACAGTAAACGCATACCATCGATAATAATAATTCCCGCTGGCAATGGCCGCCAGCTGAATTACACGCGGCAGTGGTTGAAATCGATTTCACGATTCGATTTGCGATCAACGGGCGATCAGGCCCCCGATCGAAGGAGGACAATGGGCAACAGGCAACAAAGAAGACGGCCTCTCGTGGCCCGAGACAGAGAGAGAGAGAGAAGAGAATAATGATCCCGAACTCATTTCGCGATCATTCCATCTGATTGATCTGATTAGTCCAGGCCCGGAACAGGCCGACCGGTAAATGATCTCGGGCGATCTCAATCAGCTTCTGAAAAAAATAAAACGGCATCGATCCCTTTGCTTTAGGACTATCTCTCTCTTTCTTTCTCTCTCCCTTCTCCCCCCCCCTCCTCTCCCTCGCTCACTCATCTCGTTTCGTATTTATCCGTGCCTTTTTCTTCTGGCTCTCGTGTCTACCATGTCTTTCCTCTTCATCTTCTTCCTGTTTGCCGTTCTGCACGATAATGAGAGCCTCCCATGTAGAGAAAAGGGATTATTTGCGGCACGGGATCGAAAATGCCGCGCGAGCCTCATTATCGGATGCACGACTACCACGATTCTGGAGCGGCTTTGGTTTCGACATCGTTCCCTTTTGGCTCTTCTCCTCTCTCTCTCTTTCTCTCTCTTTCCTCGTTCGTCTTTCGCTACAGAGCCCAGCCACACGATCGACCGAAGCCGATCCTACTTCTAGTCCACGTCGGCCGCGCCGCTATCGCGGCGTTGGAACCGGTGGAGCAGTAAATCAACGACAAGGCCGGGTCGTAGGTCGAGGAATTGGAGCGGCCCGGTGCTTCTGGAACGACGTCGTGCAGCGACTTCAGACGCTGATTGTGGAACGTAGCGGGTTTACAGGTGCTATGCAAACAGAATCGCAGCCGTAGGAATTGTCTTCACTGCGAGAAATATCGAACGGTGTGTTTTAATTCCTTTTTTTCTTTTTTTTTTCGAGGGATCGCTTCCTACTTTCTCTCCCCTCGTTTCCGCGATACGATATTGCGCTCGTCGCATGCCTGACGTGCTTCTTGTTTCTGTATATACGTAACATTACGAGTGCAGAGAGACTTTGCGCGATATTACATATATCTGTGTCTACGATCGAGAGAACTCTGGTCATTCAATTTTCTCAACGTTCAAAGATTACACGTTCTGTTTTGAATACAGATTGCAGTGCCAGTTGCATGTTTTCCTTTTTTCCTGCCGACGAAAGAAATCACGTTTGCACGTAGCTTCCGTTCATGAATCAGCCGCTGAAAAGACCGCAAAGAGTCCGAAGAATGCCGCAGTTTTCAACCGGGCAGTATATTTTCCTTTGATCCGCGACAGTCAACTTCAAATTGTCACCTTGCGTTTCCCTTCCTGCTTGTTTTCCACGAATTTTCAAGGGGAAATCATTGACCAATCAGTTCTATGACTCGACTTTGGACTTTCACCCGATCTCCGATTACTCCTGTACTTAACTATCATCGACGGCGACGACGAGTATGCAAAAATCTACGCGAGTCGTCGTTTAATATTCTCGCTGTAGAAGAACGTGTAATCGTTGAAGACATTGAGCAGGTTACGTCGAAACTTTAGCCACCAGTCTAACGCATAAATTACATAGTTAGCCGCAGCTGATTACGCGAACGTGCTTGCGCATAATTTGTCCCTGGCGCCATTGTTTCGCACTCCTCGCGAGTTTCACCGTCGAAATAGCTTCGCGGAACTGAACTGTTCCACGTCGAGAAAAATGATCGAGAAGAAATGGTCTGGACAAGTTCAAGGTAACGCTTTCTGCCCTTTCGTTTCGCAGACTCTTGCATAACCGTGATAACATCCCAGTATTCACATTTTACACGCTGAGATTCCTCCGTTTATCACGAGATATTGATTGATTTGAGAAAAAAAAAAAGAAGAGAAAGGAAAAGAGAAAACAAAATTCTATATCTACCTTGTTAAAAGTAATTTCGAAGAAGCGGAGAGAAACCCTTTCGTCCATAAATTTCACGAGTAGATCATGGTAACGAAATATTTTCCCACAGGTACTCTCCACCGGGGCATAATTCCTCGTAATAAACACCTTCGAGGAAGCAACATCCATCGTTGGATGAGGAGAGAAAAATCGGTACGGGACAAAAATGCGCGAAGGCCCGACGAAACGAAACGTTCACTCCTCGAGTGAGTTGTAGCAGGTTCAGGGGTGGGGGAGGGAGAGGCTTGGACGTCGACGGGAGAGAGAAAGAGCGTCTCTATTTCACGCGTCGCGTGTGCACGCGCAACACGAGATCGCCAGGTCGCGAACACGCGATGCACAATCCATATTGCTCCCGCTTAAACGCCCGGCCACGGGTTGCGTGGTATTTTCCAGTACCGTTTCGGAATTCCGTTCCAGTTCGTTTAATGAGCAACGACTTTTTCTTTTCTCTCTCTTTTCCCTTCTTTTTCTTTTTTTTTTTTTTTGTTTCCTTTAACATTCCTGCGTTAAGCCAGCGTGAGAACCGCGAAATGCGGGGTCGTGGACCATAAAATCCGTGACTCAACCGAGGCTTGTACCTTGTTTCATATGCGTGCCAAAGATCACGAGTGCATTAAACCGAACGGACCCAATTCGAAACTAGAAAACCTGCTGCATAGCCTTGCGATGATCCAACGGTCGCTCAATTTCGTTTCGGTTTTGTCAGAGTTCTATTGCATAATCGATACTATAGAGAGTGGGACAGCGAGGTATTGACAGAAGAATTTGAAAAGTGGCAGAGAGATCTATCTCACGAGGGAAGATATTCGACTCGGACTTATTAGTCCTTGGTAGACTTGCTAGACCGATGTAATCCTAGAGGCACCTTATTAAGCCGTAAAATTTTCTCTCCCATCTTTCTTCCAACTTCAATTGGAGGAGAGATACTACAGCTCGTGCCAGTTGTGTGACTCACTCTCTATGATATTCATTATACAGTCGATCGATGAGTTAACTGAGGCTGTTTTCATTAATATGCAAATACTCGTTTCAAGATACAAACAACAATCGCGCGCGCTCGCGTCAATTTCATAATTCTTCGTTCATCTCTACGTTTAAACCTAACATGACTGTGAAAGAAAAAGACGATAAGAAAAGAACGAAAAATCAAGAAATAACGAAGGAGATATTTCTGATAAAAATTTCTCTGACGATGTCAGAGCTCCCTCTTGTCAGAACTTGGAACGAGTTCGTGCATTTATGACGTCTGAGGGATCTGAGATCACAGCGGCAGGCGTCAGACATGGCTGACGATTGCACGTGGTAATTATCGGTACACCTGGTGGTCTGTGAACCGTTGCTCGTGAAACGTCTCGCTTCGTTCTAGTAAACGACACGTTTCCGCAATCATTTAAACACGATGGCGTCGAATTAACATCGACGCCTCGACCCGTTGTCACGTGAACGACGGATCACCGAGGAGTTCAGTTTTGACTAGATCTTTCACGAAAATTATAGCTGCTCTCGTGGAGGAACCGAGAAGAATGTCGGATCGGTATATCGTGATTCGAAACTCGATCTTTCACTCGTGTGAAATTAAACGCTACTTTAATTAAAGTATCTAGGCCGATGGTTCGTTCCTGTTCATACCGATTTCGAACTAATTAACGAGAGTGATAAAATTGAATAGTTCAATTATTTCGATTACCGGTTGCAGGCACGATCGAGGTACTTCTGATCTGCATAGTTTCCGTTATTCTATCGCACATGTGCTCGACGAAAGCCTTTCGAATGGAACGGCCGCGGCAGGTATTCCGAGAGCGTGATCAATCTCGGCGAGCAATCTTTCAAATTAAGTGAAAACGCAGGTAGCTTTTAAGAAACGAAAAGTTCAAGAATTGAATTCCAATTGGCATTCGAATGCCGTCCTCGGTTCAATTAACAAAGTAAAACGATAGAAAGCGAAGAATCACAAGAAATTAATAAAAAGTTCAAAGAAGAATTCCGATCGAAAATACCCACCGAGTGAGAGAGACAATTTGCCAGTTCTGGCCCTGAGATAAAAACTCAACGACCCTAGTTCCGTAGAAACGTAACACCACTTTCTAGACGAATTCGGCCAGCTCCTTAAAAACTCTCGGCGTTTTCCCTCAAACATGCACGTCGGGAATGGTAATCAAGCGGAGCGCAGGTAATCCGCGAGAGCGTAAGAACGCGGAGGCGCGGCGAGCGAATCGAGAACGCGATCGCCGGATCGAAATTAGACTCCGGCCGGGGCAATAATAATCTCGGTAGAAAGATGAGCAGAGGTTTCATAGAGCAGAGCGAGGGAAAGACAAAACGCACGCGGCAAAGAGGAATCGAAGAAGGCTCGGCTTCCTCGAGGGCGAAGGGGACCCGAGGTGGAAGGGGTGGCCGGGTCGATGGGGTAGCAGCAGCGAGATGCATTTCGTGGATTAAGAAGGTTATATACCTGGCGGTCTCACGGTGAGCCAGCGCGGTAGGAGTCTAATAAGATGTAACTAAATTATGATTGGATTCATCATTGCCGCGAACGGGACTGCTGTGGTCGATCGTTTCTCCTTGGGCAACGAACAACCGGACGCCAACGGCTGGTCAATAATTCACCAGCCCCGCGGCATTCTATATGAAGCGTGATATACCGTGATCCGGAATGAGCGATTGCCAACGAACGAGCGATGCGAGACGGAGGAGGAACGGACGATTTCTTCTGCGTGTGTTCGTTGCGTTTCAACGACGGCCGCGAGGGGTTGCGAGCCAAACTACACCGGCTGTTGGTTGCTTCTCTCTCAATTCCTCCGAGTAGGCGATCCTCGCACGGGGAGGCTTTTCGCTACGCTGACGTTGAAACATACAGGGAATAACATGTAGATTTTAAAATTCATCGGCGAAGATGTAACTTCTACCATTTTAAATAAAGATTGTTCAATCCTTCAACGATCCGCTATCAATTTATGAATTATTCTACGAGTTCCATTTAATTTTATTACGAATTACATTGCTCAAGTAATATTACATTTTTTTGAAGTCTTCGTACAGGTAGACGTGATCTACGTGAGACACTTCAGAAACATCATTTTCGGTACTCATAAATCAACGATCATCCCGTACCTGCTCAGAGCTTAATGCCCCATCGAAGATTAGACGATACTTAGCGAGATTATGAATAAAGGCACGATAAATTTCGCTGGAAGAAGCCATCGTGTTGCTTCGATATTTGTGCACGTCCGCGTACCACCGCGTCAGTAGTTCGTGTGTGGACGTCTTAACGATACAATTGATAACTTCATAATTACCTGATTTTATCGACAATCATTAGTAGCACCTCCGCGCTATTATAGTCGGTTCGTACGTGGGCAACGCGTGCCTGGAAGGGTCTCGACGCAGAGAATTAAAATCGATCGTGCAACCTGGCGTCGTTAGGAGTTTTCGTGGCGGGTAATTAATGGCGAGCATATGGCCGCGTACGGTGATTGAGAGTAATTCCGGCCGCTCGTTAATACCACGAGATAACGTACTGCCGTTTCGTGACAACTTGCAAACGCCGCGCTGGCGCAATTTCGCTCCGTCCGGTCAATAACTCTATCTCACTGTCGCAGGTTTTGGCGCCGCGGTTTACTTTGAAAATTACTGTGAAATCCAGACGAGGCAATTGAATCCCTCGAGAAGCAGAAACTAAAATTCTCAAATCCGTAAATTCCATTGAAAATCCAAGAGACTGCTTCTCTTCCATCGTCGTGTAAAGAAAAAAAAAAAGAAAAAAAAATACGTGCTTAGATCCTGAAAAATCACCTAGCAGTCAGCCCCTGTTACGGTTCTCCAAGGGTGCAGAGGTAAAAAATCGAAAAGAAGAAACCCAGCGTGGACGGCGTGAGTCAGCGTTTATGCAAAACGCGCGTAAACGTTCGTTTTGTTGGTTGAATTAGCCCGACGCGACCTTCGAGGACGGTAGGAGGGACAGGGAGGCAGGATCCAGCGCGCTGTTCTCGAGTTTCGGGGGCCCAATCACCTCGTCGGGCCCTCGAGTCATTCTTGGCTCGCAGTGGTTGCCCTCGGTTCCGGGGCAACAGAAGGGTGATTTTTGCATGTCACGTGGCCAAACGGGCACGAACTGAATGCCCGTCGTTAGGCACTCGTTGTGCCACGATGAGTCGGTTTCACGCAACGATACGCCCGGAGAACGCTCCACTTCGGCGCCCTTTTCGAGGGCTCGGACGAGCTCAGGGTGATTCTACGGTGCCCGCCCATTGAACGATCGACACGATCGACACACTCGTTTCGTTCACGAGTTGCATTCGCTGGTATTGCGTGTATATGCGAGTAGAGGTACAAATTGGAGAAATATCATCGAAACGAGGTAAAGATCGAAGCTACGTAGGTACAGTAGGTACAATAGCTGCTGCTACTGTTACCGTTAGTTGAAATTAAGAAGAAAATCGAGGCTTTTTTTGTTTCTGCCTCGTTCGTTTCAAAATATTTAATCGTTAATTTGTTTCCTTTAACATCGCTATTTTGCTCCGAACTGTATGCTTTATCTGGGGATTGTGTAATAAAAAGTTTTCGTAAACGAAATGCAAATAACAAAATCGGATTTTAAAAAACGACGAGATTATAAGTACCTCAAGGTTGCCATATAAATCAACAGTTGTCCGTTTATGTAAGAAAAAGGGAAAAAAGAAAAAGAAGACATTTTTAAGGTCGCATCAACGGCATTTATAATATATGATATATAACCAGGGATAATAAAAAAAAAACACGAACATTTTTTACGGCGCTTAAAAATCTTCATATCGTGCAATAATGGTAAAAAGTTGGCCTTTTTTTACGAGAGCCGCGCCGAAACAACAGTAAACGACCGCGACTACCCCGAAAGAAAGGGAACCCTTCTGTGGAAATTTTTTACGGCTTGACCCACATTTTCGGCACGGAACAAGGGTCTGCGTTTTTTTTCTCTGGCCGGCGCACGCCATAGAAATGCAGCAACCGTACGATTTTCCTTCGGTAAAATAGTCGATAAAAAGGTGAAAGGAAAGAAAGCGGGCCCTCGTTGCCAAAAAGTTAGACCGGGCACAGTTCGACCTTAAAAAAAGACGGACACCCTCCTGGAATATTTACGTTCGTGTTTGGAGTTGCATGCGTTCGTTTCGGGGAATAACAATAGTTTTACGACTCCTTCCAGAGAAGGCAAAACAGTCTTTACCATGATGATCCCCGGATATTCGTAAAGGAGAAAAAAATCGTTAAGGATAAAAATTTCTGTGCAACGAGATCCGAATTACGCGACTGCATAAACGATTCTGACAACAGAAAGATATTACAGAGTAATTAATCAGAATAATTGGTACAAAATACAGAATAATTTTATATCTAAAATAATAAAAAGCAAAATATTATAATTAAATGTGATAGAAAATATTGTTTTTATTTTTTTTTTCCCCGTCACAATTCTGCTTTTTTTGAGATTAGCAGAATTTTACTCCACTATGGGTGTATAATTAGTGAGTCATAAATTTCGTTTGCTAAAAAAACTTCAATATCGAGTGAGATTTTTTTTTTTTTTTTTTTTTTTGGTATCGGATTTAGTAAATGGCTGTCCTTGCGAGAGAAACTATATTATCTATTATTTTGAGCCTCGAACCTTGTAAATCGTGCTGAAGCTTTAAAAGATGAGGGTTTAAATCTCTCGTTTCTTTTTATCGCTGGCGAGCAATTAGAGGCAATAAAAGTGTACCTCTGGGTTCTAGCTCTTAAGCAGCTTTCCTTCGAGCAGATTTTTCCCGCAACGAATTTTTTTACCATTAGGAATTTTCTAAGATTAAAGCACGTTGAGAAATATCTCTATTTCGTGGAGAGTTCAGAGATCGTAAATAATCAATAATCGCAAATCAATCATGGCCGCTCGTTGCTGGATGGCGCAAGTATTATAAATCCTATAATACCTGTACAAGGAACGTGAATGCGAATCCTGTCGTTCGTGGATCGTAAATCGACCATATTATAATGTCTAAACAGACATTCCGCGTAAAAGTTTCGTTTGAAGACGCACCCCTTTCTTCTCTTGAATTCCACGCTGGATAATAAAATTTTGTGTGCGATAATAAAATTTTTCTGCAGCGGCCAATAGCAGGCAAGTACTCATCTTGTCTGAGAAACTGCATCGATTGAAATAAAAAGGAATGTTAGAAGACGTTGCAAAACCTTTTGAAAAAATTTACTCTGAAATTTACTGCGATTAATTTAATTATGGATAAAAGTAAAAGAGCATTCTAAGAAAACTTTCTACAAAAGCAAATCTCGCATCATACAGATATCCACGCAAGTTCACGGGCTATTCACGTTCGCGAGATCAATGTGAGAAACAAAGGGGGTGGCAGAGGGGGACGTGGTCAACGAGCATACATCCTGCGTCTGGACGCGGATGACGCAGCAACCATCGAGCCATCCTGTCGCGTCTTGATGAGCACGACGAGAGACATCGTCCGTCGATTCAAACTATCGATATCCGACCCGCACGACCTCCGGATCCGTGGTGCTACACGAGCGGGACGCGATATACATGCTGCAGGTTCTGATTGCTCTCCGCGGATGTGACAGATCTGCCTCGTTCGCCGCGGGACACGAATTTGTCGATACATTCACCTGGAAGGGACTGGAATCGGCTGGTATCATCGACAGATCGCCGGATGTTCGTCAAACGTCGCTAGGCACACACTCATTTGCTCAGTTCGCAGACGGTCCCAGTCGATTAAGCGCGATCCCATCTGCGCGCAGCCGCGATGGCAGCCGGTTTGTTTGGCAATGTAATTCGAAGAGTTTCGCGTTATTGATCTTCTATAAATTCGATCGCATGAAAGTAAGTGTAATATTTAGTATTTAGCTTCGTAACAAAAAGTCGGACGGCAAAAAGAAGACTACATTTCTTAATTGAACCTTATATAGAGCAAGAAATGTTTAAACTGTTTAAATGTTTAGAAAAAATTGTTTTTCCCGAAACAGGAAATAAAAATTTACAGGTATGCAAAAACTTGGTTTCGCAAGACAAAAGTCGCAAATATAATATTTTACCAAACATTAAATATTTATATTTTAGTCACGAGATAGAGTCAAAATATTCTGTAATGATTATAGAATACAAATATTACTTATTGAATGAATTATCTAAAAAATGTGAAAACATTAAAAGACAATCTCATTTAAATCGCAAAACATTGAAACTCTTCCGTTTGCACTTGAAACATTCCGTTTAGGGATTGGCTCGCGTACCTCGCTTTACCCTATTTTCCCCTAATTTATCATAACGGTAGAATTTCGTTCGGTTTCTTCCGTTTTTTCTAAAAATTTAACGTCTCAAATGAAAAGGAAAAGAAGATCGAGAAATAAAAGATACGGAGCTGACGAAGAACGCGCGACAAGTGTCGACTGGAAGCTAAGCTGGATCACAAGTTAGGTCAAAAAGAGCCTTGTATCCTAAGCGTGGGATCTACCCCCCGACTGGTCGACCGACTTTCATTTTTATTGACCGACGCGCGATCCGTCGATCTGGACGACCAACAATACGGCAAGGAAGAAGAGGAAGAAGAAGAAGAAGAAGAAAAAGCCAAGGAGGAAAGAAGAGCACCTTTGGTCTGCGACCTCGGTCTAACTCGAGACTTTCTTACGAGAAAAGCATTCTTCTTCGTGTTTCTTTTCCCCTCCACGCCTTCCCCCGGCCCCTGAGACGCACGCTCTCTTTTCTCTCCTGCCTGCGCGTTTCTTCCCTTTTTTGTCGGACCTTGCCACCCGAAGCAGCAGCCACCTGCTGAGAAAAGTGCTCCGTGACCGTTCGACGGTTGCGTCAGGATCAAGCACAGTTATTTGCATCATCCATCAGCCGCGGGGGAAGAGAAACGGGACGCGGCGAGGCCGTGTGGTGGTCGACGGCGACACGAAAGAAATAAGAGACGAAAGAATAGAGGAACGCTCCCGATTCCCCGGAGGGATTTCGCCCGCATTGTTGCTCCCTGCCCCCCCCCTCACGGTGATATTTTATTGGGTTTATGACGTCATTAATCTGATCGCGAGCTCCTCCCACCGGGGCCTAATCGCGACGTATCTGAAAGCCGTGGATCTACTCTCTCCCGAGGTATACCTGGCCCTGTCATCTTCTTCTTCTTCGGAATTTTCGGTCAGCCTGCCTGCAGATTTCGAACCAGATATATGCTCCCGAATACGTAAATTATCTCAGTCTTCTCGGCCTTTTTCTACACTCCTTCCTTTCTTCGTACCGGAGAACTTGGCGCTTTTCTCTCAACTTTCTCTCGTTTCGTCTCTCGGCGATGCCGAGCATTTAGAGCATAGGAAATATTTTCAAATTTTCTCCCGATCGAAGAAGACACTTCTCGAGTCCTCGGAAACAGATCACTTTCAACTAATTTAAACGTCTGAGAGAATAGACCGATTTCCAACACGCATCGCTCTGCCAACAAACCGACCGACGTAATATGTACTCGGCGAGTTGCGGGCATGCACGATCGAGCGTGAAACCGGCTAAACGTTAAACAACACGGTCTCTCCTAATGGCCGCGACGCTACGTTCCCTGGTTAACTAAATTATTTGTACTTTCACGTTAGAACGGCGTGACAGGAATGCCGACGTCGTGCTCAACTAAGTTCCAAAAACACTCTTTTCACCACGGCGCGACCAGCCCACAAGTCGACGCTGATTGCCTGACAAGGCAGCCGAGATAGTTGCACGCGACGTTTCGTAAAATCTCTTGTAGTTTCACGTCGACACTACGTCATCGTGTGGCCGTCCTCTGTGGCACAAAAGGGTGTTGCGCTCGGAACGATCGAGTGTCCCATACGCCACGAGTCCAGGCAACGTTTGACCGATCACAATACGAAATTAAGATAGCGATCGACACCCTGGTATATCGGCCGCTCCGACAGAAACCGGCGAAAATAAATAAACGGCCGATAAATAATCGCGTTGCGAAACGTCGCCCGGGGGACAGCCTGCAGACCCCGTCGGCTGAAACAACCGCGTTCAAGAGTGAAACTCCAGCACGAAAGATGGATTGTCGCTAGGGGGAACTGCGGGAAATATGGATACCGCAAGTGAGTTCCATTTGAAAAGCGAGCAGCGAGAATGTTTCTTCGGCTCGGCAGTTGAAATTTTCCATGGAATGAAATATAGCATCTAATTTTTATAATCACGTGAATGCACCATCAAATGACATGGAATTCAATGTAATTAATTACTTGCTAAAGATAGATATCAACAAGTATGATGGTGTTCTAGCTGACAAGATCTCGGAAAAACTAAAGAATAGAGAATTATGTACTAGAAAGAGAATAAATTAGAAGATAGAATAAAGAATGTAATATCATCAAATTTTTATAATCACGTGAATGTATCATCAAATGATACGAAATTATTTGCCAAAGATGAACATCAAAAACAAATATAATCTAGCTGAGAAGATCTCAGAGAGTTAAGAAATTATGAATAGGAATATATATATATTAAAAAAGGGAATAAATTAAAAAATAGAATAAATATAGTATCAAATTTTTGTAATCACGTGAATGTGCCATCAAATGGTACAAAATTATTTGCTAAAGGTGAACATCAATAAGCATGATCGTTTCTAGTTGAAAAGATCTCGGGGAACGTCCACGAAGTAAGAAATTACGAATAAGAATACATGTACTAAGAAAGGGAATAAGTTAGAAAATGAGAAAACTAGTTTCCCGTGTCGAGGGGAGAAATTTTTTGGCCGACACCCATGGGCCGACGTTCTCAACGACGAAATAAATCTTCCTGTTGAAGAACGACTGTCAGCTCTTGCTTTCTCTCTCTCTCTCTCTCTCTCTCTTTCTCTTTCCATGCTAGATCCGCACCCTGAGAAGACGTTACGCCCTCGATGATCGATCGACGTTTCGATTCTTCGCGAGGAAAACGGACGATCTGATCCGATCCGTTCGTTCGTTCGTTCTTCTTCTCGGTTTCTCGTCCACTCCTCCTGCCGGTCTGCGTGCTCGCGTCTGCTCGCCTCTGAATCAGCAAATCCTTTGATATCGTTGTGAGGCTGGCGGCAGCTGCCGCGGCCGATCCTCGCGCATTATTTCGTGCCTCGGGCCTGCGCAACGCCGCGCCGCGCAGGCCGTGAATGCCTCGCTATATACGAGCGGCATGCATGTAGACATCAGATACGCTCGGTATAATATAACTTTTGCCCGCTAAGATATTTGACGCCGCATACCTTCCGCGAGCACCGGATGCTCCGCGTGCCTCTCGCAGCTCGCGAAATACATATCGGGGTGTCCCTCGAAAAATATTATTTCACCGGACAAAGTACTCGGCGAGTACTCGATCGTCACGATTCAAAGAATCGACAAGATCGTAACTCTCACGATCTCCGTTGAACCGTTTTCAGATCGTTTTACGAACAGTGTTCGAACTTATTGCAAAGTGCGTACGAGTTGCAATGAAAATCAACGTGCCAGCCTGAAACATTCGTACGAACGGAAAACAATATGCTAGTTCCAATATGCGATTCGCAGCGGTCTAAAGAAGACCGGAGCCAGCGCCTCGCCAGCAAGGATAGCGATAGCGCGTAGATACATCGTCGTCGAAAGTATCTTTTGCAGCGCGGTGCAGCACGAACAGGCAGCACACTTCTCACGGATCCGAAGTAGTATACGTAGACAGTCGCCCCCGGTACGACCCCGGAACGTACGATTCGTATTGTGCGCGATCGCGGAACGAACGATCGCTACACGATCTCCCGCTGCTAGATCGCCAGATCGCCGATCCGCCGGTACAGCGATCTATTGATCGCGAACAACGCTCGGCACACACGGGGCACCGCCGGCTATCTTACGGCTGCATCGATATGACTACGTTTCCATCGATGCGGAAGTAACGGCGAGTCGGAAAAACGCACACACGATGCACGCGCGTCGTCTTTAGACTTTCGAACGCTCTCTCTCGATAGTTTCTCGAGCCCGACCCTCCAACTTCTTCTTCTTCTTCTTCTTCTCCTTCTTCTTCTTCTTCTTCTTCTTCTTCTTCTTCTTCTTCTTCTTCATCTTCTTCTTCTTCTTCTTCTTCTTCCTGAAAACTTCTCTGGGCCGCGCAGAGGTCACACGGCGCACACCGAGAGGAAACAAACGTATGTAATTGGCATTCTCTCCTCGGATCACGGAACGTTCGATCGGTCGTAACGAGCCGGTGCGATATCTGCCCGGTGGAAATGAAATTTCGCCGATTAAAGCGGCCGACTTGCGCGCGAGGGGAAAATCGCGCAGCGCTACGGCGAAACGCGAAGCGTTTAATCATCGATTAAACGGACTGCTGTGATTCGCGGTGAATATGCCGATCGGACCAGGGGGGATTTATTAATTGCGGAATTTGATCGTAAAGAGGCTGGAAGCTCCCTTTACGTAGTTTCTAGTTACGTAGATATTTAGTAGAACGTGCACGAAGTGAAATCTGGGTAAGCTTAAAGATTGCGAAATTTAAAGTCTGCGTATAGAGGAGTGAAGTAATTGATAATACCAGTGAATCGACCAGCAAATTCTTTGAGAATTAATTTTAAAGAAATATCATTCGAAAATTAATGGACGATATCGAGATAAAGGTGGTGAAATATCGCGGAATTTTCCAAGAAGCCTGGTCACGTTTCGTCGCGGACGCGATTGAAATTTTTTCCCATCATCCTCGATCTACGCGAAATCGGTCCTCATTATCCTTGCGTAAACGGGCAACCAAGCGCACGATATAATTAAAATTGGACACATTCGCGGGGAATGACGGTGTTACGACACCATTCAATCTCGATCGTTTTCAACCGCGAGACGTTCAACGAGACGTTTCTAGATTCACCCCGAGCATTATTAGAGTAAAGCTGATGAGTTGAAACGTTTGATGAGCGTAATTTTCACGAAACACACACTCTACGATCTGATAGACAGACAGCAAATCAAGCAGCTATCTAGACGATATCTCCTAGTGGAAATTACACGTGAAATTCAACTCATCAGTTTTGCCCTAATAACACTTGGCTACCGAGTTTCGATTAAACGAGAAACTGGCCCAAGAAACGGAGTATCTCACCGCGCCAAGCGATCTCGTTCGGATGGTGTCGACAGATGAAACGAAGAAAAGAGAAGACAGAGAGAGAGAGAGAGAGAGAGAGAGAGAGAAGGCACGACATGGGAGAACCTGTTGACTTAGGCGAGCGGATAATACAAGGCGGAGAAAGGTCCTGACACAAAAGGAGGGTGGTGATTCGAGCCAGCCGGGATTCGAGACGGGATCGTCTCTCTTCTTTCCTTCGTCTCGTTCCACGACTTCGTTTTCTCAAGTTCCGTTTCTCCATTGGTCTCGTTCAGTCAACGCTGTTTGCCCTAGATCAACAGAGGGTGAAAGAACCGTCTAATGGCCTAATTGCGGAAGATTTCCGATGATCGGGTTTTCAGTGACGAGGACGAATCGGAATCGGTTAGGGAAGAAGTATGTCAGCCGCTATCTGCCTCGACTCCGAGTATTTGGAATTTTATTCTGCAGGAAATGACGCGTGTATCTTCTATATTGCGCAGAAATTTATTCCCAATAGAAAGTTCCTTCGATGAGACTTGGCAGCCAAAGTACGTTTTAGATTCAGAGAACTGCATTTTTCACGAATCAGCGTACGAGCATTTTTAACGAGAAAAATTTCTCCGGACAGAGCAGAAAAATTAGCACGCAGACAAATTTAGAAATTAAGTTTCTATAGCGTGAACGCGCTACGAGATTGCCTTTATTTCGATCACGTTTCGATTTCTACATGTTGCATGTTTTTTTCCTCGACGATGCAACGTGCAACAATTAAGATTCGTGCTACCTCGTTCAAAATCACGGTCGTCGTGAGATCATCGTTCTGCGGTGTAACATCGTTGCGAGATATAATTTATGAATTATTCGAAGTTCAGCTCGCGTCTTCTGCGTACTGCTCGTAATAAAGAACGAACGATGATGTAATTGCGGTTTCCCTACTTCGTTTCACTTCTACCCAATGAACTCATCACGCCAGTTTAAAAATAAAAAAAAACAAGTTCTTCCTCTACGAAAGATATCGCACTTCTGGACGACAGAATACTATCGACAAAGTATTGGTTGACAAAGTGTTGGTTTCTAAAACAGGATACTATTGGTTGACAAAGTGTTGGCTTCTAAAACAAAACAATGGAGAACTATTCTGCCTGCAGTAACAACTGGCCCTGTCGAAGCGGCATAGGAAAATGACGACGAAAAAGAAGAGAACGAGCTGAAGGTTAATGAGTTTGCTACTACCTGTCACGAATAAAAGTACGGACAGGCTGGGGTTCGCTGTTTTACTCGATGAAATAGCCACGTACGTATAGCTCGTGGGTTATAGCGACCGGCGCATACGTGGTTTCCGGAATGCATCCCCATTGGTCGCGCACGAATTACCCGCTGGAAGGGGGCAAAGTGCAAACCGCTCGCCGGCAAGATGGCGCCTGTTCTAAATTCAAAACAAGACGCTGCTTAGCATATACATATCCCGGGCTCAGCCGCGGCCTGCACGCTATGACATTCGCAATTCAAATCCGTACATTTCTATTACCATTTTAATTCAAGGGCACGTGAACGCGACGCGCGCATCAGCCCCATCAGGCTTCCCTGTACGAGGATCCGTGTCTATGTGGATTATCTATTGATGACCCATGTGCAATTCTTTTAAAAATTGGTTGAAATATTGTTTCAAAATTTCTCCAAAGTTCTTTCTTTTCTTTGTGTGTGTGTGTGTGTGTGTGTGTGTGTGTGTAAGTTTAAAGTCGCATGGATATCGAGGTCATTAGCAACTAGGTACTTGGTATTCATATTTTGTGGCATAGATTTGTGCCCATTAAGAATTGGAATGTTCTCTTCGGATGATTTTGGGAAGTCAGGGTGGTGAGGTCAATACTACGGAGTCTTCTCTTCCGCTCGAAGTTTGTGCATTCGTATAAAATATGTCGGACCGTGAGAGATTTTTAACATCTGTCGCAAAAAGAGAGCGTCCGTGTTCTTGATAAGGCGTGCTTTTCCAAAATTTATTTCTCGCCAGAGAAGTTCAAATATTCGTTTGCGCTCCGAGTTTTGACTCTGGCTGCTGATTTCATTGTTCCCAATTCTCCAGTCACTCCACTAAACGACAAATTCTGTCAGATGAAAGTTAGAATCGGAACGACAAGTCCAAACTAATCGATTAGTTTCAGTCGATGACACTGTAGAGCAATAAAGGTTGAAAATTTCAACAAACATCATATTCGTTCGGATCTTCTTGATCGTTCGCGGCGCTTTTGAACCGCGTTGAAGAACTTACGATGAGGGACGATCGAACGATTGCTTGCGGTGCGTGATACGGGTTATTATTTGATCGTATCGCCGAAGTAGCCTTGGTTTTATTGGAAACATAAGAAATTGTGCCAGGTTTGCGGCCAGTAGTCACAGTTGGACTTCGAAAGGACGGTACCGGGATTTTAATTCGAGAAACGTATTTAATTGGACAAACGTATATACGATTTCGGAATGTCTGATAGATACCCAGCATGGAATCTGCGATCGCGGAGCAAATCGACGAAAAGTTCGTTTCACTTGGAGCAAATGAATAATGGAGGAGATCGGCGGTTGATCGACACTAAACAGTAAAACCATAAAGTCGCAACTTATATGGATAGTGAACGTACGGAAGCTGAAGTGCACTGTCTAACGCTGAACAGTTTCTACCATTCTTTTCGACCTGATCGATCGAACTTTTTACCTCAGTGTCCTTCCTGATTCCTATCGAGTTTAATGCATTTTACAACTTCACACAATATCACATATAACGCGATGTCAATTCAATTTTACTATTAACTCAAGTAGCTAATAGAAGAATTTGAAAGAAAAGGATTTATTCGCACAAAATTTTCAATTTGTTCTGCGAGCAATCGTGATTGCAACGTGATTCAATAGTAGAGTATATGTATAATACATACATACACACACATATATATATATATATATATATATATATATACATATATATACACAAGTCGATAATCGTTCCGGATAGATCTGCTCTGAGAATCGGAGACGACGCGATCGAACATCTGGCGAAACCCCTTTGGACGCGGTCCCGGATTTGTATCGACGAAAACTGACTCGTTCCCGCGAATTTATGTGCGCCGTCAGATTAAGGGACGTCCCTTCTCCTTTCTTGTTCGGGGGCGCCCGGCATTGTGCCACTTCCGTGTACTCGGTTACGCATAACGAGATCCTCAGGATTTCACGGGGCCTCGACAGCGACGTGTCGCTATTTTCGTATTAATGACCCGTCGTCCTGTGTGGCTGTGGAAAAAAGACTTTCCCAACATCTGTTCACGAGCCACTCCTTTCCACGTTAACGACAACCGTCTGCTTTCGCCGATCTTGATCATCTTCCTCCTATTGGTCACCTGTCGCGCGATCGTTGTCTTCGGAACAAAACGCGTACAACTTAAAGTGTAACGTAAACAAATTACGTAAATTAATTATTGTCTCGTCAATGTTAAAAGAATCAGTTATCCTGCGGAGCGTTAACGAATTTCCAAACGCTTTGGAATGTCTCATTTCAAATACTACCGCGAACCGCTGTGTGCTCATCTTTTCTTCTTCTTTTAATCGTTTAATTTGACCGAGTATACAAATCATTCTAAAATATCGCGGTATCACATTCTACATTTGTTTTTCTCGTGACGCGCAGCACGGTGACTGGCGAGCCTTATTCGACGCGTTTACTATCGTTTTAAAGACGTCACGGTGAGCACTTAATGGACGATAATTATCCACTGTCCCGCCATGAGAGCCGTACTGACGTAACCAGAACGTGATTGACGCGGCCTCAAACGGCCGTGTTTTTTCCGTAGTCACGATCCGTGGACGTTTCTACGATCCTGGAAACACATCGTGTTTTTTTCTTTCTTTTTTCTTTTTTAACGTGTTCTAAATACAATAAAAGTTGCTGGTTAATCGAGAATCATGGCTCGAACGTCGAGTTTCGACGGGGTGTGGTCGGAACAGGAGAGGAAAGAGAGATCGTTCGGTTAATTGCGTGCATTGAGGGAGCTCGAAGGGCACACGTTTCTCGCACGAGGGTTGATCGTCGCGATTAATCATGGCTGCCGGTCACAATCGGCCGCAATCTGTATCTCACGTACGGCACGCAGCCTGGGCCTACGGTTCAGCCAGCAACCGTTTGGCCTCTTCGCTTATTAAAGACATTCAGATCGTTGCCAGTAGTCGTTGCCTGGCATCGATTCATAACAAGAAATTAACAAGCTCGTGATGAATGGCTGGACCGCGACCAGTACCTGGTCGGATCTTTTCGAATTCGAATCCTTCGCCGTTGGATCAACGAGAGTGAATTTTTGTTACGTGAATGTTTGTTGTCTCGAACTCGTGAATATTGCTGAATATTGAAGAATAAAGTTCGATGCTGAGGAAGCAGGGGTCGTCCACTCATTAATAATTCAACAGTGAAATAATCATATAAAAATTGCAACAATATTGAAAAATGCGAAAGATGTATATATCGGAATAATAGTAAAATGTTTCACAGAATGTTTCTTCTTCCGTTAATACAAACAGTTCGCAATAGATTAATAACGTTTTCATTGACGAACAATTAAAAGCAACGGCACGTTCGGTAAGTGAAAATTGTCGGCCAACAGATCTCCTCAGCATCGGAAAGTAGCTGGCAGTTCTTACAATGCCAACAACCTACACAAAAGACCAGGCACCCACGCGAAACGAAACTCACTGGCTGCTCAACAGGTCTCTTGAAAATCATTTCAGAGAACCAGATAAATCGGTCGGTTAGGTGTCACGAGCGATCGAAACGGCCGTGTAAGGTGATAATTCATCGACACGGCCGAGGTGACGTTTTCGATTCGTCTTCGGAGCGGTTCCTCTTCTTTCGTGCGCGATCCAAGGAAGAACACAAGAGCAATAGTAGACAATGGCGAGACGAGAAAGGAGGAGGAGACGGTGTGGTCAAGAGGGAATTCTCGAGACGAGAAGAAAAACGATCGACAGCTCGAAGAGCGCTCGAAGGTGGCACTCGATGCATTCATGGAAACCAAAACATCCATTCTCGGAGTGGCCGTGGACAATGACGACCCCGTTGACCCGAGGCCGACAATAGAGTCAGCGCAATGCCACCGAGAGAAAGAAGGAGAGAGAAAGAGAAAGAAGGAGAGATCTGTCCATCGGCTTGAGGATCGGTCCACCGTTCACCGATCGGAGATAAATTTCGCATTTGTAAAAGATCGCGTGCAACGCGCTTCACGAAGAAGCGAGAGGAGGATTCTCGAAATTGTACCGGCGATGATTTTTCCAAGGGACCGACAATAAGGGCACAAAGATCCTTTTCGCGCGCGAGTAATTGTCGCTCTCGCTGGACAATGATTCTGTTCGTCGTTCTGTCAGTCGTCTTTTGCTTTCGCGAACAAACGACCAACGAATAACGCTGAGACTTAACGCTGGACGAAGAATACACAAAGCAGAGCTATTACAGTGCTATTTTATTATTGTTCATTTTTCATGATAAAACATTTTTATTTGGAACTGGAGCTTCGATTTGTATCATCATTTTTCCCCTTCCTTTCCTATTTCAAACTTCATCTCAGATCGAGAGAGTATCGTGAATTTTCAATTGATTTATATAAAGGCAAAAAGGAACCAAGAGCTACGGAAGCATCTACATACTTGAAACAGCGATAGGTTTCTGCACTTGGAGCTTCGATCTCTCCCTTCAGGACAAAATATTATTTCGAACGGCAGGCCTATGAGAGCTAGTCTGCAGCAGCAGCAGCAGCAGCAGCAGCAGTTCGAGAGAAGTTACGATAATATTTTCTCTCGAAATAAAGGCCACTTACGACGCATTTGCACGGCGCCGTGTGTGGTCCATGCATATTACAGATCCACTCTCGCTAGAAGTCAGAACGCATTGACGTAGCATTCTTACTCAACGTTTGTCTTTCCGGTATCCATGATATTTTTAAAGGTATCGATCGCGGACGATTCCGGAATTATTCGATTCCTAGTAAAAGCGATCGCATTGCACGATTTAATCTCGATCGTCGAATACCTACATCCCGATACAACCGGTTCCCCGGGTGATGGTCATTAGTATCCAGAACGTTGACGAAAGATGCGTTTAAGATTACAATTATTAGTACCTTTCAATTGCAAAAAAAAAAAGTAAAAAGAATTATTCGAGTGAATTGATAACATAGAGATAACGCAATGTGTCTTCGAAAAAGTAGATGTCTATCACGTTTCAAAATTATGCAAAAATAGAAAAGGATCTTTTACGAGACCACGTACAAGATTAATGGGAATGATTTCAACGAGGCGTGGAAAATCAGACAATAAAAAAAAATCGGGGAAAAAACTGGTCGCAGGGAATTCCCCGTTGCTCATCGCCGCGATCAATTACCATTTTGCTCGTTACGGTTTTCACAGCAGCTGATTGTTAGCGAATCGACCGAACGAACCGTTTCTTTTCTTTTCCTCTTTTTCTTTCCTTCTTTGTTTCTGTCGCGAAATCGTAGCAAATTCCAATCGCGACTGTGACGACGCTCGCGATGAAACGCGGCAGATCGATCGACGCTCGGCCAAGAGCTTTCTTGCCCAAAAGAGTAAAAGAGAGGACAGGGCGAAAAACCGGCAAGGAGAGCGAAGAGAAAACGGCAGAGAAGTCAATCAGTCAGTCAATCAGTCGGTTCAGCGTGCACGCGTGAAACTTGGCGCGAAATAGCCTGCGTGCCGGCTCTCGTGAGCGCAAAACGTAGCTCGCGAATACGCGTTCTCGCCCGCCGATGTTAATTGGAATTACACATGTGTGGTCACACGCGAGATGCCTGATCTTGAAAGACGTCCTGACCGGACTGGGCATGATGTACGCGCACCGTACCGCGCCATCCACCTCGACAGACAAGGACGAGTCGTCCTCTCACTTGAAAGATCATCCTCCGCCAGGATCCACTCGGCACCGATGGTTCCTCCAGATGCGGAGGAACGCAGACGCGAACGTGCTAGAGCTTCGTTTCTGACTTCAACCTGACGTGACGCGAACGATTCTAATAATGAATCAACAACTACGGATTTCTTGAACTTGTTCTAGACCAAATAAGTTTCGATCTTCACTCTTGGAAAATTCGAAATTATAATAAATTCCTGTGAATGCGTTTATTCAAAAGCAGCAAGAAATTAATTTCTACAATGTCGACAGTTTGCAACAGCATATAGGCATTCAAATGGCACGTGTATTTCAGAGAAATTCAAAAACGCGCAAACATTGAACATGAGATTCTTCATGACCTCAGATAATAACTATATTATCTGCTTCGATCCTTGCAACGCTAGAGGCTTACCTAAATCGAATGGAATGCACAGAAAAAGCGAGACGTTGAGACATCTGAACTACATAATACAAGTTGGCGGTTAGCATGCTCGTCGAGCGATATTGATATTCAAGATATTCTCGCTGAACGAGGAAAATCAGGAAGAATTCGACCCGATCGCCGAACAAACCGATCCAAGGCGATCGCGCGACACAGCGACGACATGGAAAAATCTCGAGATTCCAGAAGAGGCGCTCCTAGATCCTTAAAAACTCGGTTAGCAGAGACACACGGCGCGGCTAACGAGCGGCTGAGTCAGCAGAGGCCATCGCGCAGCGGGAGGAAAGGTCTCGCGAGCGGCGAACGCATTAATCGTCGTCCTTAATTGGGCCACGTCGTTAGGAAAGGAGCGCGACGAAACTGGATATCGCGTAATTGATCGTGCAAGAGTGCACGATTGCACCGTACAGGGAAGACGAGCGCAAGGTCGGCTCTCGGACGCGTTTGTGTGTACGCGAGCGAGCTTGTATCTCCGTATGTCGCAATTACTCCCACGTCACGGCGCATTGAAATCTCCGCGCGAGGATCAACGCCGAGGACGTCGCGCCAGAGCGAACGCCGTTCTTCTCTCTCGTTTTTTCTTCAATTTCTTTGCCCTTTGCTTGCCAATCCTTGCGCCGTGTCGTTTATTTCTCCAACTATTTTTCTTCTCTCTTTTTTTTTTTTTTATTAGTTCCGATACTCTGAAGAGAGAATTTCCGAATAAGTTTCCGTATCGTTGCTCGAAGTGAACAGGTAGATACGCAATAGCTTTCAGATGCGCGTACGACAGGCAAAGGGCAACGCGAAATTGACGATTCGAGATCACGGAGAGTATATCTGGTATGTCGCAAATCGCTTCGAGATCTACCTTCTCGGCGACCTTTCCCGCGAAGGCGCGATATCTCTGGCAACTATGCGTAAGGACACGAGCCGTGCCGACTGGAAAATAATTATGAAAACGCAGCGGAACGGAGGAGAATAGGGGAGAATAGGCGAGACTTTCCACGATCGAGGGTAACCTTAATGTCCTGACCGGTTACATAAACCAGCGCCTGTAGGTAGCCGAGAAGGCGAGCGAGCGAGCGAGTGAGCGCGTGCTCGTGGATGAGCACGTTGGTGATGAAATCCTGTGACAGGCAACCACGATACCGTCCAACTGGTCTTGTATCACCGGATGATCTTGAACTAACACCTTTCAGGGCATATTCCGCCATTTATTACGGACATGAGGTGTTCCAATAATTGCGCAAACGCCGCGAGATTGCCTGCATACGTAAGTCAGTCGGTAATCGATCGCGAAGAGTTCTTCTCCCCCCCCTCTCTCTCTCTCTCTTTGTCCGATCTCATCCTTTTCTTTTTCGCCTTTTTCTCTTTCACTCTTCGCGTTTCTTCGCGTCAAGAGACGCGTCTCTACCCGCTGTGTGTGCCTACGTGCGCTTCTATTTGCTCTCGTGTCCGTGGTGGTAGTTCGAAGCAGGTGGAGATGTAGTAGGAGGAGATGAAAAAAGACGAGCTGCGAGACGAACGAACAGACGAGGAGAGAGAGTGTGTGTGTGAGAGAGAGAGAGAGAAAAAAAGCGTGACTACAGCGCGGATACTCTTGCCGGTACTTGTCATTTCCAGTCGACGAACAGCACGGCCGTGTCTATTATGGTTAACGCGACTATAAATTATTCGAATAGGTCTATCACGCGGTATACATCGCTATGATGGTGACCTCCTCCGTGTACTCGAGGGACATGCTTGTACACTTCTACGTGATTCGATGGGAATCGATGGCGAGGAGAGGAGCTGGCTTTATAGATAGACATTACACGATGAAATCGACGCGGATCGACAACGATCGAGAGTCCGCCGGAGACCGTTTCGTTTCCAGGTTTCTAGATTTCCACGGCGATACTTTGCGACACTCCTCCGGCCGCGCGATTTCTGATGACTATTAAACGACGACGCCAGTCTCGACGCGTGGGGAAGGCGTATTGTTCTAGGAAGATGGTTCCTTCTATTCTACATTTCTGCGCCACGGCGTTTCTATCCCCGTAATTACTATTATTAATAACGATCGATCGTATCGAACAGCCGATCAGCTCGATTCGTTGTACGATAAGGTCGCGTTCACGTAACCGAGTTCCATTATATTGTTCGTTCTCGATAGTTGGCCCGTTGGACAGCGGAGACACTGAGAGAGCCGCGCTACTCTTCTTCTTCTTCTTCTACTTCTTCTTCTTCGTTTTCTTCTTCTTCTTCTTTTTCTTCTTCTTCTTCTTCTTCTTCTTCTTCTTCTTCTTCTTCTTCTTCTTCTTCTTCTTCTTCTTCTCGGGGGAATTCTTGGCCTCGCGAGGTCAGAAGAACGGTTCAACCGAGGGGAATCCAGTTGCGAATTCGCGCGCCAGCCAACCCGTGCGAATCCGTAGCGAGGTATAATTCAGTGAGGTTGACTCTTGAATGGAGCAGGCTTCTTGTAAAAGGGCCTCACGACCACGACGAGGACGCACACTCCGCGGCTACCAAGCGACACGACCCGCGCCGTCCACAGCCCGGCTCAATGGCCGGTACTATATTCGTACGCGTGTAAAAAATCGAATTTATCGAGCCTGGAATGCTCGACCAGATATAAACAATCGGAGACCGAGCTGTGGCCAGCGGCGCGTGCGTTTCGCCTCGTTTCCAATCACAATGGAGTGCACGCGGCTCTTTCCAGGGTGAAACAATTGACCCGTTGATTACGGAAAGACTCTTTCGAAGACGCCGGTGTCCAGGATCCCGGGATTATGATTGCCCGATCACGCAACCAGTTCCAGCTGGTTTGCCGCGAGAGATTGTTACAACTGGTGGCTCGTCTCGTTTTAAATGGACATTAGCAGGAACGGTGCCTCGGAAACGGCTTTTTAATCATCTCATTGCGAATAACGGATCGATTTATACCGTGCTCGGATGCTCTTTCAATTAAATACCGCCTTGAGGATTTCGTTCTGTTCCGTCGTGTAACGGTGTCAGTTGTTGGCTCGAGTGGCCCTGACTGCGTGTAGGCGATGTAGCATTCTGTGTACCTTCCACAGATGCACCGTGTCTGCGTCTGGTTCGAACGTCTTACCGATCGTTTTGATCACTTTTGTTAATCAATTAGAGACTCGTGACGTTTGTTGCCGTACGAAAAATAAACGTTTAATTGGAGTCAGTTTCTTTCTTTTCTTTCTTCTTTTTCTTTTTTCTTTTCAACGAATTAATTCTACTCGATTCAACAGAAACAAACTGATATCAGGTCAGAAAGCGAACGAGGAGCGAGGTGATTTTTCAACGGGCTGGCACACGGTTCAGGAAACCCGAATGGAGAGAGAGAGAGAGAGAGAGAGAGAGAAAGGGAAGGTTGGAGTAAGTTTCTTTCTTTTCTTTTTTTTTCAATGAATTAATTCTACTCGATTCAACAGAAACAAACTGATCAGGTCAGAAAGCGAACAAGAAGCGATGTGATTTTTCAACGAGCTGGCACACGGTTCAGGAAACCCGAAGAGAGAGAGAGAGAGAGAGAGAGGGAAAGGTAATATTCACGAGCGTAACTTTTATCGTCCCGTGGACATTCTCACGTTGTTGCAGGCGGCACGGGGCTTACGCCTGGAACGGAGCATCGGTGCGTGTGGGCGCTACTTTACGACGGAAAGCCGAGCAACGCCGATCGTTTTACGCGAAAACGACTTTTTGCCTTGTCCGGTCGTGCGTGCGGTCGTCTCATTCGCCTCTGTAATAACGAGCCACGATGCCTGGACGTGATTCGCTCCGAGGATCCAGCTTACAGAAGCTGTCTTGGAGGATTATTGCCGCGCGAGTCTATTGTGTCGCCGGAGAACGCGGCTCGCGAGCCGATCGTTTCGATCTCACAGCCACGAATCCGCACGGCCGCGCTGTTAATTTTCAATTAACATTCCGCCGCGTATTTTTTTCTTTTTTTTTCCCCTCCGAACGTGGATCTTAACGTATTACCGATTGGATAATAACACGTTGCGGGGAGTTAATTAAGCGTGATCGACGAGGCAAGTCCTCCTTCCGAGGATTTATCAAATCGTTCGCGGTGAAATGTCGTCGATGAACGATACGAAACGAGGGTGTGTAACCTTCCACTGATTTGAAAGAAAATACTACGCTTCGAAAGCTTTCTTATCTCTTCCACCGAGATTATAGATTGGATACTTGCGACTGATTGATTATGGATTAAGTATGTGCGGCTAATTGAAAGTGTATTGTACCTACTGTGAGATCAGTTCGGAATTAAACGATATCCGCTATGATTAAAGAGTCGCGTTCGTTACGCCACGACTAGAGTACCTCCTTTGCAAGATAAAAGTGCGTAATTTTCGAATAATCAATTCTTATGCGTGAAATGGCTACTCGATCCGTCTCAGGTAACGTAGTGATCAATTTCCCATTTCATCGTTAGAATGCCCCAAGCGCTATTCATTAGTAACAACTTCCAAGCGGATACTATGTATACGTACGTAGCCGATCGTGCTTGTTAACTCGTATACGAAAGTACGATATTGAAGTCGAGGAGCATTTTCAATATTTTGAAATAAAAACTTTCTCCGGACCCGGTGTTGGAACTTAAACGAAGACTAGGTCTACAAAAATTTTCTCAGCAGCGCCATTGGAAACAGAAAAAAAAGAAAAAAAAAGAGAAACATCACATCGAATAGATGTCGAAGATCGTAAGATATCGAAACGAGAAATTATTCACGGTTTATCAATGCCGAGTGGACGTCCCTGAAGTGGTTGGCGTGCACGATTACGAACGTCGATTAATCGTACCGTTCGGAACGTTCCACGACGCGTTTCCGTGTCTGACAACGCAGAAATATTTAGATTGATACTCGGCCGATGTGGCGGCTTTGGTTAATTTAAACGAATGCCTCCGATTAAATAACAATACCGAGAGCTCGTACGTGACTGCGACTTGCAGGCTCGCTGTAACGAAGGGGTGCACCGCAACGATCATTATTATTCCCGGTGAGCAGCTGTAGTCGTGCTCGCAATAATAACAATGTCGGACAAGTATATAATACAGAAAGAGAGTGGCAGCGAACGTTGGGTCTGCACGGCGACGAGATCCTTGAGCCGCGAATAAGGATTTATCAGGTAGGTATGTAGCAGATCCACAAATAAATCGTCGATCGACGAGAGACGAGGAAATCGTTCGTACCAGCGGAACGGTCTGTGTCGTACATGGCAGATACCTCCGCGATAATCGAGCAAATATCGAGCGCGAGTTTACACGATAGACAACCTCGTTAGCAGTCTTCAATCTCTTTTAGATCACTTTCAAGCGACTCTCAACCGCTTGCTATCCGCTGGTCAAATGTTGTGAGATTTCTCACCGATTTGAGAGAAGAGCATCAGTGACAAATCCTGCTGATCGAAGGGAAACACAGCAATCTCCCAATCTCCTTATTCCTACCTGATTCCATCAAATACAAGAGCTCGTAATTATTTCGAAACGCCGCGATTGCAAGCACAATTTTATCTACCATCGAGGAAAATCCACAAAAGTACAATCACGCCTGTGTAACATCACGTCGTCGGACCTCGGCGATACGTCGTTCCTTATTTAGAAAACAACACTTAACCGTGGAGATGAAAATAGGCAACAGATGTCGCGCGGCAACACCTTTCGCATCCGGTTGCATTCTTCGACGCGCGGAATATAATTTTATCTGGTGGAAATCGAAACCCGAGCAAACAGTGAAAGCACGCCCCGTGAAGTTGAGAACGCACACGGCCCCGCGCAGTGATCGGATACGTGTGGAAGCGCATCCAGTTGCGGTTTGCACAATACCGTGGCCGTATCCCATAGAAAATCAACGGTTCGATTCTGTTGTACAAAGGGCCGCCATTTGTGTCTCGTTAAAACCACGATTTTATCTGATTCGGGGGATGTCCGAGGACTCTGCTCCGGAAGCTCGTCAAAGAGGAAACGAAGACGTTTGAGAGCCGTGACGAAGGTCGCCGTGAAATTCCAACGGTGTTAAGGTCGATCGTCGCAATCGTTCTCGCAAAGAGAGCGCAACGATGTCGATAAATCCGGTGTCGATCAAGCGATCGGTTGAGCAATTCCTCTCGGCGGATCGTTTCATTCAACACTGAACGCGCGCTCGTGTGAACACCGATGGCATTCTAAAGGTTGAGCCAGACGTATCCTCTTGGACGTCGCGGCCTAACGATCGTTTTAACACTTGCGATAATTACAGGGGGAACACGGAGAACATTTCACAGAACAGCGCAGTATTTCACCGCCAAGTGAACACTGGCGTGATACGTGTCCCGTCTCTTCGTAGAACTCTTAAATGCGTCTGCTTGACGACGCTAGAAAAATTGTACTGTTCGTATCGAACATTGTTCGAGGACTCGAGTGAAATTGAAATATTTCATTTCGCGTCGCGAAATTGAGATTGACTGGCGAAAAAAGCAAATGTCGATCCTCCGAGAGGCTTTTAATAAAACTCGAGCCGAAAAATAAAATTACACAAATCTTACATCCAAGACCTAAAATTGCTCCACACGGGGGCCACCATGTTCCAATGTATACAGAAGCATAATTTGTGCTTCCATCACGAACAAAGGGTGTGTGTGTGTGTATATATATATATCCGTTGGTCGAGCGGTGACGTGGATCCCGTAGCTTTTCTCAAGCAGCGTCGTCTCTTTCTATTGCCGAGTGAGTCCGCGCCCTCGCCAGAACTCGCCCGTTAATTTGTAGGGCCGTCGAACCGCTTTTTGTCGGCGACGCCGAGACCGCGAACTCGAGTTTTGACACATTTTGACACGAGGACCACACAGAGCGCTGCTAGCCGCGCCAGAAAACATCATTCGCCCCCGACGTGCGTCGAGCCGAGAGACGGCAGCCGGGTTCTCCGAGGATCTCCACCGAGAGCTGGCCGAGAGACGCCTGAGAGACGGCCGATAGACGCGCAAGAACCTGGCCACCGTCTACCGGATAAGTTATTAGCGGCGCCCGGGGAAGAAACCACGCGAATATCAATGCCTCCCCGAACTTACCCCGTTCCACTATGTATTTATTACCGGCGAGCGACTTTTTCCCTTCTCTACGCGCGCCAGAAGATCACGACCGAGTTATTGCCTCGGTGTATCGCGTCCTCTACGCTCCCCTTTGCTGCACCTTTGCAGCGTTCTTCCAACCAACCGTTCGTACCCGTCGTCCCGAGACGAAGAGCCGGCTTGCTCGTGGTCACGCGGACACGCATCGAATATGGGCTACGTCGATCGACGTCTCGGGGAACGCGTTGTTCTGCGCCTGTTGTTAAATATTGTATGAGTCGCGCGGGTTACTTCTTGCTTGCTGTTAGATGATCGCCGATTGGAATTTTGGACGAGTTGCTAGGTCTCGCAGCGGGAAAGTGAATTAACGTTGATTTTGTTCCCCCGACGACGATGGAGCAGACATTGTTGCTCGTCCCTCGTGCCTGACTCGCTTGAGACCAATTAAAAACAAGCAGACGAAATCTATTTCAACGTAGACAGGCGAGTCCCCGCCGAGCGATCAATCACGCCGAGGAATTCGTATTTCAACGAGGCGTTATATTTAGTCTTAGATCATTAAGACCTAATCTACGCTAGACAGTTCGTCTATTACGCGAACCATCCCGCAATCTCGCACTTTCGGAGTCCCTCTACGCAATAATCGTCCGATGTTCCACGTCAATGGCATTCTCTGAATAAACATAAATCACAACTGGCTCGAAGGAGGCACGAGACCAAGCCGTGTACACGGTGACCGGAGCCGTCGTTGTCCGAACAGACGTTTCAGAAGAACCGTCGATCCAGCGGGAACGTGGAACGTTGACCCCGGCCCGTGAATCGAACGGCGTTCCCGGCGACTCGTAACAGAATCGCCACTGACCTCAGGCAGGTACGAGGTGTTAGACAAACAGCTGGCCCGAGCGCGCACAAAGACGCGTTTTATACGTTCTCGAGGCCTCGCCGGGTATTACGTACAGGCTCTCGCCTGGTCTCTCTTACCAACACGTACGTGAGCCGAGGAGGACGAACCGAGAGCGCGAAAGAGAGGAAAATGAAGCAACCGGGGTGGACAGAGGAGGGCATCGTCGTCATGGACGAGAGAAGAGACGACGAGATGGGTATGTAGGAACGTCGAGTACGAGTCACGGAGCTTCTTCTCTTCTCTCGCGGCTCGCGCAAGCTGGCAGCTTCTCCTCTTTCTCTATCGCGTACCACCTTGCGCCGCATTCCAGCGCGATAAATCGCTCGACGTAGCTCGGCCACGTGTCCCACGATCGAAAATCGACCGCGGTTTCTCTCGAGAGTCGTTCAAAGTTGTGTGTGTGTTCGGTATTTCGTAACACGTCTGCCGGAAATCGAGGAGAATTCGGGCGAGGAAGCAGCTGATGCTGCCATTAGAGGATAATGAGTGCTTCCAGAGGTTTCGTGATGTTCGGAAACACTTCAGAAACGATTCATCACCTGATTCGTCGAATTTTCTACAATCAACTTCTTCCAGGTTTACGTGCTTTGTCATCTTGGCACTCCGAGGGAACAGAGGATTGCAAAAGAAGGATTGCTGTTCAATATTCAAATTTCGTCGCCTGAAGCATCGGTGCTTCTATATATATCCTCTCCTTGTATATTATCCAAATTGTAAAACAAGCAGTTCGAGACAACTCTCGGGTTTCCAAGTTCACCGCGAACGCTCCCTTTTCGCCGGGCTCGGCTGGTATCAATTAAAATACAATAGTGAAGCGAGCGAATATATAATGAAGTGGACGTTACGCGGGGCCACGTACTAACGTTGTACAAATGGCTCGGCCAGAGAACAAGGAGAGAGAGAGAGAGACGGCAGGCTACGACGGACTGCAGGTTCCCATGACTCGCCCACGCTGTGTGGAAGGTGCTCGGCGATGTCGTCGTCGCTCGTCGTCGGGGGCATAAAAGTGTCCAGAGACCGAGACCCGAAGATCTCAAGTGCTCGGACCACCTTGCACGCCGCGTGGGCGATGGGCTCGCGAGTAGTTAGCTTGCGCACATTATTCCCTTCGCGCGAGTTAAAGGGCGAGCCCCGGATTGAATTGAAAAACAGACAAAATCGGAGCAAAATGTTCAATGTTCAAGTCGGCTCGATAAAAAGAAATCTCTTTGCATTTCAGCGACGTTGTAATAAATATCCTACTTTTCCTCAAAGAAGACTATCGTTGTCAGAAACACTATGACAAATAGTATTGTGTCGCGTCTGTGAATGATGAAAATTGCGCGCGTGTTACAGTTCACAGTTTCATTTTCCGACTTTCCACCCAAAAACCGTGTCCTTGTTTTTAGAAGTACGATACGGTTATCGATGGTGCACGGTGTGTGACATAAATTGTAGCGCACCATGGAATTTCATTCCATAGCCCGAGTAAGTACGCGCGTCTCCGGAGGCGGCGATGATCGCACGAGCACAACGTTACGACGGAATCCATTCTGTTATCAAGGTGTAATCCTAAACATTCGCGTGCGACTGGTCGTGGTATTAATGAACAACGCCGCGACGCGAACATTAATCTTACGTGCTGGAGATTCGTAATACCGCTTCGGCTTCCCACCATCCGAGAGATATCTAAAAGCGAAAACCCTGCAGTTCTTCGCGACCAGATAAAACGGTGATTAGTGTTTGTTCAGGTGAGTTCGCGTTTTCTGGAACATCACGCCTCTGTGGGCGGCGAAAATGTTATCGGGGATCCCTGATAATTAAACACCCGTTGCTTCTTTCGCAGAGATCTGACGCGTTACATCGTTGGCATTAAGCGAAATTTCCACCTTTCTTGAAAACCGATTGTCCCCGTTTGAAAAATGGCGCTTTAGCAATAAATCGATGTGGCAATTTGTAGGCATTTCTCCGCTCGACCGGCAGGTTATCTCGGCAAAAATGATCGCGTGAATGGGTATTGTCAAGTTGAGTGAAAGGTACGTCGGTGGCGACTACACGTGGTAAATTGATAATTTTGTATATATACTCGCCGCAAGTTACCATTAAATCGACCGTCTATAAAAATTATCCGAGTTATCCGAAGCAATTTGTGACACAAGTTTATGGAAATCTAAACTGACCGTAATAGCCTTTTACACCTTATAATGGCCTTACTTTACAATGTAATAATCAGGTAACTGGTGTGGATTCGAATTAAATTTCTAAAGATATACGGCGCTATGTGTACAAGACGTAAGACTTTTATGATAACTGTAATGATGAAAGAATGAAGAAACATTGAAAAGAGGTTTAAGGATACTTAATAAGAAGATCGCGCCTTAAGGCTCTGCATGATGATTTCATCGCTGCCAGTACTAGGATATGATTCTCTTCTCCAGTGATTTAAGTAATTTATCGTTACTATTAAAATATAGCTTGGTCGCCGTCACGGTGGATACGAGCCGAATATAACCATTTCTATGGGTGCACGAGGCGTCTACCGTGATTTACAATGCCCGGAAAGTTATGACGCGACGTGCCTACACTTGCGTTCTCATATGCTCCGTTCTCGTGCGGTCGACTTCCTCTCGTGGAATTTCTCGTCCCGAGGGTTCTGTCAATCGAGAGGTTCTCTTCGCCTGGGAATTTCAATCTTCTCTACGAGAGCCACGGATCAAGTTTCAAACAGTGGACTACGATGAAATTTCAAAAACTTTGACTCTTACGCTCGCATCGTAGAGAAATTTCACGTCGATGAAACGTGGATGCGATTGTTCACGGAAATGAACTTTTCGCGCAATCCACGTAATAAACAGGGAGCGGGGGGAAAATAGAGTCCGAGACGCAGACACGAGCGCATCGATCGTTGTGTCTGGTGTCGTTACGCGTGCGTTCTCGAATACGATGGGGTAAAATACGGCCCAATAAAAGGGCACTTTGACACAGTCCTCCGAACAACTGGGTGCCCATTGTTCGGAAGAACGGAACGATCACGACCGCAAAGTTGGTCCGTTCTCTGGCGTGCCACAGCAGTTAACGCGAGGAGGAACGAGCAAGGGGGATAAGAAACTCCCAAGACTTTTTCACGCCCGATTTTCGTGCGCCGTAAAGCACGATCATGAGACCAGCCTCGTGCTTATCGTGATTCAACAAATTCGTACGTTGTTCCAAAGAAATTGCATCGACCAAAGTAAGAAAGAAAAAAGGGAAAAAATGATCATCTCCGAAATATCTTTCGCAAAAAATTATATTCATCTCTTAAGCTTCAATTGCAATATTATTACAAAATCCGAAGCAAGAGGCCAGGAAAACATTTGTACTCGTGATACCGAGTCGACACGAGGTTCTCGATCGTTTCTGAACGATCGTAAAGTCGCTCTACGAACGAAAAAAGACGAGAATTCTGCGCGGTATCAACGACATTTCGATAGTTAACGTCAAGATTATTGACGCCTGGACCAAGAGCGTGGTTGAATCCCGTTGTGAGACGCGGGACGAACGATTTCACTCGCCTCATACCCCGCGAATCCCTTTTGCGCCGGTTCAGACGGGTTCCAGTGCTTGAACGTCCAACAACAGCTGTCGTCAACGGGGTGACGAGTTTTCACCTTTAGTGTCAATAAATATAGTGAAAGGCGGCGGAGCCAGCTCGGTACCGATAAGAGTTTTTTTTCCGCGACTTTCCAATAAATTTCCTTGACGTTGATCGCACCGCATCCTATAATATGATCGTTTACTGTATATCGACAGCCCGCCGGAGTGCAGCGTTTCTACTCCTCTGAATACTTCAATTTGGCCGACACACGCCATTGTTGCCGCTGTCAGTGCAAGATTCACGGCTCGTGAGATGAATAAAAAAGTCTTTCCGTACTTGTACTATACATACACTCTCCATTTCTCTTGAAATCCAAGACTGTACTCGGTTTCTGTGTGGTTGCTTTACGATGTTTCACCGAGTCGTTGCTAAACTTCGCAAATTGTTCATCGGTGAAAGTTTTGAAAAGTTGTGTTACTTTCTTTTTTGAGAAAACGTAGCTTTTCCTTTTGAAATAAAAATCTTTACTTCTATTTGTTAACTTTACACTACGTGACTTTACTTCAATATGAAGCAGCAAATAAGGAACAAATAGATGTTAAATCGGAGTATATTTCAAATATAGTCTTATTTCGACAGTCTTTCTCGCTTTAACTGCTAACTGTTCGATACATTCTCTCTCAGGAATCGCACTACACACAAATTCCTCGAAGCGGTGGCAAGAGTTTATTTCCTATTCCGTTGACAACATCGACGTCAATATCTATCCATGATTCTAGATCCTCTCGCGTGCACGTCGCGTCAAGTGGGATAAAGTTCCGGACGTTTATCGAAGGATATGTACGATCGACGATCGGTCGCGCCGCGAGATATACCTGGCGTGTTACGAATCCTGCCAATCACGAGACCGTAATCGATATCGAGTCCAGAGGTGGGTATCGAGTCGATACGATCGGCTCCGCCCCGGGCGTGTCGCCGGCCTGCACGATTTATAATGTTAATATCCCGGAGCCAGGTTCCACGCTTTTCTCTCGTCCTTTCTCCTTCGTATTTCGTTTTATTCTGCTTTTGCGCCGCGTCTTTCTCGTTCGTTGCGCCAGCAGAAAGCGGAGACGGCCAATCATTCCGTGTATCTCGAGTTCGGGCTAACGAGCAGTCAGTTTCGAGAGATGATATTGTGGATCGAACTCGCGGTAATTAAAGGATCTTCCTATAATTGACTGAACCGATGCTGCGCTCTGACGATCGTCGAGTCTCGTCTCGCATAATGTAATGCAGCCTCGAGTCTTTTTTAATTGAACAATTTATGAGATTTATTGAGATAGTGTTTGTGTTGAATGGAATTTAAATTGGTGCGTGTTCTGGTTTTGGTACAAATGAAATTATGATGGATCGCGTCTTTTAAACAGATTGCAGTTTTCTAAATTAAAGAGTGTTTGCATCATTGATTCAGAGTCGTCGAATTATTTTACAAAAAAATCGTGTTATTGTAGAGTGGAAGGAATGTGATTTCTACAGAATTACGAATGATGTATTTCTTTCGATGGAAGAAAGTAAGAAATTTGCGTAATTATTCGCAGCTATTCAACTTCATGGTGACACGTTCAATTTAAATTAACGCGCCGTATTGTTTGTCGCGCGCCAGTGGCGCCGCACAGGAAGCAACGACACTCGTGGTAATCAAAGCATCATGGCTACTGTGTTTATATGTTTACGAACGATGTAACGAATATACAATATACTTTATTACGTCGACGCATTCGTTCTGATAACTGATATACGTAAAAATATCGAAAAATAATCTGGTAAGAATCTCCATATTATATTTACATAATTTCTATAATTCATGCTATTTATCATGTGCATGTATTGTACATGCATATATTATAATCATAGATAGACTCAGTTGGTAATCGTATAATATTTTATAAATTATATATCGTAATTACTAAAGTAAAGCAATATAAATAAAATCATACAACAAAGTGTAATAATCGTAATATATAATATATTGTATTATACTACTCTATATATAACTACTCTAGGTATTATAATAGGATTCATCGTCGAATACGATCTATTTTCATTGTAAACATACCGTTGTAAACAGCAGCTTATCTCTGCACAGAAGAACACCTCTAGTTGGTGGTGGCCACAAATATCCAGTTTTTACTTTATTTCTCTGTTTACGTTTGGACCGAACGCGCAGTTTGTTCGACGTGGCATGGCGTACAACTTGCTATGAGCTCCTATCAGAGACAGCACAATTCGCAACGTAAGTAATTATTAACAATTTTTCTTCCACGTCATACTATTTCTTTCACGAAATTTTTACCGCGTATTTAGGAATCGTACGAAATCTATCGTACGAAAGATTATTCGCATATTCGAATATACGTTCACATAATTTAATCGAACAGAAACACACACGAACATTGGCGCTGTCGGTACAACACTGAATGCCGCGAAATTCGGTTCTATGCGCACGCCGATGCGCACTGCGTTTAAAAGTTTAAATTACTGCGCATGTACGTCATTCTCAGTTGAATATTTCGCGTCGTTGATAGAAGACCGTGTAAATACTATCGCGTTATTTTATTGTATTATTCGTATATTTATAATCGTGCGTATCATAATATTAATGACGTGTATTATGGTTATAGCGAAAAGCCTATGGTTCTGATGTCTGATGAGTTTGGAGAAAATTTGAAAAATGGAATGCATGTGTAAGTATAGACACTCTCTGACTCTTGAACATTTATCATAAATAAATTTTATGTATATATTGTACGTGTTAGAAAATGTTCAAAAATTTCATTGCTATTGAGATATTAAGATTGCTAACGGGATTTATCAGATGCGATTATCGTGGATGTAATTCGCAATTTTACTTTTAAAATCATGAAAGCTACTCTAACCTAAAAATTCTTAAAATTTCTTTTTCGTACAACACGTATGTATAATATATTCGTAAAAGATTTCTCCAAGTATTTGAACGATCTCGCAAGCTATTGAATATTTCATGATTCTAACATATTTATTTTAATTACAGTTCGTCGGTGCACGTCCTCTATAACATAATCAACTCTGAGATTGATATCGCATAACGTTGCTCATAGTAACATTTCGTAAATGTGCGATAACTTGTAATAATTATGGCTCTGTAGAGAGGAGTGGAACAAAGCAAATTTTTCAACAGTGGACAATGATCGCCAGTATATTTGTGTTTCTCACGATTCGGTCACGAAATGACTTGCAAACGTCGCATTACAAGTGCACTTGTCAGAGGTTCAATAGTGTAACGCCTTTTTAGCCGACCTACCTCGAGCTGAATGAATGTTTATCCGCGTGTTGAACCGTGCTGGAAACTCTCGTTCGACCTCCACTCCTGCAGCCACTTGAGGATGCTGCGCCTACCCAAGAATGGAACACCGACGAAGGAATCCCTGAAAGAATGAAGAGCTCTAAATTCGAGCCAATAGTCGAAGAACCTTGTGGGCGTTGTGCTGAGTTCCAGATTCACAATAGCCGAGATATGTATATTCGAGCATAAGGTAAGTCAGATATTTCAAACTTAATTGTCTGAATTATTTTATTAGTAATATTCTTTTGTTTTGTTTTGGTGAACATATTTCTGGCACATTGACTGCTATGTGAATTTTTATATTTTAAATGTTTTGAAATTATTTCTATGTTTCATTAAATAATTTTTTAAAACATTTGTCATGAACATATATAAACGTAAATTTACATTACCGTTGTCTCGTTAACATCTTATTGCTGTAATATAAGAATATACTGAAAACAACTGCTTATTTAATTCGAATGTTTGAATTAAACCTAACATTACACAAACTGTACAGTAATCGATGTTCTTCACGGCAATCAGCGTGGTAATGATATACCCGTATAACAGAGAAATTATTCAATGTGCTATAACCAGGTTCTGCAATATTTCGTCTATAATCGTTCGAATGCCAAATTAAAAGCAAATAAGTTAAAAGCGACTCGGGAGACTAAATTCACCGGCGGGCAACAAAAGCTATGAGTGTGTTAGAAGTAGGTTACACATGCAACGCATCGTCAGTAATGTGCGAACATAAATTCTACCCTATTACTTTCCATGCGTGCGGTACTTCATCTTGTTATGAAACACAACCCTGATCTTACCGTGCAATAATACATCAACTGCACAATTTCTCCCGGGGTTGCTTTCTATATGTATCCGATTCTCACTCACACAAACAAGATGTAGACTGTGTTGTTCACAAATTAGAATTCTTGGTTGAGAAACTTCTCGTGCTCGAAAATCGGGGAAAAATGAGGATATTTACAAGACGAAGTTGCAGCTTAGCCTTCTTCAGCATTATTTGTTCGCTATCCATACTTATACTAGTCGAGTCCAAGGTCAAGGTCAAGCTTCTTTAGGAAGAGCCAGCGTTAATACCAGAACGACGATCGAGAAAGGGGATACGGGAAGAAAGAGGGTGGTTTTACCCGGTATAAACGGTAAATTAGCATTACAGTCGCATTACAGATGTTGTGACGCCACCTTACACGCGTACGGATCATCCGCGGCAACTCGGTACGTGTAGGATCAGCTCTCTCTAACTCTGATTTATGCTACGCGATTCGCCAATATACGCTGCTTATTCCTTGGGCCGTGGAGACGGAGATTCGTGTAATTTACGATGTCATCGTGACAGCTTGTAAGATGATTTTCGACCCGTTGGTCTATTTTATTGACGATTCATCCTCGTAGGTGCGCGTTTTCATGATTATTCCAAGAATTCGACTGTCTTCGTATTTCAGTAGATGCGTTTGATACGAAGTTATGATATACCGTTTTGTATCTATGATTTTAATCTCCTCTAAGACTAATTTGTCAGCAAACACTTATCTGCAAATATTACACGTTACACGTAGATTGATACTGCAATCTGCTAATATTTCGATTACTCTCGATTCTGAAATGGAAAGGAAATGATTTCGGCACGGCGGTCGGAGGCGGTGACGTAGATCGAAGAGCGAACGGCGTAGGGAGGCGAGGAAGTATGGGAAGGTACAAATTGCAGGATCGGGTATCGGACGGAGTAATTAATTAAATACAATAAAGTTAGGTCGACCCTCGTATCTAGAATCGACCACTCCTCCAATCGGCCGTCCAGCTCGCATCCAGCCGTCCTCGGTCTCGATGCGCTCGAAACTCGCGGAATATCGAGAAAAGGACGGCGCCGTTAAACGTTCGCCTCGTAAGCCGACGATTTTTGACTCGGTTCGAATCTACGAGCAAGGTTCCGCGAATCGACGAGATTTCACGTGGAGGTTTCGCGCTGGAGAGAAACGGACGGCTAGAAATGAGGAACGAAGCAGATGAGGAAACGCTGTCTCTCTTTTCTCTACGTGTACGCTACGTGGTTCGATAAACCAACGAAGATCGTAGATCTTTGAGCGGTGCATTTATTACTTTGGATGACACAGGCGTAGACATCGATTATCATCCTACGTAATTTATCTCGGTATATTAGCTCGGTGAATTATTCCCCTTGTAATCCGATGCGTTGGTCGCGAAGCAAAGCCACGTGTGGTTCGGCGCGCGAGCTGGATTCGCGTGCACGCGCGTCTTTCCAAGTAAGATATCGAGAGGGTCCACGCGAGAGGGTAATTGTGCCAATTTACCAGGGTTTCCTGGTGCGTCGTAAAATCACGATATAGATAGCGTGGTGAAGGCTCTCGTTTGCGCGGACCCTTGCTGAGGTCAAGCAGACCTAGTGTGTAACTAACGTCTACTCGCGAAAGAAGCTCTCGCGTGGATGGTTATATAACCTCCGTCTTGATCGTGGAACGAAAGGGGGAAGAGACCTTTCGGGCTATCAGATAAACCGGGGATACTCTAGTGTACGAGATCCGCGGGGCGCAGTCCCAGGATAATTATAATAATTGGTCGATAAATCGATAATTAATCAGGAGTCTAATTACGAATTATAGTCGCGGTGAGACAATGCTTGGCATTGTTTGCCCCGGATGCGTATGACTCAAGTGTGGGAAGCTGGAATGGATCGTTGAAGATAGAAAGTTATAGGTTGACTGGTTCGCAATCAGGTTCTCTTTCTTTCTTCCTTCCTTTTTCTCATCTCCTAGTTTCTTTTCGTTTCGTTTCAAGCGCGGGCTAGGCAACGACAGCAGGTATATAACGCGCGCGCGCATCTGCATCGATCTCTGGCTCGTGATTAACGTAACTCGACCTCGAAGGCATCGGTCGGAATCATGTGATTCATGCGTGAAGCTCGCACTTTCGACATTGTTTGCAACAGCCTCGCAGGTGTACCTAATTATACCAGATTAGTATCGTTCGTTACAATGCATCGTCGGTGCTGGCGAAGATGGTGAAGATACCGGATAGACGTCTGACTTTGTGTCTCCGTAACGCTGGTTCGCCAGTTCTCTGTGTTAATTGATGAGATCGGAGAATGGATCGTGTAACTGAATATTACCTCCAAATTTTAATTCTTGTGTTCGCGTCATATTCTAACCATTCACCGGCATAGATCGTTATTATACCCGGCTAGGTATAAGCATCGTCCTAACTTGAAAGAATTGGCAATCATCATTTCTCAAATTTCACACGTAATTTACCATTCGAACGACTAATGTATGCAACCAAAGCCTTGCGTCGGACGCTCGAGCGTCACCTATGCACCCCCATCTATGCCACAGAACCTAGCGAGCTCTTTCTCTCGCGAACGATCGTCCGGGTTAGCCGAGAATAGCCTTCCCCGAAGCGGTGTTCAATCAAATAAATAATTTTTAGAGCGAACTGGGCGGCGCGGAACCACCGCGGCATAAATTATCCACCGATGCAACTTGGACGCCGGTGAACTGCATATTTATACCTAGCGTTGTATTCGTCGACTGCTACATTTTGCTGCGAACCCTCTCCCCGTGTATGCCTTTCTCTTTTTCGGTCTACCTCTCCAAGACCATAGCTTCGGTCTGGGATCATAAACCTCGCGTCAGTGGAAACATTTCGGTCAGGATCCACTATAGTTTCGTAGAAATTCCTCTCTAGCACGAGATCTACGAGCAAAACTGGTCAATTGTTAGACAGCTCGAATATCCTAGCGGTCTTGCAAGTTTCTTGCGAATTATCGACACCTGTTCGCAATCCTCTCGGGATTGCAAACACTTATCGATCCGGTCCAATTTGCATTCGACCGATGATAGGTTCGATTTGAAATTCATGAGGATCGATGCTCAGAGAAGATAGAGACGGGAGGTTCTTTCATGTTCCTCATATTTCTCGATTTCATCGTAGAATCTACATTTTTTTTTTTTTTTTTCGGTTCGCGGATTATAATTCAAACGGTGTTGTAAGATCATTATGCGAAAGTACAAGTGGTTGGCAAAAAGAATGGCATCCGAATGACAAGTGAGGAAGTCAACCGGGAGAATAAACGACGAGGATTTCGCTATGGAAGAGGTAGGCAGCCAGCGGTCGATGGTGGTGGTCGAAGCGGTCGCACGGTGGACCAGAAAAGCCGCGGCGATCCGTGGGTAATGCGCGTTCTTGCGTTCCTCATCATGGATGACGAAGCAAAGGTGCATGCCGCATCTCCTCGGGTTCACGTCTTCTCTCGTATAGTCATACGGTGCACCTAGGTATTAAGGTCGATTCACACTTAATAACACCGTGGCGAATGTAAAATTCGTATCCGTAACGAGGTTTCGAGAAACGTCGAATTTATTAAATTTCAGCGTATCGGAAACGGGACAGAAGTGCCGGCGAATGCTATCCACGGGAAGCTGCATAATGGAATCACACTCTCGCGCCGTCTCATTTTGTTGATCTCGTGTTACGCGAAATCCGTGGCAAAGGATAACGCCATTAATCATTTCGTCTCACAGATGTTCTCCGGATTCGTCTCTCCACTCTCCTGCGTCTATATAAACCCACTCCTCCTCGGAAACTTTCCGGGACTATTCCGGAAAACGGAACAGCTTCATCGTGCTGTATGTCCGAACTTTATTCGTCATTATATACACGCCGTAAACTGTAAAACGCGCATTTCCAACGCACACACGTCAATATCGTCCTGCTCGATCGTTGAATAATTCTCTGAGCTATTTGCGGAAAAGAGAGAGAGGGGTCACGGAATTTCGCGAAGATAACCGGCGACGTAGAGCGCTGTTGAAAGCTCGGTTGAAAGAACGGACAGGGGGAGGAGGGTAGAGAGGGATAAAGAGAATAAGGGCCGGTCGTAGTTCAGCCTGTGGCCCATCAGATAGCAGCCAGTCTCTTTCCCCCAGAGAGCGAGGAGAGGAGATATTGGAGGAGGTTGAGCGAGGACGAGGAGAGAAACAGGCTCCGACCATCTCTTGGGTTCAGCTCGGACGAGGAAAAGGGATAGATAGAAGGGGGTGTAGGATGAAGGCTGGAGGGGAAGGCAGGGTTGAAAGGGGCAACATTGTTTGCCGAGCAGAGCCGATAATTCAGTAATGAACGTAACCGACGCGCGCGCGCGTTCAGGGCTATAATTACCGATACCACGTCGGATAGCGGGATCCCTTAACTTTGGGTCCCGAAGCGCTGCGAAGGAGCGCGAGGGCGCAGACGCGCGAGCGAGCGTATTCCCTCGGCCGCGTCTTAGAATGGGCAGCTCTAAATTAATAAATCAATAGCCGGCCCCTTATCCGATCCGCGGGTGGGTGGAGCTTGTTTGTTTAAGAGCAGGATTTATTAATTTTTCGCTGGGTGGTACACGTTCCTACGTATGGGTCCACGCACTCCCGACGATTATCTTCCACCTTCGGTCTCGCGCTCGCCTCTATCTCTTCCTTCCGTGTTCTTTATGCACGCAAGCTTCTTCCCTATTTTACGAGCCGATAGCTGCTCCAACTGCATGCCAACAGTTTCGTACGGGATGATCACTCACGTGACTTTCGAAGACTTCCTTGAAACACCGGAATGCCCTAGTAGAAGACTTGAACTGTTGAACTGAAGCGAGAAAAGCTTGTAAAATGACATTGCTAATTGCAGTTGAAGTTGTAGATAGATATTGAACATGCCGTTTAAATTCAACGTAGAAAATGGATTTTTGAGTTTCTCAGTGCAATTGGGATTTTTGTTTGACTTTGACAGTCTTCAAGGGCATTAGGATAGTCTTTCTTTTTTGGTAGTAATGAGCAACGAATACATCCTCCGACGTAAGGGGATGAAGCGACGTAAAGGTCTTTGAATTCGCACGAGTAGTGCAGCCAGTGCCATCTCTTCACGAAGGTCTGAAGCTTCGCAGCGAGGATTTCTTAGGCAATTGCGAAGGACACCCTTAAAATACAATACTCTGAAAAATATTTCTCGAATAATGAAAACCTAGACAAAGTATTTCTTAGAAAATTAACGTAACAACGTGATTTTATAAATTCGAAATTTACCTATTTTCCATGCTTCATTTCTACGATATTTCTTGCAATAAAAGCGAAACAAAGTGTCGAAACAATTAACGGAGCATAAAAATTGTCCGATTTTCTAATAGAGCCATCATTACCCTCGCCAAATATCCACAATCAATGAATTCAAATCGATCCATCGGTTTTAACGCCCGCGGCGAGTTTCTCGAATAATTTGAGTCCGATCGAGACTGCGATACATCGATCGATCGTGCCGTTTTATTGGCTGAAAGAGTACGCCGGTACGGCACGCCGTGATTTCTCTTAGCCGTCCGCGCCTCGTAATTCTCTTTCCGCTCGAATTCTCGCGATTCTCGCGTTGCTCGCCGCGATAATGCTCTGCCCGCGGTGAGGTCTCGTTTCCTCGCATCGTCGAACCACCGCAGGACGTCTGATATACGATTGCATCGAGCCATACCTTTCTCCCCGGCCGTTCATTCTTTCCCGCGGCACGCTGTTTGCTCCGTGGAAATATATATTTCTCATAAACTGGGGAAAGAACTGGAGGCTCGACTTTCCGTGGCGTAGTTTGTGCTCCCTACGAGGATCGTTATCGATGCAAACGAATCAACGTGGTCGCCGTTTGATTTACTCCCATTCTCGTATCTACAATTTCGAACTTCATCAGCCATCCGAAAGGACCGAGAGACCCTAAACGAAGCTTCCTCCGCCAGGCAGAATTATGCTCGTAACTATGGTCATAAACCGGGAACCCACGGCGATTCGACTTTCCAAAGCGACACGTTTAGTTTATAATTTCTGTCCAATCGTTGCCTATATCATATGAGAATCGAGGAGGGGTATTAAATATCATTCGAGTTGATCGAATTTCTCAAAAACTTTTATTACCCACCAGGTCGTGCCAGAAAGAAATTTCTTGATACAGCACGATATATATAAACGACAATTACTGACTTTTTAATAAAATTTAATTCCATATCATATATATCATTGAATTTTGCACATCTTTTTTACATAGTAGATTTAACTTAAATCAAAAAGAAGTAAAATTATTAACCGAAGAGTAAAACGTAAGTTTTACTTGTCACCCCCCCCCCTCTCCAAAAAAAAAAGAAAAGATAGAGATTTTCTTCAGCGAAATGGCCGCTCGGTCATTGCGGTCGCGCGAAGGATTATCAAAAATCGCTGGACAAATCCTTGAGCCACAGGGCGAGTGATCGCGGTCACGCGGCGATAATGGTCACAGGCAACAGAACGGCACAGTAAATCGGTTAAAGGCCTGTCCTGTGAACGCAGAGAGCAATGAGAGCGGATTGCGCAGCCTACGGCAGGAATTAGACTCGAATCTCGTCGCCTTTGCTCCCCGTGTTTTCTCAACTGGCCGGGGCTTGATGATAATGACGGTAGCAGGTGCTCGAGTCGATGCCACCTTCGCACCTTACTTCCCTGATCATCGCGGCCGCGCGTACGTAGACGCGCGCACGTAGGCGCGCGATCATGCTGCCCCGTTGTCTTCTTCGTTGTCTTCGTCGTTGACCGGTCATCCGTTGTAATTCGTTGCTTCGGGAACTACGATTCCTACCGTGGTACGCGGCCATAGACAGATACATCCTCACCTTCCACGTTCACTATCTTCGTGTTGTCGCTGTGTGTTCTTCGTTCTGTGCGTTCGTTCTGTACGCAACGTGTGTGTGTTGGTGCGCGTACACAGCGCGCGTAATATCTCGAGCCAATCTTAGAGTTTGCATTCAGTAGGTTAGTGCCGTAAATGCCAGTAACCATCCACCGGCAATGGCCACTCGTGGCTACCACTATAGGCGGCTAGGCAAGTATTCATTCCATTTGCAGTTATGACGAGTACGAGTTCAGAGGCCGTGAGAGTTTGCCGGCTCGGCTGTGTTCCAGACTGGAACGTGAACGTGAACGTGAACGTGAACGTGAACGTGTACGCGCCGCCGCGTTACACTTTCGCGCCTCCCTATATCGATTTTTCTAGCGTCACCTCCTACACGCTCATGCTTTATGGTAGTTTCGTGGCTCCGTGCTCTTTTGATTGACGTTTGACAACGTCTGAACGACGAGGAACACCGACGACGTGAAACAAGCAAGTTGCATTCCCGTTGTAATATCACTGTGTATCACAGAGATTCAAGGTCCAGGTCTAGGTCTAGGTTCTAGAGCATAAAATGCTCTAGGAATAATACCAATTTGTAATTATAATTATCCGTAGTCCTTACTAAGGGAAAGGTACTGTCCCACACTGAACGATGTCCAACACGATCGATATTAATCCACCTTTCGCTGTTCTAAATGTAGAGGGAAATGCCTCGAGTGCCGAGTAATTAGATGAATCGGTGCGCATGCCGAGCGAGCGACTAGTTTCGCAAAGATCCTCTTACACTTGTAAGAGTGCGTCGTCGCGATCGTCGGCGTTCGCCAATTACGTCAAAGATGCTAATCGTATCGGGTCTACTCGTCCACACCGCGATATTTCACACCGCGCGAAGGTTCTTTTCTGCTGTTAAAGGTTAACGTCCTTCGCCGCGGAATAATTCTACGTTAGGATGTTGCCGACACGACAACGTCGAGGGGGAGGGGGAAAAAAGACCGCGAAGGCCTTTCATAATCACCGGCGCGATAGCAATGGGATGAATACTTTCGAGCGCGAGACATACTGTTTAGCGTTCCTTTGACTCTCTTACACGCGTCGCTCTATGCCGCAGCTTTTTCACCTTCGACTTTCTCGCGGATCCTAACCTCCCGGAACGATTCATCGACGAGCGAACACCGAACGGACACCGTGCCACCACGTCGGTAGTCGCAATTATAGAGTATGACTGCACAGATTCGTTCGGTAATTTGTTATCATTGAATAAACACACATCGAAAGGGACAAGTGGGTGGAGAAGGCGATGGCTCCGACAGGAGAGGTTCTCCTTTACTCACGCTCGACGATCGTAATCTTCTAACGACCGCGAACCACTTTCTTCGCCCTCTGCCTCTTCGTTCTCGGTCTCCTTTGTATCGATCCAACCGCCTTTCTCGCCTGTGCGCTCTTCGAGTAAGCGCGCGAAACTCTCGGTTGGAAGAATCGCTGTAGGATTGAAATCGTCGAGAAATCGCAGGGAAGATGCACAGCGACAGCCAGCGAATACTCTTTCTTCTGGTAGCCTCGATAACTAACGTAGGATGATAGCTTGGCAAACTAGCGATAAAATCTCGAAGCCAGTACCCGTACTCCGTGGCATCGATATAACGTAATCTCTCGGTTTCCGCGAAATAACACGAGGCAAGCAGGAGGCTGAATCTCGTAGATTGCCTTCGACGGGATAGAAAGATCCGTACGCCGGGGATGGAAAGGAAAAAAGGAGAAAAGAAGTAGCGTTGTCGCTTATAATAAATCCCCGGCGTGCAAAAGAGGACGTTTTAATCCGCCCCTGGGCCTCGCCGCGCACTGGGCTTGTGCGCGGCCCCCGTACCTACCGTGAATAAAGAGATATCTCTCCTCCTGGCAACAGGCGGTAACGTCTAAATTAAATGTTTCTGGATCGACGAGCCCACGGATTCAACGTGTCATGCGCCGCTCTTAATCTGGATTTAACGGCCAGGTCTCCGGCGTGAGGCCACCTTGCGGTGCCTGACCGCTTCAATAGAGCTTAATTGGCGAATACTCGGGCTATGGTGCGCGCTACGTATAGAGACCGCGTAGAAAGAGATAGCACACACACACACACACACACACAAAAGGAGATGAAGAGGGACGAAACGAGTGAAAACGTAGGCGCGAAGGCCTCTTCTTCTTCTTCTTCTTCTTCTTCTTCTTCTTCTTCTTCTTCATCCTTCTTCGAGCCGTGACCGGTAAGTCTCCGCGATTCCTCGTTCACCGCCGCGCCGCCTCTTCTCTTCCGTCCCGGCCAGATGAGGGCGAGAATGACTTCGCCGATTCGTCTGCACGTTTTAGTTATTCATGGTATAATAATGACGATAACGATAATAACAACGGTAATGATTACGTTTCTGAGACGGCCGGCTCTCTAACGAACGTTCTCTGTGTGGGAACCGGCTCGCTGGCTTATCGGCCGGACTAATCGGCACGCTCGTGGATAAATGTTTGTTATTAATTAGCGTTCGCTTGGATAAAACCCAAGATGGGAAATCGCGAGTGTAAATGCCCGCGTGTCTGACGGATTAGTCTGCTTTAATTTCGTTTCGCTTCCTACTTTCTCTTCGAAAACCTTATCGGCAGGAACTGCGAAGACTGGTGGAAGTAATTCGTTCATCTTTCACGATTTTCATTAGGAGTACCCATAATAAATAATATCTTTTTTTTCTTTTCAAATTTAATGAACATTGTCATTTTCTATAGTATCGAAAAAACGACATTGCTTATGTCGTTTTACCCCAATACACTGGTCTCGTAAAAACCTCGATTTAACAGAATTTCACGCAGAATATCGGTCATCTCGCGCGTCTCACGCTCCCAGTTTCCATTCGTGCAGCTACGAAGAGCTGGAGCTCTGCTTCTTCAGCTCCTCTCGCGCGGCAAATAACCATCATCCACGTGTGCTCGTCTATGAAACAGCCTGTAGCCATGGCACGAGCATGAAAATACGGTAGCGGCGTTCTCGCGTGAACCAGATACATAGGCCCGAGGCCCGTCACAGTAAATTATCATTTTCATAGCGGCGTGCCGGTAATTTCGAAGCGGCAAGGCCTACGGCAAGCTACGGCCACTTACGTTGCACAGCGGTAAGAAGAAGAAGAAGAAGAAGAAGAAGAAGAAGAAGATCATCGTGGTACTCGCTTCGCGGTCCGTTCGCCGAAGATAAGAGAACCGCGAGCGGCGGATGCCATCGGCACGGATACGCTCCCGGGGGGCGTTATTTTTCGCGGTGACTTTCGCTGTCGGTAATCGGTCGGTAACCGTAAATCAAAACTAGGAAAAGGGGAGGGGGGATGAACATTGCGCTCGCGCGAAGGTTTTACAAGTGAAAGATGACCATCATCGGGGCTTTCTTGGCCAACGTAACGAAAAGTCGCCGCCGGAGATTTAACCCTCGGGTCAAACGATGCCTCCCTTTTGCGCCACAATGCGTAGCACCGAGATGAATCGACCTAGCTACCGCGATCGTTCCGCGAAATATTTAAATTTTCAATTTTATTGCTTCCTGTGTATTGGATATATAAAATTGGCAAAAGCCAGAGGAATTTTTGTAAAAAGAAACTAATAACTTTGATGGAAGAGGATGCTATAATTGTCATTATATTGGTTAGTTGTTTGATATTAACGCCACGATTGTTAAAAATTGCCTGCTATTAGTATCACAAACAGAATCCGGCGAAATAGCTACTCTGAATCGTCAGGCAGCCGCGATAATTATACATCAGCCAGCAAGATTGACGGTTCGATTACGATCGCTGATCGACAGCGTGTCGATCGCTCGGCAAAATGGGCGTCGTGGCGAAAAGAAACAGCTACCCCGGAAGCGTGCAGTGACAATAATTCGCGGGGCGATCGGTCGCGCCAGATGCTAATCAACTTGACGTCACTCGACAGCTCCGGAGGCGGACAGGGAGCGTAGATCGACTAGTGTCTGGCCGTTGATCGATAGCTCGTCCGCGCAGAATGGTCGCGCTTAATGATCAGGTCGCTCGTCTTTAAATGAAGAGAGAAAAGGAGAAAAAGAAAAAAAGAAAAGAAAAGAAGAAGGAATTCTTTGGCCGCGCTGAAATTGTGACATGCCGTTATGCATATCATGCTGGCCTCGACGTCAACCTGGCATTACGATCGTCATGCAATTTTGTAATTAATTGTTCTTCGTCTGAATTTGATATTTCACGGGGAGCTCCGTGAAGTGTCTCTTACCGTTGTTCGACTCGCGCCGCGTGAAACCGCGCGTCCACTGATACCGCGGCCGTATCCATATTCCTTCGATCAAATTCACGGTGCCGCGCCGCGGGTGGTAGCAACATCTGTCGCTGCCGGAATGCGAGGCTAATTGAACGGCGAGTGTTCGACGGTGACGCGACCAGGATACAAACGCACATACACAGGGTGTATCTTCATCGATCAGTCAACCACAGCAAGATCTTGATTATTCGAGCAAATTAATGATCGCGGGCAGGTACTGGAAATCGAATTCTTCGAACATATATTGAAATTTCACGAGGCTCGTTTTGCGCCGCAAGGAGTTCACGAAGTTATCCGACGAACACGGTCGGAATAATTGCCATCCGGGTGAAAGTTCGAAATCTCTTATGGTCGCGTCAAGTATTTCGAGCTCGTTATTTACATGACTCGACCGTAGTTAAATCGCGCGCGGCTCTACTACGCCGTCTGCCGCTGTGAAAAAAAAACTTTCCTCTCCTCGAGAGAATTAAATTCGTGTCCTCCAATTATTCCGCACGTTTATCGAAAGTACTTTCAATCTCGCCTCGAAGAAGAAGAAACATCGTTTCAGTTTTTTCCCTTTCGTTTCCCTTCATTCGAGAAGCAAAACCCGATCGGTGAAAATATCTCGCAGAAGAAGAAGAAGAAGAAGAAGAAGGCCATTTTGCCTGGGTAGCTTGCGCGACCAACATGGAAAATGAAGTAGTTTTCTTCTCTGACAACGACAATCTTCGTTGGGGCCCGGAGCGTTTCGCGGCAGCGGCGCGGATCGGCAATAGCTGCGGCGGTCGTGCGAGCAGCTTCGTTTCGTCGTGCAGGAGGGATCGGCCAGTGCATTATCCGTTAGACATGGCCCCCGCGCTGATATATTGACTTGGACAAAAAAGCGACTGTTCTTGCGCTCGCTGGCAAACCGCTGCCGCAAAGTCCTCCCCTCCGGCCTACGACAACCTCGCGTCTCGCTTTACAACGGCCACCGTTCATATCGAGGTGCCTCCTATGCACCATTGCTGTACACGCATAACGACCAAGCACCGTGGACCAAGAACGATCTAACGTCTAATGGAGTTTTCTGTGCGCGCCGGCGTCTTTTCTTTCGGCGATTGGATTCACCTCCCTCGAGATTGGTTTCGCGCTGTCGTCCCTCTTTGTTCGACGAAGGAACGCAAACAGGCGAGCCAGACAAACAACGAACTAGTGCCTATGGGAGATAAGATTGGTGGAAGTATATTATATGGAGCCATTGGGTAGATAAGGAGCTCCGGGGTGAACCCTTGGAAGCAACGTGCTTAGATGAAATTGTAAATTACGCGACTTCCTTCCTTCGAGGTGAAGAAAGATTCCTTTTCTTTTGATGTTGATTTGATGGGGAGAACGGCGTCGTGACGGTCACATGAATCGTAGGTTTCTTCTGCTACTCGAAATCTTGATATCGGAGCGATCGTTCGATCGTAGAAGACGGTCCAATTCGCTTGTTGCCAGTTCCTATTTGCAAAGAGACTTCCTGTGTTTATACCGACGTCGCTTTTTAAAAAGCTTTCTTTCAATAGTTGAATTATCGCTTTAAATACCAAAAACTGTCGAGGAAATGATTATTTTGGAAAAAGACAGTCCGTACTGTTGTTCCTTTAAAAAAAATCAGCTATCGAATTAGCTTTGATTCAACGTTCAGCGTGGTATTGTCTACGATCCAAACAGTTCGAGAAGAATATCACGAGGGAACGAAGAAATTACGCGGGAGAAAGGAGAAGAGGAAAAAAAGCACAGCCTGGAAAGAAACACGCCGGCATGTGGGAGGGAGGGAGGGAGGACAGCAAAGATATAGGGGAGCAAGAAATATAATCGCATGGCTAGCGCGATAGCGGTAGACCACTGGCTCGTATGGGGACGAGGAACCTATTATAGCAGGAGCGAGAGTAAAAGAGTCAGGACAGGTGAGATAATCAACCTGCAGCCATAGCTGCGAGCAGCCTCGTGGTAATCACTATTCGCGCGCCGTGTGTGTCTTTTAATACTCGTATGATTCGCGTGCACACACCGCGTCGTGTGTTCCAGCGTGTGTCTTGGCGTTTGAAAGTTTCCTTGCCAACAGCCTTCGACTACTGTAATATCGATAGCTGCGGTTTCCCTTGGCAACGGGCGATTAGGTGGCTCGTTGCACCGATTCTCGTCTCGTCTCATCTCGTCTCGCGAGCGCACACCCGTGCGACATCCTTGTCCTCTCCGTAGTAAAAGTGGAATCGCTGACGCGTACACTATAGGCGAAGTGGAACGCGATAATGGTGCGAAATGTGGCAGGAGACCGTGTGGTAATGAATGTTGATTCTTCTTGGACTGGCGAAAGAATTTCTTCGCGTCGGACGTTTCTCGTTATTGAGATGGAACGTACCTTATGGTCAGGCTAATATCGAAGATGAATGTTGATTGTAATCTGCTGCGAACGCGATGGACTTGAAGAGCGTGGATACAAGCTGACGACAATATTCAATAAGTTGGAGATATGGTAGGGAAATGGAGAGATAGATCTTACTACAATAAATTCATCTTGGAGAGGAAAGCGATCTTTCACGTTTTTTAAGACAAGTCGAGAGGAAAGTCCGATCCCTCGAATTGAATTTTCTTTTCCATTTTACAATTGAAAGGGAAAATGATCGTTGCCAGGCCAATTTCCTTTCACTTTCCTTGTTAACGCTTGCGTTAATGCAACTTTCTTGGATGAAAACGCAAATGTAAATTGGTTCACCGAATCATCTATTTGGAAGCAACATTGGAGCCAGCATTGCGGAAGCTACGTTCGAAATTAATTCTTCGGGGTGGTCGAATTTACTTGTTGAAAAATTCGCGGAAACTGTTATGCAAGAAGCGTGAGAAATTAGTAACAACGATTTGATACACCAGGTATACCAACCGGTTGCGATGCATCAATAATCTGTCAGCTGCGCTCTGTCAGAATCGCGATTTCCGCGCGTTACGCAGCCTACCGACACGTTATGGGAAAATCCAATCCGAAGTCATTGCTGCGCTCGGTACCTGCTCGGTGCTCGGGCTTAACTACAACCGCGTCTTTTCTTTTCCTTCCTGGAGAGAAGACGCAACAGTCTCAGCCAATTGACGCGACAATGGTCGTCGTCGAATTTTCTCACGACACGGCTCGTTATTCCTCCTGACCGAGGGCATATTTTATACTCCCTGCGCTTCGTCTATTGATATACGAGCCAGGCTGGCTTTCCTCCTCGCGAAAAAGGCCCGCGAACGCAAGACGATGATACGCAGACCGATCTCGGGCCTGCGTGGTTGGTGTCGCCGTGAGCGAGGCAGCGCGTGCACCCAATATTTTATTGGCCGCAGCCACCACGAGGTCGGCCACGAACAATGCCCACCGTGCATTGTGCGAGAGCGCGGTGTGGTCCGTTCGATGGCTGATTTACCGCTCGTCTAATTTGTAGGCGGCCGCCATTAAACAATCCATAAATGCGTGCGCGTAAAACACTCCCGGAGTTCGGCTGAGAGCCGAGCCGCTGCTGACCAGACTCTCTGGGCCAAGGGGGATGCACCAGTGTGTTCTGGCTGCAGTGTTTCGCTGTGTTGCTTGCGTACGTGCACCAGACCGCACCAGACCGTTTTATTCATATTCAAATGGACGAGCTTTACGATCGCGCGAACGGGAGTTGTGAAAACCGAGCGCTGCCGATACACCGCTCGATGGGATTTGGCTTTTGTCCGACAACGGCTATGCCGTATGTTCCTACGGCGCGAACGTTCGCGTTTCCTGTTTTTCATCGATCACGAGAATTTGGATGTGGAAGGGAACGCGGTCGCGAGGTAATCGAAACTGACAGGGTCACGGAAAAATTGCCTTTTATTTAATATCGAACTGCAGCTTGTATAATGCGAAGTAATTGTTGGCGTAAGAATGTTAAACATTCTGGCACTCTGAGTCCTCATCAAGAGTGTTAGACGTCCTTTAGATTCGTTCTTTTTAAAGTTTAGTAGATTTAGGACTTGGAAGCACCGTCTACCGAGTCTATCCTCTAGAAACAATAAGGCATCGATGCTTTAATTTCACCGTTTTTAGATATCCTTGACTAGATTGGACTAGCCTGTCGCGGATGGACAAACAGAAGAATCGCTTGTAGTTTTCATCGAGTGCAGTAATCAACGTCGTACACGTCGTATACGCTAAGAATCTCGCCATTTACCGAAATAAAATAGTCTCTGCAACTAAAAATGATCACTCTCTCTTTCTCTCTCACTCTCGAAAAATAAATATATCACTTATGGGAATAGTCCAGAAGGTACGAACAATACAACCACAAGCAATAGTAATTATTGTGCAAAAACCACGCGTGAAAGATGTAATTGTTCTTGATAGTTGAAACTTGAAAGTTTCGCTTTTCTATTTGACGCACCAGAACGTAACCAGAAGGGGCGTAGGAGCGAGGAGCGAGAAAAAGTAATTCTCTATTCCACGGATGGGATTCCAGTGGATGGTTTTCCGGAACGAGCTCGAGGCGAACCTGTTGCTACCTGAAGCGAGCTTGCAATTGCCCATAAACACCATTACGACTAGCGGGGCAACTTACAGCGCACTTTGCCGGACTTATGACACGGCCATGTTTGAATTAGGTACTCGTTATCAGTATTACGTTTCAACCACCTGGTTCACATATTCTGCTAACCGACCTGGACACATTCGGTCGGATATAATTGAAAGAAAGAAGGGAGACAAACAGAGATAGATTGAGAGAGAGAGAGAGAGGAGGAAGAAAGGAGGAAGTAAGCTCAGTTACCCTTCCTCAGGGTCCTTAGCTCGTGATCCTGTACGTAAATTGCGTGGTCGAGCTGAACGTTTGGCTCTCCGCGAGGTGCCATTACTCCACGGTGTGAACGCACGCTGATGGTTTCTGGATTAGAAATTCGTGCCCGCGCTATAGATCGTGAGGTTTAGGTTCGCGCCATGTGTCTGGAGGCGTTGGGCAAAGAAGTTGATGAATTATCTACAGTGGGAAAAAGTGGCTATCAGCACCGGCGGAACGTCGCCGTTCTTGCTCGACTGAGGCAAGCTCTACAGGCACTTATGGATGAGAACGAGCGATAGGCCGATGATTTTAATAGTGTTCCCAATTAATTACGGCCGTGCAGAGCCTAGGGGTCTCGAAACACGTCGACCTCCCGTCCGATCTCGAGAGTATGAAAATTAGAACGGCGAACCAACCGGTCGGGTTAATGGGGGCCTGGTGAACGAGGCAAACGAAAATTTCGCCTCGTTCTCGCGGGTTCTCGTTCCTCTGAACAAGGCTTTTCTGAGTGCGTTCTCCAGGGAGTACGTCGATCACGCGACTTGTCGAAGTATCGGAGCAAAGATGGAAATCTGCATAGACCGAAACGTTGCGAAATGTAACTTTGCAAGATTTAGCAAGAAATTTTATGTATCTCGTCGTCTCGGTCATCTTCCTCGACCACAAGAATCTAATGACTCTACCTCCCGCTTTCCGGCGATGCGTTGCTACAGTCAGATTTGCATCACGACTAGACGAAAGAGAACTTTTAATGCTTCGCGCTTCAAGTTGGACGAACCCGTGAATGGTCTCGGCCCATAGACAACTCGGTCTCAGACACTCGGACGACGACGCGTAACGCGACGTCGCTTATTGCCAATGCATTTTAAGTAGTCTACTGTACGGAACTCTCTCACGTGCATTGTGCACCTGTGTTGTCCGTGACACTGTGTTCTTCTTTCTCTCTCTCTCTCTCTCTCTCTCTCCTTCCCTCTGTTTCTCTTTCTCTCTCTATTTTTTTGGTAGATAGACGTGCAAGAACCTTGCTAGGATCGAGCAAACGTCACGATACGACGGATTATCGTCTACTATTACCATTATTATTATTATTATTGAATATTATAGACGTGGTACGTTAATTTTAAAATGTTTACGAGGTGTGTAATAGCGGGTAAGAACACACCAGCCGCGAACAGGTTATTTCCTTTGGATTTCCAATGATTCGATGAAAGACGTCGGCCTCGAGAAATTAGTAAGCACGAGTCGTGACGAATTTCGCTGATCTTTGCGCTTCAAGTCTCATCAGACTGCAAGTGTGTTCATGAAAGATTACAGACTGACGTGGACAACATTCAATTATGGACAAACGATCTAAATTCTACAGCTAAATGGATTGATGGTTGCGAAATGAGATGTTTCAAAATGAGAAGAATAAAAGTCAAGAGTACGAATGTCAGGAGGGGGGGGGGGAGAGCGTCTCGTTTCGTCTTTCTTTCCCGACGAATGTTCGCCAGGAATAATCAATTCGAGTGAAAATCTCGGTTAGCCGTTTCCGTAGCTCGGCGGAGAACTGGTGAGAACGATTGGCCGCATGCAAACAACTCGGCTGATGAAGCCATTTTCCTGGTAGCTCTTAGAAATCACGCGACGAAATCTCTGACTTTAAGTAAGCATTGTATGGTAACCAACGCGGAATAATTCTATGATGCCTGCGAACAGACGGACTCCTCTTACAATGTTTTTATTCATTTCTCGCTACAATGGCCTTTGAGCCTCGATCGATGGTCATAGGGAACAATGATTCTCTGCGATACAGATCTACAATCGCTGCGTCGATTGCGGTTTTCTTCGAGCTCGTGCCCCTCCGAACGTATGAAAATTCTGTCGCAGCGATTTGTATTCCCTACACCTTGGAAATTTACATGGCGACAGGTAAGAAGAAGAGAGCAACGCTGCTCCGAAAATTTATCTCGGAGCCAACTATTCACGTCGCCTCTTTTCACGACGAACGTACGTCGCTGTGAGAAATAAATCGCTCGTGAATTACAGTCAGACTTTACATCTAGAAACATCATTCAGCCTCAAAGTTCTCGACGCACGGAGAAATCCCGGTGAAAAATGACGAATTGACTTTGCGAGTTGAATCATTGCGACAACAGCGATAGTTTTATTATCGCTGAACGCGTTGGATCGGCATTCCCCTAGGCATTCGCTATCGCCGGCGAACAAAGAGGGCCACCAGAGGGGACTATCGCTCGATTTTCGAAGTAACATACTATCCACCTCTGACACCGGGCAATTTTTAATCCCTGGCCGCCTGGCCAATGAATCACTCTCCGATCTCCTCTCCGGATGCAGCTACCTCGCTCGCAGCCTCATTTCGTTCTCATCATCAGAATCCGTATAGCCGGGGGTCGTGAGCTCATATTTCTCGAGCATTATGTCCCGACAGCGCATGCACACACGTCGGCCGCCACGTGTGTGGCTGCGACGCGTAAGTAGGTAAATACCTCGGCTACCGGGTAGAACCCGAATACGTAGCACAAGTACTGATACAGCCTCTTGGCCCCTCCGAGCAAAAGCGGGACACGGAGGTCTAGTAGAACGACGTCGGTGGCGCGAAAGGGGAATCTGTTGGCCGAGAGACTCGGTCGAAGCCAAAGGAACGATAGGAGCGTGTAAACGCGCCTCTCCCACTGAGCGACGACCACAATAGCTTGGACGAATAATCGCTCGGTGGCTTCCGTAACCTCCGCGCCGCACCATCTAAAAGTCGTGTTCGCTATTAATATGAGCCAGCCGCGCCGTCGTCCTTTCGGTAGCATCGTGCCGCTAGGCTTTCCCCTAATTGTGTTCTTTGTCAAACTTCTTTCTTTTGTCGCGCTCTCTTTCCAAGTTTCTTCGTGATCTGCCTTCGAGATCGCTCGAGACGGAACGAGTAGGTTTGGTTATTTCTCGATATTTTCTCTGGTTTTTCACGAAATTGCCTGCTCCTTGCGAACTGTCCACGAAATGTAGAGATCCTACAGACAAGATGTTGATCGAGTTTTTCGTTCTTCAGGCGTACTTCAGGGAAAAATAAAATGATAAACATCGCTCATGAGATTCTATGCTGTGGCTCTAGATTCCGCAGGATGATTTATTTATCAATTAAAAAGCACGGATATTGATCCACACGCCCGTGTCGTAACCACGATTCAACGACGGCCGGTACTACAAGCCGACATCAGCAGGAAGCCAGTTGTTAAAATGGCACGCAAATTTTACGACTCGCGCGTACGCTGCTATAAAATAATCGTAATCTTTGGATAATGCATGCTCGTACATTGCCAACCAGCAGCCATGCGTTGTATCCCTTCTCACGGCCTTTCACGACTGACACGCCATACGTGATCGTGATCGTAGTGACTATCACTGACAAAGTAACGCGACGAAGAAAATTCGACGTAAAAGCCACCACTGTGCCGGCCGATTCTCCATAAACTCGTTACACCCGTATTCTACCACCGATGGTATTCACGATTCTGATAAATTCATTTTTTTTTCCAGGCATAACTTACAATAAGTACTTTGTGATATTGGGATCATTCGGATCATTTTTGTAACGAGTAAAACGAAACGAAGAAGAATTCGATAGAGTGTTTGGAGAATTTCGATCAGTTTTATGTACAAAAAGATTAGATAAACGAATGGTTAGATTTTTTTATCCAAATTGTAAATTCTTTCGTGCAAATGTTTACCTTTCACTTTCATTCTTGGCTACAAATTGGAACTTTCCAGCGAAACGCGAAAATAGCTTTGTACCTTATCGTGTAACGTGTGCAGTATTTACATTGCGGTTGCTACGTTCGATCGGTCCGATTTGCATGATTATCGCGCCACAGTGGTAGAAAGAAGGAGCACGGTGGTATCGATGGTCGTGCGAATTCTTCGTCCGATACAAATTTACAGCCGGTGGATTCGTTGTCTGACAATTTTCTCGTACACAGGTATGATCATAATCCGAGAATTAATCACGAATTTATGACGTTCGAACCTAGATCGAAGCACCTAACTTTCATTCTCTCTAAAGTGTCGTGGTACCTAAAGGGTACTATATCTGAAGCAATCGAATGTTTCTAGTATGCAAAGAATCTACTTTGACTCGAGGCAGCCTAAAAATCGAAATAGAGAGAAAAATGGTTGGATTTCTACCGACTTGGACGCGACGAGCCGATCGTCAGGTCAGTGTTCAATGTGATGCCACAATTGTTCCCCCACAATTAAATGCGTGATATACACATGCATAAACGTAATACGTAGCCAGGCCGCGGGCGGCGTTATCCTTTATGGCTGGCCGGGCAAATCTATAAAACGGTGTACAGAAAGTCAGGTTTATCCTATTCTCGGTTAACGCCGAGCTGTAAACGCCGGTGTCAACCGGTGGAAACGGTCGGCGGATACGACGAGGTCAGGGAGTAACGGCCGTTTACATTTGCACGTAACGTTCTCTGTTTAAAGAGTATGCAGCGTCGACCCCCCAGGTGCAACATCGATTTCTGAAGGTTCGCTTAATTTCCCCGAAGGAAAGGAAAGGAAAAGAAAGGAAAGGAAAGGAATTCCCCTTTAGCGGGACGTGCGTGAACGCGCAACCGCGAAACGACACGTTCGACGAGGAAGAGCCGGACGAACCTCTCTCCCTCTCCGACGATCCGAGTCGTCGTGAAAACATCGAAATGAGTTGAGCGAGAGAAAAATCCACCGTCCGTTATCGAACTGTTAATACGACCCCACAGTGCGTGTGTGCGTTTTTTTTTTTGTTTTCTTTTTTTGTTTTTCCAACGACGCGCTCGTCGCGATTCCCTAACGATCGTAGGAGCGTAGAGACGAAGGTGCTGATGCGAATCGACACAAGCGGCGGAACAACTCGCGGAAAAAGAACGTGACGAGCCGCGACATCGGAATGAAGAATCGATGCCGCGCGCGAGGCTGGCTGCGTATAAATAGATCCTCCGATTGATTTTAATTATAGATTCCCGCGCGTAGACACGCGCGGCGAGAGCGCAGTTCCAGCGAGATGTCGAAAGATCCTTGTCCTTTCGCGATTTTCGTCGAGCTCGCGTTTTGCAAACACGGAGAACTCGGTGATCGTTTGTAGAAAAAAAAAAGAAAAAGAAAATTCCTGATTGTTACTACTATAGAAACTGCTGGTATCTCACTTGAAACTTTTCTTTCTCTCCGAAGATTTGTACGTATGACGCGTTCGTATTGTTACCAATCGGAAGTAGCAGTAAATCAAAATCGAAGGAATAAGATATAGCGACCAGAACTATTATCAGCGTTACGAAGGATCCACGAGGATCGTTGAAATGGATTGAAAGGATCGGAGCGGAGAGGAACACGCGCTCTGATTGGCGTAGCTCGGTCCACTTTACAAGAGAGTGAGGTAGGCCGTGAATCGAGATAGAAGGCTGATTTTACGGGGCTCTCGCGGAACTCTGCGGAGCCGTTCCCGAGCCATCCTGCGGCCTGATCGAGGAAAGCATAAAGGGTGCCGACGGGCATTGTCTGGCGTTTAGTGCTGGCCCGACCTTTGCTACATGTATCGCGGCCCCCACGGCATCCCGATGGGCTTCTTAAACGTTCCTCTCTCTCTCTCTTTCTCTCTCTCTCTCTTTCCTGAACGCAGGTTTTGCGTTTCGCTGCCGAGTCGTAATACCCGCGCTTACGACTCTGCGTCTCACACCTCTTCGATCCGCGTCACGAACGTCCTGCTCCTTTTGCGATCTTCGAGGACGGGGCGACTTATTCCTCCAAAGTTCATCGAACGCGTCCCGTGATAAAAAGCTGAGCCGTCGTGATTCTCCTTTTGAAATTTACAGGTAAATTCAGGTTGAAACACTGATCGTGTACATTTCTTCTGAAAACGATAGTAACGATGGATGAACTTGCGCTAAATCAGATGTAGATGTTAGCCAGACACCGAAAGCGCTGGTATTGGTTTCGTTCAGTTTCATTTTGAAATTCCCTCAATTTTGATGCTCTTGTAGATCGTATTTTTTCCATTCTCTAATCATTACTGCAAGACTGCTGAAACCTAGTGCAGGTCAAGTTTATGACCTCCGGGCAGTTCAGACACACAGATGGTCTGCAGGTGTTGCACTACGCTGTGTACAGTACTTGTACAGTAATATAACATTAAGGATATGAGAAAGAAAGAGAAAGAGAATGGCAACGAGGGTGCATATCGAGAAAAAATGTGAACAATGTGGATCTGATCTTTGAGTGGACAAGGACAAAATATAGGAGGTGATAGAAAAAGAAAGAATAATATCTTTTCAACTAAAAGTTTCGTATTCGAGAAAATCAAGTTTGAAAATTCATCAGGCTAATTTTATACGCGGTTGGAAAAAATAATTAACAGGAGCTTATTCTTCGTACGAAAATAAGTAAAACATGCAGAATTACGTAAATTCAAGTACACTTGATAAATTTTCAAATACGATTTTCTCGGAAACATAGGTTTTAATGAAAAAGTGTTATTATTTCTTTTTGACTCGTTTTTTCACACGTAGAATCACTTCCTACTCGGTTGTATCGGGATACCCTATATATATTAAATTGAATATACTTACACTTCTTGATTGTGTAACTTTCAAATTCCAAATTATAATCTATAAAGATACTATAGATTGAATTTAAAAATTCCTTGCTATCTTACTGTACGTTAGCTAGATCCATCAATGCTAATATATTAAACTAAATATATTATAGAGTTGTATATTACATTAAATATACTACGATGCTGTATATCAAATTAAATGTACTGCAATACTTTTAATATACTTACACTCTTTGGTTGTCTAACTTTCAAATCCCACATTATAAATACATCAAAATACTATAGATTGAATTTTAAGATCCCTTACTATATCTTTAGTTTTAGTTGGCTAACGTTCATCGTTGCTCGCTATCAATGCCAATAAGAGCAACGGAATTTCACCGTAAAAGTTCTAATTAAGCGTACGATATCTGACCGCGATAGCCCTCGGGCGGACGTATAAAGAGACGTGCATCGGTGCGGTTATCCGGCCACGATCTCGAGCGCCATGCTGAATCGCGACCGGGAATCGACCCACGGAGAGCCGACCCCTCGCGATCGCGATCTACGCGCGGCGATTCCACCGTACCGATATCACTCTTTTCACCTTTCCGAAATTGTAACGAGATCGGCGTTGAGCGTCGGCGGCGCCGGTCACGCCCAATCGCGGCGCTTTATCTTAATATAATCCGAATCGGAAATTCACGCGAGCCCGGTACGCGCCACGCCGACTTTCAAACGTGCCGCTCACGGTAAAATTGCGCGCGGTTCAAGCCGGTTATCTCGTCGGATCGCCGATGACCCTCCCCCGAGACCTTTATCTCTGTCGAGCATCTATCGTCCTCTCCCCCCGAGAAGACAATTGTTTTTAACAAATCAGTTCAAAATTCACGATTAACGTCTCGTTTCGTTTACAAACTGATATTGTAAATCGTCGGTGAGTGGATATTCCTGGGACAGATCATGGCGTAGTTTTCAACGATAATTGAACTGTTAACTGAATCATCTTTCAATCGTAAATTTCTTCGGGTAAATAGAAAGGGGAGAAGTTTGACACCTGCTGACAGATATTACACCGTAATATGGATTTTGCAGAAAGCAAAACGTTAGGTGATCGCGAAGGAGCATAATCCACGCGGCGAGTTGACTCGCTCGTTTGACTTAATAGGTTGATCATCCACCGTGGCAGTGGCGCGCGAGACGTTCGACACGAAATCCGTGGGACATGCTCGCGAGGCACGGCGATCGAGTCCGCTCGAGTGTTCGATCCGATCTCGAGAACGGTGCGCGCAACCAACGCGCTGTTCGAGGGACGCGTATTACATAGTATTAATTTATGCGTGGCGATAGCGCGCGCATAAATTATGGAACTCGTACGCGCGCGGCTCGCACGCGAGACCGCTCGTTACGCATCGGTGAAACGTGCTGCCTCTCGCGCGCGCGCGCAAGATCCCTGCCCGATAGATCGCGATAAAACAAATACAACCGCGCGTAATTGTCAGTGTAATATTATTAATTATCGCCGCATTAATGGAACGCCATCGTGGCAACGTCGACGAGGCGACGACGATTGTTCCTCGCTTCGTGGACGGGACGTGGAATGTTGATCGGTGTTTCTTGGAAAATCGCCAAGTTTCCAACGCTTTAGGTGAAAGATTTTCCGATCGCAGCAGGTGATACATAAATTCACCACTCATAAGCGTCACGACACTTTTCGCCGGTTTTCGAGTTAATCGTGTAATTAGCGGCTGAAAGAATCGTTTGTTACTTTTTCTGTGGAACCGACGATTCGCACAGAATATTACACATAAACTTTATTATTATTATTATTATTATTATACAGAAAGTTAAATCGTTCTTTTGTTAAAAAATTTCGATAAGATTGCGTGAAATTATCGTGCTTGATGTTAAACAGGCGTTCGATGGTTTTACAACTTTATCATTTAGTGTGATAAGAAAACTTCTTTTTTTCTCACACAACGTGGTCAACTTTTTTCGTTTCACTTGACTTTCAAAAAATAAAATCTTTATCCTCGGTCACAGATCTTTTTCATCCATAATCCTCTAATTAATTCACATTCTGCGAAAGACAGAAATCCGTAAGCGGATATGTATAATTGTTACCTCGTTCCGGTTCAGAGTTGATGTTGATTGTTTGAAAAAATGATCCCTCGTCAATTATTAATTATTATTATTAACAGAATAAGCGCGTCATTCCTGGAAAGTTACTCCCACGACACTGCCGCGAGTCTTTCTTAATTCCATCTATTGTTGTTAAAAGCTGTGATTAATGTTTTGCGGAAAATCGCGTGCTTTTCGACCGTCGAATACGCTGAGAATACGCTAGCCGCCAGTCGTGAAAAACGCAGCTTCTCTCTTCTCTCTTATTGCGAATGAAATAATCGATGACTTGATGAGACGTATAAGTGGGGACTAATTAATGAGATCCTTGACCCTCGGTGACCCAGGCCCTGGTATACGTATACCGTAACCGGCTTCCGGATGCAAACCGTGTCCCTTTCTCGTGTGATCCGTTGTCAATTGATCACAATGAAACTAACGTGGAGACTCGCGTAATTGAGAGTATAATGTTATTAATGATTGGCGCATTAGTGGGCACGAAAGGGATTATTATCAAGGGGACGGATGATGAGAGGCTGGAATGTTCTCGCAAGTGGAAAGTTAACGTTCGGTTGATGTATCGCCCGATGGAATGTTAATCAATGCTCTCGGAAAATTGAATGTTTCTTTCTTTCTATGGTTGTCAGTGAAATGCTTTGTAACATCAAGGATACGCGAGTTAACGAGGCGCGTAAACGGGACGTTCACGGACCGGGTCCTTGTAATAAATTCCATTCAAGGTTTTTTTTTGGACGTGAATTACGCGTCCCGTCTCAAAAAAAAAGACCGCAATTATTTTACGGTTATTGTACTTATTTTCATAACATTTCCCATGGATTGGACAATCTTGTTGGAATGATTTCAAAAAATCTCAAGTAAATCTCTGTTTTACATCCGGAGAATATATGTTATAGAATTTGAAAGCTAAAGCTTTCAGGAGGATTTCAACTCTACGTAGAGTCGAAGAATCTCGACAAATTTTTACACTTCGAGAAATTTTCCCGAGTCGCGTCTATTTGAGAAATTTACGAGGTACTTGACGCGGCGTCTTTCGACGCCTGATGTATTATTCGATCGATTCTCTTTGTTTCTTACGAATCGTCGTTACTTCTCCTCCAGGTGAAGATACACGGCGAAACAGAAGAAGGGAAACAGAAATCTTGGAACACACTACGGCGCGTCGCGAATGCAAATTGCCGAGGACCGTTAACGGCCGGCTCTAAATCTTTAACAGCCTCGGTTCGCCTCGCCGAGACCACTAACTTACCAAGTCGTGAGAGCTCGCGGGACGTGCGAGACCGAAGCGCGACAAAAACAAATCCCCGTTACTAAATGAACTCTGTCGAGCTTCTCGTTAATGGATTGTATCGTTCTCCATTTTTTTTTCTCCCTTTTCTTTTTCCTTTTAATTCTCAACAAAGTCCCTGGCAGTGATTCAAGACAAACGAAATCGTCGTCGAAATATTAGCGAGAGTAACTTCTATTTTCCGAGCGTGTCGACGAGCGTCGTGTTGAATTTCAAGGGTAGAAAGCTTGGCTGCTAGCCAAACATTTTCTTCATAAAGCATGAAGATGCCCAGCATCAGGAAAGTTGTTACCCGCATCGAGAAAACAAGATTCTACGCCTATTAACTGCAACGCCATTTAACCGGACGCCGCGACACTAAGAAAAAGAAATTCATAATGACTCAGGAATGCGTAATTCACCGTGTATCTTTGACATTGTATCATCTTACGCGGCGCCTGAGTTGTCCAGATATAATATATATATATATATATATATAGAAAATAAATATGAGATAATTATAAACTACTCGCTGATGGTAAAGAGTGTGACGATATTGGCAGAGGCAGCGCCGGAAAATGTTCAATTAGAGAAATATCAAAAAGTTCTCCTTTAATTTAATTTATCGAACTTTCGAGGAAATCGGTGACCACGGCGCGCCTCGAGTCTTGAACTTTGAATTCCATCGAAGCTACGGCTAACGAGCGCGTCACTTGCGGTTGCAGCATCGCGCGTTGAAATTATGGTTAAAACTTCGCTTCAAACTTTAATCGAGAGTTACTCGCGAGAGATTCCTCGCATCGAAGTCGACACTTCTTTCCCAATTAGTTTCGAAACTAACGGCCAACTTATATCAAGATTGCCGGACCATCATTGGACTGCGGATTTCCATGCAGTCTGTGTTATTAATACACAGTGATCACTTACTCTACGTAGTTTTACTCTAGGAGGTGATCAACCGTGACGCATTTCATGATTTTTGGTAAAAGATACGGCATAGAGCAAGTTTTGGTAATAAATAGAAAGAACAATATACAAATGAAAATTGACTCAACTATTTTCAGAATTTAGTCACGATCAATTTCCCCTTAGTTTTTTAGAAGTAAGGTTTGATACCTGTTTCAAGTGATGTTGACTTGATAAATTTTTGAAAATTCCCGAAGCATTTCCAAATCCTCGGAAAATTTGTACAAAAATACATGTGTCTATCTGCAAAGTGCCTATAGATACAAATAAGCTTTCTATCCCGTGAAATCAATCAAGAATAAACAGCCGGAGAATGACCAATGACAATTTATAGAATTCGACGATTCCCGTTATAACGGTATAAGTAATTTGGTCGAGAGCAAACATGCTCAAGTTATTTCGTCTTTTTCTAATTTCCTTCTTACATATTATATTTGCAAACACGTTTTTGTTGTTAAAATAATAATTCAGTGACGCATCGAAGCTCAGTTGAAAAGAAATTGGCACGTAGGGTACAAAAAATTTTACGGCCACCCTTGCTCTGCATAATTCAGAATACATTTTACCTCGTGCTTCTGGGCAACTTTCGACTTGAAAGAGAAGCAGGCTTGAAACGAAACGAAATGATTAAAATCATGGAGGGATGAAGCTGGCCTTGTTTCCAGCCCCGATGAAAGTCGGAGAACGCGGCTCGGATCTCACGCGGCGTGAAATCCCATCTGGAAATCGAGCGAAACTCGCCGATCGGTGGAGATTCAGCGGGGGATCTCGGGTTGTGGATAAGAGCGTGGCGATGTAGCATGTCGGAAATTATAGGGTGTTATTCGCGAGGCATCGCACGAGCCAGGCCGCGCGATTCGACGATGATAGCGTTGGCTAGGGCAGCGCGGCGCGAACTCTCCGCTCGGCAAGAGTTAACCAAAAGGGAGAGGAGGGAGTGGAGGGGGGGGGGGGGACACGCGTTTATAAGATCGATTTTAATAGAGGCTCGGTTACAATTATGAGACCGGGTAATGGAGACCGGCGCTCATTACCTCGCTAAACTGGAACTAATTATTATGTTTCACGGCGCGTTGCGATAATTCCAGAACACTCTGGAGGGCGTAGAAAAGATAGATAGATAGAGAGAGAGAGAGAGAGAGAGAGGAGAAGAACTGTTGTGATTCCACGAGCGTCCGCCTGGTGAAACACGCGTCTTGCAAAAAAGAAAAAAAAACAAAAAAATTGCGCGTTGTTATTGAGGAGGAACGCATCGAACGGGATAACCCATACACGCTTGGCGAGCATAATTGGTTTAGACGCGTTTCGCGATTAAAGTCCCGTCGCGTGCTCGAGTGGTACACCTGGGTGGAGAATTAATCGCCAACGGAAAGCGATCGCTCGCCGGTGGAATTCAAACGAGTTGAAGATCGGTTTGCAATTGATCGATAGGAGTTGACCGATAGAAGAAATCTTTGGCAATTTATACACCCATAGTTTCGAAGATCTGCAATATTCTTACTTCTAGTGTGTTCGCAACAATATCGTGTCTGATTCTTTTTGAAAATTTCACCAATTTTTGCAATCGAACAGTTTAGACTTTTGTCGTGATTAATCTGCGCAAGAATGAGAACCATCTCGCGAGTCCTGAAAGAACAGAAGAATCGCGAGGACAAAGAGGCATGAAACAGTCGCCGAATGAATCGCCACATGAGGCCAAATAGGTGCTGTGCTCCGAAGAAGCGAAGAGTGTGCGAACGTATTAACACCTCGAAGGATTTATGATATTAGGCCAGAGTGAGGCGACCGGGAGGGGTTCGTGAACGAGAAACATCGTGAGCAAGGAGTGTAGAAGACTTGGAACGGGGTTCCCTGCGGCACGGCCGGTCGGCTCTCGCACAGGCCACTGGAACAAATGGGCTCAATTTCATATTTTGTAACACTCTGGCTGTTCCGGCCGAGCACCCACGCTCCTCCGATCTATTTCATCGCAGTATTTCTCTGGCTTAATGCTCTGGCTAAAGCTTCTCCAAATTATGCATCTGCTCTCACTCTCTTTTTTCTTCTTCTTTTTTTCTTTTCCTTTCATTCTTATAACAAAGAAACGACTATCAAAATTTTCATCTTCAACTTTCAGTTTGCAATTCCCTGGAAATTAAATTCACGAGTGAATTTTTCTAGAAATTTGTCTTGGAAGTTTTTTTTAAATTTCGAGGATACTCAACGAAAGATCTCGCGGAGATCGCATCGTCGAAAAAGAGTATCTGTTACAGAGTGCGGCGCTTTTATTTGCTATTACGTATTCTCTCAAAAGAGCACGAGGCCCGCAGCCATGCATAGTCCTTTTTCTTCCACGCCTTTGCGAAGCCAGGCCGCGGAAGATCTATAGCCGTGGAACACGCATGCAACGCGCCACCCCCGCAGACCTATCCGCTCTCGCGCCACTAACAAATTGATATAATTTGTTATTAACGGCCTGCACAGCCCGTGGCCCGCGGTTAAGATTCGTGCGAACCCGGAAAGCTGCGTGAACCGATCGTCCCGATCGAATATCATTGCTGGAAGTAGGTTAACCCATCTCCTTCCTTCGTGCTCCACGTCACTAGTCTAATGTCGATGCATCGTTCGATTGATTAATTAGCTGTTGATCGCGGAAAGATCAATATCTCGATGTATCCACTCTGCTCGTTTCCCTGATTTCCAAGTAGAACAACGAAAGTTGAAAAGTTAAAGTGTCTCAAACGGTTTGCAAAATCGAACTGCTCGACTGTATCGAAGAAAGGCAATGACAGTCGTGAGAAGCTGCAGAGGCAGAATTTTCTAGCGGAGTCGCGAGACACGGCGTAAACAGGTGAATCGTCCGTGGTTGATCGGTGACGACTTTATCGTGGCATCCGTGAGATACTCAAACAAGCGGAACGAGATCTGTAACGGGGCCCGTCTTTTGTCGTCGACCCGTTGCGCCATATATATATCGTCGTGTGAACGCGTACTCTCCGACTGTTTGGTGAAACAGTTTGACGGGGTTACATAATTGCTGAGCAAACGTTGACTGTCTTCGACAACTCGCAGGACGTTAAAGGAGAGCAAACATTCGACGATAGCACCATGTACCGAGACTCGAACCGAGATATTCCACCGAGTTATTGTTCCAAGATATGGTGTCCCCTCGTCGGTACCGGATGAAGATCGATCAGACCGATCGGGATGATTTGTCGGCCGCGAGAGAGGAATATCTTTCTGTCGTGTTGGACACGAGTGCAGCGTGAGATCGTAAACCGTCCAATAAGATATAAAAAGTTGAAAGCAACGTGTCGAGTCAAGTGAAATAAAATTAAACGTGTCGAGCACCTGCGATTAAAATGAGTCTTCGCGAAATTCGTCAGTTGGAAAACACCTTCAAGTTCCTCTTTCCAAGAACCATCTTCGAACGTGTAAAATAAACGCTTAAGCAAAGAGCTGAGGTTCCCGCCTTCGCGTAGAACAAAAGCGAACACGCTCGCTCCCGGTGACTTTCCTTCTTCTGGCTGTTGGCATCGATCGCGTGATTAATTGCCGGCCGATGATTATGCGTTTAACGCGTCGGCGAGAAGGTGCACTTGTCAAAATAACACGAACGTAACGAGAGCCGTGGATGATGGAGGAAGAGCATATCGCGACGGAAGGCGATAGCTTGTGCAATTCGATCGTTGCCCTCTGCCGGTCTGAGGGTAAAAGGGCAGCATCTCGTTATGTAAAAGGGCGGTCCAAATACCGAGCAAATTGGCACGACTCCCACACTATGATCGGTTGTCTCGCGTGCAAAGAGGGCAAGCGGTCGGGCCGAGAGATCCGCTCGGGAAACGAACCAGCCGCGTATTATAACGAGCTCTCTGCTACGTGCCCCACGCCGTGCGTGCGTCATTATATATTACGTTACGCTTACGCGTATGTAATTGCGAGCATCGTCCACGAAAGCCTTTGATTTATGTCTTCATACGAGAAGATGTTGGAGAGCGCGTGGGCAGCGTCGTCGACATCTCTCACTCTCTCTCTCTCTCTCTCTCTCTCTGTCTTTTTTCTCCTTCCCTTACGCTTTCGACCCTCTTCGCTGGTTGAGCTGGTTCACCTTCCTGTCGAACCGGAGAATACCTGTAGATAGTGGTTTCCACCTCGCGTTGATTATAATTACGATATAATTTAATGCAGTCACACCCCCGTTTCTATACGCCGCGTCGAGCGAAGATACCTCGCCACAGGTTGCCATTGTTCTTTTCTTCTTCTTTCCCTTTGTCCATTCGGTTTGTTCACTGAGCTTTCGAGACCACCCACCAGTTTTTAAATAGAATCATTTTCTTTGTTTCTCGCAGTGCGGTTCGAATCATTCGCAAACAACGTGTTTAAGTCTTCCCTGACGCGTGTGCGAACAGAATTGGCGAAGATGAAGCCCTTGAAAGAGCAATTTTACTCCTTCTTCAGGTTTCGTACTCGTAACGTTCCCTCGTCTCGCAGCTGCTTAAGTTGAAAAGTTCTCTGATCCTCGGTTCCTATTGTTCCTTCGTAACGTAATGAAACTTTACTTACGTTTCGTGGTTTTTGTATTCTCATAATTTTTTTTTTTTTTTGTTTTGTCAAAGAATCTGACAGAAGAACCCCATGGACTCGAGCCGCACCGGAGATACTGTGTGGAATTTAGTAACTTAATGGCCGAAACAAATCTAGCTAGTCATTCGAGTAAAAATCGGTCTCCTAATTATCCCGAGCTCGTTGCTCGTACACTCCTGCGAACGCGACGGGAGGAGAATCGAGCGATCGCCCAAGGCTTTCTGGTTTCCGAGAAACGACGAAGCATCGCCGCATCGGGCGGCGTGTCTGTCTACACTCGTATGAAATTCTCGCCAATTCGCGAGCGATCGCGAATGGGCTTGGCGGAAATCCGCGTCGAGGCGAGGAATCTCGAGGAAACTCTCGAGGCTGCCGCGCACGCAGATCGTGAGTGAGAATCGGTAGAAGCGGCCGGTCGCGCGCCTAATTAGAGAGTCGCCGTCAATTTCGCCGGCAACATTTTAAGCCGTCGTTCGCATAGCGCACGCCCACGCGATCCAGCCGCAGGCGAAACGGGACCCCCCGCGGCCACCTCCCGACCGCCTAATTACCGAACAAGCCTATCTTCGAGCGTGGACGTGGCCAGCGGGATCGTCGCCAGTCTACGGGGTGTCCCGAATTCGTACGTCAACTGATTTCACTTCTCTAGCCCTCCGAATCTCCGATGCATACGCATATTTAACGATAGTCTGTCGATTTTCGTATCCGATTGAGAGTGTGATCTACAGGGCAAGACTCGACTTATCTGGACTCAACGACACTCTATTAATTCTCAACCGACTAGAGTAACAAGTCCAATATTAAACGAATTAACCTGCTATCTCGCTGTTTCTACTCTGTGTTTATCGCCAGAGGCACGAACTCCGGGGCAAACTCAGGTAAAACGTCGAACACGGCTAAACAGGCGAGAGCAATTTCCATATTTTCCCGTGAAAGAACGAGCCACGGATAATTGAAGGCGCCATATTGGTCGACTCGAGTCGAGGAGATACGTAACCCCATCGACCCGGGCTGTCGTCGATTCGAAGGGACACCCTGTGAGCTGACCGGCGCGTAGGATAAGCCAGGCTTGTACGTAAAGCTCGTACACGCGCGTATAGAACGGCGCGATCAGCTCCGGTCAGTCCGTGAGCACGGTCGCGTAATAACGTTACCGTGAAATAAGGCCGGCCGTGCGTCCAGCTGCGAAGCTCGCATAAACTCGGCCGATTGGATCCTAAATCGGTACGGGGTCGGTTGTCTCAAGTCCCGAGAAGGGAATGCCAACAACGCGCAAACACACCCCCGTACGGGGTCGGGATCGGTTCCACGCGCTCTCGCGATGATCGCATCGCGCGTACCGCGTATTTATGCGGCACGCGTAAATTTCGTCGACAGACGGCTTCCCGGAATTTCGCCGCGGCGCGCGGTGCACGCTTGTAAACCGCGTTCGCTGCTCCCCCGAGTCAGGATGATGGAGAGGGAGCGAGATAGCGGTGGAATTAATTTGTTAATGCGTCCGACCTGGTGTATCCGACCATCCGCCGGTGTGTTTGTGCGTGCGTGCGTGTGTGTGTATGTCGGTCCGATCGTTCTGTCTGCCGCTCTCCGTGTGTGTGCGCGCTGCGACGTATGTACGTGCGCGACGTTCACGTTCACGCGCGAGGGGAACGCGTGCACGTTAGTAAGTCACGCGGTACGCGGAGAACGCGCCGCTTGGATGCTGGATGGGATTGGCTTTGGATTTAGTGGACGGCCGATAGAGCCGTCTCAATTACGACACCGGGCTCCAATTTATGGCGGGAGATTTCGCGCTGGGCTGTACACGCGAGCCACGGGGGGACACGCCATCCTCCTCGGCCAGTGTCGTTCCACCAACACTGTTACCAACTGTTGCTTTCTAGGACGATAGAGGCTAGGACTCGATAGAGTCGTCAAGGAGAAGAGCCGGTCGCTTCTTTCCTCCTCGCCTGTTCCTGTCGTCTCCCTCTTTCAATCGAAAGAGCATTAACCACGTCGCGGTTACTTGGAACCGCGTTAACCAAAGCCAAAGCCGAATGTCGATTATTACATAATCCTTCAGCGCCGAGAGAATACTTACAGTTTATACGTGCCTCGTTAGTGTTGCGTGTTGCCACACAAGAGATTCTATACGGATATCACTGTGTTGTGCGAGAATAGGTCGAGAGACAAAGGGGAATTGAAGGGGAAGGAGAAGCTGGGAGAAAAAAAAAAGAAGAAGAAAGACGAGGTCGAGCCTGGGTCAGGAACCGGGTCGAACACTGACGGAATCAGCACGAAACGGGGTGGGGTAGGATCACAAGAGGCGGACTGCCAACAGTGGATGTACCTGTCGAAAGGAGATGCACTTCTCTCTGAGCGTGAAGTGACGTGCTCTTCACGATCCCTGAATTCCTCCGACCGTCGATTCGGATCTCTCGGCAGGGCTGCGTCATGGAATTCTGGATCGAGGCTGTTTCAACGTTTCTATCATCGATGTTCTTTCGGCACGTGGTGCTCGACGTTGAAACGAACTTGACGAATGTAGCAATACGAACGACAATACGTATCATTGATACGTATCATTTATTCTCGTACGAGTGAGATGAACCTCTTCCAAATACAAAAATCCAATTCATCTTTTAAACATTCTCTAAATGCAAGATTCTAATGTTTGTCCGTTATTTCGTAAAGCAAATATTCGAGAAAATATTTGTGAACTTTACTTGGGAAAACTTATGAGGAATACGACTTTTTTAAATATATTGTTCAAACAAATGATTTTTTCGCCAAACGGTATACGTCGTTAAATTTGTCGATGGAAAACAATAATTCCGTCAATTTACACAAAAACTGTATATTCGATAACTTCCGAGATATTCGAGGATAGGATTTTCACCTCTTCAACATCGACGATTACCGATAAAAAATATTTTTTTTTAAACTACATCGATGCTATTAACCTCTTGATCGCCGCATTTTTTTAAGGACCGCGCATCAGATCGCCGCGTATTTTCAATTTTAAGAAAAATGTACTTTTACTAATAAATAAATAATTTAAATATTTTTTACTTACATAATTGGCGAGCCACAATCAATTAGGATATAATTTGCACAATAAAAATAACACTTGATTTTCACTAGGGTTGCCACACAATAGATCAAATACTAAATATTTAAAAAATTAGAAAAGTTATATGCACGTTTGTTAAATTTGAAATGTTATAAATTTATAGTCTAAAAAATACATATATATATATATATTATACACAATGAAACTAATATTTATTTATTTATGTGGTATGCTTTGAAGTAAATAGTTGGGCAGAGTGGAATTTTACAGTTTTTCGCACGCGAATTTTGCTTCTTGCCTTTTTTTCAAATAAATCCAAAATCAAGGAAGAATATATACATTTTTCGATTTTTTTAGTGATAGAAAATGATTCTATATGTCACTGTTAAGAAATCGAAATTAATTTCGCTTTTATTTAGGTTATAGGAATTGGCGCATACTGATGCGCGCACGGCGATTTCGAACAGCGCGCACCGGTGCGCGTACGGCGATCAAGAGGTTAAAATTCGTCAAAATCGGCGATTAACACTTCGGTATGTTCCCTTGTATTATACGTGTGTCAGTAGTTGACGAACGTCGTCAGTATCGATAACACGATACTGTTATCGTATCGATAACACGAAATCGTATCGTGTATCAATGAAGATCAGTACTTGTCGATGAGTACAGTCGATGTACGAGTTTCAATTCTTCTCTCAACGAATCTCATCAACGTACGATGAGTATTATGCAATATACAAATACGATACTGATCGTATTTTCAGCACATGTGAATCGTATCAGTGTACGACTATGTACGAGCGATACACGAGCCTCCTAAAAGTTTCTCAAACGTAGAAATTCTTCCCGAAACTTAAACGTTCTTCGTAGTGACATGTGGAGCGAGAATGATCTTTGCGAGGCAAGTAAGAAGAGTAGTCGAGAGTCGCTGTGCCGTAGATACGGGTGTGGAGCAGTGACACGGCTGGAAATTGAATCTATCAGAACGGAAGAGGAATGAATTCCCCGCCCCGTCAGCCGGGTCTCGTGTAACCTTTCAAGGGCTCTACTTCTCGTCTCGGCTCGCGGACAATGCGTTACGGGATACCAGAAGGTCCGGCACCGGCCGCTGAAGGGCCGAGAGCCGCTGACGGGCCATCAGATAAGCTCGTGTTTGCCTAACCTCTCACCTCCCACCGGGGTCCGGCACGCAGCGCCGCTCCAACAGGAACAGCGCTGGCCTCGAAGAAGTGGGTGCTGGCTCGTCTCCGCCGCGACGTGATGGACAGGTTCACCGTGTCTTCCTTCCTCGTGATCGTTTAAAAGCTTTCGAGAACCCCGTTCTTCGCTCGTTTGTTCCCTTCTCTCTCTCTCTCTTCTCTCGTCGAATCATGGTTCGCGTTAATAGCTTCGAGAAACCGTGCTCAATTCGATCGCAATTCAGGCTCCTGATATAATTAAACCCTACGCTATTACTTTATTATTTAGCTGTAAACTACAGGGAAAATATCAAAGCGGCAAGTCGCTCTCTCCAAGGAACAATGTACAATCTCAACTGATGGCTGATCGAGCGGTAACTCTTACGTAATTGAAAAAAAAAAAAAAGGAAAAAGGAGAAGGAAACCAGAGGTTCGTTAATCAACGTGGAATTGATTCGTTAGCAGTAGCAGGAAAAGAGGGAAGAAGCGAAGAACGGTGTCTCGCGGGAAGGCGGGAGGGGGGAGAGGGGAAGATACTCTCGGGCACGATATATATTTATAGGAGAGAAGGCAACAGAGGAGACCGTGAAACGAAATCACCATTAGTGGAAGAAGAACCGTATCTCCGAGGTTCGACGTAATAAACCAATTCTCTCCCTGTTGAGTGTCGAGGAAGAAAGCGTGGCCCGGCCGAGAGCGTCTTCTAATTGGACCGCATTCCACCCGAGTTCCCCTCCGAGTGTGTGTATGTGTATATGCTTTACCGGAATTTTCATTAGCGCAGGACTTTGTCGTGACGAAACAGCTACCACGGTGAGGTGTATCTAAGACCGCGACACCGGTGTACACGCGCGCGAACGTGCCTTACGCCGCGCAGGAATCCTATCGTCTCTCGGACCTCTTTAACGACTCGATTGGATCTCGATTCTACGAGCAAAGGTTCAACGAATCCTGACCTTCTTCCACGTACGACGAACTGCGCTGGTCGACGACCAAATTTCTCTGCCTTTGGAACGTATCTCGTTTTCCCTCTTTGCTCTGATCATCTTCTTTTCGATTCCACGATGCTTTCGAATCTTATCTTTCTCACTCTTCGGTCGTGGAATCTTCCTCCAGTTTGATTAAGAAATCACTTTCGATCAAATACGACGCGTACCCAATTCCTTTTGCTCGATGGTCAGACGGCAACGAAGTTGATTACGATACATCGTAATATAACAGGCGTGTCGCTGAGCTTGACATTCGTCGATCTGGACTTCTTGGCGGGCGCGGAAGGCACTTGCACGATACCGGTGCCGAGATGGGCTGGAGCAGACGCAGGGCCATGCACACGAGGCGAGTGGAAAGATGCCAGGGAGATTTTAGCGGTAAGAGGCACGGCATAAAGAAGAGCATTATGTCCGGCGTATAATGCAGCCACGTAACGGCCGATCGGATAGAGATGGTCGATCGATGCCGATCGTTTGATCATGGTGGCGATGCCGATCGGGCCGCGGTGGCGGGATCGTCGCGCGGAGAGACGAGGGAAGATCTTTTAAGAGCGCGGAGAACGCTCCAGCATGGGCTAATTGTGCGATATTGTGCACCGACAATGCCCTAATGAAGCATTGTCCATGCTCGACACCGATCGAGGTGTCGCCCGCCTCGTATCTCTTCATTCTCTCTCTCTCTCTCTCTCTCTCTTCCTCTCTCTTCCTCTTTCATTCTTTCTTTATTTTCATTTGCTGTCCAATATCGAACGCGCACGGGACACGAAAAAAGCGAACGCGTTCCGCGAAACGGTGAGACAGATGCCGATACAAAGGAGACACGGTGACGATCTGTTCGACCATCGTCGTCCTATCATGTGCCGGACGTGCCGTGAAATTTTTGCCGGGGTCAAAGATCGGTTCGCGGATTATTCTAATAAGTGGCCACGGCGGAGACAACGAGCCTTTGTCGTTCACCGTGCCGCGAAGACGTCTGTACGAATTGGAGTTGAAAGTATGGCGCGACTCGCACGATTCCATGAAAATCTCTCACGCATCTGAAGTGAAAATAAATTTATCGAGTGCCAGTTTTAAGGTTTATATACAAAAATATCGGATAGCCGAAGAGAGGAAATTCCTCCCGAGACTTTCCAATCAATGATAAAATAGAAATCTGTCGCGTGGATGTGGAAAATCGTAGGCGGCGAGGAAATGAGAAAATTACCGTCGTAGTAGCACGATTCGTATGAATTATACGTAGATGGGAGGGAATGAAGCCGGCCCGTCTATTGTCCATGCAAATCTCGTTGGCTTTTCAACCGTGCTGTTCGCCGTGTGTGCACGCTGATCCGCCATCGGGAGGATCTCTTGCTAGTATTGAAATTGCTGGTTAGACGCGTAATCGAGTTATAACTTTTACCTCGATGGAATGATGAAGGTGGATACCGGCAAGGGGAACGTGGCGTGCTCGCGAGAGCGCGGCTAATGAAAACGAAACTCCTTCGGGAAGCGGTCCGGAGAAAGAGGAAACCTTTTTCCTCTTCGGGGAAGGCGCCGCTCTGTCCGTGGCTACTGTGAGAAGCTATTCGGCCTGCAGATCTCTGCAATTTCGCCGACGCCATTTTCCTCGGGCTCGCGCGCGCGCGCTTCTCTCCCTTTTCATAGCAAATGGAAATCTTCCGCGATAGAAATTCTCTCTCCCGCTTGAAAAAATTCCATTTCACTTGGGAAATTATCACTGTGATTTATACCATGTAGCGAGAAATAAGATACTCGTTTTTGTAGCGTCGAAGCGACGATTTCATCGATTTTCACTCCTACCTCTCTGGAGACGAGAATTTCATAAAGGAAACGGTATAATTGATCTTAAATTAATATTAATATACCATTCGAGTCGAGTCGATGTATTATTGAAAAAAAAAGAAAAGAAAAAAATGCGAAAATCCGCTAATTGCGAAGCCAGCCTCCAAACCGAAAGCAAACCGTTAGCCAAACGATTTATCAAAGCTCGCAAAAAGCCGTGGAATTATCCCGCAGCAATCGAACAAGCCTCGGCCTATAGACGAGCGGAGATCTCGCGGTAACTTCGTCACGCACGGTCAGATAAAATCAGCCTCGAAAGCTGAGAGTTGCCCAGGCGCAAAAAAATTCCGTCGATTCCACGAAGAGGAAAGCACAGGCCGATTGCCTGGCTTCTCTCTAACCCTGCTAAAGCCACACCGGCCGTATCGGTCGTCCAGGTACGCGCGCGCAACGAACAACGGCGCGTTTATCACGCGCGACTAATAGAAAATTATCTTTCTAATTTAAATCCCTGATGGCGAACGGGCCGAGGCGAAACGGCCCTCGGTCTTCCTAGAGAGGATGCTGCAGCCATGTTTGCGGGTGCGCGCACCGGCTCTCCCGGTTCTCTCTCGGTCTTCTCTTCGGGCTCGCTCGCGCAAGCAACACGCCGGCCAGCATGCTGCATCGCGGCGGTGCACGGCCGGTTAACGGGCATAGATATATCCGGCTAGAAATAAAATCGGCGATAGTATCTTGGCTGAATGAACTCTCCCACGCCTATGCCTATTCGCGCTCATCCGGGCCTAGTCGCGCGTGCGTGTGCTGGCCGCGCGCGCGCACACGCGTTCACCGTGCGGCTCCGTGTGTACGAGAACGTGAGCTGAAGGAGAGAAAGAAGAAGAAGAAGAAGAAGAAGAAGAAGAAGAAGAAGAAGAAGAAGAAGAAAAGGAGGAGGAGAAGGCCCCGTGAGTCGGTGCCTCGAACGATGCGGTGCTGCGTTCGTGCGTTCACGGGCACGGGCACGGGCACGAAGATCCAAGTTCCAGGGGTCCAGGGGTCCATCGGGGTTCGACCCTCCGACCTCGGCACGTATTCGCCACACCCGCACACCGATGCTTAGGGCCCGCGTTCAGATGCTTAGGTGGGGTCCCGCCACCTCTCGCTCTCTCTCTCTCTCTCTCTCTCTCTCTTCCTCTCCCTATTCCCCTTTCTTTCTTCCTTTATTCGTTCGTTCTAGCTCTTCTCTCTCTGTGTCCTCCTCCTCTTTCGTATCCCTTGATGCTTTTCTTATTCCCTCCCCTTTTGGTATTCTTCGTGCTCTTTCTCCTTCTTTCCACTTGATCCTGCCTTCTGTCGTTTCCTCTTCCGCTTCTTCTTCCCGCGGAGAAGAGGCTGTTCCGCGGCGGGCATGTATGCACACCCGCGGAATTAATAGCCGGTCGCCGCGGAAAAATCGCGGTAATGTGATTACGACGCTGTCTTTCGCTCGTTCGTGCCCGCCTCGGCTCCGCGTACGTGGCCTTACCTATTCCTTCGGCTCGAGGAGGAGCTCGCTTCTTCCTGGATCCGACTTACCCACCCCTTCCACGCGTCATCCCTCCTCGTTCGTACCGTGTACGCGATATTCATCGGGATGTACCCTCCATTGCCGGGACAATCACTTCCGGGGATCGGCGGAAACGATCGACGTACGCTACTCGCGAACTCTGATGGTACCAGTCGTGGGATAGCGTTGGGTGTGGTTAAGACCAAGGCAATAAATGACGTTGAGGTGGTTTTAAAAGTTAATATCACAGTATTTGCTTCTATTCTTCTTTTAATAAAATATTTATACTTTTGTTACGAGCCCCAGCTGGATTATTGTTTCAGTAAAACTGAGTAGAAAATCGTGAAATTAAGAAAAGAAAGATACGGAGAATGCAATTCTTTTCCTTTTTTTTTTTAAGTAACTTCGCCCGGCGGGAGAGATACTCACATTTTGCGAAAACGTGGCGCACGAGCGAACGAATTTAAAACGGTCGTTAAACGATGGATTTTAAGCCGATCGTTACTTACGCGCGCTCGTCCTAAAAGCGCCCTAAACCACACCGGGGCACGAGTAAATCTATAAATCCCGGCAAGTATAACGATCCACGATGCGGCTGCCGCTATAAAAGTCCCCCTTCCTTTAAACGTCGTTCGTCGTCGATTCGTGTTGGCAGGCCAACCGGCGAGCTTATGGTCTTGCTCGTTACAACGCGCGATGTCGCGCTGCAGTTTTATATGAATCTGGCCGGCGATCGTTTCGCCGATGCTCTAGACCGTACGTAGAGCGATTTCTGAAAAATTTGCGACAGCATAAATTTTACCTGGCAATTTCACCTGCGTCGCGTCTCCGTGTCGGAGAGGAAAGGAGAAGAACAGTAGCGAGAGGATCGAAAAGGTCAGAGAGACCACAGAGGATAGAACAGGAAAGATTCAGAAAAAAGAATTAAATAAAAAGAAGAAGAAACAAGTTGAGGAATTGGAAGATTTTCCTATCGTTTATGTACACGATCAATTTTTCTTGAAACTTTACAAGTCCTACTTCTTGAAAAAAGAATAAATTATGGCATTTAACAAATTGCAAAAGAGAAAAAAAAGAAACGCTCTTACGTAAATTCCGTAGAGAGCTGTTACCGAGGAAATTTGTACGAGCCTGTACGAGGGATGTCGTATCGGGGGATTTTTCAGTGACACGTGATAGCTTAACGGTGGACCTTGTGGAATTTGTTGGCCGACAGGGAATTAGATACTATTTGCATAAATGGTAATAAGGCCTGGTGGTCTTAGAAGTTCGTATCCGTGGAATAGAAGCGCGGCATCTGGAAGGCGAGCTCATTTGTTTCGTGAAAAAAAGACGGTGAAACGCGACGATCAGAAGCGGATAATAGGCGGGTTGCGGCGAGAGTTCCTTAAAAGGCAGTAAATTATCGACTTTAATGCCACCGCGGCCTGCTATCTTACACCTCTGACGCCCATATGGACGCGAAATCCCCACTGAGAGAATACCTCTTTGATCCTCGCGAGGCTGGGGTCAAGTCCGCGCGCGATTTCTCCGACCCTCGTTACCGTGGAGCATCTCGTCGTTTCGGATCCGCGAGACGAGAATTCGCGACTAAACCGCATAGAATAACAACCTGCGCTTAGTTCTGTCCCGACCAACGATAGAACGAACGATGGACGAACATGACGATGAACATCGCGCGTACGTGCGTATACTTTTCTCCTATCCGTGATGGAAGAATATTACGAAGTAAATCCGGTGATATGTGATCGATCATTGAGTTACACTGCAATTAGATATATGTACACGTTAGTATTACATATTTCGTACAGTGGAACTGTTCGTATCTCGTCTTGGCAACAGCGTAACGAGTTAATGTCGTCTTGATGAGTAGATGTCACCGTGTCTTGTCAGACGGCTAGTAATAATTCAATAGTATAACGAGTTAATACCGCTTGATGCTTCGTCAGATTAACTGCACTCTCTTTTTATTCACGTTTTTTTTTCTTTTTGAAGCTCGGAAGATAAGTACGAGCACTAAAAATGTATTATCTGCGTATTATCATCAAAAATTCGTTCGCCCGAACGTGAACTCGTATCATAAACGTTGAACAGTTTTACGCTTTAATTACGCGAACGATTTATCCTTCCAAAAAGGATAATCTCGTCAAAGATTTCGTACAACTGTTATGCATATAAAATTCTCCCTTTTCGCCGATCATTACGTCCAGTTAAATATACCGTATTGGTGGACACGTCCCACGACACAGTCTCTTATTGGATCCAGACTTGGATCCGTGTAAGTGATTCGACATCCTGTGGCGCCCCTTGTCCACCCCTTTCGCTGGACGGGAGAAAAAGAACGCGCGTAGAAAAAGAAAAAATGAAGGAGAAAGGCAAAGAAACGCTTGAACGCACTGGTCAAAGAGAGGAGTGGGAAGTAAATCGCGCGCGTGCACACGCGGGGTTTAATAAAGTGCACTAACCGGCGCGTATTAAGAAGATTTAGGTGGCCGAGAGCAGCAGGCGCACTGGTATAAATAGCGGAATAATAGCGAGGTTATGGTCTCGTCTCCGTTGCCCTCCGCCTCCTTCGACGCCTGTTCCGTGGCAGTCCCTCTTCCACCAAGAGGGGTCCAAACGTATGGGGTGACGTCCAGGGCCCCTCCATGGGTGGGCCGGCGCGAACCACCGGCCTCGGCGCGTAAAATATCATCGCAAACCGCAGCCCGATAAATTTCGCGATATTGCCCGAGTGAAACCGCTCACCGGTGAAAATAAGAATGCAAATGGCCGCGCGTACGTGCTCGTCCCTTCCTCCCTCCCCCTGCACTCGCCTTCGTGTATCGCTCGTGTTACGTATTCTCGCGAAAACTCTTCCTCCCCCCTTTCGTTTTCATCGAGCCACCAGAGGTCGTCGTACATTATCATCATTTAAGAATGAAATTATAATCGAGTCTGAAACTGAATGTTCCTGTAAACTTCAAAGAATGGACCTCGGAGTAGGAGACTTGGCGACTGATGTGAAATATTGTTGCTTTCGAATCAAATCTGCCAGAGTCTGAAAAGTTGAACTATCGCGTGACTTGGTTGCTTTCTGCGAGTCGGTCACGGACGTAAACACCTGAATCCACTGGATCCACTGGAAGATCTATCTATCTGCGATCGTGACATCGCCGCGTCTTCTTCGGGGTTTGAGTACGGTTGATTATGGAAGCAGAAGGTGTCTTGGATGGATCATTGGATGGATGTTGATTCGGCGAGATAGGTTTCCCTTCGATGGAGGGGAATTCGCCTTCGTGGGAATGGGTGGTAGGAAGTTTACTTTGTAGCTGGTTCGCCGACGAACGGAATAATTGCAGGCCTGCGATAGTCGCCATGGGGAGGCTTTCGGTCCCACGTTCCCTCCACTGGGATTCTCCAGTCATTCGAATAGCAAAATTATCGAGTCAGTCGAGTGAAACTTTCTGTCTCTTTTGTTCGCGAAATATTTTTGCGATAACTACACCTGGAAGTTCAGAGCACTGAGATCAACAGTTTAAACAGTTGAGACTTGCACGCATAGTGGAACTAGCATGGCATTCTCCACTATGTCCCGACGTTGAATGCCGCGCAAGACAGGCGAACGCGAGATTAGTGAAAGACGCAAGCGAAGAGATTGGAATTCATCGCGAAAAACCAGTCGTTTAAGTCATATTGGGACCAACACGATATTTATCGCGACAGAGTGCCACACTAGTCGTCGCGAAATCACAAAACCAGACCGTAAGAACGCAAACGAACCGTTCACGGGGTGAAAACATTTCGGCCACGTCAGGTGTCTGTCCGACCGGAGACGTAATCTTATTAAACGGTTATTAGTTGTGAGCCAACGTGGCTTGTCAACATTTAGACGTCTGGCAGACACGAGAACACGGTGTCTTGCTTCTCTACACAGTCGTTTCGCTACATTCTCAAAGTCTTCTCGAAAGGCTAGCAGACAGATAGTTCGAGTAGAAAGACTGAACTTCTACGAGTGACGTTTAGAATTTTAGTTAGATTTGGATTCGCAATCGACGAGAATATGCGATGAATTTTTTACTTTTACTTTAAATCTACGATCGAGTCAGAGTCAACACGTTTCGCGGAACGACGTAAAACACATTGGCATTCGCCAATTTTTGCGCGACTCAGTGGATACCGTTGCTCCTCGATCGCTATCTGAACAGATAGACGCTCGACGTGTTACATTTATCGATATCGAAAAGTCGTTGTCGGACGACGTTTCGATGTTTCCATTCAGGCTGCTCGGCCCGAATTCCTGCTCCTCGGACTGTTGCTCCCCAGCCAGCCGGTGCGTGTTGCGATCGAGATGACTGACGTACTGACGGGAAACATCGCGACCCCCCGCTGTCGAATGTCGTCGAGCGGATCGCGCGAGTGACCGATGTGGGTGAATGTTTCTGGGCCGGGGCAACGCTGAAACAAGAACAAGAAACAAATGCGGAAAGAGATGCGAAGGAGGCGAGACCTTAGGATTGTTTCAACAGCAGTGAAAGCGGCGCAAGCGTCGCCAGATGAAGAGGAGATACGAGAACTGTGAAATCTTGGTAGATTATTCGTGAAGATGCGAAACGAGTCGTACTCTACTTATACGTAGCAATAAGCTACTTACTTTCGTATCGTCACAGATAATTTCAAAACGGTTCAGCTTCGTTCTCAAAACGAGAAGAACGCTTCGCCAGGTTCGACGAGAGATCTTACCGATCGATTCGGAGCTACGTTCGCGCGACGCTATCTCGGCCGGTTGTGAGTCTTACGGGTCGGCCGGAAGTGGTGGTCTTTAAAGTGAAGAAGGCGAGGGTGAGCAGTCCGCTGGCTATCTGGACCAGAATCTCGATCGAATTGGCCACGGAGGTTCGCACGGTTTACGACGTGCGAAGAGAGAGAGAGAGAGAGAGAGAGAGAGAGAGAGAATAAAGGAAGAGTGTATGGTGTGTAAAGGACTAAAGCGGGTGGATAAGAGAAGGAAGGAGAGGAGGGAATGGGCGAAGGACAAAAAACGGCCGAGGTCCCGTGTATTCGAACGAGCACGGCCAACACCTTCTTGCTCTTGTTTGCCACCGACTGCGTGTAATTTCTTAGCAAAGGCGTTAATGAGGGGCTTGGCTCGAGACGGTAGATCACCGCGCGGACCTCGAGAGAGCCGCCGGGGCTGAAGTTTCTCCGTTCTCTCGCACACCCATTCTCTCCCCTTCCCTTTCCCCTGACCCCCCATTTTGTTCTCTTCTCTTTTCTCCTCGCTTTTACTCGCCGTGCATCCTCTCGTCCTAGCTGCTCGCTTCGTCTTGCTCCGTCTCTCCCCTTTTCGTCCCATCACGCGCGCGTTTCCCTCTCCCTCTCTCGCAAATCGTCTCTTCTTTTCTCTTCTCTTCTCTTCTCTTCTCTTCTCTTCTCTTCTCTTCTCTTCTCTTCTCTTTCTTTCTTTCTTTCTTTCGGTTGGTTGGCTCCACGGAGGTGGTGTTCACGAGCTGTGCGCCTCGAGGTAGTGCTACCGTGTACCTGAATTCCGATCTACGCTCAGATACGGGACTGAAGCTCGCCAAGGAAGTATCTAGATGCCGGTGTATCCAGGATACTGCTCCGCGCCGTACGCCTTCGGCCCCCGAACCACGTTCCCAAAGAAACGACCACTCGACTTCGCGACTCCCGTAGAGATCCCATAGGATCCCTCCGCCACCTCGAGGGCTGCTCGAGAAATCGCGTCCTCGCGCGAAATGTCGAGCTTGGTCCTCTTCGACCATTTCGCGTGCAGCGAAAGCCTCAAAATTCTCCGAGTTTCAATCTTTCTCTCTCTCTCTCTCTCTCTCTGTTTTTGTCGTGCACGAACATGCGGTGTGAAGTCGCGATTCTTGAAATTATTACGTCCGCAGTTCGTTTTAATCGTATTTGTAATTCTCGAATCGCGACTCAAACCAAGACGAAATCCCACCCCTCTTTGAATCGAATCCAAATTTTAAAACGCGTCACGATTAAACGCTTACCAGCAGCTTTTAATAATTAGAAACCACTTGCAGAGGGCAAGCACTGAAAGATCCTCGAAGGGGGGAGGGGGCGCTCGTGCAGTTCACTAACGCAATGCCGCGACGGCCTTCCTCTGTTGACTTTATTTTTAATTGATTCCATCCATCGGCCTTGTGAAATCTCGCCAAAAATCCCTTATCAACTTCTTGTTCTTTAACTAGCCTGAACAACTACGACCGCGTCGATTTATTAATAATCCGGTTTTCATTGGCGCACACGCTGTCGCGAAAATAATGTCGCGTGGCCACGAGTGGCTGGCTGACCTTTGACCCGCTTCGACCGTGGTGTGGATGGTGCGACCAGTTTTTCGACCGTATTCGCCGGCATTCTGGGCATTCGTTTTCGCGGTATCAGCCTCTCTCGAGTTTCCTTTCACAGTCAGAAGAACGACAGCCGCGGGTTTTCCCTGTTTACGCACCTTCGCGCGTGAAAGAAAGCAGTGGAATTCGGTCGTAAAGCAGCTGGAGAAAACCGTTCGCCATTCATCCCGACCGAACGAACAAGAAACACGGACGAAGAGGGGGAGGGGGGAAGAAGGAGACGGCGAGGCGATAGCAACACGCGTGTACGACGAAGCAAATGACAAGAGCGGACGAAATGTAAAGACACCGACCGCTTCTGGTTACGTCGAGAGCAACGCTCGGCCTCCGCGAGATTGTTTCAGCTCGAGGATGAGATTCGAATAGACTGTTGCACTCGACAGCACATCGATCGTTTCGTAATCGAGCGCGAAGGTGCGTAACACGGTGTGGGAGACGAGCGAATGACTTTGGAGTGCTAGCCTAGAGGTTTGTCGAGTCAGAAGTTTCCCCAAGTTTGAGAAGTTTTCCGTGTAGCGATGATGAGGCGTTGAAGTTTTCTCTAGAGACATGACTGTTGCGTTGACTGTAAGTGGGTGGATGAAACGAAACATCCGGTGAAGTTGAAGTCGTTCGTTGACGTTGTCTGATGTTCATTTTTTCTCTTGGAGGCGTTGAAAGCTAATGCTTTTAACGTACCTGTTGCGATCAATTCTGTTTTAACGAGCTCTTGCGATAAATCTTCTTCGAAGAGCTGCGAAATTTCGGAACTTTAGAGACAATGTCTCGCAGTACAAAATTCCAGTTAACCGACTGCTCGATTGCCTGACTCTTGCTGGCTGAATCTACTTCTGAACGTGGGCTCTTATCGCGTGAACGGAAAATAACGCGTAGCGAGGAAAATTGGTGTTTTATTGTACGAGTAGAAAGCGGCGAATTTAATTGTTGCGATTCTTTTCTTCGCCGATTCGAAGCTACGTTGCTCGAAGGAAATTTAGAAGCAACATCGGCGCGACATCGGCCGTAAAAGAAGGTGAAACTCGATCGTAAAGTCAAGAAGGAAATCGTCGGTCGTTAATTATGCAGGTCGTTCCATTCGAGAATCTCTTTAATTGCGATTCCGTTTTGATTGATTGCAATGACGTTGCTGTTCGTGGAAGCGCGCGTACCGCGGAAAAAGCAGAAAAAAAAAAGAAAAAGAAAAGTAACGTCGATCAAAGTCTTTGGACGCGAAGGAAAGAAACTTTTTCTACGTGACAGAAGAATGAAAATTAAAATTATTCATTATATTTTATATAATTCAATTTAATATATATATCAATTATTTAATAAATAATGTATAAATTATAGTCCTCTCGTAAAAATAATTTAAATAATTTATAGATAGAAACCAATCTGACTTACGTCGATTTGAACTCAAATCATGTAGGAGAAGAACATCATTAGAACTGAACAGACTTAATTACTAAACTTCTGCATTTAAAATTTATCTTAACTCGACATCGACGTCGCAAGAAAGTCGACGATATCCCGGAAACTTTAAAACTTGGCAATCTTATTCTAAAACTAGCAGTAGCACGAGCTCCAAGCTCTCGGTTCAAATCGCTTCTCGATATAAGCAGACTGCGGTCTTTCGTTATATAACAGATGTAAAAATATTGTACAAAATTGCGAAAGACGCGGCGTAGAAAATAATCTTCGAAGCTCTTGATACGTTCACAAGAATGTAAATTTCTAACAAATGACATAACGCTCATGACCGAAGTGTCAAGTGGAGGGAAGCTAACGTAGGCAACAAAGTTGACGAATCCTCGCGATTCTCACGCGCTCGGCGTATCACATAGAAATATATACATAGAAGTACATAAAAGAGCGGCGCCGTCGGTGCGTGCAAGCGCGGAGAGCACCGGAGTAAATCAATAGCGGTATGTAAATGCTGAAGTCACAATGGGCCGCGCGGAGGATTGAGGAATCGGCGGAGGCTGGCCACGGTAATTTTCCCACGTGTCCGTCCACGGTTTATCTGCTCGGGCTCGGGGCAGGGCGGCCGCGCGATCCGCTCGGCAGCATCGTTTAACCAATGTCGCTCAACGACGCCGATGTACGCGTTGCACGCGCGTTATATACCCTCGGTGCGCATAGTTGCAGGCCGGCGCGGCGCAGCTATGCGACCGGGCGCGCATCGCTGCTCGCAATCAACATACCTGAAAGCTGCGGAAAAAAGCGCGCCCCGACCGGGGGCCCTTGATAGAATTCAATCGCGCGAGATTACGTTTCGTGTTTGTTTGCGCCTGGCGTATCCCTACGTATCGAGCAGATGTTTTATTACCTCGCGTCTATTAACCCTTTCCGCTGCGAGAGGCGTGCACACTCTGCGCTCGAAAGCTACAAACTCGGTCAGCACTCGCGGATTTTCAATTGGTCTCGTTCTGGTCTCTAAACATTTCGTAGGCCCTGTGTCCTGTGTCGTGTGTCTCTTGCATTTCGTCGAGACTAATAGAGATAAGAGTTGTTGCGTCCTCGTGGCACTTTCGAAAGAAGTCGCTTATTTATGGCGATATCGAAACCTTGGCGTACTGATAGAATTCCTAGTGCGGCGAGTTTTATGTCTCGCGAAAATTCGAAGTTCAAGTTTAGAAGTTTTGATTTGCCAATTGGATCGTTGGATTACGTGAATTTTTCAAAGAATTTAAGTTAAATAATTATATTCTCTTCTTGTTCGTAAGCCTGTAAGCGTTTCGGAAAGTAATCGACAAACGGATCATCGGTTGGCGAAATCAACACCGGATAATGCGAAACTAGCGCGAACTAGTTGGAACGGGATAATGAAAAACTGCGCAAACGTATCCCATGTAGTCGAAAATTCGTGACGAGAAATAATTCTTAAAACAAGTCCCGTTAAAAGATCGAAGGAGTCCCATTTTCCTCGGAACGATTTCCTCCGATCTCGCGGCTATCGAGGAGCAAAGAGTCGATCACGATCGGTAAACGAAAGACTGAGAGGTGGAAATATCGGTCGTCGGATGTTTCGGAGGAGGAGGAGCCATGTCTCCGGACGTTCTGTTAGATGCCGGTACATTGAAAATCGTTCCGGGGAAAGCGAGCTGGAATCGTTCGCTGTTTAAAAAGAAAGTCTGAACGGTCGGGTTAGAAGGATCTCCGAGGCTCGGCGAGGTCTCGATTTCTTCTCGGTGTCTCCTTCTCGCCACGTATTTCCTGCATCCGCGCGGCGATTCGCAACGACGGACAAAATTTACGCCTCGGCCAGTGCAAGAAGCGCGCCGCTCATAAAGCGCATGGCATAAATCAGGGGAACCTACCACCTCCTCCGATCTCCTCGTCGCCTTCTCTCTCTCTCTCTCTCTCTCTCTCTCTTCTTTATTCCTCCTCCGCCTTCTTCGCGATTCGGTTCTCTGCCGCGGCAGGTCGTCGGTGGCTTCAAGTTCGAACGGGTCGAGTAGCTCTACGGTAATTACCACGGAACGCTTTGCCGATCCAACGTGAACGCGTCGTGGTAATTTATAAATTACGCTGTTCCGAGCAGCTCGTCACCGAGTTGTTGATCTTGTCATCCGCGGTGTTGCTGCGATCGACGCTACAGTGCTAATTAAAAAGGCACATTCGGGTGAGCCTTCTTTCACAGAAGGAAGGTTTTCGAAGATTCAGACAGAGTTTTACGTCGTGTGTCATTTCAAAATTGTCAATTATTCGATATCTAGAATTCTCAGACTATTTTATTGAAAATGACGCAACGCTCGACGAAACAGAACAAAATGAACGACAATGACAAAATCGTCGATCGAACTTGGAAATTGGAAATCTGGAAGCTGATTCACCAGAATACCGAGATCGAGCTGCGCTTGTGTGCATCAAATTTTCCTTAAACGTTCTCTGAGCAACTGGCCAGAGGTTTCAGCCAGACCCGCATACTTCAGCGCGATTTATCGGCACTCGAAATAGTGTAGCGTACGTGATCTCTGGCCGGTGAGAACAGGGATACACACACCGAGCCTCCGGAGGACAGCTACGGACCTATAGGCGAATTACAAGTCGGTACTTTGTCAAGGAGACACGTGACTAGCGGCAAATGAAGCGAGTTACGCGAGACCAAGTCGCGTCGTTCCGTGAAAACGCCGTCTTAGTTCCGCGAGCCGTTTGCAACGCGTTAGAGATCGTTCGTTCGTTCGTTCGTTCGTTCGTAATTTTACCTCGTCGCAGTAACTATCGGAGCATACTGCTCGCGCGACTTCCTGTTCTTTTCCTGCTACTTATCACGATGCGTTCATTAGCCGAACGTGTACGATCCAACTAATGGTTCTGTTACATCAGCCTCGAGATAAAAATCCAGTTTCATCTAAATCTTGCGCAAGACACTGCTGATTTATCTCGGGTTTTTGTTTCTCTTTTCTCAGTTTTTGGATTAGATTATTATGTACAGAATGCATTCGTCCCTAGGTTACGACATGCAGCCAGAAAATAGATTGTAGACGTTGATTCAAACGATCGACGAGCCTTCAAATTTTAACAAGATTTGTTAAAGAAATGTTATATTAGCGAATTTATGAAAACTTGGCAAAAGATAAGTTTGAGGACAAATCGTCCGAAAATATTAACATTAACGATGAAAATGAAGTCGAACATGCAAGTATTTCAAGCGACGAGGATAATGAGTTTCTGCCAATTAAAAAGAACAAGTTGTTGATTGTTTTGAATTACAGTAGCGACACTGAATAAAATTTACTTTTGTTTTCCGAAATGTCATTATTATTATTATTATTTTTTCTTTTTTTTTGGTTAACTTACGTGTTGTTTCGTCTTGTACTGAAATTTTCATTCGCGTAAAACGAAACGCGAAATTTCCCCATGAACACGGAAGAAGAGAGACAGAGACTCAATTGAGGACACATTTGTATCGAGTCGGCGACAGGTAAAAGCGGAATCGAGAGTTAGGTCGCGGCCTAAGGACGACACCGCGGAGCGTGGATTTCGTGCCCGGGGAATGGCGCGCGTCTAACTAACGAACACAATCCACGCGCGGTGGGGAGGACAGAGGGGAAAGAGGGGTCCCCCACCTGATCTCGAAGAGTCTCACCGCGTATCGCCCAACCCCGCGACCGACGCCTCGCGACAATGTTACACCCGACGCTTTCACTAGCGTTCGAACTATCGCCAGCGGCTGTCGCGCAATTTCTGCTCGAACCAGCTGCTCGAAGCTGACGGCCGACCGAGTTGAGGCGAGGCAAAGACTAGGAAGAAATCGATGGAGGTGTCGATTCGAAATTGGAACTGGATGTTCGGAACGTAATTTGGTCGCATTGTTCGACCTTCGAAGCGTCTCGATTATCGCACGAATACCGAGTGCCGAGTGCACTTTTGGAATTGACGCGCGCTGCTTGAAGGATGCGAGAAACACGGTAGTGTTTATAGCACATTAGGGATATTTATCGCACACTGGAGTTTCAGGACAAAATGTAATAGTATAATATAATTTCAGCCGATAGCGATGGGACTGTCCCTTTCAGAATTTTTTAATTTAGTTAACCTACCAATCGACATAGGAAAAAGATACTCTAAATAAAAATATAATTTCTCGTTTTCGTGACTTTCACGATTTATTGCTTCGCGTGAATCTCCAAAAATCAACGAAGAGATCCGTCAGAGATCTTCAACTTCTAAGCCATTGGCTCGTTCTTCTCCTTCTCCAGAGAGAAGAATGTTTGTCACACGAAACAACAGTCAGCGCGTATTAGCGTATTAGCTTTATAAAAAGAAAGTTGCAGGATGGCGGAGGATGAAGCAGGAAGCGGGCACCGAGTAGATTGGTTTTATCGACGCGGTGCTATCTTTCGAGTGCCAGGCGAGATATTGAGATACGACTTCGGCGTGGATACGTGGTAGTTCGGCATTTTCACGCCGGACGGGAGAAGAGGCAAGAGGCAGAGTCTTCTCGGTCCACGAGTTGACCATCGCGCGCGATATAGAAGGAGAGGCGGCTGAGGTGACCCGCGGTAGACTTTCACCCGCACTCGCCGCGACCTCACGCATACGAACCGGTCGATTCTGCCGGCATAGTCGACCGTCTCACGGACACCGACGACGACGATGACGACGACGACGACGACGCCACGAGCGCAACACGACTCTTGAGCTAGCCTCTTGAGAGAGCACGAGGAGAAGCAGAAGAGCAGTCGCGGTGGACGAAGCGAGAGAAGAGGAAGAAGGGGAGGGGGAAAGAAAAAAATGAAGGGGAGAGGCAGCAGCCACGCTGCTGCGGCCGAGAAACAACGCCGAGAGAACGCGCCGCAGGGAGAGACAAGGAGGCTTTTCAGCTGGAGGTGGAAGCAGAATGGTGAAGAAGGAGGATAAACCGGCACCTGTACCCTCATAACATATAGCCGTGCCCCTCTACTCGGGATCCAAGCGGACTCGTCTCCGGCTCGTACGTACGCATCCGCGGGTGTTGGACCGTGCGTTCGCCGTTTGTTTGACGGCGAGAAGGCGCAGGGTCCGTCGCGCGACACCGGCTGCTCCTCTTCTCTCTCTCTCTCTCTCTCTCTCACTCTGTCGCTCGCTCTCTCTATCGTTGCCCTCCATCCCGGACACCGATATTCTACGCCAGTGGAAGCCATCCGTCAGGGATTCGAGATCTCGCGCGAGGATATACGGCTCTGCGGTGGATGGCCTGGCAAAGAGAACGTTCTCGCTGCGTCTCGCTATTTGTCTTCCTTCCCGTTGATATCCGATACGCCGGCTACCTTCTTCGTCTTCGAGCCTCGCAGCTCTCGTGCTCTATCGGCCCCGGCGGCTCTACCATCGAATCCCCCGACGGGGGATGCTCCACGGACACAGTTTCCAACGATTCCGCGTTTCCTTCTTCTTGGATCTATCGATCGCTGGCTTTGTAACATACCGTTTAGTTCGCCTCGAGTTCGCCGAGTCGAAGGGATACTAGGATACTGCCGGTGGTCTTGACGGATCAATAGGGTCTTCGTTCTATTCGATGGCTGCAATTTTCTCGCAAAAATTGCAACGTCTTTCGTAACGATGTCGATGTCACTTAATAATCTCCGCTTATGTTCCTCTTCTTTTTTTCGAAAAGACGAGTATATCCTGTCAGCAATTATACCGGAACAATTACGGGAATTGGAGGGAATTTATCGACTAACGTCTGTTTATGGCTACTCGACTCGATTCGGTGGAGTCGAAAATAAAGCTGAGGGAAATTCGCGGAGAAACCATGGGAAAAGGTGATTCGTGTGGGATGAAACTACGGCCCTGGGAAGCACGTACGCGATGCCGTGGCATAGAAGTGTGTTCGTCTATATACAAAGCGTAGGCGGCGCTCGTAGCAGGTGCTCATTAGATTACAGGGACGATGTTCGAGATGTTAGCCACCTTTTACTCACTGCTCGAGAGGCCTCCACGCAAGATTGGGATCTCCGTGGTGTTCTCTCGACGTCGTTCGGAACAACCGTCTCCTCTTCCATACGAAACACATCGTGCACTGTTCTCCCTTTCTTCCCTCTTCGTTCTTCCTCCTCTTGAAATCCTTCCAGCTCTGAATCCAGTTTAGACCAAAGTCTATGTTTGACTATACCTCAAACTTTACAAAATAATCGTCAAATTTCTGCTTTAACTTTAATCTTTCGAATCAGCGTCGAAACAGCAAATAGTAGACAAAAGTGGTCAATGCAAATTCACGTAATTTTGCTCCGATTCATTGATGATGATCAGCCGATCTAACGCGAGATTAAATAGATTAGGCAACATCTGTTCGACGATGAAGGAATGAAATACGCTAATAAATAACACACAACGTGTTACGCAAAGGTATTACACGAACGGAGGATCCCTGTTGTCGCTGTCAGCCTCCTATAAATTTTAACCCGCATCTTTTCCGTTAAAATATGCCCGTTCTTCCCGTGTGACGATCGTGCTTCCTCCTCACGGAACTACCACGTTGATCCACATAGAGTAAGAGAGTAAAGAAATTCCTTCAGGACCGGTATCAGGGGTAGGAACTCGAGGACGCCGGTAGTGCGTTTATCGCAGCAGGAAGTCGCCATACAAATGATAATCTAAGTCTTGTATCGCGTCGTGGATCACCCCGTTCTACAGGTCGTTTCATTAATATCGTCATCAACAATTTTTGTGCAACGACCGCTGAATGTAACTTACAAACACGGGGGCCTAAGACTTTTCGTAGCAAATATAAAATTCGCTTCTTTTCTAACGAGTATCCTCGTGACAGAACAAATTTTTACTCAAACGTCGGTGCGTGATAACATTTTATAGCAGATAGAGTAAGTCGGAAAATTTTCCGATCGATACTCCCAGGGAATTTAGATCTAAACGATAATAGAAATAGTTTTTTTAAACTACTGCGCAGTATAAGATATCAGACGGTGTATCGGATTGTCCGACTGCAAACCATCCGCTTCTACTTGTGTCGCCGCGTCACGTTCTGTATTTCTGCGGCTTCGTAACCAAGTCTAACGTTCGCCGCAGTTTCGCACGATAATTCTCAACGAATTTGTCGCTCCATATCTCGTCCCGGAATTTATGAAAGCCGGCCTCGCCATAATTTACGCGGTCAGAGTTGCGCGCAGTAAATAACAGCGGACAAAGCGACGCTGGAAGGTCTGCGCCGGACGCCCTTGCGGAATTCAGGACCCCTGTCCCTACAGCAGAATCGGTAACGCACCTTTGCCTCGCGCAATCCTTCCCCCCCCCCGCCCCTACGCGTTCTTCTCTCCACGGGAAATGGACAAAGGAATTTTTCTGATTATCGATTAAATATAATGTTTCGGTCTAGGAATTTAGGAATTCTTCCTATCTTTGGATATTCGATTCCTCTTTTATCCTGTTGGATCCTTCGTTTGATTTCCATTTCAGATGCTTCGGTCTCTCGCGATTTCTGGGCTAGAGAAACAAGATAATGTTACAGCATTATTGCACTGATGTAAATTTCATACAAATTTTTCATTTCGATTCATACTGAACGAGCTTTCTTTCATTGAGATATTCACACACGCAAACAAGAACGAAGCTGTATCGGTAGCTAATCGATGATACCAAGTCCGATCCAACGGAGTTTCAGTGCAGTCTCGTAAAAAGGAAACCACCCACGGAAGATGTCGTACTCGATCGAGGTACACCGATTAACCGATCACGTGCAATCGCGATCAGCGCAATATCGAGGCCCAGATGCGGCCTGGAATCGTGATCGAAATCGGAGTCGGCGGTGCGACCGATCCTAACCCAATGATCCCGTTCGATTTCGAAACGGAACCGGGTCGCGCGGGAGGCCTTTAAGAAATTTCGTCTCGTTGGCAAAACTCGCTGCTGCTGTTGCTTCGACTCCGCTTCCGCGAGAAGGTGGCGGGCACCGCCAGATGGCCACGTCGCGCTCGCTGCACGAGAACTCGAATCGCCGAACAGAATCTAATTACCGCCTAATTAGGACGATCGTGTATCGTCGGAGCGATTGCATCGAACAACGAGTTAAGGAGCGGTGCACGGCCCCGGCCGATAGGCCATATTTCCTCCGCGCGGACGACTTTCGTTACACGGTGAAAATGATTAGCGACAAAGCGGCGCAACTCGATCGTTAATTACCGCGACACACACCGCTCTCTCTCCGTGATACCGTTCCATCGATTTTTCTTGCCTCTCTCGAGTTCGCACGAGGTTGACTGGTCCTTGACTTGGTTCTTGAACTCGCAGCTTCGCTCTGTGAAACGTGAAAAAAAGAGAAAGTGAGAGAGAGAGAGGACAGACAAAAAGGAGAAAGGATAGCGAAGAATCCATAGAACCCGTTACTTAATCCCATTAACATAATCGAACGGTCGATCTAGCGCGTCCTCGCGAATGAAGCCTGAATTTAGCGTCTGTCGGCTCGTGTAATGTTCCCTCACTGGCAATCAGCCAGGCGAAATAAAGCTGTTGTACGTGTTCGCAAATAGTCGCGGTTTGCTTGTGCCGCGTTTCAATAGTGGCTCTGGGTGTACATCTTCCTGGAATCGTCGCTAGAAGACGACGGATCTTCAGCGCGAAGGGGCGGGGCACGGAGATGCAGAAGGAAGATCCAGTAACTGGCGGCCAGCCAGGCTTAATGACGATGTTAATTAATATATTTGAAGCGTCGGCGACGCGGCCGAGACGGCAGGAAACCGCTCGCGTCGATTAGCATAAGCAAACCGAGCGAGCCGAGCGCGCTCGAAGTGTTAATTGTTCGCTAGGTCGCCGCGTGGTCAGGTGATGCCGCGGAAGAGGGTACGAAGCTAGACGGGCGACAGAGATGCCAGGCCAGAGACGATGGAGGAAACTTTGTTTTGAAATACCGATAAAAAATATCGACGAGAAATATCGAAGAGAATATACTTTTCGTGCAATTTTCAAATTTTCAAATTTCCAAATCGTATCTCTGCAATCGTACCTTTTCAATCGTTCACCGTTGATAAATGGAAAAGTGATTAGAGTAGACGGAGGAAGAAACGTTGAATATTGACAGAGGAAATATCGCAATGGGTAAAATGGATGAAGAAATGAAACCTTCGAAAGAGGAGGGAAAAAAGAGAAGGTGATTAGAAATGTGATTTCGATGTGCCAAAGACTTGGTGGACTTCGAAGACGAATTACACAAAACTCAAACATCGGGCAGAGAATTCCGTGAAACACAGCACGAGGAGGAATCAAAGTACTTCGACGAAAGGTCTAGGAAGCTCGTGATCGTAGAAAACGGGTCGCCGGAGAGAGAGAGAGAGAGAGAGAGAAGAAGTCTCTCCCAACAAAAAGCGCAAAAAAGAAAAGAGAAGAAAAAAAGAAAACAGAGGAATTCTCTCGGTTAGAGACGAGTTAAAGAAAGAAAAACCAAGGAAAAGACGGTGCCTCGTACCTGACGGTGAAGCGCGAAACGACGCGTGTGTCCAGCGCGGCGTAGTTCCTCTTAATGCGAGTCGAGTGCTCGGCAAACAAAGTCGCATTAGTGCGCACCCGATCCATTAATGAAATCAAAACGAAACTCAAAACGGAGAAAAGAAAGAGAGAGAGAGAAAGTAGAGACGAGTCGTTCCTTTCGCCGGATTGCGTCATTAGAGCTGGCCAAGTCAGTCGGATTAATCGTGGGATCAGGGATACGCACGCCCGCCGGTTATGTCACCGCCATTATTTCATCCGTTTACGTCTTCTTCATGCGACGTCCGCGTATTTCGTCAGAGATTGGCCCGACGCGCGCGTGCACGCGCATCATTAATGCGCGTAATAACAGCCACGAGCGACAACCGAGACGGATATCGCGGATATGAATTATACGAGAGGGGGATGGATATCGCGTGGTTCGTTAGTCGTAAATTGCTGCCCGCGCAGGGTGTGTTGCTTGGTTACTCGCGAGTTTGCCAGTTTGTACGAAATGAATTTCCGCCGCGACTTTTTGCTCCGGCAACGAGTAATTGCCAGAGTGAAGGATATATGAAGGAGCAGGGACGTTCGAGAGATACTCGGTACTCAGATACTGGAGTACCGTTCGTTCGAGAAAGGATTGTTCGAACAGGGGCAAATTTTGTGGAACGTTCAATGTTTCTTCGTTGGTTACGAAGACGAAGAATACCGATGATTGTATCATTACTAAATTGGAGTATACTTATCATATGATTTATCGTAAAAGATTATTTGAATAGCAGCAAATTTTTGGAAGACGTTGAATCCAAATTGGAGTTTAGTTGTCATGTCATGATCGATCATAAGAGATTGTTAGAGCAAGAGGAAATTTTTGGGGATGTTGAACACTTCTTTGTTGGTAACGAATAATTATGTAATTGCTCAAAACTGACAATCCAAATTGTTTAAGTTTAGTTATCACGTTGTAATTGATCGTAAAAGATCATTTGAAAACAGGAGCAAATTTTGGAAGACGTTGAATATTTCTTCGAAGGTGGGAAGATTACGAAGGTGGAAAATACTGAGAGTTGTATAATTACTTGATTGTATAATTGACAATCGAAATTGGAGTTTAATTATCACATGATTGATCGTAAGAGATTAAAAGATGTTTCTTCGCTGGTTACGAAGATGGACAATACTGATAATTGTTTGAAATTGACAATCTAAATTAGAATTTAGTTATCCATACCGATCGTGAGAGATCGCAAAAAATACAACGTTATCCACGATTAATCACACGAGCGAAGAATGTCCGAGTAGAGCTTCTTTTCCATCAAGAAATTTTTTCCCAATGTTTTCCCCGTACAAATCATTGAATAACGTCAGGTAAAAGAAAGAAAAGCTAATAATTCTCGTTTCGGTGTCGTATTTAACTCTCGATAAATCCAAGCATCGCCGACCCACGAGTTCCCATCATTTCCGCCGGGATCGCTCAATCAGCTGACTCTCTCAGGCACTTTGTTTGTCATTCAATCTTAATTTCACCAGAAACCGACAAACGCCGATCCTGCCCATGATCGGGCAAAAACCGATTAATACACACGCTGGTGTACGGCCAATCTTCCGGAGCTGCAAGATACTCTGGCGCTTCGATTAGACAGCCATAATTTAGCCGTCGCGTAAGGACTGCCATTAAGATTATTTTCCATATTTACGGTATTCCTCCATTACTCGAACGATAAAGCGCAGAAGGAGAAAGATCGATCACACGCGCTTGGGCACTCGATCGTTCGCAGACTCGGCTTCCGCTTGAAAACCCGCGGACAAACGGGTCGATGCCTCTTCCTCGGTCACAATATTCCTCTTCCATCGATAATTCATGCAATTGAATTGAACAATTGAAGAATTTCTGTGTCGGTCTAACGATAGGTCATTCTACGAGTTTCTCAGCTTCCCTACGTTAAATTCACGTCACGTTTGCTCGAGAATTAAAAAACGCCAAAAAAGGAAAAATCCTTCTTGCGAAGAAATCTGTCTCTCGAATTTAGTCTTCCGATTCCATAAAACGACGAACAGAGAGAGAGAGAGAGAGAGAGAAGTTCGTAAGATTTCGTAATTGATATCTCGCGCTCTTCCTCCTCCGTCCCGATGTTCAATTCAAATATCGTTGCCATAAATCGGCCAAACTGTCGCGATATTTATAAACGGCGGTGCATGCGCTGCGGAGAATCGGTGAGCCTGTGACTGCTCGCAAATCTCGAGCGACGCGACGAGAAGCGGCTGGCAAGCGCGAACCGATACATATACGGACGCGCGAGGGGCCGAGTGAATAATACCAGCCGCCCGATTTGTACGCTATTAGCGCCGAGAGTGGATCGCTGGCCGATCGCCACGGCGTAATTCTCGATCGTACGACCGTTACTCCGCGAAAATCGGTCGTAAAAAGCCGCTGGCGAGTCCCGCTCGCTCTCCTTTACCTCTGTGGCAGCCTATACCAACAACGACAACGGCGACTTATCGGCCTCGCGCAGTTATGTACGCGTAAATTCTCTTATCTCTCCCGAGGATACAGGAACCTGCACTGGCCACTCCGTTTTCCTCTCAGTCGATATCTGACATTGCGTCTCCGTTTCCACGGAGTTTCCACGATTGTGGATGCCCGATAAAGCGAAACCAGGTTTCCAAGTGCGCTCTGACTGTGTTCCGCGGCCACTGCTGCACTGCGGTAGAATTTTTTTTATCAAAGAATTGAAATTAAAAAGTTTCCCCTCTGAAGAACCCCCATGTCGTGTTTCCAAGTGTTTGATTTCCCCGGAAGTCTTGCCAGTCTAGTGTCTAATTATTCGGAAAATCGGCGGAACGAATTTTCATCAATCCGGTGAGATTCGTTTCTGTTAGAAAGGATGTTATTAGAAAATGCATTCGAGGGATTCGCTGATGCATTAGAGGAAAGTGAGAAAGTACATAAGCGCGTTTGCGAACTCCAATTTCATAATTAGATAAAGTAGACGTAATTGGTCCCTTAGCCAACGATTTTTCCTAGGTTACGCGTGTTAGCGGTTCGGGTATTTATCACCTCAAGCTGCGTCTAATGTAAGACGTTGAAATATTATACATAATTTGTACTTAGGCTGCTCTTCGTCCGATCTGACGTTAAAGCCCGGGTTAAAACACAAATATACACGGGTTTCGTTCGTTCTACACGTTCGGTCTTTAATCTACGCATCCAGAGATTGACTGACAATGAGTATTAGGATGATACGGACGATCCTTCAGATAATTAGGACCATAACCTCGATTACAATCGAGCTTGTAATAAGATAGCGATGGCACACGCGTGGTTGACGGATTGTTCGAGGAATACTTAACTCAGCCTTCCAGCGGTCATTAAATATCATCCACCGATATTAACGGTTATTAATAAAAAAAAAAAAAAATGACAGCTACACACTGATGGAAAATTCTACGGGACAGAATGGTTTAATTTCCAATCTGTTTCATTTCAAGCATTTTCTAATAACATCCTTACCTCCGCGGTAATGGATCTCTCCAGATGATAAAAATTTGTTTCGAAACGTTAGAACCATATTTCGCGAACGAAATTATAAATTTTCATGCTTCGTAATTCCTACTTACTTGCATTAAAAGTAAATTGAGTTACTTCTCCCTAACTAACTTACTTACCTACACGACGACGAGTAAAACGTTTCGATCTCCCATGCGCGGAGAAAGGGATTCCTCGGCAAAAGGGAACAGTTGTTCGCCAGGTGAATTCCCGCGAATTAGCTGTGCGCGAAGCTGGCCTCTCTCTCTCTCTCTCTCTCTCTTTCTCTCTCTTTCCGCGAGCCATTTGAAATTTTATCGTGATGCGACGTGTACATTTAATTATTGTAATCCAGCGATCGTACGTTGCTCGCAGGCACCGGCGATCGTCCGCATATACGGTAAACCCCTTTATTGCTCCATTCTTTGAAACGCGCCAAGCTACCTAACGACAACGACGACGACGACGACAACGACGACGACAACGACGACCTATTCCTATCGGTCGCGAGTTATGTGCGCGCAAATATCGTTATCTCCTTATTTCTTCGGAGCTCTTTCTCTGGTTTCTCTCGTTGCGCGCGGCGTTTCTCTCTCTCTCTCTCTCTCTTTCCGTGCCGCGTTGCTCGCTTCTTCTGCAGTGCGCGCTGGTTTTCCTGCACCAGGTAGACTCTCTCGCGCGGGATCGCCGATAAAGAATCTCCGGGGACGTTGTAATGTCAACGGACATTAGAACGAGAATATCGTAACGAGGATGGTGGTCGTTCGGCCGATCGGCCGCCAGAACCGGAGGAGAAAATCTGAAATGTTAGGCGGCGAGTAAACGCTGGGATTCTATTACGGCAGTGGGCAGATATGCGGTGACAGATATTCGCCGATAGACCAGTACGCCAAACGGCAGACGATCGATGTTAACGAGGATCTGTGCGAGTCCAGAATGAGCTCTGCCTCAATTAAATCTAGCGAGAGTTATTGTTGCGCGCTGGCCTCTGTAGCCTGCTAACGATGGGAGCTTCTTTACTTTCTACGTAAACGCAGCAGCAACTACTTAGAAGCCAATTGTTGGAGTCAGTTTTTAAAATGGCTTGTTAATCTGGCTGTGATCGACTGGTGGTTTCAGCAGTTTAATGGATTTCAAGGAGACGCAGAAGAAGAAGAAGAGTTACGAAATTTTTAGTGATGAAGAATCGCATAATCACTGGACAATCCTTCGAATGGTGAATTATGGATCTTGGCAATAATTTTTTTTTTTTTTACATTTTCTTCGAAAAGAAAACGCTCTTCTAGTCTGAAGACGTTGACGTTGATATATCGGAATAAGTTAAAAATGGTGACAAACGAAAAAGGTGAGGCTGAACGTTGATGCAATGTTACGCGGTAGAATTATAAAATACCACGAGTGTTATACTTTCTTCAAAGAGAAATTTGTTAATGTTAGAAAACCTTTTGTTCTATACAACGAAAAATTGTATATACAAGCTGAAACTGAATGTTGAAGCAATGTCTCGAAAGATATTTCTTAACAGTAGAACGACGCTGTTCTATTCTGTACAAACGAAAATACAAGCGAAAGAGAAAGTGAGCATGGAAAATTGAAACAATGTCTCGCAGCAGAAGCATAAAATATCACGAGTGTTACACTCTATTCAAAAGCGAAATTCCTCAACAGTAGAAAATCAACGTTATTCATTCTGTACAAATGAGAAAGAAGACGAAGCTGTCACGAGTATTGTATTTTCTTCGAAAGAAGAAATTCTTTAACAATAGCGAAACGATATAAATATCTCAATAAGTAAAAAAAAAAAAATACGAGAGTAAGAAGAAGATGGAGGTTGGAGGCTTGAAGTAATGTTCAGCGATAAAATTATAATCGAAAGTAAAATACTACGAGCACGAGGGTGATTCACGATGATGGAATAGGTTCCGTGTCGGTGAGCAGGAACTTGAAAATCGATGCATGCCGGTGTACTTTCGAGACTTGCGGGGCTGCACGTAACTATCCGAGCGCAAGGTGCACGGTATTCTCAACAGTTTCCACCGTGTGCCATACATAATGGAGGTTAGCCACAGGATGGTAAATCACGAGACGCCATGCGGGCGTAGTTATATCGTGCGTGCGTGATGGAAGATTAGTACGGCATTGTGCGAGCACCGTGCAAGGCGCGCGATGATTTATCGCTTACGAAAACCAGCACGCGCGGTGACTTTGCCCGGCGAGATTACCGAAATGGATCTTCGATCACGATCCTCTACTTCCTTCTCTTTCCATGTTGCAATTTTTATCTTTCTAAGAATTTTTCTTTAAGCGTCTTGCTCAAAATCATTTTTGGAATTATTTTTTTTTTTTTTTTTTTGAAGAATTTTCTGTTCCCCCGTAATCGGTATAAACATTACGATGAAAATAGACTCCAGATCACGATCCTCTACTTCTTTCTATTTCGATTTTTACCTTTCTAGAATTTTTCAATTTTTTTTTTTATCTTGCGGTCATTTTTGGAACGACTTTTTTCAAGAATCTTCTGTCGCTTTCGGTATAACGATTACGATTTGACATGATGAAACGGGAAAATTGGACGTAACGGAAGAGCAATTCGAGAAAGACTTTTTAAAGCATCGAACTTCTTCTCCGCGCGATGATGAAAATACGCAGTAAGACAAACCGATCAACAAATTCTGGAATAACACCCGTTTTCGCGGATGAATCTTCCATTGAGCAGCAAGGTGGCAGATCGTCCGAGTCAAAAATCCACCGGCAAGTCAAGCGATTTCAAAGACAGAATATTCGCGATCGCGGGGAGATTAAGACGTCTCCGAGGAACGAGTCTCGCATAGCCTGCCGAGCGACGATAGGATCTGGTGCGGGCAACGAAGCAGAAGACGATTACTCGCGGAAAACGCGCATTAGTTTAAAGTCACTTAGAATCGTGGAAGAGTTGCGGCTCGCGAGAACAACGGTCACGCACACGCACACGCACACACACACACACGCGCGCGCGGAAGATATGTGTCGAAGAAGGGAACGCACGGTACGAGACAAAACCGCACTACTGTAAATGGTAGCAGCCTGCAATCATCATATTTCTTGATGATGGCCGGCCGGGCTACGTACGCACGCAGAGGACAAGGAGAATAGAGTCGCAGTCGCCCACGGGAGAGAGAACCGCACCGAGTCGAACCGCAAAACCGTTCTGTTCCTTATTGCCCCGACCTCCGTGCTTGGCTCTCGTTCGTCCTACGTCACGGAGAACTACTCTGACCGATTGAGACCGCAGAACGTTTAAGAACGACCAGAAGACTAGCTGTTTGAAACAGTTGGACGACCCCGGAGCTGATTTTCGTCATTAACCGGGACGCGAGAGGCGTTGCAAATTGTCGTCGAGGGTGGAACTCTCTCGAGAGATATTCAGACAGATCGATCACGTTCCGGGATGATTCCATCTTTGGGATGGAAAGTCGCTTGTTGCTTCGTGAAATGCGTCGAGAATGGTAAATTTCGGTGAAATCGTTAATGGAAAATGTTCAGAAAACTAGTTCCAGAGTCGAACAGAGGATGATTTTGATTGAGTTGAGAAGAATTGTTTAGAGGGAAGACTCACCAACTTCTTGCCTTCTAACGAGAAAAACTTCCAAATGCGAAATTTGAAGTCGATAGAGTCCCAGAGGCAGGGTGCATCGATCCTACGCGAAAGAAAAGAAAACGTCGAATTCTTTTCAAGAAGAGAAGACAGTCTAACAGTGATGGAAAATGCCAAGGACGTAGGTACGCGAAACAGCTAAAGAGGAATACCATTAAATATTTACCTTGATCGTGGCCGCTAACACGAGCGAACAATGCAATTTGTAGCTGCGAGGTGGTCCCTCGGGCCCAGCGAGCGTTTCCGTGGGGGACTTGCGAGCTAAAACCAACGAAGGGACTCGACAGGGTGGACACTCGCACGAAATACTGGCACCACTAGCGATCCGCGAAATGTGAACACGGGCCAACTGGGGGGACTACGAACAACGGCGTGCCGCATTCTTTTTTTCTTTTTCTTCGTTTCGTTGCAACATCTGATTTACGGCGGGAATTCCGTGCACATGGTTACAAACCATTCAACCGGATTCCGCAATTCCAGCTCAGGGGAAAGGAAACGAAAGAAAGAAAGAAAGAAGGTATGACTTCCGACTCCGTTCTCTCGCAACTCTTTCTCCTCGCGGTTCACTCTCGAACTTTTAAATTACATTTTTCGCTTCCATTTTTTTTAGAGCTCGGCTTCTGTAATACGGTTTACTATTTGGTGTTAAACTTACGCGACGATAAAAGATAAAAGACGAGTATAAAGTATAGAGGAACGAAATTTCTGTTTGCAGATGCGCGATCGACGGAGGAATTTCGCCACTCGCGTCGCGTCGTCACCTTAAAAAGGTAAGAACATGCAATTTCGTAATGAAATCACCGAGCTAGACTAATCTCCGTTTGTGTTATGTTTAAACACGCAGTATAATAGTGTCATAAATTTGGCATCTAACTGGTTTATCCCTAACGAAATGCAGTTTCATTATACTACGAGAGTTCCATTAAAATGTCAAATAATAATTTCTTTACACGATAATTGATGTACTTGATGAATTAACGCGGGGGAACGTATCGCCTTCTTAAGAGTACGTTTATCGCCAAATGAAAGGCTTCGAGTCGTGCGAAGAAACGGTCGCGTCGCAAATGTTGAACGGAAAATGTAAAACGCAGAAAGCGAAGAAACGACAATTTCGAGGCGAGCGCGTTCCTACGTGGAATGAATCAAGAAGTAAAATAGCCGGCATTGAACGGATTAAAGCCGCATCGCGAGAAAGCGAAACGCGAGATTTACAGTAGCGCGAAAGGAGGCCGGGGGCCCTTAATCAGGGCAAAGCAGCCGCGTGAGATCGCCGCATGGCTGGAGGCCATGCGTCATTGGATTAAGATTGTATCCAAATTATTCATCCGGTAGACGTCGCGTGTGTAAGATAGCAAGAGGAACGGGAGCCGGGTAACGCGCGAAGGCGTTGCTTCGCGGTAAGCGATAGCACCGTCTGATATATGGGGACCACACAAACCGCGTAACGGGAACTTAAATCAGAATTAATAGCGCCCTTCGCGGGACGTTTTCAGTCCTCGTGCGCGTTTACGCGCCCCCCCCCTCCCACCTTTGATGAACTGAAATACAGCTATCGACTCCAATCGAATTTCCCTCTAAACTGCCGAATGTACATTTTTTTTTATTCAAATTTGACTTGCGAAATTTTCCACGAATTTGTAGCAGAAAGATAAACGCGAAAAGAACGAAACGAGAAGCATCGAATGATCGATTAGTTCCCGGACTGTTCATTTTTTTATTCAAATTTGATTTTCGAGTCTGGCAATGAAATTAACTTGTAAATTTGTAAATTAAAAGAAACTCTATGCAGAAAAAGAATTCACAAGGAATCATGTTTCTAACAGAATTTGAACAAGACAAAGTGTAATAAATTTTCCACGAATTTGTAGCAAAAAGATAAACGCGAAAAGAACGAAAAGAGAGGCATTAAATGATCGATTAGTCCCCGGACTGTTCATTTTTTTATTCAAATTTGATTTTCGAGTCTGGCAATGAAATTAACTTGTAAATTTGTAAATTAAAAGAAACTCTATGCAGAAAAAGAATTCAGAAGGAATCACGTTTCTATCAGAATTTGAACAAGACAAAGTGTAATAAATTTTCCACGAATTTGTAACAGAAAGATAAACGCGAAAAGAACGAAACGAGAGGCATTAAATTCTTGATTAGTCCCCAGAATGTCCATTTCTTTATTCAAATCTAACTTTCGAGTGTGGCGATGAAATTGACGCAAGTTTGTGTATTTACAAATTAAAGAAACTTTATCCACAAAAAGATTCACAAAAAAATCATATTTCTCACAGAGTTCGAATGAAACAAAAAATGCACGAAATTTTCGACGAAATTTCTATTCCGTGTCAATATTCCTTTTATTCGTCGCTATACGTAGCAGAAGGATAGATGCGAAAGGAGAGAAAAAAAGGAGGAGAAAAAAACAACGAAGGGGGATTAAATTCTCGAGAAGTTCACGAAGGTATCTCGGGTAATATCGCGCGCATTCCACGATGATTTAACGCTGTCCGTGATCCCATAATTCGTAACTGAATGGCCGTTTTCCCGGGCACCGATTAACGGGGCTGTGTATCGTTACGAGAAGATTACCAGCGGCCGAATGTTAGCTGAATGATTAGCGTGGCCGCGGGAAAATGATTCGTGGCCAGGATGCCTGTGTTGAGGCAAATCGCCACTTTCTTCATTCGACGTCGGGGAGGAGGGGGAAGATCATAAAGGACGATTCTGGTTGCCGAAGAGAAGTCACGATCACCTGCCGGAAGCATGAGAACCGTGCTTCGCGATGAAGTCAGGCTGCGGATAGAAAATAAATCGAAATATTATAAATCGTCTAAATGGTAATTATCTAATGATCGTCTGAATGCTGATATAACAGCCGTTTATCTGAAATTGAAGATGATGTGTCTTTAGTTTAGTTGCATAACTTGATTATTATTACATGAAGAGACATTAAGAGAAGAGTAGAGTAGGATAAGAGCGACTTCATTTTACTACCTGAGAAAAACCTGAAGAGATTACACTGTACTTCAGTAACTTTTAACCTTTCGGCTCGCGAATTTTTATCCCAGACGCTTGGAATTTAGTGCTCGTTAAACGATATAAACTCCATGCCTAAATATCTGAATCATCCGACGACACGAAACGACGAAAGCGAGAACAGGGAAAGAGAAAGAGAAAGAGAAAGAGAAAGAGAAAAAGAAAGAATCGTTGAAAAGTCGTCGTTTAGCTCGCGCGTTGGAGAAGCTGGCAAAGCTTCCGAAACGTCAGCTCGGGCGAAGCAGAACGCAGTTAGACGCGCGGATGCAAAGTACCGAGCGACGCAAAAACAAAGCGGACAACCAGAGAGAAAGAAAGAAAGAGAGAGAGAGAGAGAGAGAGAGAGAGAGAAGGTCGGGAATGAGGCCTGGAGAAAGGGACGAGGAAGAAGGAAGTGGACACTGGCAGCGGAGTCTTCCGTGGAGTGTGCGGCAGGAGAGATTTTCTCGAGCGCGCGGTGAACGTAAACCGATCCGCTCGAGATGGGAGCAAATGACAACGCGTGCTTTGCATGTCGAGGGCCCTTCTAGCGGATACCGCGAGTAAATAAGGCGGAATCTGCACGTCGCATTGTTTGACTTTCCGGACGGGCGTCTAGGGCGACGACGGTAAAGGGGCCGACTCCGCGCGCACGACAAGACCGCGAACAGAAAAGACGATGCCCGGCTGATTTGCCAGAACCCTTCTTGGAAAAGTCGCTAGCCACGGCTAGCCTTCGTTCCACGTTCGTTTATCGGGTTACCGTTACCAACGCCGAACGACCGGCAGGATTTTTCCTCCCACGGGCGATTAATCTTCGATCAATCTCGGAATTCTGAGGTCCGTTGCTTCCTCTCCTCACCGAAGTCGATTCGTCTCTCTTCCTACGTCTCGCATTTAGTAATACGGCGAGTTGCAAATAGTTGAAAATTTACTAGCTGCAAGCGAACCGTTAATGGTGATGATTACCGGGAGAAAGGAAAAATCGGGAGTATCTTTTCTCGGACTGGTTTCTCGGAAAATTGAGAAACTCACCGGAGACCGGGCGGCTTATCGCGCGAGCAAACTAACGTCACTGTCACTAATGCCTCGTGAAATTTTATCTCGCGTGGAGAATGTGCTCGCCCTTTTTCGCTCGTCGTCTTAGTTTACAGTTTGTTGGCTACACGGTGAATAAAATTTGCTAAGGTGGCAACGTGTTCTTACTAATTGTGAGACACTGCTGGATTCGAGTGATTTCAATGCCTGGTAAGGCGCGATCGAGCGCATGGATCGCGCCTTACCATATGAACATTTAAAGAAACACAAATACGTACAATTTTTTTCTTCTCTTTTTGTTTTTCGAACGTTCGATTCTCCGATTCTTTCTCGATTCAATCAAAAATCTCTGCTTTCACGCTCGTATCTGTGGCGTCTTGCAGCCAAACACTTTCCTTTATTCCACCAAGCTCAAACGTAATCCAGCGAGGAGAGAACTTTTCAAAGCTAGCGTCAAGATTTCCCGGAACAAAACGACGTCCGCTTTCTACACTCGGGGGAAAACGCGGTGGAAACGCCTGGCGAATAAAACGAAGAGTCACGGAACGGTTCGTCTCGCCATCACTTTCCATCACGAACACACTTCGTCGTTTATTGTTCGACGAGCTGGTTCTTCGTTGGTGGACGATGGATTCGCCGTGGCGCTGGTGCCCTCCTCTTTTCTCTCTCGTAGCCGTGATTTTTCCTGTTGGACGCACCTGTTTGTTCGTTTACGACGGACGAGCAGGTTCTGTTGAAGCAGGCCATCGGCCCGGGGGAAAAACGCCGCACCTGCTCGCCCACGGATCGTGACCCGCGGTCGAACTTATCACGTGTTACAACGATACCGCTGTTTGCGCTAGCCGAGAAAGTTTCCTCGTTGTCGGAAAGGATGCGCGGATTTCTCTCCCGGATTATTGCTTCTTCTTTTCGCGTTCGTCGTTCGTTCTCTCGGCTGAGAGCAACCGCATTTCTGTCTGTGCGAACGACGCAGTTCACAAGTTCAAAGACACCTTGTTTTCAATATTTTTCACGTCGACGCGATTCTTGAATAAAATTACTAGTTAATCAATCTTCGTGAAGCTACAATATAACAGAAGTTTCGCATCGCGAAATTTTACGCAAAAGGACGAAAGAGCCTCTATGTTTCACTTTCAGGGAAGTGAAGATAGCTTTTAAAAAATGGCTGTCCCGCGCTCCGACGTATCCCCCCGGATGCAGAGGAGTGCCAGATGTGAATCCATCGAGGAAGCGCAAGAAGCGCTTGTCCCGAGGCTTGAAGATGAAATCGCGGCCTGATGAGCAAAGTGACAGAATAATCCTCGCGGTGGGACGTCGTCGGACACGGAGGATACGCAGGTGCGGAACGCGGTGCCACGGGGCCGGAGAGCGGATAATCGATTAATCGATTGTACGCTCATCGATGGCCAGGCCGCCGCGGGGAGGAAAGAGGAGAGCGTACGTCCTGGCGGACGTTCCTCGCGGAGGAAGAGCGCGGTATTCGACCGCGTCCCAACAATTAGCCTGAGAACGAACGAGCGAGCTAGCGATTTGTCGCTGAAGATTTATAGCTTCATACATCCTCGGTGGAGATTCTGTTCTCTCTGCAGTGGTGGAGAGACCCCTTCTGGGGCTGTGCTCCTCTCGCGACCCATACGCAGCGCGCACAATCGAGAAAGGGAGCCCGTATCGCCATTCCCGACGCTCGTGCGTCGCTGTCTCTACCGCTGGTTTGACGTCCACCATCTCCAACGAGATCGGCAAGATCCGTCTTCACCAACTGTCCAGCCGTCCTTACCCGTGACCTACCGGAATGCCTGAGAAGACGACTGCGACATCCCTCTCGCAGACGCTCTCCCTTCCGGTTTTCAAACGATCCAAAAGGAAATGGGAAGGCGAGTTCAATGTGATTAAGGAAAGTTTTAGGGTTACGAGATTCTGCAGACAGCTGTTGAACAACGTAGAAAGAATTGCCACGTAACCTAAGTTGAAGAAGAATTTTTTTAACATTGTACAGGCCGGCACTTTTTTGTGAAAATAGCGTAAAAGGAGGAAAGAAATTGAAGCAACTTTATTGTATTATCACGAAGAGGTAAAGATTTGTATACCAAAAAAATTGAAATAACGCAAATAACAATCGCAAATAACGCGAAAGTGTGTTACCACTATTTTACAAATGACGCACAATCGCGGTGTACAGTGTTAACACGTGTTGAACTTTGATTGGGAATAATTAATCGTAAAGAAAGTAGCGAATAATGTACTCTTCTTACCACCTGCCTAAATTTTTCTTCCGTTAAAATATTTTAATACCGATTAAGAGAAAGTCGATCGAGTCTACCTCAAAATATCCCGTATTCTAAAATTCTTAGGAGAAAAAAATCAATCCCCAATTTCTAAGTGTTCGCGAATTTTTTTTCTTCTTCTCTAAAGAGGCAGTCGAGTGTTTCGAGAAAATTTGAAACAAAGAATCGAAGCTATCGGTGAGGACTAATTTATTAATTTACTGAACAAAGTATGGGAGTCGCTTGAGTTCAAAGCGCACGAATAAATGACGATGAAGACATGTTTGCATACTCGTTCCAAAACCATTAATGAAGGTGCGTTCGCTGTCGGATCGAAATTGGGAATTTCGCCTTGTCACGGCGAAAGTATAAAGGAGATCTATCTTGGTGGATTCGTTTCGAATGAACTTTGCTAGTTTTCCATCGATAGGGTAACCATTCGTAATTTATCTTCATTCGGAGTGACGTCTACATTACCGTAAACGTTCTTTGAAGTTACTCCGCTCTTTCTGATTCTTACGTATCTGCCAGCAACAACTCTCAATTTTCAAAAATTACCTCACGCGACTCGTAATCGTGAGACTTGAATCTATGAAAATCACTTTCCCAATTATCCTTTGAAGAACCACGCAGGAACATGACAAATCTGTTTTCGCTCGATTTTCTGATTTTCTCGATCGTTGAATTAATAATCATCGTTTTCTTGATGGAAATTTCACGTTTCAGCGTGACACAATTAAAAGATGATAAATCTACAAGCTTGCGAAACACGTCTATTAAAATTGAATCACAATTCCTTTTTCCTCTATAATTTTCATTTGCAGACAAGGATATTCTAGCAAACTCTTATACCTGTCACAATTTTACGTTGAATTTCAAGATCATTGCCTTCTAAACGCGTGGTAAACGATAAAATATGTTAAATCTATGAACTTGCAAGGTATATAATACTACAGCTCGTTCACTCTATTAAAATTGAATCATATTTTATCGCTACAATATTCACTTGCAGTACACTGAAAAGAAAACAATATCGTGTCGGATGTTCTCTCTATTTGCCACGATCTTTTTACACTGAATATCAAAAGATCATTGCCCTCAAAAAACGCGGAAACTATGAAAACTTGCCTTCTATCGTTCTCGTTTGCAAGCAGAAAAATCCTACCAACGCGAAAACGCGCGTACGTTCTAATATAAGGTAAAAAAAAAAAAAATGAATTCCTCCTCTGCCTCTCAATTGCTCGCGAGGAGCGATCGTTCCAGTCGTAGTTACAGCGAGTGCGCGGAGCGATAAGCGAGCGGACTGGACTGGACCGTCGATATTGGCCGGGACATTACGGTCGCCTTTTAATAACCACGGCCGTTGGTTCAGTGTCGGAGGTAATGCCAATCTAATCTACCTTTTACACCGTGTACACCTACACGCCTAACAGGAAGTATAGGCCCTCGGCCACGCCGCATTATCCTTATTTACGCCGCTCTTGATACTATATTGCCGATAGGTCTTTATCTACGCCCGTCTCTCGAGCAGCCTGGAACGCGCGCCGAACCGGAATAAAAACTGCTCTTCCCTCTCGCCGTCCTCGCGAGCGTTCGCGCGGATTTATACTCCGCGAGGCGCGCGGCGTGCGCGACTCGCTCTCTCTCTCTCTCTCTCTCTCCTCTGTCCTTCTTGGACCCCGTTCTCCGGCCGCCGATCTCCGGTTACACGGCGATCCGAGGGAGATACCGGTGGTGAGGAAACAAGTGTAAAGAGCGCTGTAAAGCGTGGTAATTATGCGATACAACCAGCCACTCTGCAACGAGACGTGTAGTTTATGTCGGCCCCTTTGGACGCGAGCTCGTCAACTCACCTCGCGCGGAAGTTGATCCTTCCTTTTCGTGGGATCGACACTGCTCGAATACTCGCGCGGGATGTTGCGGTTTTCCAAGCGTTATCGTTTCGATTCGATCGTAAAGACGAAAGGTTCGCCGTACGCTCTTCGAATGACGAGGCTACAGAGGCTGAGATTGGGTGCGAATTGTTTTCATCGTACGTGGAAACGCGGAGAGTACGCAGTAAAATTCCGAGGGACGCCACAACGAGTTCAAATTGGACCATTGGACACATTCAGTTTGAGAGAGATCCGTCGATGTAGGGATAGGAGCACGTTTTCGTTTTCTTCGTCGTATGTAAATACCATAGCTGTCCAACGCCCGTATGAAACGCCGCGTTAAGTACGATCTCGAAGAAGTTCTTCGCCTCGTCGAGCGGAGCGTCGACGGGGTTCGAGGGAGCGAGAAGAAGGAGCCTAGGTTTGCGGACGCGGTGGCGAGAAAGCAGGAAGGTCGCGGAGTCTCCGGGGCTCGAGCGGTCGAGACCCCGCAGGAATGCAACGGCGGCTCGAATTAATAGATCGAGGGACCCGGGCGAATTTATCCGCTTCGTGGCGGCGAGTTTAAAAGCGGCGCGGGTCTCCTTTGCATCTCGATCTCGACGCGGCACCGTCTCGTCGGGCAGAGGGGAGGACGACGTACGCGGAGGGTCCGTGCGTGTGTACATACACACGCTGGAACGTACAGCGTGCAGGCACACAGCGAGTGGTGAGCAGAGAAAGAAGCGAAAGAAGAAGAAGAAGAAGAAGAAGAAGAAGAAGCCGGAGAAGAGAAGACAGAGCGGACGGTTCGAGTGGAGAAGCAACCAAGCCGGGGATACGCTTGGCTACGTATACGTATTCCTCCGGTGAAAAGTCTCCGGAGACTGGAGACTCGAGTTTGTTCGAGTCCTCTTGCTGGCTTCTCTTCCTCTTTGTCGCTTTGTCCTTTCTTCCTTTATACTACTCCACTCGCGTTGTTCCTCCTCCTCCTCCTCCTACTCGTTCGTTCTCCTTCTCTTTCGCTTCTGTTGCTCGTTTCTGCAACTTGGTGGAGCAAAGGTTCGCTTTCGGCCGGGTAAGTAAGAGAGACGCCGACCCGGTGATGAGCCCAGACAACGGTTAGATAACGGGGAATCGCATTTAGATAAGAAAGCGCGGAAGAAGCCGTTGAAAATATTCGAGTCCGGGGACCCATTAAGCGGGACGCTCCGCGCCGCGCCACCCCACGGCACGTGCGCCGGTCCCGATAACTTTCCATATACGAAATGTCCTCGCAATTAAATCGCGCCGCCGCTTTTACTCCTCGCTCGGAATCGTTCCTCTTCGTTCTCGCCGTTTCTTCCAGGCGATCGCGACTGTCAACTCCGTTGCGGTTTGAAATGAGATTAGCGCTAGAAAAGAAGGGAAGATTCGAGCACGTGTCATAAATTTTAGCTTGCAGAAAAATTTGTCGAACGTCTAGGGAACAGTGCGAGGTATCGATAGTACCCGTATATATACCCATGTATTTTTTCGCAGTTTGCGAAACGTTGCTGAATTCCGCGCAGCGGAGTGAAGAAGATGGAGAATAAGCACGCAGTTGCGCGCGCGATCGAGCCGCTACGTATGTAAACGATAATCGTCGTTTGAGAAATGTCCTGCGTCGAAGGCGTTTCTCGATAGCGTTTCCCTGATAGTTGGTACCTGCCCTTGGTCTTCCTCTGGAAGAGAAGTATCTAAATTACGATATTATACTTTGCTATCTTTCTGTGCTAACCCCTGTCGCAAACTCGAGCAGGCAAACCCCGAACCGAGGGATACGAATGTTGAAGCAAGCGAAACGAAGAGACGACGAGCATGACGACTAGAAACGTGACGAAAGGGACCACGGGTTACAACCTCGACCGAGATGGTAATTGGAAAGAGTAGAAACGAGGCCATGAAAAATGGTGTAATTTAATCGAGCGATTCGACACGACGTCCTTACCTGCCTAAGCTCTAAGAGGTGAGAAATGTTGCTCGTCCCGTGACCGATGTCTACACACCGCGCTGTCACGCACTGACATATCGCTCTGATAAAACCACGACCCGGCCAACGGTTTCTCCCTCGTCGGTGCCGCGTCCTCGACATTTAAGTATTTCTTACATGGGCCAAACGATTCGATAGCTAATGTCCCGGACGTCTGCTTGTAAGAATCACCCGGCCGTCTTCGCCGTTGTCGTCGCGCGATGACCCCGCGCGTTGAACCTCGTCTTCCTCCGTGAACGCACGAGCAGGGCTCGCCTGAACCCTGACCGGATCGTCGGCACGATTAATAATCATCTTCCGCAGGCGGACTGTGTCTTTTCACCACCGTTCTTCGTTTCCAGCTTCGCGTTGGAAACACGGTACGGTACGTTGATTGGTTGGTTCGTGAGATCGGTTCGAAAGCGGACGAGACCAAGAGGAGGAGGGGGAGAGGGAGTGCATCGTGCATCCCCCTCCCCTCCGGCGGGACTTTCGCTTATTAATAATCTTATTAATTTCCCGCTCGTTTACACGGGACAAGGGTTAAGAATGAACTGTCCAGGAAACGCAGAAATATCGGGTGTCCGCGCGCGAGCCTAGGAAATATTAGTTTGCTCTCTCAGGCCTCGGTGAGGATCCGCGACGCTGGGAAACGGGGCTTGGGAACACCATCCGCGGCGTTAGTTATATTAAACGCTTGGTATTTGCAAGGTAAATTACACAGACGTTTGGAAAGACGTAATAGTTTTTTTTTCTTTTGCCTTCTTCTTTGTCTACAACTTTTTTTACCAAGTACAATCTTTTTATTGACAGAAAAATATAAAATATAATTCATTTTTATAATAAATTCAACTCCTTATGTTTAATTGAAATATAAATATATGTATAAATGTTCGGTAAACATGGATCGCTCCATTAATGTTTGTACATATCTAAAATGTAATTTCACACTTGATGTGAAATAACGAATATAAAATAAATTAGTTTTGATTATATAATATTGAGTATTACATAAAATAAACTAGTGACAATTTTGTGTCACGTTGCATTATTTGAATACCATCGTCGTTACGATACACGAATCGTAATAAAATGAAGGACGACATTTACTCTTCATATTTCACATGAATATTTAATTAACGAGTACAAAATAAATCACCTTTATAACAAATCTAATTTTGTATCACATCGCATTGTTCGAATATCGTCGTCGCAATGACACGAAGGGTAGTAAGGGTAATAATGTCAAAAACAATCCGAAGCACAAAATCAAATTAGCGATGCCTGAAATTTGTCGGCAGACTCGAGTTAATCAAATAAACGCGCGCCGTTTTCAGATCTTGGAAAGAATCGACCAACCGAGAGAAGGCCCGAAGAGAAGGAAGGCGTGGGGGCGAGCTTTTCGCGGTTGGAACCCACGCGGTCAACGGCATTTCCTGGCCCGATCCCGTTTGAAACACTAGACGGGCCAGCGGTGTAGCATTGAGTAATGCGGTGCGGAGTGGCAGTAATGAGGCACATTAATATGCAATGAAAATGTCCCTCCGCGGGCCGTGTTACTCGAGTGCGTGGGGAGTGTGAAACGCGCGATACCGTCGAGATAGTGAGCAAATATTAATAGCGGCCCTTCATTGTTCTACGATACGATAGCGGAGGGTCGGCTCGACGAATCCCCGTTCCACCGTCTCTCCTTCCTTCTCCCTTTCTGGCCAGCCGGACGAAATAGAGAAGAACTTGAATTGAGCACCAACCAGCAAGTTGCTTGCTCGTTGGAACGAACCAACTTGGTTCATGGCTGAGGAACGATCGAACGAGTATTTGTGACGTTGCGTGGCGATTAAATCGAACGAAGTATACCCCTTGCCCTCGACAAACTTTTGTCTGTAGCATTTTCGTATCAGCAATTTATTTACGAAGCATCGTCACTTCAAATAAAACGACGTGGCATTGGAAATAATCGTTTGAATGGTGGTTCAACAAACGAATTTTTTGTCGTTTATACCTTTCTAACGCGCGATATACGTGTTTAAATTTAAAGCGACGTGCAATTTCAGGTTTTTGCTAGAACAAGTATAATCTCTGGAAAAAAATGATATCCTTCATCATTTTTTTAAACTTTCGTATTATATATTGCGTAAGAAGCAATAAGAAGTTTAGTTTGTGTGAATTATTCCATCGAGTGTCAAGTAACACTTTAGACTGTCTTCGAGAATTTTTTCTTCTGAAATTCTTTTGTTCTTCTCGCGTCGTTATTTTATAGGAAACAACACCAAATACAGAAGTGCCCTCATAAGTGAATCGCAATTTTTGGAACTCGTCTCTGCCAATTTTTGGAACTGGGACTATCCTTGCTCGTCTCCATTCTTTCTTTCAAGAATACACCACCCATCTTAAGCGTCCATTTTCAGTGTCCCGACTGTGTCCCGATTATAAAAAGAGAAAGCTGTTGAGTACGCTGTCCTCTCGGAAGGGACAGTTGACTGCTTTGAAAGGGTTAAACTGTCCTGCTTCCCTGTAATCGTAGAGCGTATCAACGAATTATTAAAATTCTCCCGAATAACTCGACGCGAAAGCTTGAAGAAAGATGTAACGATACGTGAACCTGACGACCAACAAAGAAGAACGCTGGTTCCGTTTGAAGGAACACTTTCGAAGAACGCTCTGAAAATAGAATCTCGGAGGAGCAACACACTGATCGGAGACCGCCCCGGCAGAGATCGTATCTCGATAATGGAAGGAATGTTACGTGCACAGCTTGGAAACCTAGTCCTCGTTCGAGACAATGGAAGTGAAAGTGTAATTGTCTTCATTCGGCGAGAGATTCGACGTAATGGTTCCTATTAGAACGCGGAATCACAGTGATCAGCGATCTGGGTAACGTCTACAAACGCTCGGGCTCTAGAGCAGCCCGAGTTTGCCTCGGTCCAAAAAAAGTCGTCTCTGCCTATATCCACAGACCTGACGGCCATCAGACGCGTCAAGATTCACTAAACGAAGCCAGGGTCGAGCCGCGCGAATCCGTACAAGCTTGATCGCGAAACGTGTGTACTCTGCGGGCGTAATTAATCCGAGGCCGCTTTTCTATTACCTCCGGCACGTCCGAGCGCGAAAAATGCCCGAAGCAGATCTGACGGCCCGACGATATGGCCAGACATACACACTCTGTCTCTCCTCTCTCTTTCTCTCTCTGTCTCTCGCAAGAACGCTCACAATTAGGAAACGCGGCGTTCGCGGCGCCGCGACAGGCATGTAATTAGCGAGGGCCCCGGGGCTCGCGCATATTTCGATGGTTGCATATCCGCTGTACAGTGTGTGTATACCCGCGGCTACCACGGCCTATCTTCGTGCGCAAACTCTCTCTCTCTCTCTCTCTCTCGCCGTGCTTTCCGTGTGTCAGAACGGGGGAGAACAGAGGTGTACATTTCTACAGTCGCTTTGAAAAGTGAGGCCGATTTCAGGAGTTTGTTTCTTTCGTCGCTTGTGTCTTAGCTTGTATGCTTGTATCTTAACTCGCCTATCTCGTCCAATTTAGTCGAAATTTAGAGAATTTAGTTATAGATCTACGCGTCTATCCCTCAATTTAGATGTACTCGAAGTATGTAGATCGAACGTCGAAATTCCCTCCTTGCAAAACGTAGCTCAATGCCAATGTCCAAATCCACAGAAATGTTGCGCCCTCGATCGCCCTCGACGAATTGGAAGGATCGATCGACCGGTTCGACTCACTTTCCAAGGCGACTGTATTACAACGCAGAGAGGATCCGCGCGCGGGGCATATGATCGGCGCGAGGTGGTACACGTTGGCTTCCTCGCGGGCGCGCAACAGTTGGGCGCGTTATACTCGAAGCGGAGAGAGAGTCGAGCGAGAGAAAGAGGGCGGCTTTCTGCAACGGAGCCGAGGGATTTGGCACGACTCGGTCTCGCCTCTAAATTAGTAATTGCAGCCTCCGCGTGACGTGGCGCTCGACTCTTCGCCCGATGAAAAAAGGCGAAGGGCTGTAATGCCGTGGCGATACGAGGTCACGAACCACGGCGCTGGCTAAAGTGAATACTTATCCGCGGCGGGTCGCCTTCGCTTCGCCTTTTGCTCGCTCTCCCGTGAGCGCGAACGTACGCCTTTTGCTCCTCGCGCATGCACACGCGAGATAACGCGAGGCGAGCTCCGCGTTCACATGAATACACGCCGACAGTTCGCGTTCCCTGCGCGTATGTAGCCCAAGAGGGGGCGTAATCCGCGGCGACGTGTATTCCCACGTCGTGCTTTCTCCGCTGGCGAACGCTCGTTCGCGGTGAGTCGGCCTCCGCTGACCGCTGATCGCTAATCCCGCGGAAGCCAGGCAACCACCGATTTCTTCAACGTCTTCGAATCGATCCTACCGTTGCCTGGTGTCTCTCTTCATCGCGAAACTCCGCCAAGAGGAGGTTGTTTGTATGTACAGTTCGCAACGTTCGTTCGAGCCGCGGCGTTTAACGCTCGATTGCGGCGACGGGGGTCGGGTGTCATGGGAAAATCAGCGGGGGAGCTTCGAGCCTGTCGTTATCGAGATTTTAGCGGCCAGATTGGAGGGCTTCCGTGGTGAATTGCCCGTCGGAATGAGCGAGTGTGTTTATGTATTAGGTGAGGCCTCAGGAAGTGTTTGCGACTAGCGATCAAAGTGCTCGAGAGGATTGGTTTCGACGTATTACGTTACTCTACTGATATATTTATTTTACATTATACGTTGCTTCGTTTAGCTCATAATTTCTGAACGTTTTTTATTTAATAGCGTTGACTAATGATTTTTTTTAACACTAGAACTACCGGCGATTGAAACGTAAAATTTCCATCGGAGATGTCAAGATAAAGAAAATAGAAAACTTTATGAAGTTTAATGAAGTGCACGAGCTCTTATTTATACATTTCATGGGAAATCGTTTGAATCCCTTTGATATCGGTAAAATTGTCCAACAAAAATTACAGATTGATCATTTCGACCACTTCGGTAGTCTAGTGTTAATCAACGGGGGGAGTTTCGAGCTACATTTTAACATTATAATTATATAATATAATTGTATATTGTATAAATAATATTACATATAATTCAACATAACTTATAAATATGTTATTCTAACTCTTTCAGCCTACTGTATCATCATCGATAAGAATTTGGAAATTTATCGATACTTGCTCAATATCGAAATTCGAAAAAAGAAAAAAATACAAATATTTCCGTGGTTCGCCGTGAATTCACGAAATCCTACCATCTCTCGACGTCACGTCGAGAATCTTAATTACGCGATGTCGCCTCGGCGTAGATACGTATTATTACGCGCGGACAATCGACGGTTCACGATCGAGATCGTGCGGCTAACTGTTCCCCCCGGGTGGACATTTTTCCAGAATAAGAGATGCGCAGCGCGAGCGACCTGCTAAGTAACGAGCATCGCGATCTTCCCCCCGCCGCTCGTGCATCGTAAAGCTCCCCTCCCTCTCTCTCTCTCTCTCTCTTTCTCGACGAGGCTGGCTGGAATTCGGCGATGCCTGCGGAATATTCAGAGACTCGCCGGCCTCCCAACAGATCTTCGGGGATCTACATATTTAGAATCGTGCACGCGAACGTGACTTCGTACTTTAACGATCGGCGAACGAAGGTGACGTTCGAGGGAAGCCACGTCTTCGCCGTTCCGCCTCCTCTCCTCCTCACCCGCAACTCGACGACGCTGCACACGCCGCATAAGTCCAGATTTGCATTCCCGTTAAGGATATTTCTAGATCTGTTAGGCGAAACATTGGAACAGTGCCGCATTCCGAGCGCGCCGGACCGATTGGTGATTCGGGCTCCGTGTTCATTAACGTTTCTACGTAGAGTGATCGATGACGCTTCAGAGCTGATCCACTGATTGCTGGAAAAGCAGAAAATCACAAAGTCGGCTATTAGTTTGACGAAAATTTGCCACGCAAATTCTTGTCGAAGCTCGCAATTTCGAAGTGTTAATTCTTTCGCTACTACGGGCGACTATAGTCGCTTTACATAAGATACCACTGACGTACTACGAGCGACTATAGTCGCTTTGCGTAAGATGCCGCGCATTGTACATACGACGAGCGATTGGAGTTATTGCACATCGAGTATCTTCTCTTGGAACTGTAGCATCAGTCTTTTGTTTTGTCATTTGTTTCTCACGAGATTATCAACAGCTATTATTATCATACAATTATATCATATTATTATATTCTGTAATTTTATTTGATTCTAAAATGTAATTAAAGGTGAGTGTGTTTTGAACTTATTATAAATACCCGGTTTCGAGGAAAGTTTCTTTTCATAGCAACTCGGGTTGCAATGAGGCGTAAATGCAGCCGATCTTTCTGGAGCACCGTGCACATTTCTAGCGCGGCGGAAAAATCGCCCGTAGCGAAAGGGTTAAACTTTCATATATCTCGCTTTCATCGAAACGACACAGTCTTCGAAGAGAATTCGTAATCGTCGTTGATAGAGCATTCGAGGATTCAAGAGGAAATAAAGTAGAGCAGATAAACCGATGGTCGAGTAATCCTCGCCCCCCCCCCGGTAGAAATAACGCTGGCTCGAGGTGCTATCTTCGGGAGCACGTGCGATCGATCGACGCGAACAAAGTGCGAACATCGAGTCCGTAATTGGTACCGACGGAATCCGGGCTAGCAGAGGAGATCGAGCTCCGAGTATACAGCAACAGTGAAACGTATCGCTCTCGAGAAGACAGAGTGCAAGAGATTTCAAAGGATGTTCGAATCGACCACTTTATAGGGATGGAACGAAGTACAACGAAGGACGGAAAGATATTGAATCTCGGAGGATGGAGCAGGCATTGAATTTTTTTTCGCGGATTATTACGAGAGTTCGATGGGTTACACGAAACGTGTACACTGCATAGCGAGTGAGTTACGAGAACGATTGCAAAGACTGTAGGCAAGGAATGAAGGAAACCAGTCGTCAAAGTTCATCTATTAGTTACGCGATAGTAAATCAAAATGAAGGCTATAATTATTGTTGATGTTAATTACTAAGCGTCGTAAATCATTCAACACGAAACGAAATGGACTTCGGTTATTGAGCAACATGCTTTTATCGTTCACAAAATCGAACGACAATTTTCGTCACTGTTTTCACTTTGTAAAATCGTACGACTGTTTTCACAAAAACATCATGCTTTCACAGTGTTTTATAAAAAAAAACGTTTACTAATAGTATGTCATACTACTAGTATACTCGTACTTGGTCACTCAAGTTTCCTAAAAGTGCGTAGAGATTCACGTACGATCGAACCGCAGGAAGAAAAAAAGTGAAACGCGAAGCAAACTTAACTGCACTAAACACAGGGACCTCTCATCGTCGAAGCTTTTAACTATTAATCCGATCGATTACGGAGCAGGATCGGCCTTCGGGGGATTCGAAGGAAACACACGCAAACACACAAAGAGAAAGAGAGAGAGAGAGAGAGAGACCAAAGACGCGGGGCAAAGCGCGTGCAAGAAGCCCGAGACGGAGAAGAGTTTGCTGAGAGCGATGGTACAAAGACCGACCGACAGCAATTGGGAGGGGTCGGGATGTCAAGCGTTTCGCGCGGCCGCGTTTCAAACCGGCGATCTGGCCTCCGTCAAACCCGGCAACGAGCGTTGTACAGGCCACGGATTTCAATAACCGCGCGTCGTCTTTTATTTATTTTTCCCTCGTTCGAAAACCGCCGGAGAAAAGGGGTGGAGAGCGACCGCCTCGCGCCGCGTTAAAATCACAGACACGTTAGCATTATTGCGTCTCGCGCGCGAAAACCCGACGATGCACGCCGCGCAATCGGGGGGAGTGGTGGAGGAGGGGGGGATACTCTATCCAGTGCCCGAGGCACCGGTTTCGTCGTAGATCTCAACCGCCGTGGCTCCGGCTACCGATAGATCGTATTTTCCATTGAGAGACCCTAGGCAAATGTCTAATGAATGACTCGAGAACGGGGGGAGGGGGCTCGTGACGGGGCTTTAGATACTCCAAGCGAGATATACGAAGTTACAGTGAAGTAACGCGAGACACCGAAGGAAGTTCGTAAAGTTTCATTGGTAATTGCAGGGAATGTTGTTTGTCGGATCGATCATTGTAATCACATTGTAGCAGGGGAGTTTTAAGAAAGAGAGAGAGAGAGAGGATGGCGTCAGTTTATTACGACGGTCGTTGTTTCTGCTTATTATTGGTTCCTCCGCGAATCCTCCGCTTATTATCCGTTCAGCCCACTTTCTAACTTGAAGTCAGACGCTTGAGGTTGGTCTTGCAAAAATGGGACGTGCAACGAGCATCGCGATGAAACGTTGAACTACATCCTCTCGAGGAAGTTTCGCCTGCTTCCCACACTTTTTTATCGCAATAAAATTTCTCTGTGATTTATTACGTAGTGCAGGCTCAGTTGCCAATGTACAATTGTCAATTCCATTCTGCCGGAACGACACGTAGAAAGCGACGATCGAGAGCAGACTCTCGCCCCCCGAAAGCGAAACACCGCAGCGCGGCGGTCAATAGTGGAAAGCGCGTTCGATCGTCGATCGTTTCGCTCTCTATCTCTCTCTCTCTCTCACCGCGAAGCAAATATCCCTCTTCACACGCCGAACTCGTTCTTGCTCGCCTCTGCTATTGAAATCGGGGCCGCGGCAACGATCCTTCCCCTCCTACCCCTGCGAAAGCTACGTGTAGTCGATCGAAAATTCAATCTACGCGATTCGATCTAAGTGGATCGTGCCAGTGCTAGCTAGCGTTCTAGAGACGAAGAAGAGGGAAGATCGATGCCCATTACCACGGCTCGTTTCTCACCTGGCGAGGCTCGTGCGCCTACTCGAGCAGTTGGAGCCAGCAAGAGGAAGCGCGGACAAAAGCGCAAGATTCGAGATTCCAATTCGGTCGTGCTAGCGCTACGAATTATGACGGATCCTGTGCCCTTTCGCATCCACCGTGAAACACCACGGATAGACCAGATAGACCAGACTGTTGTAACCTTTCAGACAGCGTCTGAAGGAGATCCAATTCAGTTGAAGAGAGATCGGCGAATCGCGAGCTCTCGCTTCCGGAACGGGCGATAGAGTGGGTGCTAGGGGGATTTTAATGAGATATTGTTGACGGGAGATGGTTTCTAGACGGAAAAGAGCGATGCTGATGCGTGATGGATACGTTTAAGGGTGGGTTTACTGTGTGAATACATTGACTATTAACAATGAGATACTCCTTTGCGGTTCTTCCGTATTCTTCTATCCGTTTGATGCTTGTTCAACGCGTAGTTTACTTGCACTGGCTTTATTGCTCGTACGGTCGAGCTTGGCTTCTGAATATTCCAAATATTGTTCCAAATATTATTTAATTTTACAGCAGTGGATTGCGAAAGACTAGTCTTGTCTAATCGAGAGTGATAATTTTTACTCGAAGAGAGATTATTTTGCTTCACGTTTGATAAAAACGCCGCGAAATTCTTAACGTTCTGTAATGACGTTGACTACTCGGTAAAAACTGCAACGATTCTTCTTCGATGGTATATGCTCTGATACGCTGCTGCTTGCAAGCTTGTTTTGTTAAAATAGGCCGGTTCGATCTAGCCAATCATATTCAAAGTAGGCCGTTTGATTGCCCTCTTGTAGGTCATCTAAAAACGGTAAAAAAAATTAAAGCACCGACAATCGATGCCAATTGTTTCTAGAAGATCGCATCCACGCAGATGCTTCTGAGTCTTGATCTAATTAACATAAAGGAATGTTCAACGGAATAGACTCGTGGGGCAATTTAATTTCCTAGGAGGGCAATTCGAGAATGAGAAAGAATTTTTTGCATTTCTTTAAATGAAAATTCAACTTTCTAATTTTTTTCTTGCATGGATCTCATATTCTTTGAAAGGTTGTTCAAACCTTGAAGTTAATGGCCTTTTAGGCTTCCTCCACTAAAGTCGAAAGTCAAAAATTTTTGAATAATAAGAATTATGTGTCACACGTCAGAATGTGAGACATCGGCGGAACATCAGTATTTTAGAGATGCTTAAGTAGGACCAAAAAAATAATTGGGAATATTAAACATAGGGAATAGGGGAAGATCATGGCAATGTTACATCGGATCTTTAAAATATTCTTCTACGATCTTCTAATAACTCCTCGAGTAACGATAATTATTCCAATTGTTAGATTTCGTTCTTTGAAATCCATCGTGTTAACAGCGCGTAACGTCGGCTGAGAATCCCGACAATTTCGTCAGCTAATGACCCCTCTCACGTCACGAACGCTAACTTTTTACCTCAATCACGACCCCCTGACAGTCCTCGCAAGGGGAGGGGGGGAGGGAAGTAAGCGATATTAATAACCGTCGACGCGCAAATTACCCAGGCATATTAATTATAACGTATTAAACGGAGACAGACTCGCAGTTAATTATTAGCGGGTCGTCGATAAATCGCTTGGCAATTGTACACCGGGTGCGGGAAGACCCGGCTCTCCCTCCGTGTTCAACGTCTCTCCCGGGATTGGTATCCGAATGGCCGCTAATCCGCGGCATTTTAATATTTAATTTAACGGCAGCAGGTAAAGAGCCGCGCGTAAAAAGCAGCCGACAACTTGTAACTTATGTAACGCGTCACCATCCGCGCCGAGCGGCGCGCGCTTCGATAAATTACACCCTCCTCGGCTCGGACGAGCCGTTCCACGTGGAAACACGCGCCTCAGGATCTGGCTGGTTGAAATTCCTCCCGGCCGTTTCCATCGGAGGGAAATTCGTTGAAAGATTCGCGCACGCTCCAAGATCGAACGCGACTCGGATTCCTACGTCAGGCTTCCCCCCCCCCTCCCGCATCCCTCCTCTTTTCGGGTAAATCATCCATTCGTCCTCGACTTTCTCGAACGAAACCGGAAAGATCGCCGAGCGAAGAAGACTCGGGCCGAGATCTCCGAAGAACCGCAGGAATACCAACGGTGGCGATAACTCTGGCAATTTTCTACGCGCTGTTGCGAAACAACTGTCGCCATTTGTAAACGGAAGGGAGATGGATACTTGCGTTTGATCGGCATAGTTTGCAATAGGGAATTGAACTTCGCGTCACGCATCGCGCCGATGTGAAAGATATTACGACGATGATTGAGAGATAACACGCCTGTTTTCGCTTCTCTCGCGTCTCTCGTTATCTCGTGCGAATTTCTTATTTTTTTTGTTTCTGGATGCTTTTTTTCACAGAAAATTCGTTAAATGGCGGGGCGAGTGGCGGGATTGAAGGAGCGAGTCGGTTCGAAGGTTGTAAGGTTCGAGGTGTCAGACGCCGTAGGGGGTCCTGAGCCTAGCTGGTGCTACATCATCCACGGGGACAGCGTATCCACTTGTTAGCGAAGCGGGCACAGCCACTGCCTACAAATACGTTTCCCACCGTGATAAATGGACTGCAACTCTCGAAATACGAAGGCATTCCGACTCCGGGCGTTGCTTGATTAATGAACTACGGGATTTCTACGGTAAGTCCGCGTACTGGATTCGACCTCGAGGGCCTGTTCCTTTCCTGCCCGCGGAACATCCTTGTCGCGAGCATCTGTCTATCTTTTTATCAGTGACCCCCGTTGCACGATACGCTTCCGTTTTAATGCTCCGTGTCCGTGAGCTCGAAGCGAGACGAAGCACGAGCAGGTAATCGACGATGTTATTAATTAAATCTTTCTCGATTTGTCGTTGATCGTTCAGAAGCTACAAGCTATCAGCTTCATTTCGATATAGTTTGAAAAGTTGTTCGTTTTAGTTTGAAACTTGAAAGCAAGAAGACTTCTTAACGCTAGAATCACCCAAAAGTGATCGAAATGGCCAATTTATCATTTTCGTCAGATATTTGATAGAAATATCGTAACGATGTATTTTTAAAGATTTAAAATGATTTTTCGTGAACTGTGCAAATAAAAGCTTGTACACCTCCGTCGTGTTATAAAGTTTCTTTAGAGGAAACTTTAATGTAAAATTGACTTTTCGAATCTAAAAGAGTACTCCTATTTAAGAAAACCGGAAAGTTAATTCTTTCTTGAATTATATTCTCAAGTGAAGTCCCAAGAATTTGATAAGCACGGCGAGCCACGTCGTCGCAATTAAAATTCGACAGATATTTGTACGAAAATATGGGACAAATGAGTACGGGGGTAAGCTTAATTTTCTCGCCAGGAGCGTACATCAGGAAAGACGGGGCCAGCGAAGCGTAACGATAAATCAATAGCAGAGACCCCGCGGTATCCTCGGTGGTGCCCATAATAAATTCATGAATTGTAAAACTGCTGCTCTCGCGCTGGACGAACCGTGGCGTATTGGATTTATTGGCCGACCTGACCCCGCTAAGGCGCCCCTCTCTCTCTCTCTCTCTCTCTCTTCGGTAAAAGCCGCGCGCGCGAATCTTCGCGAAAAAAAAGGACAACAACTGAGGCTGAAGAGTACGATAGGAGTGTCTGTGGTGATGTATGAACGAGTTAACGGGCGGCAATCGATCAGACGTATTACCAAATAATTTTCAATTACTCCGTACGAACGCGGCTGACTGTCGGGACAGACCATCGAACCCTCGATACCGATTCATCGTTCAACAATGCGCGTACGACGACGACGTTGACCTCTGCGAAACGTGGTGAATTCGTGTCCCTTTATTGTCAGGGATTCGATACGAATAACTTGTCACCAGGCTGATGATGCTGAACTACATTTCAGATTGAACTTTTTATCGTAACGATTTAGGAGGTATTCTCGAGTTTCTAAAAGGAAAATCCTATCAAAAGTGAAACTCGAGCAGATTGAAAAACGATAGACTGCAAACAGACTACCGATAGACTGAAAGCACAAGCACTGCAAAATATTAGGGACACCCATAAGTAACGTTGTTTTTGATACTGTACAGAATTTTATTTTATTTAAGAATTAATTCAGTTTTCATCTGTAACATAATTTAACAACAGGCATAATAAATGTTAATATATTTAACTAGACTATGGGTTATGTTATAATAAATTATATCATTGTCACTATAGATAGCAACGTTTATTAAACTTGAAAAAAAACTTGTGAGTATCCCTAATACAAAAACATCAATCACCGAAGTATCCTTTCGAATCTTTATCACGGATCCATTTGTATTTATCCGAGATAGAGAGAGAAAGAGATGTTATCTTATCGACTATCTGGCCATCTCCGTATTTTCTGCGACGATCGAGCGGGTCCCGCTCGCCGAGGCATCACTCGCGATTGCGTCGGACGCTGTTCATCGAGCGTATGCCAACAGAGCGCGCGATGCAGAGAGAGAGAAGAAAAGGAGAGGGTCCAAGGGGCCCGAAGTCACGGAGAGAGATTACACGGCCCGGGCAGTTAGAAGTGGTTTAGCGATAATTTAAACGCGCTAAATCAGAAACGCATTTACGAGATCGGCGTGAAATTTATAAATTAGCCGGCTGGCAGATTTGTGGCTGGTATTTATACATTTACACCGCCGTGGGGCCCCGCGCCGGGGCCTCGGTGCCCTGCTGGCAACGGAAAACCTCCGCGTGGCCCGGTGATTTACGCCAGAGCATCGGCGCCCTGGCGCGGCCTGTGCGCAGACACAACGAAAATCGCCTTTCCATCGCGATCCCTCGCGATAAACCTTGTCTCTGTCGTTTCCTCGACAAGATCCACGGGAGAAAAACACGTGGATTTTGTTTGATCTACGGGTTATAGACCAAAAGGGATTCGAATATATATTTTGTGAGCCGAGTGATTTATTCGGTGGTTATTAACAGCTGAAACGTTGATTTGGCTGTTTGAGGAAGATTACTGACGAGTGTAATATCGATTGCATCTATTTTTTTCTTTTCTTTTTCTCTCTTTTTTTTTGCCTCGGATTGCAACGATCAGAGAATTGCAGAGATCTCTCCGCGGAAAAATCGAGAAAGAGAAAAAAAAAGCGAATGCCTAATCGCCATTTTATATAGCGCGATTAATCACCCATCTGTCTCACGAAAGGTTTCGAGAATCATACCGAACCTTGTGAAACCCTGTGCAACGTCTTTCCACATCTCGTATTAAAATCTCTAGTAAACGTTATTAACTGTTCTTCGTCTTCTTCTTCTTCTTCTTCTTTTTCTTCTTCTTCTTTTTCTTCGCGATAGTACATACTACTGTACGATATCAATTAATTCGACAATTTATTAACTGCTCCTCAAACACGAGAAATTAACCATAAATCACGGCAATTATGTTGCCGCGATAATGTCGATTGTTACGTAAAAGGGTATTAGAAGGGAAAAAAGAAAACAGAAGAGGAAAAGGGAAACGGGTTGAAACGAACGACGATGTAAGATGTAACAGCGTCGCGATAAATGAGTATTAATCACAATATTTCACGAGATTCCGCAAACGAGTGACAGAAAGTGTGCAACCGCACGTTAAATCACGAACGCCGACAAGTGGATTAACATTGGCGAGTGGCACGTCGACCCTGCGCCGCTTTGTCGCGTAAATCGGCGGCTTTCCTTCGCCAGTGCGACAACTGAACCTTTCTGCGAACGCGCAGAGAAGGACGATTACGCCTTTTGCGTCATTGCTCGGCCTGATCGATGAGATACGCGTCGCACTTTGCAAAGAAATCCCCGCGAACAGAAGTGTTTAATTGAAACCGCCGATATGAAAGAAAATCCCTCGTTCGTTGCCCGTTTGATGCGCTTTATCTTCTCCTCGACGTTGCCCGCGTTTGTCGTCGTCGTCGTCGTCGTCTCGCAGCGACAGCAGTTTGTCATCTCTGCCGGGTAATTGGTTTGATTATTCGCGCGCGATGATTACACAGCGGAACAAGAAATTGTTCCCCGCGTCTTTCTTTCGCTTCGTTCATTCGAATTATTTTCAATGCTTTAGCATTGGAATTACCAACGATAAGACTTACAACGGTGCAAGAAAAAAATTCTTTAGGTGCAGAAGGAAAAGTTTTCAACACGATAATGGGCACAAACTTTCGTTCATATATATTTTGCGAAAAAGTTTATTCAAATCTGTGAAAATAATATCCTTACGAATCTACAAAATTTCCACGGAGAAATTACTATTAGAAATTGGTCGTTCTAATGTCAATCAACACGACGAACGTTCAATCCTCCAACTTCGACGGAGTTGATTCGACTTTCGAGTGGCTTGTTTCATTTCTAAAACTTCGACGCACTTTGGGTCAATTGCTTCCTGCTGGCACGTTCCTCGGATATTCTTTAGAAATTCACCGGCGGTTCGAATTTCCGTTCGATGAGAAGGAACCTTAACAGATGTTCGCCACGAAAGCTCGCGACCGCATGGTGGACAGCGACTATCGCATGTCCGTGCATTACGCTTAAGGACGATGTTGCGAGCGTTCATTATAAGCGTGGAGCCCGGCATGGGGTCCCCATGGAGTCGACACCCATCCCTGGAGACGTTGTATTTAATTTCTCTTTAAGCCGGCTCTAAGAAACTAATGAGACACGCGTTACGGTTACCGGAAGTGGACACGGCGAATTTATTAATCGGTCCTCTCCTTTCTTTCTCTCGTCGACGAGCGTCGGTGCCGCCTCGTCGTAAGAGAAAAAATCCACGGGGAACAAGATCCTCGTGACTCGCAGTACGTCCTCCCCTTCGTTGTTCTTTCAATTGTCAAGAGAAAAAGCTGCCTTATCCTCGAGTGATCGCTTCATTAAAAGATTCCTTTGAGATTCAGAATCGTCGTTTTCAATAGCATTCTGTTTTTCCCTCGCGAAGGAATTCAACTGACGAGCGGTGAAGATTTTTCCAGCCTGAAAGAAATATTTAGCCGATCGTACGACAACTACAGGTAGTTTCATTTACGAAACAATGAGGTTTGAGAAAAATTAGATTAGGTTAGGAAAAAGAAAGAGTAATAAAAATATTAATACCAAATCTTAACTTAGTTAAGATTACTTAGGTAATCTACGAGATAACGAGTTTTAAATTAGATTTTAGTTCTAGGTCAAAGAAAAGTCAGGTTCGGTTAACAAAGAAAAGACAAAACGAGTAATAAAAATATTAATATCAAATTTTCCAGTGAACGACACAGTACGGACACACTTAATCGAAGCTAAGCGACTAATTAATTGAAGGAGCGTCCTGGAAATCGGAGCGATTGGATCCAGCGGAACGAGACGGAACAGCGATCGCAGCGGTCTCGTAAAACGATCGTAAGAAACGGTGGAGGTTTACGCCCGGTTCCATTTATCCGGATCTCGGCATGATTCTCATGCCATGCTATATCGTGGCGATGGACCGTTAGCCGCGCGCCAAGTCCACGGCCAAATTAGATTGATATTGAGCTAAACTTGGACGACGAGTCCGATACGAAGGCGTACGATGAGGCCTGACTCGTCCGTCGAACTGACTCGTCCAGGACGATGATTGGCACTGTCGGGATCCGCACCTGCTGTTTCATCGGAATTCCCGCGAGATGAGATTCCATAATTTTCTCACGATACACGCAGGCATATACGCGCCTAGAGAGCCCGGGACTCTCTCGCGAGAGTCGTCGTTTCCATCGATGGCCCGCGACGCCGCGTGTGTTCGACGCTACTCAGCGCGTCGTCTCTCCCGACGAGTAACGTCAAAAACATAATCATAAAGGTTAACTGGAAGATTAATAGCGGCCAGCCAGCTACGCTGCGAGAGAGCTGCCGCCAGTTTTTTAATTGAGTCGTACCGGCTGCGTGACGAGTGGCTTCGTCTTCCGTCCCGACGATGTCGATTCGTCGTCGTTCAACTCTCGCGGTGACGGCATTTTTCTAGGTACATCGCTGTCCCTCGATCATCGATGAACCCGTCCTCGAAACGACGATGGATTTTTCAGACCGTTTCTGAAACGAAGCAAGCTCATTTTATGTCTAGAGGTTCGTTCAACCTTGCCTCTTATAAAGATTCTTGATCTTTATAATAGTCATTATCCTCCGTGCAACTTCGAGAAAGGTCAACCGAATCTTTCGAAAATGGATTCGAAAAAAGAAGAATCGAGAATCCAAAGCACCGAAAGAAATCCGGCGTAAACTCTGAGACGCCGGATTTAAGCTCGGTCGATTTTCACGGAGGACGTCCTCTCTAGGGGGTCGGCCGCCCCCGCCGCGGCATACCGTTCCCCTCGGGCCTGTCTCCCCCTCGTTCCCTGGATTTACAGGGAACCGCTTATCCGGCGGTGATCTCTTCGGGAACGCAAGCTCATTTAAAACAATAAACCGGGACAATTTCATAAATTTCGCGGCGGAAATCTCGCCGGATCTCGGCAGAGTAATTTTAATCAGGAGTGCCGGCTCTCGCCGCGGGACGTCGTCCTCCGCGTAGCGGCCAGACCGAGAAAGCCGAAAGAGAGAGAGAAAGAAAGAGGACAGGGGGGCAGGAGCTCGAAGGCTCGAAAGCTCGTGCGTTCGCATCCCCGCGGGACCACTCGCTACGGCGGGGCATTGCGGCCGAAATTTGGGGCCTCACGCTACTAATTTACCGCTACCTGGGACACACGCTCGCTCACGGCCGTTGTTTCCTAAGTTGAATTACGACGGCGAGTGTCCATGGACTGCCTGCCTCTCTCTTTCCAGAGAGAATCGTATAAATAATTCCCCTTTGGCTGGACACGGCAGAAATGGACTGCCGGGCACAGGGGGAGGGCGGGTGGTCCCTATTCGTTTGCTCAGTGGCTGCTTACTCCCTCAACCGAGGAGTACCGAGTTAACCCGTCACTCGGACATGCCCGATTCCTTCGAAAAAGAACCGTGGCCATCCGAAAGTATGGCCAAAAACGACGTCCTCTAAACTAGCTCTGAAGAAGATCAGGAGGAAGAAAGAGCATGAGCCTCCTTTCTGTTAGAGACCGGAATCCGATCGAAACTTTCTGGTCGAAATTTATTACCGGGCACGCCTATATCGGTGGCAAGAATTCGGTCGATCTTGCTCGAGTCTGGAGTAGAATCGGAGCAGTGTAACCGCGATAAATAAACGCGGAACGCGCGAACTGAACAACGCGTTTAAAAACTTTCACCCGTGATTTCCCACGTGGTGAACGAGTAGCCTAAATGGACGGCTGTCGATTCCTCGCGTCGGTGACTTATAGTCGCCGCGTTTGAACACGAGAGACGATCCACGGCGACGATCGTGACATCGATAGCCTGTGATCTGTTCGACGTCGCGGTCGAAGAAGCGGAGCGTAGGCAAAGGAGTTCGCGTGAAATGTGACCGTGGATCTCGCCTTCTCTCCCGTTGGTTCCCGAGCTTTTGAAATCGGCACGGACGACTTTAACGACTCGGGGCGCCCCGGGCGATGAATTTCTCAGATCGCGATCTGAAGCTGAAAACGACGGAGGAGAAAGACAGAAACACGCCTCGAGCGTCACCGTCCGGTAATATTTAAAGAAACGAGTTAACATACGTACGTGTTTCCAGAATATCGCGGACGAATGTAAATTTTCGACGTTGAGTACGAACGGGGATGCGGGGATCCGTTTGGCTCGGCCGGTCTTCAACTAGTCGATGTTTGCTCGCCGACGCGGTGTCGTCCGTGAACGATAGTAACCAACTTTTTTACGAGACACCTTCTTAACGGAATATCTTATAATTTATTCTCTGGAGAAATATTCGGTATCGATATTCGGTGCCAAAAAAAGAAAACGTATCGACTCCACATTTTTTTCGACGCGCGAAATTGTCTGGCTTGGACAAGCGTGCAAATCTGGAATACCTCTGGCGAACATTGGTGATAAATAACGCCTTAAGTGGTTGCGAAAGGAAGCTGTGAAACAACAGCTCTTCGAACTAGATTATTCGTTTTATAAATTCTCCGGGTTTTTTTTTAATTATTTCCTGCTACTCGAGACTTGATTCTTGTAAAAATCTTTGCAACAATAATTACTCTATCAGCTATTAGTCTTGCTTGATTCTATATTTAATACAATCTCCATCCCAATTTCTTCAAACACTTAATTTGCACTGGATTCTGCAAAATTCTACGCAGATTTCAGTGGAGTTCAAGAGCAACGACGGCGAGTCGTAAGACTGTCTGAAAAGTCAGAAGACGGCGAGGATTCCCTTATTGTTGGCCGCGGAGAGCGCGCGTTCACGACAACGTTGCTCACGTACGGCAACGTGCTTGGTATCGTAGAAATTGCTGTAACACCACACCGATCACGTAGCAGCGGATGGGTCTTCCCGACCTCATCCGGCTGATGATGATGATGGTGTGCCCGGTCGCGCGCGAGCCCTCGCAGTGTGAATGAAGAGAGGGGCTAAAGATTACGAGCGTCGCAAATTGCTGTCAATTTTGATGATTTTTCGTAGCGCGCCACTACGGGGCAAAAGCGTTTGCCCACTTATCGGTCGCGCGTTAAGCAGCCAACGTCGATCTCGTTGGTGATCGACGGTGAACGCAATCGAGAGGACGACGATTTACGACGCGATCCCTTCGCGGAATTCATAATCGATCGATTACCATAGATCCCGTACGCTGCCCGCCGCGTTATCTTTATTCGATAAATTAATACCTGCCATCGTAAACGCGCGCCTTCCTCTGTCCTGATGAATATTTAACGAACGTATTCGCGTCTTTGAACGTTAATAATGACCGGACGACCATACTTTCCTACTTGAGTTTGTTTTGGTAATTTTACAATATTGTCGTTGCAACGTTGCGATATTGGGAAGATTGGAGTATCGTTCTCTGCACGTGTTATACATTTCATGTATTCCTTTGGCGCAACGAATTCATCTACGAATTCTCGATCGCGTCACATCAGAATTCACCTGTTTGACGACGAAATGAAAAATTAAACTCCTACTGGAGTTTGTTTTAGTAAATGTTTACAGTACTATTACAATATTGGAGAGATTGAAGTGTCGTTCTCTGCACTCGTTGCAATATCTACCTAGGAATTCACCTTTTTGATGCAAAAATTAAGTTCACTTCTGCAGTGAGCCATCGTTTTCCTCTCCTGTCCTCCTGATCCTCGCGCACAACAAATAATATGACAATTTCATACAAAGCTTCACGATTGAATTTTTTCGCACGACCCTACGTTACCACGTGACGTCCAGACTGTTCCGCCTCGATGCAAAATATCGAGGTGAGCCCGGTAAGCACGTGAAACAGTGCCCCGATCGAGCGGTGGATCGGGGGCACAGGTGATCCATCCAACGTGGATCCAAGGGGTCTACGTCGTACACGTAGCAAGGTTGGACGGCGTGTAGGATGAAGTCTTCCTCGCAAAGCGACCATTATCGTTATGATCGCGGCCAGGTAGATGCCACCCCGTGATTACCGTATCGGCCGGCGATCGACGGCGACAGGACTCGCCATTATGCGATCGACACCTTCCGAGACACGTTCGCGCCGTAAATCATCGGCTAAACGGAAAAGCCCGTCGGCTGTGTTCACGGCCGTGGCAACGTTCGGGGCCGCGGTAACGTGCACGCGCCTACACGTGCATTGATTTCACGCCAGGACACCACGGGTGGGTGTGAGCAAACACCGTGCCGACACCATGACCACGGCGACGCACGGCCAGAAAAATAAAAAGAAAAAAGAAAGAAAGAAAGAAAGAAAAAACCGGTGTCTACCGGTTGCGTTGCTGTTCGTTCAGCGTTGCATCGCTGACGGGCTTGACCGTTCGATGAAATTGAAATTGCCAGCTCGGTTCGACGCTCGCCTGGATTGTTTAATCAATCGATACGTTTGCCAACACGCGTGCGCGCACGCATCGCTGGATGGGATGATTTTATTGGAAAGTTGCGCGAAAGGGAGGGGAGTTTATATGGTACTTATATGGTACGCTGATTTATGAGAAAGAGAAAATTTTATTGAATCCTCATTTGTGTACGCGTTACGGGCGTTTGCACGGTGGATTTTATTGAAGCGTTCCGTGTTCCAGAGAGGCTCGAATTAGTCTCCTTTATCTTTATTGTGTCTATTTGTATCTTTATTATATTTCAGCGTATCAGTGTCTGACAGTTTCTACAAGAGTATATACAGCTTCTTCATGTTTCTTCAATAATTTTCTGGCACGGATTGCGATATGTATAACCGTGTGCAGTTGCCGAGGCGCGCAAGCTTGTTACGCGTCAGCCATCAAACTTCATTTTTATTGATTTTCACAGAGCTTGTGTACTTGCTTCCGTAATATAGTGTTAATAGAATTCTGCTCTTCCTTATATATACGTATATAGGATTGGCAGTAATATGGTTAGTAAATCATTGCCAAGAAAGACGCGTTCGAAAGCTGTCAGATACCGGGCGCGAGGTTTCTAAACGTCTTCGAAGAGAATTGTCGCGAACATTGTTAAACAGAAGCCGTGGTAAACGAAGTCGGAGATCAATCGTAGAACCAAAGCTAGATCGGTTCGTAACGAGGCTAACGCAGAGAGACGTCTCGTTCGTTATGACGCGGAACGAGCGAAAGAAAAGCACGACGGCGGATAGTAGAAGCCTGTCGTCCTGATCGGGAAAGGCATGAAATTCTCGCCATTCACGGTGTCGGCTATTAACGGACGCGCGGCGTCTACATCCTTTTACAAGTCAGCTGCTTTGTAGCCGGAGCGAGAGCGAGCACTATGGGGACCGCACTCGTGCTCTGGCTCTGTGGCGCGAGCCGCCAGGGTTTAACCGCACAATCATTCCAGCCAGCGCTTGGGAACCGATGGATTATAATAACGTTAACATCGGCTAAGGGCCGGCTGACTCGTGCGACTTTTCATCGGCAGTCCGTTCGAACGATTTGCGTCGAATGCGCGCGATACGCGCCTCAGGTTGACGCGTAATCAGCGGGCCGGCAGATCGTTATTAAATTTCCCACTCGGGGCCCGGAGCCCCTTTTGTTAAATATATTTTTCTTTTCTTCTTTTTTTTCTATCGTCTCGAAGAAGGCATCACGGGGCTTATTTATAGTGGCGCGCGTCACAAGCGACGAAGGAACCAACAGCTTGGCCAAGCTTTCTTCCACAATCGATGCTTTTCATACTCGCCTCGATGCCTTCTCTAGAATTTATTAATTACCGTGTGTCACGGCGTGTTCAGCCTCGCGATAGATGAGACGCCGGTATGGGACTCCGTGATACACGAACGTGGCTCGCGTGTTGCAAGTATGGATGCCCAGTGCGTGCGTGTGTGTGCACAGTGTGGGAAGAAACGCCGGTGTCTTCTGGGCTTCAACAGCGAATTTGGCGAAAGAAAGGATCTGCTGACGTGGGATAGTTGGTGCGAAGATTGCTTGGAAAGAGCTGAGGGTGTCTCTATTGGCGTTCGAGAGACGCTCAACCCTGCTACTACTACTCTCGCTATTTGAACTTTTACGTTGCAATCTATTTGTTTTTCAACAAATCTCTCTCTTCGACGAACGAATGAAGGATTTTTCAAGTTCCAAAGAAATATACAATATAGGGGCAAAAGTTCGTTCCCACTTTTATTTTCTTTAACAAAGCATCAAAGAACTAATGAGAAAAAACTAATTTTATTAATCAAATGTAAGTTTAAACGTGATTTTCTCATTACGTTATAAAAATTATCAATTAAAATTGTTATTTCAAATATACAATACAAAAATTACGGATTTGTTTTAATAGAAAGTGATTTTTGACTCACTTTGGACACGCGTCTGATCAACGCATACGCAGTCGTGCGTGAAAGGCGCAAAAGGCTGTTCTCTGAACCAAATTTTAAAAGTTAGCAATCGTCGAGCAATTTCGTGGAATAATGTCCCGTCCTCCTGATTTTATTTCGCCGCGAAGGATCCTCGTAGATGGTCGCACGAACACGCCCGTGGACGTGTGTGCGTGAACACGACACGGTCCTTATTATACTCCAATTCCAGTTTCACCGAATTATCATAACGACCAAGGTCGGAGTCGAAAAGATGGAGGTCGATTTCTAATTCCTCGGTTTGCGGTGCTCGACAGGCGTCTCCATAAATTCTCGAGTTTACGCGCGTTTGCTTAGTTTTTACGATCCGCCCAGTTTTCAATCCGGGCTCGTGTTCGAATCTCTTTCTCTCTCTCTCTCTCTCTCTCTCCGATTCCGACCGTCCAGCCGTCTCGATTCTTCCCGTTTTGGCGGCTTTCACGATTTGGTTTCCTCTTTCTCTTCGACGCGGAGACGGGTCGAAGGAGTATTAAAAAACACGGTCGAAGTGGTCGATGCTAGCCAGCCACGAGCCATTGCCCGTAATCGAAGCTATTTTCGAGCGATTACGCGAACCTCGTCGACCTTCGTTTCCATTGATTTCCGTCGTTCTCGCTTCTGGATGTTTGCGAGCCGCAGCTCGTTCCAGAACTGGATTCCTCGGATTCGTCGTCGTGTTAGCTGACACGCGTGCGGTGATTCAGTGGACAAACAGGAAGCGATCGTCGTGCAATCATTTTATTCCTTCGGGTTCCAACGCAACGTGTTTTTTTTTCTTTTCTCTTTTTTCATTGACCGATGGCGTTTCTTCTTGATTCTTCGATACGCGACAGTTTTTCGGTCTTTTAGAATTTGAGGCACAGCAGGCTGAGGTTTAGCGAATTTTTGGAGAAAGTTTCAAGGTTAAAATGTTCAAAGTATATTAAATTCTTTGAATTCATTAATAGCGTTCTGAGTGATCGTAACTTGTGGAAATCTATCTTACGTACTTTTCAATCCACTTTTTCACACACATCCAGTTCATAGATCCAATATATAGAACCTGTATTCTGGCATTCATCTACCAAGCAGCTAATAAATACTTTGTCTCAATTCTCACGATCTCTTATTTCAGTCTGGATCGTAGGCACTGAGACACCATGTATTGTACATTAATTTTCCCCTAATCGATCTCAGTTCATTTTAGTTTATTTTTATTTTTATATTACCACGTTCTCGTTTCTTTTCTCTGCATTATCTTTTATCATTATAATACACAAAGAGCCTTTCCCCCATAGATTAAAAAAGTCAATATGAATTTAAGTAAATGAAATGAATAAGTAAATTCATGTCAATGTTTGCGATCTGATAATTGATAATAATTATATTTTGTATCGCTACGTTCTTATCTCTGTTTTTCTACATTGTCTTTCACTATTACACCTTAAAGCGATTCTCATAAAAATATGAATTTACATTAATGCTCGCAATCCGCTTACAATCATGAGCTCTCGCAGCCGTGTACCACGTGATTGCATTCTGACACGTCTAGAACGTCTCGAAAATTTTTTTAAAAGTTAAAAGTGACAGAGCGAAAATCCTCGGGGCTTCGTTTAATCGAGGCGGATCCGCCGCGATGTCAAGATCGTCGCGGTAGGCGTTCCGGCGATCGGAAATTACGAGGCTCGCGCTCTGGTGTTTTTCTTCTCCTAAGACTGGCCGCAACATAAATTTCGGTGGGTATCGTCCTCCTTCGTCCTCCATCCCGGTAACCCAGGCTGCGCCCCGTGGCTTTTAACGGAGACCAGAGCAAGATGAACGGATACGAAACACAGCTAGCCCATCTTGCCGCGTAAACTGGAGTACCTTGCAGCCTCCTTTCGAACGCCGCGCGTTCATCTCGTAAAAACTTTGTCGCTTTTACGATTTTACAAGATTGCCCGCTACCTTATACTTACCCTATAAAATATCTTTTACTATCTCGAAAGAAAAAAAAAAAAGAAAAAGAAAAAAAATGGAAGAAGAAGAGTCTCCTCGGGTTTAAGTTTATACCTGCTTTTACTTCCCGAATAACAATTTAATTGTCGTCCAAAGCTCTCAAAGCTTTCCACTCCGAAATTGAACTGTTAACTCTTTAACCCATTGACTGCCAGGCAAATTTAGAGCAAATTTGGGAGCCAAAATTTTATCTTAAAGAAAACATGAAATTTTCCAAAATATAATAATACTAAGTTACAGATTTATCATTGAAATGGCATTTGCAGTAATTTTTATTGAAAAAAAAAAGAACACTACGAGATAACTCGTGGCTGGCGCCACTGAATAAGATTCCTGTGCTGCCCGCCGCTTACGAGATATCACATTGTGTTTCTTTTTTTTCAATAAAAATTGTAATAAACAAAGATATTTTCTTTTATACCAATTGTAATCAATCTAAACTTGTAGCGCAAACTACGAGATATCCCGTAGTCGGCTGTTTTGATACGTACGCTTACTACGAGATATCTCGTAGTTGGCAGTCAATGGATTAACACGCTTAGAGAAATGATGAAATATTTAATTCGCGCGATAAATACGAAACAATACAGACACGATCTTCGTCTTTTCATCAGACAGCGTATGTGTGTGTGTGTGTGTGTGTGTATGTGTATCCTGTTCTACAGAATCGTGACAAGTTCAACTTTATACGTGCGAATCGTACATAGCTACGACCCGTTCGTCAGAGAATCCCCGAGACTCGTTCTCAGCCTCGCGAAACAATGATCGTTAAATCGTTTCACGATCTCGTTGAGGAACGATTCCTCTCGCGAACGCGTTATCATTCAAATGTTCTATTACCGTCGCGGTGTAATAGAGAATTTATGGCCAGCCGCGAACACAATGCCGCGCGCTCCGGCAAACAATATCGTGCAATCGCGTTTGTTTTTCTCACTGTCGTGTTAGTGTATCCACGCGCGAAAGCGGTGAAGAGACGAGTGAGAAGGAACGAGGGAGAGAGGCAAAGTACAGTATTACAGTATATTTATAAAATTTATTGGAAAATACACGAACGAAGAGTGTAGCTCTATTGGTTTCGTACTCTTGCTCGCCGGGGTGTTAATGGAATTCCTAAATATTGTTCGTACGTAACGCAACGTGTTTCAGAAAACTGTATCCAGTATACTTTCATGTATTTTAACACGATTTCGATTCGATTTCAATTCAGCGAGCAATCGGTCATTTTTCACCGACTGTGAAAAACGTGCGACAGCGTCGCATCCCGTGGAAGCGAATCGAGACGAATTTCTCGACGCGCGGATGATAATTATCCGTCGCGAACGAAAAGAATAGGGAATAAACAAAAAAGAGTGAAAAAGCAAAGTAAGAGACTTCTCGAGAGAGAGAGAGAGAAAGAGAAAGAGACAAAAAAGAAAGATATGACAGGAGAAGGAAAATACGCGCGATTTTTCTGCGAACGCGGACAACGGTGACATTTTCCCTTGCGTCGATGTATCGACGATAATTGCCCAACGAACGAGATCCGCGCGAGATCCAGCGGCAGATAAGACGAACCACCAGCCGGGTGATACAATCTGATTTATATTGAACACGAGGCGAGTACTTACATACAGCCGCGCGGTTGCTTTTCAACGCGCCGTTAGCTCGCGGCCTCGCGTCGCGTTAATTGATATTTTATTTAAATCGGCGGTCCGTCTCGAGAGAGACCAGAGTCTTGCGACATCTGGGTGAATATAATTTCTTACGACTTCAGAGTGAAAAAGAGGTGCCGCGCGTGTTTGTAATACATTAATGGACGACGTGATAATTCTCGAGTTTCGAGGAACGATGTACATGTATATATTGGCAGGATATTTTCAAGGTGTAAAGTCAAAATGGGAATATTAGGTTGTCGCTTAATGGACCTTGTTCTCGAGATAAAGCTTTTTTGACGAATCGACGTGCGTGTAAGATTTAAGATGAATACACATCGGAGCATGAAGCATGGAGCATCTTAATCAGTATGTATTTAACGTCCTACTGGCATAAATTAGCTGTTTTTTTTTTTTTTGTTGCTTTGGACAAATTTATTTCAATTGTTCGATAAAAATACAATATACGAACTTATCTAATCTGATTGGAATTAAAAAATGGCACTTAATTGGAATAGAGTGGGAGGATTTAGATGAGCTGGATGCGTTACAAGACTCGTTGGAGGTGACTTGGAATGAAGTAGGCATAGTTCCTCCGTGAATCACGAATTTCGCAGGATAACGCGTCACTAGGGGCAAACAGGGACTTTCATTCACTGTTCGTGTAACGTGTCAATTACCATTCGGTAGCTCTGGCATTTCGCCAGTTTCTGCGAAACTCTTTGCTATTCCCCGGTGCTTCGAGGGGATTCCCGACACGCAGATGAAATTCCCTCGTTCGAGGAATCCCAATCGTTCCCTGTGCCAACGAAAGATAGAAGGTAACGCGGGGACGAAGGAATGGGACAGAGGAAAGTATAGGTGAGCTCGCATCTCAACGCGAGCAGAGCACACCTTTTACCGCTGCCCCACGACGTGTAACGTCTTTGCAAAAGATTTTTAACGTCGACGTGTGATAAATCTCTTGGAACCCAAGGCGACGACGAAAATCTGCTTGACGCGAGTTTTAAACGTTTACGTAACTACCAATTTTCTTAAAAAGAGAACCTTTCCATGCTGATGTGATCAGAAATGAAAAAGCCCATAAAGCTTTATCATTACGCTTGCCTCCGGAATCTATACTATTAAACATAAAACAGGAAATCAAAGAAACACTGACACAACAAATGGATATTCTCGCGCAAACTGTGGCTAAATAAAAATTAATTTTTTAAGAAGACAATTGCTCGTCTCTATCAAGACATGACCGAGCTGTAATTTCATAACGGGCCATACAAAACTCACCCCTTGTGCAAATTCAAAATTGACGGTGAAACATAGTTGTTGTCCAGCGTAGGAAGTACATCACGAATAGATATTAACTAAACGCAAGTCTTTCCCTGACTGCCAGTGTAAAGGACAAAGAAGCGGTCCTAAGTCCAGCTCTTATAAATAAATTGTAAGATCTAGCTGCAAGTCGCTAATAACCTACGTACCAAGTGGTTCGTGCGACTGTAAATAACGAAGAAAAGAAGAAGCAGAAAAAAGAAAACGAAAAAATGGAAACGTCGTTAAAACGAAGAAAATTCTTGGCAAGCCTCGAGAAGCAGCCTTGGTCAACGAGAAAGGAAGGGCGAAGAACGAAAAAGAACGCGAAAGAGGGAAAATTGAAATGGAAACAGTGATTGGAGAGTCCTAGAAGGAGAAGTTCTAGGGCGGAGTGTACTGTGGGCCCGTTGGCCGGTCATAGGGCGTGAGAAGGTACCTGGACGATGACGTCACCGGAGACCAACGTGCCGTAAAATAATTGCAGCCTCGTGGCAAGTGCCGTGTCATTAGGCGCCGCGATCATAGAATTTCGTGTCGTTGGCGTACGAAATGGTCATTAAATCATTATGTTTATCCGTCAACCCCGCGTGCCGGCAGCCTCTTGACCCAGCGGTGACCCTCGCGAAGGCTCTCTCCCTCGCTCTGGCTCACGATTCGACAGAAAACGGCTGACCCCGCGAACGACGCAACGGGCGTCATTGCTATCGTCCAGCTCGTTCTCGATCGCGTATCCTTCGCGTTTCTTTCAGCCGTTCCCTCTCGACTCGCCAGAGGACATCCTCCAGATGACATCGTCGCGATCGTCGTCGGCTCGTTTCGCGACGGCTGTTCGTCTTCCTCTCGTTAACGTGCCACGCCGAGAATTTTTTCAAAGTTCTTCGCTCCTTCTTCGATTTTGTTCCCCTTCTTTCTTTCTTTCTTTCTTTCTTTCTTTCTTTCTTTCTTTCTTTCTTTCAACGTGGACGTTTGCGTTCTGACGCGGATTGAAATTGCGAAAAAAGGCGAAGACAGAGGCGATTCTCTAGGCGCGAGACGCGAACTAAACGGCGACGAAAGTTGACGCACTCGCGACGATGACGCGAGCTTCAGCGTGCCTTCAGCTGTCTTTTATGACACAGTCAGGTGCCGTATAAATTTACTTAATACGCGGCGACCCTGAAACAGCTGAACCGGTAATGGAATCTCCATATACGCGATTCTTTATTACGTCGAAAATTGCGGAGCGTGGCCGGTTCTCGCCAAGTCGGTCGCCGAGTCAACCATAACTCCGGCGCGATTATTTACCGCGTTTTGTCGTCGCAAGTACCGTGATTATCCATCTTCGGCGCTCGGTACGATGTTCGTCGCCAACTCTGCGCCTCCCCACGACGAATCTCACGCGTGAAAGAGAATTTTTAGCATTTCCCTTGGATTTGTAGGAATCTTTCGAATTTCTAGCGAGATTCATCGATATTCTAATTCTGAGCTGGTGAATTCGCGAATTAGCGTGCAGCTAACAATATCGATACTTGACGACATTGGCCTTCGTTCTCGATCCACTAGGAACTTGGGACTTCTCTCTCGCGAAGGAAGCGATCGTTGCTTGCGATTCGATAACGAACAGCCCGGGCTAATCCTCGTTTATCGCTGCGTGGACGTGGTCCGGCACGTTTCACGCTCGGCAATCTTCTCGATAAGGGAGCAGCAGCGAGCGCAGCCAAGGCAGCGTCGCCTTCTAAATACTGGTAATGGAGCTTAATATATCGCCGGCAGATAACAATCGTCGGAGAAACGCGGCGATACGTGCCTCCGGGACTTTTTTTTACCGAGGCTTTATCTCTCGCGAAGGGCCCATCTTCGTATAAAGGATCGCGCGAGTAAACGAGCGAACGCAACCGCGTCTCGCAACCCTCCCTCTCTCTCTCTCTCTCTCTCTCTCTCCCCACGAATTCTTTGCCTCTCGTCCGTGCAACTCCGCGCCCTTCCAAGACAGATCCGTCTCGCGTGCGAATCGCCAGATCCGACCGAGATACCCTGACAACTTCGCCGCGTCGAAGTTGGCAATTAAAGTTGGCTCTCTCCGCCGCGAGATTTTAATCCGCCTGGCCGATTTGAATATTCGATAGACGGCGCTGCCTCGGAGGAAACGCTGGCCGGATGTTCAGCCGTTTTTTCCATTCTGAATGTGAAATCCGAAAACGCGTGCACTTTTCTCGTGCTTTCGAAATTTTGTATTAGGGACGAAGCCGGATGCCTAATGTATTTAGCTTTGTAACAGGAAATCGGATGCCAAGAGAAGAAAAAAATGCTAAATCATTGAATCGGACTTTATACAAATAAGAAAATAACCAAACTTGGAAAAAGTTGCTCGGCTCACGGGCGAAAAATAAAATTTTCTAGAGATATGCAAAAACTCGGTTTTAATTCATAGGGGTGGAGTTAAGAGACATTTTTTCCTTTTTTTTTTTTTTTACATGGAGGAAATCTTCATAAGACACCTGAGTCTTTTAAGGGAAGACCCAGGTAGTGTCGGATTTTTACCGACTAAAACCTCCACGATGGCCATCCTCCGTACGTTGAGAGAGCTCCGGGACCTTTTTATACACACAGAGCTCTACCGTAGCTGTTGTCCTAAAGGACAATGTCTTTTTTTTGGCCCGAACAGAGGCTCGAACCCTCAGATTAAGAGTCTGATGCTCTACCGATCCCCACCTCCCGAAGTTAAAAGACATATAAAATGGCAATACAGTTATAAAATTTTTATTTTTATTCGTTAAAAGATAGGAAAAACGGTTATTTTTAACAATTTTATAAAAATATTCCATTTGATCTGTCTTATAAAATATTATGTTAATCGCTAGTTTAGAAACTTTTATACCGTATTTATAAAAAAATTTGAACTATTTCAACGTATAAATATACATACATATATCTCAATTAACAAAAGTCGCGAATAAAATATTCGTCGCCCTCTTCAACGCTTGTACATATCACATGTACCCATTCATAACACATAGTGCATTGAATCCACATTTCTCTGGATTTGAAATGTGTCAAGATACTGAAAAAGATCGAAATATTCTGTAAGGACTGTAGAATACAAACATTACTTATCTGAATGGATTTCTGAATATGAAACTTAAACAATCATATAAATCACAAAACGTTGAAAACTTTTCCAGCTGAAATTTTTAACTATATCTGTACGAATCAACTGCGATGTTGATTGTTTTCGAAACTTGTAAAATAAGATTGTAGGGGGTTCTTTCAAATATCATGCCACAGTTCGATTGCATATCGAGGCTCTTATTTTAGAAAAACAATGGCTGATTTTACCCCTACTTTCACCTACGTTTTTCAATGGTAGATTACGAGAGAAAATACTATCGTATAAAGTTACGATGCATTAAATCTACTTACGTATTTTATTACGTATTAAAACTTGCAGTTTTGAAATCGCAAGAATTCAACGCGAAACGTTGAAGAAATTGCGAATCTTATCGCATTCATGGTGCGTGTCGTACACAATTTTCACGCTGGACGTTGCAGCTTCGAGAAGTTAAACACAATCGCGTGCGCAATTAAGGAGAATTACATTTGAACGATCATCGATCCGTTCGTAAAGGACGGCGAAGGAAAAAAAGGGAGGAATCTCTTACAAATCGATGACAATTTTGGACTCTGTCCGAACGATTAAAGTCATAGCTCTCGACTGGAACATCCCGTAATCAAAGTGTTTCTCGACGATTAATCGAGATAAAACGAGAACCGGTCGACCAGGGGCCCTGAAGTCGAAATAATTTCGGACCATAACATCGGGTAAAATAACGGTACGTCGTTCACATCGGCCGAGAACGTACGGTCGCTCTTAATATCAGGATCCACCTCTCCGAGACCAGGTCCGAAAGAATCGAGAAACAGAGCTCGGAACAGAGAGAGAACGGGAAAGAGAGAGAAAGAGAAGAAAAGAAAATGAAAAGTTATGAAGATCGCGACTCTTTTTAATATCCCTTCTCTCGGAGAAGAGGAAAAAGTAGCTTGTATCCGACTGTGTTCGTAACTGGTTTCGATTTAATCAGGTGATTCAGGATATCAAGTGTCGTTCGCCGGGTTAACTTCGGATTTATGGCTGTGCCCGGGATGAAATTTTCATTTATTCGAGAGGAACACAGGAAGATGGAACGATAAAAGGAGCGTGCTCGGTCCGGACGCTTGTAAATGGTGTCATCAGCATGGCTACCTAACAAACTTCGGTGTATTGTAAACCTCGGAATTTAGTTTGCCCTCCAACACGCGATCAGAACGAATTTCTTCGAAAAGGGACACAGATCCTCTCGGAGTTTTACATCGTGTCTCCCTGTTACAAATTATTTCGTAATTATTCAAGACTGTCTCTCTTTCTCTGAAATTCTCAGAACATTCTCATCTCGTCTTTTAAATTCGTCCCTACGGATACCTGCCTGACTAACGAATCTTTTTAATCGTCAAACAATTTACTCCACCTCTCTTAGAGAATCTTACTAAATCATTGTTTAATATTTTCATAATTTTATGTTTTCTAGTAATACAATAATCGAAAAGGAAAGTGTCTTGTCCGTACGACGCGCCGATTTCTTTATTCAATATCTTTGAAAATATCTTTAAAAGTGATTTCTCGGTTAGAGCCTGATCGGTTTTACCAGGCGAAACGAAAGCGTGGCCGGGCACTCGTCGTCCGGGAGGCTTCACCGTGATGCATCGGTGTATCAGCACGTCGTCCGGGTCCGCGGGTATCGGTTTGGCGATCTCCGGACGATTTGTCAGCGGTCGACCGGCCGTGTAGCAGCTTATCAAATATATATCGAACACCGCTGCCATCGTGTATTTACTGCGGTCTTCGATGAGCTTACGTGTACGCGTGCACGTGCTCCCGGCTTCCCCTCCCGATTCGATCAATCGATGCACTCGACGATCGATGCACTCCTCCCCCAAGTGTTTCGCGTGTCACCGTAATCGTTAATTAACATCGACACGCGAATTAAAAGTGCCCCCCTCCGTTACGATTCTTCTCCTTCGCTCGGGATCGCTTTAAAATGCAAAACAGGACAGATCGGAAACGAAACATTGCGGCTGAAATGGAATAATAATAGCAAAAGTAGCAATTCTGAATTCTTTCAATTTTCTTTTTTTTTTATATAAATACACAAAATGTATGCAGGTATTTTCTGATGAAAATTTCTGGCAAAGAGTTTATATCATCCGAGAGACGTATCTGTTTAAAAACCAAACGGCGTTAACCCCGTTGGCACACAATGATGCCTGCGTTTCCTAAAGGCTATTGAATTATTAATTTGATCTTTCATGATTTTTTCATTAATTCTGTTTATAGGTATTTTGTGTTCATGACACTTTGCAGTATAAATTATCTCAAGTTAAGTTCGCGCAAATCTGAAAATTAATATTTTTAATTTTTTAATTTTTTCACATTGAATTTCATTTAATTCGTGTGCCAAGGGGTCGATCGATTTGCCTTTGCGCAGCTCGTACAGTGCGCTTTTAACGTTTTTTGAGCAATTGATTTACCTGGGGCGAGATTAATCGAACGATCGGCGAAAAAAAATCGAGACAGATCGAGTGTCGTTCACCACGTGTAAATTGATCGGCGGCAGTGGTCGGTTGAGCAAGCACATCCCGCAGTAACCGTAAACGTAGCGGTGAATCGTCGATGGATCGTACGATTCGAATGCGTCTAGTTAGAAATCGATCCTCGCGGATGATCGCGCCGCCGAGGAGGAGATTTGCGCGAAATAGGAGGGAAACGGGCCCGCGATCGGGCCGAAGGATCGCGTAATGGGGCGACCGGTCGCGGCCCTACTCCGCTTCACCGCGAGAAAGAGGCTCGATCGTCGGCGCGATCGTATCTCGGGGTGAGATCTTAGGATCATGCGCGATAGAGCAAGATAATGGAGATAATCTTCTGACGCGGCTCGCCTCAAAAGATCGCACACCCACGCGATCTCCATGACCGGAGATCGTGGTTCCAACGCGATACCGATTCGCAGTCTACGACGCGAAACGCTGTAGATTTCGGCCGAGTTTGTTGTCAATGGCTCGAGAGAACGGTTACCTCGTTATTGTTAAATTAGTGAATTTGTTTCATGGAGTTCTCTCGAAAAAGAGATTGATTTCTCGGTGAATATTGATGTATTAAAGTACACCTCTTTAATTGCCAAAATTGCTTAGTTTTAACGATCGTCCGCCTCCGATCGTGAAATCTAATTCCATCCATAACTTAGAGAACGAACACTCTTATCTATCTATCAAATCTTTCAAGATTCGTTTCACGCAATTCTCTCGAAGAAGATTCCTCGAAAAATACTGATGTGTCAAGGTACACCTCTTCAGTTGTCAAAATTGCTTCATATATCTTCGTGTATTTGTATCATTAAACGATTTCCAGAACATTATACGAGCACAGTTGTAACGATGGTCCTCCTCCGATCGTGGAATCGAATTCCATCCGTAACTCAAAGAACGAGCGAACATTCCTATCTATGTAGCTTTCAAGATCGAAAGTTCGTAATTAATTCCCACTAATGAAAATAAAGTAAAATTAATTCCAAATCTTTGAAACGCACGTTCGTGCATGATCGAAAATAATCAAGACACGCAAGGGAAGTGAATGTTCTCCGGTATTCTTAGTATGGCGAACGAGCCATAATTAACCATCGCAAAAATAACGATACTTATGGCTCTCGCTGAAAAGAGCCACGACTAATTGCTACAAATCTGCGAATAATTCGAGCAGATAAAGCCAATTCAACGTCGATTGAAACAAAGAGAGAGAAAGAAATAAAGGTGTGTTCTGGCTGGTTCTGTGTGCGCATGCGCGTCTCGATACCAGAATCATCCTGCCTTCCTACAAAAACATCTCTTCCCGATCACGCATAGATCACGATCACGACGGATGAATAAGACGGACGTTGAAACATGGCAAGGAGAGACAGAGAAACGCATGAAAAGGAAGGCGAGGTGTAATCGCGTGTGATTCGCAGGTAGCGATTATCGAACGACGGGAGTGTTCGTTAATTATCGGATCCGCTACGAGGATCGGATCGCTACTCTTAATTGCGATCGTTAGACACTCGATTAGAATCGCGAAGATCGAACCGAAAACAAAGATAAAGATTCGGCGGGTAGATGGAGTCGTACTTGACGTTTTACGCTTCACTATACCTTTTACTAATACCTTCTTGAACATGTGATATTTCATTACGAGCTCGCGTCGATCGTTTATTTTACGTAATATTATAATTTTATATATATATATATATATATATATATATATTCGTGTGAAAGAACATTGCAAATTTATAAATTACTGCACGGTCATTTTTATCGATTCCTCGATTTCTTTCTTATCTAAATACCATCTAATTTTTCCATCCTTCGCGCGTTGCAAGATTAACGCGACGTCTCAAACGGCTCGGACACATTTTCATCTGAACATTTCCTGCCCCTCCCTCTCCCCCCCCTCCTCACTTTGCCCCGTCCTCCTCGAGAGAATCGAGCAAAGGGGTCGTGAAAATAAGTACAAGGAGACAACGATCTCCAGCATACATAGCGATTCAGACTACGCGTCTCCCACGGGATTGTCGGGAAATTGAATTTCATCGAGCAAAATGGCGATTACCCTACGATGAATCGCAAGTCCCCTGCGCGCGTCTAGATGTATTTACGCGTGTTGTAAGTATATGCTTACGGCCGTCAGACGAGCTCAAACTGAAACGTCACATCCAGCCGGCTACGCCGATGATTCGATCATTTGCTTGATTTTTCTGCAAACGTTTCCTCGCGATGGCCAGTTCTCTAACTCCGTGCAACTATACGAGATACATCCTTTTTTTTGTCTCGAAGAACAACTACAAGAAATGGAAATTATTTTGATGCATTAAACGAAGAATCGGACAACCTCGAACGAAAGATTGAACCTTGACGTGGCATTAATCCTTAACGAACGAATCAACGAGAAATTCCTCCGTCGAAGAACACGGGACTCGAAGAAGATGGTCGCGATTGACGAGAGATTCGTCGATTAAATCCCTTAAATCGCTTTAAAAAAAAGAAAATTCTTAGAAATCTCCAACTCCAGATATGAACTGGCCTAAATATTCTTCAAATTCCAGCAATTTACTGTCGCGATATCATCGGACAAAACGGACCGTGCAGGACTCAGCACCCTGAGATCCACAATTAAGAGTGTCTCACTGTCCAACCCCGATGGTCCCGATTTCGTGAAGAAGTCCGCCGCGGTGTCCAGTTACCCCTAAACATCACTATCCATCGAAAATCTCCTGCGGAGTGGAGGATTGCCTTACTTACACGAGGCCAGAGTGTACGATGTTTCTCGAGGAGTCGTGTGTGTACGTGTGTGGTCGACATAAGAAAGCGTAAAAGTCGCGGCGATACGATCGTCCTGCATTCCTGACCGTTCTTCTTCACCCTGGCTGGCTCGTCTCGAAATGAAGACGGCGCGCGGCGTCTGAATATTTTAATTATTCCCGGGTCCACGCCGGAATGAACGAAATTACGCGAGGCTGTCGTCGGGCTGATCGACGATACGAATACAGAAACGCATTCGTCGCCGCGGGACAATCGAATCGCTGAGATTCTTCAGCGTCTGCGAGTGGTAGCCCATTCTGGAGGACGACGGAGGAGCAATGGTGAAACTCCTTTTTTTCGTCTCCTATCTCGCGATGGATCTTCTGAAAAGTATGCCAGAGATGCGCCCTCCTCGATAACGGCCGATTCGATGAATCAACGAATCGCGCTTCGTCGCGAGCTTCGAAATCTCTCAGGAGTCGATTGTTGGGAAACCGTTGCCGAGAGAGGACAGGTATTATTCACGGTTGAATTAATTGCAGGCAAATTGGCTAACCGTTGATTTTATTGTTGGATCGACAAGTTGACTACTACCGACGCCAACAACGAGACAATAAAAATACTAATTCTAAATGGTCTCACAGACAAAAATGCCAGTTACTTTTTTTAATCCTTATTTAGAAGGAAAGAGCCACCGGAAGGGGAATTAATTTTCATTTAAGTGGAGGACAGTGGAGACAATCGAAAAAGAATTCAACGAGAATAATCAAATCTATTTAATTAAATTCTTGTTACTTAAACTTGTCGATAATCAAAATTTAAGTTACTTAAGATAAATCGTACCAAACTTAGAACTGTTCACAAAAAATGGGGAATATTTCAAAGTGAATATGAAGCGATAAAAGAAAAAGCATTTGATTCTTTTTTTATTAAAGAAGAACATCAGAAAAGCAAACGATAAATCAAAGAAAGTTTATTTTTGTCACAATAAAATCAAACGTTTCTTTTCTTTATCGCTTCATATTCATTTTGAAATCTTCCCCTAATTTTCAGCAGTGTATTTAAAACAAACATGCTATTATTAATATTAATCCAGTCGAGCGTGAGAGTTCGGAGATAGTCTTTCCTGTTCAGGAGGATTTCTCGTCGTCGAGAGGCAAGCATCGAAAATCGACTCTCGTTGTCCACGTCTCCTTCGGCTTCCGAGCCTCCGTCTAAGGCTAGTACTCTAAAGCTAGTACGTATGTACAAGTTCCCCGATGAAGGAGAGAAGGTCAAGAAGTACCACGCTAGGAGTACTACGCGTACCGTAGCCGGTGAATACCTAATTAAGATCTTAATTACCGAGCAGCCGGAGGAACGTTTCACCTTCGACCGACTCCCACGATGCAGTTTACAAGATTGTTAATATCATCATTTATATCGCGGTAATACGAGATCGTTAGTGTCTCGGCTGGCCGTTAATCAGCATCCGGTTCTTACGGGACTGGCAGCAACCCTTTCACGAAGCCACCCTTTTGTGCCGCGGTCGCGGATTAAAGGAAGGGTCTCCTTCTCTCTGTCTGGCCGGCCAGCGAAACGGCCGACTCGCAGGCGATAATGATAATCGTTGGAACGCGCACGATAGACGTGCACGCGTGTGCACAGTTGCACATTTTGTAATTAGCGTTGGATGAACGTGGCGCGGAGAACGAGAGGGGAGGGACGGATCGTCATTAACGACGCGGCGCGTTATCGAGCGAATAAATTATTCGATTGTAATATTTTATCGTGTATTGGAATAATTGAAGAGCAGCGGCGCGAGGGTGAAGCCTGACTGAAGCGGAGAAGCCTTTTTCTTGTAAACGCGGCGATTCATCACGCGCCGACGAGGCGTTTTCACGATGCGTGGATTTTGAAGGAGAACGTTTCCTTTCTCGAGATAATCGACGAGATCGATCGCTCGATGTGAAGAAGGAGCGGAGCAATGATTACGTCTTCAATAATAACGCGGCAGAGTTCTTTCTCGTTTTTAAAACTTGTTTCAGGAATAGATACGATTCTGATCGTGCAGTTTTAATTGTTTAGGAATTTTCCATCGAATTAATAAGGATTTTTAATCGCCTCGTTCTTCTTCGTCGTCCGCTGTTTTTCAGTAATAACATCATTATTCGGCATTATTTTTTCTGCTGCGTGCTCGATCCAATTGTCGCAGCGAAAAAAAAAAACCAGATTTGAGATGTTTGTCTAATTGCCCTAATCTTAAGATGTAAGGTACGTGCATACGGTTTTGTATGCGTATGTTTCAGGGTAAGATTTTTGATAGAGAGTATCGAATCGTGACAGCGTGCAGATCTTGAGAGAATTATAGTGTGAATGACCAACCAGACCTGACAATATTGACAACACTGACAATGAGTCTTCCTAAAGTGACCTGCAAACATTTATTCATAAAGCAAATTCCAGTAATTGGTTATCTACGCTCCCTTTCCCCTTTCTTCGATTTGCCATAAACGAAAATGTAAAAAGACGTGTGATACTGAGAAGAGATGTTTTCCATTAAACTTGAGACCTTGTAACATCATCGTTGACCACAGCAACGTATAAATAAACCCTCTTAAAATTACAAGTGTCGTCCCTTTAACGCGGAATAGAACAATAAAAAGAACTTGATATTCCTTCGTCATTCGAACTTAATCGCTTAATTCGTAAATCGATAAACTTTATATTTATTACAAACCACGTGGGTTTAATTTTTTTTTTTGTAATTTCCCCACAGTAGTGGGATCAAGACGGCGACGTCATGAAGCACTGACGCGCTGATTTAATGCTTCGAGCAGCATCGCACGGCGAATCGCGTTTCCGATACTGATGAATCTCGCGGACGTAACATTCCTGCGCTTCAATCATCGTCTGTGGCACTCTTTTCTAGAGTGCAAGAAGGCGGTGCAAGCCTTCGGATGTTAATTGAAACGAAAAGGAGCCCTTCGTGGCTCGCGCGAGCCGGCGCAATCCGCCAATTACTCAATCCCAATCATCGAAATTAAATCTCAGCACCTCCTATCCATCACTATTCCGTGAGCGAGCCGTGCGTGCGAGTGATTGTCGGAAAAATCGAGATTCGCGTCCGCGCCGTTCCGTCGAGCTCGTTAAAATCGAAACGGAAGAGGAGCCAGCGCTGAAACATATTGTTTCTGTCAATCGGAGGGCTGCAGTCGATTTCTCAAGGTTCGTCAAGCAACAGACAGATCCGCGAAGCCGTGGGTCAACCAGCGGTGATTCCCTCGCACGAGAGAACTCTCTCTCCTTGTCTCCGAGTGTGTGTTCCCTTTTGATTATGATTTGTTGTGGCTTCTATGGAAATTTTCGAATATTTCGTCTTCAATGGATCGAATAGTTCGACGAGTATCCGCACGATGATTCGTTTATACGAATAAAAACGTAACAACGATTGCAATTGAAACGAGGTTGACGAGGTTTTGTTGCAGGTGCGATCTGTCTTTCGTGAAATTGGATCTATCATTCGTGGTACGAGGTAAGAGATTAAAGATACACTAGAGTACTTGTCGATTCTGTTTGAAATAGTACTGTATTTTATTCGTCAAAATAATCACTCTTACGGATTAGGGTACTGTATCTTGTTTATTATTCCAATTTCGTAAAATTCGAACTAGAACTATTTAAGCATAAAATTTCCTTCAGAGGCATTAAAGCGAAAGAAGTAGAAAATATTTATAATTGGATAAAGTACAAAAGCTTCTAGCTTTTATTTATATTACGTTACACGTAAGTCATCAAGTCTTCACGATTTTACATCCATGAAATTTCTAATAGAGTATTCGGATGTTAATCTAAAATTGTGATCGGATTTGTGAACAAAAATTGGTCATTTTGACCATTTTGGCAGTTAGGTCTGATGTTAAATTAGATCCGAATCAGTTCTATAATCTTTCGCCTAGCGATTAGAAAACTTCTAACTCTAAAAAATTACTACCGACAAAATTATTTAAAGGAGAGCTAGCCTCGATGGTAGCTTGAGGCCAGTGGAGCATTTCTGTGGAGCGTTTACGCTTAGGGACACCTGCGCGTCGGCAACGCGCGCGAATAATAATTGATACCCCTGCGAGTGGCCAGCCGTGGCACGACCACTCGTCAGCTGTGATTAATAAGTCATTCATTAATATAAATGAATTCTCCCGGCGCGAATGATTCCATGATGAATCGGCCGCATTTACCGGTACGCGAACGCCTGGCGGGTGCGAACGCGGCGGCGTCAATCGCGGACAGCTTTGTACCACTTAAAGCGTCAAGCTTCGCTCGCTCGCACGCCTCAGAGGGAATTTGACCAGGGTGAATTACACGCGAGAGTCGTGTTCCATCTAGATTCTCTAATCTTAAAGGTTGCCCTTTCACAGTGAATTTTAAGTGTGTTTTAAGGCACTGTTGGCAAATTTTAGTATATTTTAGTAGAAGCTGCATTTTTTTTTTTTCTTAAGAAATATAACTTTTAGGAATTATATTTTTCAAAAGAGAAATTTTTCAGAGAATGTCAAGGAAGCATGAGAATGATCAAATTTAACCGATTATCGCTAATCGAATAAGAAACGATACACGAGATTGTGCATGCTGCCGGCCGGTGTAAGTGTTCAAATAAAATATCGAGAAACTGAAGTATTAACATTGTGTCAACGCTGCTCAATTCCCATCGTGTAATCTCACACGCGAACACTTCGCCTTCATCCTGAAGTAGTCGATCAGACGGTCGAGACATCGAACAAGATCGACCGAGCCATGCATCTTCAATTTCCACGCGTAATTAACAGCTTCGAGCAACGTCGAAACAATACGATCGCGCCGTCCTTCTCTTTCTCACCTGCGAGAACGCGACGTCGGAACGCGAATCGCAACAACATCGTCGTGAGGGGAGACGGTGAGACGCGATCAGGAGGAAAGGAGAGGTAACTCGTCGGCGGGCAAAAGGGTATACGAGCGAGAATCGAGGAGAAAGGAGAAAGAAGGAGAGGAGAGGAATCGCTCTCTCGGTGAGAGGGAACGAGTTACACACGAGGCACAGCTAAAAACTCGCTGCTTCGACGCGCGGTATTATGCGCAATCCTGTGAATGCACCTGTCAGTGGTCATCATTCAACAGCTTCATTGACCCCTAGGATCAATTGGGATGCAGTGATTCTCACGCTCGCGACACGTTCGACGGGACGGTGCGCGTTGATCGAGCGGTTGCACGATCGTGCTGCCTCGCCGCGAAGCTGACAGGCACTGTTCGACGGGGGCGGGGGTTAATGAGACACGTTGATTGGCTTCGAAGATGCATCGGGTGGCTGACGTTGATCAATTTTTATCCCGTGCTATTTGCATACAACTGGCGCGCCACCGCCAGTGGCGTAAATAACGCCTCCGAGCGCCTCGTCTGACCACCGCGGCCCGATACTACTGATTCTACTGATTCTCACCGATTTCGCGCTTCACCGTCGTCAATCGAACCGTTTCTTCTCTTACGGTTACTTCTTTCTTTTATTTTTTCTGTTTTTCTTTTTTTCTTTATCGTTTGGGTGTCTCTTCGACGGTTGAATTATTTGTCAATCGTCACACGACTATGAGACTAGCATATAATTTTAGATTAAAGGAAATTCGAGAGCTAAGTTTGTGAAACTGGAGGAAGCTCGATTCCGTGGCATTCGTGTTTTGTTTCATTTAGAATCTTATTCTAGGATATATTTCGGTTCAGGTTATTCGGAGTAGTTTTCATTCTATGCATTCTTTGTAATATTACATCTCTTTTGCAAATCTGATGCACGATTAAGACGTCTTTTTGCAATAAATACCTACTGACAGTAAATATTTACCGAATTGAACGGAATTTCAAAATACGATGGCAAATTGTTGGAAGGGTTCGGTGACGAGTTTCTTTCGTCGAGCATCGCGAAACGACAAACAGTCAAATCGCCACGGAAAAATATGAAAGAGACGTTTAAAACGATACATCCCACGCATTTGGTAGGAGAATCTTTCAGTTTCATTTCATCGAATCGATACGTCACGTTTGATCGAAGAGATCGAAGCAATATCGAGACATACATCTACGCCAATGTACGATACCCACGGCATTCTGGACAAGTGTATACGAGCAAGTATCGCAACAGGCAAGGCTCATTCGCGTTTGCGATGCGTGCATAATCTCCTAGACTGCTAGACACGGGGTGACTGGTGGCATTAGAAACAAAAATTCCGAAATGAACGCCTTCGATATCGACCTCTTTCTCTCTCTCCTTCCCTCTCTCTCTCTCTCTCTCTCTCTCTCTCCCGGGCCGGTGATCGATCGTTTCTCCGCTCGAGTCGTTATTACATTAATCTTTCGTGAAGTCGTCCTGCACGGTTGTCGATAATTAAATTAGTCGCCATTGATAGCCGTGATTAAACCGCGTTACCCTCGTTCCTTTCCGCGATCGGGGAATACGTGGAATACGAAGTGATCGCTTCCAAAGATCCTCGAAACATATTGAACGTGAATATTGAAGCCTATTTTAAATTCGTATAATAGGTTTCTTAGGAGATCCATTGAAGCAGTTCGCATTCCCATCGGTATTCGAAAATTGTTCCTCAAATTGTCGTGTTCGTTGTTTCCTAATTATTTTAAATCTCATTCAAACGATCGATCAATCGAGTTGTTGATTCAGAATGTTGGAGTCTGCTCGTAAATAGGATTCTTGAAAAATGTGAAAAGTCATTGAAGCAATTCGCATTCCCATGGGTATTCAAAAATTGTTCCTCAAATTGTCGTACTCGTTGTCTCTTAATTATTTTAAATTTCATTCATTATTCAGTTATTGTTAATTAAATTATTACAGAAAGTCATTGAATATTCACGGTATTATTAAAGCTTCATGATTCTCGTATCCACGGACAGATCAATCTTTCGGATATATCTTCCTTATTTACGAATCTCTTAACAAGCAAATTGTATCGCATTTAAATTCGCAATCAACATTTAAATCAACCTGGCTCAAAGTTAGTTCGCTTAAATGAATAATACATATATTCGCGTATCTGTACCATCTTCGCAAATTGGACACTTAAAGATAATCCCTTTTAGTCTTTCCGTTTCGACGTTTCTCCGCGTTGCTAAAAAGTATATGCACACCGTGGCTGCGGAGAGAAGCCAGGCTGTCATTCTGTCACTCAGAACCGGACATAAACATCCAAATTACCACGACCTTCTAAAACACCGGGCCGCTGAAAGGGGACATTGTCACGGTCGTGACTAGCATGAGTGGAAAAGCGACGCGCATCGTTGAACGAGTGGTTCGTAACGCGCGCACGGACGGCCATAAACTGCGCCATGTATTATAAAGCCAACCACTATAAACTCTGTAGCACTCCCGCGCGGCCAGCGGAATTGTAAAGTTGTCGGGGAAGCGAACGGGCGCGAATGGACGGGGCTGAAAACTCATCGTCGTAAAGATAAGGCGGCCGCAGTTCCGCGAAACGCGCATTTTCCCATCGGCGATTAAAACGCCAAACACCTGCGTTTCCTCGCCGCTTTCCTTTTCTTTTTCTTTCCCTGGTCGAACAGTTCTCTGCAGTTTCGAGTCGAGGCGATTTGGAAAATTTTTTCAAGAAAATCTTTGATCTGAAATGCTTGGGGGAAGGATCAGATTGACCAAACGCTTGAATTTTCTAGCTTTTCTAGCGCCAAACGAACTTCTTACGAAGTTTTCGCAAGTATTTTGCGAAAATCGTTGAATCATTTGGAAAGTTTGTAATAAAATATTGCAATATTGCGATAAAATATTGTCATTCAAACAGAATCACTTGGACGGATGAAATTAACCAAATACTTGCGTTTTCCAGCTATTCCTCGCCAAACGAACGGTTTTTCAGACGGTTTCGAGACAAAGTAATTTTGAAAATTTTTACGAAAACCAATCGCTTTGTTTGTAGTAAAAGTTCGCAGTAAAGTTTGTAGTAAAATGTCGTAAGAAGAGAATTGGGAAAAAAAAGATCTTTGATCTAAAATACCTGGGAACGGGTTTATGACGCTAGATATTAAACTCGAGACAGTTTCACGGCTATCGATGCGTTGGTCCAGCATGAAGTGGCCCCGGAATTTCGTGTCTTCGAGAGAAAGTATCCTTTTACTTTCCGTCTAATGATCGAAGATAAAGGCACCGACAGCGATTAAGAATCTTGTATAACTTAGGAATCCGTGTACGAAGATAATCATCGGGATTTCTCTAATTCTTATCACGGCTGTTGTTCCCCCTTTAGAACGAAGCTTCTCATTGTGTATTACATAGACTACTATTTGATCCCAGGTTTACGATCTTACTTGAAATTCTCTGACAAAACACACGTAACACGTGTGGTTTCTTCTGAAATGTGTCGAAATTGATATTTGTGTACGAGTACTTCATTTACAGTACAGTACGTAAAACCTTGAACCGTGCAGCGTCTTACAATTTTTCTGCATATCGTCTTAGAATTACAAATCACTGTCACAGAGATGGAATGTGTAAGAATGTCGGTAAATTTTCAGTAGGAAAATTTCAACAAGGAAAATCGAAATATTCGAACGTTCAAAAAAATGAAGTATATCGAAGTAAGAGAGTAAATCGCGGAGTCGATGTACCTAAAGTCTCTTGTATGCTAAAAATTGATTCCATACTTTACACTCCACGCGGTATAATTTCCACCGACGCAGCCACATTTCACGCTTCGTCCGTTAAAAAAAAAAAAAAAGAAGAAAAAAACAAACTCGTCGAATTTCCCCGGCTTTCGAATCGGCTAATTATTTTCAAGCGATCCGTCATTGAAATCGATTATCAGGAACGATCTCTCACCGATCTGATGGGTTTCTCACGGCAGAGGAGAGAACCGGTGGATCTCGAAACCGCGAGGCCGCGACGGTAACTCGATACGCCGATAAAACGAGATGCTCGCGAGCAGCTCGTGGACAACATAGCGGGATAAAATAAAATAAAATGATCGATCAGCCGGCCCGTAAAGTTCCCGAAAGACGCAAACGAGTCGTTAACAGAGCGACGAGCATCCCTGCTGCGACACCGGCCTCTCGTCTCCCTCCCATTTATGAAAGTTTAATCAAATTAGAATGCGTCGTTCCAGGTCGCGTTCCACCTTCACGATCGACAATTCAGCCGCTCGAAGTCGTAAATCACACGAAAATAATGTAGAAATCTGTCGCGAGATTCCACATTTGAATACGCGCGGTTCTCGATTTCATCGACTGTTTGCGAAACAACTTGGCAAGAGTGTCGTCTGTTTAGAAGAAGCTCTGTTTAGAAGAAGCTCGCTTCTCACTTCTTTCGCCTTGTCGATTTTACGCGAAGTGAAACTTTGCCGGAAAATTTGTAGGTCGAAAAGGTGCGACGATTCGAGTCGGGGAGGGTGGGGATCGAGTTGGAAAGTAAGTAACGTTACATCGAAATTACATTTTATGGGACAGCTGGAACAGAGGATATTTTTCTGAGGGGTTTCAATCTTTGGTTTTAATTAACCCTTTCGCTGCGATGTTTCGCTCCGCTCCACGCCAAAAGTGTACACAGTTGATCGAATATCGTATTTTCCGAGTTCGTTAATCCATTTTGAAATAGAATCTTTTCTGGATTTCCTGGAAACATTTCGACAATAATGTTCCTTCTTTGTCAAACAATTTTTCAAACAAAAATCTAATCTAGAGAGTAACAGTCTTTTCCGAGTTACAACAAATTAAGAAAGATTCTTTATTAGAATAGTTTCTTATCGTGTATATAAATATTTCACTGTCGAATAGAGGAAATAGAAAAAGCTCGTCTCGATGGCTAAAGTGCATTGTGTGCTTTTAACGTGTGATTCCAGTAAGTCAATAGATGCTGCAAATGCGCTCGTAATGAAAGGCTTAAATTCTTGAGAATGCAAATCTCACGCAAGAGAAGAGTTTCCTAACTTTCGAGCGGTCGAACTTTCCTCCGACGAAAGAGACATGCGTAAACATTAAGAGGATCCTTTCGTTTTATGGCCATGCGAATTATCCATTGGAGGGGGGAGGGAGAGAGGGCGCCGGTTAGTTCCGAGAGAGGAAGTTGGACACGGTGATGACCATCGAACCAGAGGACGCGAACGTTTCGACGCGAATCGCGCCGCGACCTCTGACCCCGGCGTCGGTTCGACTCGACAGTGTCACGCGAAGTCACGTGGCCGACATAAAACGTGACACGCCGTGAAATACCTTCCTAATGGGCGAATGAGATGCGTCCACGCACGCAGCCACCGTGTCCTCTTCTTCGTGTTCTCGTCCGGGCCCGCGTTCACCCGTTTCATCGCCGTTAATAACGTTCCGCGTTCTTCGCGGAACTTCTCGTCCCGGTACCGCGAAACAACTCGTCTTCTGCTCGTCGCGAGTGAACAAAACTGGACGCCTTCGATGTTTCGTTGGCAATTAAAACTGCTGCCATTTATGAACGCAATCTGAAAATACACGGTGACAATTTCGAATCATCGAAGGCTTAATCATTCGAAATTTCGAACGAGTTGAATTGAACTGAGCTGAGCTCATATATAGAGTGTAGCAGAGTAAATGCTCGAGAATGACACGTGCCGAAGTCAAGGTAGAATTACTTTTAGCGGACACCAAAATTCCCCTGTTGGCCGAATAAGGAAGTGAGAAAATGGCAGGACAAATGTGTTACGAATTCTTGCAACTTTCCGAAGGGGGAAGGGAGGACTCGGTTACACGTACGATTGATAATTTCAGCGTTTTTGGTCTCGGTGGTTGGCGTGCACGCGAGCCGAACAAACGCACCGCTCTTCTTGCGTCGTTTTGCCAACGTGTTTGCCCGGAACGGTACTAATTGCATTTGCACAGTAATGGACGAGGCCGCGTGGCAACCGCGTGCGTTTCTCCACTGCCAACGGGAGGGGAAAAAGTCTCCTAACTGAATGGCAGACGTGCGCTTCTTGCATTTCTATTACCACATTTCTATTTCCACTGCCAACGGTCCACCATACGACTACCGCTCAGCGTTTACCGTCTCTTATCATCCGCGTTTGAAAAGAAAGAAGACGAAAGAAGGAACACTCTTATTTCTCTCTCTCTTCTGCAAAACACCGACGGATCGACGAAATTTCTCTCTGTTAAATTACTTAGTTGGGACTACATTACCGAACAGTGGTAAATGGAAATTTTTTTTCTACTACTATCTAAACGCGTTACAACCAGTAACGTGCGTTCCATACACTCAGCTCTCTCATAAATGCAACCACAATCTGCGCGATCCTGCATCTTCACTCGCGAATCCTACTCTTAAAACATTAAACTAACCCAAGCATCATCCTGCTTTTAACGGCGCGTTGAATCACCCTGAAACATCCAGATCCATCGTTCGCCGCTCGCAGGACGGGTATATCGGACTAATTTCACCCGTGACCCGCGTAAACGCACGCAGGTGAAACACACACGTCCATCCCGAGAGAAGGCTGCCCTCCCTCCGGAAGATGCCCTCCCGCTAATGGCCGTTGCACGCATCCACGACTCGGCAATTACATTATTAATAGAGATATTACTGGCCCGCGCTAGCAGGCATTACGACACCGTGCCGTCGTCGTGAAACGACGGAGAAATTGCGGCCGAACCTTCTCGAGACGAGAGAAGGGCATTAAACCTTGGAGGGAAAGGCGAGACAAAGAGGAAACGATGCTTTCTTCGTGCTAAAACGAAAAGAAGAGAGAGAGAGAGAGAGAGAGAGGGCGAGGCTGGAGCTGATTGATCGTGCCAATCTATTTCTGCCTGGCCACACATAACGCGTGCCCGGGCCATTTTTACCGCCGTTCAATCCGAGCCGGATTATACGCTAATGTCATGATAGGGGAGATTATTCAGGGTTGCAGGTGGATGGACGTGCGCGACCCTCGATGTTTGTCGAGAGCTGAGATTTTAATCGCTGGCTCATTTCCCGCGTCGATCTGCTTCTCAGTTGAACGAACAAGATGGATTTTGGCCATGGAAAATAGAAACTGAAAGGTATTTTTGAAATGTCGGAAAGGGAAAAAAATAAGAGTAAAGTACGCAGAGGGTAGTTGGATTATTCCATGGTTAAACGGACAAAAAGTCGAGGAAGGCGACGGTGTTTCAAACGAAGGTAGGATTTAATTGGATCGAAGGTTAAAGACTTTTCTTCACTTTTGTTTCCGTTATCGCTGTTGACAGCGCGCATAGCCGGTAAACTCATTCTCATTCGAGACACTAATTGCCGAGCATCGCTACTGTAACGTCATCGATGTAAGTGCAGGAAGATCGAGACTTCATGAAAATGATCCGAGACAAACTCGTTGGCATTTATCGAAATACGGGGACAATTACGCCGAAGAAGCTACCAGGGGAGCTTCTTCGTCCCGGAAGCAACGACGTCGCCCGAATGCGTAGTTGCCTCCGTGGACGTCGAGTAACTTCCTGGATCTCGATTCCACGGCGACACGCACACACACACACACATACCGGCGAGTAGGGGAAAGAACGACGACACCGGTGGCGTGTGTCCGGCGACACACACGGTGCTGCGAGATTCTGGAAAGGAATGGAAAGGCAAGGCAAGGAAAGGAAAGGAAAGGAAAGGAAAGGAATGGAATGGAAAGGCAAGGAAAGGTAAGAATAAACTAGGCGCGGTGGGAGTGGGTCGAGGATGGCCTCCATTCTCGTCACTGGCTGCGAAGAGGACGGCGCCGACCAATCGGCAAACGCCGCCTCCGGCCTCACCTCCCCTTGTCCTCCAGCGGGTTCCGCGGATATCTCGCGGAAGGCGCCGCGTGTGTACACGCCGGGAACCGGGGGAGAACGGGATCGTTTGAAAAATCGCGGCTCACCTGCGTCTCCGCCGGTCGGGTCGGAGGTCAGCCTCTGGGTGCCCGTTCAAGGCGATACATACCTGACGGTCAGGCCCCGCGTGTGTTCGTCGTACTGTGACCAACGACGACCAACGACGACCAACGACGACGCACGACGAGAGACGAGGAAGCCAGCGTGTAACTCACATCTGGCATCGCTCGATGGAAACGTAAGGTACACGCCTCGGCGTGTGATCGCCTGTGAATAGTTTGCTTGGCTGTCGCCTTGACGAGAGGCTGCAGGCAAAAAAAGTTTCGAGACGAGCTTCTTTCCGAGCGATCCGTCCCTCTAGCCGCAGTTTTACGAACAGGGATGCGACCATCTTGGCAAGGAGGTCGCCGACTTCCTGGAAAACGCATAACACATTGGCTCGTGCACGTTTACGACGTGCACATTGCCAATTCCCGTGCGATGCGTTTGAAAAAAACTTATGCTTGTTCTCGGTAGTCAGGTCTCATTACAGCGACAGTAGAATCACGAAATGTATCGTATGACGCGTTCGTAAAAGCGTTCTTATTATACAAGCGTTCGAGCCGCTTTCACGAGCAGCCGTGAGTCGAGGCGCTACCGGAAGTACATGGCCCGGTTCAGTTCAGAGAAGATTTATGGATATAAGAATTGGAAGGTGAGAAGAATACGCTTGCTATCCTCCGCTATATGCAATGTCCTTTCAAATAATCCTAGTTGCGTGTAATAATACGTATTTGAAATAATAGTCGGTTTGAAATGGAAAGATTGTTTGTATTAAACGTGGAAACTGCACGATTATCCAGTTGGAAACTGATGGTACCGTGATATATTGGTTGAAAACCAATTAAATGTTACAGAGCTCTGCGGAAAAGTATACGAGATGCACGTTGCTAGATAAAGCTAATCTCGTCTCCGTATTCGTTGAAACACGAATTTGCATGAATATCTATAAGGCTACTCGTTATATTTCTGGATCAGAAAGTCTAGAGAGTAAGTAGAAATCGGGCAAAAGGTCGAGGAAGTTTCTTTTATCGAGAGATCAGCATGCGAAATTCGAGTGGAAGTGTGCAGTTGGATTCCCAAGAGATCCGGCCAGCAGACGGAGGGCGAGCATTCTTGCGGGGTTATAACGAAGCGCCCGCAAAATTCCTGGATAAAGCCACGTTTTACTCATTACGTTATCCCGTAACATCATCTATAATATATTTCTTACTTGGACTATCATTAGCCGCCCGTCTCGCTCGCACAAATTGCGATGGAACCCTTCGAGACTGGAGATGCTGGAGAAAAATGGAAACGGGGGAATCTCTTCGATCGTAATGATATTCCATCGGCAACTTTGATGCGCCTCCGTGATCTCAGATTAAGGATTATAGCACCGATTATTATTTCGTAACCTACCGGATCACGATCGCGTAAAACAAAATTTGCAGAGACGGTTCTCTAGTTTCTAGTTTCTCTTCTTTCCAACTTTTCGTTCCTTACTCTCTCGTGGTAGAAATGCATAAATTTCTCGTAAAATTGTAAGAATACTCGAATATTTTCTGTTTTCTTCCATCTTGAGATTTTTTTTTTATTCTAATTTAAAATTTAGTTCTTTTTCTAAAACTTCGTTATCAGGAAAGAATGTGATTCTCAGAGAATATATTTAAACGAAATTTTTGCATTGTACATTCGAAATGAATATTTTTTCCTTTCCTTTACGTCATTTCTAACTAGTAAAGCTACTCGAACTCCCCTGGTCTCCTTAGAATTTTTTCACATGTTTATTCCAATCTAAACACTGGAACTTCGTTATTGCGATTCTCGAAAAATCCATTTAAATGGACGAAATGCGTGCATAGATAGAGATATAGATTTTGAAAAAAAAAAAAGAGACAAGTGGTAGAACAATTAGCAAGGAGTAATGATCCTTCTAAGTGTCTGAAACACTATACCTATAAGAATCACTTCTGGCTTCCCTCTGAACTTCACCTCCGTTCAAATGATACACGTATTTCACACCTCTGGAACACGTTTCCTCGTCTCGATTTCGCGATCGATCCCCGTAGAATACCCGTCGATTGCATCCCAACGGGAGGAAAAGCGGAGTTGCCCGTCCGCGAAGCCTGCAATTTGCGAAACGTACGGAAGGGATGAAACACGATAATATCACGTAGTCACGATGATACCTTCGTTCGCCATCTTCGCGAACACGTATCTTCTGTTAGCAACTATACTTGGCTTTTTACATCTGTTTATCGCCGTTACGCGATAACGCTAATTAATTCTCGCTTGATAAATCAGCTGTCTATTTAACAGCGTTCATGAATATTCCGATGGATGTTAAACTTTGCAATTGCGTTTCGAGCAATCAGAGTCCCCATCGCCAGGGGAAAGTTTCCCCAAAGAAGGCCAGAGATCCCTCTATCAGTCCCAGTCCATCCGAGTCCACTGTCTCGCCGAGTTCAACGACGAGTTGACTTTTCCTCGAACCTCGAATCCGAAGAAGAGATCGCTGCAGAAACGTACGAGATTGCGAATTGTATATGAAAAGCGGGAAATTCGAAGCGGCTGGTTCGAACTGCGCAGCGTTCGAGTCGAGTCGAGTCGAGTCGATTACAACAGACTGTTCGGTTACACTGTCGTGGCTTAAATGTCAGCTACGCGACGTCTATTACCCCATCCACAATGCGAGCATCGCTAATTTATCTGTCGTTGCCGCGGCTGAGGTAAGTGTCCCGCAGGTTAGGTGTTGGTTAATCCCCGCGCCACCATTACCCTGTCAGGCACGTGACGAAGGAAATGTGACGGCGGCCGCCTCTCCGACGGATTCTGAACTTTCTCATCGGGCAGCTGAAAAATCAGCCGCGCCGGCTGATGAATCATTTCGCGGTGAATTATTCGCGCGGGCCTCTCGCAATTAAGTCGCGCCGTGGCAACAATGAGCCGTGGATAAATGGACAGCTGATCGCTAATTGAATTCTTTCGCGTTGAAATATTTTTTCAAACCTCCTCCCCCACGTTTTCTTTGGTTTTTTCGAACCAATCGTCGCTCGAAGGGCATTGATTTGCCGACGCGTTGCGGTTAATTAATCAACATGACACCCTTAATCCTCGGACTATCAGGTAGTCGAGTCAGATTTACTTTATAATTTTACAATTGTTATTCTCCTCGCTCGAATTACCCCGAATCATCGAGGGCCAATTAATTCCGCACGAAATAATAAAATCCGCGGAGGACAGGGAAGAAGATGATCCACGATATCCTATCGAAAGAAATCGCGATGATAATCGCGTCTGTTCCTCGTGGAGTGATCCCTCGGTGACGGAAGCTCTCGTGTTTTCCCTTTTTCCCCCCGAAACTGCCGTGATCTCTAGGAAAGGGTCGCGGAAACCCCCTGTGGCGATCTTTCTCCTTCACTCCGCTCCGTCTGTTCCCCCCTATGCAGATTAATGAAGGGTATGAGACTTTAATTGCCAACATCATCGAGGGAAGCCGACTGCGAGGAATCATCGTAACGAGCCGGCCGAGTATCGGAATTTCACCCACCATTCGTATCCTCTCGTAAACGTGAGCACGAGCCTCGGCGACAAGGCATAAAACCCCAGTTAATTAATTACCGCAGCCATCTTCGGGAAGACTTTTTAGAAAAGGCTCCCGTCAACGTGACTAAGCGAAGCTCTGCCCTCCTCATCTCCGACTGAACTATCGAACTACGTTACCGCGTCGTGTCCCGTCTGCGGTGAATGCTTCTCTTCATTTCAGAAATTCCCCAAAAGGGAAATTCACCGAAGCGTTTAAACACCGAAACCTCGTCTGGTCTTCGCGAATATTTCAACTCTAATTTCGCTGGAATTCTTGGAATAAGTTGGAAAATTTGATTCCACAGGGTGGACTGAAAAGTTTCTTCTCGCCTGTTTTTTCTTTTCTTTTTTTCTTTTTTTTTTTAACAAAACAAAATATAAGAAAAAATTAATTTTATTAATTTCAACTCATGTTCGAACATGATTTTTTCCATCATGTTTGAGAAATGATTTCTTTTAAACATTGACTACCGTCCGCGAAGAGAATAATATATAATAAAAAAAAAGTTACGGACTTATTTTAGTAGGAAGTGATTTTTGACCCTGTGCGAAGTAATTTTAGTGTTTTGAAATCGAATTCTATAAAATTCAAGCATTTGACAAGGTAGTATAATATCTAAGGCAGTCAAGGACAGTTTCTTCGGTATCTTTTCTTTTAGAAATCTTTTTTTTAGTACCGAAGGCCACGCGCGTTCCTTTGTACGTGTGTTCCGGGGCACGCAACTGCCCCGAAGAGATGAGACTGATACTAGACCCAAAGTTACATCGGCGATATCTAAATTGGTCATCGATACAGGCCGATCCTCGGCGCGTTCCTTTCATTAAGAAGAAGCTCCACACCTCTTCATCGCGGTGCTTTTTATTAAATTAGCGACGGCCATCGGCTACTCGTCACGGCTCGATCCGGTCTCGCAATCAATGGAAGAAGAAAGAGGCGATGAATCGTGTTCTTTCGATCCACTATCCCTGCGGAGCATCTTGCGTGTGCGGCCACGCTTAATTGTTTTCTTTCTACGAAAGATTCGTCGCTTGATCCTCTCGAGGTTTCCTCTTCTGATCTTTGATCCGCGCGTCGCGTCGCGGGAATCTGAGAGAGGAGGCTCCGTGGTATCCCTGGTATCTCAAACACGCGTGGCATGCCGATAATTACCGATCGTAACCGCGGACACTGTTGTCAACGCGATTGAAGACCGACACTGCGTCGTTTTTGCAAAAAAGCCGCGTGTTTAGATACGTTGAAAGAAAATGGGAGAAAAAGAAACAGTCGTGTTGCTGAAGAGACACACTGCTATGTTATGTAACAAATTATATTTATTGTACGTTTGAAATTCACGCGACGACGCTGTCGTTTGTGTTAACCGAGCACGAGTAACAATTGTAACGAGTTTTTACAATTGATCGCATACGAGTAACAATTGTAACGAGTTTTTAACAGGATTGATACCCGAGAGCTGAAGAAACGTATCGATTAGAGAAGATTCTTAAGCGGTGTTCTTACGACCACGCGAATGAATGCACGCACCTTCCCTTTCTAATTACGACATCGTCGATCGATCGATGTTTATAAGCACGTCTTAGAAAAAAGGAGATCTTTAGCACGCATTTATCGATTTTCTATCCATTCACTCTCGACTAAAACGTCATGATTCTTCATTCGAAGAAACCAATCGCGAACAGAACGAAATTAATAATAATTAATAATAATACCTATTGATTGGAATGAACTTCCAGAAAAATGGGATCGGAATGTACTTCTTCCAGAAGAAAAGATCGATTCGAAACTATTATTGCACAATTTAATATATATATACATACAGTAAAATTGTATCAACATCACTTTGCAAACTTACGATGAAGAGCATAACTGTACCAATAACAATGAAAAATTGTCGATAATTTAATAGTGTGATATAATTTCATAAAAAAAAAAGATTATACAACGATTCACTTGGCTTCATTTTAAAGCACGAAGCTTGTAGTTTGACAATCGTGAATTTGTTCTTTTCGAAAATAGTTTTACATCACGTAACTGGTGAATGAAAACTGAGGGCAAATTTTTCCTGAAAATTGTAAAAATTCCAAAACATTAAAGAAATTCTTCTCATGACTAAATCTACCGTGATCTTGAAGTTTGAAATTTTTTCTTTATAACGACCCCTTGAAACTCACTACGCGATTTTTTTTTACCATTCTTTTGAATTTGGAACATTAGGATTAGACGTCAAAAAAGTCTTGGGACTTTCGAATTTTTGTCGTTTAAACCTAATATTCAATATTCAATAAGCAGTAAAAAAAAAAAAAAATTGTAGGACAAGTTTTAGGGAATCATTCAAATTCTTCGAAATGACGGTGGATCTAGTCACGAGAAGAAGTTTCTTACGTGATGTAAAATCATTTTCAAAAGAAATGAACTATCAAAATAGAAGCCTCGCTCATTTAAAACGAGATCCACCAAGTGGATTGCTGTACGATCATTTTTCACAAAGTTACATCAATACAAATGATTCGCAATTTTTCATTGTTATTGGTGAACAATTACGCCCCTCGCTGTAATTAGCAAGCGTCCATCGATTTTTCAATTTATCCTATTTATCGACCAACCCTCGCGGAGTGATCGCCGGTCGTGAGCGGGACAAAATCCGCGGCGTCGATTAACGCATAAATCAATGAACAGGCCGTGTTCTTCTGGACACGAGAATGGCGGGTACGGATGTTTCTTTTCAATATAGCTGAGAATTCCGTGACGTATCTCCGTGGCGAGGCGTCCGTCCGTCCGTCGTTCAACGGATAGAGGAAGAAGAAACAGGAAAAAGAAGAAGAAGAAGAAGAAGAAGAAGAAGGTGGAGGATCGATTCTACTTCAAATACTTGAGCCACGCCCATCCAACCTCTACCCCTTTTTCTTTCTCTTACACCGGGTACCCGACCTTTGACCTCCGAGGGTAACTCGTGCTGTACGCGCTCACGCGTTCGAGATGCACGCAAGCCGCTTCTTGGCGAACGTGGCGCGAGGAAAGACAAAGAGAACGATATAGAATAATGAAGGAAGCAGATGAGGAGAGGGAAAGAAGGACAGAGAGATAGACGACGTGCAACGCGCAACGAGGGAGAATCTTGGAAGAATAGTGGGTTATAGAGGAGGAAGAGGGGAGGGAGGGGGAAGACGAAGAGAACGAGAATGGGCCGGAACGATAAAACCGCGGGAACACGGGGTATGTAGAAAGAAGAGAGGTAATTGAAGAATAGCGGATTTGAGCGTACATTATAGTCGGACGAGAGAGAGGAGGGGAGGGAGTCACGACTTTTTTTTTGTCATCGTAAATAAGTTACGCAGGAATCTCATAAGCCGTTAATGCGAGTGAACGTCCTCCCGCTGAAACTCATACCCCGCCGATCGTACGACCGACGTACTCGATACTTACGTTGATGCGTGCGGGAATAGGATGGTACTGCACGTGGTGCAGATTCATTAGCACGCATCCCGATCGAATTAGTACCCGAGCATCGAGGCACTTGGGGAATATCCAAACACTTGTGGATACCTCTTAACGAATATATCGTACATTTTGTCGAAACTCTTCATTTCTCGTCTCTCCTATTTCGCTTTCAAGATGACCGTTTTACAAGATTATTTTCAAAATTAAATTCCGAAAGTCGTTGAACAAAATTTGTCTATCACTGAAGTGACTATCAGTGAAATTGATCTTCTACGATTGTAGAAGAGCCATTGAAAAATAAAATTACCTTCTTCTGTCGTGGTCCGTGAACGTTGCTTCACATTCTATCTTCCGAGGGAGATGAGAATTTGATCTTTAAGAAATTCCTCCGGCGTCCATACGAAACGTAAAAAAGGAAGAGACACAGCCCGGGAGAGAGAGAGAGATCCTGGCTGCCATATAAGCTGTGACATTATTTAACCTTCTCTGGTCTCGTTTGACAATAGAGGCTAGCCGTGGCAGAGATAGTAAGAGAAACTGAAAACCATATAAAGCTGCGATCCAAGTCCTTTCACATTTCGCAATGATTGAAAACTGGCGTAGGATAGGTCGCGGAAGGCGGCATCATTATGAATATTTCCATCTCTCGTCCGATAACGCTGTGGAACCTTATCGATCTTCGCGTGGCTCGACCAGGACGGGAAGTTTTGTAACGAGATAAATGTCCGGGCCCGGCCGATTGGGTGAAGATCGAACGGATCTCCCTACGGAGAGAGATCCACGTGACCTCGCGGGGTCAATCTGTGCGTTAGAAACGTGCACGTGCATCGTAAGTGGAAACGTAGGAGATTTCGCACCTTCCATTCGATAGACATCTTCTATCGATCTCAACTACCAGAATTACAAATAGAAGTTTCAATAACCCCGATAATCGATACTTTCGCCCCTCTCTGTTCGACGAGCTCGTTTACGAAGTTAAACCCTTTCGCGCACCCTCGACCACGCGAAATTAGGAAATCAACGGTTAGGTTTAATAGTAAGGAAGGATTCGATCGATGCTCGCATAGAAGCTCGACGATTACCAGTTGCAAGTTTCCAATAAAGCAGAATTGAACAGCACAGTCTGTCTCGTTTTCAAATTCTGCAATAAACCTGCTGGTACGGTGCGCGCGTACTTTTTTTTGCAGCTTTTGTGCAGTGGTAAGAGATCGTGGCAAAACCACAAAGAGAAGCCTGACGGGTGACAGAGTTTCGCCGAGAAAGATTCGAGAAACAGCCGCGAATCTCGGTGCAAGAAGCGTGGCTACGTTTATTACGGGTAAATCGTCGGGACCCTCGGAAGTACAGCCGTTAATCTCGACACGTCCGACGTGGCCGTCGATGGGGTTACAGCTCGTGCACCGTTTCCTTCTCTCTCTATCTTTCTCTCTCTCTTTCTCTCTCTATCTTTCTCTCTCTCTCTCTCTCTTTGCTGGCGTTCCACCTTACCGCGAACCCTTTTCTTTCTCTCGCGCGGTTTGCGTAGCGCTCGAGCACGGCGAAAATTAGCTTATTAAAATAACAATTACGGAGTTCCGTCCGACCATTGTAGCCCGTGTCAGGGGTTAAGCGCCAGTCGTTGTAACTTAACGGGGAGACGCAGGCACCGAAGAAGCTTGCTCGATTCCGTACTTTCGTTACGAGTTCGAAGGCACTTCGTTGCCTTGGAAATCTCGAGCGTTTGACAGAGCTCATTTTCTGAAACTTCCGATCGACCAAACTATGATGCTGAGAAAGTTGCAATTTTTGTTTCTTTTGCATTCCTGTGAATTTTCTAATCTATGCAGATTGAAGACCGAGTGTAGTTTCTTCTAAAAGTTCGATTTCCGTACTTTTGCTACGAGTTTGAAGGCTCCTCTTTGCCCTGAAAATTTCAAGCCTTATAGCTCGTTTTCTCAAATTTCCGATCAGACCAAACTATGATGCTGAGAAAGTTGCAATTTTTGTCTCGTTCCTGTGAATTTTCTAATCTATACAGATCGAAGACCGAGTGTAGGTTCTTCTAGAAGTGAACGAAGTTCGCTAGAAACGAAGAAAGATCGATCCTCTCGAATGTTGATCCATTGGACAATAGCGTTGTAATGTTGTCACAGCATTGTGACACTTTGTCTCGTTGCGTAAGATTTTTCTATTCGCTTTCAGAAAATTTTTCCAGAAACCTGCCCCGCGCGTTCAAGTATAATACGCTCTGTGCCAATACACAAAGCCAAACGAACGCCTTAACAGAACGTTAAATATGTACACGTATAAAGGAATATTCGCGAACCGCTAATGAAAATTTTCTGTTGACTATACATCGTCAAGCTAACGGACGCCCACGGGTCGCGAAACGTGTTAACAATTTGTTACAATAGCTTCCATTGAACGATATACACGGAACACAGGCGATTACTAATTGAAGAGGATATATACCTGAGATATAGTTCTCGGCTCTAGTGAAAGACAGGGTTGAGAAATCGAGGAGGAATTCTATTAGAAGTTGGTTGGATGCGAAACGATGAAATATGCAGGCAACACGGTGGTGCCTACAAAGGCACGATCAATCACCGATTGTCAATCGGAGAAATGAATGTTTGCTCGTACCCCTCTGGTAAATCACTCTGAAGAGAGAGACACTGTTTCTCCCGGTTATTAATTGTCGCAGCCGGACGAAGAAAGAATCGCCGGGTATTAGGAAAGAGGCCTCTCTTCTAAAGAAGTTATTAAGTTAATCTCCTGGTACAAGCTTTTAGCGATCGCGGTTCATCGGAAAGGTCAGAGAACGCTATTTAACTCTGTCAGCGGTAATGTTGAGATGCACGGGACGTAACCCCTCGAAATGTGTCGGCCACGAATCTAACCGTGTCGACCGCGGTTTACTTAATGAGTACAAAAACGTAACTGGAATATCGTTTGGATGTTCCGCGTTGCGTTAATGGTGAAGCTTTCTCGAGAGGCCCCCGAGGTATTTAGAACAATGATCATGCCGAAATCAATTATTAAAATTGATAATTAACCTATTGACCGAGTCCGCTTCGCGTCTCCGCTGTCAAAGAAATTTCTCGTTTCCTCGGAGAAATACTCTCTGTTCATATTCTAGTGAAATAACTGTGGATGCACACCACCGCAAATATCCCAACGACTTGTATCAGTCTCGCGCAAAATCGTTGTTCTTCGGAAACTTAATATCGATAAAAGGAATTTTCACTGTAAAAGGTAAAATAGGAAATTTCTCGTTGTCCCAAATGAAATAATAATCATTGATAACAAAAAAAAAGAAAAAAAAATAATGTCAAAATGACAAAAATAGTGTGACAAATGTAAATGACAAATTTCTCACGGAAATTTTATAAATTTTATAACTTATAGTGTACTTTCTGGCAAAATATAATGATAAAAGCTCGTGCTCATTATCATGTTACAAATTTTTCCTTGTTCTTTGCATCTTAATTTCTCTACTGAAAATTTTGGCCCCTTTCTGGCGTTGAAACGCACCTCGAGAAAAGTGTTATTTTGCGAACGAATCAGGACTCGCGTCCAGCCAGAAACAGTTGTTTCAACCGGATACAACGCCAGCGTTCGATACCCTGGAGACATGAATGCCCACGATAGAAACGACGCGAGCGTTCCCGACGTCTTTAGCACGTCAGCCGACGTGTAAACGTGTTTCCGTGGCCGGGGAAGAATTTTCGCGGCTGTCCAAAGATGGCCTCGCGAGAAGGCGCTCTTTAAAGCAGATCGAGAGGTGTTAAAGGACGCTAAGGAGGGCGTGTCACCGTTCATTAAAAAAGCTCTGAATGCGTCGGCCGGTGTGTCGAGCGGCGTAACCCTCGCTAATTCCCCGCCATAAAGCTACCGACGGCTCGGTATATTGGAATAAATAAACCGCGCGCATCTCGACAGTGGTGACCGTTTACGCGAGGAGGTGCAAAGTGGGGCTCGAATAATACGCGACAACGCAAACTAACACGCGACCGACAACGCGCGCATACACACACACACACACACATACACACACACACACATATATATATATATATATATAAATGATAATTCATTTTACGCCCGTTAGCGCCTGGACGCTCGTCGCCTGGCTGTATGAGCGTCTTGTTCTCGACACGCGAAACCAACCCCCTGAATCCGAGGCTAGCGAACACTTCTTTTACACCAGGCGAAGTGGAAAACGGAGGTTGGCGTTAAGTGCGGGGTTTTTCAAGGGCGGACATTCCATGCTTCGTCGAATTAAGAAGGATTCGTTCGAGGCGATCTTGTAGCTTTCAATTTCCTAAATATTTCGGAAAATATATAACTTCTGTCTTTAATTATTCGGCTACGAAGTGTAGTTTAATTATTAAGTTTAGCTCGTTTGTTTTACAAAAGCCTCGTAGTATCTTTTTCTATCAAAATATTTCTGCTTTGTTAAAGATAATCTCTATTTCGGGAAATATAACGTCTGTCTTTTAATTATTTGGCTATGAAATGTAGTTTAATTATTTAGCTATGAAACGTAGTTTAGTTAACACTAGGTTGATTATTTATCCTTATGAAGTATAATTTTAAACTTTAACCATTTAGCTCGTTTATTTTTAAAAGTAGTATTTTCTGGCTTTTGGAAGAAATGTTTCTGCTTTAAGTATACATACCGTGTTAAAATAATCTCTTGTATTAGCCACTGAAAAATAAAAAGTATCGAGAGGGATCGTTAAATACTCTAACAAGAAAGAGTTGCGATTTCTTCCTTCTGTGTTCCTCGAGTGTTATATCTGGCAAGAGCACGCTGTACCTCGGGCGATTTACTGTTCTGTTCTCATGCAGAAGCGGTTCGCCGTATAAATTTCATTCAATTTTTCATACGTTCCAGCGAACGATCTCAGCCTCATTAAGCGGCGCGCACGCGACCACGAATAAACGTCCATGCGGGTGTGAAGCGAATGAATATAAATACGCGAGCGTATTAATTGGACCGATCTATTTATCGGTGAACCGACTTGTAATTTAAAAAGTCCCTTTTTGAGGTGATTACGCGATTCGATGATTTCGCGTTTAGTTAATTCTTTAACCGAGCGAAATTCCACATCGAGAATTCCACTAATTTCTACGTTCCGGAGAAAATTACACGCAATATTTCTGCATTATACATCGCGAGAAAGCGTGAAATTTCGAACACCGCGATCTCGAAAGAAAGTAACGAACGTGTGTGACGTGATTCCTTTTTTCGCTTTGTCAATCTCGTTAATGAACGACGCAGAAATATTTACGCGACGTGGATTTTTCTGCGACACTTTGCGACACCGGCGACGTATTTTAAGTTTCACGAAGTAATTCGCAAACAAGAGTTGCGCAACGCGGACGACGATTCTTCACCAACCTGTGATGCTCCATAAATAATGTCGCACCTTGATTTACTCTACTGGCTGCTTCTGCTGTTACGTGCAACAGAATAACTGTCCCCGATCGCTTGCATATTTCACACGCAGAGAAACCTATTAAACTGCATCCCGCGATGTGCGCTAACACAGAGTGTTACGCGTGTCTGGAATAAACGTTCGAGAGTCCGAGGCATCGATAGACTCGGAATTTTTCATAAATAGCCGTGCCAGTGACGAAACGGCGACGCGTTATCTGAAGCGCTTCGAATCGCCTCTCGAATGCGCGCTCGGAGCGCGTGTACGAGCTTCGCAAGAAGTTTCCAATAACTTTTCTCGGAAGATCTTCGAGAACCGCCCCCCCCTCCACATCGTCGCGAATTTTTCACGACGTTCTACCGGTTTTTCGAGGCCTGTTGAAACTCTGCTGGATTTCCAACATTCTTAAAATTAATCGGCGAGATTCTGCGAGGTCTCGCGCTTCGGACTTGTTGAAACTTCCAAGCGTTTTTCCAAGCGAGGGGAAGTAATTTCTTTGGTCGAGGCAATCTTCTGTAACCGAGTCGTACCGTGGCTGAACTTCGGAAAGTCCACGTCCATTAGCAACGCGCAACAACAATCCAATAAACTTCGTCGTTCGTCTATTAAACGAATATTAAAATCTGCCGTATCGGCGAGTCGTTTTTCCCTTCAAAGCGCCGCTTAAAGCGGGAACATGCTCTGGAAAAGGAGCGCGGTACACACGAGACGAGAATCCGACGGAGTCCATGCTGCGGTGCATGGTGGACCAGGCGGCACTCCGCCAGCCACTTCCAGATATGATCGTCGTAAAATAAATTGCCGGCGTGCAACGGCCGGCGTGGGAGTAAATTACGAGAATAAATAAGGCGTAAACGACCACGGAGGGAACTTTGAACCTCTTTAAAGCTTAGGACTCCGGAGAGTGTGGGCGCCGAGAAGGAGTTTTTTAGATCCGAACGGACGGGGCATAGGTGTCGTACGGAGACAGGGCCGTAGCGAATACAACGTCGTCGACAGGTGGACTGGCTGTTTTCTCTTACACCACTCACACGAGAGCTTACGCGTAGCGTAACCCTCGGCACGACAGCTTCGCGCGTGTTAATGAATAGACACTGACATTGGCTTTTCGACAAATGGGTGGGTGTTGAACTCGAACAGCGAGCAACTGTCGAGAAAACGTAAGAACGAAGAAATTCGTGGAAGGGAGGCAAGGGGTTCTAAGCCGCTAATCTACGGTCCACGTCTAATCTACACCCCGTATAAAACGATCGAGGTCGCTCCGAAAATTCCCTTTCATTCCGCCGCCAAACGGCAGAAGTGAAAGGGAAGAAAACAACAAAGTCTGAAACTTCGGAGCAGTCGTATGCCGTTGATATTCTTCCTCTTCGTTCGTCCGTCGAGTTCCTGTCGCGAAACAGGTTTCTAACGATTCCATATTTTCACGTGATACAACAAATCTGGCTCCAAAACGATCTTTCCTTCTCCTCTTTCTTCTCGACCGAGATCCGACAGTGGGGCAAAAAAAAAAAAAAAGAAAAAAGAAAAGAAAAGAAGCAAAAGGCAAATTCCGTCTGCAGAGTCTCGAAAGGAAATTCGACTCGACACGATTCGTCGGGGAACGATCTTCAAAGAGAGGAGAAAAAGAAAGATCTGTTTCAAAACGGGACGAAAATATCTATCGAACGCGAGAAAGTGAATAGGCCGTTGGTCTGGCGAAAGGGGTTGGGGTCGGGGTCGAGCGAGGCCGGCCCTGTCCCCGCCGATAAAACTTCGCTGATCCGTCGTTGATACTCGTTGCCCGTAATCTGAAGATCCTTCGCGAGAGGGAATCGGAATCGTCGCTCCATGAAAGCGGCATCGATAGTAAGAAAGAGAGAAAGAGAGAAAGAGAGAGAGAGAGAGAAAAGGAGGGCGGCGATAAGAGGACGAAGCGAGAAAGGGAGTAGTAGGAGATTCTTCTCGGAGAGTCGTCCTCCAAGGTGTCGGCAAACAGGGCCGTTCGACGAGTGGTTCGACGCCGGTGGTCCAGCACGGTAATGCCTTAGTTTCCATGCAAACTGGCCGTACGCCTCCATACCTTACGCATAACCGGATATTAACATGGGAAGTGGCCGATGAGACTCTCCCTTGGCTCGTCGTTGTCCTCTCTTCTCTTACCAGCCGCCGCTTGCTCTTTCTCTCATGCTCTCTCTTTTTCTCTGTTTCTCTTCCCTTCCTCGTCTCACTTTTCCCGAGATCTTCTCGTTCCCTCGGAGCGAGCAGCCGAGCCAGCAGCGTGGAGGAGGGTGGAAGGTGGGAAAAATATATGGGAGATCGTGATCCCGATCGAGCCTATAAAACGTGTCCCCGCCGATCGCGGAGCATCGAGGCAGCGGCCTCGGATCTATTCCAAAGATAACGGCGATTCGTTCGGTCGCGATTCGTTTAATCGATGGTTGGCCGACGATCGGAGCAGCGGCCGATGATTGACGCGCGAACGACCCTGGAAAACGGTCCAGGTCGCGTGTTTCACGGACAACAGACGCTTTTCTCATGAGTTCATGGCGTTCTCACGTGCCACAAATTCCAGTTACGCGATAATCCGACGAAGGAGAGTGCAATCTGGATTGCCACGTTGGTAGCCCTGGTGGCGTGGCGAAACCTCCCCGCTGCAAAAGTATCGGCGGTGCACGCGTAACGATTTCTTTCGCAAATTGCAGGCACATCGGATCGATCGAATCGTCGTTGAACTCAATTTCTGTTGCCGAGTTACAGTCGCCCCTCTGCCCCGATCTCGGCTCGATCTCAATCTCGATCTCGATCCAAATACACCGTCTTTTATTCGCCGGCGCGAGTATGCATTCGACGCGTACGTGCGGGAAACATCGCGCCTGTCCGAGGGACGAGGTCGAGTGTATCAGGGACAAACGACGATCACGTAACAGCATCGCGTCATGGTTTTCGAGGGAACGCGGTGGTTAGCGTTGATTACACCTCCGAACGACCCTCCGAACGATCCTCGAGAACCGGGTCCTCGCCGCGGAAGAACGCGAGAAGGGGCGAGAAACATTGTCGATATGCTAAAGCGATCTTGCGGTAACGGGGATAAGCGTATTAGCTTTTTACGCTGGCATCCTCACGCAGTGATTTACGTTGCTGTCGATTACATGGTAACTGCGTTCCATTTTTATTTTTTTTATTTTTTTTTTTTAATCTTCAAGTTACGTACTTCGTTTTACTAATCTCTCCAATCCCGTACGATCGAAATTGTATGAAACGTAACAGTATTGAAACATGAAAAAAAGTTTTAATAAACGTGGATCGAAAAATCAATCGTTTCACAGTTGTAACAAAATCTTCTGTCTCGGATGTTGAAATATGCTTGTGAAAAATTTATAACACATCTTTGAAAGAGTATGCAATTCTTTGATACGAAGATGTCGAGCGTGCGTGGAAATAGAAAGTGGACACGTAGGAAACCTCCTGTAATCAGAAAAGGAAGAAATTACAAGGCAAACTACTACTTACAACATGATAGCTCTCGAAGCGAAGAAATTCGTTTCTTCATCCGAAACAAAGAATCGTTTCGAAACTATTGATTTTTCAACCAACCATGTTTATCGGAACTTTTTCCTACATGTTTCGACGAGTACTATCTACTCTAGAAGTTACGAATTACTTTTTTTCTATTCATTTTTCTTGTATTTGGTTGTTGTTTTTGAATATTTCTGAAACGACGGTCATTCGAATATTTATCTTGAAAGAAAGATTTCCAACGAGCAAAGTGCAAAGGACAAAGGAGCGAGCAACGATAATAATCGTCGGCGGTATTTTGCTCGCGAGATCGCGTGCATCGCGATAGAGCGTATAACGCCGCGCAATAAAAACCTCAAGCACCTCGGATAATTAAACTCGGGCACAGAAAGCTTTCGGTCACGCTGGTTCGCACGCCTGAGCCTTTTACACGCCGATAATTCATCGATAGGTTCACCATTGAACAAAACACGTGCAATATTTACGAGCGTGCTAGTGGACCTATTGTGCACTCTGTTCGTGCATTCGTGTTGTGGACGATTGTTAATCTGTCGGGTTGGATAGACGCCTAATGAAAACGTTGCAGAGGAAGCTTGTTCCCTAACGATCTGCTCAAACCGGTAGCGCGATACGTCGTTCGCGGAATTACCAGAGGGACGACACTTCACACGACGCTTCTGGGAAACTGTATTTCTACCGCGTCGAAAAAAGGACATATTCTCATGGACCAAAACCACTCGCTCCTCGTGTGTTTATTAATCTACTAATCAGTGTGACTCCGTGATCTGGAACTAATGACTCGAAGGAAACGTCGCCAGTTTATGCGAGTTGTATTACTTCCTACAATATCCTCGGAGGTCTGCAGATATTAATAAAACATTAAGAGACAAACAGAGTATTTGTATCTCGAACGTTGCATTTAAATTGCGTATACACTACGGGTCAAAAATTCGCGATCACATCGTCCGATCTGGCTGCGTCTACTAATCTATTAGATTATCGTCATTCTGTTGCGAATTAGGAATCGATACTGCAACTGTCGACAATTCGATTTCGTTCGTTTCGTTAGATTTTTCGCTTGAAAAGCGAAATTCTATCCGTTATATAACCACGTAGATTCCGAACTTTTGACCGGTAGTGTATACACCCAGTGACGTAATATTTCGAGCCGCGAACAAGTTTTCCCTGTTCCGGAAATAAAACTCACGCCGGTCGCGTAATTTCGCTGAATCGTCCGATAGACTCGACGAAATAGATCGAACCTGCGTGGGCAATTTCGCGGAAGATTCCCACGTTACCGATGTTCCGCGTGACGGCGTCGCGCGATTATCGTAATGGCCGGTTGATCGCCAGAACGCGCGAGAAACCGATCGATCGGCCCGTCCGAGGAGCAAGCGGGAGCGCATGTTCTAAACAGGAAAGGCGATTGGTTCGTCCCGGTAATCTTTGATCTATGGACGTATCTACGGGAGCAGGAACCACATTATGAACATAATCAATACGCAGTGAGAGAGAGAGAGAGAGAGAGGGACGACGACAAAGTCTCGTGACTCTCCTCCTGGATACCAGGAGTTCAACAGGTTCCCCTATCACTTTTCCCTATTGCCGGCGCGTTCTGCGACAGTTATTAGTCAAGATTAGCCGCAGCCGTACGTGGGAGCATCGGCTCCAACGGTCTGCCTGTATTTTGACAGGGCTCATCTCGAAATTAATCGGCACTCGTTCCGTGTCTCCGGGATTACGATTTGTCTGCATTATCCTCGTATAACCAACGGGCGTTGCGAGTGCCGTATCTTCGCCGTGAATCCTCCGGAGAGCTCCGGGTTCCCTTCTCGACAGGGTCGCCTTCTGCGTCGCGCCTTTCTATCGCGACGCTCGCGACCACGACGGGGTCGTTTTAACTCTTCCGAGAATTAAGATTTCTGCCTAGCGCGTGAAATCCTTCCAACATTTTCACCGTTACAGCGTGTGTCGTAGCACGCGTGCGTGTATTGTGTGTGTACACAATCGGCCGAGCTACGAGAAACTACGCGTTCGGGTACGGAGGGGACGACCGTCCTCGTCTGCGACTTCGCATGTGTGATCAGGCGCGTTCGTGCCCGATGGAACGTTCTCCATTATTCCAATACGACCAACGGATGACGTTCCTCGTGGAAATTGACGAGAATCTCGCGCGTTCGCTGCGAGTAAGAATTCGAGACGGACGAGAGGTCGGTCGTCGATCGACGAAGCTTGCTTGGACAGCTTTGGCTGGATCACAAGCGTGCCGGTTTTTTCGTGTTCCGCGCGAGTGAGTGAAGACGGTGAAGAGGCTGGTTCTATGTGTCGCGCCTTCTTCCAACGCTAATTGCATTCGAAACGCCAGTTTCAGCTATCAACGGGATTTCATTGAAGTCTCACCGGCTGGATGGAAGGGTAGTGAAAGGTTTCGGTTAATCGTTGATGCGATCTGTCAGCGTGAGATCGGGCGTGATTGGAAACAAACGTTCCTGTGGTATCACGAATCCTTCTATATCCCCGGCACCGTTATCTTTGTCATCGTCGGACACGATGGGTCTGGTCTCACACTGAGACAATATAATTTGTTCTATTCAATCCGCCTGGTTGTACGTTGATTTTATTAAGTCGCTTGGTTGAAAGTCGTGTGGCTCCATCGACGCGGTTCCATCCTATAAATGACTGTCAATTAACGCGTACCGGTGAATAGAAAATAGCACATTGGAGTCGGTTGCAAAGTATAGCAACGCGTATATGCCTTTTATTTTAATTCCACAGCTGCAGCAGCGTTGCATCCTGCTCGAGATGATAGCTCGTTCCAGTTGAACACCTGGTATCTACCTCTTCTGCGTGGCGCGCGTGGATGACCTCGCATGTAAATCCACTTCGTAAAATTTAGACCACGCGCAATTGTCGCTCTGAACGATATTAAAATTCACTCGAGCAACGAGTTCTCTTGTTGAAAATTTCCTTATAAATAATTCAGATGTGGAGACGGGAGTGTTCGCAGGCTCGATGAAAAAATTGTCTGTGTCTTAAGTTGTTGTAGCTTTATTGAAAAAAAGAAAAAAAGTCGTACAACAATCCAGTCGGCCTCATTTCAAAGCGTGAAAAGGCCTACGTTACTTTCTTTTAGAGATATTTATCACGTAACAACTTGCTCGGGAAAGCAAGGGTACTTTCGTTTTCGAAAATTGTAAAAATTCAAATGACTGAGAATGCTAAAACATTTTTTTTCAAGACCAACGTCACCCTTTTACAACAATCTCTTGCTGTACGGTTTTTTTTTTTTGCTATTTTATTGAACTTTGAACAGCAGAACTAAACGTTGGACTATTTAAAAAAGTATTCAAGATTCAACAGAAAATCAAATACGTAAATAAGTTTTAAAGGATTTATGTAAAGGAAAGACTTCATCTTCAAGATTATAGTAGATCACTAAAAAAATTCGTAGAAAAAAATTTTTGGTAATGTTTAAATGTCTCTACAATAAAAGCATCCTTGCTTTTTGCCGCCTGCTGCACAATGTAAAAAACATTTTTGAAAGAAAGAGAACTCAAGACTGGTAAAGCAGAGGTTTCAAGCTTGAAAATCAGGCCAATTTTGGATTGAATTTAAAGTTTAAAATTTTATTCCTGTTCATATACTAGAACTTTGACATCTTGGAACGTATCATTGCCAATTACGATTCACTCGTTTCATTGTCCACAAAACGAAGTTTCGACGAAACTACCAATACTACAAAAGTTTCGACCGAACTATCAGCTCCGATCGTGAGTCAAATCTGCAAATATCCCTCTCGGATATCTCGGATTAACTCCCGCGAAGTCCAAGCATCCGGCAAACATTCCTCAACGACTCGAGGAAGCCGTTTAGCCGGACGTTTCGTCGAAATTCGATAACGTGGCTCTGGCTGACAGCCGCGCGAAGAGCCTCGCGAGCATACACTTGGAACGTATAACGAAAGAGGACGCGAGTAAGTCGCCGTATAACGGGGAACGTGATTAGCGGTTGGTTTTTCTATTCGCGAGTAGTGTGGACCACCCTCCTGGACATGGCCATACGACGCGTATATCGACGCAAGGATTCATAACGTGAGGTAGATTATGGCCGTGTCGCGGCGTAGCACCCGCGTCGTATCTCATTCCTGCGTTGTTGTCGTCATCGTCAGGGACATGGCAGCTAGTAGCTCGCTGAAAGATTCACACGGAAGATTCACCAGGCGAAAATTAGTGGCTACTTTCAACAGCGTTGACGTCGAGTCTCTGTTCGAGGTCGAACCGATCGGATTTTTCAACTGCGATTCTTCAACACATTGATTACTTCTTAACACACTTCTTAACACATTGACGGCCGCAGATTTCCCTTTGTCTTTAGGTTGCCGCCAGTACGTGTCGCGCAAATTTTACTGCTCATCATCGGCGATATTTGCGTTCGACAATCGTTCGTAGGATAATTAGTAATGACACCATAATTGATAAAAAAAAAAAAGAAGTTAGAGAGTGGAGATTTTTACATTTTTACACGTTCCCTCGCGTATAGACAATTTAGAGAATTTGCAACCAAGTCCCCGTAATAAATCTCAATTAATTTCGGGTTTCTTTACCAAAAAATAACAACTGCAATGTCGTAGACCAAGTAAGTAGTATCTTGCAAGAATAGTTTTCAAAAGTGTCTGTTAAAATATAAACATCGAATTCGAGGCGTGAAATCATTGTTGTATGTTTTGTGCGAAATTAGTGGCGCAAAGTCACATTTTCGTGACATCGGCCGACTGTACAATTTCTTAAAGATTTCTTATCCCTCAATTTCTATTCGCCGTTTTCCTTTTTCCTTTTTTTTGCAGAATACACGCGATCAACTTTTTTTTTTCTAATTCACAGAGGCAATGTAATGGTTTGCGAGTAATTTTCGCGTCGATGGATTCTCGCAACTCGAGAGTCAATCAATGAATTCTTTTGACAAAATCCTCGTTTAGAAAATTGGAGAGCCGTGCGAAGAACGAAGGAACATTGATCGAGTATCGCCAGGGAGATTGATTAATGAAACCGGCGAGCGTGTTGGACTCCCTTGGGAAAAGTCACGCTAATAATTAGCGGATTAAGACGGTGGAAAACACAGACGGCGATTTCGAAACCGAAGCCAACGTTTCCATTTAATCCATCAAAATCCGCAATCTGTCTTCGTCTTGACCCGATATGTACATACAATCTTCTCTTCGCGTTCGTTGAAAATCGTCGTACGCATTAATTATCCACCGTACGCCGGAAACAAATTGTCTGTACGCTCTATCGAGAGCACTCTGAATCGCGAACAATTCCACGATCGTACATTTTCCCACCTTGTCCAAACTCACCAGCAGTTTGAACAAAAATAGTAGTACGATGAACAGATAGTGTCACAATTTCTGATTTACTTGACAATTTACCTATTAATCGGTTTTTCGGTGATCAACAGTTATCAGGCATAAAGAATCGTAACGTAGTGAGAAAAGCAAAACTCGCCAAAAACAGTGTAGAGTATGTGCATTGAAAAAAAAATAAGAAGCAGAACATCTTTCGTCTGTACATTTTGTAATATTCCGCTACACGAGAGTGATTGTATAACACTTCAAAAAAATATTAAGAAAATTAGTTCACTTCATTCAGAGTATTATTACCGAGCTAATTATATTGAGCTCGGTAGCTTGATAAATAGACATATACATGTCTCGCGGTATAGTGAAAATTCTCCGGGGAATTTTTACAGTCTGGAGAAACACCATCGATCGGTAGCACGATCGGTGAACGATCCAAACGCATTGTTGCAGTCTCGCCTGTGAATAACGATCGCTCTGGCAACGATCGATCCGTCATCGAACGTAACGGGGGGAAATTATTGAAACGTCCACGTTTCGAGAGCGAGAGTGACAGATTCAAATCTGACACGGCTAATTACGCTCGGCCGAGTGAGAGCTCAAAAGAGCGATTTACACGCGCGACACGCCTATCGCAAATGCGGATTAATGAACTGCGGCGCGGTGGTGCATTGCGAGTGATCTAAGCCCGATAAAGGCGAGACTGTATCTCGTGGGTAACGTACGGCGATCCATAACGTACCGGGTGAGTAACCGGCGTGCCCGCGCCTTAATTTATATCGCTCGCTTCGAGTAACCGACGTGCTTTCATCCGCGATACTTCAGAGTATGGTCGCCGGCGTAAATTATTCACTCTCGTCTTTGTCTCCGCGCGCGCGCGCGATAAGAAGAATGAAATGTCGATCGACGGTTTTAAAATGCGGTTTCCATGCGGCGTGCGGCTCGTGGAGAGCCCGTTATTACGGTGGTTGGAATTCAAAGGCAGTTGCACATTGTATTATAGTTTGCCGGTGATTGATTTATTCGATTGCGGGTAATCTTCGAGTTAATCTCGGGCGAACGGTGATAAATCTTTCGAACTTAGTGGCTGGCGGTTTAGTCAATCGTTAATTGATGCGGCGGGCTTTGTTTATTATCGCGATGTGACAGACTCGCGTGTGTGTATCACGCGCTGAGAAAGGCGCTCGCAGTTAATTGAAAGTTTAATATCGAGAATCTGATAGATTTAATTTCACGTTAGACACGCAGAACTTGAGCGGGAAGCGAGTAGAGAATCCAAGAAGAATATTAGGAGCAGCTTGAATTGATATCCAAGCAGCGTAACTTACCACTGAGTTTAATTGAAAATATGATTCAAATTCAATTTAATTGGATGCAGAACTTGAATGAGAAGCATGGGGAGTCCACCCGAAGAATATCAGAGTAGCTTGACCTGATATGCAAGCAGCGTAACTTACCGCTCTTGTACCTCATTTGTTTCTCAATCTTTTACGCCTCCATCTGGAACTGCTTCGCTGCTTGAGTCACGTACTGGGTGGAAATTTTTAACCGGGTCTTCATTTTTTTTTTTTTAACTGATCCACTTGATTCAGTTGACTCGACATAGAGCCACATCGGCGGTTATTAATTCTAAAGAGAAACCCTAAACAATAGTACTTGGCAACCCTCGATTATCATAAAATCCACTAAACATTCACGGGGCAGCGTTCGTTAAAACGTTCCTTACAAGAACTGCTTCGAGCGTACAAGACACAAGAGAGCAGACGAGGGAGAAAGGTTCGCTCAATATTATAATATATCGAGTGGTGGCGATTTTTCTCGCGCGAGCTACCGAGTCGACGGGCAGTTGACGGTAAGGAACGATGCCGTAAAACACGTGGCACCGAGGCGAATCGTAAAGGCGATGCACATACACACGGTGACCGGCTCGTTCCACGTTCCACCAGTTTGCTGTCGTACAGCTTGGCGAATTAACGGTATAACCGGTGGGACACCGGGTAGCGTTCGGACAGCGTAGGGTTACGGCACGTAACCGTGGCCCGAGACCACCCACAGGTTGAATCGATCAGCAACTGATACACCCCGAGGAGCGAGCGAGAAGCCAAGGGAATAGATAAGGAAGAGAAGTTACAGGTGTACCAGGGCTGCTTATACGGCCGCGGAACGCGCTCAATTCACGATAACAGCCACTCGCGCCCGCGCTTCTTCGCCTCTCAGGGCCGAACAGAGCGCGCGGGGGCTTTTTAACGTCGATTTTATCGCGCCAGGATTGAACTATGATCTCCACGTGCGAAATCTCGCTGAATCTTGCCCAGTCTGTTCTCGCGGACTGTTCGCGGATGGTCCTTATTCGACGATGCGATTGACGCGGACCATTGGGAGAGGCCATTTTCAATTTTGAATTAATCGTCTCTTAGTGCTGTTTTAGAAAACAGTGTTGAATAATGCTATGCGGCGCGACAATGCTTTCTTGATGTAACTGCCAAGCGATAAAAATGTATATGTATTATGTAAATAAATAAAGTAAAAATGTAAAAGTATAGAGTAAAAGTCCCTGTTCATGCACGTGGTTTAGACGTTTTAATTGAAAAGAAAATAATTAAGGAAAGGATTCGATATGACGTTATAAATGCGCGATGACACTAAAACGGTTCAATTCGACTTCATCCGCTTATCACGAAACCTACTTCACGATTTTATCGCATCGAGATTGAACTATAATCTCCGAGTGCGAAATCTCGCTGAATTCTGCACGGACTGTTCGTTGATGGTCCTCAACGTTTGATGATATGATTGATGCGGACCATTGGGAGAGTTGGCCATTTTTAATTTTAAATTAAACTCGACTTTGCGAAACTTACTTTGCTATTTTATCGCATCAAGATTGAACTATGATCCCCGAGTGCGAAATCTTGCTGAATCTCACGTGGAGTGTTCACAGATGGTCCTTATTCAATAATATGATTAATGTGGATCATTAATTGGGAGAGGTTATTTTTAACTTTGAATTAAACTTCAGGATTCTGTAACCTCCGAGTGCGAAATCTCGTTGAATTTTGCGTGGACAGTTCGCAGATGGTCCTTGTTCGACGACGTGATTGGTGTGAGAGATTTGGCCATTTTTAATTTTGAATTAAACTCGATTTCGTTACGAAACCTACTCTTCGCTCTAAAAAAAGAAAAAAAAAAACAACGACGACAAAGGCGATCAAAGACGAGAAAGGAAATAAAAAATCTTCATCGAGAAAATGAAACTGCAGTGCCAGTTTCAAGCAGAGAGGGATAAAGAACGTCCCGATAAAAGCAGCCAAACGGGAATCACACGGTGGCTTTGCCAAAAAGCGAGTGGGCATCGAATACGCGAATGACCGCGAAAGGCGAACGATATCGTAAATTCTGGCAATTATCCTTAATTAATAAGTATCCAGTTTAGTCGAGCGGCGCATGAGGGGGGGGAGGCAGACGTGCGCGCGCCCCAACACGAATTTAATGTCGACTGTGGGAAATTTAGGTGAGGAGTCCCGAGTCCCGAGTCCGCGGCCCGTAAAGCAAACAGTTTATTGGCGAGGCGGCGAAACGCGCTATTCGACTGGCACTTTCATTACCGTCTTTCTAATTGCCCGCCATTTAGGTAAACGTGCACAAGCGTGCACCGTAATCCGGGACTCGTCGTTTGCACGGCCGCGTCACCGGATTCGAATCCTTCGAATATCTCGGTCTCTCGAGCCGCCGCGAGAATTTGAAGGGAAGCGAAACGAGCTTCTCCGATCTTTGTTCTTCCGCGTGAATACCCGATTGTTGCCTTTAATGACATTCAGTTGAAAATCTTGCCATTCGAATGTATACCTCGTTTTATTAATTAAGATTGAGAAATTCTTTCTTGAAAAAATAAAATGAACGTTCAAAGTATCCAAGCCTGTGTTTCTCGTGAACTTCTTCGAATATTCGCGAGAGACAGCTAACCTTTTAAATATCGTATCCCTAGCATCGCCCTCTCCTTCGAGATCGAGATTCCTGAAACAACTGCAGGAATCTATTTCAACGCGCAATAAGAACTGACCTGGAACGCTCCGAAAAGAAAAGGGAGAAAAAAAAAGAAACACGGATCGCTGGGACCCGAGTTGAACTCGGGAGATGTGAATCGGAGAGAGGACTAGAATCTGGTCGCCTGGAAGAGGACGGAGAAAAAGATAATAAAAGAGGCGCAGCTGCGGCGGTCGATGCATTTAGCACGATTAACACCGTCGTTCCAGGATAACACCGGACCCACCTGTCCGATCTGCCTGCCGAACGACAAATATTCCGTTTCCACGGAATCGGCCGTGGTTGCCAGCAGTTTTCGTTTCAGAATCTAAAATTCACGAGAGACAGACTCGACTAATGGCCGGTTGCTCGTGCTCGTATCCGTGGAGACGTATCCTCTCCGGCCGTTTCGAAAGTGGAGAGAACTCCCGGCGAAGACCGTGTGGCTCATTGAAATTCAAATGTCAATCTCGAGTGTACGAGCATATATACTAACGAGACGACGGTGAGGAGGAGGAGGAAGAGGAGGAGTGACGGGACGTGAGGAAGGGAGAGGGACGTGAATGCGGAGTGCTTTTCGTGTCGTGATGTCGAAAACGGTCGCCGGATCGCGCCCATGTTTGCTCTCGAATTCTGCCGGCCGAAGAATCTCAAGTTCCAAGGCTGCCTTCGGTCTTGTCAATGTTGTTTTATAACCACGCTCTCCGGGAACTCCGCGGAGCCGGTGGTGCCCCTCGTTAAAATTCGAACAGGTTCACTTCCTCGAACCCTTTCCCCCCGCTGACGTGGAACTAGAACTGTTTCTAGAAAGATACCAACACTTCCTGGAATGCTCTTGGTAGAAAACTTGTAGTCGAGTTCTCCGTGACTTGTGATGACACTTTTCTAGCCAGTTCATCCCTGTGCAGACACGAAAATTCGACTTAAGATTTCGGACTTCTTGCATCTGTAACTGTGAATACAAGAAGAACGTGAGAATCTTGCTGACATGCAGAATATGTAAGACGTAGAATAGGATATAAAAATACAAACGATCATTTTAACGAGATTCTTCTCTCTACGAAAGATACGAAAACATTCAATCCAAAAAAAGAAAAAAAAAAAGTCTCAAACAGTTCGAAAACGTGCGAACGTTCGCACGCGGTAGTGAGTATTTCACTGTGTCGCCACTGGAGTTATCCGGAGGGAAATGGATACCCGACGACGCGATCGTTGGAAAAGAAGAGAAAAAGGCAACCGATGTTCCCGCTTCTGGAAAGCACTCACGATCATCGACGGTGTACTCGAGGAAGAGAATTCGCCGAGAAGCGAGCGTATAATGATCGGCAAAGCGGCGGAACGGAGCGGAGCGTAGCGGCGTGAAGCGGGCAGAGTCGCGCATAAACGAATAATAAAGCGGCCGGCGTAATATTTCAAGATGGCGCGCTACGTGCTCGGTAGATGGCACAGCTCGATATTATTTAGCGTCGTGGGGTCGCACCCACTTAACCCTATCCGGCGCGCGGAGCGAGCGCGCAAAAAGGGCGCCCACAAAGACAGAGAATAAGTTACCTTAGTCCGCGCGAAAGGACGTGCCACGGCATTCCCGCCGCGAGGACTACGGATCCTTAACGGCGGCATGCGGGAGGGTCCTTATCGTGGATAACCCGGCCGCTTTTATTAATGGTCCCGCTCTCCGGATGACACGTTTCCATCCGCGTTTATCGTTCGATTAATATTTGATTCGGTTCCGATTGGATTTTAATCGCGAGCTGATCTCGAACGAGCATTATTATACACGAATTTATTAACTAGTGATGTTGGCAAATCGACAAGTTACAAGTTGTACGTTACAGGTTCTCTCTTCTATCACAAAAATTACTGAAACTCTTCATCCGATAGATAACTATATAATTTGTTGCAAACCAATTTATTAATGATATTGACGAGTCGACAAGTTACTACAAGCTGTGTATTACAGGTTCTCTCTTCTAATACAAAATTCACTGAAACTCTTCATCCGATAGATAACTATATAATTTGTTGCAAACCAATTTATTAATGATATTGACGAGTCGACAAGTTACTACAAGTTGTATATTACAGGTTCTCTTTTCTAACTAATTCAAAAATCACTGAAACTTTTTATCCGATAGATAACCATCTAATTTGTTGCAAATCAATTTATTAATATTATTGGAGAATCGATAAATTATTACAAGTTGTATATATATTACAGGCTCTCTCTTCTAACACAAAAATCACTGAGATCTTTTTATCCGACAGATAACCATCTAATTTATTGCAAAGCAATTTATTAATAATATTGGCAAATCGACAAGTTATTACAAATTTATATTCTTCATAGGTTCTAACACAAAAATCACTGAGATTTTTTATCCGATAGATAACCGTCTAATTTGTTACAAACCAATTTATTTATAATATTGGCGAATCGACAAGTTATTACGATAAGTTATGTATTACACTCTTCTAACACAAAAATCTAATTTGTTATAATAATATTGATTATTATCGGCAAGTCACAGATTTTCTTTTACGACGTAAAGGATTTAAGATGTTCAGATTTCATTAAAAATCTCTCGCCTGATTCTAATTTTGACTTGACTGAGACACGGACGTAGAATGACGCAAATAATTCACGAACCGAGGTGAAGTAGAACTTTGCCTCCTTCTAACCGCCGCGTATCGATCTGACCTGAATCCCGAATCCATTTAATCGGCGTAAAATTTCTCTTCGCTCGAGACCGTCGCGAGACCGTTTGAAACAGCTGTCTTGCTGTTCACGAAATAAAATTTTTAACGCACCACGCGCAATCTCTCTCAGTTCCGATTCAATTGACAGCTGCGAGGCATCCTGGAAATTTAACCGATCGACGAATCAATTACAAGGCATTCACTCTCCCCTCCACTTTCCCCTTTTGTTCTCTCTCTCTCTCTCTCTCTCTGTCTCTCTCTTTCCGAGTTTTCACGTTTTCGATTAGCAGAGAAAACCGACGGGCGGATAGATAGAAAAGCAGCACGATCCAGAGAGGATGATTCAAAAGGCGTAATTGGATAACGAATTTCCTCTTCCACTATGCGAACGTTCTTCCCACGGAATTGGATTCCCTCTTCGATCTCTTCGTTCTTCAGCCACGCCGCGCGCATAATGAAGCGTCCCGGCTCCGAAAAATACGCATTCTCGCCGCGCATCGTTTACCGCAGAATTCCCTTATCATGGCCGACCTCTCCTCCATTATAAATGACCACGATTCAGGGAACAAGAATCCGCAGATAGCGCGGAGAGTCTATTCGAACAATTCCCTCGAGTCTCGCCTGAATTCGAATATATATATATATATATATATACACATTCGAACACGATCGATAAGAATCGAATTTTTTAATTAATCGACGAGGACCACTGTCGAATTGACGGTCAGCGTGATTTCTTCGTGGTAATTGACCGTAGAAGGAAGAGACGGTGAAAAAATGATGATATTTGTCAAGTGTCACGACAACAGCTAGGCTAGCCAGCGATGATGCGGCTCTTATTAATGATCGTGCGCGCGATTTCTCGAAAGCGGGCCCGCGCCTACGCAGCAACTTTCGATCGGGAAAGTTTCGATGACACAGCTCGAACGGATCATCGAGACCCCGAGATAATTAAAAGGTCGTTATTTTCGAAGTGATCGAAACCACGCTGCGAAATTCGTTTCCATTCCGACGAAAAGAATTTGTTTTCGAAGGAATTATTAATTTTCATTTACGTGAAAATTTTTTCCGAGCATAATATTGAAAGACTGCGTGTTATCATACCGGATCGTTGGATAATAAATGCCTCTTCTTCGATTAAATCTCGCTTCGTTGACTTTTAAATCATGAGATATTTCACAATTATTCCTAAAGCGACTACTTTACATTTCTTTAAGACACGTATCAACGTAGATGGCTCGCACCTCGGTTGAAAAAATGTTGCCGTTTTAAAACGAATTACGCTCGTTGACACGTATCTCTGAAATGATATTTACTACGCAACAGTCCAATAAAGTATAAACGCCTCTCTCGGAACTATAAGACTATAAGAATTAACAGCAAAATTATTGATAGCTCGTGTATTCGTCCAGTTCTTTTTTTTTTTTTTTTCTTTGTACAAATTGCCGCCAGGTTTGTCCAAATGTAAAGCAACACTTGTAGACTACTAGTTTCTGTTTACACAAAAAACATCCTGAATATTTGATCGTTTCGCTGCACGCGAATAACAAGCGATAAAACAAGCAGGACCATCGATTATATGGTCATTGTTAATTCCATTGACTTTCATAGCTCGTGAGGATAAATAATAGATTTACAAGGATATTTCGATAGGACCAGTACTTTTCATTAATTCTAGCGTATTATCGCGTTTTGACGTATTGCTACCCGGTTCTCTCGTCCTTCGAAGTCAAGTTTTCGAAATTGAACGCGCACAGTCGAGCTTGAACAAGGCGAAACGAACGAACGAAGAATAAAAGAAAAATGTAACAAAATCGTAAAAAGATAGAGTACAATCGTGTTAAACGATTATCAACGATTCGCCAGTTCCAAACGAATGGCAATTCGTTCGAAATAAATGGAGTACCTGGACAACACGTTACGAATCACTGTTACAAACTCCCGTGTTCCGTGGTGACGCGCGTTTTATCAAAGACGTTGACAAGCCTAACGACTGGAAAGCCAGTTAGTATTTAACCACTATCTGTTATCCTGTCAAACTCGGCGTTCTATCCATTCGTCCTATCAAGCGCCAAACTATGTATTAACAATCCTGACTCGATATCTCGGGGCGATAATTAACGTGGAAATTCATAAAATTGAGAATTCATTCCACGAATTTCTCTCTTTCTCCTTGTGAGCGATCGCAAGGAGTTTTCTATTGAAAGGAAAGGCAGCTCCATCCATTGATCTCTGATCGCTTCACGTTTCTAAATGAAGATTACAGTTGTCCGTTATCGACATTTATTGCTATCGAAACGATCCTTGACAAGTGCTCGTCACGCAATCCTTTTGTCACGCGCGCCGGTGATATTGGGTCCACGTCCACTCGAACGTCGTCTCGCGACGATGCGTGTCGCCAATTAGCGAGACCGCAAGAGAGCGACCTCTCCCTTTCTTCGCGTCTTCCGCCTCCCCTACTCTTCGCTTAGGGTCAAACGCTCGTAAACGTCCAGGCGAAACGTCCGCTTCGAGCCTTCGAAACCAAACTCGAAGGCTCCGCGAAAGGAGCCTCCGCGATGTTCGAGTTCGTCACGTCTGTGAAAAACACATTATGAATTTCCCCCGGCGACCAATCGAACGACCGAGTCTCAAGCGGTGTTGCGACCCCGGATTGTCAACCTTATGCCCCTCTGCCTTTTTCCAGGCAATCGTTCCTCGAAGCTCGAAAGTTTTCCACGTGGCGTGGATTTTCCATATCGTCCTCCTTTTCTGTATCGCGTTAACGACCTCGATGGCCAAGCCCACAGGCCACAGGTGTAGCAAACCTCTTTTGCATCGCACGTTCGCGTGTAATGGCCCGTGTTTACGCCCGTGCCGCGCATCTGCGTCCGCTGACTTGCCAATCGTGATTCGCTTCTTCCTCGTCGTCGTCGGCGGCATCGTTCAGAGATCTCCGAAAACTGCAGTAGTTTCACGGACTTTGGAATTTGCGAGAAAAAGAGAATTTCGTGAATTTTGACAATTTTGACGTTGCGAAGTATTTTTATGGAAAAATTTTATGCCAGAAGAGATGGATAGAATTGTCAAATATCAATCTGTAATTTCAATTACCAATACCTAAATCTTTCTGGTAAATAATTTTTTATTGTCATTTACAGAAAAGCAAACGAGAAATAAATATTACAAGTGTATTTCGCACGATTAACAGCAACGGAAACAATTTTTAAAACCGCGAACGTTTTCTTGTTCATCTGTAACAAAAGGAAATACATTGTTACAGTTTTGGATTATTTTAGCAATAAATAAACTTGTTTGAATTTCAACAATTTACTAGTACTTGATCCGTAAGTGTTTTGCTTTTATGACGTCTCCAATGTGTCTTGGCATGCTTTCTACAAAATATCGACAAAAGTCCAGATGAATTTCTCCATTGCTCCTCGATTCTTTGCTGGAGTTAAGTGATCGATGATCAGCTTCGTATGAAGTTTGCATTTTTTTGTTTGTTTTACATGTTTATAATTTTGCCGTTATTATAAACGATAGACGAGATGAAGGTGTCACGACAAAGATATCGAATGAAACGTAGAATCGATGTTAAATATTAAATATTAAAGCGAGAGTGGATAAAGGAAGCGTCATCTTCTTGACTGAAGCAGACAATGCGGCATGTATTCAGCGGTCTGAAAAAATCTCAAAGAGGGAACAATGAATAAGGGTTGCAGGCACACACCTGCGAACACCTCGACACAATTACAATTCGCCCATATGCCCGTTACCGAGCCGCGTCTTGTCATTTATCGCTGCGGGTTCTCGACGAGAGAGAAAAAAAAAAAAGAAAAATAAAAGAAAAAAAAGCCGGTCAAATCGCGAACAGAGAAAAATCACGCCTCTCGACGTCGAAGGCGCGATAAAAAATTGATCGTGACAATTTATCAGAGTTGCTTCCAAGAGTCGTTTCCAAGAAGTCGTGTTGCCACTGTGACGCAACGTTCTCTCTTTCGATATTCCAACGCAAATCGTGAAGAATTTGCGATTTACCTGTTCCCTCGCAGAAACGCGATAATAATAAATCGAAGCTAAAGAAGCGGCGGATAATTATATGAGACGTGAAATTGATAATACGCAGCGCGGAATCGCAAATCCCGATTGAAAAGTCGAGACTATCGAATATCGTTCCAGACGTGATATGACTCTCGATTCTCTCGATATTCATTCGCCTTTTTTCTGTCTTTATTAACTCGAATTCAAAATAAATTGCATAGTACTTTGGAACGCACGAACAAAATAAATTATTCTATTCCTATTTTTTTTTTCTTTAAGTAAAAAATGTCTAGACATCATTCAAGATTCCAGCAAGATTGTAAAAGTGGGAAAGAGAAGCAGATGAAATGTCGAAAGTAAGAGAGAATTCTGTTTTCGAGAAACGTAACGTTCTGTAGTGACGTCGCCGTAGCTAAGCCGATTTTTTCTTCTAATTTCGACATTAATAACAGACGAATAACACGTTCGAGAATTTCGAGAGACACAGGAGCGTACGCGCGTCTCGAGACGCGTCGTAAATCTTGCCGGGATAATTTACGTGGGCGCGATGTACGGCGTCACAGGTGTCGTACAGCCTCGTAGGATCTGCATCCAGCGCGCAAATTAACGTAATATAGAAGATAGAAGATGGCGGAACGAGACGCACGTTTCAGCCGGGTTGTAACAAATGAAAAACAGATTTCATATGAAGGAGAGAGTAGAATTTCTAGTAACCTGTAAATTATTTCACGGTAGGAATCAAAAGACGCTTAATCCCGTCGTCAACGCTGCTGCCTCTTGCGTTTCTGAAAATGATCCTCCGTTCCAGCCAAGGTGAACAGCGCCAGTGAAATCGAGTAAAGATTAACTGTACGAACAAAGAGGCTCAATTTGACTTCGAAAATTTCACTCGAAATAAAATGAATCGCTTTGAAAGTTGAACACGGAAACTTTGTTCTCAAAAAAATAGAAGTAACCTATGATGTCGTTACAATTAAACGTCGAATATTCCTTTCGGAGAAAACTTTCACTGCAAAGTGAAATTACAATAGAGCCTGACCTGAATCAACAAATTCGACAAGTATCATGGTGTAAAAGCCATAAAATCTTACCAAACAGCAATACCGTCTCTTGGGCGATTACGCAATCCGTCTAAAAGCATCCTGCAAGAAAAAAAGAAAAGGAGAGAGAGAGAGAGAGAGAGAAAGAGAGAAAATAAAGAAGGACAAATTTACGTAATCCAAGAATAGTCGGAGCGTTCTCGCGCGTACGCGCACACGTCATCGTGCGTTGGTAGCGCTTCTTTTTTTTTCGCCGCGCACGTAGGGCCAGAAGCACGGGAAACCTGAATCGTCGGGCCAAGAAACCAGCGCTCGTTCGACAGACATCGAGTGGCCTCTCCTCTCTTTCTCTCTCTCTCTCTCTCTCTCTCTCTCTCCTCGTCCTACCTAAGTCAACAACAGGAGATCCCGAGGCATTCGAACGTCCGGGGTTACGGGCACGAGTGCTCGTGAATACACGCAGGTGCACGCAGGTGAACACCGTGGTCCGTGGCCACGTCGATTATCTTGGCTCCCGTGAATTCTCGCCGCGTTCGAACGCGGACGTAGGAAAGTCGCGCGGAGAAAAGACACGCGGAAACGAAAAAGTCGCGTCGGTGCGGTCGTTAAAGTCTCCCGACCATGGCTCGTTCGTCTCTTCCGCCGCTCGTCGTGTTGTACGTTTGCTTGCCTTTGAAAACGACAGTCGTCGTTTGCGGAATTTCAGTTGCGGAATGGTTAAGAGCATCACTCGCTGTGAGTGAATTTCACATTGTTTTTTCTCGTAATTTGAATTAGTTATCGAGGCGTTTGTGTCGAGATATAATTTGCGAGGAAAGAAGATTTTCTCAAAGCAACGAGTTTTTTTTTCGATTCAATCCAATCCAATAACACCGCGGTTATATACAATCGAGTCGAGCAATCGAGGAAGAACGTAAAAGTGAAAAGAAATAAATAAATTAAAAAAAAAAAAGAAAGAATAGTCGAACAGAATCGCCGAGGCATCGCGTTAGAAACATGATCTTACGAGATCTTACGAAGCGAAGATCATGCCTCTTCCACTTCCTCGTTGCTTCATAAATTATCACAGCTTACGATATACGATATACGTTGTACCATAAAATTTCTTCGATTTCAGACAAACATAATTAGCAATAAACGAACCGTGCAAGTCAGTCTCCAGTTATTTATCCGCCACAGAATTCGCGAACGCGTATCTTAAACAGGCAGGTCAAATCCCCTTTTACTCTTCGTCCATTCTTTCTTCGCGTCAAAATTGAATCAAGTCGAACGTTAGATCGTAATCCGTATTACGATCGATATATATCAGTGTGTTTATTACCAGTACGTTTTTAATGAGCATTTACACGACGACGACGTGGGTCGTGGTCCACGGAGATCCACCGAGGAGAGGCTGTCCTCGCGAGGCGTTTCGCGAGGCGTTTCGCGAGGCGTTTCGCGAGGCGTTAGAACGGAATTATCCGAGAAAACGTGTTTCTCGTAGTACATCAGCTCGCGGACAAATTTATTGCTAAATAAATAACGTCGTTGCGATAAGGTGCGCGTTGTGACTCGGCGCGCGTACGCGCTCCTAAGCGAATCGCGTCGGTTCGAAATGCGGGAGACGCGCGAGACGAAAGTAATCGAATACCATCTCGAGTTTGAGATATATATATATATATATATATATATATATGTATGTATGTATGCATGTATGTATGTATGTATGTATGTATGTATGTATGTATGTATATGAAGGGTCGCGTAAGGGAAACGATGATCGAGGAGAGATTTAATGAACGACGATCAAGGCGCCACAGATTGTATTGGCTACACAGTATTCTTTATTTTACTTTGTATTTTTTTTTCGCCGAACACTCGGTGCGTTTGAACACGCGTAATGATCCAATCGTCATCGACCAGTTTCCCCCTTCCTTCAGCCTCGTGACGTTTTTGTTTTTCGTTCTCGTACTCTCCGAACGATTTACATCGTAGTCTCCATTACAATCTCAATTACCATGTAACACAATCCTCGAGAACAGACGGAGAAAAAGAAAAACGGAGACCGCGTTGCGTTTGTCACCGATCCATTCGGCCGATGGATGGCTACGGAAAAGGAAAAGGGCGCCTCCACACCGAGGTATATCCGCGAAGGCTGAGACAGACTGACTGAATAATTAAAATCGCGTTAAATAAAAAGACTCGGCATAAATAAAAGAAATCTCGATGCGGCTTAATGAATCACTGGCCATTCCCGAACGTCGAGAGATATCACGGTAAAGGTAAAAGCTTTCGTTCCTCTCGGACACCCTCACTCACCCGTCTCGCGATTCTCCAAACGCGTTTACACGAAAGTAGAAGAAAAAGTACTGATATCGAACGCATCACACGCACAGGACATGATACATACATGCATTTGTGTCTACGTACGTACTCGTTACACGTTATTATTCAACGTTAAGCTATCACGTGGTTTTACTGGCACTCTCTCTCTCTCTCTCTCTTTCATTCTCTCTCTCTCTCATATACTCTTTCTCTCGTGCATTCGAACGTTTACGAGAGCTGAAAGGCATCGGTTAAGGCACAATCGTCCGTCCGGCTACGAAAGGATGTATCGAGCCTATCTTCGGGCCACTCTGTCAACGAACACCTGGCGAAGCCGTGAAGCCAAAGGGACCCGTGTACGTCTGTCGGCTAATATCGAGGGCTTGAGCAATTTTACGTCGATCCGATCGCCGATCGTAAAGTCATTCGTGCAACACAAGGGCTGGCGACGTCCGCCTCTTCCTACGTGCTTTTCCTACTTGCCTGCCGCTGTCTATCATCCATTACTTCACTCGTCCACCTTGTCGTTTCTCATACCAGATGTCTCACCCTCTTTCATCCGCGCTATTATTTTCGCATTATTTCACTCGATTCCTCCAACATTTTTACCAACGTCTTCCCAACGTTCGTGTCTCGTTTCTGTTCGAGACGTTCAGATCGACGTTCCATCCTTCCATTCTCCTCTGGTCCTCGCGAGTGAATCGACCCCGTGTGAGTCGTATCCAACAAACGTAAGATCCGTCTGACGAGGACGACATTGTGACTCGCTGTGCTGCTAAGGAGCTGCTGGTAATCCTCCGAGCTACGATTCAACGCACCAACCAGAGTCCAGTTCTTGTCGAAAGCTGCCCGCGAGCTGACCCCCGCGTGCGGGGGGTCACGTCTTTCTAGTGAGATCGAGGGGCGGCCCTGTGTCCTGCAGCAGCTCGTTGTCCTCGCTGTCCGTCGACCTTTCCTCTTCCGTGCTTGCTCCGCCGGTCGCGTCCGTTCCCTCTTGCCCGTCCACCTTCGTGCCGGCCTTCATGCTCAAGTCGATCGGCTCCTCCTGCTCCGGGCCCAGAGAACGCAGAAACGCCAGGCTCTTGTCGTACGCCTCGATCTGATTCTTCTGGCAACTTCCGTCCGCTCCTCTGCACTCGTCCCGGTTCCCGCTCCCGTTGTCGTCGTCCCGTTTCGGCGACGGCGTCGACCTGGGGCTCACGCTGTCGCTCGACGAGCTCGTCGTCAGGCTGGCGATCATCGGCGGCGTGCCAACCTGGTTCACGTAGGGGAGGATGAACCGTTGTTGAAACGGGAAGAACGGCGTGTTGATGATCTGCATGTGCGACAGAGCCGGGTGGAAGAACGGCGGCCCCCTCCACATGGGGAACCTGGACACTTCCGGCCTGAGCAGCTCGTGAGGCGCCCTCACCAGATCCATCGGCCTGAGGAGAGGATCCTGGCTGACTCTCGCTGCCGGGATGTCGGGCGCTCTCAATTGAGCGGGAATGTCCTGCGGCCTTAGGTCGTCTCTTTTCGGGAACCTGTTGTCCTGATGGTGCTGATGGTGGTGGTGATGGTGGTGGTGGTGATGGTAACTGTTGGCGGTGGTGGTTGTCGTCGTCACTATACCCGTCACGTTGGTAGCGCTGGTCGCGCCAGGAGGGTTCTCGTTATTGTTGTTGTTGTTGTTGTTGTTGTTGTTGTTGGCCACGTCCAACGAGCCGAACGCCTTCTCGTACGCGGACTTGGGGTCCTTGATGAGACGCGTCTGCGCCTGATGCGACTGTTCCTGGAGGAGGCAGTGGATTTTGAACCAGTTGGAGCGGCGTCCGTAGCGGGAGCCCGACTTCGACATACCCACCATCAGACATTTCCTCAGCCGGCAAGCCTTGCACGCGGTGCGGTTCTTCTTGTTGATCACGCACACGCCGCCGTTCTTGCACTCGGAGATGCTGCCGAGGTTGTTGTAAGTTCGCCCGAAGAACGACTGTGGATCAGAGAAACGCGTTCGACGCGTGCTCGTTATATGAATGAGATGATTTGATGGTGAAGTCGAAAATGCGATCTATCGCGAGACGTTGTGTATCGTGAAACTGCTCGCATCACGTCAACGTTGCGAGACAACGGTATTACTGCACTTTCGAAATTTCCACGAGAAACTTTTGCGTTCACGTGCAGCGCGTGCGAAAAGGAATTGTCGTGCGAGGGATTGGCAGCTTTCCACGTGAAACGTGAAACCGTAGAGTTGACCGTGGGTCAACACGGTCGGCAGAGTGCCCGGTAATTGTAACGTGAGGATGATGCACGCGTCTGCAAGCTTCAGGCTACAATTTTATTTGCATTCGAAGGTGTGTATATATACACACACACACACGTAGCGTGTAGACGTGCGTGTACACAGAGATACGTTGGAGAAGAAAAGAGATAAAGAAAAGGGGCAGGAGGGAGACGAAGGGTAAGAGCGAAAGATGCGAGAATATAAACGGCCATTGAAATTTTTCCTTCGGTATGATGATCTAAAGAGAGCAAAGGCTTCGTTCGTGGATACTGACCTTGCAACCTTCGCACGTGAAGGCCCCGAAGTGAAAACCCGCGGCCGGCTCTCCGCAGACCCTGCAGAGCTGATTCATCTGCAACAAAAAGATGCGACATGTGGTTACGCTTCGGCTAAGAAACCGAAGACGCTTAGAATGCGGCGGTGATCATGCTGCAAGCACGCGCAATATGTGCCAATCATGGAAGCGTTTCTTGCTCGTCTCACGACCATCTCCTCCGCCGCGACGTACACGAAGAAGTGAAAGAGGAAGAAGCAGAAGACGAAGAAGAAGAAGAAGGAGAAGAAGGGGAGGAAAAAAGAGAAACGAAAACGAGAATTGATAATGATAATTTCCTGGAAGGCAGGCGAACCAGACACCAAGATAAGAAAACACCAACGATATCCATCGTCGATGTCCACCGATGCTCCCGCTGTTAACGCTTATTTATTTCAACGACGATCGCGGGACATCGTTTAGCGACGTTGGATTAATCATTTCGATGTTTGAGCAACTCCTGGGTCGATAGGACAACCCACGACGTTTTCACATCCGACTGTTTCAACCGAGCCTCGCAACAACACCGATTAAAAATCGAAAGCCCGCGTATCGAATGTCGCGTGTAAGTGCATTTGAGAGAAGTTCCCGCGATGATTCGCGCGTGATTTATCGCGCGATCGAGGAAAGGATCGAGTGAATGATGGGATCGATTCGCGGCATGGCGATTCCGTTCGAATCGATCGTAAGAGTTGCATTGGCCGCCAATCTCCCGATCGTAAGAGTTGAAAATCTTTGAGATACGTTTGAGAGAGAGAGAAAGAGATGATTACGTGTGTATGCATGTGTGCGTGTAGATGTGCATACGCTCGAAAAGACACGCGGTCACGATAAAAAGGAGACCTTTTCTTGCCTTCTCTCTCTCTCCGGAGGTTGCAAGAAGAGCCGGGGATTCGGTTGCGAGACTGTGTTCCTATTAAAACCTAGTTAGCCAGTCATTACGGAGTGCGCATCGCGTAGAACGCACAGGTTCGGTCGCGAGACGATCCAACGAGAAAGGATGACCGACGCGGGAAAGGTAAAATCGTACGCGAAGACACGAAGAGAACGTTTGCACAGGAAAGAAGATTCGCAAAGAGTCTCGCGTTGTTTCGTTTCGTACACACACGTGCGCCGATACGAGTTTGACTTTTATAATTCGCGATGGAATGCCGCGAGTCATTTGCAAATAATGGAATTTTCATTGGAATATATATATATATATATATATATATATATATATATATATTTTGGAGGCGCATCGATCAACTTCATCGAGGATTATGAAAGAAAAAGCGGGAACACGAGAATGGTAAAACTGATACACGAAGGGTGTATCGATCCTACTGCGTCGACTTTCGCAACGAGATGGCAATCGTTTACGTAAAGGGAGCGTTTGTCGAAAAAATAATGTTACGTCAGCTGGCGAGAATCTAGAATCTCTCGGAACGGCTAGGGGCCAAAGGTCCCGAAGCGGTGGATGTTTCGAAATATTTTTAGAATTCGTTTTTCCTTTTCCCCTTCTCTTTTTTTAATCGTATATTATTATTAGTATGCGTATCCGCTACACGCGCGACGGTATCTCGCGCGCGAGATCGGTGGAGACGATTCAGAGGAGAAGTTCAGCCTCTCGTTTGACGTTTCACTTCGGAGGAATCTGATCCATCTTTTACTTAGACCGTTTGCGTGTCCGTGATAGTTGCGAGCGTGGAATGTAATGTGGTAATCGGTTAACGCGTGAAAAGGCGTCTTGACGAACTGGACGAGATGATCGACAGCGAACGAGGATCGAGGAAAGTTAAATTAGAGGATCCGACCCGAGGAGAGAAACTGACGTGTTGTTTCGCGTTCCGAAATGCCGCTGTGTTTACGATCCTCGCGATTTTCGTTGTAAGAGAAGACTCCAAAGACGCTTGAGATAATAACGTCGATCGTCCTCGCGTGGAAAGACGTGCATGTCGAAAGAGCGTACATCTAATCACGTACATTTAATGAAAAAATACTGGGATCGTAAGAACAATCGATTCTTGGTTAACAGAGGAAGGCAACACAAGTGACACAATAACGTTGCACCATCTCTCAAGAATCGATTGAGTTTGTTTTTCCATCTATCCGTTGAGCCAGCCATTTTTAACGACAATGTCTCGCCATCGTTCAAACCATTTGACGATCATCGATCAATAATAGACATATAGAGTCACCCTCGTCCCCTAATCATCGAAATCGTTTGCGAAATTGAAGATCTAATTAAACAGAGAAGAATTAACAATTATTAATCAACGAAGTGGTCGGACGATCATTCTCCCCTGACGATCATTCGCCGTGCCGGAAGATGAAAGTTCATCTCCGTGGCGTGTATCAAAAAATGATTTTCCCGTTTCAGCGAGTCGGTATAACTGGGTGAGACGGCGGCTGATGGCTTCTTGTGGGAACGGCCAGCTAAAGCGCATACTCCGAGGCCCGAGGTAAAAAAGGTTAAACGTCCAACAGATGACGCGGCTGTGTCACCTCGGTTCTAATCCCTGCGCTCTCGCCGGTGCGGTACACTGCAACGGAACTAAATAATGTTCCTCGTGTCTCCTCGATCGGTTCTCTCCGTCCCTCCATCTTCGTTATCCTTTCCGTTGTTCGCCCCACGGCATTTAACTACATGTATCCTTTTTTCGGATGGAATTACACCGTCTGCAAGACGTCGTTGCCATCGAATCGATAGATAGTGCACGAGATCGGATGTTGCACGACGTGCTAATTGAAATAAAATTAATGCGACCACAAATGACAAAGTAGCAAAAGATCCGAATTAAAGTTTCTTTCATGCATGCTCTTGAGTGCTCATGAGACAGCAACTGCAAAAGTAACAATCCAAGATGCACGACAAAAGAATCGCGAAAAAAAATTATTTGCAAGAATAACTTCTCATTCGCATACGGAACACGCGAATCATTGCCCGACGTTGTCAGAATCTCCTGCCAGACGTCTCTCGATCGCCATGATATTCCGACCTCTCTTGGCTCTTAAATGCTTAATCGCACACCCGCATCCTGGCACGGGGACGTCTCATTAAGTAACAGCGCGAAGGTAATGCCGATGACGAATGGCACTCGAGGAAGAAATGAAAGTAGCGTGCCAACCGGGGATATTTTTCCCCGCGTTACACGGCTGATGATTCGCCTTTACGCGCCGTGGCGCGCACGCACGCTTCACGCCACTTCTTTTCTTTTTTTTCTTTCTTTTTTTCTTTTTTCGAGCGCCAAAGGGTGCGACCGGCGAAAGGTGCTGCGCTGGGAAATGTGGGCCTCGTCGGAACAACGGTGCCTTTATTCCCCTCTATCCTTCTTGCCCGAGAGTCGAACAAGGTGGGATCGGGAGGCACGCAGCCTCTGTAATTGCCCGCAATTTTTATCGAGTGATTGTTGGATGGAAGGGTTGAAGATGACGTGGATAACGGAGGTGACGTGGATGATCGTTGAGGCCAGGGAATTGTATGAAAATTAAGATTATCTCGCGTTCGGTGAGACGAAAGAACATCTGACATTAACGCTAGAACCACCGAAGAACAAAGTATAAAAAGTCGAGTCGAAGGAATTAGAATGACTAGAAAAAAGTTTAGAACAAGGAACACGATTTTTTACTCGTGTATTTTACAAAAATCACTCGAATCTCTAAAAAAAAAAACAAAAAGTGCAACATTGTAAGTCCGTAAAATCACTCTGAAAAATTGTAAATTGGTCATTTCGACTTTTGGCAGTTCTAGCGTTAAAATTATTTGAATCACAGTGCAGTGCCTTTTCCCGTACGTTCAATTAAAGATTATATCATCCGATCAAAGAAATGAGCGTCATTTGCCTCCGATGTACGAAGAGTTACTAAATTAGTATTCCAATTGTGACACCAGGCGATTGTAAATCTATTAGAAATATAGGAATAGCATTCCAATTATAGAAAGACTAGCTCGCGTCCTCATCTTTCACTGCAGTTCAAATTCTCTCCTCGCTAACTCCAGAAAAAGAGAAAGACTCGAACAGCTGAATTACGCAAATCACGTTACATCTCCGCTCGCGACAACACGAACGACACGCTGTGGCGCGGTCAGTCGAGGAAAGAGAGGCCGCGAAAAAAGAAAAAAGAAAGAAAAAAAAGAAAAAAGGAAAAAGGGAGAAACGAAAAGTGCAGAAACTCACCACGTCGGTGTTGGCCGCTGCGGTGGCGATCGTCGATGTGGGCGTCCACCACCCCGCGGTGGCGGATGTCGTACTTGTAATGATACCAACACCCGTTGCTACAGGGATGGATCCGCTCCCAGCCAATCCTGCCGAGCTCGACAAATCGCCCACGTCCATTCGATGTTTCTTTAATCTCTCGATGCAAACCGTTCGCGCCGGTCCCTCGAGCCGTCTGTTCCGTGTTCGATGTCGCGACCCAACATTTTCGTGCGTGTCTTACAAGCGCCGGGCGCTGTCGAAAATTTCCTGGGCCACCGTGGATTCTCACGATATCCTCCTCGGCCGGGACGATCACCGAGGGACCTCAGCTACGTTTCCTTCAGCTTCGTGGATACCGCGTGGACCGTCGTGAACTGGAACGAACCACCAGCCGGCAATTCGACTCGTTAATTCAAATCGATCACGAAAGATGTTTCTTTTTTTATTTTTTTATTTTTTGTTTCTTTTTTTTGTTTTTTTTTTCATCCGTTTCTCGATCTTGAATCTCTGTTGGTGCGTTATGAGTCGTTTGTGAAATGAAATTAAAGTGGTTTCTCGGGAAGAATTTGAGCTGGGAACTGTGACTTTTGTAACATTCTTTGATACCTTTCAATGACAAACAGAAGTTTAGTCATTCTGGCTGAATCTGACAATCAAGCGTCCATCAACGTAATTTAAACGCGACTATTTTCTGTTCCCGTGGAATTGTGCGCGAGTTACGCTGTTTCATTTACCACTGATTGCGAGTGGGAAGCCTGCCTACTAAGAGGACTGCTCGCAGCAAGCTGAGACTTTTTCGGCAAAAGTAATTGGAAGAGCAAAGAGAGTTTGGCGCGGAAAACGTATAATCGGAAACGTGATAATTAACTTCTCAACGGTTACTTAATACACGTACTTTTGACCGACGCGCGTGAATTTTTACCGTTATCCGAATTAACCGACGATATCATACCAGTTTTTACAGTTTGGAAATTATCGAAGAAGAAACGTTGCAGTTCGAATTACTCTTAAAAGGTGAAAACTATCTGCTGTTTGAAAATTGTCGAAGAAGAAATATTGTGATTCGCGACATTCGAGTAGCTTTGGAAAATAAAGAAGGGAACAACATCTCGAGAGAAGAATCAACCGTGGAAGATATTTACAAAAATTAGGGGATATTTCAAAGTTAATATGAAGCGATAAATTTGATTTCCTTTTTTTATAAAAACAAGAACGTCAGAAAAGCAGAAACGACAAAATCGAACAACTTCCTTTGAAAGAAATCAAATGCTTCTTTTTCTTATCGCTTTCGTATCCATATTCATCAATATCGCCTAATTTTCCCCGAAGGCGCAAGTCAACGATCCCCCGGGATAGTGAATGTTGAACTCGGCGAAATTCCCCGAAAGCTCGTCGTTCCTTCGAAAACGAAAGCGGAGTGATAGGATCGCGCGGGAGGAGGCGTGCTTCTGGCGAAAAACGAAAACCCATCCGTGGCTGCCATTTCTTGCGCGAGCCTCGTCGAGATAACATGTCGTGTTTACAGCGGTGTAACGCCATTACCATGTTAACGGAGCCGGCCTCGCGAGGGACGCATAAATAGCGATCGCTAATTACGGCGCCGGCCACGTATTAATTTCATTCCGATCGACGTGATCCCTTTCTCGATCGGTTCCAAACATCGTGAACAAACAGCGCCTCCTTCCATCGGGAATTTTCCCGCGAAGGAATTTTTTTCAATGGAATATTCGTCGAAACGACAGACTTTGGAAGTTTGACGGTTGTTTCATTTCGTTGGAGTTCTAGGACAGAGTCGTTCAATTCAGAACTTTGAACTCTGAAACGATGGTTTGTTCCAATCTTGCTGTTGGTTTCAATCGACAATAAGATTTTTGAAAATGTGACGTCAAGCAGATTGAAGATTATAAGATTACAATTACGGAAGATGGTGTTTTGATAGATAACTTCGTGATAAACGTTTTACAATAAATGTACTAAATGTACTAACAGTTAGGTAAAAAATACATTCCAAGATTTTGGAAAATATGTCTGAAAATTTCCTGAAGCAAGGGATCATCGCCCAGGATATTGCACCATCGAAGAGACGTTCCCCATTGATGAAAAATCCACAGGCGGAAGTGGCTACTGACTGTTGTGAAAGATTCGACAATCAAGAACTGGTGGTTCTTATTATATATCTTCTCGCACGCACAGCAGGAAACCGTCACGTCGCCGAAATTTCATAGAATTTTAGTCTCGGCTTCAATGTCTTTTAATTTGTCTCTTTCAATTAACGATAAGATTTTTGAAAACGTTGAGAGACATTTCTGAAAATGTGAGTTCAAGGTGAATTCAAGCATCGAAAATTACAACAGAACAAACCGCTGAGGAGGATTGATTTTTAGCTATCGGTAATCGACGCGACTCGATCGAGGAACTATATACGAAGAAAATTATAATGATGCATGGACCGAGAAGAAACCGTTCCATTTTCTCTCTCTCTCTTTCTCTTTTTAATTTTCTATCAATCTGAACGGAGAAAACCGATCAAACTAAAGTAACGGGCAAACACGACGGGGGGATCGCGGCGCTATGATGCCGGCAAGTTTTATCGCGAGACGTCTTCCTTAAATAATGACAAATTAATTAAGGTGGCCGGTATCGCGGCGCGGAAGACCGGTTTACATCGCGCGTATCGTCGCCTCTGCTCGACTCCTATAAATTCAACGTTTGTACGGGGCGTAGAGACCTAAACCCGTTCCCGTTCACCGCTGGGAAATGTAACACGACGAAATGAATTTCCACGATCGTGAAACACGCCTCGCCGGAGAAGAAATTGTAATATTATATCAATTTAACGGCGAGACTCGGCCGATCGGGAGGCGTTCAACAGCTGTTGGCAAATGACTCGCAATCGGCCCGATCTCTTCCGCGCTATAATTGATCCGGTCGTTAAATTGTTACGCGAAACTGACGATTCCTCGCTGCCACGAAGTTCATTATCAGCAATGCATTTGCTGAGGCCGATTTGAAGAGCCATTCTTTTTTTTTTTTTTTTTTTTTTACATCGTTGCCGATTGACATTGAAACCTGAGACACAATTGAACACGTGGACTGGACTGGACTGTGAAGAATGACCGTGAAATTCGTAAGGCAAAGAGGAAAAGCGAGACTTTAATCGCACAAGTCATCGACTATTTCCGAAAATTCGTCGTCCGTGAGTCTGTAAAAATTCCAAGGAGAACTACGAATTTTAAATTTGGGTGATTTTGATAATTCCAGTGTCGACAGAGTTACAAGTAATCAAACTGGCTTGACAGTTGAATTACTTAATTTCACAGTACCTCGAATGTTTTTCGTTTTATTTAATTAAGATTAATACATTACCCGTTTCGCTGTTACGTTACCGAGCCACTATCGCTTTCTTACGCTGAAAACAATCTGTCGTACAATATAAAGTTCAAACGTCATGACGTTTTTAAGTGTCTGTATAATCGGAAAAATCTCACCCATGGTACAACTTTATAACGAGCCGGCTGAATCGTTCGGTTAATTAATATCCGTACGACTTTAATACGTTGCTGAACAAACGTGAAAATCCGCGCGTCTAATCCGCGCGTGTGTGCGAGCTTGTAGCTGAAATTAACGAAAGAGGCATCCACAACTGAGAACCCGTTCTCGCTGAATTCAACGCGCAGCGTTTGAATCATAAAAGCAATGGGAACAAGAAGCAAGCGAGAGAGAGAGAAAGAGAGAGAGAGAGAGAGAACAGGCGAGAGAGTGCAAGCGGCTGTTGCACGATTTGTTAACGAATATCTTTTTTCTTTTTTTCTTTTTTCAGAGAACGATTCCCCGCGGGATCGGAGCAAGAACAGAGAGGCTCTCGCAACCACGTTACCACGAGCGCAACAAGTTTGCAGTCCTTGAAATAATCGCTCTTTTACCCGCACAAGCGTTACCGCGTGTATGCAAACGTAATACATCGCGTCACTCTTTAGAAGACCGCCTGGCAAGCTGGATTAGCAGCATCGCACGATCCGTGTCCGAGAGGGACGAAAAACGACCAGGTCTGCGTCGACAAGCCGAGCTGTTCCGATTACTCAAAACCCTCCGACACTCTACGCTCGAAGCCGTAGGAAACAACGTTCGGATTTCAAGTTTCATTGCAGAACTATGAAGCCGCGGTGACTTTGACCTTTTTTTTTCCGGCTAGGGCCACGATTATCTTAAACGTTCGACTCGTCTTCTTCCCACATTGTGTCGCCGTTCGAGATCTTCAAGATCTTTGAAAAAAAAGAACAACGTATGTAACAACGTGTGTTTCTTTTCCAGCAGCGAAGATTTGCACACTTCGTAGTCGAACGATTGATCGACGATCTGGTAGAATTTCGGAATCCGAATAAGTCGAACGTGTCTCCACATTTTTTGAAATCTTATCTCGTCTGGAGAAGGAATTCTGCGATCGTTTAATTCGTTACGAAGAACGTTGACGATCAAACGTAAAATATTTCGCAAGGGGGAGAACGATCGGTCTTGTCCAAAGATGACTAAACGATCGACAGATACGTATAAGGACCGCGTAATCAAGAACGAAAAAAGCGTTCGCCAAACGTGGAATAGCTTCCCAACGCGACGCGCTTAAGAGTAGTTTATCTGACGCACGCGCGATTTGTACAGTTTTTTCGACTTTCTCAGGCTGTCACGCGTCATTAACGTTCTAATTGTCCGTCACTTCTTTTTTTTTTTTTTTCATCCTGGCTGACCATCCTTCGAGGCACATCGGTGTTCGTAATAATAATGATTGAAAGGTGAAACATTCTCGTCAAAAGTGTCGCTCTCTCTCTCTTTCTCACTTTTTCTCTTTTTTCTTCACTCCTCGTCCTTCTTTCTGCCACTCTCTCGTCATCTTTATTTTTTTATCTTTTTCTGTCGCTTTTCTTCCTTCCTCCTCTCTGTTCTTTTTTCTTTTCTTTTCTTTTTTTTTTCTGTCGCAAGCATCACGATCATCTGCCAGCCCGTGGCAGCCAATGAGTGACGAGCGGCTGCAACTTTAATGAACCGGTTGTCAGCGGCACGTCACACGGATATCACGGTACCGACTGCAAACGGTTGAAATTGTTGTGCCCGTGACAAATTAATCGTCGACGCCGCCGAATCGAGCGAGCAGAACAACAGCAGAAACGGAGAGAGAAAGAGAGAGAGAGAGAGAGAGAGCTGGAATCGATGTTTCGTGCTAGCTGGCTCGTTAAACTCGCGCGTCAAACTCGACTCCGTGATCGAGAGATCGACGAATCTACACGAGCAGACTACGCGGCGAGCTAGGCAAGCTTATTTCATTCGAAGATCAAATTTGATTATCGTTCAACTTACTGTGACTCGCTATGAACGAGAACAAACGCTGTTCAAACGTAGAGAGACGCGAGGGAATATAATTCTTATAGAGGAATAAACTCGCGTAGAAGCCGAACTGGCGTAGAAGAGCAGCACTATTCTCAAAGTTCACCAGTTCGTACACAGCTGAACATCGATGTTTCTTAGACACACGCGCGACAAGTAGAATCTCGCCTTGGTGGCCAGACGTGCCTCTCGTCGCACAACTCCACGTCTCGAAGCGATCACAATCACCACAGATCGCCGAATATCGGCCAGTACTCGATATTCGGCCACATGTTTGTTATACCCGCTCAAATCCTTCGCGTGGCCGATCGACGACGAAAACTTTCGTTCACAATCATCGACGAGTTGATTGATCACGTACCATCGGCTAACGGGACAACGAGCGAAGAGTGTTCCACTGCTGTGCGCTGTGTTCTCCTGTCACGAGAGAGGACTTTGTTCTTCCAACAGCACGTTAGAGCACGAAATTAACGGTTGGCCGTGTGTCTGTTCGCACGGCACCGTACCACCCGATCATCTCCATCGTACTGCCATCGGAGCCTCGTATCCTCGTACGTATATCGAGTACACACACTCGCGTTTCACCAAACTTCAGTACATCTGTCAGAACTCGCGGAGGCAAGTAACAAAGACGGACAGAATTGCGAGGAACTGTCGGAGGTGTCGAAGAGGTGTTGACGAGGCGCTGGTAGCTCGAGCGTTCCCGCGATTAGCCAGGGCCGCGAGGCGCGCTCGAGCCGCGTCCACTGGGAATCCGCTGGCGGGCGACACTCCGCGCACGAGACTCTCGGACGCGGAACACACTTGGAAGCGACGGTGACTGTTCGAACGCAACGGAGACGCGAGAAAAAGTCGACTAAAACGAGACGAGAGGAAAACTCTGGGAGTGACGGAGAGAGAGAAGTGAGAATAAAATGGAAACGAGGCGAGGAAAGAGGAGAGAGAGATAGAGAGAGAGAGAGAAGGAGAAAGAGAGAGAGAGAAGGAGAAAGAGAGAGAGAAGCATACGGAGGTGTACGAAAAGAAGAATGGAAGGAGGGAAGAAGGAGGAAGCGTGGGACAAAACGGGACGAAGAAGAAGAGGACGGAGTCGTGGCTGGACCACCGGCCGGCTCTGGGCGTGCGCTCGTGTAGCACGTGGCCGCGAGACTGAATATCCCCTACCTTGGCCACCTTCGTCAGTCCGTTTGTCCGCCTCGTCCTTATCTTACCTAGTCGACCGAGAAAGACTACCGCGGCCTTCTCTCGTTCTCTCTCCTCCCACCACACGGCTGCACCTTCTCCTTCTCGATGCTCTTGCTCCTCTTCTTCTTCTTCTTCTTCTTTTTCTTCTTCTTCTTCTTCTTCTTCTTCTTCTTCTTCTTCTTCTTCTTCTTCTTCTTCTTCTTCTTCTTCTTCTTCTTCTTCTTCTTCTTTGTCCTCGTCTTCCTCTTCCTCTGATGCTTCTTCACAGCCTCCTCTTCTTCTTCCTCCTAGCGTTTCTCTTTTTATTCTTTGTTGTGTTCCTCGTTCTTTCTTCTTCTACTTGTCGAGATTTTTTCTGGAGTAATTCCCTTTCCTTTTTTTCCTTTCTACATTTTTCTTCTGATTCGAGCGATTCTTCTTACTGTCTCCTCCTGTTCTTTCAGTTACGTTCTCTGATTCTTCTTCCTCTTCTCTAAATTCTGCGCAATTCTGTTCTTCCTCCGCGCGGAATCAATCTCAAAGCAGAGAGGGAGCTTGCGATCTTTTGCATATATTTGTGACCTTTCGATGCGATACTTTTTTTTCTCCGCAACTATGGATTTTGCGATCCTCCGAGAAAACAAAGATGTCTCCCAAACAGATGACTCTTAATCCGCTTTTTAACGCTCTCGAGTTGCGCAATATTTCTTTCGAAATTCACACAAAACTTTCCTCACTGCCGCATTCTCGGTGCCAATTTCCACCATTCTGCATTCTCTGCATTCTCTAAATCGATACTCCGGCAATCGAATATTCAATGCTCGCTCGTACGAGTTTCAAAGTTATGAACTTTCCATCTGGCGAGGACTAATCTTTGTAACAAAATCGACGGTCCATAAACTAGCCTAGCCAGACTACCTTTTCCCGGGGCTCATCTGAGTATCGAGAGATAAGCATCTATATTTAACGAGCCGTTCGTTCGACGACGTGATTTCCCCGTGCTCGGTGCGCAGAGCACGTGCGGAAAAGCGCGTTCGCCATAAAATCGCGTGCCCATCAGCCTAACTATGACAGTCATTCTCCTCCCGTAAATATAATCGAAGAAAGTATCACCGCCTTATACGCGATAGTTTATTAGTTGACATCATTTTCCTGGCTGTACGCGTGGATTTTTAGTTACGAATGCCAATTATATAACTTACGATACCGATGGAATTGAATAGTCGAACTTTTTCTTTTTTCCTATTTTTTGATAAGACATTACAAATTATATGCGATTTCATAGGAGATTCCATAATAAACTCCCATATAATACATTACTTCGATTGTACGAATTTTTATAAAGCTTCGTTTTGTCACATTTTCCGGAGTATCGGCCAGATAAATGATGTCACATTGTTAAGAACTCCATGTAACACAATTCCACTCTTCCAGAATTTCGTACTTAATGTTGGGAATAATTTCAGTACAATTTGTAACGTGCTCGACGCGAAACAAGGAAGAGACTTCAACGCCCGCATAAGAAGGTGCGCGGTGATTTCAACGCGGGGTTGGTAATATTGCGCGCCAGCTTCACTCATATCCCTTAACTATTTACAGCGCGAAAGTAATAATTTCAATTCTACTTTACTTTTACTTTTACTATTAATAATTTCGGAAAATTAATAATTTCAAATATCAATGATAATTTCCTCTGTCTGCTTCGAATTTTGATCAAAAAAACTCTCTAAGCTAGGAATTTCTTTTTCCTTTCTAAACTAACCAAGACTTCCATTGGGAAGTTTTCGTAAATAATATTCAATTTGCAAAGCTCTTGTCCTTCGACTTACGATGCTACCACTCGACTCCAAACTCGATCCGATCATGCAATCATTCTGCGAAACGACAGACTATCGTTAGCATCTGATTATTGTTTCTGCGACGGGAAATAATTGCGTCCGAAGGAAAAAAGAAAAAAACAGATTGACCGGCGATCGAACAATAGCGATTAAAGTTCGAGCGATTCATCGGGTGATTCGCGCGCGGCGAAACAGAAAAATCGTATTGATCCTTACGTAAACGCGTCACGGAGCTACAATTATCGTCGTGAAACACGAATGATCACGATGTAATGCGTAGTTAACAACGAATCCTCTTTGAAGACGGTGATCCGCCCGATAAAAATCTCGCGTCGCGTTCTAGAGATGCGCGGTTCGTCGAGAGAGGATCGTTCGAGCAACATCCGCGAATATCTGTTTCAATTACGCTCAATGTGCGCTGTTTCCCCCCTCGCCGCCTCCCCCACCTCACCCCCCTTCCTCCAGCTCATTCGAAACGAGACAAATGCATTGGTATATCATGGTATTACACCTGAATGGAGTAAACCAGGAGAAGGTAACGTCGTTCCAAGTGGGAGGCGCCCGATCAGCAACCAATAGAAACAGCCGCCACCCACGAAGCTATAAAAATTAATTTATCACATGGATCGCCGCCTACGCCATTGCTCCGTTCGCAGAATCCTTATTTCGCAGCATTCCGCCAGATAGCGCTATTTGTCGGGTCTTCCCCCAATTAGATCCGTTTGAATTTCCCTCCTTTTTTTTCTGCGCGCACGGACTCTACTTGAGCGGGTATTTTAAAAACGCTTTGAACTCGAAGGATTATGATTAGGATGATATCATAAAAAAAAAGGCAGATATTGCGTCCAGTGCAAATTCTCTCGCATGCAGATTAAAAGTCATCCACCTCTAACGTTCATTCATCATAATAAAATATACTTGGACGTAATAAAATTTGAAAAATACACTTATTTCGCAGAACGAAAGGAATATAGAATATAAAAGACAGCTTAGGATCTAATTTAAAAGATGCAGTCACAAAAGTTCCTTTTCATTCATTAACTTCTTTTTTTTCTTTCAAAAATGAAAATTTTATCAATTTACGGACATTAACGTTATGTAGCGATTAAATGAACTAATCAGCAACAGAAACAAGCTATTGCCATCTATTGGATATCGTTTTCTTGTTTGAAACAAATACAAAAACGTAAAACATTTTAAGACAATTTGCGATTAATTTGCGCTTTACATATATATAAATCAAAGTATAATTTTTTTTAATCCAAGTTTAACACGCAGCTACGAGAAATTAAATATTATTTGAATGAGTCTATTGAGTCATAAACGTCATGCATTGATTAACCAAGATCATAGATGAAATATATATTTCATATACCTTTCGTCTGTGATTGTATCCTATTTTTGGTCAATGATAAGAGATTAATTGATTTATAGACATTAATACTGTTTCCATCTAGCGGCGGAACATGAGAACTAATTGTCGATAAAACAGCTTCCAAATGATGTGCTACCATCTGAAACTACAAAAATGACATCATCCAGTAGGTGGCACAACCTGTCTCGGTCTCTCTTTTATCGACGTTTAATTTCACTATTTCGCCGTTATGTGACGCTAATATTTTAATACCTATAAATCGATCAAATTTTCACTTACAAAAAAGATTAATTAAAAAAATTAACTTATGAATTTTTGTAATTGCATCCTTCCTAATTAGGTCCTAATAGAGATTTTTTAATCCTATTTAACAGATCGAAACTCTCGGTCTAATAACATTTACTTTTTCACAAGTTACATTCGAAATGTGAATTAAAATAGTCCGTAAACATAATTGAAAATGTATACGATAATGTCATATATCATTTTTAGTACAAATTTGTATCTGATTGATTACAGAACGACTTATAAATTCTAAACGCGTATGATTTACATACGTATGTTGTTTACATTTTTCGTCCAAAAGATTGTTCCAAGATTGTTCAAACAATTAGAATAAGGTGCATTATAATTATGATGTACTTTTAAATTGCAATCGTATTGTTATACTCGATGAATGTTAATCAAAATCAAGTTAAACTTGACCAGAGATTGAACTTATCGATTGTTCATTAGAATATGATGGTAATCAGGAGCAACTTCACGATGGTGTGCTGTGCAAGAAATGGCGGATTGTTTTTACACGGGGGGAGTTGTAAAAATTTGAGCGTGAGACATGTGGGTGTTGTGACAATTCACGAGCAAGTAGTCAATTAAACAATTCTTTCGGTATGAGTGACCACTTTTGGGAACCTTTAGCCGAAGTATATATCACAGAACAAGCAGAATCTTCTGACCCTGATCATTACATTTATTGTCTTTGTAGCAGAGTATTTATTCGGTAAATACATCTGCAACAACACTCATTTATACCATCGGACGTCGCAATTTCCCATATTTCCGTACACCTTTACCGTTTTTATTCATTTTTTCGAAGCTTAAGAATGGTACTCGTTTATCGATCAGTGGCGTGACACATGACCTAACCTTGACACCCACTTGAGTGTGAGTTAGGTCGCATAGTGTATTTTTTTTGAAAACTGAAGTTAAAAATTAATTTTCCTTGTTATACAGTAGGAATGTGATAACCTAACCGCCTTTTTCTTAAAACGTAAAATAGTACAAAAGTTAACAATCGTTCAAAATATTTCTTTGTTCTTTCATTTAGTTCAGCGAGATATCGAAAATAAACATCTTGTATACCACGTGGATATTATTATTAATTTCTAATTACAAAGAATTGAAATATTGTATTATATCTAACATGTGATTTTTCTACAATAAATTTTTGTTTATTTTTAGGAACCCAGAAGTTTATACTGTCCTTGCTCTAGAGGATGCCAGTGAAGATGAAAATGTCGAGCGTGACTGTGTTGGAGAAATGTTAGATCTTCATAAAAGGTCCATTATAGAAGCACAATCCATTGAGAAACACGATGTAAGATTGTTTCTTTGTCTTATATTGGTTATTTTCAGTTAATGTGGTAACATTGGTGTATGTATTAGATCTCTATAAATAGTATTTGAACAAAAGCATATCTTTCCTTCCTTAAAATTAGGAAGAACCCGTGAGCTGTTACTGCAGTGCATCACACACAGACAACAATTATTCCACAGATGAACATGACTCTGTTCGTGATTCGGCTCATCGTCCTACTGCACATTCCCTCACGCAGAAGTTGGGCCTACACCAGTCGGATTCAGGTGCAGACCTGTCAGAATATCATGATCAACATGAGGCTAAAAGTATACAAAACCTATTGGCATCTTATGACTTTCCAAAGACTTTCCAAACAACAGAGACTGAACTGGAAGATGAATTTGACAAAGTGAATGTACTTGAACAGCACCAAGAAGATAAAAATATAGAATTTGAATCTAAAATAATAGACATTCACTCATCAGATCATCTTACAGATAGCACTGAAGTTTTAAGTTATGATCCATCCATTTGTAATAAAAAGAAATTTCATGTAGAAAATCCATTACATATTTTAGAAGATAAAGATTTTGAGATACATAATATATTTAAAAATGTTTCCTTAAGTGATAAACAAACTTATAGGGAAGATGTCACACTTAGGCACAATTGTGACTCCAGCGATTATCCATATTATTCTATGTATTGTAAAACTAAGAGCATAATGGATATATCATGGGATAGATATTGGTCGGAAAATGGTGAACGTATAATTTGGACAAGTTGGATCAAAAAATACGCAGATTATATAAATCCGGAATATTTGCAACAAAATGCTCATTTAATAGGGAATGAGAAATTGAAAATGAAAGAAACTATTGAAAAATTCTCAGAGCAAAATACATGTTTTCCTAGTCAAGCGCACAGAAATTGTGAACTTGATCGCTCAAATTTTGAAGGAATATTTAGTAAAAGTAATAATGCTAGCGATAATGAAATAAAAGCAAAAGACACATGTAGTATTAATTTTTCATTTGATGACGTAAGCAAACAGGAAATAAGCGACAAAGATGCGGAAGATAATAGGAAAAAATTCACAAATTTCGAAGCTTCACCAGAAACTGGAGATGGTTGGAATCCATTGAGTCCTTTTAGTATGGAAGAAAGTTATAATCAACAATCTAATGCAGAAGATGAAAGACTTTTAATAAGGTGCGATTCTATCAACGAGTCAATAGCAAAAACAAATGCAACATCAGATTCTATGACAAATGTCACAAAAATGACCCTTACTAGTTCTAGTTGTGACTCTATTTCTACAAATTCATCTAGTCTCATCAGTTCTGTAACTAGTTCTATCGAAAGCAATATAACAAACACCAGTTCTGATCAAGATAATGATCAAGAATACACTCCAGAAAATACTGACAAATATTGGCAGCATTTATGGAAAGAAAATTTCCAAATAGAATATCAGGATCATTATAAGCTATTTGTAGAGAAATATAAAAGGGAGCAATCTGAAATTATTAATCAAAATTGTAGCCAGGAACATAACGATATAGATATGCAAGAGGAAGGAAGTGATGAAAGTATAAACCAAGATTTTACACAAAGGGAAATAGACATGTGTAATAAAATGAATACTTCTGAAAGTAAAAATATATCTAATAAAAATTTTTCTTATTCTAAAAAAGACAAAATAAAAAAGAAACGATTGATTGTGGAATCAGTGGGAATGCTTATCCAAAATTTAACAATGAATTCAGAGGACAATGAAACTGTTGCAGATAAAGATGAAAAAACTAATGAAATGGAATGTTCAAAAGAAGTTGAATGTAACGATCAGAATCTAGCTACACAAAATGGAAATGCAATTATTTCCAATACTAGTGGTAACAATAGTATTCAACGAAAATATTCTGATGGTAGAGATGGAGATGAACCCAATGAAGATAAACCTATAACATTGAAACGAAGGTATAATAGATAACATATTATATATAATATATTATCTATTAAAAATTCTATTTACGTATAATATATTTTATTTCAGTCACGAGGCTGATTATGACGATACAGAAGAAGGTCTGGAATCAGTAAAAAAAGCATTTTCATTGATGGGATATACTTTCAATGAAAATTATGAGCAATCAAATTTCCAAGGAGAAGTAGTATACAGAAAAAAGAATATTAGATTACAAAATAGACAATTAAAAATGAAATATTATAGACCCAAGCCCGCAAATAAACATATATACTTTGATGATAATGGAGTGGAAATTACTAATACTATAGACAAAGTAAATAATATTTTTTTAAATAAAACAGTGATATATATAGTTATTTTATTTTTTGCTTTTTGTTTTACAGGTAAAACATTACTTATCATATTGTCCTGTATTACCATCAGTGAAAACAGAATTACAAGCCTCTGAAAAAGGTTCCTACTCAGCACAATTGACTTCAAGTTCTGATGACGAATGTGATCGTAGCCTTAAAACAAAATTACAAGCAAAGCGATTTGTATTTAGTAAACCAAACACAAGTTCAATAGATTCAGGAGCAGATAAAAAACAATTTAATGATATTCACGATACTGTAAATGTATTTGATAATCAGGACGACGTTTTCCAAAATGTCGAAAATGATAATATATATTTTCATCAATATAAAACGAGTGATACCACAAAATGTGTATCAGAAGATCAACTTTCTGAACATATACAAGATAACAAGAAGTTCGATTCATTAAATGTCAATATGGATGTAGATGAAAACTATAGTAACAACGAAATACAAAATGTGAAATTATCAGACGAAGACAGCATAAAAAAGACGCAAAAAAAGAAACGAAGGAAGCAATCTAAAAAAAATATAAGCCTTCCAGTAGAAATAGACAATGATAAAACTTTAATGAAATATTGGTTAAAAAGATATCGCTTATTTAGCAAGTTTGATCAAGGCATTAAATTAGATCGTGGTACGTTTTTTGATAATATTTATACAATAATTTATGATTTTTAAAAGACTAAGGGTAAAATATCATCTTATATAAATCATTCAATAATGTATTTACCAATTCTTAATTTTTATAATGAAATATTCTTTTTATAGAGAGTTGGTTTTCTGTGACACCAGAAAAAATTGCCCAACATATAGCCCAAAGATGCAAATGTGATACTATAATCGATGCATTTTGTGGTGCAGGAGGGAATGCTATTCAATTTGCTCTTACATGTGAAAAAGGTGTGTTCACTGTATATAAATTAGTATAAAAATTTAATTATTTTCATTTTTACAGTTTTCGCAATAGATATAGATCCGGTTAAAATTGAACTTGCTCGAAATAATGCTCGAGTCTATGGTGTTAATGACAGAATAGAATTCATTGTTGGAGACTTCCTTCAACTCGCATCGAAATTAATCGCAGATGTTGTGTTTCTAAGTCCTCCATGGGGAGGGCCTGAATATGCCAAGAATGAAACTTTTGATCTCAATAACATTATGCAACCCATTGGTGGAGTAAAATTATTTAATATAGCAAGAAAAATCACAGATCATGTGGCCTACTTTCTACCTAGAAATGTAGATACTATGCAGGTATATTTTTATAATTCAAGATTTAAAAAATTTGAATATTCTATGTTATTTTATAATACATTATCCATCAATTGCTTTATATTTTTATATAAATTTACAGCTTGCCATATTAGCTGGAGTAGGTGGTGGTGTAGAAGTGGAACAGAACTTTCTCGACAGAAAGTTAACAGCTTTAACAGCTTATTATGGCGAACTGCCCAGGGACTGTTAGTTGTGATATGATGTGTAATTTATGAGAAGATCCACAGTTGCTTAAAAAAAGGAACTTCTCACATTTTATGAATAATTAGCTGTAAATAATGATCCGTATCAATTTGCTTAGGTTATTCTGAAAAGCATTATTAAGCAATATTTTTTATTTCATTTCACGGTTTTTTACATAAAAGACAACTTTGTTATATACTATAATTTACTAATATATTTTAAAACTTCCTTTTAAATTTTTTTAAAATAATATGTCCATCAGTTACTATTTTCATAAATCTCACACTTAAGCAAATTGATACCGAAATTTCAATTTGTGGGGACATATTTGTGAAGTTCAATAATTAATATGTGAAATCTCTTAAAAAGATTTTAAATTCAATCTTCCATAGCAATAAGTATTATTTTTACCTGATGAATAATTAAGTCAAAAACATTAGAACATTTCTCTTTAGTTCATCATGTAAAATATTATTTTAATCATATTGTAATCCATATGAGATATTGTAATTTACATTTTACAATGGTTTCCAGATTATTATTTTACAATTTTTATGTACACTTCTACTAATTTCCTATTAATTATCAATAAATACATTCAAAATCTTAAATGTTTTTTCATATATAATAAATTATATCCTTAGTAAAATTTAAAATAAAAATATCTCAAAATTTCTTTTAATTATAAAATCTGTTTTTTCGAATAAAATAAAATTTTTGAACAAATACGAACATAGAATCCATTAATTAATTAAATACTTTCTTCAAAATGATGTACAAAATTTTTTCAAACAAGAACATTTGTTTTTCGTTAAATTTGTTTTTGCTGATATAATATACAATTCCAAAAATAGTATCACAATTAGGATTTTAAAAATTAATATATTAATTCTAGTGTTTTGTTAAACAAGTTAATTCATAGTTTCTAAGTAACGCGTGACTAGCATTTCTTTATTTAGTTCTAAAGTATAAATTTCTAATTGTTTTCAAGTATAGAAATATTTCAATTAGCAACTTAACGTTCTATATTTCACGTATCAACATTAATAGTTGTTGCCCCTGATTCCTCAGGTTCAGCAGGTATAGTTATACCACCAGTATCTATACTTTCTTCTTCTTCCCTTGGAATTTTTAAAAAACAATGCATTGTTTCTTCATCTTCTTGTTCAATTGATGAGTTATTTTTAGTTCTATTTTCTCTTGTTGGCAGTGAACCTTCAAGATGTTTCGATGGTATCTGTATCGTTATAGTTTGTGATGTACCGTCTGCAGACGTTGAGGAAGACATCAAATTTGCTTCTAAAGTATCGCCCACTTTTGAAAAGGCACCCAAGCAACTATAAATTAATTGTGCCGCTGCAATGTTACCAGGAAAAACTTCAACATTTTCGCTATCTGTAAAAAGTATACAATTTTATATTAACAATTATATACATTTTAACAAAAAATTGAAACATACCTTTCTTTTGCATATTTGCTTTGATCAATCCCTTTTCATGGTCTCTTACGTGTTGTATATAACTTTGATTTTTAACAGTTTTAAAAGGGCATAGGTCACACGTAAATAAACCAGACAATAAAGGATGTCTAGATTTTAAATGATTTTTATAACTACTACTTTGTATTGCAGTGTAAGAACAGTGAGGGCATTTATAAGGTCTAAACCCTGAAAATATTGTTTACATATGTAATTTTTAAATACATTTTTGTATTATATTACATTTTTTATTCATGCATACCTGTATGTTGCATAATGTGACGTCGTAATGTATTGTGATCTCCAGTTTTATACTCGCAAAGTTCACAACTAAAGGGTTTATCACCAGTGTGTTGTCGTAAATGCATTTGTAACATTGCTTTTCTAGCGCTAGAATGTCCGCAAACATTACAAACATATGGTCGTAACTTTGAATGCACTGCTTGAATATGACTTTTTAAACATTTGGAATTTGCATAAGTTTTTCCACACATATCACACTTTTTTGAAGTATACCATCGCGTTACTTCCAATGTTTTGCGATCCAAATGCATCACTCTATGATTACGCAACTGACTGGCTTGTTTAAAACATTTACCACATTCTGAACATTCATACTCGCGAGTCTCACTATGCACACGCATATGAGTTAAAAGTTTCACCATTGTTGCACTTTTATATGCTTTACATATTTTACAAGTAAATAATCCTATATCTTTAAAAAAGTATATAAAAATACATTTTAATATTTTACTGTGTAAACTGATACTACTGATATTATATATTTACCAATTTGATGCTTTTTCCATAAATGTAAGCTACACTGTCTCCATTTAGTAAATTTCGTATCACGGCAAACGGTACATTTAAATGCCATTCCATTTTGTGATTCTGTATGACAAAGTGCATGTTGCTGCATTGTTTCCTCTGTAGAAAATTTGTAGGGGCATCCTCGATATGAACACCTAACAAAATGTACAATTTAATGAGTAAGTAAAATATATATTTTTAAAAGTTTAATAATCCACATACTTTATGTTTCTTTCCATTAATTCAATCATTTTTTTATTGAGCATATATTCAGAATTCAAAGGTTTTTGAATCTTAATTTGACGTTTTATATCATTATTTTCAACATTCTGTCCTATACACTCTAATAATCCAGAGTCTTTTGAATCATCAGTTATATTTTCTTTACCACCTTTATTGGCTCCTGTGTCTGTTAATTGATGATCCTATAATAAAAAGTATTAATATAATATCTTTAATCGTAATGGCTTAATTTTTTACAACAGACCCAGCAATTACATTTATCATATGTTCTTTACAATCTTCAATAGAAGGAAAGCAACTAGAACATTCTCCACACATGTACAACAATTTTACTTCATCTGTATTCTTAAATTCTTCTTTTATCTGAAAAATACATTGTCAACATAAATATCGTTAAAGAAATAATTGATTTTGTAACTCACCTCTATATCTACTTTAGGATTTACATGTGTTTTCTGAAAATGCTGCAATAATTGTGTCTTATCTTGCGTAGTATAAGTACATATTTTACATTTGAATGCTGTTACAACTTCTACAAAATCATTAGCATTTACATTATGCTTTTCTACTATAAAATTCTTTTCATTTTGATCAGTGATAATTTCATATTGTTCTTGAGAATGTTGATCAATGTTTCCAATTACTAATCCTTCATTAGTAATATATTGCGGTTCACAATTATCATCTTCTTTAGACAGCAGCACTGTTTTTTCTTGTGAATCATTTTCATTTGTTACTTGACTAAAATCTAATTCTTGTAGTTCCCCATTTTGAAATGCATAAACCTGACCATCTAAACAAATTAAAGAAATTGATTCATCCTCTTTTTCTACATGTGGTTCATCTATAATATTAATTGTATTTTGTTCTTGATTATTTGATGCAGTTTTTGTTATATCTATAGTTGGATCTGATATAGTTTGTAAAATATATCTAGTGCCATTTATTTCGTAGCTTAGATATGAAGAATCTTCAATACTTCTTTCCTCATTCATGGTGATGATATTTAATTAAATCATACTGTCATAAAATGCTTGATATTTAAAGTAATAGTAACATTTTTCCTGTAATATAAATACATATAAATATTAACATTCGTAGATAAAAAAGTAAATATCTGTTTATACTTATTACACGAAAACCTTGAACATAATTTATAAAATAAAATTTAACCAATGTATATAACTAATACACTATAAATAATACACTGATACTCTTGCAGATAAAACGTCAAAATACATTAAATTAAAAAACGCAATAAAATAAAAAGTACAGTTTATTCAGTAACATAACATTCAACTTGTTTACTTGAACTATACATTACCTTTTTAATATAAAATTTTATAAATTACACTAAACGTACGTGCCATTACATTTAAAGTATAAATGAATTATTTACAATTATATTATGAAGTGCCGATATTTGTATAAATTAGAGAAGAGGTTATCTTAAGGTCGATTCGTAACATGACTTAAAAATGTAATTTTTCTAGCAACAATTGAACTTAAGCTGTTATATTTTATTGACGTAAAATAAAAACTTTTACAAATTGTCATCTCTTCGTAATTAAGCACATTCACAGCTGTTCAAATTCGAAAATCATGTTACGCGAAAGTAACTCGCGCGAACTATGCGTCAGGTTTCAAATGAGATTTCAAATGGGACTTAAAGACTTCAAGCGGAAATGTTTAATATATACAAAGGGAAAGAATATTACTTACGAATAAAGAATTTAAGTCAAGTGATGAACAAGAATACTGAAAAAATGACATAAACGTCAAATTTTAATACATTATCCATGAGATTCGTGATATTCCACCATTTTGCATCACGTGATACCGCGAAATTTAGCATATAGTACATTTGCGAAGGATATTTGATTTAACAATAACTAAAAAATCATTTTTTCCTTTTTCTACTTGCATTTTACTGCGCTTTATAAAATAATACAGTCTTAAAAATATACATGCATTTTTTATTATGCTATATTTTATATTTAACAATTCATTTACATTGATACTCGTAATTGGATGTAATCTACAATTCTATTCAAATATATATATATCTATATATTTAAATATATATATCTATATTTATCTATATATATATATATATATATATATATATATGTAGATATAAATATATATATTCTAATATATATTCTAAAATAAAAACCAATTTACATTTTATATTTCTTTCGCTGGATATATAGTAGGGGTTCTTTCAGCATTTTGCCTAGCAATTTCAGGAAAGAATTGTGAATTATATTTTTGTTTGATAGTAGATTTTGAAGGAGGAGGAGTTTCTGGAGCTACCGTTGGAACTGGATCTCCTCTCAATTTAGCTAATAAAGCTTCTGTCCTTAATTTTTCACTTTGTTCTCTTAACAATCTCTCTGTTCTCAATTTTTCTATATTTACACTTGGTATTTCTATATTTTTTCTTTCTTTACTTTTATGGCGCTCTCTTTTATGTTTTTTAGATTTCTTGTGTTTGTGTTTTTTCAAAAATCTTTTATAATCTGAATCACTTTCATCCAAAACATTTTCTTTTCTTTTAATAGATTCTGTTTTAATTTCTGATTTTTCTATGGAGCTAGATCCCATGATATTTAAATACTTTTTTATATCTTGAATGGGATCATTTAATATTTTCTTTTTAGCTTGTACTTCTACATCCTTTTCTATGTTTCTAAATCTTTCAGGTAATTCTTCATACCAACTTTTTTTACCTGTTGCTTCATTAGTGTCTTGTCCAAGATATGAAAGATAACCAATCTGCTTCTCATATTTTTCTTTTTCTTCTTTCTTCTCTTTTTCATGTTCTGCATTAGGTTTATTATAATCAAGTTTTCCTTGTTCAAGTTCAGCAAAAAAATTTACATGATCCCATTTCGAAGAACTGACATCTGCTTCACTCTTTAATACTTCTGTTCGTCCATCATATTTTGATCTGGCTTTTTCTCTCAAAAGATTAATTCTTGCTTCAGTTTCCTAAAGAAATAAATATTTAAAATTTATCGTTTATTTAAATAAATAATAATTTATTAAATAATCAGTGATTAAGTTTTTTAATCTTATTCATATATACCGCTTTTTGAATTCGTTCTTGTCTAAGTTTTTCTTCTTCTGCAGCTTTTGCTTCATCCCGTCGTACACGTGCTATATTTTCCTTAGTACGTACATGCCACCTAAAAAAATTAATTATTATAATTATATTTTTATATTTTCATTAATCTATATATAATAAGTAATAACGTACAATAAATACAAATTAATGTATAAATTAATGATATATAAATACAAATAATATTAACAATAATATATAAATTATTTTCAATTATACCTTTTCTTCGGTAAAATATTCATTTTTAAGATGTAATTCTAATGAGAGACACAAATCCTTTATTGAAAGTAAATTATATGTTCTTATAACACTATTTCTTCTTAATTTTGTTGATAAATTCTTTTAATATTGTATAAAATGTATATACATTTACATAAATAATTAAAAAATTATTGCTTATTTAAACTTATTTTTTGACTCGAAAAATTGCAGTAGACGTTTTGACAAGTTTGGGTTATGTTATAATAGCGATAGCATGGCCGTCATATGACAAGTTAAAGCATGCGATGTGCCGCGTCGTGGCGATAGCCATTTCTAACCTAAGTGATTCATGCTGAAGCGTCTTGTTTTCATCAGACTTTGAGGAAATTTAAAATTTTCTTTTTTATCATCTTTGAAATATGTAAGTACAAAACTTTCGTCAAAAAATAACAATTTTAATATATGCACGATGTATAAAATACAAATTTTTAATGTATTCCTAATGTTCATATATTTATATAAAATTAACCTTAATATATTAATACAATTAATTAATATTTGTCAAATAATATTTCATTTAATTTCATTTTTTGTAATTAATTGTTATTTATTATATTTGTATTTTAATTTATATATATTTTCATATTTGAATTATTTTAAATATTTATAATGATACAGACTATGTAATATATTTTTGCAGAAATTAAAAAAAATAATACACAATGGCTGCAACAATGCCAATAAATCCAAAACCATTTTTAAATGGTTTAACTGGTAAACCAGTTATGGTAAAACTGAAATGGGGTCATGAATATAAAGGTTATCTTGTCTCTGTCGATGGATATATGAATTTACAATTAGCTAATACAGAAGAACATATAGATGGAAATTGTACTGGCAATCTTGGTGAAGTTTTAATTAGATGTAATAACGTAATGTATATAAGAGGTGTGGAAGAGGAAGATGAAGAAGGAGAAATGAAGGATTAAATTTCATAATGTTTATAGATTTAGGATAACACTTTTTATTTTTAAGTAAAATTAAAATAATAAAATTGTTTTTTAAACCCATGGAAATTTATTTATCAATAACAATATATTCATATTTACATCATAAGTATTTAATTTTGATAGTACATTATAACAAAATTATAATATCAAAATATATTTTTACATAAACTTAATTAAATTTTGGAACATTTGTTACAATAGGTTTAGGTCTCGACCTAAAAATTATTTTTCTTTTTATAAGTGCTTTAATAATGTATTCTGTTTGTCTTTCAAAAATGTTGGTTGCATTAACTTCTTCATTCTTTTTTTTCACCAAAACTGCAAATGGTTTTGGAAGTACCATTTGTTTCCCATGTAATACATGAATGCCAATTATGAGTATAGGTGTACCAGATTTTGTAAAATGTAAATCTCCAATATATACATTTGTAATATTCGTGGAGTTAAATTTCAAATCACCTTGCAATTCAATAATTGCCCATTCTTCAAATTTTCCATCTCTACAAAATAACAAAAATAACACTTTATGAAATGAAACGAATATAAAATTTATTAATATTTTAATATTATTCAAGTGACAAATAATACTTTTTTATCGGCACGATCATACTGAGTTTTGGCGGCAAACAATGTTTACACTTAGCATATATATCTGATATATATGTATGCATCATTGCCTTATAAAGTCACTAGGCATGAAGTATAAGCTTAAGTCGAGTTTACAATACGAAATGAAACTCACGCTTTACAATTTGTAACAATCATTACTTATTGTCAGATAATTAAGTTTAAATTTTAAATATTTGTAAAATTATAAAAATTATGTAACACACATAGTTATATAAATAATATTTTTAATCAGGATCTTATGAAGCAGAAGCGAAAAATAAATAATTTTTTCGTTCTTTAATAATGAATCAATTAATTTAATATTAAATATTTCATATACTTACATCTTTAATATCTTATTCAACAAAAATGTACATGTTAAATTATTCATAAGATTTTTAATTTTAACTTTCTTTTATCTGGTACATTATGCTCGAAACAATTTAAATGTTCATAACTATTTGATAGCCAAAACTCAAATAGAATTACATTCTTAAAAAATAATATCGCAAGCAATGTAAGGAAATAATTCAATAATTTGATTAGAAAAATAGTAATAAAATGAAGTTTAACATATTTTGTATAATTTTTCTTGCATGTCAATTTATATATAAATCCCAAAACATCTGTTGAACGATTTATATTTTTTCCTTAAAAAGATATTTTTATTCTTTTGTCATTCGATAATGCAAATTCGTAATTGCAAATACAATATATATATATAGCTGTATGTATAGCTGTTTACAATTGGAATAATATTCATGCAAGAATGCTTTATTTGCATATATATCTATGTGCATTTTGTATATTTACTGTAGATGTAGAAAGCATATATAGTATATTTTCATTCAAATATGAAAACAATATAATGGGGTTGCTGTCTTGGTCCTGTGCTTGTACATATAAAAGTGCAGAGGAACAATCCTTTGTTTTTGAAATAGAACCCCATCTTCCTCTAATACCTCTCAATATATTAACTTATGTGAGAAAGTGTTCATATATTATAGTTACACATCCTCTTTGTCCATAACATGTACATCTGCATATGAATATGTAACAATATTGCATATTACTAGCAAATAAATTTACATATGCATATGTAAGAATGTATATATCTACCAAATATCCTCCTAAGTGGACTTATATGTCATTTTATCACTATAAACATTTGATCTAAATATATTATTATACGACATAGATGTTAGAGGAATTGGTTTTAAAATATTAGCAATTGATTGTCGTTTAGAGTATTACATAGGACCTTCTATCATACTAATTTTCATTGTACAATAATAAATGCTGCGTCCAAAGCCCAAAAGTGCCAAGAGGAATGCACCTGAAAATAAAATTTAAAAGGGACCTAGTGAAAAGAACAACCTGTTATTTGAATGAGATGTAATTGGATGTTTATAACTAAGACCTAAGACATTTATATATTCAATTATTCAATTTAAACAAATTTTATTATACTTACCAACATAAGCTACGTAAATACCACCACTAGATTTTGCATATGTATGTGTACCAACCTAAAAATAAAATGGTATCAATTATAATCAGCTTTAAAATATGTTTAAAGTATCTCAAATTTTTTTATTATATAATCTTATTAACATATATAATAACTGTACATACTTACAGTCACTGCTATCGCAATTACTAAGGCTATTAATCCAACAATAGAGAATGCTATACCTCGACCTCTAGCAAAATCTGGACCAACAGAGGATATTTTTCGGCAATGTGGACATCGAGCCAAAGCATTATTTAAGGTATTGAACTAAACAAGTGTAACAATACATATATTAATTATTATAAAATTACAATTATAAATAAAATATCTTAAATTCACAATTATAAATAAAATATTTTAAATCCTTACCAAAAATGTGTCATGACAGTGAGCACAACATACCCTACACATTCCAGGCATAGATAAAACAGGTGGTGTGATTGGACTTGGAGCAAGATTAATAATACGTTTACAGTTTGGCCTTGGACAAGCAATGCGTTGTGAAGAACTCTTACATATTAACAAACAATTACATGGGCAACGTACATATTTTTTTCCAGGTGGTGCATTTCGTATGGGCTAAAAAAGTAATTTGTCACTCTTATTTTTGATGTGGGATCTTACAGTGAATTAAATTACTTTGATAACGTACTGTAGCTTCATTACACTGACAACATTTGACAACATGTTGATCTCTTTTACCAGAAATATCTATCATAGCCTGACAAACCCTGCATGTAACCATATGCATGCCACACTGACTACCTGATTCGTATGGAGGTGGCACTTCATCAGGACCTATTGCAGATACTGTACTAACAGTTGATTCCACTTCGTCTGAAATAAAATGTAGTAGAGATAACCGTAAGCAATTGGATTAAACAAACCTAATTCCTTCGTGATGAAAATCGAATATTATTTACCAACGAGACTGCTAAGGGGAGAATCGTAAATTTCCTTTTCCTTTTTTAATAACGGTTCTTGTTCGCCCTTCTTCCCGTTTCCCATGTCGTTCTATTAATTTACCCCTTAATGACAACAATTTAATTCAAGTATTGTTTGACAGTCCTCCCGGTGCTTCGATGACAAGGATGACAAAATAAAAATTTTTCTAACACCCTCCGTAGTTCTGTCTGTTTATAGAATAGAAACTATCTGCCGGAACTAGATATACATCGTATTATTATATCATGGATTTTTAATGGATTGGTTTAGGAATTCTATACGCAATTCAGCATTTTCACATGTTGGCTACCCTGTTATTCAATAATAGTGATGTGATCGTATTTGGAGGTTATCTTTTTCTTTTTTTTTCTACTTTTTTAACGAAAACAAAGATTACTATTATTTAGTAATGGTATCGTACATTTTTCAAAATTTTCTGGTATAGTTTGTTTACAAGTCACAGAATACTGCCGCTTATGTCCGTTATACCGGGTATATTTTAACGCTCGTAGTTACACACTTCCCGCATTTACACGACTTCTTAAAAGTTGAATGCCATCGAATATTGATTCAACTCCTTAATAGAAGTGTTTGATTATCAAAAAATACGCATTATCTTTGTATGCCATACATCGAGGATTCTCTTTTGATCGGTGCGTGTATCTTTTCTCTTCCCTCCTCTCCATCCCAAACGAGCGAATCTATTTTCTAAGAATTTGAGTGAAAATTAGAGAGATAAAAATTAGGCATCCAAGATTTGAAAACTTGAGCCTTCGTGTCGAGTCAATTACTTTACCCACGCGTTGACGTTCTATTGTATTATCCGTAAACATTATCTGTACAAAGGTCTAACCTAAAACTCTGCAGTATATAATACAAATAAAACATTCTGCTTTTGAATTATTTCTCTTTCTTTTCGCGTGTGTAAATAAAACAATATGGAAAAAATAAACCATTTATGGAATGTGAGTCAATTTATTACGAAATTAAATTGTTTGCAAAGCAGAAATTTGCAGACATTTTACATGTAAGCTATACTTTGTTTATTTGTGTGTAGTATTAGAAATTATGCATGTACTTTGAGCAAACAAGTAATTGAATATATATTATATGTTTAATATTATTGTACCATAGGGAAAAATGTAAAAGATTTAGTCATGGAATAGAATTGCCATCTCAAAATTTTGGTCCATCTACGATGTGTTCATTTTGTGGATCACTATGGAATACTATGAACTATAATATTAGAATATTGCGAGGTAGACCACTCTCTAAATCCATTAAAAAAATTATACATTCTATGAACAATGGTGAGAAAAGAATACCTAAAATTCAAAGAAGTTTAGCAGAAAAATGCATAAAAAATAAAATGAACAGATTAGTACTTAAATGTTCAGTCTGTTCAAAAAGTACAAAGATACCTTTTGATAAGCCACAAAGGGAAAAGGTACAGAAAAGTGAAATAAAAAATATTGAAGGTAAAGCAAAACGGAAGAAAAAAAGAACCAAGGATAGAACTGCTGGTTTAAATATTTCTGGAATTTCAAATTCAAATGTTATAGAAGAATTTAAACAAACAAACATAAGAAAAGTAGAAAGTACAACAGACGTAACACCAACTCAAAAGATAAAAAAATTAAATATAAATCGATTGAAAGACATGGTGAATAAAAAAGCAACACCTCGAAAAAGGACGAGTTTACATAGTTTTTTAACAGAACTTTGTTGAAAATTAATTTATTATTAAAGTATCATATAAAATGTTTTATAAACACAAATTCTCATTTATTACATAGAAAACATTTGTCACGCTTCCTTTATGAAAAAAAAAGAAAGACGAAAAAACAAAGAGAGCGAAGAATAAAAAGACTGATATTTAGTTTTTCAAAATCCTATTCTAAAAGACATTATTTTTGTACATTAAATACTAAAAAATTTTCAATCTTTGGTTATTTTAATCGTCAATTGTTCTCTACAGTATTGTCCATACGATAAAATAAATATACATGATACATCAAAAGCGTGATGCACACAAAGTTGCACATTAATTAATTACTCTCCTACTATCACTCCAGTGGAATCTCCTTCTGTACAACCTATAAAAATAAAATCCTCTTAACGGTATGGAAAACGGTATTGTTCATTTTAATAAGAAAAAAACCAACAAAGTGTACAAGAGGAAAACTAATTCTAATGTACAATTGCAGATCTCTATTTCCTGGCAACGTGCACGCGCAATTTGTGCGTCACCACATCGTTGTCGCACTTTTCGGCTGCGAGAAGGTCATGCGTGAAGGTCTACTTTCGTGCATTTCTTGTTAATTCGGTCAGTATGTCGGGGCAGGAGTGCGGGAGAGGAGTTGTTAGTCACCTGAATGCACGCCTCGAGATAATCCCGCTCGGACATTTCCTGGTCCTTCGCAGGGGGAACTTTTCCCCGACGGCGCATCTCTTGCTTGGCATCGTTCAAGTCAAAAATCGCCACGGGATCCAGTTTGCCCTTCAGTACCAGGCCCGCCAAGTACTCAATGTAGTGCTGCCTGCGGGGAAAAGTACCCAGAATTTAGTCGTGCCATGCACGATGCCTTTTCATTTACCTCGATCAAGTCTCTCCTGTAATGTTCCGGATTACGACCGTACCAATTTGGGGGCAATTTGATTCCCGCACGTTTCACGCAAGTCTCGAGATCGTCTATATTTAATAACGGAAGTGGTTCCAATTGGGTCTCCCGAATCTTTCGAACTAGGTATTCGATGTAGTGGATCCTGAATATTCGAAGATTACGTTGAAAGAAAATTGAAATTGGGTATCGTTCTTTAAACATTTTTCTTATCGTATATATCGTATCATTATCTTTTCTCATTTATTTCATGCCTAATAATTTTTTTTACTTATTATATTCTTTTCGCATAATTGTAACGGTGCCTTGGTCTCATCGAAAGAGAAAGGTATTCAATTGTAAAAGTAGTGGTCGTAATAACAGCGAAAGCATGCAAAGTTGCAGAGGGACAAACAAATTACCTGCACAAGCCAGCGTGTCCCTCAACGACATCTGAATTGCATACCGCGTCTACAACACCAGTGGGAGTTTCTTTCTGCAATTGCACTTTGCATTTGCGTTCGCCAGCCGGACCATCTGTGTCATACTCGATTCCATTATCTCTTAACAGTTGTTGCAACTGCGCGGGTTCCTTATCGCGAAGATAGAACAGACAGTTTCGTGGATGATGTGCGTGAAGGCCCAGTTTTGCGCAATACGGGCTGACTGAACATTTTGCTCCCATCATGAACGCTTTCCCGCAACCACAGCAAAATTCATATTTGCACTGGCTGCACGTAAAATGCATACAACCTGCAAAGATTTATCGTTAATATTATTAGCAAATAATATTAATGATTTTAGAATTTTAGGAAAAAATTCACTGAAAACTAATAGAAATTAAATTACTAAAACTTCAAAGTTTATTTGAATCACTTTACGCTTTCAATGAGAAGAGCTCTATTTCTTATTTAAAATGAGCTCTGACTCTTAATAGAGTACTCTGAGTCTTAATAGAGTATTTTAAGAAAAATTCATTGCAACCCAAATAATTAAAGCTTGAGCGTCCGTACGAATATTTTACCTCCCCTGGACAAGGAATAGCGAAATTTGCATTTAGGACAATCTATCCCATTATCCGCGAGGTGCTTGGCCAAGCCGGCGGCTTGATTATCCGGGTCATTCTCGTCTTTCCAAGCAGCAAATTGCTCGCACGTAATTCCTTGGTGCTGTTTCTCCCACTGAAAGTGAAACCACCGTCAGTGAGGATGCCTATCTACGCTTGTAACTTACATTTAATTTTCGTGTAATTATCAACGTCAGCACGTACCGGTCTCCGGCACTGTGCACACGTGACTGATCGACAGTCGGGGCAGATTAATCTCTTCTGATCTGGATCCGCGTAAAATCCGCTCGAACACTGAAAACATGAATATATATATTTATGACATTCCTTCATGTGTCGAGTAAAGAGGATTGAAGAGATTTGTATTGAAAAAACACCTGAATGCACCACTTAAAATTCGGATCTTGCATTAATGTTCTGTCTCTCAGCTTTCTTTGGAAGAGTTCATGAATCGGAGGATCTAGAAGTGTCTTCAGTTGTATGTCCAGGTTACTGAAATATTCTAACACCTCGTCTTCGCTGGCGTCTTTTAGATTTGGCTCCTTGCAAAACGGGCAAACTGCATCCGTGATATTTCTGTCGCTGATTTGAATCGTGAAGTAATTTTTCGCGCACTCGTTACAGCAACGGTGCACGCATTTCAACATGGACACTATCTGAGATTAGAAACGAATTCCAGCTTAATCGAAATTCATTTATATATATATATATATATATATATATATATATATATATATTTAATTAGACTGCGGATGTTCGTGAATATTTAAAAAATAGTTCGTATAATTCATATAAATTTTGCCACAATAATGGACATTTTGCTTTCTCGAGTACCTGGCTCATTGCAAAGCGACCGGTGCAAAGCTCGCATTCCTGTTGTAAGAAAGCCAATGCCGATTCTATACTGGAACACTCTTTGGCTGCTTGGAGAGCCTCGACGTCTCCGAACTTCAGGGCTAGCAAACTGGCAGCCACTTCCGCCTCATCGTAGTTCGACGCTTTTCCTTCTGCTAAGAGGCGTCGAGCAATCCTCTGTAAATATAAGGAAATTCTCACAATTTTATCTTTTCCTTTTTGTTATTTAAATTGTATGGAGCTGTTAGAACATATCCATGTTATAATTATATATCATCTATTTAATTTAAATACAAAAATAGGATTAAAGATAATGTGGAGGTAGACATGAATTGAAATAATAGACATAGAGCGATGACATAAATTGAGAAGTATTTGACATGAAATATTTGAGACTTGAGATTAAGATTGATATATAAAATAACATACAAGAACAGTGACATGCAAAAGTATGATAGACAGAGACTACACCAACGTCTAGAAACAAGCTCTCGAAATTTTTACGGTAACATCGACGAAACCGCGAATAGAATTTTAATACCGTGTTTATTTGTTATATACGAACTAAGAGCGACATTATGAAATATTAATACTCGAATGAACGATCGTGAGGAATATACAGAAGGACGAACACAGAATATGGAACGATCAGAATGAATTTCATGATGCTTGTATATTCTTACTAATACGTCAAGGGATATGTTTTATTCCCCAAAATAAAACGATCGTGTCGGTGGGAAACGTGTTGTTCTCGTGCGTTTGAATTAATACTATGAAAAATTGGATGATGGAAAAGTCGTGTTCCATGATATTAAATTAAACGCCGGGTGTGCTTTCTTCACAGAGCATATACAAACCTCGAGTACGCTTTCGCGTGTACATCACGGTTCTGTTACTTTTTAATTTAAACACAGAGCGGAGCAACGCGAAACAAAGCGACATGCTATATAAGTCACGAGGAGAAACAAGAGGAATACTTACCTTCGTGGAAACAGAGCAACAGCCAACTGTACGCTAGGCAAGGAGGGAAAAGAGTGTGCTTTAAAAGCTACAGTCAAAACAGGGTTAAAATTTTAACTGGACTCTGTCGGGTATTTTTTCTTTTCTTTTTTTTCTTTTTTTTCTTTTTTTTTTTCTTTTTGTTTCTCGTGTTTTTCTCAAGTATTATCCGACGTTTTAACACTATTGGCAGAGCTGTTTGTAGACATTGGCCTGTCAGCGGTAAGAACTGACAAATGATGATTCTGACAACTGACGTCTACTGACCTCCCTCTCCGTTTTGGGAGATCCCCCTGTCTTCAAGTTGCCGCTCCTACTTTCCACGTATTTCCGTTCTGTTTTTTCTTCGCCCTCGAACCGACGGATACAACTGGCCACCAAGGAGAATCGTTTCTTTGACGTTTCTCCCTGATCTGTCCCTTTGTCACAGCCTGTGCTCGCTCTACGACTCGTTTTCACTCGCTTGTCGCTCGTACGTCTCGCTTTCGCGACCTCAGTCTTAGGATCTGTTTTATTCTGATCGTTTTTACCGGAGTTGTTGTTCGTTTCAAGTTTTTCCTTGGATTTATTAGACTTATCTGTAATCGTGTCTCTACCGTTCTTTAATGGTGCTAATTGTTCTTCAAGTTTTTTAATGGAATGAGTTTCAGAAGCGATATCCTTCAACGTTTCCTTAGCATTGTTGTCTAAATTATGGAAATTTGTCATTTGCCTTCGTTGGTTTCTCACATCAACGTTATCAGCTTTCAAAGTTTCGTCCTCTTCAGACGAAATGCTATAATCCAGTTTTTCGTCGTCTATTTCTTTATCCTTTTTAAATTGTTCTCCTACCTCTTTTTCTTCTTCTTCTTCTTCTTTTTCTTCTTCTTCAAAGGAAGAATCTTTAACATCTATGGAAATTTCACTGGAATTAGAATCTTCCTGGCTCTCGTTATCAGTGATATGTGACTCATTTTCAGAATCTTCGAATTCTGAATCAGATATTTTTGCTTTTATCGCGTTGATCGTTTTCTGTAGCATAATTTCAGCATCGGTTAGCTCGTCCATGCTGTCCAACGTGCAATCGGAAAGCTGTTTCTCCGTTTCTGACATTTCAGATTCCGTTGCGTTCTCGAAGTCGGAAGTGGAAGAATCGTTATCTGAAACTTCTAGCTCGTATTCCTCGCTGGAAGTCGTGTCATTTAAATCCGATTCTTTGGAATAATTCTTGGATATCGTTTGATCTCCAGAGTTGGGCTCGGTCGCGTCTACTTCCTCGTCATTTCTCTCCGATATCATCGCGGATCTCATTTTTTCATTCCTCTCGGAAGTCGACGTCCGAGGGGCTTCAGTTTTTACGAAACTCGTCGTCTTTCTGCTGTTTAAATTTCCGACTTTGTCCGGGTCAGTTTTCCGCTCTGCACTGATCTTCAAAGCATTTCCAGATGAACTACTCTTTCTCGCTATTTGCTGGATGATCGATGGCTTCGCCGAGGTGATAGTTAACCCGTCACCGAATACTGCTGAGTTCGAAGACGGCTGAGAACTTTTCGGAGGCTCTTGCACTTGTCGAAGAGAGCGACGCCTCGCTACGAACACGGGGATCTTCGAAAGAAAAGAGGATTTCAATATACTACTCCCCTTCGTAGACTTTTCAACCATCATCTCACTGTTTTTATTATTAACAGGTACGATCGATTTTTTAATTTGTTCGCAACCCTTGGACAACGTGCTCAAAATTGTCGATTTCTTTTCTACAATCGCTTTCGTCCCCGTGGATTTCGAATTTCTTGGAATTTCCTTCTGTCTGGAATTAATCGACGACCGTGTTTTATTTGCCGGACTGTTGTTCGATGGAACGTTTTTTACGATTTTAGCGGTTGCCTTGCCCGGGCTTCTCCTTGACGTTTGGCTCGACGATGAAGTCGAAGATCTCCGAGCTATTTCAGCCGCGGTCTCTTTCGCCTTCGCAATCGTCGTGCCTCTCGGGCTAACTTTTCCAAAATTCCTCCTCGGTATGCCGGTAGGCTTTTTGACCACTTTCACAGGAGACCTCCTTCTGCCGATCTTTTTGGCAGGAGATTTGGATCTCTCCTTGACTGCAACTCTCGACGTAGTAACCGTCTTATCAACTTCATTTGCATCTACTTCATTATTTTCGTCGTTCACCGCGCTTTCTCCCGAAATCTTTACGATCTCGCGTGTTTCGGCCGTGCTCTCTGCTTGCAGTTTTACCGTCTCGATCGGTAGCTTCACCGACGAACTTTCTACGATCTTTATTGGCGCACAATCGTTCACCGCTATCATGGGACATTCTATGATCTTAATCTCTATGGTTTCAGGTACTCCGGGAGGAACGTCATTAATATTTTCTACAATTGAACATTCAGCCTCTAAATTATTACTGGATTCAACGCTCGATTCGAGTTCCAATACATTTACAGGATCTTTAACAAATAATTCGATGTTTACTTTCTCATCTTGTTCGACTTTACTCGATGCTAGAGGACATAAATGCGACGCGTTGTCGTTCGAATTTTTCTTTACGATACTTCCATCGTTGCAGGGAATCGAACTGGCGCGTTTGTCAAGGTTTCTAGCCACGTCAGAAACGAAATAAGTTTTCTGATTCGTATCAGTCAGATTTAACTCGATGGCTCGTTTTTCTTCGCTCGAGTTCGAGCTCGCATTATACGATATATCGTTATTAGAAGTAACGAGGTACTTAGGAATGTTGTTAGTATCCGTAGAATTTAGCTTGTTAACGGCAGATTCGGTGTCCAAAGCATGCGAGTTCAATGAGGAACCGGAAATACGAGAAGGATCACTTGAGATAGTTACAATTGCAGGTTCGGTATTCACGAGTGCTTCACGAGCTTTATTTGTCTCGTCGTTGTTCGATATCGAGGAGGAAACTATCTCTGGATCGTTCTTTTTTATCTCTGGCTCGTTCTTCGGCTCGATTGCTGTCATCGATTTGTTTAAATTATTCTGTTCCACGATTGTCGGAACAGAATCTCCTTTTATTTCCAGCGGGCAATCTTTTGTCACGTCGTTAATCTTTGAAGCAGACACTGGCACAGGATGATCTCCATTCTCGGGTTTTAATTTAATATTAATTTGCTCGGCGGTTCCTTTAGAGTTGGCGGATTTACTTGCCAAAGTTATTGGCGAAGTATCGATCTTGTCGTTGCACCGGGGAATGTGACACGCGACAGAGATAGGCTGCTCTACTTTTTCAGACACGTGCAATGCTGATGTGGGAATTTCGTGAACGATTGACGTTGGTTTGTTGGGTATTTCTTGGCCCTCGGATTCTTCGGGTAATTCGCGAGTATTAATGTCCGGTTGTTTGGAAATGTTACGTGGATTAATCTGGGAATTCTCTGGAACTTCGTGGGCAACGATATTAGAATCTGAAGGAGCTTCGGAGGATTCTTCGATAGAAACTTTAGATTCATTTGTGTTGGGTGTAAAATCTTTCGAAGACACGGAGACCATAGTTTCAGGATCTACATCGGATATAATGGTTTTAGAATTTTTAGAAATCTCTTTGCCTTCCGATATTGCGCGTGCAATCGCAGTATCCATCGAAATTTCAAAGGATTCGGGATCAGAAAGAATTTCGCCGATCACGGAATCTTTGGAAGTTACAGCGGTCTTAGAAGTTACAGAAATTTCCTCAGCTGTCCCAGAATCTTTCGAAGAATCTCGAGCAGCGACTGTGCTTTCTTCAGAAATCTCATCCCGGACAATCTTTGAATCCTCCGAAATTTTGCCCCCAGCCTCGCACCTAACATGTTCCGAATCTTTAGCGAAATCATATCCAGAAGTTTTCCACGATTCGATATTCGAATTTTCTGGAACTGCGTCCACACCTGTAGAATTGTCCTCAATGTTAGCAGACTGAGGAGATGCTGTTGCTTGGGTTACGACCGAATTAGTATGATTATTATCATGCGATTTACGGCCAGGAACAACCACATTATCCTCAGGTCGTCCATTGTCAGTTATCAAACTGGCATCAATTAATTTCACACGATTATCATCGCTAGCTAAAGTCACGACGGTGGACATTCGCATGATGTCGGATGATTCAGACGTTCCCGAGTCACGTACGAACGAGGATGACGTCTCATCCGATAATGATTGTGTGCCAATGGTCTCGTTGTGTCTCGTTGAACTATCGCTGGTGAGTGATACGCCGTTCAAAGATGCATTGTTAAACCGAGGATCTTTGATGTCGTTTGCGAAAGGCTTGTCAGCTTCCTTTGACGATGATCGTTCATGAATCGATGAATCGTTCGGTGTATGAATTTCCGGATTCACGTCAGCGTGATTGTGATGATAGGATGAATCGATTTCTGTCTTTGAATTGGATGCCTTTGAATCGACACTCAAAGCCTCTTGCGATTGCGCGGAATTAGATGCTTTCTCGAATATTTCATCGCTGTTAGTATCGTTCGTAACTGCAACTTCCGTAGAACATTTTTGTGAACTTACTTTGATTATCGCCGTTTCAATTTTCTCTCCGCTCTGCAACTGCGCTGCCGCGTCTCCCGGGATTCGAATCTCGTTAAATTTACCTTCGATCGTCCCCCTTCCTACGTTAGTAAGCGAAATACTATCGCTCTCTTCGTTTTTACGTACCATTTCGAGATCTTGTAGCTTTTCGATGTCAGCCGCGGTCGTTTCTGTTGTTTCAGTTCTCGTTAAATCCGAGCGGGCGAGTTCCCCGACTGCATTCTCGACTTCCCCGAGAGATATATTTTCATTTTTGTCAGACGCAGTTTCCGAGGAGGATCGAAGAGGCGAGGGATTCCGATCGTCTGTTGCAACATCGAGAACGTTCGCCCGATCGGTCTCGTTGCTCGGTTTCTTCGACGAGAGCATCTGCATCGCCGATATGAAAGGGCCGAGTAATTGCTCTGGCAGCGATTTCACGACGGATAACAGCGCCTCCATCGTGGCTACTTGCGTCTCGTCGTTGCCTTCTTTCGGCGAAACGTTTCCAGAACTTTGATTTGCCAAGCCATTCTCAGCCGAAATTATCGGTGACTGCGCTCCTTCGATAATGTTACTCGACTCTACTTTCGTATCTTTCTTTGCAGGCCTTGATATATCCTCCGACGATCCCGCCGTTTCTTCATTCGTTGCCTCTACAATCCGCGAAATCTTCGCGTCCTCGTCTTCTTCGGTGGAATTTTTCAGAGTCCCTAAGATTAATTCTGTGGAAGCTGTTACCTTCTCGCTAGTGAACTCCGCGCCTTGCGTTTGTTGGTCTGTTAAATTTCGTTCGATTTCAGCTCGCGGGGAATCTCGAGTCGACTCGGAGGACGTCTTCGATGCGCTTTGAGGCAAATCGTGGCGCGATACGCTAGCTCGCAAAGGAATACTCTCCGCCGAAGAGGAGTCTTTATCTACTTGTGCGGCTCTTTGATGAGGGTCAGAGGTCTTTCGGGACGGCGTTTCGTTTTCCATCGAACGCGAAGACGAAGAGGCTTTATCTACTTCTTGGTTGCTTTGCCCGGCTTCGTCCGATCTCTTTTGGGACGTTGTTTCGCTTTCTTTTGCGCGTGAACCACCATCCTTTCCCTTTGCCTCGGCTACTTCCGAACTCATCGCCACCGTTTGCTTTATATTCTCTTTCGATATGGTTACATCGCTCGTTCCAGCCTCTGCTTTATGCGATGACTCTTTCTCTACGTTACGGAAGGACGAGGCAGCTTCTTCGTCTATATTTCTTCCTTCTTTTGTGTTTGCATCAGGTACCGAGATCTCTTTCGTCTTTTGTTCGTTTGGATTCTTCTCTGACAAACTCTTCGATTGACTTCGACTATCTTTCTGAATTGAACTTATTGGAGAACGGATATCCCGATCGTGATCTTTAAGTATAATTTCAGTTGCGTTGATAATTTCAGAATCCGCGGTGGGCGAAATTTGATCGACATTTCCTGCACTCTCTGCTTGAAATCCGTTCGATCGAATTGCTTTCTTGTTTTCTTCTACGCGTGAAACTTTTTCCATCTTGGTTAATTCTTGCCTACTCTCGTTGATTCGATTCTGATTCGACGAACTCTCTGTTGGATTCTGAGTTTCACTGTTAATCGCTTTTACAGTAGAATCGTTATTTTGATCTTGCTTCTTATCAATTGTTAATGATTCAACATCATCCGGAGTAGCTCGTTTTGATTTCTCGTTCTCCAATGCTTTAACAGTGTTGGCTACATCGAGGTCTACATCTTGTACGGCCCTTGGGACCAGATTTTTATCGATTAGAACGGTTCGATCGTCAGTGTTAACTTCATACAGATTATCAGGCTTATTACCGAGCGTGCTCAGGGGATCTTTCTCGTGTTGCCAGTTATCGGTCAGTTGTTTGAGGGCTGCCAGTTGCTTTTGAAAGTCGGCCTGCAACGTGATGAAATTTTCTACGATTGGTGACATTACCTGCTTCTTGGCTTCCGCGTCTGACACGTTGGTAACCTGTTCGGAACCATCCGTTCCACCACCGACCGCACCTGCCGTGTCTGAAATCATTTCAACTTTTCTCATCTCATCATCGTGAACGAAGAGTGACATAACGAATGACATAAAAAGTACTCGTCAGACATTACAATTTGTTCGATAAAAGGTTAGACGATGTAATTTTGTCTACGTTGAAAATGAATGAACTGGTCAAAAGAAAACGTTTTGAGAATTGTCGTTTCAAGTAAATGTCGATTCAAGTCAACAGAAGAGAAGAAGAATTGTTCAGACAATTAATTGCTAACCTTCCCGCGGTGCAGCCTCGTTGTTTTCCACCCCAACCGGAGGACCCCAAATCCTCATCAGGAACGGTTTGAGCTGATTCTTTTGCAGCTCGAACAAAGCCGCGTCCTCGGCACCAGAATTATTTTCCAACGCTTTCACCACTTCTGCCATTGCGAAATTGCCTTTCTTCATAATCTCCTCGCACTGTGTCAAAGAATTGTCATAGAAAATTCCCCTTCCCAGGAATATAAAAGTCTCTCCGCTGTAAAACTCTCACCTTTAGCTGTCTACGTTGAATAGCCATCGCGACGGCGCTCCAAACGTCTCCTTTCGCAACTCTCAAGGCTTCCTTCGCTTCGATGTCGGAAAGCACCCCGATATTGTTCTCCTTCAACTCTTTCCCCTGACTGCTGGCTAAAACTTGCACAGTTTCCACCAAATGGGGCCATTGCATCTTCAACCAGTCGATCGGGTCGCTTGCACCTTGCGACAGGGCCACCTGAACATCGTCCGTGGAATAACCGTGTTTCTCAGCTTCCCTGAGAAGCTCCACGATCTCCAAGCCTTGCCTCGTCAACGTTGAAACTCCCTGCGAGCTTGGACCAGCGGCTTCGAAGAACCTCGGCTGGCTCGGTTCCTGCAACAGTAACAACAACTCGATTGACGACGATGATGGAAACGGGCCGACACGAAAGAAACACACACGTTAGAGACAATTGTAGAAAGGTTTCATCGTCGTAAGATGCACTTTTTGTAGACACTTGACGGCGCAAGGAAGAACAATGTTACAGACTTAATACTAATATTAAAGCTACTAGTCTAGAACGATCTGTTCACACAAATGTGACAAATTCAGTTGTTTATTACATTAATGGCCACACAGTCGCAGAGAAATTCGAATATGGAGAGAAGAGTATTTTCAAAAGAAGTTCCAGTTGGAGTGATGGAGGTAGATACGACGCTGTAAAAGATTGTAAATTATAAATTCCTGCCTACGTTCACACCGAGGCTACGAAACTGGCACAATCGAAACGTCCAATGTGTGTTAAATTGCACTGGAGATTAGGTCGGATTAGAAACCAACGGGTTTCGCGAGGGATAGCTGTCAAGTTTACCCTGGAACGGTAATAAAGGTGGGCGGAGTCGATGGAATTTCTTCGCGTACGATCTCTGTTCGGCGCGTTGATCAGCTGTTGAAGATACTGCTCCTGAATCGTTCGCGGATACAGGTCTGGACTATTGGCGAGCCTGGTTTGTTCCTGAAACAGACACTCGGCATCCTTCTTTTCATCGAATCGTTTTAAAATTGAATTCTTTCGTTTGAATTTTTGCATCACGACACGCGTTCGTCACGTTTTTATTTTCACACATCATCAGATGGAAATTCTTTTCGAACGAGTTTTTGACTTTGACAAGTTCCGAAAAATCAAGGATAAAACAATCGTCGCTCGTTTTTTTTTTTTTTTTAAACAAGTGTAAATGTTCGAGCTGCGAGATTTCCGCTTCGACAGATCTGGGAGTACGTATCTCGCAGATCTACGTATTAATCTTTCGTTTTACCTCTGCGTCGCTGTCCTCATAATACAATAATCCCTTTGAAGCGGATGTAGCTCTTACGAATCCAGCGCTTCCTCTTGCTGGAAGATAGTCGTACGTCTGAAAAGTATATTTCGTGCTTCGCTTCTGCAGCCTTTACTCGTATCGTTGGTCTACTTCTTTTTTCTTTTTCTTTTTTTTAAATAAAAAAAGAGATAATACGTTCTCCCTTACTTGAGTGGAAATACTTTGAGGAGGAGGGGAGGTTCCGGTGGAAACCGAATGGCTTTTTGGAATTTTCCCAAGCATTGGTCGCCTCATTGATTCTTCCCCGTTTATTTTCGAAGTATTGCTTGGAGCGTCGATACTCTCGTTCGTCTCGTTTCTTACTACTGGCGAGGATTCAGCGATTGATTTCTGCGCGACAGTTGCAGGGAAGTCTTCGAGCGTTGCGGAATCTGTAAATTTAAGCATCATTATTCAGACGTTAGTTTGACAGTATTGCATGGATTACAATTAAAATCTGTGCATTTTTAAACATTTAAACATTTGCATTTCTACTTTGGAATTTTAATCATACTACCATTACTGGTGTAAGTTGTTAGAATTTACTTTTTTTTAATCCTTCTTTGAAATTATTCCGTATGAATCGGCACGGTGCAAGGAACGAGGTCATTGAAATAATTGAAAGTACAAACAGGTACAGGCAGGATATACGGTTTTTATATTTTCAAACAAAACCAAAGGGAAAATGGACGAAGGAAGGAGGAATTTTTCTGTTAATCTAACTGCAGTTTAAAAGCATGTTAAAACCTTCAGGACTTGCTACAAGGTGGAAGAGTAATTCGACAACGAATTCTGGATGGAAAGAACATCGGCCAAATGCACGCTCGTGCTTGAAACTAGCTCCTCTTGAATGAATAATAACTGCGCCAGACATGATCTTAAAAAAAAAAAGAAAAGAACAGAAATGAAAATGAACGAGAGAGAGAGAGAGAGAGAGTAACTTCATTTCAAATACGACTATGCATTTGGTACCCACTGATCGTGTACGAAACAAATTTGCATGTCTCTTTATTATTCATCCAAGGATATACATCGACAGAGGACAATCGTATTCTTTATTCATTTATTTCTTTTTCTTTTTTTTGTAATTTTCGTAAAAAAGAAAAGAGAGACAGACAAACACGGAGTGCGTGGATCGAAGGAACAGGGAACAGGGAATAACATTCAAGAAAGAAAACAGGTACAACAATAATTTTAATCACTGATTCGATTTGGTACCAAAGGAAAAGCTGATTTTGCGCCTTGCTCTACCTTTGTTCTTTGTGGAACCACTGTCCCCGCTCTCTTCGCTGTTCGAAATTTTTAACAGGCTGGTCCTTTTCTCCAAATCGGGACTGGGCTCGCTGACGTTGCTGGAAATTGTCGCCGATTCATTCATCTTAGGGATTTCACTCACGTCACTTGGAACATCTTCTTGATTCTCTTCGTTGCTCGTTGGCGGTAGTGCGCTGCTTCTCGTTTTGCAACAAACGACGCAGACACGATCCTTCAGGTCATTTATGAAAGTACAATGCTCGCATGCCCACTCCTCTTTTGGAATTTCCATCGTGGCACACGACTCCTCTTTCGATTTTGCTTCTTTCGATTTTTCTTCATCAACGTTCGTCGACGTTTCACGCTTCTCTTCTTTGCTTATCGGCGACGTTCTCTCCAAACGTTTACCTCTTTCGTTCTCCATCTTCTTTACCGGTGCTTCTTCGCTTCTTTTCTCTCTTTCGATAGATCTTCGTCGTACTTCTTCTGGATTCTTAGTCGCAGATCGCGCCACGTCCTGATCCTCGTTCTCGCGAATCTTTCTAGAGACTGACTCGCGAGATGGAGTTTTCCTAGTGCTCTGAATACTGTCAGAATCATGGGACACTCTTCTAACGCCAGTTCTCTCTGTTTCGTCGACCGAAGATTCTTTTCTCAACGAGGAGTTTCTCCTTGAAACGATGTCTCTGTCGCGCGACGGTTCGCGACTTCGCAGGTTCTTCGTAGCACGTGGCACGTCGTCTTCGTCCCTGATGTATCGCGAGTGATCGATTCTCTCTGCTTCGTCGATTCTTCTAGAAACTTCTCTGGAAGGAGTCTTTCTGCTAATCTGCGTGTCGCTGTCTATAGACGATCTTCGAGAGTCCCTGCGAGAGGATCTTTCGAGATTGTCCAAGGCTATTTCTCTTCTGACGGAGGAAGCTCTTCTTGGGGCTGGCTCGTCGTCCCTTCGTCGGGGAACAGTCTCCGATCTCTCGAAGTGGTCGTCGGAGGAGCTGGTCACTCTAGATCGCGTTTGCAACGTGGATCGTCTGTCCGAGGAGTCGTCGTCTGTGCTTCGTCTTCGACGATAGCTGCCGTTCTGAACGCGATCTAATCGCGAATCCAGCCTGGATGGCCTGCGCTCGTCTTGGTCGACGTATCGTCGTCGTGAATTCACAGCGTTCTTTTGGAATTCAGTGTCATAGCTCTTTGTGGGATATCGTTTGACAGAGTGATTCTCCGACCATTGATCCTCTGCACCGGTCATCTTTTCCTCAGAAGCTAATCGTCTGGAAAAAAAACATTGAATCGTTGTGTTTCACGTATTCCGAATTTTTTTAGAGAATTTCGGAAAGCGTGACGCGGAAGTACTAACCTACTGATGAAATTTTTACTTACTCGCGACGATTTCTATTCAGCAAGCTTCTGGAGCCATCGTCTTCGTGATAGCTTCTTTGCCTCGCACTCCTAGACACACTTCCACGTCTGGAGCTCTTTGAGAGCCTGTCGTCGAAGTCTGAATCGCCAGAGTCTTCGGAACTGGCGTCTGACGGCGATCCCTGCGATCTTCTCGACCGTGACCTGCTGGCCAGTGACTTTCTAGATTTTAGACTGGGCGACGGCGAGGCTACTCTGGACCTTCTGCTCGATTTCACGCTTCTTGCTGGACTATGTGGCCTTGACAGAGAGCCAGGATAGTGCGGTGGAAGCACTTGTGACGGAGGGAATCCCATAGGATAACCCCACATTGCTGGGTGATTTAAACTCATCGTGGAACCTCCCATGGTCACGTCCCACGGTGGATTCGGTGGATACCACATTATCGGCATGCCTCCAGGACCTAGATGCGCCATTGACTGTGCCTGTGAAAGTAATTTAGTCAAGAAAAGAATAACTCTTTGATTCAAAGGTTTATAATTCCACTCTGCGTGTCGTGAAACTCGCCGATCAATGTTACAAAGTTTCCTACGAATTTTCTTTTCCGAAGCTTCGAAGTCGAAACTGGGTGCACGCGTGAAATGGGTGCACAACACTCAATTGTGACGTCCGGTTTAATAAAAGTTACCTGATGCATTCCGGGATTCCACATGTGTGGCGACGATAGATCGCAAACGCTGGCCGATTGCATCATCGATCTAGGCGGTGGCGGTGGCGGCACCGGGGGCGTGAGTTTCGGGCTGCCTACGCTCAACGGCCTCGCATTCAGCGTGTCCCTCGAAATATCAGAGGGAGGATGCCTCCTTCTGTTCGCATCCTGCGCTCTCATCGCTTCCTGATATTTCCTGTATCTTTCCTGAATATTCGTACACGCGTTTCAACAATTAATCCGGGCTTCACTGATCGGGCCCATCGGGTCATCCATTTTACACGTTCGTTGAATCGCCCGTACTGATTTTGTATCGCTGTTTGTCACGCGTAGGCATACTGCCAAACAACATACTTAACGCTTTGGAATACGCCGAATGTTTCAAGTATTAATTAGCCATTTCATAATACAACGAATTACCGAATAACGTTAACCGGCGTTAGTAGTAAATGGCGCCCGTTGAATAATTAACCAGTTACATTCATTAAATGCCAAGAGCTGCCAATGAATAACAGAGGAACGTGTAAAATATTCATTGAACGTTTTCCATTAGCATACCAATTGTCGTTTCTACGAAATTCATATTCGTGAATGAACGTTTAATCCTTTCACTGTTCGTGCTTCACACTTTTAAGAAGCTGATCACCGTTTTCGTAACGTTTGAAAGAAGAAAGAAGAAAAAAGAAACAACAACATTTCATATGCACCAGTTTAATATTATCGAAAGAAACGGCTTACCTGGAGCGTGGACATTTTGTCAGTTCCTGATCCTGATCCTATTCCATCGTTGACGGTGGTATTCACACACTGCATGGATTTCGATACTGTTTTCGCGTCAAGCGTGGCTGACAGTGGCCTGGTGGCGTTTGGAAGAGTTCGCTTCAAGCTGCCGACTCTCTCGATCAAGGAGAGATTCGTGGGTCCCTGGTTTTGCGTCGATTTAGCCTAAGCGCGAAACCTGAACTTTATTACACGGTCGTTTGGGAACGTTGCCGTTTTCTTTCTTTTTTTTTCTTTTTTTTCTTTTTAATTATTTTTCGCCGTGATCGTCGCTTTCGTTCTTTCTTTCTATCTATGGATGGACGACGATGGAAAAAAGTATTCGAAAGGAAAAAAAGAAAAAGGGATGGCGCGTGTTCGCGGTTGAAGGCAGCCGCGCTAAAATTAAATTGCGGCGACGTGCGAGGCTAAATCGATGATAAACAAAGCGTTAGTAGAAGAGAAAATAAATTAAAGGGAGTTTCGGTCCTCGGCGGATCGAGAACGCTTGACAACTTAAATAACTGTGAAATGTAGTAAATAACGTCTATAGTGAAACGTGACTGATCGAATAGTTTGATTTTTATTCTTGCGTTAGTGGCAAAAAGAAGTGGCGATAAAATCCCTTGCTGCAAGCTGAAAATAATGAACTGATCTGGTGTGACAATGTGATCTGGGTGTGTTTAGCGAACAAAGCGAAATATTTACATGTATATCACAATGATGATGTTTTCTAGTAACGGTACGGGAAATATAACGAAACGGTGTGTCGATCACCGTGTTCATCGTGTCCTGCCATATTCACCGTCGTGCTTGGTAATCGCTCAAAGAGAAAGGCATTGAAACTTGTACGAAGCCTCTGCGTGTTGTTTTCCCGCCGTTGCGTTACGTATCGAACAAAGTGAAAGAGTGAATCGGGTATCAGTGAATACGGCAGTAATTGTTTTTGCGGTAACGTGGTGTATTAGAAAGAAACAACAACGTCGATATACAATAGTAAAGATCTCTATAAAATCCGTCTGTGGAACAATTGTTTAAAGCTCGATGCGACTGACGGCGCTCGAGTGTGACAATCTTCACGTTGCCTCGGTGTGACGTGTTCTCTCGCAGGAATCAACGAGACCGGCGCCGAAGTCGAAGTCAGCGGTCGTACGCAGCTATAGAAAACGAGTGACAAGCAACATCTATTCTCATATAATGAAACGACAACACCGACTCGAGCTCGCCGGAGACAAAGTTGCGACTTGTTGTTAACCGTGCAAAGCCTCTCGACAGTCTCTCGAGGAGATCCAATCACGATCCAACAGAATCAAATCAGAATGATCTTGACTAGAACGAAAGTAACTAAAGAAAAGGAGAAATAAGCGGAGCAGTTGGCTGCAGGAATTGGTCAAAAAATGGGACTCGCGATTCTCGCAACTTGGTTTCCATTGACCCCGATGGAATCCAGCAACGAGCATCCGAATAGATTCTGCATCGCCTTCAGGAAGCTCACGGGTACCTAAGGTCGATAAGACGTCGTCAGCCTGAAAGAGAATTCACGGGAAGGGATGAAAGCTTCAGGCCAGATTGCACCCTACCTGAGCGTTCTTGCGGTTTCTCCTTGGCGGCGGGATCGGCGGCGGGCTCGACAAATTGTCACCCTTCGGCGGAAGTGGCGGCCGCGTTTTCGTCGCCAGATCGGTCAAGATCCTCCTCCGCACGTGATTCTTTCGTTTCGGATGCTTGTGGTTCATGTCGTCGCATGCCTCGCAGTAATTCCCATTGCAAATGTCGCAACGGGCGAACACGTTCTCGGTGCCGCACAGTGCACACTTGTACGTGATGCCCGGTGTCGAGGAGCACTTCTGTGCTTGCGGTCGGGTCGGAAATTCGATGATCTCGTAGTCTGGGTCACCACAGTCTCCGGAGAGCGACGGTGGCGGGGCTTTCGGCGGGGTCGGTGGTCGGCGTTGTTGCTTCTGCTCCGTTTCCTTTTGCTGTTGCGCCTTTTCACGGCGAGAAATGTGTAGAGTATATGTAGGGTTGTTGTTGTTGTTGTTGTTGTTGGGGTGGTTCGAGGAAAAGGAGAGAGATCGTACGTACCAGTACCCAGTGGGGCATGGACCTTGCCATGCGTAGCCGAGTCGATGGGTTCGAGATGGCCATCGGGCGCCATTTTTCAGCTCCCGGGTTCTGTAACAGAAGACACTCGCTGTTAGAAAGATTTTGGCGAAAGTGAAGGCCGAACTCGAGGAGGTCAAGGGAGTCTTCCTTCGTCGTAAAAATTGACTAATTTATCGAAAATTACGTGAGAATTATTAATACGGAAATTAAAATTCACATTCACTTTGTAAAGTACGGTGACTCTTGTTGTTTGTTTGCATCGTTGCGGCGGATTTTTGCGTGTTGGAATTAGGGTGACAAACTGGCAACACCTAACAATTCGTATTCAGTTGCCAAGCGATACGTGAATTCATGTCATCGACACCATGGACTGGCTGTCGGCGCAGAGTGGCTACGCTAGACGAGATTTATCGAGTGGATCCTCGAGAAAGCATGACGTCACGCGGCTGATTCTACGCCGGAAGAGCTGAAAATCGAATCTATTTCTGCTGGCGAAAAATCGTGTTCCGCGTCTCGAAATAAAATCGAGCCACGCGACACTATATTTCTTCTCGTTGACACGGATACGTAAAGTGAATGAATATCGTACCTCTCAAATCCATTCAATCCCTGCACGTCGATATTTGTCTCGGACTTTTCTGGAATTTAATATTTCGATCATCTACTATTCCCCTTTCTCTTTTCTTAACGAGAAAAGCTTTCGTTACTTTTGTTTGTGAATCTACGAATTAAGAAGGAAGGATTGTGATTTTTTAATTTCGGCTCTTTGATTTATTTCATTCATATTCGCGTTTTACGTTTTATCCGCACGGGCAGAGGGATATATTTACATTTGTTTATGAATCAAAGAAGAGTAATTCGCTTCATCGAATGAAGTAATTTCGCGGTTCCAGCCACTCGTCGAGGCAGCAAGTTCCACACGCATGAATTAGATCCTCGAATTAGAGCCTCCTGTATCTTTAGACCGTTTACCCCTTCCTGACTTTTGTTCTACTGTTACCATTCCGTCTACTACAAAAGCAACAAAGCATCCGATTCCCAAGAATTGTAAATTTAGATTTCGCCGCGATCGTCGCGTGTTCTCCTAGACGAAAATAGAGATCAAAATAAAAATAAAAATAAGAAAGAGAAACAAAGAAAGAAAGAAAGATACCGATAAATTTCATTCGACCTGGTATCAATGATCGCGACGAGTTAATTTCAAGACGAGAATTGCCTCGATAGAAAGCTCGAATGTGCGAAACTCTATTTCCCGACAAAATTGCAAAAGTCTACAAAAGTTGGCCACGTTCCAAGTTCTAGCTCCTCCCTGCCCGTTCGAGTTTCTTCTCCAAACATTTTTCTAACTACGTAATAACATCCCATCGCGAGCTTTATTATCATCCAGTTAACGAGCAAGCATCAGCCTCGATTTATACTGAAATGTCCAGAGAACCGGTGATCGTGAACCGAGGCTTAAAGAAACTTCAATATCAATTATGGAGGTGGGGGGGGGGAATCGATTACTTCACACTGACAAGCAATCAAAAATCACGCAGCAATCCCGGAAGCAAGCGACCGAGTACGTAAAATCCCCGTTTCCGAGCGCGATCCAATTAAATGAGAATGGAGCTATGTATACGTATATCTGTTCACTCGTTTTGATAGTTTCACGCGAAGCGGAATAATCAGATGCTTTCGCCGCGATAGTGTCACCGAACCGTGCACGCCTGCTAAATGCGCGGCCAAGACATCTCGTGTCTTCATAAATAATCCGCTCTTCAATCCCCGGTTTCCGGTCTGCACCGGAAGAAAAAAATCGTGGTGCCGCACGAGCGGAAACCCGCGGAAACTTCCGACACGAGAGTTGCATCGCGAGAGTCTTCCGCGGTGCATAGACACGAAGATTCTCATCGATTGTGCGTTTTACTGATGCACTTCCTGTTTCACCTCGCGAAAGTAAAACCGGTGAAATCCGCCGGTTTCTTCTCATCTGCCTGCCTCTCATCGAGGATTTCTTCGCCTCTTCAAGATTATTATTTTCTTTTTCTTTTTTCGAAATAAACACGATAAAAAGATTTCACGAGATCTTCGATCTAAATCCCGGTGTCGATTGCTCCCGGTGTATATGTGCATTTTGCGTTCTGATGTCTTCACGGTGCCATTATTTTTACGAGACGAGGCTTTCCAAAGTTTCTTTGAAACGTGGATTTTCGCAATTGTTACACATTTGAAAACAAGCTGAGAAGCCTGAAACGTTCTTTCATCTCCTCGAAGGTACACTCGTTCGTTCGTTCGTTTGTTCGTTCGTTCGAGAGAATTTTGAGGCACGAAAAAGACGAAGAGAGCAAGATGGATGGAAGTTGCAGAGCGGTGAAGCGTTTCCAGAGCAATGCACCGTGTTATATCTGCGAGCAGGTAGAAGAAAACAAAGGACGCACCACGGGCCACGTCACGCACGGGCACCGATATAATGGCACTCGTGAAAGGAAGATCGGCACTCACATTCATGTGGGATCTCGCGGAGGCGATTTCTCCGGGTTTTCCTCGGGAACTGGTCGTCACGGTACTGGCCGCTTCCGACCGCTCGTCGTCTACAAGGAGCTGCTGTTGCATCGCCACCAGCCGAAATCTATTTCCGTAACGTTCGCTTGCTGGACCGGTGCCATCGTTTTACCGAAGTCTCCCCGTTCGCGTAAATATATCGCGATGCCGAGCGCCGTTTAGAAGCGTTAGAGCTGGCACTTGCTCGGGAAAACCAGAGAACGCGGTGTCTCTGCACCGTTCTTCAGAGACACGCTATATAAAGGGATCTTGATCTTCTTTTTCGCGCGACGGCGAATTCCACCGGGGGCACGAGATGGGAAAATTGGGACACTCGTGCGTTGAAGATTTTGTAGAACGAGGAGAATGGAAGGAAATGGTCCGCACAGATGGGCGAATATAATGCAATGGGGACAATACGAGTCGAAAATGTGAAGGGATCTTCTTTTTCTTCGTTCGATATTATTCTTGGTATTAGTGAGTACGCACGTGTGCAACGCACAAGGTGCAACGAGATTAACTAATAGTTATAGTTAAACGTTCGTCACAGTGTTTAGAGGGGACAAAAAAATCCGACGAGTGACATTTTCGGTTTCTTCGTGGACTTTGCTACTTTAAAATTCAACGGGTCAGTCAACTTTTAAGTTACCGAGACTGTGCTTTAATTTAGTTTTGAAACTAAATTTTTTTGCCACGTGCTTTGGCCACGTTCTTGATAGTTTCTAAAGATATCAATTGTCGTGGGGATTAGTTTCTGTTTTTGAAAAAGCATCGCGGGTTATGATCTATTTAAAACGAATTTTCCACATATTTTACACGTACACGTTTTATTTATAGCAGTTAATAAAGAGCGAGTAAGCGCAAATAGGTGTATCGAGAAAACCGGGAAAATATTACGCGAGGCGAAACGGAATTTATATTTAGAGGAATGTTTACGATACACCCAGCGAACTGAATGAAAAATTTATACGACTGATGTAAATGAATTTATTTTGTAGCATGTTCCATCGATTGGATCCCCAATATTTGGGCATTAAGGGAGCATAAACGTAAATTAGCTTTGTTACTTCGTTGCAACTTGCAAGCAATTCACGATGAACCAGTAAAAAAGAACGATCTCACTCCGATGATTTGCAATGATAAATAAATCACGAATAAATCCCGGGCATTGTCTCTTTAACAATTCGTAATGCAATCGTGCTTGGAACAACGATGTATGTAATTACAGAAGCGAAACACGCATTCGAATCTTAATGACTATCCAATCAATCCAAATGTCATATCGAACATAATATATAAAACAATTAATAAAGGATTCTTCGAAACAGAATTTTTATTTCACATAAAAAATCAATGGAAAAGTTCACCTCACGCAGAGATAGAGTTGTTACAGCAAGAAAATGAAAAATGATAATGCGAATAACGGCCGTTCAAGTACGGGAGATTCTACTACTGTGCATAAAATCTTCTCTAACGAGAAGAGAACTATTTTAAATCGTTCTTCGCACAAGAACGTGCTAACACTTCGGCAAAAATGAGAATCGTCATAGGATCTTGAACACGGTGATCCTCAAAGCATCTAAAGAAAGAAGAAAAGAGACAACACTCGATTCAAGTTATACAGTCGTAAAACTAGATACAAGCAAGGTGTAATTATATGCCGACTGTCGCCGACTTAAATTTGCATCTGTATTATATCCACGGTTACATCACATCTTTGCTACACAACTTTGCCTCTTCCCACGTGCGCGGAGAGGCATTCTTGGTGTACCCGCGTGGGCATCGAAAAGTTTTTCGCTCCACGCGAAAGAACTTTTGATTCCTCGTTCGCCTTCGTCCTCTATTTTTCTCTTCCTTCTCTCCTCCGCGTCTTGTTTTAATCTCGAAACCGTAAGAAACAGGTCTACGAGCAATTTACTAAAACGAGAATTTACTGATACTCGCACGCCAGTCTGGAAACGCCGTTTACCAAGAAAGAAAGAGAGATCTCGTCTCTCGCCAGAGGTCTTAACAATTCATTTAAATAATTTATCGAATCTGTTAACCCGTCTCTCATTCTCATCAGACGCAAAGAAAAAAAACAAAAAAAAAACACTGTCCCAGGCAAATGATCTCATTCGAGTTATCGGAGCTCGATATCTCGGCGTGTCGGTTGAAAACAACCATAACCAGGTTGATGATGGAGGCTTGATGCTTCGTTCTTGCATTCGTAAAAGATTCATTAAGCAGGTTCTTTTTCTTCTTCTTCTTTTTTTATTTTTGGTTCCATTTCTCGCGGAAGGGAAAGTAATTTAGCCGTTTCGGTGATATTCAGCTGCCGCAGAGCTATTGTATCAAGCAATTGAAGCGAAGTTAATTTTAAATTCAAGTTAATTCGTGACAATGGCAGAATGTTGGAATATTTACTCGAATCGTGATCTTTCGAATAATATGTCAAAAATATAAAAGGAGCTCTTGCCTTCGTGTGCTAAGAATTGTTTCGCAAGTTCCCGTCATGTGTGTAACGAATTTAATTCGTTTCCTGAGCAGCGTGGCACAATTGTTCGATTCGTGACACACCTGCCGACAGTTCGCAGCTCGCCCGACGCTTGTCGTCAGACGCATTTAACAATCGTAACTCGAATCGGGGAGTTCAACATTCCAACGAACCGTGTTCCCAATGCGTCAGTGAAAGTTGACCATAAAGAAGTAGGCAAAAAATGATGTCCGAGCGGACTCGAAGGAATCCTGACTTCGCGTCGCCTGTTAATTAAACGGTGAACTCGCGATAAATCGAATTGCGCGCAGCAATGTTTCCACACGCGGTTCCATCGTCGTGACGCACGATCTATCGTCTAAAAGTGATCGGCGGTGAGCATATCCTAAAACGGTGGCCACCGATCTCGGTAAACAGAGAGTTGCGTTCTTCGCTCGTTCTCCGCTTTCTTTTTTTCCCATCGCCGTATCGATCGATCGCTCGAATGAAAGTAATGGATCGGGACTGCGTTCCCAACCGGCTCGAGAAATCATCGAATCCTTCGACGATCATCCACCGACTACGTACACACATAAAAAATTCTCGTTAGATCGACGAAAAGAATTCGTACGTGTTACTTCAAAAAAATTGGACTCTGGCCATGATAAATATGGATCCGAATATCATTAGTTTTGAAGCTATGAAACATTCTCAACTACGAGTCTGTAATAGCACAAGAGACTTAATGATTATTTGTTGCTATTACAACCTAGTGATTAACTATTACGTAATGATATCGAAGTCATTCAGCAGCAGAAACGGAATGACGATGTTAGTTCCGATGGTATCATTTATACTTGTGTGTATTCGAACACTACGACTGTAAAAGAATTCTTCTTCTTTTCTTTTCTTTCATCCATTCATTCAATTTTCCGAGAGAAAAAACAACGGAGACGAAATATAATTGGAAATCTCGTTGTAACGACAATGTGTGTGCGTGCATCGTTGCAGGTGACAAAGACAGAACCTTGCCAGGTGAGTGCGCGTAAAAGAGTGATATACCCACACCGGTTCTCCAACTATAGCGCCACCTGAGAGCCAGCACGGTCCCTCAAAATGGCCGTCCCTCTCACCTCAGATCTTCCTGGAACGTCGAAGGAAGCAGGTGGCAATATTCAGGTTCGACCTCTCGCGTGGCCGCCTCGCTTGGTCGCGAGACCTCAATTCCAGGTGGCGGACACACGAAAACCGTGCCAGAAAACGTTCGACGGGAAGATCGAGACTATCAGGTCGAGTCTCTGTAGTGTACTGGATAATCGAAAATCCAACAGACAAAACCAGAATCGTCGTTCAACGAGAGAAGCGTCGATCGTCCAGCCTTCATCACGGTTTCCACTCGCAGTCAGGAAACACAACCAGGTGAAGTCGGGATACTCTGCTCGCAAAAGGTGAATCTGTTCCCGGAATTCCTCCTCTTCGTTCTTCCTCGACAGAAGAAGCGGTGCGCGCGCGAACACGAGGTCCTCCGACGTTGGTCTCTCGCGGTGATCATCGGCACCTGGTGATTTCAATGCTTGGTGAGGCTGTAAGCGAGAGAGAGAGAGAGAGAGAGAGAGAGAGAAGGCTCGTACTCGAGAAGGTGGCATCGTGCGTGATTTTCTCACAGTGTGTCTTGGTCCCCTTTGGTAGTACACGATAGAAATCGATAGAAAACAAATCGTGGAATTCGTGGAATTTCGTCAACGTCTACGAGGAAGAAACCGATCTTAAGAAGAGGCGAGTGTAGAGGAGCAGGTTGGCGGAACGATGCTCGAGCTGTACCGGGACGATCGTCGAAGATTCTCGTGGACCAAACTGGTGGACATGGAAGCATGAGAACGTGAGTATGCAGGAGATATCGTTCGACCAAACGGAGGGAAGGAGGGAACACTGGCCTTGTTATACGCTCTTTTTTCTTCCATTCCTTCTCTCGTTGCTCCAATTGTCTCGCCGCTAGAACGACCGGATCGGTCGAATCGTGCGCCTCATTTCGATACTTGCCCGATTATCGGTTTCGCAGTGGCGCGATTTATTCCGCGAGGTGTCTCGTCACTGGCGTGATACACGTGTTTGACAAATCTGATGCGCCCCTCGAGGGGCTCGAAGCGATTCTCGCGTTCTCCACGATGCACGTCCGGCGAGCATCATTCAAATCTCCGCGATGGAAAGAGGGAGAGAGAACGGAGAAAGAGGCGTGCAACGTGTACCAGGCCCCGCCGATGTTCCCGTTTAATGGAATGCCTGCTATTCACCGGTACTTTCGCGCGTTGAGTAACCAGACAAACTGTCGCAGAGCACGGGCTAACACGCCTTTTCCGCCGATCGACTGTTGACCTGTTGTCAACTCCTCGCGTAACCTGAAATCTAGGCTCGCGAAATTCCTGGTACTCTTTGATTCACTTCGGTATAAAGTTTCTCGGTTTCTTTAACGCGACACACGGCGTTACGTGGCACGTACGCGCGCTGTATGTACATAGCTGTATGTCTATTTGTACGCGTGTGTGTCGTTGCACATACGCGCGTGTGCGCGCGCGGCAAAGCGTAAATACCTAGGAGAAGGTGGGCCAGAATGGGGACACCGGTATTCAAGCCGGCATTATCGAGTGATAAACGACGCGTGGAATACAATAAATAATTTTCATATATACTCGACGCCATGAATTTTCAACAGATCCCAGTGTCGCGTAGCTGGAAAATCATTTTTCCTTCCTCGGTCTTAGGTGTTATTTGGATTGCTTTCGAATCAATTGTGCATCGAGGAATTTTCATATGCTGGAGAAAAATTCACGCTGTGGATTTACAACGAATCCTAGTGTCGCATAGCTGGAGGTTAATTTTTCTGGTTTCGATCAGGTTTGCATGACTTGAATATGTAAGTTGAGGAATCATCAAAGAACAGCGTATTTGTAGATACGATGATCGATAAATGATAAAGTCACCGTACTACAAATGTTACGAATAACTATATACTTTAATGACTATTATTTAACAATATTTAAATGAACAATAAAAATTGTAATTAATTAACTATTTATACACTTTTAATTGGTTATTTAATAATAACTATAGACTGTAGACTGTGAACTTTAGACTGTCGATTAATTCTTTGACAACTACTATTTATATCGTCGCTAATTTGTTATGTTTCCTTGACAGTTATTAAACAGCTCCTTAGTAATTTTATTAAAATATTAATCTTTTTACGTGATTTCTTGTTTTCGAGTTTCGCCGTAAATTTATCGGAAATGAATTCGACGAGACGGTTGAGAAATAGATGTCGCTGGATACGTTCGAGATATTGGATACTTGCGAATTTGAAATATATAATTACTTTAACAGAAGAGAGTAGTTAATAAGTAGTTAATAAGTAGTAACTTTACTTTGTAATTACTTTGTCGTTCGTTTATCTCCATTTTGGATTACACACTATAAGTGTCTGGTGATTAATGATAATCTTCAGATCCTTTACCCAGATTATGTCAAGGAGCATATTGTTCGCTCGTTGATCAACTTAGCTCTTTTGTTTCGCGTATCTTTCATCTGAGGTAGTGTTGGAAGCTTTTTTAGAAGAGTGATACAACGAAATTATCTTATTAATATAGATTCTTTTTTTCAAGAAAGTCATGCATTAATATATCGATTGGTTTGGCAAAAAAAAGAATTGCACGTCGACCAGGCACGCGTTGGAAGCATCGCGTTTTACAGAGACTTGTTACGATTTCCTCTTTCAACTCTTGTGCAATGTACAAAGTGATTAAAATGCACGTGAATGCTGTTCGAGTCGGATGCAAATGTTAGAAAAACGTTGAATGCAGGTGAGACTTACGAGCGTCATTTAAACATTTACGACGACCAGTTACGTATCGAAACAACGCGTGTACAACATGAAAATTTGACTTTTACAACTCAGCGACTAAATAAAATTACCAAATGTACGTAGTTATTGCATCAATATCGAAAATACGCGAAGGAGAGACTTCTTCGGGACTGTTGACCTATATCCATCGCATGCAAATCAACAGATTCTCTAACAGATTGTACATCGACCTGAAACGCGATTTTCAGATTCAACAACTGACAACGTTTCCGTCATTTTTGCCATTCCACGTTTCATCGATAAAGCTTCTAACCAGCTGGCCACCATTGTTCGGTGGGTATTTTCAAAGTTCTTCACGGCCGAGTGGCACAAAGAAATTATCTTCGTTACACGGTGCGATAGACGTTGATAAGCCCCCGTAACGAACGTGTTTGATATTCGCGAAAACAAAATGCTTTCGCCGTAGAAGGCAGTGGTGCGCGTTCTCTGGAAGAGGAACTTTCCACCGCGTCCATCGTTGTCGTCCGCTCGAATTTTTGTCTCTGCCGCTCGAGCAGAGAGAGACTTACGCAGCGGTTGAAAAAACGAATCAGTGCGTGTCGCTGCGAGCGGAAAGCCGCGATCCTTTGATGCGTGAGACGGGCTATCCTGCGTTTATTACGGTTTATTGTTGTGCATGGTCGCTAACGGTCATGACGTAATGGCCATTGTGGTCGCCGGCTGTGCGACGGGAGAATTCGGCCGCCGATACGGGAAGAATCGTGGAAAGAAAAGGGAAACCTGCAGCCGATCGTCGCGCATCGTAACGGGTTACGAATTACACGAATAACCGAGGTGAAACCGAGGTAATAATTTCAGGAATGATCCGGACACGGTTCATTTAGAAAGTTTCCAATATGACGCGCCGCTTCGTCCGAAAGAAGCCACGTTTCTTCATGCTCGTCTGACGCTCGCGTGACGCAATTTGTCTATTAGGCGTAGAAGGAAGTTGTACGTTCTTGAGTTTACACTCGGTGCTTGTTGTGGGCAGAAGCTTGTTCGCATTCACGTCGAATCTAGTGAAATTCAAACGTTGGAATATGTATATAAAAAAAAAACAATTATCACGAGGCGGGGAAAATTTCACGCGCGAACGAGTGTTGCAAAATTCGCGGTAAAAAGATGTCGTTCGTATTTATAAAAATTATGTTGCATTATCGTTAGAATAAACTAGCCGACTACATTGCGAATACAGGCCTTTTATCGATGTTACTTAGTGAAGATGGACGTGAGTTTAGAAAACAACGGACGAGCAGGGTGGAATGAAAAAATACGATTTTCACGGTGCGATTGCATAACGCGAAATCGGTTATCGTTTCGAACGAAGCGTTTTAACGAGGACGTGCGTGTGAAAATCTCGACACGACGTCGTATCGTGTGCCGTGAGCTCGTGAAATCTGTTGCAATTACCGCTGATCGCCCACTATGAAAAGTATTGGCAACAAATCGTTGCAAAAGCCAACAGGAAAGTGTTGGCGGCGCTGGCCATTCTTAATAACACGCCGATGCGTTTATACGTTTATCATTTTCGATCGCTCACGATCGAGATGCTATCAGCTTCGTTTGTTTCTATCTCGTGTAACTCTTTTCTCTTTCTTTTTTTCTTTTTCTTTTTCTTTTTTCAAAACATCCTGCAAGGATAATTATTGAGAGTTAAGAAATAGCCACGGTCTGATTCGCATGCACGCGTTTTGCATCGTGGTAATTACGTGCCAATTAAGCCGCTCGTTTTAAGCTTATTTTGGTTTTTTACACAATTGTGCCTTCTTCGCCGCGGAACGAAGATCAATCATCGACGCTTATCTGAAGATCTTAGGTATTTTTTTCTTGGCTCCTCGTATTCTAATCATTTTAAATCATCGCGAGTCGAACGAGAAGTAACGCAGAAAGAACTTATCTTTATAATTCGCGTGGAGCATTCGAGATTTATGGACTTGCGAATTAATCGAAATCGCGAAATCGTTCAGAGTATACACGGTGAAAATAACTCGCTTAACGATCATTCAACTCTTCTCCTCGCTTTATATTTCCACTGACACGATAATCGCACGCTTTCAGGATCGCACGCGGCGTGTTTCACGGCGTTGAGGTGTGAGCGCTACTTTGACGCAAGACTAGCCAACTAACGGAAACCTAAAACAGCAGCGATCCCCTTGGATCGAGGAAGAGACGATGTATCGGCCGAATTTTTACGAAAGCACGTGTCTGAGATGTGCCCAGACCGTGTACCAGGTGGACAGAGTCGGCCCGCTGAAGGACTTCACGTTCTTCCACGCGGGTTGCTTCAAGTGCGCGATCTGTGGCACCAAGTTGACCCTGAAAACCTACTACAACAATCAGCACACGATCAACGACAAGGAGGTGTACTGTAGCAGCCACGTTCCTAAACCAGGCCCAGGAACCTTGGATGGGTCCAGCGTAGGCATCAGGTCCGCGCTGAACGTACCGAGAAGCGGTTACGTCAACGAGCAGATTAGAGCTGGTGGCGCGTCGCCGCGGGGAGTTTATCCACCTTGGTAAGAGATACTTTTCTTTCTTTTACCTTGTCGCAACCAGTATCTGTCTAAATTTATCTCTCAAGATTCTGCTGCACAACTAGACGTATTTCCCGTTTAAGCAGTTTATTGCTCAATTTTTATGATAATTTCATTTACTTTTAATGGCATAGTTTAGGTTCGTGTTGATACATACGTGTGTTTATTGCGCAATGTTTCACGTGGTTGGAAATGTGATCTCGAATAGCTGACTGATCTGCGAGCAGTCTGAATACGAATGCGAGATCTTGCGAGACATCTCGTTACGACTACAGGAATGTTTGGTTACTCGAATTACCTACATAGAGAAAAGGACGATTTTCTTTCGAAATTGCTCGAGTAACTCGAACGTAGATCTACGAATTTTAGATTCTCTGTTTGTTTGGAAAGAGTGAATGGAAGCTATATTACTTATCGATCCAGAAGTATTACGGTCCTCCTGTAAATTTCAGGTCTTACATATTATTATTCAAAATTTTCGACGTTCATTCTGTCAACATATTATCTCGATCTGATGGTCTTATATTATTCTAAGCATCGCGGGGATCACATAAAATGCAATTTTATAATATATATCAGGTATTACTCATCGATCGAGAAATATTACGGTCCTCCTGTAAGTTTCGGGGCTTACATATGACTGTTCAAAATTTTCGACATTTTTTTCTGTCAACATATTATCTCGTGGTTCCAGGACGGTGTCTTTGGGACGCGACACTTTGCGGTAGGTTCGTGGAAGGAATAGTGTGCTGTAGACTTGCTAAGCAGCAGATAGTGTAGTGTGTTGATTTGGTCCACTGAGAAATTGGTCGAACCTCGGTGAATCAATTAGCATCGGCAATGGATGTATCGACACGTGTATCGTTCGGTCTGATTGTTAGCACTTCTTCCTTTCTTTCTTCCTTTTTTGTTTGTTCAAGTGCCACGGAACACGTTGTAATTTAGTAACATTTCCTCGCTGGAGGAGGAAATTTCCTAGAAAAAAGGAACAATCACGATTATATTTCTTAGTATCTTGCATCTAGCTTCATCTTGCTTGGAGAAACGTGAGAAACAAACTGGACCGCGAGGGATCTGGCCGATGCAACCCTTTCCTGTTCCCCGTTACGTTTATCTCAGTATCAGCGCAAACACAATGATTCGCCGATACTGTTATATCTGCAACATTCGCGGCAACCGTACGAAGGGAAACGAAAAGGGGAAAAAAAAGAAAAAGGAAAAAATACGTATCGGCGTTCGCAACGCGGCTGGAATGCATTGAACACGCTCTTCCCATGAGCAGAGAGGCCTTGATTAAATAACAGTAATCATAATAAGAAAATTAGTTGCACGTAACACGTGTGGTAGCTAGGCAGGCGATTGAAACGAGTCCGGTTATTTGCATCGTCGCGTTCTCCTCTTCTTCGTTTCTTTAAGCGGAAGACATACCACGCGGTAGCCGCTATCGATTCAGGAAAATGTGCAAGTCGTGTCTCTTTTCGCGTATAATTTTCTAAGAAAAAAAAGAAAAATGGAATGTGACACACGCGCGTAATTAAACCGCTCGTTCGACGATTCCAAGGACGTGGCCTGATCGTACGCAACCGGTATCGCTGTTCCAAAGGTTACGGCTTGAGTTACGCTGGGAACGTTTTTATCAACGACGTAACGATTCCTTGAAAGTGATCGTGCCATTTTCCTCTTTCCTTTCTTTCTCTCTTTCCTCTCCTTGGCTCACGAAATGACAGACGATTTCAGAGAATTTTGGCGAGAGCGAGAGAATGTGTGATTAGCTTCGAAACTAAATAAAAAAAAAGACGATCTTACGTTTAATCCATTCACGCTCATTTTTAAAACGTGACTACAGTCCATTGGTTGAGAAAATTTTTACTTCGTGGGATGTAAGAGACAGATGCGAGAGATAGATACAAGTGACAAATGTCCGCGTTGTTTCTACGTACGATGCGTGTGAAATTGCTTGATAAGAATGTCGTATAACTGAACGAGGAAGATATTCGTCTCGATAAAGTCGCGTTAAGGCTCGTTAAGATTCCATCGTTGTCTGTCACGGTTTCTGTCTTCATTCATTCTTGCTCTTTTTTTTTTTGCAAGCAATCGTACAACCGTGCTTGCAGAAAATTAACGTGCACTGTTTCACTTTACGTTTTCTGTGTTTTAATGGCTCTCGAACGAATCGCCGGAAAGTCGATCGACTCGCTTCACGTTCGGTTTCACCACTTTCCCTTCCGTGTTAAGTCGAGATCGCCGGTTTAAGCGGAGTGTAAATGCTTTTGCGTCCAGACAATTTGTTCGCCGTAACCTTGAAGACGATCGACGTTTCATTGCCGATTCGATCCATATCCGATTCATACCGATTTCTATCGAGTCTTCAAATAGAATGCTAGACGTTTCACAGAAGAAGAGAAAATTCCTTTTTTTACGGCTATTAAATCAAACCAGCGTGTTGGCGATTATTGTATTTTTACATGGCGCGTTTCACGAGCAGAGAGTGATACAAATGATCGAGATGATTGATCTCGAAATGTGAAAAAAGTCAAGAAAAGGCGCAGTTCTACATATGCATATTTACTTATCTTTAGAACTCATTAAAAAAACGAATTACTTTAGAATTCGTTGGAAAGCTAATTTTATTGTAGAGTTCATTGGAAAATAATTACGAAGCTCCCGAAGCTCATCGATAAAACTTTACAAGGGTCGAAAATTATCGGAATCGAGTCGCGTAACTTAAGCGTAACTTGTTCGTCCAAGTCCGGCGTGTTGCTGCTGAATTTTCTTTTCTCACGGACGTCTGGTGACAATTTGGCTGGCAGTCGAATCGAAGTCCTATGTGCATACGTGTCAGCCAAGGCATCTGGTTCATCTTCGTTACATAACGCGTCGCCACATTGGCCTTAATCCCGACCGGGTCTTGAACAAAGTGTGAAACCGCGATTGTGTACGCGCGCGAGAAGCATACTTGCTGTCAGGAAGGCCGGAATGTCAATGGCTGACCCGATTTCCTTGAAATAACAAGCTCGCCTCCGAGAGATTCGCGCGGACGTGATCGACCGGACGATTCATCTTTCGATCGAGGCAAGGAAACAAGTGAAATATCTGCCTGTGTGTGTGTTAGACGGTTAGACCGTGGCTGGATAATTAAACACGTGTTTTAAAAGTAACTTTGAGCATGAACGACTAAACATGCAAAAGTTTTGTCTCTTTCAATCGAGAGATAACACATATATTTATTATTTAGAGATGAGTTATTTAGGAAGAAGCAACGCTTGAAAAGAAAGAGGATTAATGAAAAATATGACGGAAAAAGAAGAGAAAGCAGAAAACACACGTTCATCACGTTTATTCTTTTTATTCTTTTTCTTTTTTAATTGCAATGCAAGTAACATCGAGATGATCAGTTCTCGAGCCGAATTTTAAACGAGTCTAGAAACGCTAAAACCGTCCAGCCGATCGATTTTAATCTGGGTTAATCAAGAAGGAGTAGTAATTGGAGGCGAAATACAGTTCTCGTTAGAGCTAGATCAGAATTAGCAAGATTTTACACCGCATACCGATGGCGTAGCTCGCAAATAAGCGTAAAACGGTAAAACCCATTCAATTCCGTTTAATTGCAAGAAGGAGCGTGCTGTGCCTAAATCACACGAAAACCCGTATTAACCAGTTCTTATCCTGATTGCACCTTACACTGCAGGCTATAAAATCGATCAGAGAAAGACCTGTTGCGGTGTGCGTTCAGGAAATTCCAACCTCGAGCTGGTTCCAAAAGAACCAGCGAAACAACCGCCAAACGTAATAGTATAGAAACATTACGCAAAGGTCGATAGGTCGTGAGAATGCCTGAATTTAATCGTCCGGTCCCTCTCGAGCATCGAGTGCATCTCTCTCCTCCTGGAAATTCTCGAGATATCGATTTATACCGGCAGCCATTGGATGATCATTGAATGTTCTTCTCTCGGGCTTTATTTTCGTTTTATAAGTCTACTATTTTATATTCAACTGTAACTAGATTAGACGGATGTGTCGTTCGTTTTTTAAATGGATAGAATTAAAAAGAAAAAGAAGAAAAGAATGGAACCGAGGTATATTTCGAACTCGCTTCGATCGTCCTAGTATTTATGTACACCGATTTCACCGTCGAACGAACTCAACAAAAAAGTATACGCGTGCACGCACGGATTACACGCGCGTATAAGAATTTCTTGTGGCTGCGTTTCGCGAGTTCTCTGCCTCCGGCTGACATAAGGAGCGCGCCCGTGCACTCAACAAAGACGGAATCTCTAGACGCAGACAGAGAAGATGAAGAAGGAGAAGAGAAAGAGAAAGAAGGAGAAGAAGAAGAAGAAGCAGTGACTTCAGCCGCAAGTGAATGAACCCCGAGGAGGAGAGAAGAGAACGAGGGAGAGAAGGTGTAACACATTCATTTAACCAGAGACTCTCCGGTTTCTCATAAGCGTTGCGGTGTTCGATGGACGAGACGAGCGCGCGCCGCGTGTCAGGATTTTTCCTAAACCGAGTCAATGAATCAGACTCCTTTACCGTAATTAGTTCTAGGATGCTCGTTGAGTCGTCCGCGATGAGCAGACGTCGATGAACAGACAGAGTGTTGTTGCATGCAGGGAAATGTTTCCAAGGCCCCGTTAAAAAGGCCTGACCCACTTCCTGCGAGGCGCGCGATCGTTGAATTTGCATGTTAAATGCCGGAAGCCGCGGCAAATGTTGCACGAACCAGGATCACGGTTACCAGGAATATCTTTCTTTTTTTCTTTCTTTCTTCTTTTTTTTTTTTTCACTGTTGGTCGTAGTTAAATGAAGTTCGAAGCCGATTTCGGTTCGGTGTATTTTCTTTTTTTTTTCTTTTCGATTTTTTCCGTTCCGATCACGCGAGAAACGATCGCGCCAAAAAAACAGCGACACGCTCGAATTATTTCTCGTTTCGACTCGATGTTGAAAAACGAAACGATCGGGCGGTTTTTCTACTCGTCGTATTTTTTTTTTTTTGAGGGATTTTTCGTTTGAAACGCGTGAAGGGAAATCACGTCGAAAATAAACCAATACGATCGAATTCTGCATTCGTCACGTTTCTTTGGCTTGTTTGTTTCGAATACACGGAGGGCAAATCGTTGTGGAAAACGGTTGTACGATCGAGTTTTGCAATCACCGAGTATTTTTGTTTCTTTCTTCTGGGAAATTTTCACGCATATCTCGACAATTTCCAATTTGCAACTGGACGAAACCGAATGTCGTGCGACGATCATCAGCTGGACAAATTTATATTTCGGCTTTCACGGAGAAGTCGAAAACCTTGCGATGACGACGAAGACCCTACCCCCCCTGAAGACCCGTTGCATAATTTTGTTGCAGTTACGATAATGTAGACTCGCCTAATTGTGCCAGGCACCTGAACGGACACGGTTCACCGCCGGCCACGAATTCGTCGCAACGCGATCTCCACGGGAACGCTGGCGGAGGCGCGTCCTCGCCGTACAACCACAATTATTCCGGGGACGGAAGCTACCAGTATGGAAGGTTCGACGCGAGCGCGCTCCACATCGCCCATGCCCTTAAGCAGACGGAGCTTCAGAAGGGCTACAGCAAGGCACGCGAGAAGCCCATCGATTATTATCTGGTGAGTCATTCGCATAGTCCGGTGAAATCATTCGTCACGGTCACCGCCATGTTAGGAGCGGGCCACATCTATTCCGATACGACGATCTGCCGCGTAATTACCAATTGCCAGAACTCGTTGAACTCAGCCGATCGTCATTTCGATGAAACGTGAACAGTATCGTTATATTTCGATGAAACGATCATATCGAAAGTTCTCGATCGATCGGGCTTCGATCGTACATACGTTCGTTTTGGATGATCTGACGTATCGTGCAAGAGGGTGGTGTAACATCTCGTCTGTAGATCGAGTCTCGAGATTCGAGTTGTAGATAATAGTAAAAGAGGTAAAGCGTATGTTTAACTAAATACGAGGACACTCGACAGGAATGTTTTCTTCTGAAAACATCTCGAGATAATTGCCACGGATTGCGTTAATTACACGTGTCTTGAATAATACACTTTTTTTTTTCAACGACGACCTGGTTGCGAGAGCTCTCTCGTTAAAACGCACGGAAAATCAGATTTCGGATTTCACGGTTTTCTAGACTACTTAGGGAAGGCGACGTTACCTTCCGCCAATTGGGTCATGAACGTTTCAGCTCTATGAAATTAACCTATCTTGTTAATTATATCTTTAGCAAATCTTCCTTCGGGGAATAACGTACGAGCGTCGACGAGTTGTGCTTGCGAATACAATTATCCCCTTGTATTTTCACAAAAGTAACCGAAGCAACGAGATCCAACCAGTTATCTTTTAATTACGTAACACGAAAATTTAATCCTCGGTTTAATTACACGAAAAAGCAACGAACAATGAAAATGAATCGTAGCTTGAATTCATGAATGATCGTTGTCTAAATTAAGAAAATTGCCAAACCATTGCCAAATACCAAGGCTTACACGTACGAAATATCAAGCCTCATGCGTACGATGTATATCACAAGCTTAATATTCCTAATTTTCTTTTTTTTTTTCCCCCGGTCAACAGCTAACGATCCAAAGAACTCTGTACCTTCAAACTTTTGACGAACGCGCGTGAAAAATCAACGCCAATTGTAATCGAAACACGCGTTGCGAGCGCTGATCAATTGTTCATCGTTGGGCGACCATTGTCCGCTTTTCCAGAGCGCTGCGGCACTGTGAAGTCAGGTATTTGCTCGACGGCCTGTGCTCGACGACGTGTAGAAATACTGGAGGAGTGGAATACATGTGGTCGGTTGATTAGTCGAAGCGAGAGGCTTCGTCCAGTAGACGCGTAGAAGGTGGACGCGTTCGAATGGAAAATTCGGTCGGAAGCCCGAATTTCCGATCGCGTGGAATGCGGGCCGGGTTACCTGCGGGCTGGATTCCGTGCCAGCAGCCGTGACATTCGTGCGCGAATCGCTTGACAAGCGAGGAATGTGTACCGCGGCCGAAGACGACGGGCCCTACATGAAAATGAGATTGCCTGGCTTGTTTTTCCCATCGGTGCCGCCGTAGAAGAAGAAGGCCGAGCCGCTAGTCGCTCCACTATCGCCGCGTTTTCTCTCAATCCGCTTTCGCGTGCGCACCGGCCAGGCAAAATCGGCCGACTCCCGCCGTACACCGTCGTTATTTATAGTATTTCGCGAATGTCAGCCTACCTGCGTGCACGCACTTACGAAACGAAAGTAGCGTGGGCAATCGGGCAGGGTCGTGCACCGTTTTCCTCCTGTTTCCGCGCTGACGCAGCAACCGAGAAGGTTCCATTGACTTATTAATGCATTATTGATCGAAAAAATATTTCATCGGGTAGTTTTTATTGGGAAATTTGGAGGTAGCTCTTTTTCATCTATAGCTAATTTTACGTTAAAAAAGAACAACTTCTTTGTTGCTTCCACCGTGATTATGGAAAGACTGCAATATTTATCACAGTAATTACAATTACGTAGATGTAATAAATCCAGAAACATTAAAATTTATTTTAATTCGTTTCGTCGAGCGTATTTGTTAGATCGTTTGAAAAGTCGGAAAGGAATTTGGAAATTTGAAGACAGTTTCCTTTATCTGTAGCTAATTTTACGCGAAGAACTACTTCTTGTTTTCACTTGCACTTATAGAAATACTTGTTACAGTAATTACAATTACAGTATTTAAATTCGTTTCGTCGAGCGTATTTATTTGGTTTTTAGAGCGTATTTAGTTTTGGCAGCTTTTTTATCTATAGTTAATTTTCACTTCATTTTACGTGAATAACCATCTCTTTTTCGCTTCCGTGATTATAGAAAGACTGCAATACTTATTACAGTAATTACAACTATATATAATAGATCCAAAAACGTTGAAACCTGTTTAATTCGTTTACACGTGCTATTTTTTTCATTAAATTACCAGATTCATATTCGATACAACTGTCCTCTTGTTCAAGAGTCATTCGCAGTATCTATATGTAAAGATTCGTCTCGCTCCAATAAATCTATGAAATTCAACTGTTTCTCTTTCTTTCTTTTTTTTTTTATCTCGATATCAATATTCCAGGCTGCAGGTTGAAGACCGCGAGAATCTCTCCGACGAGCTCGATATATACAGGACGGATTTTCTCTATTTTATCGCAATCGATGATAACCAGTGGCGCGTTCGACGAAACCGTTAATCCGCGTGCTAAAACGTTAATCCGTGCTCTCTGCGTTCGGAAGGATGACGGGGCACGCCCGTGATCGCTTTGCCCACGCTGTAATTTTCAATTACGGGTGGCAAACCTTCCACCATAGAAAACCATCTTCGATCTCTACGATTCGCGGAACCATGATCATCGCGGTATGGCCAACGTCCACGATCCACGAAGCGTTCGAGCGAGCAGTTTCCCAAGTTGATCGCCCGATCGTAAGAAACCGCTGCTGCTGTTGCAGCCGACGATCCCGAAACCGTGAAGCGTAAACGATCGCAAAAATCGGGCGACGAAAGGATCTGTGCAGGCAGCATTTTCCATCGATCGTTGAAGCTCATTTGTCGAGAAAGAAACACTCGAAGATATTATACATGAATGAAGGCTAGTTCATACGCCATTGTTCCTGACTTCGCGAACTGATTCGCATCTGCATCTAATTTTTCTATCGTTCAATCTCTTACTCGCGCGACGCGGTTCAACTTTCTTCACCTGCTTCCGGGGCATCAACGAGAACAATAACGTCCTCGTGAACATCAGCCGAACCGTTGCCGCGGAAGAGCGCATTCCTCCCCTCTCCCATCTGGTGTCTTCTCTTCGTGCGACAGCGTGCGCACGCGAAGGAAAGCTCGCGCACGGATCCAGATCGTTTCCGCTTGCGGTACTCCGCGCACCACGGCTCAGGGTTAATTAGAGAATCGTTCCACGGCCGCGGAATAAGTCGTGCACAAGCGGAGATAGAGCGAAAGAGAAGCGGAGAGGGGCCGCACCGTGTGCGTATCCTGTTTTAAAGAGCGATTGTGGCTCACCTCTCACGCGTGTTCGCCAATGAGCGACCCACGGGATGTTAATTGGAATCGCTGTTGCGGTCGATGACTGTGTACCACGGTCCATCGATTTTATTCTTACTTTCTTTCCGCTCCTTTTTCGGCCAGGCTGGCAGATTAGTCGACAGGTTCGAGCGAGTGGAACGATCCTACGTTCGCAACGCGTGACCGATGCAATTAGATTACTCGTCGACTATTCTTCTGCTATCGCTCGGTCTATTTTTCGTATATTTCTTTCCTTTCGATCCTGAATCATCCAGATTTGGAATTTTCAATTTTTAGAATGTTCAATCTTGTTCGAATGAAATAATGATTTTCGTACGAAATATTCTCATTCTTCCCCGACGAAAAATCATTACGTGCAACGTTCGAACTAAGAAAGAGTTGGTTATCTTTACGTAGAAGAAGCTGGCGACTCAAACATTGTTTGAGTTTAATCACGAACGAGAGGATGAAACGCTTTCCTTGAAATTGGATAGGTGGTGCGCGCTTTTTACCTTATTTGTATCGCTATTTATCGACACGCGCGCAGAACCAGTTTCATAGGACGCGACAATTTCTAGCAAAACCGACGATGTTGCAGATAATGCAAATGAAACGCATCTGTCCGTTCGAGGAACAAGCAGGCGGAAGTTGGACGGTTCTATCTATATTGACGAAATCTTGGTTAACCAAGTCACGCAAACAAGCACCGAAGAAAATTACTTACGTCTTTAACGACGCTGGCGAACAGATCGATCAGATTTACCCTGTTAGGAGATTTTTTTTTTATTTCATTAATTGGAGAGTACTGATAACGGTAAGAATTGATAATAAAAGAAGTAGACTTGGAGCGTGCACTCGAGCGCGAGCAAGATTGCACAAAACAAACGTGATTACACAAAACAAACAAGGTACACGATGACTATCGATTTCAAAATATTAATCTCTCGGTTGCCACGAGAGAGTCTCGTCTCTTTTCTTTTTCTTTTTTTTTCTCCTAGAAAAAGGCTAATTGCGCCACGAGAGAGAGAGAGAGAGAGAGAGAGAGAGAGAGAGACGCTTGTTAAAGGCAATTTTAGCAAGCGCAACCGCAGCATTCCTCATTGTACAGAGCGATTCAACTATAGAGATAGAATCTTATTATCGTGTCCTCTGTCTTCGAGTCTCCTCGCGCAAGTAACTCAAGTTCGCTCAGAAAAATCCTATCCTAGGCAAATTCCAAAGTTTGCTCCGATTCAAAGGAATACGAGACGCGTCTCATCGAGTATTCAGATAGCTCCGTTTCGAAATCCTAAGCCGAGAAAACGCGTCAATGCTCTCCAACATTGTTCTTATTCGCGGTTATTTCGCGCAATAACTATTTTCGCTGCCATAAGTGACGTAACTGTAGCGTGGGTTCGTACTCGCGTAGGAAACCGCTTGCGCAACGCTATACCAAATCCGAGGAAACCCTTTTTCGAACCGTGTGCGTTTACTAGCATGCCCGAACCCGATCGGTTTCGTCTCGGCAAAACAAATTTCGCGAAATTTCCTCGTTCGTGGGAACGTGAAACGTTCATGCTCGCCTGCTCGCGTTTCTCTTTCTCTACGAACGCTTCAATTTGCCGCGAACGCGATTCTGGAGCGCGCGCGCCTCGTTTCCGGCGCGATTCCAGCCAGAAGGAAAGCAGAGAGGCGACGTGAAAGTAAACCTGGCAAAAACTGGACGACCGTCGCTCGCCACGGGACGTTAGACGCGGCCTTTGCTTTTCGATAGATGAAGAGGACGCCTCACGGGTTAATTGCCTCGGTCGGCGAAACTCGTTCGAGGACGCGAGTTCCCGAAACCGATCCGACGAGTTTCTTTAAATTTCCCGCGCGCCGGACGAGCAACATACGCCAGAGCAAAACACGGCGGCCCTCTTTCCTTCGTCGTAATTAAGAGAAAGGCCCTTGATGATCCTCGTTTTTCTTTCTCTTACTTCTTTCTTTCTTTTTCTTCTTTTTTCTTTTTTCTTCTTTTTTTTTTTTTTGTTGCAACTATCCAGGACCGAGATGAACAGACGCGGCTCGAGATGAAACATCGCAAGGAGGAGGATGACCTCTATCGGAAATTCGCTCACCATCGCGAGGAGGAGGACAGACGAATTCGAGAGGAATTCAGAGTACGTACGGCTGTTTCATCTGTCACGGCTGAACAACTCAATCGTGAGAGTGAATGAAACAAAATTTAGTAATTGGGATTGAAGGATGTGAGAACATTCATCTGAACGTCGGTTTCATAAAATTAAAGTTGGAAATACTTCTTCAGGCCCAATATCTTACGTGATTGTGTTCGATTAATTAAGAGTTCTCGCTAGTATTACTCTATACTTGTAACAAGAGTTTCATTTAATTATACCAATTAAAAAAGAGCTCTTACTAGTTCTTACTAGTTTTTTTAATATGATTAAGGAAAGAAAAGAAAAATATAAATGGGGAATATCTGGATTAACATCGCAGAAACTTTGTGATTGGAAGATCATGTTTTTTTAATTGAATAGGACGAATGGGAGAAGGAACTGGAGGAGTTATCGGCCAGATGGGAACGCGAAAAAGGCGGAAGAGCCCGAGCCCAGCAATTTCAGCAAGAGAAAGAGGACTTGGAGAAGAATATGACACTTCGTAGAGACAAGAAGAAGGAAAGTCTCACGCGTAAAATGCTGGAGCACGAACGGTACTTATTACATACCTAATTAGACTAATTTTACGTCACGCTGCTCTGACTACGTGCATTGTAAGATCCGTGAAAGAGGAGCAATGCTCTTATTTAATTGCAATGCTAATTTAATTAACCCTTTGATTTGAGGATTGTTTACTCTTCCTAGGTTTACTAAACCTATCCACAAATCTGTTATCTGAAACTAATGCGACAAAGTTCTGTCTACGTAGTCAGAATTTTTCTACCCGATTCAAATGCGATTCGTTTTATAGAAAGTGAGCTAGAGCGATTGTATCCACGTTCTCTGCATAATCTTCCGTTTCTTTGAAGAGTATACAGTGTTTTTCGTTAAGAAAGTCCGTACTCGTTTCTCACAGAAACAGAAACGAAACACGATCACGAGTCACCTGTCGATTCATAAATTTCGAGAAAAAAATAAAAAAAATAAAAAATAAAAAAAAAGATATTTATGAAACGAGAACGATGTCGCAGCGTTGCGTTGCGAGTTTCCAAAGTTAAGACAACGTGGTTCAATGGCGAACCGCGAATTCTCTTGTAACTCTTGATCAATTTCCAGAGCGGCGACCGCAGCGTTGGTGGAGAAACAGAGCTCGGAGATGCTGGAGCTGATCAATGAAGCAAGAAGCGAGTATATGCGACAGGAGAGTCTGTATCTCGACGAAGGGGATGGTTATGCCCAGGAAGCACCGCCTTTGCCTTATCCGTCGCGTGCTCCACCCCCGCAGCCCCCTGCTCTCGCCAAATATCACATCTACAATGATCCTCTGGAGTTTGCTGACATGGATCAGATAGCTATTTCGGTAAGCCCCTCCGTCGTAGTGCTAGCCCCGCTTTTAACACTGCTATCCCCTTGTAAATGTAACGTCGAAGAAGAATCGAAAGGGGGGTGCGTTACACCCGTGGAATTTTAAACGGTTCCCGGCGTTCGAATCGTTCGGCCGATATTTTCATATATTCGCTCTTATCCGGCTCTTACCGCGTCTATACGCGAAGACTTGGCGTAATCGATTTACGATCTTTCTTTCATTCGAAGGATAGCGAGAGAACGGGCTGGCCGTCTATGACCTGTGACGTCGGTGTCGTGTCGAGGCTATTCGTTATAATGCGCTGATACGGTACCATTAGCGGGATAAAAGGGCAAGAATATTTATGAAGAACGTTTGAATATTGATGAAAGTTTATATTTTTCTGGCAGTGATATATATAGGCGTAATTAATGCTTTTGGTCTAAAAAATTGAAATCTCCAAATTTATCACGATGGCTAGTTTACGTTGTTTCTTTTTTCTTTTTTCTGTTCCCTTTGATAAATCAGGTAGCCCAAGAAGATCAGAAAACGTTCACAGATTTGGTACGACAGTTGGTGAGCAGATGCGGATCGGATATAGAGAAAGCTAGGACGATATTCCGATGGATCACCGTGAAGAACCTGAATACCATGCAGTTCGACGAGAATCTGCGCGGGGACACGCCTATGGGCTTGCTCAGAGGCATAAAACACGGGACTGAAAGTTACCACGTTCTGTTTAAACGGCTATGCAGGTAAACGCAACCAATTTAACACGTCAGTGACTTCGATCGTTCCCACGACACGCCCAAAAATAATAATTCACCCCGCAAGGCCCACGTTTCAAGATTGGACGAATGGAGCTTACTACATTTCAAACTAAGCGCCATTTTTCTCGTAATCCATCCACTGTTATGTTTCCTTGCAGTTACGCGGGATTGCACTGTGTAGTGATAAAGGGTTACAGCAAATCGGCTGGTTATCAGCCAGGCGTTTGCTTCGAGGACAATCGATTCCGAAATAGTTGGAACGCAGTCTACGTTGCTGGCGCGTGGAGATTCGTCCAGTGCAATTGGGGGGCGCGACATCTGGTCAATGCCAAAGAAGTTCCTCGTCCTGGTCAGCCAAAAGCCAAGAACGACAGCCTCAGGTATTTTTGTTATCTTCGTTTCGTTTCTTTTCGAATAAACCGTCTCCGTCAATCAATCGTTCGACCCATTTAGCTGTTTCTTCTTTGCAGATACGAATACGACGATCACTACTTCCTCACAGATCCGCGAGAGTTCATCTACGAGTTCTTTCCTCTTCAAGAGGAATGGCAATTGCTCAAGCAACCGATTTCGCTCAAAGATTTCGAAGAACTGCCTTTCGTGCGCTCGTTGTTCTTCAGGTAATAACGATTATTCGCTTAATGAGCCTGATGAAATTAATAAATTAATTATTTGACCAACAATTAGCAACGATAAAGCGCTAAGTAGAGTAAAGTTTGCGGAGATATTTATAAAAATTCAACGAGCAAACGTCCTATATGATATTACACACGGCCGACCGTTGGTTCACGAAGGAAAAAAGATGTCACACACGTTTTATGTAAATTCGGCAGGTACGGCCTCTACTTTCCGGATACGAACACGAATGCCGTTATGTACACGGATTCTACGGGCGCCGCGACCGTCAGGATAGCCATGCCAGCTCATATGCAATCATCCCTCATCTTTCACTATAATCTCAAATTCTACGACAACGACGGCGACGGATACGACGGCGTCTCGTTGAAACGATTCGTCATGCAGGTACGTCGAGACACTTAGGACACGGGGAAACGAAATTTTTTTCACGGTTTCACGGGCTAATTGTTCGCCAGCCTCATTCGTATAAACCAATTAAGGAAGCGTAATTAAAGGAAGAGACTCTTAATGGGAGCTAAAGAGTCGCCTGCTAATTAATTGCTCGCCAAGTGAAATTAATTGACCGACAGAAATTTGCAAAGGACCGCGGAGGTTAGGTACAGGACCGTTCAAACGTCGATATTTCTTGTGTTTACGACGATATTAACGTTTTCCAATATTGATTTTCAATGTAGCCTTAACGAGCTGTTTGAACGGTCCGCGTGACTAACCAAATTTTAACGTTATTACGTGTTGGAACGAGCGTTTGCATTCGTGTAATGTTCTACGGACGTGTTTAATTTAAAGACTAACAGTAAAACTGTTCGAGGAATTTTTATTGCCGGTACGTTGTTGAGATTTTGTGTCTGGAAATTTACGTTTGTAGAGCGTTGTTGGGAATATCGTCGCGTTTCGCGTGCACGCACCCTGTTCAGGGGCTTTCCTCCTGGACATTTTTGCCAACGCTGTGACGCCCAAGGAATACCTAACCGGGGAGCCAATGAAGTTCAAGAGCGTGTGCAAATTCAAAATCGCATGCGAGGAATTGCAAACGGTGATGGTACCATTGCCAGACTGCGCGAGTGGCGAATGGGGCCCGACAAAAGCCACGAGACTGTTTGGTCTTATACCGATAACTCATCAGGTACGACGATATGCATTCGTTCGTTGTTTGAAATTAAAATTCAGGGAGGGGGGGGGAAGGAGCGGTTTGAAAAATTTATTCCGACAATTTTTCTACTTTTTTTTGTTTTTGTAACACGTTCAGGAGGCTCTGGTGTTCGCCGGTCGCGAATTGGAAATCCAATTTCGAATGTCCAGACCACTGACCGACTTCATGGCGACGTTGCACAAAAATGGAATCGAAGAAAAACGGCTGTCAAAATACGTCACGCATTCGATCGCCGACGATGACGTGGTGACTTTCTCGATCAGCTTTCCCGAGGAGGGCCAGTATGGCTTAGATATTTACACCAGGGAATCGACGAGTCCTACAAACGTGCCGCATGACATCACCGGTGAAAAACACTTGCTCACGCATTGCTGCAAGTATCTGATCAACTCCAGCAAGAGGAATTAGCAACGTCGATTATGATTTTACACACACAAACACACACACACACGATATAACTATTTCGCTGGATCGATTCGATACATGGATACGAAGAAATATATCGCGTGTAACAATCGGCATACGTGATGAAACTAGACTAAAGGTGCTGCAAGTTCTCTTACCATTGTGTGCTTTTCTACGAGTTCACTACGAACGTGAGTAGATTCGAGTGGATTCGAGTAACGTGTAAGAACTAATCTATGAGATTAGCCTTTACTTGCCAGTAAACGATCGACTAAAGAGTTAACTAAAAAGTTTGTCAGGGTGACGATTTATATTATATACAAGATGGTGTTCACGATGGTAGCCAGGGAGACGGAAGGGAAAGTATAATTCGTTCTTGAGATTGTGGTATGCGAGAAACATTGAAAAATATCACCGACAATGCAAGAACGATTCCGATCTGACGTGCTACCTCCACGTTCTACTTTATAATTTATAGTAATGATTATTTTACGTGAGATGTATTTGAAGTCAAAGCAGCCGATGCAGACGAGCGACTTCTTGTCGTCTTTAAAATTCAGTGAAGTTTTAATTTTAGTGAATGCAAATTGAAATTCGCTACAAGCAAAGGTTACAGCGACGGAGCTCAAAGAAGTAATGTAATTTGCTTCGTTTACGTCAAATCTAATCATCGAGAAAGAAAAGTTTTTTGCCCGATGATTACCGTGTCGTTTGTATTTTCGTTGCGAAAGTTCGCAATTATAAGTTAACCAGTTCCGAAGATCGACTGTCGGGCACCGACCGAATTAATCAAACTTTCTCGCCTCGACCCGAAGCATTAATCCCAATTATCTCGGTCCGTTTTAATTCAATCATCTTGAGAATCGCGTTTCATTTCCACGTGTTCGAGCTGTTCGAACAAAATGAGACGAGAACTTCGATCAAACGCGAGGTGCTTTTGTGTATATAAATAATATACACGATTGATCTTCCAGTCAATCGGTAGAAACGTGCAGAATCAGTGATCGTTTATCGATCGAGATGAAAATAAAATCGGCTACGAAATCGGTTCGTTTCCAAAAAATGCGCGTGCTTTGTTCTCAAGTCTTCTATGTTCTTCGTATCCTAACAATGGTATATATTAAAGCATTTTTGTTTTCCTTTTTCGCGAACCACCACAATTGCAAAATTGTCACACGAGGCGGAATAATTACAGCAGAATCTTATTTATCCGAGTAAATTGGTGTAATCCGATAATCGAATATCATTAATAATATTATGATGATAAGTGTTAACTTGTTCATATAGACGAGATGTTTACGAGATGTTTTTCTTTTCGATTTTTTCCGAAAAAAACACCATTATTCCAGTAATTATGTAAGTTGTTTATGTCGAGGTTCAGAGAGAGATTTTAAAATCGTTAAATTTTACGGTTGCGGTGGTTCCTGAACTTCAGGTGCTACATGTTACTCTGTCAGGATTAGTTGCACGAGTCTAGTTATTTTCGTACGCGAGAAGCGCGAGAACGTTGAATTTTTTTCTAGCGGGAAGTTTTCAGTGGTGAAGCCTATATAATTGTTAATTTTTTTGTAATATCTTTTCTTAATATCTTTCTTGCTCCCTCCTCTCTCGTCTTTGTTGTTATTCCGAAGTTATAACGACGCTTACGCAAAGGAAATTCCCCACAATTCCTGTTACCGGTGGAATAAACTATAACTCGAGCTTAATATTCCCTTTCTCATTGTTTCTCTCTAACGAGCATGTAAATTAATTTTTATACATATTACAGATGCGTCATGAAAACTCGTGTTTCTTGTAAAAAAAAAAAGAAAAATAAAAGAAATAAAAAATAAAAAGGAATTAATAAAATCTAATTTTATGGTCATCGTACGGACATCTGATTCATCCAGTATAAGTTTTACGTGCAATTCTCTTTGTTATTAATACTTTGATTAATTTAAATAATTAATTCTTGTATATACGTACGGTAACATAAGATAGTAATAGAGCACGTGTAGAAAGCTTTTACAAATTATGCGAGTTCTCCGAAATATTTTGAAATTCTTATAGCATTTACATTAGGATTCGACTATACTTAAAAGCGTTTGTACATATACGATAGTACTTGCTTTTCAAATTGTCCCGCCTCTTCTCCGTCAGGAACTTCATCAATTCGCATGCAGGTGGCAGCACTGTTTCAGTTTTCCGCCGGATCGCGTCGCGCAAAGTCCCGCGCTTCGATTCAGCGCGACAAACGAAACGTCGATGTGTCGTGAAAATACTTTAAAAAATACTTTAAACTGCGCCAGATCGAAGATAAACGCCAAGTTTCACTCGTCCAAATGGGAAACCGGCGGATTCGACTATCCAGCACGCGTTTGAGTCAAAGGTTGAGGATAGCTGTCGACGAACAGTAACGAGAGCGGTGAGTGTGACGAGCCATTTCACGTTTACACGCTTCAAATAATATATACATTGACCACGTATTGTCACCGAACGAGTCGAAATGATATATATATATATACGATGTCCATCTTTCGAAAGTTCTGCGTATTTTGCTGTCGCTATGACAGGTCCGCAATAATTCGTAGTACACGACCGTTACGGAACGTCACGTTTCAAAATGTCTACGTCAAAAGTAATCACGTGACCCGTACCTATATCGATCTATCGAAGGCAGGAGCATCTCGCCTGTTTTTCTCCTTTATTTTTCGACCCTCGGGCATCCTACTCCCGCGAAGCTGCTTAAAATGCGTTCGTAACCGGAATTCCACTTATAACTGGTCGCATTCTCATAATTGTAAAAAGTTTTACGGTCGAACCTTTATTAAAGTTCGCATACACACATATATATATATATATATATATATAGACAAATGCGAACCTATAAACATGCATACATGTGCGTACACACACACACACACACACACAGAGGCGTAGAGTTTTAAATAATCAATTTCCAACATTTACGAGCAATTAATGGAGTCGAAAGCGGCGCGACGGTTATCGATTTCCCCCGATCGATGTCTGATATTAGGATCGCGTTTGAAAGTTAAAAACGGTCGTGTGTGTGACATAACGGCGTACACTGTGTACACAGGCGAGCGCGTACACTCTCGGCGTATGCAATGAAATTATACTTTATAAAACAGTGTTTCGTCTCATACGACGAAATATACCGACTGGCCCGGTGCACCATATAGAATTCTCTTTGCCTCTTTTTCTTTCCTTCGTTGCTCGTTCGTTCACTTTTCCGCTTTCTCCTTCGCGTATGGATATTTACGATACATATTTATCAGCGACGTGGAACGAGGAACGATTTATTCGGTGAACCGTGCGACATGCGACGAGCGACACGATTGCAAAGGGACGATCGATATCGCGAAGAAAATCCGGATTAAGCCGGGGATTAATTTAAGAAATAAACGATCGGCCAAAACGAGGAGCTTCGGTTGCGAAGCTTCTCGCTGGCCATTTTCAAGTTAACTTTACGGTAGCGATTTACCGAAAGCATCATGTAAACCATTAATAAGTTTTCATCGATCTACGGTCTGCATTTCGTTTGTGGTTAACGCGACAATTTATCAATATATATATATAATATCAGTATCAAAATTAAGAAGGTATAGCTTTTCAATTTTACGTAGATTTTTCACAAACCAAGAGATTCGTATTTATTGCACGGCGATCGTTCGTGAAATTTCGGCAGATTAATAATTTTTTTTTCACCTTCGAAAAATATAGACGAATTACCAGAGTTCCGAACAAGACAACTGTTGTCACGAAAAACTTCGAAAGAGAATAAATTTCGAATGTCCAGACGAAAATTGAGTTTTTTTCAAATGTTCGCGATGCCGCTCTCAGCTATGCGTGACAACTTTTTACGTGTACCTGTCTGTTCGTAATTTTGTAATTTGTAAAGTATCCATTTATAGTTTTGTTATTCAATTCGATTGCATCGTGCAACTTGCAGCTCGTGAAATTTAATAGATAAATATCGATTCGACATCGTGCAACAGAGCCCTCATGAACGAGAGTAAAACAAAGAAGGTTTTCACTACAACTCCCGCTTCTAAGAAACGATCAAATTCATAAATAAGATTATCGCCGACTTTCGGAATCGTTAAAACTCGCTCGTGAAACAATTTCTTCGTATCTTTCCCGTTTTACATCGAACAAATTGCCCGGTATCTCTCTGTTGGTCCTTATCATTGAGAACTAATTATCGAGCCTGACTCGCGTTATCATTCGTCCCGACGACGAGTCGCAATTCGCGTTACAATTTCTCCGCGTAGTAGTCTAAAGGGAACGAAAACGAGTAAGATGAAGAGAATAGAATGGGGCGGGGGGGGGAGGAATAGCGGAAACTCGTCGCCTTTCGAGGAGTCGCTAATTAAATAGTCACCAATTCTGGCTGTCCTCTTTGCGGCAACTTCCGGAATACGGCCGCCCGCAATTGGACGGAGAGATGAGAAAAGAAAGTTTTCTTATCCCGGCTTTCACGGGGAAGAAACGATTCCCATAATTCTGTCGACGCGAACGCCATTTTGTAATTTATAGCGCGTTAAGTGGCCGATTGTAATTGCAGATGAGGCTATTTACCATTGTCGTTTAGATTGTTGTAAACGATCCCGAAGACGGGACACGTGATATTACGTCGCACGAGAGACAACTCCTCGTTCTCGGTTTTAATACGCGGAAACGGGAGATTTTACCCCATTAAATTACCGTGAAGCTGATAAAAATTCTACTTTGTAGATTCAGCTACTTAGTTTTTCATTATTTAGATTCAGAAGTTCGAAAAAGGACATTTAATTACAATTCTTAGATATGGAAATCGTTAAAGTAAATTGTAGTTTCTGAAAAAAAATGAATCATAATTATTTTTTGTAATTGCGGTCACTACGTCTTTCCATCTCTACGTTTCGAAGAATCGTGACGAACATAATGACACGTAATACATATGTCCAAACAGTATTACTGCACAACATTTCAAATATATCTGGCTTGACGTCAAATAGACGAAAATAAAACAAAAACAGCAGAAACTTTCGCGATAGCTTTTAAAATGGAAGTGCAGGTGTATTTTTAATAGTATTTTATAAATTTTATTTACGAAATGTTAATATCGAACGCGAATTTTTTTTTAAAGTTAGAGATTGAAGTTATTATTACATTACACCTTACTATCATCCTCATGTTAATTAAGCTCACGTTGTTTTCTTACAGCTAACATAGTCCTCGTTTTATTTGAAGATTCGCGATCGAAGCATACCTGTCCTTGGTCGTACAAATGTTTGACCAACATTGTCACATACTGTTACTCTGACGAAATGTGTTTGCGAACAAATGTAAAGTGGATACTTTTTCTTCGTTTCGTATGTAAAATCCGGGGATTTTCAAATATTTCACATGCATGTACTAGATACATAGCGTTGAATACATAGAAAGGAACAGGAAGGGAAAAAGTTTGCACGTATCAAATATGCATATATATTATTTTATTCAAAATTTATGCCGTAAGACAGTCTGCAATATATATATTGCACCAAATGTGCTGAGCATGCAAGTGTGCTAAAACTAGGCCATCCACTTACAGTATCCAACTTTCGAAACCCAAGATTATTCTCATTTCCTCCATTATTGTGTCTAATAATATTCGCAATCTTTCGATGAATTCGTAATTCTGACTATCTCGACGTTTCTCTCGCGATTTATTTAATTTGGGACTACGTTCGTTTCAAAAATTTTATCCACCAAGAACGGAGCGGAGGACGAAGGGAAGAGTTGAGGAATCATTACAGTATCACGGTATCATATTTCTCGACCAGGAAGACGGCCGCTTACTCTTCAACCCCCGCCCCCCCTCCCGCCTTGGACACACCTTCGAATAATTGCAAGCCACATCACTATCTTCCCTCGTAGTCGCGCGGGCTTATTTATCGTCGATTGTTGTCGTGCAAGGATCAGAGGGGCTCTTTCCGTGCAACTTTTTCTTGGCGCACGCATTAAAATTCGTGGAGGCCCGAGCGGAGGAGTGGCCGCCGCCCGTAGACGACGCGTACGCTGAAAATACACGCTTGCACACTCCGTGGACACCGGAGCCACGGCACACATATTCGTGGTGTAAAAGCTATTGCCTTTCCGAGCGAGGACTATTTTTGCACCGACTCGTACGCCCACTCCACCCCACCTTCTCTAATCTGAGCCCGAACCCAGCACGATCTATAATGCATGCCGTACAAGCGAGGGTATTTCCAATCCCCCCTGCCGCACCGTTTGCCAGATAGCGAAATACCAAGGGTGAAACCGTCTATGGGAAGGGGGTGAAAGAGAGAAACAGACTGGGAAATATCGGGCATCGAAGTGGCGCGATGTTTTTCGAGGGTGGCGTGACCGCGGTGCAGTGAGTCACGCGCGAAAACGACTTCAACTCCCCAACCCCCCCCCGCAACGACTCCCCTTCTCGTGCAGAAGAGCCTCCGTCGTCGCTGAGAACGTCATTTATTTGTAATACGCGCGCCACGGTACGCGTTGTTCACCCTCCAGACGCAGTCTGACGTATAGATAAGAACGCGTTTTCACGCTCGACCACCGTCGCCATGCGATGATACATGCCTTCTACCGGGGGCCAACCACCCCCGCGACTGTTCCAGCTATCTTCCTGTTACGAGGAGCGATCGAGTGGTGCATTATTTATCGGCGAATCGAAGTAATCTCGCTCGTAGATTGTGCTCGATAGTGGATATTTGTGAGCAGGGGATGATAATTGGTGGTGGACAACAGGAGGGTGGATGCACGGGAATGAGAAGTTTGGTAGGTTGGAGAATGGGCGGGTTTAATGGGGCTAGTTACACGTCTCTTGGCCCTTTTCCTATAATTATTTACAAGCAAGCATTGATAAATTGGCGGGGATAAAAATGAAACGAGTAAACTTAGTACTTTACTCTAACGGTATTGCAATACAGTTCAGTAGCATAGAAGAATCAACAATATAAGGAGATGTTATCTCGTTGAAATAAAGAAAAGTACTTTCGGTGAAGTTGCAATGAAGAAATAATCATAGATTTTTCACCGGCACAAAGTTGAGAGGATTCTCTACGAGAATTTCAGTAGTCTCTGTCAGAACCAGATAAACATTGCATTTCCTTTTAATCAGAAACAGAGATCCATCGCGTCTCTGCGATATTTATGTCCTGATGCGTAAACCAACCTCAAAGCTCAGTTATTTAATAAATAATCGTCTCATATAGGGTTTCCTCGGCGTCCCCCTTAAATCATGATTAAATATAAATGCGGGTCATGCAGATCCCGGTACTTGGGGTTGCGTGAAAGAGATTCTTCAAATTAAGTAAACTCGAAGAGGCATCTCGGAGCGTGAAATAAGCTCGCTGGTAAATAAATTAAATTCTTCTTCCGTCTATCTCGTCTATTTCACGGTCCGAGATAAAAATCATATAAAATTTTTCGCTTTCCAGGCTTGTCCACCACCGAGTCAATTATCAAGTGCTCGGTTATTTCACGTGCTGCGCTAGAATATCGAAAATACTAAACTATTCTCGTTGGTCGTTAACAAATAGTTTTTCAATCGAATAAAAATTTATTTGATCGACGTGTGGAACGGCGAATAAATATTTATAAATGTAACCGTGAATATATTGAAACGTTGCGTCACACATTGCCTGTATTTTTTATTCGTTGCTTTCAAATTTATACGATTCGCGGTACGGTTTATTATTAATCGCTCGTGCAACTTTTTGATTCATTTAATCGCTCGTCTTTTCCAGAAAAAAAATATATGCATAAACGTGCCGATAAACGATTGAAACATCATTCAAAGTGCTGCTGCTAAAAACCTGTTTGTCTTCTCCTTCTTTTGTCATTGTCGTTCGAACGAAATATCGTCCGAATTTATAAAAGACTCGCAGAGAGAGAGAGGAGTACGTTGCCGCGCGTACAGTATGCGAATGAATAGGCGTCTCGAAGGAATTTCACCCGGGATAACTGTGTCTCCAGCAAATATTTATTCCAAATTATCCATGAACGGTGTCCAAGTTTGCTCGAAAGCGGGTATTACGCTAAAAGAATATATTTTAATCTCCATCCACGAAGATTCCGCTTCCGGAATTACCATTCCATTTACCGTACAAGCGTCCCGAGCCAGATAATGCGGCAAAGTTCCAGCCAGCACCGCGCTCACAGCTATTCCTATCCCGGGTTTTCTCCTCGTTTCTCTCTCTCTCTCTCTCTCTCTCTCTCTCTTTCTCTCGCTCTGCAGGAGACGTAGCGGCGAAAAGTGTACGCCACAGTTCGCCACAGATATAAATTAATACGGACGACAAAGTGGAGGAACGTTGATTCACCGACGTAACGCAAAATTCGTCATGGCTCTGACCATAATCCTTCACGAATCTTTCCACTCGAATTGTGTAGTTACATTTCGACTATTCTCGTAACTGGAAAGAGATAAGAAAGAGGTAGGTCTCGTCTCTCGTTTGAGACTGTGCTCAGTATTGATTTAGACATAGAATTTATTATATAGAAAACTGTTTTTTTATTTACTTTTTCTTCACTTACATCCTTCGAAATTTAACTTATTATTCGAAATCCATGCTTACGAATGACGGTGGGAATAGCTAGATAAATTTCATCCTCGATGAAATTCCCCTATTGTCAAGCGGAGAACAAAGCCGAGAATTCATCGTTATCTTAATCAAAGACCCACCTAGATAAACGTCAAAGAGTTGACCGTGGATTTCCACGAATCTCTTCGTTCATTAATCATTTAATCGTTTAACGAAATTTCCGACCAACCCACCCCCGGTTAAGAAGGGGTGGAGAAACGGCTACTTTGTCCCTCGTCTCGGTACATTTCCTCCAACGAATCCAACGAACAACAGCGCCTTTTATCTGGAGCTCGGGCTCGAGTATCGACTATCGGCGACCCCTTGAAATCCACGAAATCGCGACGATCGATCACCTGCGGACGATTCAGACGATTCGAACGGGCGATAACGCGTCTGTTTCTTTACCGACGAATTTTCCTCGATTCAGCTGGAAACACCTTTCTTTCGTCGTCTCGCCTGGCTTCGTGTATGCTTGGGAAAAGCCGTGGCCGCGATTGGACCGCAAGATTACACCCTACCACAGAGGGAGCGTGCGTGTCTCGGGATCTCATGGATCCCATTCCCTCCCCCACTAGCGATCTTCCTTCGCTTCCTTTCACCGCGGTTGGATCCCTTTTCTCAGCACGTTGGAACAGATGCTTGCTTGGATTTTAACGATCGCGGGCTTGATAAGGCTGGCCAGAGGAAATAGAAAACAAGAGAGGACGACTCTCCGAGCCTCTTTTGTGTGAGAAAGCAGATGCATCTCGAGAGCAACGCGATTAGAAGGTTTACGGGGCGGTTACGTTGCTCTCCTCGTCCATCTATCTTTTTTTTTCTCTCTTTTTCGGTTTACCTCGTTTGATCCTTAATTGGCAGCTCCGCTCGATGTCTCGGCTGAGAGAAGCTGAAATTTAATTTATCTAAGAGAAGAAAGTCATCGTGTCGATCAAACGATAGATTCGTTTTGTTAAGCGGGAGTTCGTTTACAATCTTACGGAGGTACGCCATAATTTCTCGAAATTAACAACTTGCATCAAGAATTGAAAACACGATGTTTCTCGAGAATTCAACGCTTTGAATCTTTCTACCTTTCCTTTCCCCTCTTCGGCGAGCGAATTTTCAGCGTAGAAATAAAAAAAAGTAAAAATTGAGCAAGTAAGGGAGGCGCTTTTTGCCGGGAAGAAATATGAAATTAATGAACACATTTGAAACACAAGCGGGGCGATTCCGGCTGACGAGCCCGTTAAAAATTCTAAGGCGTTCTCGTTGGACGGGCTACGTGGCTCGGATAAAGTCCATTTGGCTCGTCGTCACGGTGTCATTATGCAAAAACGAATCTTATTTTCCGTCTAATAGCGGCAGCCACGGTAGGAAAACCGCCACGCCGTTCTGGTCACTGTTATAGCGATATAATATAGAGGGACGGCTGCGAGTTTTTATGGCGATGCGTGCGAAATTTATGTGCAATATGTGGCGCATCGTTCCAGTAGAAGGAAGAGAGTGGCGGTGGATGGTGGGTGGCGGGGAAAAAAAAAAGAAAAAAAAAAGAAACGCGCCGAGAAGGGAAGTCACGGAACACACGCTGAATAATGTCGACGAGAACATTCCCCTCCTCGAAAAAAAAAAAAAAAAAAAGAAGAAGAAGAAAAGAAAGAAAAAAAAGAAATATTACGACGAGAAATATTACAATTGCCGAGATTTATGCGGCGGTAAATACGTTGACGGCGCGGCGGCACGGTGCATTTAATTGGATCTTTCTCACCCCTCCCTCGAACCACCCCTCTCTCGGCGGCGTCGAATATTTCAAACGTCCCACCGAATTTCCATAATCGCTGCTGTTTGTCGCTGCTAAAAGTACCAACCTTCGTTTCGTTTCGTTTCGTTTTGTTTCCGTTTCAAGGGAACGACTTCGCGGAGGAGGAAGGCCAACACAGTCTGCGTCTCGCTGAAACGGAGAAAGGGGCGGAGGAGGCGATTCAGGGTGAAATTTCGTTACTTCGCGTTCGCGTGGAACGCGGTTAGTTAAAGGCAACAGCGGTTGCTGCTGCGAGAGATGTATTATCGAGGATGAATGAACGTCTTGATGGTAGTTAAGCAAGTTTCGACTCGACAACTTATCTGTTGTAACAGCAATTTAGCCATTGCGGATTACTAGGCGGCGAGTGGTTATCAATTTTGTTTAACGACGTTGCCGAATGCTTTGTGGAATGCAGCGCGGATCCGTGGATAAGGCGAAACGATTTGCAACTGTGTGCGTAACAATTTACGCAAGATTCTTGTGCTCTGCTCTCTCTATTGAGCATTCTCGTGCGATGTTAAAACGATAGAATTATAGTACGTTTGACGTTCATGACCGAGCGTAGAACACTCGCGATATCAAATTATACTATGTTTCGGTTTGCGACTCTAATGAAACGTTAATACGGCTATTAACGGTGGGTTAGAGTGGTTAAACGCAATATAGATTATATCCTCACGTCGCTGTATAATAGTACAAAATATGGCGTGTGCAAGTTTGTAAAACGAGAAAATGAGATTTCCATTCTCGAACGCTTAAAAGTTCTTTTAATACCGTATAATTTTCAGAAGACGATTCCGAGACAGCACGCGATACGTCGCGGACAGCACAGAATTTATACCGTGCTTACGTACATATGCGAGTTAGCGTGTATACGATACTAGAGCGAGAACTTCGGAGAATCATCGCAATCGACTTTGTACGACGTTGTCGATCCCAGAATTTCCCAGCTACGCTATCCTCGGCCCCCGAAATTCCTCGAATCCACCGTTTCCAAGTATTCATTTACATCCACTTGATCATACGAAAAGCACGAGATTAATCGACGCGACGACGACGAAGGAACGAGGTTTCGACGAGCCAGCCCCTTAGGCGCTTCGTTAGACACGTAAGAATTTCTTCGCGAAATTCGTATATTCTCCAAAGCGGTTCCGCGTGCACTCGGACGACTACTATTTCGTACATGCAACGTGTATACTCGAGCCAGAGGGGACTCGAGATATGCACACGCGACCGATGAAGCTATCACGAAATGTTCTTACGTAACTATACTCGCGGAGACTCGTACCGTTCTCGAGGACTCGTGCATCGTTCTCGAAAGAATTTCGCTCGGAATGCGAAACGATTCGTAGTAGGTGATTACTTAGCGACGAAGGCTAGGTAGGAACGGTGGATCTCACATTGGCAAAAGTATGGTATCGAGTACTTTTTCAGAGTACTTTTCATGGGTGGGAAAAACGGTATACTCACGGCAAGAGATTAAATTGTTCTCCCACCGGTTGTTCGGAGTAATCAGCTTTGTAATTGCTCTTCCTTTTACCTCCTCCACCATCGATCGCGTATCTGTTCAAGCGTCACCTGCGTGCAGCTGCGTCATGAATTAACGATCGTTAATCGCAGCTTTTCATTAGCTGGTTAATCGATTGAAAAATGACACAGGCACGCTTCAGGTAGCCGCTCGGAGGAGGCTGCGTCTCCGTGTCGCGCTCCTTTTCTAAGTTACCGTCGGTGTTTTCTTAACAGTAGGTACACCGATAATCTTCTTACACGATGTTTTCCAAAGATGGATTTCTTCGAGTAAATATTGGCTTAGGATGTTATAAATATTGGGAATTCGATACAGTAAATATCGAATAAAATCGTCGCAAGTACGCGAGGTCTGTGACTTTAAACCGGTATACCCGTTCGATGCTAATCCATCCTGCGTGTAAACAGAACACACTCGAAAACGAAGACTTTCGAGAAACTTTCGATCGACCACGTCGATTTAACGCGACTTATTTTAGATCAAATCAATCGAATTATCCATCGAATTTCGTCCTCAATTCGCCTTTAATTCGTGCTTATCTCGCTTTGACGTCACGCGACCCCGAAGGTTCTTTCGATCTTCCAGTTCAGCCCGGTATTTCGAAGGCCGATGTCCATCAACACCGGAAGCACCGTTCCCTTTTATTTGCATATTAAAAAGAGAGAGAGAGAGAGAGAGAGAGAGCCGGTCGCTTGTTTCGGGACAACAGGTCGGCAGAGAAAATATCAATCAACCGGTTAAGAGGTGGAACGGCGATCGAACGCGTGGATCGGCGCCGATTAACGATTTACCGATGACGACCAACTAGCAGGCAACGGGAAACGATGGCAAATAAATCAGCAAATAGTAACCAAGTAAATATTCCACGGGGGCCCGAAATTAACCATCGGTGAATGGGTTTAGGGGAGGTCATGACGGCCGCCACGGGTGTTTGTTCTGCCTGGGAAATGACAGCTGACCCGCAATCCCAGTGCTTGGAATCGCTTTGCCGAGCAGAACGGGGCAAGGGTGGTGGGCCGGGGGTGGCGAGAGAGAGAGAGAGAGAGCAGATAGGATGGAAACTCTTCGTATATGCGATATAATGGCAGCCGACGAGTCGACGGAAATGAATCTTTCCTACATACGTTCGCTTACAGAGTAATGCACTTTTGATTATCCAACGACGCGGCACGATCGAGAGATCGGCGCACGGTGGATTATTCCAGGGTGGCGGGAGGGAAAAAAACCGGCCGATCCGTTGCGATTGATTCTAGCTTTCGGCGTTGACGTTTCAATCTCTGCGAGTTGTTATTTATGCCTTCGTGCGATTTTTCAACACGGCGACGTTGTTTCTGCAACAGTTTGCAATGCACTACTGGGAGAAAAATAAGAAATTAAGGGAATTAAGCGATTAACCGTGGCTTTCGGTGTCGAAATTGTTTCCTCGTTTCATTTATGACTTTTGTATATACCAAATTTTTGTCGACGTTGACGTTTTCATCTGTGAAAATTGTTATTTATGCCTGGACGCGACTTTTCAACATGGCGTCCGATGTTTCTGTAACAGTTGGTGATCTGCTGCTGGGGGAAAATAGGAAATTAAGAAATTAGGAAATTAAACGATTAATTGTGGCTTCCAGATCGTTTTTGTGATTTTATTTGTGACTTTCGTATATTTCCTTAATGTAAATCGTAGTAAATCGTAAAGTATTCTCTTGATGTGTAGTAAATTGCAGAGAAACTGGAGAACTTAGGTTCATCTGACGTGGATGATGACAAACGCAAAATGCTCATTGGTTGTTGCAAGTGGACAAAATTGATTTAGATAAATAAAATGTAAAGATAGCGATTTTTCTTTTTTTTTTTGTTTCTGTGCTTTACATCGCATTGAACAAAATGTAAGGTCAGAGATGTTTCGCAACTAATTTGTGGCGAGTTGCGGTTGAAAGTACCTATCCTCATTGAAAAAGTACGTTTTCATTTCTAGTTCTCTCTGCCAGGGCGGAATCTGTATACAGTTATATTTGTTGGTCGTGTTTTATGTCTCGTGTAATTTATCTTCCTTAATTAGGGGGGAAGAGAAAATAGAAAAAATAGAAAAAGAAAGGAAGCGGCGGCCGGCCGGTTGGAATATCTTACAAACGAGGTGCTCAGGATTTTGTTACTCGAGATGCAATAAGCTACGTCATAAAGTGGCCTCCGTGGAATTTGAATCTGTAGCTCTCTGTGGCTCGTTTTCAACAAACGTTGTTTCTTTCGAGGGGAAAGGATAAACTAAGCGGCGAATCACGCGCGAAGATTCGTTGAATTTTACCGCGGATGAATCATTCAATAGTCGGGGCCCACCGGCCAACTCTTGTACTAAAAGTACGTGATCTGAAATCGAATAGACTGAATATGAAACGGCCCTCGATCGTCGCGAAAAATCTACGAATCCTCCGGAATCTTCGCGCGAAATGTACGCGCTATTAGACCACTAATGTCTAATCGTGACAAATAAATTATTCTGATTATTTTATCGCTAATTCAATTACAATGAGAGAAACTCGTCGAGTGGCGAATTTCCATTTTGAGAAAATGAATGGTCGCATGGAGAATGCGATGAAAAAAGGGGGGAAACGCCGAGGAGCATGGCCGAATAAGAGCGAACACTTCTTCGTGGTTGAATGTCGCTCAACGTTCAAACAAAGTGGGACAAATACGCGGCGAAAATTGCAATGGAAACGGCGTGTTGAAAGAGGAGGACGTTGACTCATCGTCTCTAATTATATCGTGAAAACAAGTCTCGAAACTTTGCGCATTATTTTTGCATGGTTCCGGGCAAAACCGCGACACGACGGAATCGGCCAGAGGAGAACGGACACCGGGACAGAGAGAGAGAGAGAGAGAGAGAGAGAGAGAGAGTTAAACTCTCTGCATCGAGGGAGAACAGAGTTTGTTTCAGATTTCAACGTTTATTCAACGATCTTTGTTTATCGAGAGCGAGAGGAACAGAGGGCAGAGTGTGTTACTCGTTCAACGTGCGTCGAATAAATTACCACAAAAATGCACGGGTTATGCGCATAAATATCGTATCCTGGCGAAGTGTTTGCTTCGATTATTTGGCCACGCGTTCGAGAAATTTATCCCGAATTTCTTCGCGTCCGTACGTTTTTACGAGAGCGGATCGCCGATTTCTAAACGACTGGACGGCTTTTCTTCTACGTCTGCGCATACCTCGCCCCCTGAAATTCGTTCGGATCTCCGCGCGTATGAAATGTAAATGCGTGGGACAAATGTGGGATAAATGGTTGGCTCGATTTCAATTTCCACGAATTGGAGATATTGTATTTCTACAAAAACAGTTAGCCAATTTACCAAGTTAGAAATTTTAATTTTCGGGATACAATGGACGAATGCAACAACAAAATTGCTAGTTACCGACACGTGTGAGGGCAGGAGGAATTCTTTTATTCAACCACAACGTTGATAGTTTTCTTTTGCCGCTCGTTTTCATCTCCGCCGGCTTACGAAGTTTTAGCGTAAATTGGATATCAAGTGTACGACGGTTTCAAGCGGCGATAGCTAGGGGATAAGAACGCGATAATCTGATTATAAAGCAACGAAAGAGCTATTGGAATTTCTATAATCCCTTTGGTTACACGGTGTCATTAGTTCGGAGGGAATCGCAGTGAACTCTTCATCCGGATATTTTACGATTCCGATTCGGCGAGACGAGCCAATAAAACATCATATTCTACGTTTTATGCCCTTCCTAATTAACGACGTGGACGTTATTCTTTCGTAAAATCATTCGTGTTCACTTCTCATACGTCAAACGATCTTAACGACGTTCCAAGAATTATTACAGACGGGTAGTAAAAATATCTGGGTGATTCATTTCGTATTACTATACCGCTTTATTATTCCCAGTGTACAACATAATCTTATTACGAACTAGCAAAAAAAAGACGTCGGAATATTCCACCACATTCGAGATAAAAATTCTCGATGATTTAAGAACTTAATGACTCCGAAAATTAAATAATTGGAAGCGATTAAAATTCTGTTTTTCTTCTTCTTCTTCTTCTTTCTTTTTTTCTTCACGATCAGACAGTCGTTCCGAAACCCGTACGCGTCGTCGTATTCGTTCGTCGATCGTGTCCGTTTTGTGCGACACGACGATTCGAGCCGATTCCGTGAATAAATTAGACGTTTGGAAATTAACAAGCCCGCGATAACCTTTCGCCTGAGAAAACGAAATATTTACGATCGCCGAAAGGTGGACATCGAAAAGAAGAGGGGGGGAAAAAAAGGACCATCGATGTCCTAAACAGGTTTGAAAACGCGTCAGATCGGCGTCGAGATAAAACGCCGTCGTTCAACGACGCACGGTACGTCGCGTCGGTTTTCTGATGATCAACCAGCCTGTTGGCCAGTTATTTCGCCATGGTCCTCTGCCATGGAAACACGCTGAATAGTTTGATTTGCGCCGGAAACCGGTTTTTATCGAGCCGTGTCCTCCCTTCTATCCATTTTTCTTTTTTTTCTTTTTTTTTCGCTTAACCATTCGCTCGTATTCGCGATGCTTTTCGCACGATTGATTTGGAGAGGACGTGTGGCCAACAGGTTTTCAACTTTGACGCGTACCCGTCCGGTAATTAACTGTTTCTGTCTCCTCTACGCCTGATACGATTCGCGTCGAATTTCTTTTCCTTTTTTTTTTTTTCTTTTTTCTTCTTTCGCTTCCCTCGCCGCGATGAATTCGTGGGTGGCTTTTGTCGAACTCGCGCCGATCTTCACGGCGATTTCACGCGCGGGGGCAAGAAATGTCGATGTCTCGTCGATTCGTGGGTTTCCGATTCGATGGGGACAAAAACGTGTATCGCTTCTTTTGTTGACTGGAAGTTTGCCAGAAGAAGAGCGACAAATCTCGAGGAATATTTGCAGAGATAATGCCGAAAAGCGTATTTCTTGCGCATTTTTAGAAAAATTTCTAAGAAAATTTCCGAGAGGTAACCTCAGAGGATATTTAAAGCGAGAATTTCTGAATTAAACGAGAGGGATTGCACAAGTTGAAAATTCTACTAAATACAAATAGATATTTCTAAAATATCCATTTACGTGAGATATCTCCTGTAAGCGCGTATATATCTGATTTCTGATCGTGCTGAAAGCTAAAACTATTATTTCAAATTATCAGGCAATGCACTCGCGTGGAATAATACGCGCGGATTTGTTTTTGTTATTGTTACGTGTAATTTGAATGTTGTTTGGAAAACCACGTGAAAATCAAACGCGAAAACAGTCCACTTCGATACGTTAAATTGCGAACGAACCCCGCGGTGTATTTTATGATTTGTTCGGCTGATATTTGGTATTCGGGCACTAAAAAAAAGTGAGAACGCGTCATTAATAACTATATAACGCGATGATGAACGAACATTGCAATTAAGTTAAATGCGCGATTTTAAAGTAAGAGCTGCTCGTATTTATTTCCGGTCCCGGTTCACGCTTGATGAAGTGAAACGCGTCGAGAAATCTGCATGGTTATTCCTGGAATTGTACATTATGGCGGCTAATTGCGATAAATTCCCCTGCTGAATTTTTCATTCTCGCTAAAAGAGATCTTTAACGTAATATTTTATTTATGATTCGAGTAAAGTGAGATTATCTCGTTGAAAATCTTTTTCTTTTTTTCTTTTTTTTTTTTTTTTTTTGTCAAGCCTAAGTACGTAATTTGTCTCGTGATTTTGATTACGAGCTATTTTTAGACTCGACACCACGTTTGGAGGTGAACTATGTACTCGATACATTGTTAATGTCGTGACAATTCTTATTCGACGGGAATTGATAGGTCGAGGTAAAAAGAACTTGATACGAAATTTATCAACTTCAGTCTGCAATTTGAAATCTCTCCGGTAATAGCTAAAACCACCGAACGACCAATTTATAATTTTTTTTTCTTTTATGTCCGAATTTTTATATACCTATAGCAGTGTGTCTTTAGACACTCTAGAGTGAAAGTCTTTTAATGAAATACACACGTGACTGGAGAGCTTGTACTGTACATTTTTTTCCCTTGTTCGTTGCACTTTAATTTCTCTGCTGCAGTTTTTATGCACTTTAATCGGTCGGTAGTTGCCGCTTACGTTAAACAGATTACTCAACGCACGTACGTACGTACATATGTATCGTAACGCGAAATTCGCTGGAACCAAAGCCAGACAGTTTTTTTTCTCCAGGCACTTCGCCACCGGCTTAAGTATCAAGCTTTTTACGGTAACCGTAGAACCTATGTCACAGAAACGACTTTGCGTCTATGGTGTATGGGTGCTCTCTATAGGTGCCCCTTGGGTGGGCCCACAGATGCGTGAAGAGAAGAAAAGAAAGGTGAAACGCCGCGCGTCACAACAAACTTCATCGTTGTGTAGCAAACAGGCCTGGCCACAAACTGTCCCCAAGATTTTCTCCGCTGGCGAATAAATATTTCCGCCGGTCGGAGATCGATGCTGTAAAACTGTTCGAGGGAGAAGTCTTAGTTTGCGGCCTCGTGGGATTGCGAAACGACGTTAAACGGGCTCGAGGGACGACACTTCCGGTGTGGAAACGTCTGCGTTTCTGCCCCGTCCGACAGGGAAACGTTCGACATTAACGTAGAAAAATCGTTCGCGATGCAGCGAGACGATTGAAAACCAGGAGATTGAATTTAAATCTTGTATCATCTCCGCTCCTAATTTTTTTTGTTCGTAGTTTATTTATCAAACAATATCGATAGAAAATGGAGATGATATTTCCAAATGTGTTTCGATGTCGAATTAATAGCAAGACGGATTCGAGGATTGGAAATTCTTCTATTTGAACAAATTCCAGATTAGCATTCCTACGACGTAATTTGCATTTTCAAGATAACAAATCGATCGCCTCAGAAATCCAGTGACTAACGCTTTCCTCTCTGACATCATTAAGAATAGGTAATTAGCTCGTTACACGACGCCGCCATAATAGATAATTTATGAGAAAGTTCGACGAATCAGTTGTAAAAAGTAACTTGAATATCCCCGTGCGAACAATGCGACGTGATCGTTTCAAATTAGTTGGAAAGAAACAAATAAACAGAATAAATTTCCTTCCGCGTGAAAGACAAAAGCCGTGACGAATTTCTTTTTACCATTTCATTCGTAAAGGATGAATTTTAACGCTTTCAGGTGTGTAAACAATGCTCTTTCTCGAACGGTGGTTCGAAAGTTTCGCCAACATCGCAGTCAGGTAGCTGCGCGCCGGGTTCTAGGGTGACACTGACACTCAATACGGCCGGGGAAACTACGTTCTACGATGGCCTTGAAAGGTTGAAATATTAAGCGGTAGCTACTTAGAGAAATTCACAGACAAACGGGCCGAAGATACACCGGCGTGATGTCGAACACGTTTCGATATTCCCTTTTTCCTCGCGTTCTTCCCGAATTCTCTTTCATGAAAGTATCACGACGCGAGAGACATCGAGAGACACACCGACTACTCCGAAAAAAAAAAGAAAAAAAAGAGAAAGAAGAAGAAGAAAACGTCGTAACGCTACACGACGCGACTCTATATCCTCCGTGAAATATACTATGAAATTTCCTGTGACGTGAGAGGGCTCAGAGGCAATCGATAACTCCGTATTTTCCGCGTCGATCGACTGTGTTTAATCAGTCAATTGTACAAAGGAGATTACGCTCTCCTTCTACTCTCTTTTTTGTTTTTTTATTTACATCAAGAAAGAGAGAGAGAGAGAGAGAGAGAGAGAGAGCTAAAAATTGATAACTTCATCGTCGGAATGACAACTAATTCGACTAAACCCTTCATTTTCTTCACTCTAATTGTAAGAACTAGAATCTTCAAGCCAAGAGAGCTCCGACGATTCTAACCACATTATCACTTCCAAACCATTTACAAAAGAAACGATCTACAGTCCCTCGGTTTTTCTCCATCGCCGAAGAAGCTACGTCCGTTCATTATCCTTCAGCCTGTCGGCGATTAAGGGTTGACTGTTGCACGTGATGCTCGCGGTGTCACGATGGGTGCACCCGATCGTCTAGCAGCAAGCATAACCGTTTCCTTCGTGGAACGTCGGGGATTTCGAGGCGAACGATTCGTCTCGGACACGGTGCTCCCTTTTCGAGACGTTTCGTTTCGACGAACGGAAGGAATACACCTTTTTTCTTCCCTGCCCCTTCGTTCTCGACTCTTCGCCATCCGTGTCTTTCTCTCCGCAACCTCTTTCTTCTATTCCTCTTTTTCACCTTTTTTGTTTTTTTCATTTACATCGAGAGAATTTCCATCGCAGTGGGGGTGTTGTCCGGTGTTGGAGCAGCTCTCACAATGAGAGCTAAATTCGACGCTCTTCCACTTTCTCGTTTTCCATCTTCCTCTCTCTCTTTCTCTCTCTCTCTCTTTCTCTGTCTGTCTCTCGACGACGCTCGAAGACGTTAGAGGAGATAGCGAGAGATACGGGCGCATAAAGCAGAAGGAATCCGCAACAATGAGGCAACAATGAACCGACGCGCACCCCGCTGCCTGTCAACCGGTGGACGTTCTGCGTTTTTGTGGGAACCCCACTTATATATATTTCTCCGGCATACCTGACCCCGCGTGGCCAGAGTTTCTCAAGTCTTTGCCGTCCTGCCCGCTCGACCGTGACGAAAATCTATAATTTAATAGCGAGGCAAGCGAGCGGATTGTTATTAACGCCAGAGGGGACGTTACAACAGTCCAGGTGTAATTATACACTTGAAAGAGGAAGGATCATTGACGGAAAATGTGTTACGCGGGTATCTTTTGTTCGTTCGGTGCACGTGGATGTTTCTCAGCTCTAGCATTGCAAGTTGAGGCTCGATAAAGAAAAAAAAAAAAAACAATATTTGCACCTATTGTGGTTCTAGTTAGTATCCGGTTAGGGAAACTAAGTCACTCTGCGCTTTGGCTTCTTAATGTTTGATGCAACTTTGATCAGACGATAACCTTTAGCGAGAGAAAGCCGGCGTCGAATTCGAAGTTTAAAGGAAAACGTGCGATTAATTAATTCGAGCTTCCTCCGAGTTTTGCAGCTTCTAAATAATTATTTAACAGCCGTGTTTACTTTGTTTTCGACCAAGGCAAAATTCCACGAATGTTGCATTATCAACTCCGAAGTTTGCGGTATTAACGTCGAACAGTTGTTGCCGTAATTTTTCGAAATATGGCTCGTCGACGTAGTTTTTACAATCTTGTAAAGCATGGGCTCAAGATTCAACGGTAGACTCTATATTGTTATCAAGAATATTAATTCTTAAATAGTCAAACAGGTCGTAGTCACATTTCTGGATGTTTTTGACAAAGAAATTGGAAATTGGAACTATGAATGATCTCTAAGTATAATTTCTCTTCGAATACTTTAACAAAAATTCCAATTAAAAATTTTCGATGTTGTTGAACGAGCGTTAAGCGAACGATAGCCTGTGTCACAAATCACACAAATTCAAAATCCATTTGAACGCTCGCGATTCTTTCTCTTACTGACAAGCAAAAATACCGGTAAAATATACGGTTCCTCGCTCGCGAGATTCGACACGAAAAAGCCTTGTTTCCTGGAAAAAAGGAACCATTCGTTTTGTCCAATAAAGCTAAAAGTAAAAAAATCGACACGTTGTGCTCGACGCCGATGTTCACCGTGGTACGTCCGTAAATCTTCGGGGAATCTCGATTTCACCAGGATGAGCGTCGCTGAGGTTTCTTAAAAGGCACAATATGGAATAATAGGATTACATAAACAACGGCAACAAGGCATTGTGACGGGAAGATAGGTAGGCAGAGAGAAAGAGAGAGAGAGAGAGAGAGAGAGAGAGAGTCGCGGAGGTAGCTTGGCCAGGCGAAGGTGCAGTTGGCCAGGCCAGACATTTGCCAGATTGCGTTCGGTATTGAATTCAATATATATATATATACACGCACGCACGCACACATATATGTATATACTTTGTGGATTTTATACAATGAAAGCAGCACACCGCACAACCACAACCACCGTGCAACAACGACAGAAGCATCGGTGGTGTCGTCGTCGCCTTAGTCACCTACCCTTCGCCAAGCGGTTTCATTCAAGTAGCGACACGCCGGTGCTTTCTATAGGGGCGCCATCGCCATCGCCATCACCACCCCACCAGGGAATTCCACGGTTAGACGCGTCCTTCTCTTCACCCCAGTGTCGATGACCGGTGCATTGTCAAAATATTGGCGTCGATCGGATCGGGTGAGCCTTTGTGCGTTCGCCTCATGCCCCGAGCTGACTTTTTCCAAAGCTGCCCCGTACGATCTTCTGAAAGACGTCTTCTCTCTCTCTCTCTCTCCCTCTCTCTCTCTTTTCCTATTTACACCGGCCAACGTGCGATCGTGCGCGAAAGCTAGGGACGATCTTCCTCTTTTTCTTTCATCGCGCGCGCTCGCGTGCTCACAGGGCAGGTCGTTCACGATCGTTCACAACTACCGCGGAATACTTTGTTTCCTCCGTGAGGAACGGGGGCTTTATTAACCCTTTGCACTCCGAACAATTTTTAATATAACCTACCAGCAACTCATATTCAGCGAGTCATTTTTACTATCGGCTACCAGCTACTCCAGACTATTTACAAAGGCGTGAGCGCGTCTCTGTGGAATATTGAAAATCTTGCTTTGTCATTGAAAACAAAAACGTGAATACGTTTTCAAAAATATGCATTTTATCAATACAATATAATTAAAAAAAATATGCATTCTTGTCTTATCAGGACAAGTATCGCAGTATTCACTCGTTAAAAAAACAATGTTTCTTTTTGATGCCGCTGCTGCGGCGACAACGGAGTAGTAGCTTATCTTACAATGTCGCCTCTGCGGCGACAGCGGAGCTATATGTTTATCTTGCAACGTCTCCGCAGCAGAGACAACGAAGTGCAAAGGTTTAACTTTCTTATTTTTCTTATTCGCGTGTTTTCGCGAATTTATCAAAAATTTAGAAGTAGAACTCCTTCTCCGTTAGGAATCATTTCCTATTCACGCAATTAGGAAATCTAAATCTATAAACTTATTTCTGAATTCAAAACCAGGAGATTATGAATTCTGCGTGAATTCTAGCGTTTCAATAAATCTTGCACGGATGGTTTTCGTTCTGGGAAAGGAATACACGTGGATACTGCGGGAAAGTCAAAGACGCCGGGACCTTTGAGCTGCGAACTTGCGGTTTCGAAGGAGGCTTGTCGCATTGTCGAAGCACCAACCACAGAGCCGAGCCTGAACCTGAAGTACTCGCGCGAGGAAGACAAATGACACGCCGGATCCGTTTTCCGCTTTCTCCGCTTTTAAACACACTCGTTTCTCTTTTCGCAGTGGGAAGCCGATAAAATAGCGCGCGTCAAAGCACGTCGGCGAAATTCGATTTAGCGCGCCGTCGATCGCGATTCGGGGAAAAAAGCTGTCGAGTTAATTTCATTTCGGCCGTTTCGCGATAGCTCCGGTCTCTCCGCGACTCGTTTCGATATCGGGCCAGCTATAATGAAATGAAAGAAGATTTCGAACGAACCGGGGGGGAAAAAAGAAGAAAGAAAACAAAAAAAAAAAGAAATTGGAGAGAAAGAAAGAAACCCAATTGGAACGAAAGAATTGGGGCTCGAGTCTCGTTTCGAGGAGGTGGAAATTGCCAGCGAGATTCTTCTCGCCGACTGAAAAATTTATTAAATTCTCATACGTTATACGTGCCCCTATCGACGAACTACGATGCGTTCGCCTGTTGTTTCCTTGTTTTAAATAATCGATCAGGCACGCACACACACACATACACACACAGAGAGAGCGTGTGGCCCGGTGGCTCAGATACGCGCGTCATATTCACTCGTTCATCCGGCCACCATTGTTTCTAATACACTTGACGGAGCAAGAGCACGTTACGTGTATGCTCGCGTTAATGGCTTGTTACATTTGTGCAACGTACCAATAATTTTCAATATACTGACTGCGTGTATTGACAGCGATAGAATGATTGTCATCTCCTTACGAACGGACGCGATGTCGACGCCACGAGGCTGATAATTGACGTTATTGTACCGGTAACTAGGATGAAAGGACGAGGAACAAATTCATGCCGTAAGAACAAAAGCCTCGGATGTGCGAGCTAAATGTGCCGAGAATATAACGAGCCTGAGCTAATTCGCTGGAAGCAAACAAAAGTCGAGAAACTGTTCCTCGGAAGACGAATTTCTACAAACTCAGGAGATCTTTTTTTTTTGGACAAAATGATGTTTCGTTAATTTTGTCGAAATTTTTCAATCGCGAGCAATTCGATCGACCTTTTTGGAAATACACGTTTGAAAGATTGTCATTTTATATCATATAATTATATCGTTTATTGATTTATCTTCAAGATAGCGAGCGACAGCGATCGTTTCATTACAGATTCAAATGTATGTAGCTATAATTTGAATTCGGTTATCAACTGGATGTGAACTGGAACGCTTCTTGTAACACTTCATTTAACGAGACAATTTAAGAGTAAACGAGCCACCGCGCGTTTTGCTAGGTATCGCGCGCAGAGTGGAAGTGCAACGGGGGAAGATAAACGACGACGATATTCAAAGAAGAATGTGCAATAATTAATTTTCGTGGTCGCCGGGCGAACACGGGAAAAGTCGCAGCCGCGGGCAATAAGACGTTATCGCGTTCGTCTCTCGACTTTCTTCTCTTCTTCTCTTTTTCTGGCTGCTCGTCCCCTAGGAATTCAAAAAGACGGGAACGACGACGGTAAAAAGGGACTCCATAGAAATCGCCTTATCGTTCATCGTTTACGAACATCCCCCGGCAGACCGCAAACTGCCGGCCATAACCGCGACGCGGCCGGAACACAGTTTTGCGAAAAGGTGGAGGCGAAACCGGGGGCGTACACACCGAACTAGTGGTGTTGACGTTTCACGCGTACGAAACAACGTACGTAACAACAAATATCAATTACCATAAACGGCCGTCTTCTCCTCGTTATTGGTACAGCACTATGAAAGAAATTTTTGACGGCTGAATTTATCTTCATTTCTCTTCGAAATTCTCTCTGTTAAGTTCTGTGGTTAAAAGTGAAATATTTATTCCATTTACGTCCCGTTCCCTCGTGGTGGAAGCGATAAATACGTTACTTAGAGACGAGGGTAAGAGACGAGCGACGACGCGTTGGAAGTTTCGTCGTCGCGCGACTTTAATACCGCGATGCTGTGATTTTGGCAAAAATATTTGCGCGGTTTCTAGTTACCCGGTGAGACGCAGAATCTGTCACGTCTAACGAGCTTTTCGTAAAAAGGAAAAAAAGAAGATAGTTCGTTATAACTACAAATGCTTCGATCTCTTCGAAGTTCGTTTGTTAAATCACAGGATTGAACGATTAATCGGAACAGAGAATTTCACGAGTGAAAGTGTTCTCGGTAAAATTCTTTGCAAAGAGATTTTTGACCCACCTTAATTTTTTTCAACGTACAGTTTATAAAGACGTCAGATGAATTCAATTGGTAACCCGTTCTTCTAAGAATACTTCTAAAAATACGAGTGCCCATTGTTCTCCTCGGCGTTACGTGTAAAGTCGAGAGACGAAATGTCAGGACAAAACCCGGGGAATCATCGGATATTCGACGCACGGGTGCAATAAGTGCGTCGTTAAGGTGACCAGCAAGCGTTCGTCGCGATTCATTCTCGAAGAGGAGGTTTAATTACAATTAATACACGGCACGCGGCGCGGACGTCCCTCGCGGACTATAAATGAGCTCGGAGGCGTCTAATTGGCTAGGAAAGCCATCTCGTTCCCTAACTAACTCACCGAGCGTCAAAGTTGCATTAACGTAACATTTCATTTGCAATCTTTCCTCGGTTAATCTACACCGAAGACTTTTGAAGAACTTTTCGAGCAAATTCAAGAGTATTCGACATCTTCTTCAATTCCCGGAGTGTATTTCAATAAATAATTAAACGAAAAAAAAATAACCAAAGTGATGAAAGCGAGCAGTTTGTAGTTTTTTTTTTTTTTAGAAATTGGGTAGAATTTACAATGCTACATTTTTAGATCGTTCGTAAAATATAAAATTGGAATAATTGGATAAGAAGTTTATTATTTGAATAATTTTAACCATGAATGCTCATGATGTAAAATTTTAGACGAGCATTTTCAAAATACTCCTCGTATTGCCACTACCTGTATCAAACCAGATATTGATGAATTGATATCTAAAACACAAGCTCAATGTTTTCTCACTAGAAGAATTTTCATATTTCTTTAATTAATATAAATATATTTTTTCTAATCAGCGTCGTCTCACTATAAAAGTTGTTTTAACATTCTCATAAATAAAATAGGTTATTATTGAACTGATAAAAAGGCACGTAAACTACGTGCGGCCCTCGACAAATTTTTGTTGATCAACGAGAGACCCAGAAGAGATCTAAAAGATAGGACATCCATGCTTTACCGTGAAAGAAACGGTAAAAAGTATTTGTAACGTCGCGACAAGGTATTGGCCATTAATGGAAGAACCTTGCGTTTCCCTTTCAACGTTCCCTCTTTCCCCTTTTTCGCGGGGGTGAAACCTCTTTGGGGCAATCATGAACTGGTGGCAGCGGTAAGCGGCTTCGCTAAACGATTCACGCTGTTTACCGCGAGCATTAGCCGCATTATACGCACGAGTCTCGTAAGGTCTCATCTGCATGAACATCTGACATACGGTCGATCGAACCGATTGCCGCCCCATCTGCCATCCTTTTTCCCCTCCGCCACTGTTGCCATCCCTTAAACGCTTCTCGATCGCGAACAGACTGCTCGTCCGAAGCAAGATCAGGCCCACAGACCAGGATCCATCGTTCGCATTCCGACATTCCGCCTTGAATTTCGCGAACGCGTACGCCTGCGCGTTACAAGACGATAACGTCGTGAGATAATCTGCACGTTGCGCTCGTTTCTTTTTCACCCCTCGTTCCTGCGAATTCGAATTGTTTTTTTTGGAATTTTTCGAAAAGATGGTTCAAGCTTTAGGCCTCAGAGACTCTGGTTTTATTTCACTATATTCTTTCCGATATACTTCCGACATACAATTAATTTGAAGAAACAGTAGAGAAACACTTACACGTCCCTTCGGGTGTCTGAAACAGCGCCAGAATTTGCAAATTTGTTAGTAGACCGGAAAGTGTTAAAAATCTTGAAAGCCTTCCTCTCGTTAACGAAAACAAGGAGAACGCATAACGCGCTTTCGCTTCTGAACTTTCTGTTTACGACACGGCTCAACGCACGATCCCACCAAAGAGGAATTCCACACGACAAATATCTCACCGCTTCACAATGCTATTATTATACTTATTCGACCGCGAGCCTCCTCCGCGAGGACCATATTTATTACGCAATAAGCAGCCTAATACACGATTCCGCCGGCGAAAGAATTCCACACGACAAATATATCATCGGTGTACAATACCATGGAGAGCAGAAACTCCGGAGGATATTCATTCTCCAATTTCAAGCACCGTTCGTCCCACAAAAGGCGAGCGATTACAGATCCGTGGCTGGCCCGCTATACAAATTCAAAGCGTTCCTCGCGGGCGCAGCGTCTCGTTCCAGGTGACGAAAGCACGATCGTGCTGGCCCCGCGCGAGTTATTCATTATCGCTTGTCGCCGAGCGGTGTAAGTAGAGCGAGCGGCCGGAGGGAAGTCACACACAGTGGAGACACCTTAAAAATAAAGGATGAGCCGCGATAAAGGAACGGGCATTGTGAATATTCTTTTCAGGCGGGAATTGGCCCCGGCGAGTCGTCACGACTCGTTTGCCACGAATGTGCCGTCCAAATGTGTGCCGCGTGACAAAACGCCGAGACTTTCTTAAGTCTCCGCGCGTTTTGTCACGCTTCATACGTATCCCCCGGACGAACAAAAGGGGGGGACCGTGGTGTACGCGATGGAATACACCACGCCAACGGTACCCGTGAGGTGAGGACGCGACGTTTACCAAAGAAATACGGACTCGCATCCGTCACACCGTGTGCCAAAGCTGCGCTTTGCCGAAAAAAGAGAGGATGAGAAGCTACGATGAAGGAGGAAACGAGCAATGAAAAGCATGGCGAGCGTCTTTCAGCTCGACGACAGCCATTGTCGCTGGCCATGTTTTTTTATTCTATTTCAGACCAATTTCCACGCCGCCTCTGTGCACAGTCGGTTAGTTTAACTAATTTAATCAATTCAGTTTCGAACGGTTTCCACGCTTGAAAATGGTCCACCCTTTTAACGCTGTTGAATTATCGACGACTAAAGTATAAAATTCAAATAACCCCAGTCTTTTCCATCTTGGAAAACGAATGCATGGAAATGTTCGTTCCGTGAAGAACACACACACACACACACACACATGTGGGAACCGCGCGGTCAAACAGGCGATGAAGAATGCGCCGTTACGAAACGTTTATTGTCCCACCGTAAAACGTCACCCATTCCCCCGATATTTTTCTTCTTCTTTGAAACGTTAGTAACGAGTTCAATTGGTGAATGCGATCGGGCTTAATGAAATGCGCGGGAATTCCTCGAGTCAAAGCAAACATTAACCGGATTCCAGTCAGCGTTCAGGTATTTCTTTCAACTCGGGCGTGCTGTGTGCACTTCAAATTAACAACGAGCTAAGGACCTTACGCTACTTTCTAGTACCTATTTTAAAATAGTTCTCCAAACGTTCGCCGATTCTTTTTTTAATACGCCGGAAGGTCTCGGGGCGAAGTTAAAGATAACAGTACATTCACAAAAAACGAAAGCACATATTACGAAAGCATGAGATATATCGAAAACGAAATAATACATTTACAATTTTACAGAAGTATAAAAAAAATGAATACTTCACATAATAATGAATAGTAAAATAATTAAATTATCGTCGTCAAGTATTTTCATCGCTTAAAAAAAAAAAGATATTAATCCCATTTCAGATGCGAAATTTGCAGAAATAACGAGACGTTTATTATATATTATATTATATATTTATTATATTTATTATATTTATTATATATTATACATTATATGCAACAATCGTGGTAACACTGTACTAATTGCTTGTCAAACAGTTTCATCGCAGTTCCTTATGGCGAGATCTACTTTTCCCTTCCCATGAAAACAGGCGTAGACTTTACATACAGATATCACGCGGTAAACTAATTGTTACGTATCTCTGGAAAAACGAAAAGAAAGATGACAAAGTTGAATTATAAATTTCTCGCGAGAAACGAGATCAACTGTTCCCAGGGGGCATGAAACGGTTACATAGGTTACACTGCGTTTTTATCTGGCAGCATATCGGCTAGATAATTGTCCCTAATGGTTGAAGCACGGTTGCGTTACGCCGCTGCGATCTCAAGCAGCGTTCACAAATGTTGAACAAGTAACAACCCTTCACGATGAAGCACGCCCTAGGTCCGCGGGGTTCCTCTTTTCTCCCCGTGACCCTTCAATTTAATCAGCCTCATTCAGTCTACCGCGAAACAACCTGCCACATGGTGGCCATTGTGCCCGTGTACTGGATATTATTAACGGCACCCTCTAACGCCGTGGTGGATCGTTTCGTCAGTCTCTCTTCTCTGCTCCTCTTCCTCTCTTTCCTATTCATTCTTCTTTTTTCTTTCCATTTTCCTTTTTGTCTACCGCGCTATCACCACCGTGAATAAACATCGAACACCGCCATATGCACTCTTGTCCCTTCTTTGTCGTTGCATTAGTGGCCATTTACTTCTACCCCATGCGGTGTCGCGTGACTAAAAATTTGCGCGGTGAGTACATCGCGTTTTTCCACCCTGTATCACGTGACACGCGTCGCTTTTCAAAAACCGGCGAATGTTTATTTTATTATATATAGATGTAACGCGTGTATATACATATATATTGAAAGCGGACGAAACAAGTGCCGTTTCAATATGGCTCTCGTTGTTTGGTTATTTTCTAGTAACTCGAAATACGTCCTTAATAGGTTGATACAGTGGTGCGGGAAAGAGAGAGAGAGAGAGAGATAGGTTGCGCGGTCATTTCATCGAACAACGAAAAATGTTTACAATGTAATTTCATTTCGAGCACTTTGACGGCGTTTCTTTTTTTGGGGGGAGGGGGGGATATTTTGGGACGTTACGAGCTTCGAATATTACGCGACGTAGTTTGAAGTTTGTTCGGGGGTGTTTGATTTGAGGGTAAAAAAAGAAAAAAAAAATCAAACTCACGTATCAGATCCAAACCACGAATTTTTTCAGCGTTTCATCTCCACCTTGCGTTAATTTCGCTCGCCGAAAGCGTTATCTTCGCCACGTCGCCGAAGAATTTCCGATAGATGAATATTTGATCCAAACAAATCCAGCGGAACATAAAATATTCACGGGAAAAATCCCCGTAGATCAACGTAGCGAGCACACACGCGCGAATCATCGCGGAACGTCGCACATTGTCGCGTCGAACTAGAAGAGACCTTTGCTCAAATAAAAATTGTTCGCGCAGCGTGACACGCGAGACACTCTCGCGTTGCATAATCGGTACAAGTTTCTTTCTTCTGTTCGGAATATTTTAACGACGAGTACACGATTTCGCGTAAGTGTGTGTATGTGTGTGTGTGTGTGTGTGTGTGTGTGTGTGTGTGGCACGTATACACGGATAGTTGCTTCAGAGACCTCTCTGAAAGTCGGATCTAGCACGGACCTCTAGCATTCCGGAACTCTGTCCCATCAAACTTAATGGCCGCAATGGAGGACACAGCACTTGTAAAATAAATTACTCTGTGCTTTTTTTCTTTTTTCTCTTTTCTTTTTTTTTCTTTCCCTCCCTCTCAACGGTCGTTGCGTCTTAATGTTACAATAAACGTCCGCGGCGGTGACTGATTGATACTCACAATAGGAACTGGCGGCTAGTTGGAGATGATCGATATCATCTCGCGCGGACAACGCGTGAGCGCGGTTTACAACCGATGCCAGGACGGAGGCCATTTTTTAACGTTTAGCTGTTATACGCTATCGGCCGTAGATCGATAGGGAATTACACGGATTTAAAATATTTTATAGTCGCGTCTCGCTCTCTCGCGGCTGAAACATATATACTGGCTGTCCGTGGGGGAACTTTAAGGAAGAAATGATTCGTTTGCTCGTGAGAGTATCGGAGAAATTAAAAAAAAAGAGGAAGGGATGGGGCGAGCGGAATGGAGAAATAGAGTTTCACAAAGCCCAAAATATTTCTTCCATTGGCAAGACAAAATGAACGTTCTTCGTGAGAAGGACCATTGCTTCGATAAATTACTGCCGTAGGGAATGTAATATGTGCTGTTCGTGGTAACACTTTACCAGGAAGAAAACGAGACGTTTCTTCGTGGTGCTGGTAAAAGCAGGAAAATTAAAAATTGGAAGGGGAGAGATGAAGTTTCACAGCGGGATATCCTTATCTATCGATCGAGTCTACCAGACGAGATCTACAAGAAAAATTGTACACCTAGCATTTTGAAAACTGTTTCACTACTGTATCGAGGAGAATGAAACGAATCGTTCTTTTTGACACGTTGAATCAAAAGGAGGAGAGACGTTAAGAAATAATAATCGAGTCGAAATTAATTGTTCACCTACTATTTTGAAAAGTCATTTAAAGAAAGAACTGAATCGTCCTTTCGTTGAATTGACAGGGGAAGCAACGTTAAAAATAACAATCGAATTAATAGCCTAGAATAAGAATTTTGATTGCGTCGCCGCGCTGAACTGCGAATACTTTCTAGAAAGTAAGATTGTTATTCCGAAAAATTATTGCTGTTGTGAAAAGTACAATAGAAACCGAGTTCTGACCTTGATCGTTTTTTCTCGCTGACATCTTTATACCTTTACGGGGTTAGGCATCATCTATCAGGATCAAGTTAGAGGCGATTCACTTTCCCGGAAAAAGTCTTTCCAATTGCCGTGGTAAATTCATTATCGCGATCGAAAGTGGCGAAGCGATTAAAGGATGGTTTACCCGAGGCCGATACGAAGACAAATCGAAGCGAATCGAGGCGTTAGGCGTCGCTCGTTAATCATCGCAACTGCCATAGTCATCTTCATCATTATCATTATTGTTAGCTGCCACGATGGATTCGTCGATTTTGACTGATGCGTTCTATCACATCTGATATTCAATCGTGAATTAAATCGATCTCATAATCGTACTCGTTAGGCTTTTGCCGATCCTTATGGAACCACGATGACGATCGAGTTTTCGCACACTCGATGAACTCCTTCGTTCTGATAAATCCTTTTTTCATCCTTGGACAATTTCATTTTCGCGTGCAATTGAAAGCAAAGAATATTATTTTCAATGATGGACGATCCGTTTATTGCTGGAAGCTATAGGTTTTTTAGCTATTTATAATTTATTTATCATTTTTTCTTTTTATTAACAATGAGTACTACTTACAATTAGTAAATTATCTTCTTCTTTTTTACTAGGCACCACCTAATAATTCACGTGAGATATCGTTAAAAAGTTTTTAACGAAAAGAATGTGGTCGTAATAAGATCCTTGTGGAAGCACGATGACGATGATCGATGAACTCTTTCTTTCGTTCTGATAAATTATTTCCAACGACAGACGACATTTGTCGCTTGGAAATTTTTTAGCTATTTATGCTTTATATTTATATTACTTTTATTTCTTATTAACAACAATAACAATAAGCACTACTTACAATTAGTAAATTACTATCTTTTTACTAGGCACTATCTAGTAATTCGCGCGAGATATCGTTAAAAATATTTTAACGAAAAGAACCGCGGTCATAATAAAATACAACGTTTGTATCTGATTTTGTATCGGAGAGTGCATTATTTCTCTCGTGACTCGCGGATCGCCTCTTTTTTCTCTCCCTTTTTCTTCTACATTATACTCTTTTCGGCTCTGTGTCCGGCGTGCAACCTTCGGCACATGTAATTTCGAGAAACTTGAACACTCGCGTGCACGTGCCCTCGAAGTTCACGTGTTCACGTCAGATTGGAGGCGTTCAATTGCCTGGGCCGGGGATCCGGCTGAAAGCGGATCCCTTATTGCGTTTTAACCCTTTAAAATGGATAGGAACATGGTGGTTTGTTACGTTGTTTGTTATACGGACGGCTACATGAAGCCGGATTTTTTTGCTCTCGCGAAGAACGCTGCGAACGAGTGTTATTCGTTGCCATTATTTTATAGAACGTAGCTTTTTTTTTTCACGAGTGTATTTTAGTTCTCGAATGTTCGCTTCTGTTTTTTCTCTTTTTTTTCAGCAGCACAAATCACCGCTGAGAATAATTTTTCTTATTTCAAATCAATGTTGGACGAATAGTAAGAATAGTTTCAAACAAGAAACGAAATTTGGGACAAAATCATTTTTTATTCGAGATTATCCATAAAAATGGAATTGTCGGGGAGATGAAGTATTATTAAATCAAACATTCGGCGAAAAAATGAAATGTGACCGGAATTTATTTATTCTACACCATGCTGCGCGTGAATATTTTACGATCACGTCTGTTTTAGAGAACGAATCGCTCAGTTTCGTCAGGTATGTTGGGATTTTAGCTCTCAACGCTTCAAATATACAAGAACTATATTTATTCTGTGTTCTGTAAAAGAAATTAACGTTCACAGAGAAGAGACGAAAACACGATCCATATTTGATCCGTGCCAGTCAGAGAAGGAACAGTGACAAAGACGCTGTTGAATATCGCGTGGAACAACCCTGAAGGCTTAGAGAAATCGGTTGATATGGCGCATAAATCGTTCGGGTATCCGGTTGACACGCATCCGCGGATAAAATAGCGCTCTCCCAGGTAGTTGGGTCGGAAAGGGGACGACAGGGTGGGCCTAAGTCTCTTGTCAGGGTTGCCACTACAGGACGGGAGGAACGGGGCTTGTTCTATAACTACTTTGACACGTTCCACGTCGCTGTTGTCAGTGAGTCTCGCCTTAAAGAACCGCGGGACGTCGTGTAGCTCGCAGCGGTACATCGACGTCCCGCGGCTCTTTCAACCGAAACACTTGGAAACACTTTAAAACGGCGTGCTTCACCGCCGGTCCGGGCCGAAAAAAGCTTTCGGGGCCTCGAGTCGTATTTTTCGCGCCGCGTGATGGATCGGATTTATGCGAATAACGAAAAAAATAAAACGCGAACGATGCCGGCGATTTCTTCGATCGCGTCGTCGTGTCTCTGCGCCGAATCGATCGATCATTGGCAAAGTCTCTCAGGGAGGAGAGAACAAGTCCAGCTAGTGGATTTCGTTCTACTTTATGCAAACACCACGTTTCGCGCGCTTATTTATTTCCCAATTTGCAATCGAATAATTTTTCCGAACGTCGGCGTAATTTCTCAACGACGTTTCGTCTCTTCTCGGTGTGCTGACATTACGCTTAAAAAATGCGAATACAAAGAATCAAGCTTCGACGAGAATCGTGTTTCTCGTTGTTCAAAGGTCGCACGGATGTTTCGTTCGATTGAAATGGTGTTTGCGAATCTTCCGAATGCGTAGAAGAATTAATTAGCTTCCTGTGTTTAAGGTTAGGTTTAGGTTAGGTTTAAGGTGAAATGTCACGCGAAACGTGGGTTCTGCTATGGACGAAAAAAGAAAAAAAAAGAAATTGCAAAAAGTTGTTAAAGAATTTGGCTTAGGCTATTTACGTGAATTTTAAAGAATTCTTTAAATGAAATATCTTCTTTTCTTTTGTGTCCTAGGATTTACTCTTTCGTTTCAACGAACAAAAGAATTTTGCCTCGTCTTTGAGGAAACAAGCCTAGGAAAAACTGAGAATGTGAAATTTGAACGTATATTGAAAATCAGCAAACTCGAGACTTCTTATCTAAGAATTAATTGGAATTAAAAGAGAGGGAATAAAGTGTGTAATAATCTTCGGGCGTTGTGAACAGGAACTTAAAAGTTTCCTGTTCGAAGTTACTCCCTCGTCGTGGTGCTTTTTCTCCCACGAAAGATCGGAAACAATTTCACGATGATGAAGTAATTAACGACGATATCGCGTTGTTTAGCTGATGGAAAACACATGCATCGCGCCCGTATAACGATGAATTTAGTTTATTACGTACGGGAGATGGTTCAGATAAACCACCAGAAAATATCACGTCGCATTATCGATGTAACCGCGTTCGGAGCAGTTTTATCGTTCATTACGCAATGTCCAGCCGGTGAGTAGATTATCAGCAGAGTCGTTTTAATGAATTTCATCGATCTCTCACCCGATAGTTATAGCCGTTCCCCGTACACGTTCTCCAAGAGCGTTTGTTACCTGATGGAAAACATTCTCGCGATAAACAGTCTGAAGTGTTTAATTATTTTGAGCCGTTAATGCGTAACACAAGTATAATTAAAGCGTGACCTAATTAAAATCAACGCTTCCGGAATTATTTTCTCCAGTTTTAAAACGTTGCAGTTCTGCAATCGATTTTTATTGCAACATACCTAGCTCGTCGATTAATGATAGCAAATTATGATTATGTTCAATTTTTTATGATCGGTGTGATCTTCTCTGCGTACTCGTGTTATTTTGTAGCAGAGAGTCGTTGTGAATATTTATATTACTCTTTACCACCCCTTTCTAAGAATTTAGAAGAATAGTTTTATTTTTCTAGCTTTTGGATATCCAGTAATTTCGTTCATGTTACACGAGCGATTTGTAATCAGTCTTTTTCACTGACAAGCTTATTTAAGACATTCTCCTATATTCTCTGTGTACGTTACTTGATGTTAAGATTTAATCAGTCAAGTGCTACACTTTGGAAAATTACAGAAGTTAAAATTAAAAATTATATACTTATACGTATCATTTATGAAAAAATAACATTAAAGCTACAAGAAATTTCCACAATAAAAGTTGGCGTAAACGTGACTCGCAGAAGAAGGATCGATACGTTATCAGTGCAATAAAGGTCCCCCCCCCTCCCGCCGATATTTCTCAGAATTTACTTCGTCGTCCATTATTCACGCGACCGGACACCCTCGATTGTTTCAAAACGACAACTTCTCCTATAAACTACCACGAGAGTGTTCTTTTATCTCGACGTAGCCTCCTCGTCACCGGCCGAATGAATCTCGCTTCCCGAAGATACGAATCAGTGGTAGAACATCCCCGTTGACGTTGCAGATTGCCGAGGATTCGCCGAGTGTCGGATTAATGGGATCCCGGCGGGGTGCAACAATGCCTGCGCCCCCGGAAATATATCGGGCTCGGGTTTTGATTCGTGGACGCCGAAACCCTCGTACTACACCCCGTGTCGGCGACGATCCAATGTAAATCCGCGCGCGTGTACCTACAAATGTACAACGGGGGACAGAGTGAAAGAGAGAGAATGAGAGTGAGAGAGAGAGAGAGAGGGATTTAAGGAGACTCATTGTCATCAAAAGGGTCTCCCCCGAAATTCTCGGCGTGAAAACGCCTCTGCCTGACGCCTGTTTCCTTCGATTTCCTCGCTCGGAGGCACGTAACCGTAAAATGGCCGATCATCCTCAATGCGCCAGACAGATACGCACGTTTTATTCGTTCGACGAAATCTCGAGAAAGCTGTGCAAAGTTATAGAAAGTTGTGGAAGGCGCGATACGCTTCAAGTCGTGGCACAATGGTCTCGTACTCGTTGTCAGTGGTTCGCCACAAGTATTTGGAATGGCTGCCACTGGCGTAGTCGTGTGAAACACTTTGAAATCTTGTCGGGATCGTAACCTAGAGACGCGATTAACGCGAAAATTCGTTTCGCCTTGAAATCGTCATCTGTCAAACGTTTCAAGAGAAGCGCAGCGAAAACGAAGTATTCTTTTCCTCGTTACGGTAAAGTTGACAAAATCATCTCGTCGATCTCGGGTTAAAAATCTGACAAATATCAGCGGGGAGTAGAACAGTCTGCCGTGTATTGAAATTCGAGAGGAATTTGAAAATTGATCACTGAGCGTATCTTGTCGACGAACGGTGAATAAGAATAGAGAATAGAATGGAGGTTCCTATATAGTTTCGCGAGCGATCGATGGAGTTCCCGGATTGAAAGAGAGGAGTTTAGAGTTTAGAGTGGACGAACGGTCAGCGAGCGTTTAGTCTATACGTCTTCGATAAACCTTGGCAAGTTACCCACGTTACGAAATCGAAGTCGATCGAGTTCGCTCGTTGTCGGACAACTTCTGCGTCGAATAGCTCCGGAATAGCCGATAGATATTTACCTCCGAGCGTCCCAAGTATTCACGAAATTACACCGAAACTCCTCGGATATCCGGGGCTTCGCGTGATCCATGAACGACGCCGGGAATTCGATCGGCTCGCTGCTAGGGAAATTCATGGCTTTCCACGCGAATTAGACGCTAACCTTACCTCTCGTGTACAAGTTCTCTCTCTCTCTCTCTCTCTCTCTTCTCCCACCTAAATAACGATCGAAGCCTCCCTCTCTCATTCTTTCTCTCGGCAGCCTAAATATTTGTCCTCTCGAGAAATTGTTCCTCCTGGCGGACTTTTAGGAGCGGCCGCTGTCGGAACCTCGAGTTCGACCCGGTGAAACGATCCGTGTCGAATAAATACTGGCTCGTTAGCGAAATCGTCGATGGAACGGGCGAGACTGCTCCGACAAGTTCTCACGGCCAAGCTCGGCGGGCCAATTTACGAGGGAGCGACTCTCGGTGACACTCTCGTCGACTTTGGAATTTTCGATACTCGACTCGACTCGACTCGGCTCGAGGATTTTCAGTCTTCTTTTAAAAGACGAACCATCTAGTTGGAACGTTGATGCGTGAGACGATGAAAGAGCAAGAGACTCTCTCCTAGAAGCCAAGCGAAGGAAATTGCAATCGAAGATCCGTGCTTTAAAGTTCATAGTGTCTGACGATGTCAGCCTACATTCTACTTCAAACGCTAACTTCAAACGCGATAATCTAAGAAAACGAAGGTTTTCATTTTAACGAACTTTTCAACACTCGATGAGTATTGAAAATACGGTATTCTTCCAGCAAAATTGATCTTGACCGTGAATTTCAAGGTCAAAAATATTTTCCTTTCTTGCATTGTATTCTACTTATCACGAAGGTAAAATTTGTCGAAACAACTATAGATCGCAACCTGGTAGTTCTCTTGAGAAATGACACCGTGCGTACTAACAGCGACTTTATAGTTTTGGACGCGTGTCTATTTCACGTAATTGTTGTATTAGCTTTCATTAACATTTGATTTATCATAGTTGTAGCATCAGTGTGAGTCTAAATAATAAAATAATAAAATTAACTGTCAGCGTTATTCGAAATATAAATATTACATCCACGCGTCCAGAACCATAAAGTCGCTGTTAGAACGCACGCGTCCTCAGTGTTAAATGATGATGAAACTTTTTCGTCATTTTTCAAGAGAACTATTAAGTTGCGAGCCGTGGTTTTTAAAATTCAACGTCACGGTCAATTTTCCGGCAGGCTGTTCACATGTATTTCCATCAACTCGAAAGTGTAGAAAGTATCTACGATAGCCACGAACAAACATTTCTTTCCACCCTGTATAAGAGACTCGTACAAATGGCGTAGAAATTTTCGAAGCTCTCGAATTTCGCTCGAAATCGAGCAGACAACAATCTCCCACCTGTTCCAGCTCCAGAGGCTCGCGTTGGGCCGATTCCTGGGGATCAGACGAGTCGTCGCGCGGCGTTTAACCGCGTGTATCCCGCGTGCACGCAACGTTTCACGCCGATGAAACGAAACACACACACACACACACACACGGGGCGGTCTGCAGGCGGTCTTTGCAGCACGAAAGCTCCGCCTGCAGACGCGATGCTCCGCGGTGCATACACCGGGGAAACGTCAACCTTCTCTCACGAGCGTGGCAGTCGGAGAGTAGCCCGAGATCGTCTTGCGTTCTCTCGCCGCATCTGCCGGCACGTTTCAGGTATCCCGGTATACGCGATCGGAGCGCAGCAGACGCGTTGCCAGGGCCACTGGCCACGTGTCGCGAGGCCGGCTCGTTGGTATGCAGCGAACGCGCGCGCTCGTAAGGCGCGCGAGAATTTGATCAGCCGCGATCTTTTGACGCGTCGAAACCGGTGGCTGTCTACGTGGCCTTTCACCATTCGAATCTTCCTGCTCATCACGTCGATTCCTGTATCTCGATTCCCGAGCCTTCGGGAACAGGGATCGACGACGTCGTGTAAACCTGCCTCGTCCTCGTTGTCTGCTTGTACGCTGTGGTTCGCGGATATTGTTGCTCGCCACAAAACAGTTTTCCAAAGTTAGGCAACCGTGCGGCAATGGACTTGACAGGGAGTTCGCAACGGGCGCTAATAATCTGCTGGATATTGAGTATCATATAGCCGAACACTATTAGATAGGAGAGAGCGGGTTAAAATCGGGTATCTAATATACTCAGCTTCGTAACAAACAACCGAATGGCAAAAAAAAAAAAAGAAAATATTCGCGCAAGGCTGAGTCTCTTAATTGGGCCTCGTACAAGGAAAAAACGATCAAACTGTTTTGGAAAAAATTGTTTGCCTCACGGGGAAATAACATTTTCTGAAGGTATAACAGTACCCGGTTTCGACTCACAGGCGTGGATAAAACAATACAGTTATAAAACTTTTGTCTTTATTAGTTAAAAAATAGTGAAAACAATTATTTTTAACAATTTTAAGAAACATCAAATTATTCTACAATATTCGGTCTGTCTCGTAAAAAGTTACATTAATTACTAGTTTAGAAACTTTCGTAAAAAGTTCAAATTGTTTTAACGTATAAATGTAATTAGTAGAAAATAGTATTCGTAAATTAGTATTCGTAACACCCAGTGCACTGAATCAGGTCCATACTCTCTAGCCAAATACTCAGTTTTGCCCCAGACGCATTAATTTGCGAACATCAAACATTTATATTTCATTCTGAGATAGAAAGATAAAAACATCAAAATACTCTATAAGGATTATAGAATACAAATATTCGAATAGAAATGGATTCCTGAATGTGAAAACATTAAAAAAAAGACAATCACTTCACTCACATTGGAAACATTGAAACTCTTCAAGCCGAAATTTTGAACTCTGTCTGCACTGAACACCGCGATGTTGTTTGCTCGCACATGCTCGTGGCTACCTATAATTCGGTTACGTATCGAAGCTCTTATTTTAGAAAAACAATGGCCGATTTTACCCTATAATACTAAATATAATAATTTCGTTTGCGTCACGTGTAAACTTTCGCTCAACTTGCTTTAACGACTTTAAACCGCGTACACGTATTTTTCGAAAACTCATCAACGCATTACACGGTGCGTGTTTGCTAGTTAAACGTGCGTGGACAGGTGGGTAGAATGGCTGCTGCGCGACAGGGTGGAACAATGGGAATAAGATATTGTTTTGGGAGTATTGTGCACCACTGTCTAAGCGTGCTTGTTTTATTGATGAACCCGTTATTGAGCATTGTTGCTGGAATTGAACGATACGAATAATTTCATGTTGCTGGGGCGATTGTACTTGTAGGCGGTTTCAAAGTAAGGAGCACGTTTGGCGCACGTTTTATGGTGAATATATAATATGCTCAGAGAATGAGACTTGCTATGCATGTGCATAATTAATCGTCTAATCAACGAAGAAAACATTAGAATCTTATGTACATATTAATCAATATATATAAATGTATATATTAATCAATATATATCAATAATATATATTAATCAATATATGTAAATGTATATATTAATCAATATATATCAATAAAATGATTAATATATCAATATGTTAATCAATATAATTAATATATAAATAAAATGTACATATTAATCAATATATATAAATGTATATATTAATCAATGTAATGGTGCCATTAATTAAATCGTTGCGCTGGTTGTTAGTTTAATGATGCTACTACGTAACTGTGAATATAAATTGTAAAAAAGAAAAAAATTAAAAATTCCCCTTTCTCCCAACTTAAGCTCTCAATTTCACCATCTGCTCGATCGTATTCGAACGAACCGGATGATTATCAGGGACGTTCGTCACACTCGTAGAAAGCGAGAGCGTGACGATTCGGCGACTTTCTCGGCCGGATATGATCAGCCTGTGTGCAAACGCAGCACGACACGATACAGTTTTCCTCAACCCGTGAGGAGTGACCCGCGAGTGAAAGTGCAGACGATGCCTGTTGACCGTACACGCGTAGCTTCGCGTCCAGGATCGATCGATCCGGCAACCGAGACGGAAATCCTTACGAGCTAGGCGACCCATGGAATGGCCGATAGACGACTTCCGCGAACCGATAGCCTCGTCAACGACGTACAGCCAGTTTTCTGTCCCATTGAAATATCCCTTCGTCCACCCAAAAGCAGATTTCGCGTTCGACGAGATTCGGCTAGGAAAGCAATCACACTGAAGAAAAGGACTAGACTTTTCCGTGGAAAATCTCCGATGTTCGAGGTCGACGCGATGTGTTAAAGAGGATGTGTCGAGGATCATTACTCGAGACTCTCGAAGACGATGAAATCCTGCTTCGAACTCGAAAGACACAGGTCTGTGCTAAAGTTATGATTTATTTTCGAGGAGGAGAAACGTGTGTTCGAATCGCTCACTTTCGAACTCACTTCGGACAAATTTTCCGCGTTAAAATAATCATTCTAACGTAAGAACACTGGTCCAGGGGCGACCTCGTAGATTTATTTTTGTGTAAATAGGCCCATATTGTTAAATGGAATTTACACGTAAGTACGCGCGTGGATGGTTCAGGCAACGAATCTCCAAGAGTTTCGAAGAATTTATTTCGTTCGACGTAGTATACCGGCGTTGAGATCGTTGTATCCCGCGTTAGTTGGCTTGTTAGCGGTTAGTGATGAAGTTCCACGTTCGGAGCGCGGTATCTCCAATGGCCGGTCGCCATAACAAGTAACGATTTATGTGTTAATATATCGTGGCTGGGGCGAGCTGCTTTTCGAAACCGATTTCTCTTTCGTCCGACGAAACGTATATCCGTGAAATAAGAAGTGAGGTAGGAAATCCAGTGACTTCGAGCCCTTCGAACAAGGATATATGCCATACGTTGAATAACCGCTGCCTGGAATAGCTGTCAAATCCAACTTGAAACTTTAAACATCGCTCGCTCACTTGTACAACTAGGCTACCACTAAACGGAGTTATTTAAGTCGGCGAGATGTTTCGAATCGAATCGAGTCGAATTTACCTCAGGTCGTCGAGATTTGTTTACGAACAAATTGTCCTTAAGATTCAATCTAATCGTGAGGCACCTAGATTTAGAGACCGTGATTTAACGACCGTGGTTTAACTATTATTATAAACAACAAAAGCAAGGCTTTGATCTTTAAACAGGGTTATGCATGACCAATGGTAATTCACGTCGGATTGCGAAAATTTACAGCGTTTCAGTTTTACTTGGTATTTCACATTCCCCGCGATCGAGATCAGCGATAAAGTGAAATTAAATTACGAATTCCGTGAGTGAGCGAATGATTTAAAATCCCGAATTGTCACGGTCTTCCATCCAGCCCGTATAAAAATACAGACGGACAAGTCTGATTGTTCTCTGCGGAAAGTTCAAGGTTGGATCACGAAGATATCGACGTTTGGCTGGTTAAAATAAACCTAGCGAACTCGGCAAGTATCCTCGTAACGCATTGATAAAATCAATCTGTTAAGCGATCCTCGCGCGCGTTAAACGCGCAATCTACAAGTTGCCGAGTGAAATTGATTCTGTTATCGAATTTGCTCGAGTTGGACTCGGCTGACTGATGTGTTTTGGATATTCGGGGATTACGAGGATAGCGTCTGGCTTGTCCAAGTCATTACTATCTCAAGTTGTGTACATCTTGCGTTCAAGTTTCGGCAAGTCCAATATACACTATAATGCGTTCCCGATTCTACGCGATTAGCTAAATACTTAAATAGTTGACTAGTTGAGCTATCATTGTTGTTTCAAATTGTTGAAATACATTCTCTCCGTGATGTAGCCTCTGCTTGGAAAACGCGATGGATCAACGAAACGATCAGAACGATGGAATATTTCGTAATGATGTTCTTCGGTTTTTTGAAACTTTTCGATTCTCGCAATACTCTCGAAGTTCTCTATTTCTTCTTCTTCTTTTTCTTCTTCTTCTTCTTTTAATACGAACTACTTTTCATTTTCAGAATACACATGATACTCGTACGTTTTTCACATGCGGCAACAAAGGAACTTTTTACCGCTTTAGATTTTTTTAATGCTCGAAATATAATAACTCTATTTTCCGCTCGGGGAATTGAATATTCCAGTGAAAACGATTTTTCATTCTCTAGAATTTTAATTCACGATATACAATATTACATTTTCCACCGCGGAACACGTATAATAAAAGCACGCGGTGCTCTGTCTGCCGTACAAAGCGATACAGACATACTCGAAACTAGAAAAAAAAAAATTTGGCGTTTTAATTTTCGAAATGCTGCGCGCTCTTTTTCACGCGGAAAAATAAAGCATAATCGAGAAAATGAATGAAACGTCGTATCTTGCATCTTCTTTAGGAACGACGCGAAGCTTCGATCATACATTTCGAAATCGTCGAATCGTTTCATTTCGACCGTTTCAAAGGCTGTGTTCTGACGACACGTTCTCCGCGATTAATCCGCGAGATGTTCGCCGAGGTTAATCAAGTATTCCAATTGGCAGGCAAGGTGGTTAATCTTTGACCGCGGCACAGGAAGCTTGGTATCAGCTTGGTACTACGAATAAATACGTAACGAAGTGTGGAAACCCCTCGCGCTCGAAACTGTAAACGCCTCCATTCGTCATTGTGCGCGCAGTCCGCGGCTCCGAATTTATAATCCCACATGTTCATCCGGTTTATACCTCGCGTGATTCATCGCCTTACGTGCACGAAGCGTGCGACAGATGAGTAACCATCTTTTCGAATCTAACGAAACCATTACATTGTACGTGCCGCGCGCACGAGAGAGAGAGAAAGATAGTTGTAGATTGTAGATTGCAGATATCGATGCCTAAGAAGCGTAGGAAGAGCTTCAATTTTCAAGAGGCTCTGAGTTGAGATGCGGCACGTGATGTGTCGACTCGGAGAATTCGAAGGCCATGCGGAAGACGAACCAGTCAACCTCGCTGAAACAAATCGTGCGATTTTTTTTCTTTTTTTTTTTTTTTCGAGAAATCAAGCGTCGAATATATGCACGGTAAATTCGCGAAGAGCGAAGTTGATCAGTTTGACGTTCGAACGACGTTCGAAATTGAGAAAAGAAAGAACACTCGTGATGTGTTTCTCTTTTTTGAAGTTCTAGGTATAGTTCGAAGGTCGTAAAATAGATGGCGCTGGAGGTACATGTTCCTGATCTTCGGAACTACCCCGTAAATAAAGAAAAAAAAAAAAAAAAAAGAAAGGAATCTCAATTGAAAAGTAACGAAGAGTGGTAGCGAGACCGTGGCAAATTTTCCGGTATAAATATTTTTATTCTGTATATATATATATATATATATATACACTGTGGTAAACAGAGGGCAGAACGACGGCCGAAGAACGTCTTAACCATTAAGAAACTAGAGTTCCGATTTCGAAGAAGAAGCCAGACAACTTTTTCTGCCCGTGTTCTCAGTTCATTCACGCTGAGTCGAGTATTGATACATGTTTACATTCGTTAGGTGTGGAAAGTACGTGTTAGAACGTGTTAAAGTTTCTGGATGGCACGAGAGGGCAACTCTAGAGGCTGGTGTTAATGATTCTAGATCGCGTTTGGGTACGGTACAAGGATAAGCGTTAATACTTTCAGTCAACATCGCTGACTGATTTTTAAGCATTACCGTTTAGAAAGTTTCAACGTGGAAGTACGACGACGCGTTAACACCGTGTCGTTGTTATCGCCGATAATTAAATCGGTGCAAAAACATCTCGAGCGAGCTGCTCTTGTTCTTCCTGCGACATTTCCACTTTGCGTTTCATAATATTTATCCTTCGATACTCGAATACGCGACACGTGTAACGTAAAACAATGTTAGAATATTTCGAACAATACTGCGAATATTCTCTCGATTTCTAACCTAAAAACACGAGCGCAAAAAAACCTGGCAGAATCTGTCCAACGAGACTCGCATGTCCTTCAATTTCACGTAGCAGCTTCCCGAGAACGTTTGAATCAAATTCAAGCCATGACTTCTCTACTAGCGGAATTTTCTCAAACAAACTTCCAACCAGAAAGACCTGCCCTCCTCTGTCCCCCTCCCTTCCTCCCTTCCACCCTCCTGTCGCCGCTTTGTGTACCGGAAGCGGAGGACGCGTGTACAAATCAGCGGTGGGGACCCATAGACAACAAATCACAGGGGTTGTCCGGTCGAATGCGAAAGAACACGAGGCTGCTCGTCGCCCATTAAGCACCGACAACCCTGGCGTAGGTAAGAAAACCGGTCGGCGGGGGAGGGAACCCTCGAAGAGAGAGAGAGAGAGAGAGAGAAAGAGAAACCGCTTGATAAATTAACTGCGGCTCGTACGCCTAGGAACCAGTTTCGTGTTTACCTAGTAAGTAGTGTTGTCAGTCAGCTGGTTTGTTGCATCTTCGCAACGAGGCAGCCGCCCGTGGCGTAAAACGCTAGCACGCTTACACGCTCGCGTGTACTCGCGTCCTCTCTTTACGTGCGTGCGTGCGTGCGTACGTATGTGTATGTTGGAACGAGTGTTACGCAGAGAGAAAGCAAGAGAGAGAGAGAAAGAGAGAGAGAGAGCGTTACTATATCGTACATTCGTATTCAACGGGAGGGAATTCAGTGGGGACCGTTGGAGGGATATGTCTTACGGGTGGTGGAGGTAAAATTGGCCGGCGGTGGGGGAAGAAGTGGGGGTTGCTGCACGCCGGCAGTCATGCAGGGTGCGTGACCGTCGATAGAATAGGGATTCGAAGTCGGAGTCAGTTGCTGTCGGACGTTCACGGTGGAACGTTTTCACGTTCGTCCGCTCTCCCATTTTCCGACTTCTTCGTTTTCCACCTCTTCTCGCGCACGTAGTTTCTCGCACGAGGTTCGATCCTTTTATCCGTCGACCGCCCCGCTGGCAAGTACGCTTGCTCGCAATTAGCAATAACTGTGGTGATAACGTTCGTTTCTTTTCTCCTTTTTCTTTCTTCTTTTTTTTCTTTTTAACATGTAAAATAATCGTGGAAGTAATCTCAGTTGGTGTCAGTCAGTGGTTATGATCGATCGGTGTTTGCTCTATTTGTACAAGCACGTCGGGCAACGTCGTCGCTGGAGATTGATCATTCTCTTGCTTCGTGGTCGTGCGGCGCTTCCTCGAGCCGTCGAGCAGTGAAATTCGCCTGGTGCGCGGAGGATATATCTCGTCTCTCTTCGTTCGGGGAAGAAAGAGAGAGAGAGACGGGGAGAGAAGAGCGTCTCCGGATCGGCTCGGGGACAGCAAGTGAGACTATGAGTGCGTGACGACGACCGCAGCACGAGTCGCAACGAGTTACGACGACTACGGCAGTCGTAGTTTGCAGTCAGTCTGTGTGCGTGTGCGTGTACGTGTGCGTGTGTGCGCGCGTGTTTGTTGCGGCGAGCAACAACGACGCAGCAACGCGTGCGACAATTGTTCGGTAATGGAGTGGAGACGGGTCCGTCGACTGGCGGCGATCGTCGTCTGCTGCCTGACGTGGTTTTTCAACGTTGGCACGACAGACGGCCGCAGCATCACCAGCCTCGAGGCACCGAGCGGCTGCGAGTGGAAAAAGGAGGACGGAGAGGAGGGTGAAAAAGCGCTGGCCTGCAGGGTTAGGACTATCGCCAACGTGCCCAGTCTAATTGGCAATCTCTCGGCCATTCAAGTGGACTCGATCAGCTCTTTGGCCTTGGAATGCAGCGACGTACTGTTCTTCGAGAGCCAGATCGACGGGCCGCACGGTTTCTTCTCGCCACTGCCACGTTTGGAGAAGCTTCGCGTGGATTACTGCAAGATACGGTATCTGCCGGGCGGTGTTTTCGCCTCCGCGCGCAACTTACGCACTTTGTCCGTGAGAACGCACAACGGCGACTGGTCGGCGATGACCCTCGAACTTCACCGCGACTCTCTCCGCGGTCTCACGCATCTACAGCATTTGGACCTGGCCGACAACAATCTGTGGACGCTTCCGGCCGAGCTGCTCTGCCCGGTGCAGAGCCTGGTCACGCTGAATCTCACGCGCAACAAGTTACAGGACATCGTTTCACTGGGCTTCTCCGACTTGGTCGAGTCGTGCACGCCGAGCCTCGAGGTGCTCGATCTCAGCAACAACGACCTCAACACCCTGCACGATCGAGCGCTGAGCAATCTGCGAGGCCTAACGGTGCTGAAGCTGCAGGAGAACGTGATCACCGCGGTGGGCGATCACGCGCTGGCCGGGCTGACCGCGCTACACTCGCTCAACATGTCGAGCAACCGGCTGGTCGCCTTGCCACCGGAGTTGTTCTGGCGAACGAAGGAACTCAGGGAGCTGATACTCAGCAACAACTCGCTGGCGGTGTTGGCACCCGGCCTCCTGGACAGTCTGGTCGAGCTGCAGATACTGGATTTGAGCAGCAACGAACTGACGAACCGCTGGGTGAACAGGGACACGTTCTCCAGGCTCGTACGGCTCGTCATTCTCGACTTGTCTTTCAACGCGCTCACGCGGATCGACGCCCATGTGTTCAAGGGACTGTACAGCCTACAGATACTGAAGCTCGAGCACAACGAGATCGAGACGCTGGTCGACGGGTGTTTCGGCTCGCTGACCAATCTTCACTCGTTGACACTGTCGCACAATCGCATAGCGAGATTCGACCCGGCGCACACCGTCGGCCTCACCACTCTCAATCAGCTTTTCCTCGACACGAACCGACTGCGAACGCTTCATCGCCACGTGTTCGACAATCTGACCGGGCTGCAGGACCTCTCGCTGCGGGGCAATTACCTGACGGAGATCCCGCACGCGGTTCGCGTGCTCCGTTCGCTGAAAACGCTCGACCTTGGGAAGAATCACGTGTCTAGGATCGAGAACGACTCGTTCGACGGGCTGAGCGAACTGTACGGGCTGCGGCTGGTGGACAACAAGCTGGAGAACGTGTCGCGCGAGGCTTTCGCCGCGTTGCCCGCGCTCCAAGTGTTGAACCTGGCGAACAATTACATCCGTCACGTGGAGCAGAGCGCGTTCTCGAGCAACCCGGTGTTGCGCGCCATCCGGCTGGACGGGAATCAGCTAACGGAGATCCGTGGCGCGTTCACCAGCCTGACGACCCTCGTCTGGCTGAACGTGTCGGACAATAAGCTGCTGTGGTTCGACTACAGTCATCTGCCGGGTAGCATAGAATGGCTGGACGTACACGCGAATCAGATAAGCGAACTGGGGAATTATTACACGGTGAAGAACACGCTGCGTATAAAGATGCTGGACGCGAGCTACAACCAAATCGTCGAGATCGCCGACGCGAACGTGCCCGACAGCGTGGAGACGTTGTTCCTCAACAACAACAGGATACGCGCGATCGCGCCGGGAACGTTTCTGCAGAAGAGGAGCCTGCAGAAGGTCATGCTGTACGAGAACGAGATACGAAGTTTGGACGTGGCGGCGATAGCGTTGCAGACGGTGCCGGATGACGAGGAACTGCCTGAGTTCTACATCGGGAACAATCCTCTCCTGTGCAACTGCACCATGGAATGGTTGCCGAGGATCAACGAGATGGCACGCCTTCGACAGCATCCCCGAGTGATGGATCTGGACTCGGTCACGTGCGAGATGGTGCACGCGCGCGCCACACCGCGACGACCGTTGCTGTCGCTGAAACCGAAAGACTTCCTTTGCCAGTACGCGGCGCATTGTTTCGCCCTGTGCCATTGCTGCGACTTCGACGCGTGCGACTGCGAGATGACCTGCCCGGACAATTGCTCGTGCTATCACGACCACAGCTGGTCGAGCAACGTGGTGGACTGCTCGAACGCCGGGTACAAGCACGTGCCCGAGAGGATCCCCATGGACGCGACCGAGATCTATCTGGATGGGAACGAGCTCGGCGATCTCGGCAGCCACGTGTTCATCGGCAAACGAAGGCTGGAGGTGCTGTTCCTCAACAACAGCGGCATCTCGGCCATTCACAATTTCACGTTCAACGGTGTCGGCGCGTTGCGCGTGCTTCACCTCGAGGACAATTCGCTGCGCGAGCTACGCGGCTTCGAGTTCGATCAGTTGGAACGCATGTCCGAGCTGTATCTGGATCACAACGCGATCGCGACCGTCGGCAACACGACCTTCAAGAAGATGAAGAACCTCGAGGTGCTGAGGCTGGACAGCAATCGGATCGTGAACTTCAGGCCGTGGGAAGCGTTGCCGAGCGTGGGTGATAGCACGCGAGTGGTCGCGCTGGAGGGTAACGCATGGAGCTGCGAGTGCGGCAACGCCGCTAAATTGCGCGGCTGGCTGGCCGAGCATCGCGGCGACCCGGAGAAGATGTACTGCCGCGACGGCGTCGAGACTCTGGCGCAGGCTATGAAGCGTTGCGGCGATCCGTCTACCGAGGCCGTCAGCCGTTCAGGCATCCAAGAGATCCCCCTGCTGGGTGGCAACTTCGTGCCGCTTTTAGCCGGCGCGTTGGTCGCCGTCATTGCTATTTGCCTGTTCGTCGCGCTCGCGTTCGCATTCCGGCAGGACGTGCGCCTGTGGGCGCACGCACGTTACGGCCTACGGCTCGGCAAAATGACAACGACGCCGCCGGACGAGGAGAGGGACCGTCTCTACGACGGCTACATCGTCTACAGCGAGAGGGACGAGGACTTTGTCTCGAGATTCCTGGCCGCCGAGTTGGAGCAGTCCGGGCTGGCGCTTTGTCTTCACTGGCGAGACTTGCCGCCGGCCAGGCCGCAGGAGGCGGTACCACCGGCAGCCGCCGCCGCTCGCCGCATCGTCATCATCTTCTCGCCGGTGTTCCTGGCCAACGAGTGGCAGCACGCGGAGTTCCGCGCCGCGTTGAGGACCGCGCTCGAGAACATCAGACCCGGCGCGTCGAGGAAACGACGCGTGGTCGTTCTTCTGGCCACCGAGGCGCCCGCCCTCGATCCCGAGCTCCAGCTGTTGCTGCAGACCTGCACGGTGGTCGTCTGGGGCGAGAAGAGGTTCTGGGAGAAATTACGGTTCGCGATGCCGGACTCCGTGGCCAGCAAGAGGCGCGACAGCAAGAAGGTGAACGACCGAAATCGCAAGCCCGCGGCGCGTTACACCGCCGCGCCGTCCGCCGGCGACGTGTGGACCAAGCCCAATGGCGTTTTGGTCGCGCCGGTGCACGCACCCACGCCCACGCCCACGCAGTCCACCTATGTCAGCTCGGCGTCCAGCAGAACGGAGGACGAGGACAGCGGCGCGGAACATCAGCACCAGCACCAGCATCAGCATCACAACCAGCACCAGCATCAACATCAGCATCCCGGCGGTTACAGCGCGTTGCACGCCGGGAACGCGCGCCCGGCCAGCCTCTCCTCCAGGGGCAGCCATCTTTACAGCACGATACCGGAACCACCGGTGCCCACCGCACCTCCTGGTGAGGTCTTGACGCATCCAGCCAATCCTCGTACTTACTTCGTCTAGTACAGACGGTCGTCGTCGTCTCTCGTGCGACGATCCGCTATGAACCGTGTTGTCAGAGGCTGGACTCTGATGGAGCCTGCGATTGTCAAAAACTCGCTCTAACGATATATGGGAATGTGAGAAAGAGAGAGAGAGAGAGAGAGAGAATATAAATTGGAAAATGAAAGGAAACGAAGCGAGAGAATGCGGGAACGCATGGGGTCGTTGCGGTGTGTAGCCAGCGGTATTTGTACAGTTTCGTTCATTGCTCGCGATTGACCGATGATGATTCGCCCGACGTCGCTCTGTGTTTGTTCTTCCACTAGAATCGGTCGACTAGAGAGAGATCTTCCTCGGTGTTTCCGCGCGCGTTACAGAACGAAACGGAACGAAGCAGGGGATGAGGGGATCGTTTATGCAGGGGGTCGCGGACAATCGGTATCGAGAGTATCGCCTCGCGAGAAAGTGCTTTCCAGAAGACGCGAGGCACCCTCGAATCACCCTTTCCGTTTTACCTCGGCGTTCGAGTACGAGTACGATAGAATTCTCCTTTGTACACGCACGTGATCGAGTCATTATTTTTTAACTTGCTAGAGAGAGAGAAGGAATTTAAAATGCAGAGTTTTCCTCTTTACGACGACACTTTTCCTCGGATATATATATATATATATATATATATATATATATATGTGTGTATGTATATGTATATGTACTATATGTGTACGAAGCGAAGAGTAAACGCTTTAGGTGATAAAGGAGAGCAAGAGAGAAGAAAGAAGTAAAGCATAACAGTCAATGAGGACATAGACTCTAATTATTGTTCTCGTCACATCTTTAGGGCCTAAAATGAAACACCGAGTTAAAAAAAAAGAGTTAATGCAATCCCAGAGATTCGAAGTAGGTTATAGAAATTCTTCTTCGTTGTTGCACGATGTCACCTCGTTCAGAAGTCGTCTCTTTCTAAAAACGAACGAGAAAGAAAGAAAGAAAGAAAGAAAGAAAGAAAGAAAGGGGTTCTCGTGACGTCGAGAGTTTCGATCACGCTTGAAAAACACAACTCTCTCAGACCGTCGTCGTCGCTTCGTCATTGGACGAAGTCAGCGTTTCGCCGATTTCGCCGCGCACCTCGATCGATCAATCGATCGCCAAGGTTTTCATCTTTTTCCCCCCTCACGTATGTCTCACGTTCAGTTTCCATTCGTTCGCGAGTTAAGCCAACAAATCAGCGCCCCGTGATTTTTATGTTTCTACGTTTGTTCTATGATCCCGCGACGATTGCCACACGATAGACGTTTGACAAGGATCGATGAGTTTTCGTTTTAAGCTATCCGTGTGATTTTGTTTTATGTACGACTCGAGGGTTATCGCGACGAGGTTTCCACCGAGAAATAAATGAATTTTCCAAACGATACTTACCTTCGAACGATCGGAAGAATTCGAAAATTTCATTGTTTATTTGACAGAAGTACGCGTTTGACGTTTCCTTTGATTTCTAACACTTGACGCTTTCGTTTCTTTAAGAATCGTGATCTTCCGATCGTTCCGATTGTTTTCCAACAGAAAGGCGAATTAAAAGAGAGAGGGATCTCTGTGTTTCTCGTAGAAATTTCTTCGCCGAGCGATTCGAGGACGAGAAACCGTGGTAAACCTCGTGGCAACCTCGGTGTCTCTCAAAAAAAGCGACAAACGCGCCGAGCTTAGCTCGAGGTTAATTTTTATTTTCCAAGGGACAATGTCCGTTTCCCTCAGCGTTCGACGAGCGTTTACCTCCCGTGGTATTCTCTTCTATTTAGATTCTCCCCCCGCGAACGATCGAGCGTGGTACGATGGACCGCGATCGAGCTGGCGCTTTCAGGATCGTCGAAACCGTTCGAAGCGGGCCGGCACGGAGACGAAAGAGAGAAAAAAAGACGAGAATGTCGTGTGTGCGCTCCGTGATCCCGGAACGAGCCTCTCTCTTCTTCGTACGTTTTCCATCCCTCCACCCCTTTACCTCTCCCCCTCAATCGTCTTCGGGATACGGGATTAACACACCCCTAGTTCTCATTCCTGTCGTTCGTTCGTCAATTCGTTAGCTAGAGAGAAAGGAATTTAAACGAATGCGTGGGAGTATAAAAAAGAGAGAAAGCGAGAGAGAGAGAGAGAGAGAGAGAGAAAGCTTCTCTGAAAGAATTGCGCGCATGTTGAAGAGAGACTAAAGAGAACAAAAAAAAGGCTAGTTATATGTTGAATATATAGATGGATCGAGGAGAGAATGAGAGATAATGAGAAAATGAAGAGGAAAAGACAGAGGAGGAGACGTCTAGCGACACACACACCTCGTTCCTAAGATTCACGACTGTCTTTTTGCGAGAAAAAGCAACGGTCGCCAAACGCTTATTAGTCTGTAAGTGAATACCTCCTGTAAATACTTGTGTATAATCTGAACGTTGTAAATAACTTCACGTACACTTCTCGAGCACATCAAAGTGGCCAGGCACTTGTACCTATATATAGGACTATCTCTGGTCTCGGGAGAAAATTTCTCGACTTCTCTCCAAGGAACTTGCGGATTTATTGATTGTATTGTATTGTTGTAAATACGCTCATCGGATCACGCGTATATGTATATATATATATATACATATATGTATTCACGGTCTGTTATACGTGATTATTAAATTATATAATTGCCACTTTCCATTTCAGCAAAGAACCATACGAAATAAACACGTTTGTTTTGTAAAAAAAAAGAAAAAAAAAGAAAAAAATACAAGAGAGAGAGAAAAAAAAAGAACGAACATTCTTCTTTTTTGCTCCTTTGTCACTTCGGCCGTGAGAAATCGCGTTCGGGTCAGCGAACGCGGCTAACTCGAAAGTTTTCCATCGAAGGAAAGCCCCAACCCTCTCCCTCCTCCGCCCCGAACTTTGACGTTCTTCGCCTAACTCGTTTTAATTCGCCCGACACTAATAGCTTCCCCCCCCCAATCCCTCCACTTCGTCGAATGTGGCTCCTCTTTTCACCAAGTTGCTCTCGTTTTCTCATCGCTTTTGCTCTATCCCCACCCTCTTTCTTCTTACAACTTTTTTTCTTTTTTCCTTCTTTCTTACCTTCGAACGTCGACGATCCAAGACGATTATTAATATTGTTCGGTGATTGTTGCTCGCGTGAAAACGAAGACGTGTACGAGATCGTTTCTTATTAATATTCCGCGGTTGGACGATGGTGCAATAAATATTTTCAGGGCCGCTCATTTCGAGCTTCGTCGATAATGCTATACCACGTTCACACTTTCACCGTGAATTGTGGCTGTATCGGCAAGAGTGGCCGAAACCCGATAATCACCAGTTATTATTCCCCGCGTTTCGAGGAAATTTTTATTAGACGCTTGCAGTCTCTGATAGCTTCTCTCCCTCCCCCCCCTAACCCCTGGGGAGGATTTATGGTTCTCGCGGAGACAAGGTGCGAGAAGGCAGAACGCGGCGCATTTTATTGAATTTTAACATTTTACTGCACTTTATTCCGCACGTACCGTGCGTAGAGCAATTAACTAGTAGAATGTGAAGGTTCGCGACGTGTCTCTGCAGTAAAGTATGTCACTGTCACTTGTCTCTTTTCCGTTTATGAAAATGGTTACTCGCAGTTCCCCATCGATACGATGAGTATCGCGTGCTTGACTCGGATTTAATCCCGTTGAATTAAGATCGGATAAATTGAATTTCTTGCCTTGGTACACCAAGGTATACCAAGTTCAATTCGTCACGTGGATATTTCGATCATTCGCGTTCGCGAGTGTTTGGTTATCGAGACAGCATCCTCTCGAGAAGTTTCCTCGTGCTTGAATACAGGAAATGGATTCTCGACCAGGGCGCGAGGCACTCGAGAGTGAACCGTTCGTCGTAATGGCTCACGAAAATGTTTGATCACTTACTATGAAAAAGGAAAAAAAAGACTTTTAGTTGAGAGGTTGCATGTGTTCTACACGAAACGAGATACGAGCTTCTATCGAGGTTAGATTTCAAATGTAACGCGCGCGTAGAAGCAAGAAATTAATCGCAATGTAACATTGACATTGAAATACTTCCTTGTGCAAGTGTAATTGTACCAAATATCGTGTGTAATTTTCATATTTGCACTTCGAACTTCACCAACGCGCGTCTAGCGTCTAACGAAATTTGTAATTGTTTTTCGACGAAGAGTGTGCGAAGTAACGCGAGTAGGAGTGATCCGCCGGCTCTGGGAAAAAGAAGGAACGTTCTAGCGAGGAGAATGATTAATAAGGGAAATGATAAATCGCGAAAATCTGCATCGTCTCTGCAGCACGGTGTATATAATTAATTATAAGAGCCGCTTACCTCAAGCTGTTATTCCTGCGCTATTAAATAACTAATGAAGCGCGGAGAAATTGAATCATATATCGATAAACGATAAATCTGCCACCTATAAACGACGTATTATAGTTTCTTTAGCTATAGAAGCAGAACCTTTATCCCCATAAACACTTCGAAACGATTGTTCAATGGTTGTCTTAAATCAAAGGATAACAGCGAAACGTTTCATACAGCTAAAGTATTCTAATTCAGAATGAGTCAGTGTAGGGCTTTGCAAGCTGCATTCTCTCGAAACCATTGTGTGAAAACGCGAGGAACGTTCGACTTGTTCAATTCTGCTTCTTAAATTCATTATTTTCTCTGCATTGTATTTAAAACATTTTTTCAATTTATCCTGTGATTGAACCTACATACATAGTCTCTCCCCTCGTTCTCTCTTGATTAATTCTTAAAATTCAATATCAGCGTTTTCAAATTTTCAAACACACGCACACCTCGAGATCTTACACGTGGTTATTCTCGCAAGTATAATGATCATTTACACGTAATCAATCATTAATACATGTTGCGTGAAACATTGATTTAATTCAAATATTTTACATCCACGACAACGTTGATTGAATTGGCCTCATTTGTGCGTTGCGCTCGTTACTGCCAGATATTTTAAACGAAAATGATGCACGCACAATGAGAAGTATCTCGCGGTCAGGTGTTCAAATATGCTTTGCTCGCCGCTCCGTGTACCGAGTAACCAAGAGCTCGCGATGCGAATTCCACGAAACGCGAAACAAGGTCGATCGAGATTGTGCGCCATTAGTCGCGATGGCTCTGAATGGCTGATCCAAAGGCAGCAGCGGGCTGGTTTTTCCTCGCGCGAGATGTAACTCAAGCCCGGGCAACATTTTCCCACGCGCGTGTTAAATAACGTTAGCGAGACATTAAGCGAGCAAGACGAGCTGGAAGAGAGGAGAAGAAGAAGAAGAAGAAGAAGAAGAAGAAGAGGCAGACGAAAGGGGAGAAAAAAAGAAAGAAGATGAAGAGCAGTACCGTATAGAAAGACGATGCGGAAGAGGCGGACGATACAGAGAGACTCGGGGAAAAGGCGAAGATAAGCGGAACGCGGTGTAATTTATCGCGTTAGCGCCGTATCGCGGAAAACTGCGACGCTTCTCTTCTGCGAGTAAAACGTTAAATACTGCTCGTACGTTCGCCCTCGCCGCGAAACACCTTTATCACGGTGGCCAACTTGCCGAATAGACCTTTCCACCGGTGGCTAGCGGCCGTGATAACGCCGGAAACTCTCATCCTTCCCCTCTCACCTTCCCTCACGCCATTCCCCCGGCGAGAGAATTACGATGTTGCGAAATAGCGGGCCACGAAAGCATTTAACCCTTTCGCGAACCGTGCGTCATACTTTCGCACGGTGGCAACACGTGATTTCACGGAGCGGTGCGGTTAAGTCAGGAATTTTAGGGTTTTAGAGTTCTTTTTTTTTTTTCTCTCGGACAGGGCCAGAGGGAGTGCGATTAAAACATTTCAACGCGAACTGTTTTCGGATTTGGAATTTTCCTTTTCTTTTTTTCTTTTCCCTTTTTAAGGCGGCAGTGAGATTAAAATTTCCCGTACGAATTTCAGATTCTACTACTTGGAATTCTTTTTAAAGGCGGTGTGATTAAAAATATTTGGTTGAAGAGTTTGAAGAGTTGAATGAATTTTCGAATTAATCCGAGGATAAAGCTTTTAGAAACAGAATTTTCAGTTCAGTTTGGAATTTGATAAAAATTCGTCAGACTCCGAGCATCCTAGTCGGATAGAGAAATGCAACGAGGAACGTCTCCCTCGCGCGAGATTAATTACGTAGGAAAATCGTGATCGTCCTTCAAGTTTTCGTGCTAGTTACTCTCAGCACGTTTCAGAAAACCAAACGAAAAGACACTTGACTGAACTCCCCTCGAGCAAAACGAGAAAGTCCTTTCAAGTCTTCGTCACGCGCGATCTCTTCTCTCGTAACGCGTCCCAGAGGGTATATCGCTTATTTAATTCGCTTGAACCGCACATATGCGACGAGAGAGACCCACGGAGTCGTCTGTTTGACCGCAAAGGGTTGCAACCCTCGACGTAGTCGGAGCCGGTGCCGGGTATTCGAGGATTTCACGCGGTTGTTACACCGTCAGGTCACGTTCTCCAGCGAGATTCGAGGACGTAAGTTACACTTGCTCTTTCTCTCTTTCTTTTCCTACCGACTTGCACCCCTAAAAAAAAAAAAAAAAAAAAAGAAGAAGAAGAATGAAAATCCCCTTTTTCTCTCCCTCGCGACGAATAATGGTTTTTATCGGCAGGCATGGGACGCAACGCGCGTCGCCAGAAAATCCCAAAAGCAGCGGGGAATTAAGCGGCACGGAGGGTGGCACGCGCGACACCGCGCCGCGGGTCAAATATTTGAATGGCCGCGGGCCACTAGAATACTAGAAAAGAGCGGCGGCGAACACGGACTAATGACATTACGACTTCAGGATGCTCTCGGGCAAATTACATTTGCCGGGGCCGGGACTGCTGCGTCGTGCTGCCGCGCGGCCAGCAAATGGAATAATAATAAGAGCACGTTGATATCGAGCGGGATAGTGGGTCATGCAGACGCGTTTAATAATCAAAGTAGCCCGTCCGCGAGACCGGCCCTCTCCCCTCCCGCCCAAGTGGATCGATAATTCAGGGCTTTTCGGCGGTCACGCTGAAAAATTCAAGCTTCCAACCATCCACCTCCAGCTGTGGATTCAGACACGTATTATTGTTCCGCTAATTGCGAGACCAGCAGCAGCGTGGCAAGGACGATCGACTACAGAATCGATAATCATCTCGTGATGTTCTGGTTAAACGGTTCGTAGGAACGTTTGCTTTGCTCCGGGAATACCGCTGGGAAAGTATGGTATCTAACGGTGATCAATTAATCAGACCGGAGTCTGATAGGATCCGGCCGTAAATTTAGATCGTCAATTGAAAAAGTTAACAATAGCCGTATTCTTCTATTTGAAGCCGAGCCCGCGATTCTTCGACGCATAGTCTACTCGATTCTATTTGGACGTCGTTGATGATTTCAATCGTAATTTCTCTGTCAGAGGACTTTCACCTCGTGTTCAATTCACGTTCGATTCACGACAAAGTTTTGTCCTAAGTTTAATTAATTTCCACGTGAATCATATAAACGGAAACAACGGTGTGCAAGTAACGCATTTATTAAAATTTATTAAAATTGACACGCGGATGACAAGCAGTCCGTACAGTCTGCTTTTTAGCACAAATCGCCCGTGTCAAGTAAGATGATGTACGTGTTGCGTTAAGTAGGTTTCAATTAGAAATGGAAATTAGTCGTTAGAGGTATTTTTTGATCGTTACCTCTAGCACATGTGTATATATATATATATATATATATATATGTATATATATATATATATAAACTCGTTTTTCATCCTCTTTCTCTTTACTTATTTCCTTATAAATTTACCTGTTCCTATATATATATATATATATATATATATATGTACGTATCCACAGTTGCAGAGAGGAATACGCTCGCGAGTCATGAGAAGGTACGAACAATGCCTATAACTGTAATTACAGGTTTAATTGGATTGCGGCAGAACACATGTAATAACCAATGAAAACTACCTCGCGCTAGACGAGTCAATGTACATTATACTCTGTAATTATCGTATGAAATATTTAAAAGCTGAACGTCTAGAGGGAGTAAAGGCTTCACAATTGTATGGAAACATACAAGCTAGCTGTTGACGATTGATCGATTCTTTTCATTGCTCTAATTAAAGGTCCTCGGGAAAGTGCACGATTGAATTGATATTGGCGAAAACAAATAATAAATTATGACTGCTACGTGTTACATGTGAAAAATCGTGAGAAAGAGATGTATGAAACTACTTGTATTGTAACTTGCGACTCGCCAATTTACTAATATCACTGGTTGGACAAATTATTGTTCGAGAGATTCTCTTGCCTAAACAATTGAATCTATCGTCTCGAAACATCGAGATCAAATTCCTCCACTCGAGACTGCTCGTGAAAAGAGACCACAGCGTTTCTCCCACGAGGTAGTCAACGAGGATCGAAACAAATCGGAGACTCGTAGAATATTTATTCGCCAGACTTGTTGCCAAGAGGAGACGCAACGAGACGAAAAATCTATATCGTCGCGCATTTCACGACCGATAATTCGCTTGGATTCTTAAATCGTATCGGCGTTCATCGGCGGCCGATTTTCGATCGTTTACACGGAACTTTAATGAACAGCCCATTGTTAACGAGAGAGGAGTTTCTCCCCCTCGCGTCGATCGCGTAGATATACGATTCGCGAAGGAACGTCGAAATAAAAATAGAACGTTCAAATTGGAAACTGATACCGCGTCAATTATAACCTACCCTATCGGTTACAATTTATTTGGATCGTTATAGAAATTTTTCATCGACGGAGAATATTTCAACTCTTTCAATAAAGGATTCCCCGGCAAAACAATGAGTTTCTTTTTTAGCCAGCGCAGACAGATATTGTCTGGCAGATCGACTGATAACGCGCATACACACACACACACACACACACGTGCGAAAGCTACGAAAGCTACGATCGACAAGGCATTATTTTCTGCAAACAATGTAAGCAATCTAATATCTCTGGATTTTCATCCATCGTCGAGTATCAAATTTTTTTTATTAAAAAGCCTTGTCGATCTTTTTATTAACACGTTCTTCGTAAAACGAAGAATTTTTTAAAAATTTGTTACAAAGTCATGTATCGACATCTTAATAACATGTATACCGCATTCTATCGTGACGATCATTTTTTTCGACTGTCTGATAAGATCTACTCAATTTGTTATCAAAATAACGTTAAAGTAAATATTACTTATTGTTAGTATTTAGTATTATTGTATGGTATACTTTATATAATAAATTATTATTATTTAATACTATTTATTTAGTATATATACAATAATACTAAAAACAAAATGTTTTATTTTAAATTGATTTTTCACACCACTGAAGAATTATTTGTTAAAATAATACCTTAAAAAATTAAATTTATCACTTTGTTCCGTAATGTATCTTAAATTACAGACACCTTTTATGACGATTATAGTTTTCGCACTATTGCAAAACTCTATTGTTAATTAAAGATAATAGGAAAAGGTCTAAACGGAAAGTAAAAATCGGCCAAGCACGGAACGTGTTAACCTTCAGCGGGAGTTTCGATTCTAAACTAAATTTTTGCTTTTATTGAATACTCTAGTTGTTTCGACTAATTGCACATATTTTCGTTACAATAATTTTATCTCTACTATTACCCCTAGGTCGTCGCCTGAACTTCGAACTAAAATCGAAATAAAGATCAACGTTTAGAAAGATCGAGTTCCATCGACGACAGAACACTGGCACAATCCTCGAAACCTAAACCGTTCTCCCGCCAATTTCTAAGAAAGCTGCCACGTAAAATGGCGCTCCCATTCTCTCCCAGTCCGTTCGATTTCTCCGCGAATCCTTGCATTCGGTTTGCAGTAGAGCGTCGAAGAACGACAGAAGATAAACGTAGCCATCGTCCGAACGACGCTGGCCCGAAGAAGAAGAAGAAGAAGAAGAAGAAGAAGAAGCCGATAGCCGCGTTGTACGCGATAGCCAGGTACAGCATCGGCGTTATCGAGACACCAATACACCGTACGCAACAATTTCGAGGGTCATTTATTTTCGGGCAGGGTTCGCGTCAGGCCTAGCCGTCCCCCGGTTTGTCTTTCCCTCTCCCTTCGTTCACTTTCTCTAGGCTTTATTTCTCTTCCACCGCGACTCGTTTTCTTCCCTTTTTTTTTTTTTCTTTTTTCTCGACTTCCCTTTCATTCGTGGTTTCCACGCGGACGAGGAGGCACGCAGAGAGGAGGCGCCCGCGCTGCATCAATCAACTGTCGAACGAGCGACCGCTAATTGCGCCGGCCATAATATCTTGATCAATCGAGCGTGGGGCGTTGGAATTAATTAGAACGATGACGTGCTCGATGGAACGACGTTAGCCCCGGAGGCGGACGCGAATCAGCCAGTCGGCTTCTCCAGCCGCTGGCTGGCCAGATAGCCTATCTTAAGTGAGCAGTTTCCTCTCCTCTCTCTCTCTCTCTCTCTCTCTCTTTCTGTCTGTCTCACCGAGAGGGGCATCGGAAACAAGAAACGCTACCCCCGGATAAAACGAACAAATTGCACCGCCCGTGGTGAGTTTGGCGCCTGCCTCCGCTCTTTTCTTCATCTCTCGGTCTCTCTCTCTCTCGCACACGCCTTTGGCCCTCTCGTCGCGGGAGATAAATTCGCCACACGTTCCCTCCTACCCTCCCACCCTCGTTCGCCTATTCGATTCTTATCAACGCCTCGCCGATAAGCTATTTTATCAGCTCCGGTCGATTCTATTAAGCTTAGGCTTCGGATGTAGCCTCCTTCTTGTCTCTTGGGTTCGCCGGTGTTAGGTTTAGGTGTGTCGAGATTTCGTTTTCTACCTCTGCGGAGGATGTTTCTCGGAGGGGTTTCTTTCTCAATGGACACTGTGATCTTTGGGGAGCTAATAAGAATTGGACGTAGTTTCTTGAGTCGCTGAATTAGCAGAATTGGAGCATGCAGAACCGCGACAGAAATTAAGTAAAATAAACGTATGGAAAATTCCTCTAGAAGTACCAATTTTATCAACATTCGATCAAATTAATCGGGAATTACATTTACTTAACGTTGATGGTTAAAGTAAATTACATTAGAAAAAAAAAAAGAAATTCAAGTGGAATAGAAATAAGTTCATAAGAACTAAGAATGGAGAAAAAGTTCATAATACAATAAAATCTCCAAAAATCCACTGCCGTGTGAATCTATTAAAAATTAAACTATTTCAATATTATAATTTCCACAACTTGTACGTGTTATTTCACCGTTTCGTACTCTTCGTTCCTTACAGATTCGAAGAAACAAACAACTGCCTTGTCCCGTCGACGACACCGTGATGACCTACGAGCCTATTGCCAAATAACGCAAAGTCCTTCAGTCGTCATTTCAATTCGTGGGCGCAAGATCGTTTCAAACGTTCTCCGAGCAAAAGTGTATCTACCGAATTTCTTCTCCGGATTTAACACGCGATCGTAGCTGGAATTGTTACTCTCGGAAATCGCGACTAATCGTCTCGGTTTATTCTTGATCTCGATCGACAATAACGGGGGATGCTTAGTGTATTTTGACAGCGGCGTTTCTCGAGCGTTCTCGAAAGTCATCGTCGCGTCACGGCGAAGAATTACAAAGTTATTCTGCATTAAGTGGCCATTCTACGACCCTCTTCCTCCTCTCGCACGCTTTGTTACGACTGATTACACCATAACGGCCGTCAACAGAATTTTCTCCCCCGAGGCCGGGCCTCTTCGTCACCTCGAAATTCTTCTGACGAATCAGCGAAGAAAAACTGCATCGCAACTAGTGGCTACGAACGGGTGTTGTCGCGTTTTCGAATGAGAAACGCGTGTCTCAACGCACGGTGTTTTTCATGGTGGATGTTCCACTTCATTTCATCATTTATCTGAATGTTGGGGAAAACGTATGGAGGTTAACGCGTGCAACATGAGAGAAGCTGGCGACGAGGTGCTTCGTTTCGAAAGGTAGGATTTTTTGTACGGAACTTTATCTCCGCGGTGTGTAGAAATTGTTGCATGCTCTTGAATATTTATTCGATAGATTTTTAGAATACGCTGTATCTTCTGCCGTTAATAAAAGTATTGGAGTATTATAATATAGAGTATTGGTAGCTTTAATTTTTAATTTTACTAGAAGAACTTGCGTTTCTCCTGTTTCAAATCTTGCCACGTGGATCTTGCGTTCGAGAAGCATTCGAATTTTTAAAGACGTTTAAACGTTAATAGAATTTGGAATTTAAAGCAAAGAAGAAAAAAAAACAGACAACGCGATCAGTGAACGTGAGTAATAAATATTGAAGCATAAAAATATTCATAAATTAAGTGACGTTCATCTGTAACGAACAACGAGTAATTACAATGTGAATAATTGCAATAAAAGGGAAACGAATAATTATACAGAAATTCAACTCTCAAAGGGATCGTTACAATTACAAAACGCGTTCAATGTAACACCCACAGTGTAAAACGCTTCGGTTCTCTTTATTCGTGAAGCTCCCGCCGCGGTTCAAGTCCATCGAGACCGCATTAATCTTCGATGAATAACAAGTTTTTGCGCGGCTTAAACGTATATAACAATTCCCTGCAAGTGCTTGAAAAAGCTCCGCGAAAAATTTACAATGGCCATTCGATCGACCAAGGAGAGGAATTAATCAACGTTGTTGAATTAAGACGAGCAATGGTGAAAGAGCAGTAGAAAGAAAGAAAAGAATAACAGCAGGAGAGAACTATTACTATTTAATTTTGAAGAAAGCATTTTCATTCGTTCTGAAATGTGCGCAAACAGCGTTCCCATAAATACCGTTTCAAACTGTTTGCAGCTGTAGAAAAAATGATTCCGTTTGACGTGATCAATAGTGTATTTCCTTTCTACATGTGCAAAAGCAAATTTTTGTTAGATTTTTCTGCTCCTTTTCTTTATTCTATTTTTCCTTACTGTTATTTGTATGACAGATTCGTACTTTCAAAATGAACGAAATTTAAGAAAAAGATAAGACCTGAAGATATTTTTATATTTTGACTATTTTACCATTCCAAGCTTGCTCGCACTGTAAAATTTCTTTATAGATACATAAAAATCCGCAGTTTAATTATTATTTCCCTTGTTTTGCTCAAACGTTCCCGTCATCGTTGTCCGAGAGTTGAAGAAAAATTGACGATGAAAATTTCGAATCTATTCGACCAGTCTTCGATTTTACTTTGAGTTTATCTCACCTTGAGTTTCTTAAACAAAACTACTCTCCTACACGCGTAGACGTGCAAAATGAATTCGATCAGCTTAACTCGTTCCATTTTATTAACCTTTTCGCGATTCCTCTCCTCTCATTGAATCAGAGACATCTGTTGATAATTTTTCTCCATCGACAAACGACCGTGTGAATATTTGAATATTTCGCCGAGAGTTGATTGAAATTCGCCCCCGTATTTTCCCGCGGAAATAATTAAGCATTCGTTAATATTTCGGCGTAAAATCGACCGCCACAATTTGTTAATATCCCCTCGCGGGGATTTGTCACGCGCATTTTAATATTTCCGTACGCGCAACGATTGGCCAGGTGGTTAATATCGGATACCGGCGGTGAGTATATTCGATCGAAACGAAAGGACCATCCGACCGCCTGGATTTTCGCAAATATTCACGTCGAATTTTGTTGGCGCTTTAAATATTTCCTTCCGCGAGTTGGTGGTAATTGCAATTTGCTTATTTCGTGCCACGAAATAAATACGTCGATCGGTCCAGTCGTCGATATTTCGCTCATTACGATTCATCAATACTTTCCTTGTTATCCTAATCGGCCAACAACGCCCCCGTTCATAAGTGTTAGAGTACCTACTTGCGCGAGATAAACTTGGAAATTATTAATTGTACTTTTATCTGCTAGAAGGAAGAGAGATATATATATATAGAGTATAGTATTATCAAGAGTGAATTTGCAGCTCGTGCTGTTCAAAAATTAAAATTGTGCAGAAATAGATAAACGAGACAAACGAACTGTGGATTCTAGATAAGTTTCCCTAAATTTCATATATTTTCTGCAATTTCAAAAGTTATGGAAACAATGCGCACGCAAATCTTGGCAAACTTTTGCCTCGTTACTCTGCACAAATACGAGATCAATCATTCTCTTGATAATTTAATCCAGTGATATTTTTTGCACGAAACCAAAAGATATTCTGATACTTGTAGAGGGTGTATGTTCGCGCAAATGCTCCTGGAGTTTACCTACATGCATCTGTATATCCGTGTGCGTACGTTTCGTTCCAAGAGACCGTGAATAAAGATGGCAATAAAGCGGTGCGTTAATAAAGATGAGCGACGACGTTCAATTAGTATTAGCCGGTGTAACGCCACCGTTTAATCGAGAGCGCCGAACGTCGCGACGGTTTATTCTACTTGAACGAACAACTACAACGTTTGCGACGCTCGCGCTTGAATAAAAATTGTTTTTTGATGACCACGCAAGACACGTCGATTTATAGCTTCTTCGTGCATCTCCAGCGATAATGGTCGTTTCTCTGACAGGGCAACCATAGGGCTAAATGGGGGTGGCAATTTTTATTGGTGTTATATTTATGGGTTATTATTACTATAAAGTTTGTTTTTGTTCATATAGTTGTTTTTTTTTTCGTTTAGTGTAATGGTAATAAATTGACTTTTTCTAGTTCCGACACTTTTGTATAACTTTGCCGGTCACCCCGCTTCCGCTAGCCATCGCGTGTATTATTTTCTTATGAAGAGGGGCGCATTATTTTCAGTAGCCCACGGGCGCCGAATATATTACGACGGCCCTGTTTCTCTGATGGAAATATTCAAATTCAACTGTTCAAGACTGGACTCCGGGAATTATTAATTCGTTCTTGTTCGAAGGCAAGTTTCATCGAAACTTTTTCCCGGCTCCGGGTTTAAACAAAACGAGGCGCCAATAAAACGGCCACGGCCGGCGATCGTTCGAGTCGCGCTCGATGCTGAAACGATTAAATGAAAAACAAGAGGGCAAAGGAAGGACAAAGCGAAAGACGAAACAAAAGGAGATGGGACAAGGAATGTGGGGGGGTGGGGTGGGAGCAGAGAGCGCCTGAAGGAAAAACGGTGACGACGCTTAATTCGCAGAAAGGCCACTTATTAGCCGGTAGACGCCTTCCATCCGGGAGAGCACTCGTGAACGTCGCGACTATCGCTCCAATTGTCGAAGACAAAGGGGCGTAAAGGGCGCACGGTCGATGCTCTCCGAATAAAACGGACCATTTGGCAAGTGCGAGAGAGGGTAAGGGCGAGAGAGCGAAGGGTAAATATGCAGGAGCACCCCTGGGCCGAGGCTTGCCTTACCGGCAGAGCACGCGCAACAGAGACCGACATAGATAAATAAAGCGGGTTCGAAGAAGAGAGACGTAGACGACGGAACTAACTTCGAGAAGGCTTTCTGGCTGCTCCCGCAGTTGTGTTATTACAGGCAACCCTAACTTTACTCTCTCCCTCCCTCTCTCTCTCTTTGTCTCGTTCTCTCGCGTCGAAATATGTATTAGCGCCAGCGTGTTAGATTCTTTGAAACTGCCACGTTGTCGTAAGCGACGCTACGAAGTGCACCCTCGGTCATAAGTATCGCGATGCTTACAGCGTGCGAGGTTCGTTCGCAGAGGAGTTTGTAAAATTATTTAAAAACTATTGTCTACCTTGAAACTATTGACAATGCGCATAAGAGCAGCTACAGATTGTAGAATTTCAAAAGTTTAAAAGAATTTTGCGAATTGTTGGCTGCGTGAGGAGAATAATAATGGAAACAACTTGTCATGAGGTGGACTCGTGACGTACATCCTCGGTCACGAGAATCGCGATGCTCACCACGCGTGCGAGGTTCGTTTTTAAAACGATCGAAAAACTATTGTCTGGCTTGGAACTTGCGTACAAAACAGCTAGAGATTGTGAAATTTTAGAAAAGAATGTTGGAAAAAGAATTTCACGAGTCTCGTTTACGCGAGAACAATAAAAATCGAAACAACTTGTTATAGAAATCCGTTAAAATTTTATAATTTGCAACTAATAATTTTATAATAATTCCTTCAACTCAAACAAAAAAAAAATAATTTTCGCAAACTCTCGCATCGGTCGCGTCTTCCTAAGAGAATTCGAACCATTATTGTCAGATTTCGTATAAAATCGAGAGGTGTTTCTATATTTACGCAACTACAGAGAGAGAGAGAGAGAGGGATGGATAAGAAGTCGAGAGGGTTGAAATTTGATAATTTAAACGATCGTAATTAGATTTCGTATAAAATCAGAGGGTGTCTTAATATCTTACGAACGAGCGGAGGAGGGTGGAGAGAAAGAGATGGAAAAGAGGTTGAGAGGGTTGAGAAAAGCTAGCGACGTTGAGGGTGGCTGCCGAGGAAATTTCCTTCGATTCCAACGGAAGTGGTGGCTGGCTGGCTAATTTATTATCGGTGGATTGCGTGCGCAGCCGGGTTCCAATTATATCTCGACACCGGGGGGGAGGGAAAGCCTTGGGAAACCTTATAAATACGAAATTTCGAGCGCAGTTCTCTGCTTTCGAGCAGAGCAGAGCAGAAGGGGTGGGCAGAGGGTTGCGGATAGAGGAAAGGATCGGTGACGGTATTTCGTGAAAATTCCGGCTTAAAATTACCGTACAATCGGGAATTTCGCGAGGGTGCACCGATGTAAGTATACAACGACGACGATAACGACGACAACGACGACGACGATGGAAGCGACGCACGAGGGCAGGGAAATTCTTAACGTGCCGCCGTAAGACATGTATCGTTTCAATATCGCGATATCCGCCGACCGAATTTTCATTGACCGGAGCCGCCGATTCGGTCTGCTGCGATGTTCGTTCGATAATTAAATTTCCTTGGGAATTATCGAATATACGGATAATAAAGTACGACGGGAAGACTCGAGACGTGCCTCCAAGGAAATAAACTTGGCCCCGGGCACACGAGCAGAAGGGAAGGAGACGATCGAGGAGAGAGGGAGCATGCAGCTTTAAAAAATTCCGAGGCATTCGATACGATATTAATCGGACGGTTTTGGCGTTCTTTCTTTGCCGTCGTTTATCGAAGTAAATTTATTCTCTCGTATTTGTTACCCAATTCTCCCCAGCAAGTTTTTATGAAACGGGGCGTTCCACTCGTCGTTCGAATCGATCATTTTCCGACATCGACGTCAGAGATCTCTAACTGGGAAACTGGTATTCTTCTTTTCATTGAGAGAGCGAAGTACGACGTCGTTCAGCTAAAATATATAGGGGCGTTTAAGTCTTCGGATAATACTGGAAATTTCTGTTATAGTTACACTACCAGTTGTTCGTCCTCTCCAGATTTAGAAATTAGAATTATAAAGATTCTCTCTTGAAAATAGTTCGATGAGTTAATTTCAACCTTCGAAATTTTTATCTCTCCCCCCCCCCATGTACGTCTGAATGTAAAAATAACGAGATTCCTCTGGATTCTTCGTGGCGGCCGGAACTTTTAGTTCGATCCACTAAAAAAACAGTGTTCAATTCCAAATATCGATGGAATAAATTCGAGTTAAACGGCGCGGTAACCAGTACCCGACGAACCTGCAACGAAACGAACGAAATTCCATTTCGGCCACGAGACGAGAATCGAGGCGTAGAGGTACATATATGTACATATTTCCTGTATATATAGAGAGAGAGAGGAAAAGAGGAAAAAGAGCGAGAGTCGATGACGATAGAATCGGTGAATCCACTCGAGGAGGATCCTTGTGAAGTGAATGGAAGCCGAAAAGCCGGGTGGCGCGCAGACCCCCATAACCCATGTCTAATCCGAGTTCGTCTCGGCCGCTCACGGGGCATCTCTCACGGAGTTTGTGCTTTTGCCTGTTCGTAGCAGGGCCAGACGGGGATTCCAGTCAGTGGCAGATCGCTGGCACAGTCAGTTTCCACGACAGGGATCGGCCATCTAAAATCGTACGTTTTCCTTTCGTGATCTGCGCGGAATGGCCGATCCACGCTGCCGATCGAACAGCTGCTCTTTGACGACACGTTCGGCTCTCGTCTTCTTTCTTCTCGCTCTCTGTCGTCGTACTTTTTCAATCGTGCTAATTCGTATCAGCCTGATTATAAAGTCCGTGTTTTTTCTTCTTTTTTTAATACTTTCTGGAAATTTGGGAATTTGAAAGATTCGCGCGTTTAACCTGATTTGCATCGTTTGCATCGTACACGCGCTCAATTATTCGCCATCGTTGTCACCCGAACATTTATATTTCTGGTCCGAATGGTTATATTATTTCTCGAGACTGAGACGAAAAGACAGAGACATTTCACTCCTCGAGCAAAAATTAACTGAAGAAATTGTTGAAGATATAAAAAAGAAAAAGAGAAACTGAAAATACCAAGGAAAACGCGAAAAGATTAGAAAATGCTCGTTATTGCCATCAAGGTTTACTTTACTACGACGACGTTTAGCATGTTAGTTCGCATTTAATTACGAAATTTCATTCTCCGTCATGTTACACACATTGCTGAATAGTCAGAAGTCAAACTCGACGGTACAGCTACGAGTAAGTGCAACAAACGTATTATGCAACATACGTCGTTCTGTAGCAACAATATGCTTGGAATAATGAAAATTCTCCTACGAGATTCTCCACGTTCACTGTCTTTCGAAAATTGTTGTTCCAGCTTTCTCGGCGCGCATCACTCGATCACGAAACACCGGTATTACCATCTCTGCGAGAGAGACTAGATGCTGGTGCGTCGCCGCCAGATAATATCACGGTGCACGCCGATGCTATTTGTTCTTGGGAGTGTTTCTCGCGGCTGTTCGCAGGCTGGCTGGTCTTGTTTCCCCGGTGCGGCCGAGATTCATCCGTGTTTCATCGCGTCTCGTCACGTCGCGGGGGTTTTAATTATTCCACGGGAACGGGAACAAGCGGCAACTGCTAACGAGATGGCCCGATAACGCAAATTAGATGGCATGCCAGATCGCTTATTAAAGGACAGGCTTATTAGAAAGCCTCGTTCTCCTTTCTCCTTTTTCTTCTTCTTCTTCTTCTTCTTCTTCTTCTTCTTCTTCTTCTTTCGTTTACTGTTCGTCGAAAAAAAAAAGAAAAAGAAAAAATGGAAAAGGAAATTGCGGATAGAAAACGTGCGGCGGAATACATTTTTGTCGGGTTATTTCGAGGAGGGAACAAACCTCGTTACGGTGAAGGGTCGAGGGACTCGTCGATACGTTTCCCATCGGGAAATGCGCGGCGCCCGTAATGAAATCGAGAACTCGATTAAACATCGCCCGAACCTGACGCAAGTACCTCCGAGCATCCGCATCCGCCGAACTAGCCGGTAAAGGAAATTTTACGAGCCTTTTAGGAAATTCACGCTCGGGGGAACGCGGAAGAGAAGGCCAGCGTGCCTTCGCTCGTTTTCTGATAAGCCCGAGGTTTGGAATTTATAATCGGTGCTCGGTGACAGCGTCGGTTTGTTGTACGAACGCCACCCTTCCCCCCGCCGCTAAAGAAGCTTGAAGATAGACTTTCAAGAGAGTTTGAAACAACGATAGAAGCGTACAAGCTGCCCGGCGAAATCTCGCCGTGTAAAACGTTTCGTTATTTCCGTGGAGAATATTCACCCGGTGGATATTTCTCCTTTATAAAACGCTTCTGATTTCGAGTTATTATTTACATAGTTACAATTTACAATTACGATGGACGTTATGATTAAACAACCCTCACACACTTGACGAGAAGATTCGGATCACATGTATTAAAAAAAAATATTCCAGCATATTTTGTAAAACATTGTTACATCCGTTTGAAAATAAAATTACGAATTAAACGATTCCCCGACGTTTTTGAACGATTTCGATTATTTACGTTTGATCGACAGCTTCCTTTCGACGGGGGTTGAAAACTCGAGACTCGAGACGCGTCACGTGGCGCTTGGAAAGATCAGGAACAAAATGTTTGCCGATTTACGTCTCGAAGCTCTGTGTTTGCGCGTGCTCTCCGGGCGATTTTCAAATTTCACCTCGGCGTGTATGTATATCTGCGGAGAATTGTATGCTTTCCCCCCCTCCCCCGAACGGGAGGCGCGCAGCTTTCGTGCTCGGTCATTCTGTGGGAAAAACGTGCAACGATTCGTCAAGGATCGCAGGGAACACGTGTTCCGATCCATGACCAATTTAACCGGATACGATGGCCTAAGTCGGATGTGGCTCTACGAAACCAGCGCGCTCTGCTACGAAAATCGCCGGTAGCGAGAAGGAAGGAACGTCAGTTGCACGCACGCATCTGGATCATTGTGTGAGAAGGTCTCTGCGGAGGTGGAGGTGGACGTGGAAATCGCTTCGAAATTCGGGCACCGTGACAGCGGCTCGGAGCATCGCGATGTCTTCAGATGGACATGCTGAATCATCTCCGAAGGGATCTTTTTCTGTTTCAGCGGGGATACTGTGGAAATTTACCGTGATTTTCTGAGGTTCAGACAATGTGGCGTCGGATGTTTTATCTTTCAAGTTGGATCTTCTTGATCCAACGGGCGGTGTAACATCAGATGTTCTACATTTTCGTTGCGTTCTTCTCAACATGGTTGAAGATTTCCAAGAATGAACTACCAATGAATTTTCAAGCTTTCCGATCGATGAGATTTCCAAAGTTTCAATGTCAATGGAGAATCGTGAAATGAATTATGTCTCACACCGTGCGGCGGATAGCGAGAATACATTTCCCTCGAAAAACTGTAGAAATCCAAATGTATTTAGAAACGTTGGACAAATTTTTCATCGTTAAATCCACCGCGGTCTTGAAGATTGAAATTTTTTCTTTCTCAGAATCTCAGAAAATTCGCTATACGCTCTATTTTCAGTATTTTATTAAACTTGGAACAACGATATGTTAAGATTTTTTTGAATCGAAGATTCTTCGTCGCTTAACCCAATAAAATCGTAAACAAAACAAACAAATTTTAAGAAATCGTTGCAAAGGAGGAATTTCAATCTAAAATGATAGTGGATCTAGGTACGAGAAAAATTCTTTTAACCCTTTTACATATGTTTGGATTTTTACAATTAATTTAAAGTCGTCTTCGAAAAAAAAAAAACACTCGCGTTTATCAAAGTGGAAGCTCAATGGGTTTTAAAGTGAAACCGTAATAGTAGTAATCTCTTTTTCAACGGAGTTGTATCGATTTAAATTGTCGATAACTGTTTTCACCGTCATTCCCACAGTTGTGCTCTTCGTTGTATATTAAAAGTTGTCTGCAACATGGAGCAGACGTTTGAAAATCGCATACGTGAAAAAAACAACGAGGCGGCCCTTCTCCGTCCCTCCCCCCGTTGTGTTAGTATGGAATTTCTACCATAAACGCGTCGTACGGTCGTGGAACGATCCCAGTTGAACAATGTTTTCGCCGAATTCGTAGCCGCAACGCGACTCGAATCGTCCATACGTCATAATTATACGAAGTCCTGGGACAGGACCACCCGGACAGACGACCCACCCCTATCCATTAGGCTCTATTAAATCAAAAGCAACGACCAGGAGGAACCAGGAGGGGCCCGAGTGGTTATCGAGTGGTGCCTTCGGCTCGTTGTCCCGTTGCCGATCTATCGGAACCTTTGGCGAAAATAATTGAAATTTGCTTGCACGGAGGGGGCGGTTTTCTCACGACTGTGTGATTTATCGCGACTCGCGCGAACAAGAGGCGACTCGGCCTCGGACGATTGTTTCTGCTTTGTCTATCATCGTGGCCTTATCAAGATCTGTTGGTTAAACGATAGGTCCCTTCAGAGATTGTAGGTTTGCTTGCACGGAAATGAATTGTTAGGTGCAAGAGCGGTGTAATTGCGGTTAGAGAAGCGCCGAGAGCTTCAACGTGTAATTCGTGGAAGAAATATTCCATCTGAGAAAGAGAGAGAGGAAATTTTATCCGTGATCCCGTCTTTGTGCGAACTTGGGTCGTTTCATGGGAGCTTTCCAACATTTAGCAACTTGAAAATCGAACTTCCTCGCATTTTCGTTTTCAAATTTCAATATAGTCGCGAGTGAAAACTTTTATCACGCCCTTGTTGCATTAACAGTGCAGAATGAAACGTGAAGAACGTTTCGCAAATGTACTCGGACAACGTTGAGCAACTGCTTTATTAAGTCTGAAAACGTTGTGTCATCTGTACGCAATATTAACGTATTAAAAAACAGAAATTAAGAAAAATCCCATAATCACCAGGCTCTCCATTCGCGTAATAATTAAGTGGTTCAACGCTGGCTCTTCCGTCGAACAACATCCGGCAACGATTTCGAAACGTTACTTCGCGAGATTGTTCCGAATGGGGAAAGCGTCGCGGGGCGATTTCGCGAGGAGGGGAAGGATGAAGGGGGGGGGAACAAGGGGATCGAGAGAGTCACCGGTGTGTCTCACGTGGCGCGCTTGGAACCTGTTAATAATTCCCGGCGCAGATTCGTCGGGACATTATATTCCGGATTCGTTTCAGCCGGCGCGGCGTCTTAATTAAATCGCTCGCCGTGAACCGACTCGCGCGATTTTTCATAAGCCATGAGAAACACGAGGAGAGACTCTCACCCCCGCGCGGGTGAGTGAAGGAGCGAGAGGGGGAGGGGGAGGGGGGAACACGTAGTTTCGCCATTATATAAGGAGACGCGTCCTACAGCTGCCTTGTTCGATCGTGGAGCTGCTCTCTTTTGTCCGCCGCTTGGAAAAGTTCCTTTGCCAGAAGAGCGAGCGTTTCCTGCGAACCTTGATGTGTTTCCTCGCGCCATGATGTAAATGATTTCCAATACGTGTTCCGATCCGTTTTCTCGGTGGCTTCGAAAATGCTTCGGCATGCTCCACTGTACTTACGTGGAAATGAATTTTCATTCGAAACTCTAGATCTTTCAGATCTTCTTGGGTCTCATTGGCAAACAAAAATTTGTCGCGGACCGGACGTAGTTTATATTTTTTTTATCAATGTAACCTGTATTACTTATGAGGATGTTGAAACAATTTTTGCGGCGAAGCAATACACTGATCAGAAAAATATATTTATATTGATCAAAAAGGTGTGACAAATTTTTGATTTTAACGAGAGCACTGAGAACGCTTGTTTCTCAGATGTTAGTTCGTCAATATCTGGTTTGATACAGGCAGTGCGCCAATACGAAGAGTATTTTCAAAATGCTCGCCTACAATTTTTTCGTTCTTATTTTATTTTTTGTGTGCTTCGTAAGGGGGAAAGATCTGTTCGTAAACGTAAGTACTCTCCAAAAGGGACATCATAATGTTGGGCAGCGTATATTCGTGAAATGCTGAATAGTTTTCTTTAGGAAGCTGTAGTTTATAAAAAATCTAAAGACACTTGGCTAAATTTTTCCTTGAGTTGTATATCTGATTGCAACTGAATTGAACATTCCAGTTGCATGTTCGCTGGCAACATATTGACATCAACTGAGAATGGAGTAGCGAATATGTCAGCCGTCCAAAATAAAAAATATTTCGTTGGCTCTTGGAAATTATTCGTAATTAGTCACTCTTAACACTAAATTAAAAAAAAAACACGATTATTCGTGGTTAAAATTATTCAAATAATAAAATTCTGATTCTATTATTCCAGTTTGATTGTACGGGTTGGACGCGCCTGTTTTAGACAATATGCTCGCGCGGAGAGGAACGTTTATCGGAGAATACAAACATAATTCCGGCTCCATCGTAAATTTGGGTCGATAACTCGAATGATTTTCGTCGAATTTCTCGGTCAATTTTTGTGGCGAATTCGAGTTCGGCGACTTCGCCGAGAGCCGTCGAGCAGCCAAAGCAGGCAAAGAAATACGCGAGATGCCGTGACGTCGGAGAATTTCAACGGGGAAATTTTGTATAAAGAAGTGATGGAGTATTCCTCTCAGAAACTGTGAATCTTTCATTAGATTCCGAGCACCTTCCTTATTAAAGGGTTGAAACTTTCTAGTAAACTCGACTGTGTATAAGAAGGTTCGGAGGCGGCTGCTTCCTCTCTCCCCCTTTTCTGAAACTTCCTCTTCCTGTTGCAAAACAAAAAGTACACAAGAAGCCTCTCCCCCCTCCCCTCTGTACCCGCCCCACAGGGTTACTTTAGTATTTTACACTTCTGCGAGCACACAACGCGAACGTTTCCATCGGGGAGAATTAGTATCGGGGGAAGTTCGTCGATATCCTCCATCCATCTCTTTCTCTCGCTCTCCCCCACCGCGCCGAGTTTCCGTTTCGTCTTCGTGACTGCACGAGACGACGAGATCAACAGTTGTGAAAACGCGAGAACGGCCGAAGGAAAATCCGTGCAACGCGGATTTCGGGGAACGTGCCAGGTTTACCTGAGCCACCTGATTAGAAGTGAACGACCGTCTTTCCCGTGTGTACGAAACGGTAGCTGCTGGCACGTTGATCGCGTTCTAAAGGTGCCAAGTCGCGCCAACTCGCTGGTAAAATTAGCGTGAACGAGCTCTCGCCGTGTGTACAACGGTAGTTGCTGGCACGTTCTCTGAAAGCCGAGTTTCCTTCTGCCCGGATATCGACAAGTCCAGATTAAACATATCGGCGCGCGCACGCGTCGTTGTTCTTAATTCCTTGAGATGACACGATCTTGTTAGCCGTAGAAAATTACCCCTCCCTCCTCGTTTGGTTAGGTTTCTCGTAGAAATTCAGCCGATATCGCCGATCCGGAGACGAGGGACCATCCTGTTCTCCTGTTTGGATTTTACGACGAACCCTGACTAACGAGATAAATTCTAGTAAATTTTTTTTTTCTTTTTTCTTTCGTGCATTCGACGTCGAAGCCATTAGCGATTAGCGGTACTTATATTTATTTATGTCCATCAAGTATTGGAGTATTCTCTTCAGATGATTTTGTAAAGTCAGAAGAATTAGGTCAGGTTAGGTTTAGGTTTAGGTTGGATTAATCCTATGAGATTTGATATTTTCTTTCTTTCTTTTTATTTATTAATTTTTTCGAGAGATCGAAGATCCGCTGTTTGAACTCTGAAATCGATCTTTAATCGATCGTTCCCGATCGAACGGAAAGTTGCAGTTGTTCCGCGTTCCTCGTTATTTATTTCCGTCGTGCAGCTACCTGTAATGAATTATAATGTACATTCGCACTGGAAGCTGCCCCCGGAAAATTATATTCCACCGATTTCGCGAAGGGAAATCTGCTCTCTGGAAATATTTTTATTTGCTGGGCCCCCGTGCGTAGCTTGTTAATCGGGACGGTGTCGAGAAAATACGCACGGTTTATTATTATATACACCGTGCATTGTGAGAGCAAGTCGACTGCGGGGAATTTATACGTTCGCTAATCTCGTTAATAATAATGTCTGCCAAAGGGAATAATGTTTATTATAACGCGTGCATTTCCAGTAGTATATTGTATCGTATCGTTGTACAAGCGCGGTAATATATTGTTGTTGTAAAAATAATAGGCGCGCTTCTCGAAAATTGAGGGACGGAAAAAGAAAAACGTGTTTTACTTGTAATTGGATATATATTTTCGTGTAATATTTTGGCGTTACTGTTGAAACGTCCTCGATGCCTCAGTGTCCTCGATCAATCCTATTTTTCCGAGGGAATAGCTTATACTACTGGTATTGTCACGTATGAGGGAACAGGGTGTATTATTCAAAGGGGTCGGATGCGCTATTGTGAAGGTTGAGTAAATGATAGATGAAACGTCACTCGAGAAGGGCGGCTATGATCGGTTAAATCTAGAGAAGAAATCGTAGGGATGATCGAACGATTCTTTAAATGCAACAAGTAGGACAGCGATGCAGCAGAGCATGAAATACGAAACTCTCTTTCTCTCAGACTTTTGATCCTTCAAATTCTTAGATTTTAAAATCTCTGAATACCAGCGATCGAAATGAACAAGTTCTTTTTTCGTTTTTTTTTTTTTTTTTTTTTTTAAGAAAATTATGTTCGAACTTACGTGTTTAAAGAAAATGTCTGTTTTTTTATAGAATTTTTATAGTAGTCTTACACTTGGGAATATTTTTGAATAGTATTCTCATGGAGCGGATACTTTCGAATCTGTATACGATAAAAGTTCGATTTTTATATTATATTCTTTCGACTTTTATATTATATTCACCGAATAGTATTTAATTTGCTGCAAACTGCTGTTAGAAATTAGTATCGGTTAGTACGAGTCGTCGTAAAGTATTTTGGTCAAGAACAAGGATATATTATATAAACGCGGGAGAAAAAGGACCCACAGTCGGTTTTTAGCCAGTATTACAACATTTTCTAAATCGATAAGCTCCACGGTGGAAGTCTCGTCTTGTTCGAATAAAAGTTCTATAAAATTGTATGGTATAATTTTTAATTATACCCTTACAACGTAACAACGTTGAGAACTTTTTTAATATTGATGAACAAATTGTCCGTTCCTCCGACAGAGAAGCTTTCATCTTTATATTTTACAAGGTCCATTTTCTCTGGAACTTCTATTTGTTTATCCCTTTTCATCGGGACTTGTAACGTAAGAACATTCTTAATAAGAGAATGTTCTATCCACGTTTAAACGTCCCGAAACTTTTTCGATCCCTGCTAAATACACCCGTCTCTTCATTAACGTCGTAAAATGTATCTTCTTTTTTACGCGGTAAATTGTAACACTATTTGTGCGGTGCTTTCTATACGCGAGCTGAAAATATACATTGTTGATCGAAACGAGCCATAAAATTTATGAAAACTTAGCAAACTTCTGATACACGAGAGCAAATTATCCGAGAAGAAAAAAAGTTGACATTAACAATGAAAATTGAAGTCGAACTTGTAAATATTTCAAGCGACGAGGATAATGAGTTCGTGCCGATTGAAAGGAAAGAGTCGATTGTCTTGAATTGCGACAGTGACACCGAATAAAATTTACCTTTGTTTTCTGAAATGTCATTATGATTATACGTTTTTTGTCAACCTATGTGAATGTACGTGTTTCTACAGCTTGTATCAGCTTCTCTTTCCAATATTTTGTTTTCTTTCGCACTGACAGATTTTCAGTCAGTGCCAGTTGTCTGGCGGGCGAAATTTCCGAACGGTTGAATTCGAAGCTATCGGATATCATCAGACGCTTTCGGATTCTCATCCGTCCGAGAGAAACGCAGAACTCGCAGAAACTCAGCCGCGTCTAATCCAATTAAAGTACTCGCCTCGTAAATAAACTTCTAAGCTCGTCGACTAATCACCGTTGCCACGTTAACCGGCGGAAGTTAACTCAATCCGGGGGTGGGGGTAGGGGGAAAAGTCCTTGGGAACAAAAGCAAGAAGAAAGCACATAATACACCCCCGGACGAAAGGGGTCTCTCACTCTCTACAGCGAGCGAGTGAGAGAGAGAGAGAGAGAGAGAGAGAGAGAGTATACAAATGCGCCCGTCCAAGTATTTAATTGCAGGGGAAGAAGTTTCCTGGGGAAATCGCGAAGGCGAGCGGCCGTAAATCAGCGGATCAACCGCTTGGTTTCCGCGGGCACCGCCGCTCCCTGCCACTATTATCCCCCGTTCTAAGAAATATTTATCCGAACGGCCGCGCACAGCCAACCAACGATCCGTCGACAGTAAATCGATGCGGCAGTTAGGCATTCCACGTCAGGCCGATCGCTCGTTCGTTTCCGCAGTTAAACGCCAGTTCCGCTGTCAAATAAAAGCCTACACTACCGGCCAAAAGTTTCGATACAGCTACGCCCACTTGTACAGACACTTGCGTTGGGAAGTGGAAATTTCTCGAAATTTAATTGAAGCGAATTAATCGATGATCGACGCTCGACTGTCGCGATTTCGTGCCGATTTCTTTGCCTCTCCGATGATGTTGAAGATGTGCACTTTACTACGCAGATCGTGAATCTGCGGGAGGTTGACGCGAGGTTCGATCGAGATCACGAGATGTAAGATATTATCAACTTTTTGATATCGATTAAATCGAGAGTAAACGAGCCCTTAAAAGGTCTAAACCTGAATCTAACCTATATGGCCTCATTTTTTTTTAAATTTCATTTCGTTTCGCGTGTTATTTGAAATAATTTCGCACCTTGAAATTTACACCTGGAAACACGTGAAAGTGTCTGCTTCGTTGTACTTGCTACTCGTTTACGTCTAATAACCGCGATCGATTGCTGCGCGATTGTTTCGGTCGCATCTTTTAATCGCGTGTATATCCAACTTTTGACCGGCAGTGTATATTTCCGCGCGGTTTCGCGTGTACGATCGAGTCGATCCATTTTCGCCAAGCAATTACTAGCCGTACTGGTCGTTCGCTTGCTTTTCCGACTTTGTGTGCTGTACTTGCGTTGCGCGTTGCTCCGCGGTCCGGCAAACGATCCCGTTGTCTGCCCGTTGAATAAAGAAGGAAGAAAGGAAAGAAAGAAAGAAAGAAAGAAAGAAAGAACAGGCGGACCGATCTGAAGACCGGCTGAAAAACTCGAAGGTCGACTAACGGTGGATAAGCGAGACAAATCGTGGCCCGGCCACGGCCACAACCACGACCAGGATATTGGGAAGCGTGACGATTAACGCGGTGCCGACGCGACCAGGCCCTTTGCCAACAATCCGGCGAGCAGCGGCCAGCTCGCAGTTAAACACGCGTGAAGTCCCTTGGATCCGCGACGACAAAAGGATCCAAGGGACCTTCCTCCTCGTCTCGGCGGTCTAGGGGGAAAAACTCGCTGGTGTAACTTGAAAATAAACGCAGCTCGTAGAAATCTGGATTTTCTGCCGAGTATCGTCCTGAAGAGTTTCCTTAGTGGTTTGCTTGTTTAAAATGGTGTTAAAAATGTTTCGCTCTGGGGCAGATTATACACGGTGGAAATGGGTAGGAAATGGACTTTGTTTTCTGGTTTGAAGGCCACGTGAAAACCAGATTTTCCCTGGGATTATGATATAAATAAAGACGATTCTTCTCTCCGATAAAATAGAATTCCGATGTGAATCAAAATGGCTCTTTGACATTCTCAGAAACTTGTTAAAGCATTAGTAAAATAGGAATAAATCGTAAAATTGAATAAGCAAATAAAAATTATCATTCCGGTTTAATGTGAGATGGAGTGAACTATTGGATTAGCTATTTAAAAATTATCTGGATCTCTTAATATAGATGGATTTTGAAAATTGATTAGTATGAAAATTGCTAAAAAAAATTGTAACTAAAAAAATTGTAACTAGATCTTTAATAAAAAAAAAGTAAGGATAAAAAAACAATTTTATAAATACTCAATTTCGAATGAATTGGATTTGAAGATTCAGATAAATGTAAAATTATTGAATGAATAAATACTAATATTAGAATTAATTAATGGTAAAATAAAATGGAAAGAAAAAATCGATTTAAAGTAAGTTTCCTTGTCCAATATAAGGAAATGCAGATAATAAATTAGTAATTACCATTGCTCCTCAAAACGATATTTGACCTCGTGGAAGTACATAACCTAAAAATGCAGTAGCTATTGATAAAAATAAAATTGTTCTTTCGATTAATCAAACATGAGTTAGTTTAAAAGAATAATAGTATAAGTTCCGTCAAATGTGAATGTAAATTAGTAAAAAGTAGAAAGAAGCCCCATTTATATGAATTAATCGGACTAATCATCCTGAATTTACATCGTTTATAACATAAGAAATTCTCATTTCATAAAATAGTAAAGGATCTTCGAAAAATTTCTAAGATATTTCGAGAATCAGCAAATAAATCTCGAAGAAACAAAAAAAATTCCTAAGGTCATTGGCGATCGATTCTCGCCAAGAAATCAACGCGGTTGCCCACATTCCCAAGCAAAGTCAGCCGTAAAACGTTATATATTGTACGTAATTATCATCTCGACGTGGTTTGGAGCGTGGTTCTCAGATGCGTTTTCCAGTTGGTCGCCGTGGTTTTTCCGCCGGATGTAATCTAATTTCTCTCTCGCGGGAGAGCGTTTATAACAGGTTCCTCAAACGTTGGCCCGCGTTGGGCCGCGCCAGCCGCGACGTTTTAATGGAAACGTCAGGTTTATTCTGCGTGGTCGAGGATTCTTGGTTGCAAGAAACCGGAAGTAACGAGCGGACGAGGCGCGTTGCTAATGGATCGCGCGACCCGGCGTTCTTATCGCGTTCGATTTTTCGCGAACGGCAAGAACGCCCCCCCCCCCGGATCAAAGAAACAGAGGCAGGACGACAAAAGGGGAGACACGGAAGACGGTTGACGGGCGACGAGCAAAATGAAATTGATGGCGGAGACGTCGCGTTTCCGGTCTGCTTTCGGATCGATGGCGCTCTGGTCCACGTGGAACAGAGGGGTGTACTCTTCGTCGTTGAAAAGATAAAATCGATCCAGATGAAAGTTTCTCAAAACGTACAGCAACACTTCGCTGTATAATTTTAACGCATATTTTTATTAATAAATGCTCACGCACGTTGACTATAGATAATATTTCAAATATATAGAAGCGTTTGTAATTCATACTGTTTATTAGTAATCTCGTGCAGAATTTCTGTGACGATTTAAGGTGGCAATACCGCGGTGATAATTACTAATCCGACGACGATTTTAATAATCATTAACGATATCAAACATATTGTTGTCGGCGGTTTTAAACGCGACTTACTGTTTAATAGAAATGGAAATTTGTCGGAGGTGCACAGCGAGCTTCAAATGTTAATTTATTTACTAGACAAAGTAACGTTCGCGTACCGAAACTCCGTTCCGTATTCGTGTGCTTTCTGCGTGCAAACTGTGGGCAAGGAGTCGCAAATCCTATGAGACGCAAAAATAAACGGTATCCCCCGGCTTAAGGAGAACGTCGAGACCGCGAGTCCTCGCATAATTTAATTAAAAGTTCATTTACGAATTACACGGTAAGCTGGGAGTTAAATCATCCGCGCAGGTGTATCGTATGCACTGGCCTGTTCGTCGGTGCTTTTCAGCTGATTTATTTCGTAGCAAACGAGCAGAAAAGAAGCTAGCGAGATTAAAAAAGGTGGCTGAGTTATGGTCTGTTGAAAATCAATTGACTACCGGAAGCTATTAACAAAGAGCCCGCCGCTACGATTTTTGTTCTTTTGCACTTCCTCCTCCTCCTCTCTCTCTCTCTCTCTCTTGTTAATTTTTTCACTACGGAAACAGAAACACACATCTCTGCATATTCTGCATATTCAAAATATTGTAAATTTTCAAATAGAATTGTTCACCGTGAAATGTTGAAAATGAATCATCTCGATCAGTCTGAAGAGTATCTACTTCCAGATATCCAAATTATTGATTCAAACAAGTATAGGAAATTTTATAATTCGCCTGCCCCTGGATTATGCTTCAGCCCGAAAAAGGAGAGATATCACGTCAGCCGGCCATTAATGTGTTAATACAAAGGACAGGTAATAATAACAGCGGAGAAATGAGTTTCTATTATTCCGATTGACGTCAGCCGCATTATACAAATGCAATATCCCGGCACAAAATCCACCATTATTTCCTGATCGCGATCACACCGGTTTGAACCATGATGTACTAGTCCGACGTCACATTTGCCACAAGTACATCCGTGTGAACAGTTCTCCGCTATTTCTATCGCTTTGGAAATCTTGCCAACTATAACGTTCAATTACAGAGAATCCTTTAAAATCTTCAATCATAGAAAATTCTATGAATGTACCTACGAGTAGAACTCGAGTTTAACTTTTCACTCGATTATTACTGAATTCTACAGAAACACCGCAGACGCTCTTGATATCTTTTTCATTATTAAAGCACAGTTCACTCGAGATATATATATATATATATATATATATATATATATATAGCATAGAATCTCGAGTGAACTGTGCTTTAATAATGAAAAAGATATTCTTCTATCACGACAATTTCGCCGTGATAGATCGTAACGCATCCATTGGACGTGCAACAAATCGTCATTGAATCGACACGCGCAACGGAACCGATCCGCGGAAAAGGGGGATGAACGGAATGGTAAGACGAAACGGAAACAACGGGATTCCATTGGCATGGCGATTAACGCATATCGTGTTTCGAGGAGGTTCCTTGTACATACGAGACAGTGCCACGATTCTAAAAATCGGCAGGAAACCGGCGAAGAAAGCATCCTAAGAACCGCGTAAAAACGCGTGACGTCCTAGCGATCTACCTATGCCGCAGGGGACCACCCGCACGCAACCTGTACGTCACTTTCTTTCCTTTGCCTCCCACCTTCCCCTCCCCTTTTTCCTCCCTCGTCCCCTCTTCCACCCTTCTTTTCTGCTTTTTATTCCCTTTCTCCGACATCTGCACTTCGTCTCGCTTCGTCTCGCTTCGTCCGCTACCAATTCTCTTCTTTCTCTTCTTCTTCTTCTTCTTCTTCTTCTTCTTCTTCTTCTTCTTCTTCTTCTGCTGCTGCTGATGTCGAAGTTGTTTCTGCGTTGTATGCCTATAATGAATGTTTGCACGTGACTTGAATGAAAATATGTGACTTGAAAATGAAGTTTTTGTAACGATAAAGGAGAGATTCTGCTTTGTGAAAAAAAAGGAGTGGATTCAGACTACATTGACTTTCAATCCTCTGGATTTATCAGTCGTTATCTACGTTCTGGTTCATAGCCATTCAAGCTCTTGAAATTGTTTCTTTCAATTTAGAGAAACATGCCGATTGCACGTTTCGAAGCTCGCAGTCCAGTGACGGCGATTTGTACGAAACTCAAAGTACATTGTATAACATGGAGAGGGTTCGAATTTTTTAAAAATCACGTCGATAAAAGTTGAAATCGCAATCATTTTTATACAGCAGGGATTATCAAAAATTCGTCTGCCCGACGGACCCTACTTTCAGCACGGGTTCCCTACTTCTCTTCATTCTGCCTCTTCTTTTCCTTTTCTTCCTTCAAGTTCTCCTTCGACTTTTTCCTTTCTCTTTGCTCTCGCATATAGTTTCTCTGCCCCTCTGATCAGTCCCGTCCCCCTTTTGCGGATTTACGAGTTGACCAGACTTTACAAATGGCCACGGTGTACTTTTCTGGGGCAACGTGTCGCACGTGGTTCCTCCTTTTTCGAGGGAGTCGTGTTTCCACGACGACTGTCTGTTTCCAGAGCGCCACTACCCGCGCCGATGCAGCACGAACGAACGAGATAATAGAAAATGGGTAACGATATATCGCCTCGTAACATATATAAAAGAGAAGGGGCTTGTGTCTTTTTTCGGCTGTTCGCTCGATATCCGAGACGTGTCGCGAACTCGCGCTGTATATCCGCAGATTCGATCGACGTAAGCTTCGTTTCTGTCTGAGATGATTTTTCGTTTGCTCGTCGATTTACTCTGCCTGATAAAAAAAAAAAAAACTTGAATTATACAAAACTCGAAGCGAGTGTGTAGTTTATCAGATCAGCTCCGATATTATTCTCTGTTGATGGATCGATTATAACGAAAAACGTTAAAAATTGTCGGAAAAATGGATACAGGTCAGAGTAGATAATATATATTAATGAATATAAAATATTTTTGTTTAGTCTTTGTTACTGGTGATATAAAGGTGATAATACTTACAATTAGACAACTTGACATATATCCACCTTCTCGACAGTTTTATTTTATCTAAATGTCGTACGTTCAGCACTTTAAAAGTATCAAGCGATTTATTTACGACGGTTGTCAGCTGGCAGATTTTAGATTGAGGGATCGACGGTTCAAAGTTCTCGGAGCAAATATCGGAGCAAATGTTAATTCGCAGATCGTTCGTGTGTTAGTTTCGCTATTAACTTTGGCTGTGTGTTTGTCTCGCTTTTGCTTGATACGGAATATTAATGTTTTTGTTCGGCGATTGTTATATTGTTATTATTGTTGTTGTTGTTTGTAACGTAGTTTGACGTTTTAATGACGAAATGGATCCGATAATTATGCAGAATAGTTGAAATCTTCTTACGAAAATTCGCATTATTATCTGTAATATAATTGGGCTATTTTAATGGATATCTACATGATTGTTATTACGATCTGTATTATATTTGGATATTGTAACGACAATTATATAAAATAGTCTGAATTATTTATTCACCGTTCTAGCCTTCATTTAGTTATGAATCGTTTTAATTAATTCGGCAGTATCTCGTTTCATCATTATCAACGGCGTTTAATAATAGCCAAAGTAGGAAAATGCAAATTAAAATTACTTAATTCGAGTCTAATCTAACCTCTGGCGATCATCAGTGATTCGCACTAATTGAGGATTGCGATATTCCGCAACTTCCTGCCTGCATCTGGAAATTAATATTTTGATAATTAAATTCGAATCTCGAATCTTTTACAAACACTGGACAATTGGATCGTTAATTTTAAACAAAGTATTCATTGACACGAATTTGCGATGATATTTTAGGAATATAACGATACCACTTTCTTTTATTCTACGATGTTTGAAGCAAGCGTCAACTTCTTTCCAACATCGTGAGATTAATTTGTCACGATAGGATTATTAAGATGTGATTAATTCAACGAACACGACTGATTTACAGTTACAGCTTTATTCGTGCGAATAAAGGCGATTTCACTTCACCTTGTGAATAAACTTTCAACGAACTAACCAAAGAGTCGTTTCTTGTTTAAAAAGAAGAAAATATATTTGAACACCTGCCTTTTAACTACAGGCAGAGTACCAAATCTTTTTAAGAGCTGCCTACACGTGCAATTTCCATCAATCACGTTCCTGTGGTTTTCGCTACGATCATCAGAGAGAGAGAGAAAGAGAGAGAGAGAGAGAGAGGCGCGTTTGTTTCACCTGCCAGTTTTCGTCACGTGTGATCGCGACACTCGAAAACCAGATAACCAGACTGCAAATCTTCCAGCGATTCTAACATAATTAAAGAAACGGAACCTTTGTATTATTCAGAGTAGAACTTTGCTTCGAAATATTGCAAGTATTTTATTTTGAATATATTTCTTATCGCTATCTAAGCATAAATGCTCCGCTTTGGATGTAGAATGTGACTTCTCTTTATCCTTAAGTTTCCCCGAAAAAGAAAAAAACAAATGTAAACGATAAGGAGGGAGTGCTGGAGAAAATATTTTCGATGCCGATTTCGATCGTTGTAATTCCGCGGACTTTCATTTTACGCCCGGGCCAACAAATGTCCTCCGTGGCACAGCTGTTTTTGACAAATCTAGTAATCATATTTCATCCCCCGATGGCGGAACTTCACCGGTCCGAGCCATCGGCTGCCTCGTGTTCCACCGTTTCCCGACCAAGCGCACTGAGTTTCCGCGATTTTTTCCTTTCGTTGCGCGTGTCATGTCGCATGCAAGGAGAGAAAGAGAAAGAGAAATCTGGCGTGCGACATCGCCTCGTTTAACGGAGTAGATAGATGGCGCTGATGGCTGAGCGTCGATACGGGGACCACAGCCACGGGGTCCACAAAACACGCTACACGGCTACTAAAGTTATGCAACTTGTCAGGAGAGACAAAAAGAGAAATGTCGTGCAACGAGGTCCAATATTTCCTGCATGCCCGTCATGTAGCGTAGACACAATTCACACTGAGTTGCAATAACAGGTTGTGGAAGTTGTATAATATAACAAAACATCGTTACCGTAATTTGTTTCGTTGCATGGCGCCTGATTCGAGTCGCGGAAACTGTTCGGCCAGATGTTCTTCAGCTCAAGCTTTTCGACAATTGATTGACTGATTTTTCAAAAATGCGAGAAATAGCTTGCGATCATCCTGTTGAAGATTAAAAGGGTTGTGACGAGGGGTTTTATTTTCTTGTTCTTCTTGTTCAACATTCACAATGTTTCATTAAATCGCCTGAAGAACTGAATCACGAGAGATACTTATTAGTTTGTTCTCCGAGGTTGACATCGGAAAGAGACGTAACTACGTTGATAAGATAAGATTGTAATTCAGGATTTTTCGGCGAAGTTGTAATTCTCTCCTAGTCGACAAATAATATCTCGCAGTGACAAAATTCTATATCATTGACTATATATCATCGGCTTTGCTTCCAAATTTCACGCAAGCTATCGTTTCTTCTCAATTTGTCCACTTAGTCATAACTCGTTTAATTCACCGTTTTTTGTCTTTTTAGTCCTCTTTCGCACGTTGCACGCCAAGATTGATTGCAACATTGATTACGAGACCGTAAGAACGTGATACATCGTCTTTTTAACCTGAATTACATAATCACGTTAATTATGTGATTATACGCGCGCACAACGAGACTATATACAAGCTTCTAGTATTAAAACGAAGCCTGTGGAGTACAGCGGCCTTAATAGATAACATTATACTTAAGTGCATTCTGGTGATCCATCCGGGTGGTCCATCCCTTCAGCGGTTGATTTCGTTCTTCTTCGTTGATGTTCCCTCGAACGAGAATAAAGAGGTGGCTCCTCGAGTGGTTCTTTGTTAAGGTATACACGAAGATCAGCGTGATAAATTCCGATTACACGAACCGCGACAACCATCTTCAAAGGGAAGGAACCACCGACCAAAGGGAAACCAAGAGAAAGAAAGTGAGGGAGAGAATTCGATTTTGATAATCGCGCGTCTTCAGCATCTTTCGCGATAGATGGATAAATTTCGTATCGAAAAGAAAAAAGAATGTTAGAGGTAGAAAGTAGACAATAGTACAAAGTAGTGCGAACATTCGTACATTGTACGGGAGGGAAAAAAAAGATTCGAATAAAATTCGTTCGAAATATTATATTCCAGAACCAGTGAAATTGCAAAAAGGTCCTAATTACAAATGAGTATTTGCAAATTTATTCCCCCGGGATTTGCCCTAGGATCGGCGTGATAAATTTCGATTACGTGGTCGCGACGACCAGCCTGCTCTCTTGTTAAACTTTAAGAGAGAGAGAGAGAGAGAGAGAAAGGAAAGAAAAGGAGGGAGACGAGAGAAAGAAGAGAAGAGTAAGGAAGAAAAGGGTTGAGGCTTCCTCCACGGTGGCACACAGGCTCGCTGGTGACCAGAATAATTAGGATCAACGAAAAGAAAATATCTAAGCGCGTCACGTAACCTGCCGTTTCGAAAGAGGGGGCTGCTCCTTTAGCAGAAATGTATTCACAGTGTGGGGTGGTCCGAGCGTGCGGTAAGAGTCAAAAGACATTACCACAAAAGGCCGCGGAAATGGTCCCCCTCGAGGAATGGGGGAAGAGAGACCCCCGGTCCTTCCGCTCACAATTAGGAAGCCGGATTAGTATAACGAGTTTTCCTGCCGTTTACGTCCGAGATGCGTCGCTCTGAGACTTCTAAATGCCAGCCCGGAAAAACCGCGTTAAGCTTACACGTAGCCGCGACCCTCTTTCGCTCGAAATCAAGAAGACACTTTCCTCCAGCTTGATCTTTCGCGCTAGAAACGAAATTTCGCTCCTCCTTTTCTCTCCTCGTCGTTTGTAAAAGCGAATCCACTTCTTTCACCGGAGTGGATTTTTACGTGGCGGATATTTTGGAATATTGTTTGTCAAATGTTCAGAGAGGGGAGACGTTCGTTTGTGAGAAGCGAAATGTTTTTACGAACGTGTTTTCCTTTGAAAATGACGACCTACAGAAATCAAGCTTGTAAACTCGCTTCCAGGATGAAAGTAAATTTCTGGGGTAGGTGATAAAGAAATATATTTTTCTCTCTTTTTTTTTTTAAACAGTGTTTGGAAAATGCTATACTCGAGGAAATCAATTTTTCCCCGCGGAATGTCTTCCACAGTGTTTTTAAGGACGAACGTTTCCAAGTATTTTTGTTTTTAATTTCTCGGACTATTTGCGTGTTTTACGTAAAATAAATTTCAAACTCCGTTTAATTAAATTGAATTGATCAAACGCGAAACATGAAAGATAATATTTCCCCGTTCGTCGTTTCATTTCATATTTCCGAACGAATATAAAGTATCATATATTCGTCTGAATACATGGAATTTCCTTTCGACAATCGATAATACTACTTTATTTTTACGATATACACTATACGCTCGAGCAACAGAGGGCGAAACTAAGAAAAAGAAAAAAGTGAAAAAAAAATTCGAACCACCCATTTCGACATCCGCGAAATATTCAACTCTCCATCAGAGGTCGAGAGAATACCTTCCTCTTGAAAATACCCGGCCGTCCAAGCTGAAACGTAAAGAACAAGGTAAAGGAACGAGGTTTCCGCGTAAACTCGCTTGACCTGCCGGGCGTGCAAGACCCCAGACAAGTGTCCCCAATTTTTATCGACACCCCCGTGTCGTGTGTTGCGTTCTCAGCAACGGCCAGACAAAGAGAGAAAACACACCTTGAACTTTATATATATATATATATATATATATATATATATATATCCGTACCGTTGAATCTCCGTAGAATCTACACTTCCGAGCTGGCTCTTAACTCGCATTGTTCCTCCCCGCGCAAAAGACGTAATGACCGGACGTGGCGTTCACGAAGAACGCCTAATATTAGTGTTTCGATCGGGATAATACGTGCAATGTCCGTGGCAAAGTACAACGTTGCGAGGCGTCGCAACGCGTTTACCCAGCGTTGTTTCCCCCTTAACAGTCGCGTCCCATTGAAATTGATCGGTTCGTCGAATCGTAGGACTTTCATTTTCAGAACGTTGAACAGGCTACACACCGTCACCAGCGAAACGCGAACGTATGGAAGGATCGTGGGCAGGGATATAATAGTCACGGGTGGTGTTTCATACCGTACACACGCTGCAAGGGAAGATGCTGATCGTTCGAGCATTCTCTCTTCTTCTTCCTTTCTATTTTCTTCTTTTATCTTTCGGGGTAATTTCGGAATCAATTAAATTATTTCGAGATTATTTTTTACTATAACTTTAAAATTGGTCGTGTAGTTTACGCATACTGGCAACAGTGATAAAATTTTAGGATTGCACGAACTTTTGAATCAGATAGAATTCTGTCGCGGAATCCTAACAGAACGTTGCTCTCTGTTGTGTCTTGTACAATTCTCTATAAACACATCTGCTTAACTAGATCATAAAATCTTTTATTGTACGTCTTTAATATTATCTTAAAAATTATCAAACTTCACCATCGCGATCCGCTCGCGTTTCTCAATTCTACCTCTCTGCTATGGGAAAAGATTCTGAAAGGAAATTTTGATTCCAGTTCAGATACTACACGCTCGACAACGAATCAAATAGAATTCCGCCGCAGAAAATTGCTCGCCGCCGTGCCCCGTATACAATTTTACACTTTGGAGAAATTGAAATTTCCTACGAATGCGTGAAAAATCTGCCTAGATCATAAAATCTTACGCTACTAGTGTTTTGTGTTATCTTACAAGTTATCAAACTCTCGCCATCCGCTTGGAAGAACGACTCTGAAAATTTTGATTTCAACTCAACGATCAGAAACTGAACGATGAACGACGTCGTCACCGCGTGAGGTAAACAGTAGAGGAGAAACACGGACACAGGACGTAATAGCAAGGGGGTGGCGTTTTATACAGTGCACACGCTGCAAGGGAAGATGCTGATCGCCTAACCATTTTCCTTCTTCTTCACCTCCTCCTACTCCTCTTCCTTCTCGGTCGACGTTGTTCCTTCCTCTCCGTCGAGGCAGCTTTCAGCGGCGGCGGTGGCGGCCATAACAGCAATTTCCACTAAGGTTTTTTTCTTCTTTTACAAGCGGAGACCAACCACGGAGCCGCCGTAGGAGATGTGCCGCATGAAAATGTAAGCCGGATCCGGACTAAACGGCGACGAAGCGGAGAAAAAGGGGAGTTTGGTCGGTCGCGGAGGAGCCAGCACGCGCATCGACGCGTATCGACGACCCGGAAAAACCGCGGCAATCTCGCGGATTGTTCGCCTGCCAGCGAACGATATCCGACGCGAGACGGAGATTTCCTGGTGTTGTTGCTTGCCGCGATGCCTTCGCACCGAGTCCCTTGCTCTCGTCTTTGAAACAACGTGATCATCGAAGAGCGCTCGGACGTGCTGGCGTCCGGAGTGTTTGCGGTGAAAATTTCGGTACGAAATAGCGCGACGATCGATGAGAAGGGAATTATTCATCTTCCGGAAAATTGAATTCGAATATGTTTATTAAAAGGTACATAGGACGGTGGGCGGTGAGCTTCAGCGATCTTTTCGAAATCACGGATATTACATTTCGATGATATCGGAAAAATTGGTAAAATACTCCGGGTCGGAGGTTTTATCGGGGGAGAGAAGGGGGAGGAAGTATTAATAACGGGAACGTTTTATTGATTGGAAAGCAGGGAAAGGGAGAATGGCGCGGTATAATGCTGGATAAATTTGTATTCTTACAACGTATTTATATTATTCATAATTACGGCGCGGTGATTTGTGTGTTTACGAGAAATTTTAATTGGCGAGAATGAACGTAACAATACGCGGAAAATATGCGGAATATTGCAGAGAGCCGGGCAATTCTTGCGTTATTTAAACGCGAAACAAATCGCATTAGCGCAAGGACTCGCGCGAATATCTGCGTGGGTCATTTGCAATTCTTCTCGAAACAGAAGCGTAAATCTTTCTCTCTCCAAATTCGCGAAATGATACGAATTCACGATCTCTCGTTCTCTGCTTCGTCACTTTCTTCTTTGTCCTTCTTTGAGCTTTTGCTAACCGGTGAAAACCGGTGAGAAGAAAGAGAGAGAGAGAGAGAGAGAGAGAGAGAGAGAGAAATGGAAAAAAGTCCGGCGAGCGAAAGGAAGATTCGAAAGACTCGAGTAAATCGAGAACCAAACGGCTCCGGTTAAAAATGGCCGGCGCAAAAGTGCACAGACCGTGCAATGGTAACCGGGGTGGTGCACGGCAAATACGAAAGAATGGCAAGGGCCTCGGTAAAAGGGTGAACGCACCTCGAAGAAGAGGGAAGGTTGGCAGAGTCGTTAGGTGCCCGGGGCCACGGCCGCTATATTTTATTACTTAAACGGCATGCCGGTGTAGGTTGTTTGTTGGTTAAACAAGGAATTAATGCCGTGGTAATCTGTCATTATGGATACTCGTGCAGGAGGACCCCGTTGCATGCTGTTCTCCTCTTCGATCCTCTTTCTTCTTCTTCTTCTTCTCTTGCTAGCCCACTGTGTTTCGCCCTGCTCCGCATAATTTCCAATTGGCTCCTTCGAAAACGAGAAGGATAAAAAAGCAAAACAGATGAGAAGATGAAGAAGGGAAAGAGTAGAGAAAGAGAGTGTATGCAAAAGATGAGGAGAGGGAACCAGGTGGTTGAAGAGGGCGAGAGAGAGAGAGAGAGAGAGAGAGAGAGAGGATCGAGAGCTGATGTTGCACACCACGGTTGTCGACCGGTTGATACGCGCACGAAGTGTGTCATTCGAGCGCGACGCCATCGGCGATCCATCATCGAAAATGCCAGCGAATGAATAATGGACGAATCAATGTTGCCCGTTCCGGCCGGACTTTTCGACCGTCTACGAACGAGTCGGCCCGCGCGACCGCCGGCACTGCGTATCATACGAGAGCTTCCGCCGACTTTCCGATCGATCTCGATGCGGATGTTGACGGAAATTGCTGTCTCTTTAACCGTGAATTTTTACGTCGACGTTGCCTCGTTTTCCAAATATCTCTCTCTCTCTCTCTCTCTCTCTCTGTCTCTCTCGCTGCTGTTTTTTCCGATATCTCGCTTCGTAAGAAACCTTCACTCGAATTTCGGACGCGACGGCGAATTTCTCGGTCAGTAACGTTCGTACTTTGGGAAATATTTTTATGAACGATAACCTTGGTGAGAATCGCGTTTCAGAATATGTTCAGATATGGAATTTACTATCGTTCGTGTCATTCGAGCTAAACGAGAAGTGGATATTAAGAAATGAACAGTCAAAGGAGAGTAACGTATAGCGATCGATCAATCACATTAATTCCACCAAATCACGATAAATCGGCGTCTGGTTAGAGCGATGAAAGTGGCAATTTTCCAAGCAAACGCGATCTCTCCACTACTTCTCTGTTGTTTCTACCGATATCTCTCGCTTCGTGGGAAATTTTCACTCGAATTTCGATTGGTGGATAGCGTTTCTCGATCAACAAACTCGTTCGTAACTTTCAGTAACTTTGCAAACGACTTCACCTTGGTGAAAATCGTTTCAGAACGTCCAGATTTGGAATATAATATTCGAGCTAAACGAGAAATGGATATTAATCGCGAGATTAAGAAATGACTAATTAGACGAGAGAAATGTAGAATGAGAGAGAGAGAGAGAGAGAGCATAACTCGTAGCAATTGATCATGTCGTTGATTCCATCAAATCACGGTAAATCGGCGACTAGTTAGAGCGATGAAAGTGGCAATTTTCCAAGCAAACGCGGTTCGAGTAGTCCGCGGCAACAACGCCACACGATCCGGGAATTGAATAACACGAAGAGGCTCTCGGTTATATATGGAATGGATAGCCGATTATTATCGCGATATAGCATCCGTCGAGAAGTCTGGTAATTGGCGGGAGGAAGCGTAATCGCGGCGTTAACACCGCTTTCGACAAATACCCCGGCCACGGTTTCTATCGTGGCTTTCAACGAGATCGATCGAAACCTCCCCTCTCTCTCTCTCTCTCTCTTTGTCTCTCTCTCTCGTAGCGCGTAATCCTGAAATTTGTGATTCATTCAGCTCGCTGCTGTTGCCCGATCGTTTCATTATTCATCCAGCCCTTTGTACAATCGCTTCTCTCCGGCTGGCTTCCGACGATCTCGATAATTCTCGGTTGCCGGTTATTGCTATGGTGTTTGATTGGCACGTAAGAAGACGCACACGAAAATTCATCCCGCGCCAACGGGACGAAGTGAAACACTTTAGAAACGAGCCGCGATCACGATGTTTAGGATTCCATAAGTACGTACACATGTCTCGAAGTGGCTAAGTGGCAGGCGTGAGTGTGTTTACGTGTACGGAAAACGAGGGCTGGAGGGGGGGGACGTCTTAGGGAGAATGACGCGTGTTAAGCGAGAGATTTAGAGCCCGCGACTCTCTCCGAAGGGAGAGAACCACTAGGGAGGGTTCTCCAGCCTTCCTGACGCATTAGGCACCTCGAGTGCTTGGAAAGAATTATCTTCACTTGTGTGTCGGGATCCCGTTGATCTGGAAAACTCTCTGCTCCTCTGATTGCCGGAGCTGAAAGTTTGTGTCAACTGCGCTTTTATTTAACACGTTCCGTGCCGGAGCCGATGATTCTTCGTTATTTGCTCGTTATATGCCGCCCACGTTATTACTTTGCTTCTGAAGTATGTGTTGCAATTTCAAAGAGTTTAAGAACAAACATTGCATTGCAGAACAAACGAATTTTAAGGTATTATTTTAACAAACGCGTGATAATTTTACGTGATGATTTTTAACGATGTCAAAACCAATTTAAAATGGAACGTTTTATTCGAAGTGTTTTTAGTGTTATCGTTTGTGTTACAATAATAATATTAAATAATAATAATTCGCTTGCAGTCAAGTACCTATTTCAACTATCACAAAATGTATACAATCTTCATGGTACAATCTGCAATTTTTTGTGTATCGATTGTGAACCATTAAATTTTTTTAACTTTCTCTGTTATTTCGATAACAAATTTTATACGGCGAATTGAGTTGGCCTTAACAGACAGGAAGAAATGGAAAGATATGTCCCACGATAATATAAATCATCGTATATATGTCATTAAGATGTCTATAGATGATTTTATATAACATCAATTTCTCGAAAATTCTTCGTTTTACGATGAAAATTTCAAATAGCTTGAATTCAAGAAAGTTCAGAACGGCAATAATTGAAAATCGAAAAAAACAGAAATAAAAAAAAAATTGAGAAAATACCAAATATCTAGAGTCTTCCAACTGGCTGTAGTTTTCTCGAATCTTAACACCATGAAATGAAGAAATATCCAGAAAAAAAAAACAGACCGATTCGAACTCCGCGCAACGCGTTGTTGATCGATTTGTCGATCATCAGCGGGGCTCACGTGACGCGTCGAGCTCCGGGGAAAAGGCCAGCCGTAGCCAGAGCGTGGATCGAAGTGTTGGAAATTGATTAAGACGCTCGTTAACGAGCCTTCGAGGGGTTGTTTAGAAACGTTTCAACGGGGCAACGAACAACAAGGCGAAACGCCAGCCACTGTCCATTGGCGTGGAACCGGGAGGACGTGGCCGGTTGGAAACGTCACCAGAAATAATCGACGTTCCCGTTCGAGGCTCGAAGGCGATCGGTATCGGGCCGATCGGGATCGGGCCGTGCTAATTGCACCGAGCAAGCAGCCATGCCGCACGGCTGCCCCCTAAATGCAGGAAATAATACATTTCGTGAGCCAGTCAATCGGTCATCTTATTACCGGGACTCGGGGCGAGACGATGAGTAGGTATGACGAAGGTGGCCGGATCATCCGAACCAGACAATTTAATTGTTCCAACTTAAATGGAGAGCAGCTGCCTCCTGGTGGCCTAACAAGCTGGTAATAACCTAGCTCCCTCTCCTTTGTCCGAGCCCTTCGAGCGTTCCTCCGCTTCTTCGTCGTTGCTCGATTACAGAATTCCATCGCTTCGATCGCACGCGTTTTCAAGAATTTTTCAGCGCCTCGAAGTTAATTCCATGCGTGAAATATATATATATATATATATATATATATATGTAATTATACGTTTATTCAAGAGGCGCTGCAGGTTTGTCTCAAGTAAACTTTTTTTAAACTACGCAGTAAGATTCCAAGATCCTAGATTGAACATCTAGAATTGCAAAAAATAGTAAATTAACCCTCTGTCCGCCGAATAAGCAACCCCTTAAAAATCATTCGTGGATCGGACTAGAGAAATTCGATCTAACCCCTGTTTTCAACCCTCGAGTCGGGAATAGAAATATTCAACAGACGAAGAAGAGGCTGTAAAGAATGTACAGTTGGACGTTTATTCAAAAAACGCTGCAGCTGATCCGACTCGTTCGATAGCTAGCGTAGAATCCAATTGACTTCCGTCTTTTTACTACAGTCGGAGTGTCATTTATAGTCTTCAGGTAGAACCCTTATTCCTTTTGGGGATCTCTCGCAGTTTCTACAAGGTCCGAGAATCCCTTGTGTGTGTGTGTGTGTGTATGTGTGTTTTACATCATACTACCGATTTTCTTTACATATGAGAGGAGAATTTACTGACTTGTGTTCGATATTTTTGAGCAGAAGTAATGTTTGAGCGCGTACACAAAAGTCGGTGTGATAAATAATTTTCAAACGTGTTAATCTGAACGTGACGGTGAAACTTGATCGCAAGTGGTTGGAAATTATTATCAAAAAATTTCATCGATCACCGCGTGATCAACATCGTATATGAAGAGAAAGAAACAAATCTAAATTAATTATCGGCGAAGTACGAAATTCTGGATTGAAATAACTCGAAACTATCGCGCAGTTGCTTTCTAAGAAGAAGAAGACTTATTCCGCGAAACATTCGATGAAGTGGGCCGAAAATTCCAAATAAAGTGGAGGAGGCAGCAACGTGACCTTGAACAGGATACTCCTCGAGTCGCACTATAGCGCCTAACCGTGACTTCCACGAGCCTGGCTTGGATTTACAATCGAGGGCTCCGTAAACCAGCAGGTGCTTCCGTGATGGCAGCGCGTCGTCCAAATAGAAGAAAAAGAAGAGAAAAGGAGAGGAGCTCTCTGCTAGCAGGCATCGTCTTCCTCTTTTCCTAATTCCGTCTTAATCACGAGGATCGTTCGACTTAGACCCTAGCCAACAGCTAAAAAGGACGCGCGAGCGTTCTCTAGAGAGTCAGGTTCTTCTCTTCGAGTACAGGAATCGACCATTCACGCGGACGCGAGAGAGGATAATCCTCTTTTGGATTCCATCGCGACGCGTCGTTTCGTCGGCGAGCGAGAACAATTCGAGCAGCATTTGAACAGCGTGGAAACGCGTTGCGTAAGATCGCGCTGGACGCGTTCGAGTCGCTCGTTCTGAAAACGCCGAGCGTGAGATTCCTACAGGCGTCCCGTTAGTGGCATTAATCCTCTCGAGACATCTTCTTTATGGTTTTTCCCGGTGAATCGCATGGTTGTTTAGTGTGTCGATCTTTATCGCGCGTTGCGATAAATGAAATTTATTTCAACTCTCTTCCCGCGATTTCCTATTAACCCCCTGAATGGTATCGTGACAAGCGGTTGTTGGATTATAAAAATTTAATTTTCATTTTGCACGTTTCTCGCCGATATAGCCGATAATGAAATTTCGTTTGTATATAAAGGATTCCAAACTCAAGTGACAAAAGCTTAAATTGTTTTTCAGCGGCTTTCAGTGTCTAACCAATAGTTAAGGATCGAAACCTTTTGAACGAAGCTGAGAAGAATTCTCGAATGGAATTGAATATTTCACGAGTTAAAGTCTCGAAATGAAAAAAAAAAGGAAAAAGAATCCAGAGAAAAGCGTAAAGTATTTGGACAAAAAATATTCGTAACGAACGTAACGAACGAGTTTCACCAGCAGAGGAAAGCGTCACAATATTTCAATACCCTTCTGCTCCGAAACGATTCAAAAAACACGCTAACAAGATAAGGAAAGGATCGAACAGAACCCTCAGAGCGCAGAGAAATATTTATCGGCGTGATTCGAGAGCGGCGTATATATACAAGAATTCGCTCAAAATTTATAATCGTCGATCAGCTAATCTAATCGATAATCGAACCGGGTGAGCCGGTTCAGCTCTCAAAGAATCGGCCCGTTCCGAAAAAGAAAAAAAAAAAAACGGTCCGAGGAGGCGAAATGCACGCGCGGCTTGCGAAACTGTATCGACGCGATATGTACCTTCGCGGAATAATACGAATTATACGGGCACCGGCGGTGAGAGGGGTGGGATGAGGGAGGAGGGGAGAGGAGGCAGGGAGAGACTGCCTGGTTGAACTCGCGGTGCCTCGCCGCGAAGAATAATGTAAAATAAGTTTACGAACGGGTAATGGCCCTTTACTTTACTTTGCCATCCTTTGAGATAAGAATCTTCGTGAGCGGCGAATCGCGTTCCGATGCACTCTCCGAAAGCTCGCGTCGAGAGAAGCCCGCAATTATCCGACAGAGAGATCGATGCCTGTTCCCTTCTTCGTTCCTCTCTCTCTCTCTCTCTCTCTCGTCTCCCCGTCTTTCGTTTCTCCCGATTTCCTCCTTTTCGTTCGCTCAAAGAACGAAATGGCGAAGATAGGGAGAAGAGAGGATTTCTTTCGTTGCGTTTTTCTGCCAGGCAAACGCGTACACAGACGTTTACGAATCCTACACGTTCGATTGTCGAATTTGGAGGGAACGCGTTGGTATTCGTTGCTTTCGAAATTTCAGGTAAACACAGAGAAATACGTGAAATACGTATTGGGAAATTGGCTGTGGAAACATTCTCGTAACGTCAGTTCGTTCGTACGGATTGCTAAAGTTGTTTTTAAAATTGTCAATTGTCCTTTGTCTAAGTCGATTGCCAATTCACGTTAATAATCTTCTTCGTCTGACATGGAAAAACATTTTGACAGATTCTTCCTAAATTTCTCGATTGTTTTATGCCTATCAAGAAGTATTGGAGCGTTCTCTTCAGATGATTTTGGAAGGTCATGGTGGAATTAATCTTCCTCTGTCGCTCAAACTTTGTGCATTCGCATAGAACACGCTGAGCTGTGACATCTTTGATTTTCGACATTTGCAGAATGTTTAGATATTCGTGGGTTTAGTTTGGTCTTTTCTGTCCTTAATCGAGCCAGTATAGTCTTCTTAAATTTCGAGCACCAAGTCAAGTGGCAAATTCAACAAATTCGCGTTGATACCATTTGTAAGAATCTCCTCGACATGATATTTCCTTGGGGTTGGAAACACAGAGAGGCTCGGAGAGAGTTTCTCCGCGCAGACCCTCGGCACCGATACGCACAGGGTGTGCGAGAGGCTCGTATATAATAATACTGGTCGTGATCGTTTCCCCGGGCAACATTAATAGTACTTATCTTCCGTACGGCGCACACTATACGTGGTAATTATCGTCCAATCTCGAAAGGACCACCGGGTCTCTACGATATAACTCTTGCTGGTTTGCTACTTGAAGGCGTGCGTGTTCGTTTTTCGATGAATCCTCTCTTCGTCCTTCCCTCCTTTCTCTTCTCTTTCGCCTCGTATTTTTCTCTCGTTTGCTCGCACGTTCCTCCGTTCCTTTCCTTAAACCCTGCTCTCTCTCTCTCTCTCTTTCTTTCCTCCTCCTCCTCCGCACAACCGGAGACTCGGAAGGACGAAACCGACGAAACCGAGCGAGATTTAAATTTAATTTAACGCTTTCAGGTACGACGGTCACGATAACGAGCCACTGACAGCCGATTATAATAATCATCGTAGGAGTGAAGCGCGTCTCCGGGGATGCACGCGTTGCTCGCAGCCATCGAGCGGCAACAGAGCTGTAAAGCTGGCAGATTAACCCGTCAACGCGGGTTTTGCCCCGTCCCCTGTCCCCCCCCTCCCCTCTGCCCCGCCGCTTGCGGTTCAATCCCTCCGATACGGTTGTAATTTAAACGGGAATACTTTCGGGACGGGGAATCGGGGACGAGTAACAGGGATAATTAAACGTACACTCGTCGCCGGTAATTGATATTTCGAGCAGATACGAAAACGCTTCCGCTGCCCCGCTGCCGGTTCCTCCTTCCTTGTCGAAGATCCAATCGTTCGATAAGTTTCTTCTTTATTTCGGTTTCGGTTTCGGGTGTTGTTTTTCTTCTTTTTCTTTTGTTCTTTCCTTTTTCTTCTTTCTCTTTTTCTCTCGGTCTTAAAGAAAGTGCAGATAGATAATCTGAGAGATGATCACCGTTAAAAAACACCGTTCTCAATGGTACACGGGGAGGAATTAAGATTCCTCCTGCCGAAACGGTCCTCGCGGCACTACTCGGCGATTGTTCGGTAATTGGACGACAGACGAAATATCGTTTTCGTTCGTTTATTTTTTTTATCTTTTTTTTTTTCTTTTCTGTGCAGGTTTAAAGTCGCCTCGACATCGAGATCGTTAGCGACTAGGTACTTATATTTTATGGTATAGGTATTTGCGTTTCATCGAGTATCGAAGTGTTCTGTTCAGATGATTTTGGAAAGATTTGGGATTAATTCGAATCATCTCTGCTGCTCAAAGTTTGTGTATTCATATAGAGTGTTGAGCTGTGACAGATTTTTCACGTCCCTTTGCAGAAGATCAGTCTTCTCAATTAGATGTTCGTGGGTTAGTTTGGCCTATCCTTTAATCGAGTCAGTATAATTCTTTCTTCTTTGATTAATCCGATTAAAAGGAATTTTTTGGTAACAGACAATAATACCAGGGACAATAATAATCAAATAATTACTACCAGGTAGTGGATTTAATAATAATAAAATAATTGCTAACAGTTAGTAGATCTTCGTTCGATTTGATGTTGTTCATGATCAGCTCCATTCTTCCTTAACACTGAAATTACCAGAATGGTCAGAATGATCCAGTTGATAATTTTTGTTTAGATATTTTATAGATATACTTCATTGAAAGGAATTTCTTGATAGAAGTCATTTATTATGGATCTTTGTTCGATTTGATGTTGTTCATGGTCGGTTTCATTCTTCCTTAACACTAAAATTACCAAAATGGTCAAAATGACCAGTTGATAATTTTTGTTTATATATTTTATAGATATACTTCATTGAAAGGAATTTCTTGATAGAAGTCATTTATTATGGATCTTTGTTCGATTTGATGTTGTTCATGGTCGGTTTCATTCTTCCTTAACACTAAAATTACCAAAATGGTCAAAATGACCAGTTGATAATTTTTGTTTAGATATTTTATAGATATACTTCATTGAAAGGAATTTCTTGATAGAAGTCATTTATTATGGATCTTTGTTCGATTTGATGTTGTTCATGGTCGGTTTCATTCTTCCTTAACACTAAAATTACCAAAATGGTCAAAATGACCAGTTGATAATTTTTGTTTAGATATTTTATAGATATACTTCATTGAAAGGAATTTCTTGGCACAAGTCATTTACTACGTTGTGGATCTTCGTTCGATTTGATGTTGTCCATTCATCCTTAACGTTGGTCTTTAGTGGCAAAGTCAGTGCTTCCTTGGCATTCAATTTCGTTTTCAGTGATGCCTATTCTTGATTTCTTTTCATCTCTTTCGTGGCTATTCGATTTACTTGTTGCGAGGAAGCATTTGAAAGAATGCACGAGGCACGCGATTTTCCCGGAACAGGCGTTACGACACCTTGAGCGAACAAGCCGGCAGTTTGCGGGAGAGCGAAAATTCGCATTAGCGGGACGAAATGGTCGTTATTCTCTGTTCAAGGACTAACGAGGTCCTGATGGAACGAAAAGGCCGGAGGAAAAAATTAGTTCCGTAAACTTTCATTGTGACCGGGCGGTTGCCAACCTCGGCAGTGAAAATTCTCGCAACCTTCACGGAACAACGTCAATGGTAAGAGTTACAACGTCACTTTAAAAGCAATGTAATCATAGCGGTGATGGCTGGGCCTGCTTGTTTAGGACGAAAGTCTGCCGAGCAAACTGTCGACCAGCAAACGGGCCAGCAGCGTCTCCTTTCGAATGTCGTTGAAAATTACTGACCAATCGTCTGTTTGGACAACGCGCCTTGAGCGAAAGGGGACAGGAAATTTTACCGAAAAACGCCGAAGGTCGCCGTAAACTGCCGTAATGGACCAGCTTTGGAGCTCATCTTCATCTGTCACGGTCCGTTTGTGTTTAACAGTGAAATACGACCGGCCATGCCATCCCAGGGCTCAATGTAATGAAATGGTAATAACTAGCGCGGTAAATATCGTTCGGAGATGGTGTCGGTGGTATTTAGAAAGTAGTAAATGATTGAATGTGTTTGGTCGTGGAAGAACGTTTTCTGTCTTTTTCCTCTTCCTTTCTTTTATGCTCTTCTTTCCTTAGAACGTAGGTAGAACAGAGCGATGTTTCTATTAGACATTTCTTCTCTCAGCGTAATAAATTCGCTCGTCTCTTGGTTTTTTTTTTTCGTTCCCGGAGGATGTCAGAGATATCCATTGTAGAAAATTCGGTGAACAATGTACAGGGTTCGTAACTTCTAGGGTAGATAGTATTCTAGATAACCGAAACATTTGTGGTGGAAAATAATAATTAATAGTTCCGATATAGGATGGATATATATCTATATATAAAACATATGGTATGGATAAATGTTTCTTATGGTTGCAAATAAGAAGAGAACGAACGCTACAAATATTTCGAGTGTGATATGAAATTGAAAATGTAATGTCAAAAGAATTTATTGTTAAACGAGGGACGTAAATATTTAAAAATTAATACAAATATATTAAGTAGATAAATAATGCGAATGAAAATTAAGACAAACAATGTGATTCAGATATTTGAAATATTAAAGGAATCGTTTGTTATTAATGTTTAAAATATTGGACTTGTGATTTAAGTTTGTGTAACGGAAGAAAGATGTTCTTTCTTTACAGATGATAATCATGTATAATTCAAAGAACTGTGGAAATGAAACGCGTTATGTACGTGTAATTTTTCGACAATAAGACGAGTAACTTTTTGAAAATTACTTCAAAGCCATTTGTAAAGAATGATCAACCAGCATTGACGATGCGAACGAAATCGAGATGTGTGAACCGATAAATTGTTTCTGATTTCTTGAAAAATTTAATTTTGTTCCTCATTATTCCTATTATTTTCTAAATTCTATAATATAACGGGACTATGAACGTAGTACTTTCCTTGGTATATAGGCGGGTAATAAGGGAAATTCTCTTCCTTTTTTATCAGGATATTTGAGGAACAGATTGTTCCGATATCTCTTTCTCAAATATTTGAGGTAACATTTCAGGTCGACGAGAAAAGATTAGACGAACTTCCGATCATAGAGCATCTTCATCTTTCTCATTTTCTTTCGCACTATTAATTTCGATCGTAATTTCGAGAGGACAGTCGACCGGACAAATTGCCCAAATTCTACCTGACTCGGCCAACACGCGTCCATTTCCGCCGGGAAATGCAACACACCGAACGGAATTGTACCCTTTCACTGTGTTTGGTCCGTGTATTTTTCAAACAGAGATATCGCGCGGCTCTCGTTACAACGTATCGCAAATTTATAGTTGCGTTTACGCTTACAGATAACATCGACGAAATGCAAATACTGCATTAATATGTTTTCCGCCGTGCAATTACCCCCCCCCCTCCACTCTTCCCCTCTCCGGGACAATAAAAAAAAAACCCATCCGCGAAAATTTCCGAAAATTTTCTCGCGGGAAGGAGGAAAATTTGTCGATTAGCCACGGTGTTCTTATCAAATCCTTCTCGCTCGAGGCCTCGGAGTATTGTCGTGTTTTCGATGGAATGAAACGCGATGAAAATTCGGGAGAAGTAAATGCAACGCATAAATTTGCATTTTAAAATGTTGCTCGTTTCGACGCCGAAACTGGAGTCTAATATCAACCTCGTACTTTAACCATACGAACGAATTCAGTTCGAATCGTGACGTTATAATGCGATAAAATTCCTTCGCGGTTAATTCGTTTCGGGCAACGCCCGAATGTATTGTTACGATGCTCTTCAACGAAGAGCAAATCTCGCGAAACATTTCCATAAAACCAAAAACTTTTCCATAGAACTGACCAAAATTCACCCGCCGGGCGGAATAGGGGGGAAGGGGAAAGGGGGAATATGCACGTTCGCAGGTTCGAAGGTTTTCATCGAACACGGGAATTATACGATGGATGAATGCTCGAATTTGCGTTTCGAAATGATTCTCCACGCGCATTATCATTATTATTGTTATTGTTATTATTATTATTATCATACCGCAGTTGGAAAGCTGCTGGAAAAATAACGTTGCGCGTGCGGTAGAGTTGTGTTACGAAATATTTAATTTCCCGCGAGTACGATCGTATTTCTAGTTGCAAATACAGATACACGTGTGCGTGATTCAAAAAAAAAAAAAGATAGAAATTACGGCAGTTATGCTACTGAAAGTAAATCGTTGCCTGTTTATTCCCGAAATCGAAGTTCACCGCGCGGTTCGCGGGTTTTAACTGCTTTGCCCACAGTGTGTAGATATTACTCAAAATTAAAAGCGCTATTTTTCGATATGCGAATTCGTCGAGGCAATTTTTTTTTTTTTTTTTTTACCACTACGGGGGAAATATTTGCGAATTGATATTTGCGGATTGATATCGCGGGACGTTCGTGCGAATAATATCAGGAAATTTGATGGCACAAAAAAGTACGAGATAATGCATCAATTGATACATTATGAATCGAAGTATATAATATTTGTTGTAATGTATTCCGAGGGTAAAACATTTTTTAAATAATTAAATTAACACTCTTACAATTCAACTATAACAGATGTCACATATTATAGCTGAATTTTGGGTGGTTAACAAGAATATCAACCACTAAAACAATCGTATCAAAAAAATATTCACACATTATTCACACGAGTCGTTATAATTTAAACGATGATTAAGATAAATAGATTCATACAATTATGTTTCTGTCCAAACAGAGATTAATATCAATTTCGACAAGAATATCCGCACCTTTATAGCGTTGTAATATAGAAAAACGAACGTCTGAGATCAGTCACGTTGTTGTAGTGTAAAATAACAAAATTGCACAATTATTTGCAAAACTTCTCGTAACGATAGTTCTAATAAATCATACGTGTTGTAAATGTCAATTAATCAATAATATCTGTAGTATTCCAAAACTTCAAAGCGTATCCTAAAAAATAGAATTAGGAATGATCATCCGATCCAATCGTGGTGAACTCCTTCGTGAATTATTCTTCTTCGTTCATCTCAGGTTCTCTGCGATTCTTTTCGTCGCAGTAGCCAATAAATACTTTGACTCAGTCCCGATCCATGATCGGTGTGGACAGATAAATTTTTCCTTCAATCGATCTCGTTGTTACCATATTTTTATCTCTTTTATTATCCTAGAACAGAGGTCACCAAACTTTTTCCACAGTGGGCCACATAGCTGACAAAATGGCGAACGCGGGCCGCATGATCACTAAACTAAGTTCAGCATTCCGTGTTAATCATGGGTGAGTGGCATGCAATGCAAAAAAAAAAAAAACAAGGACAACCAACATATTTATTTACTAAGAAAGTTATCAAAGAAAGCAAAAAGATAGTTATATCGGACCTAGTGTGACATATCCGAATTTCACGCAAATTCAAGTATCGTCGGCGGGCCGGATGAACTGACGCAGTTTGGTGACCCCTGTCCTAGAATAAAGAAATGAATAGACAGATATCCGAAGGATATTTTATTTAACCCGCACCGATGTGTCGAACGAGAGGGGACGCTTTGATTTTGGGGCGAAAAGGGCGCGGATAGGGAATGAGTGAGTGGAAACGCGAGAGCGAGAGAGAGAATCGTGCTGTCAGCGTGACATCTCGAAGGTTAACGAGCGCGACGAGAAGCACGCAACATACACCAGGGTATTTATCGAGTTCCCATTAATAGCGGAGGCACATACCGTTGTGCTCGAGTGGAGGCTTCCACTCAAGAGAGAGAAGCGTAAGAGCAAGGTGCAAGGATACACGAAAGACGACGACGATCGCCGGCAGCTGTTGACGCTGGAGAAGACGACGTTGCTTGCTAGATCTTTTGGCTGTTGCGAGACCGAGATGACCGAAGCGTTAACGACAAGCTAGTAACACGCCAGGCGACACAAGAGCTGATGCAACGAGGGGTTGGTTACCAGAGCGATCCACTTGGAGAACTCGAAAACTTTCAGGCGGTTCGGCGGAAAGTTGACTCGTTAAATATGGAACCCGGCAGACACACCGTCACGCGCGCCATCGTGCCTCGAAAGAAGCGACGCGGCTCTCTCCGACTTCTTGCACAGTGTCGCAACAGACTGAAGATGACGGGAAGATAAAAAATCGGATCGGAAAGCGGCGAGTGTTTGTCCCTTGGTTCCTTGGGACGGCTGAAACGATTTTGTATCCTTCGATCGTACGTATTTTACGTTCTTTCTCAGAAATATCAGGGGAGGGAGGGGAGCTAGTCGTTTTTCGATACTGTGCAAAATTTCATTTTATTTAAAAAGTTAATATTTAAGTTTTTATCTATAATATAATTTAACGATAAGCACACTGAATGCCGATATATTTGACTAGAATGTAGGTTACCTTACGATGAGTTAAATTATTGTCACTAGAAATTTGAAGAAAATTTGCAGACATTACTTATCGGTGACCCTTAATATATCAAGTTTGAAGTGGTGACGGGAAGATAAAAAATCGGATCGGAAAGCGGCGAGTGTTTGTCCCTTGGTTCCTTGGGACGGCTGAAACGATTTTGTATCCTTCGATCGTACGTATTTTACGTTCTTTCTCAGAAATATCAGGGGAGGGAGGGGAGCTAGTCGTTTTTCGATACTGTGCAAAATTTCATTTTATTTAAAAAGTTAATATTTAAGTTTTCATCTATAATATAATTTAACGATAAGCACACTGAATGCCGATATATTTGACTAGAATGTAGGTTACCTTACGATGAGTTAAATTATTGTCACTAGAAATTTGAAGAAAATTTGCAGACATTACTTATCGGTGACCCTTAATATATCAAGTTTGAAGTGAAAAACGTTCTACGCGTGATTCTTCGATCAAATTCAATGAAATTAAACGAAATATTCGTTGTTCGTTTGTGCCGAGCCGAATGCAAGATCGAGATGGAAAAATTTCAAAGATCGGAGCGGGGTTGAGGCTTCCTTGTCCCTCGGTCAGAGGCAAATTGAAAAGGGTGATGTTAAAAAATAAAGAAGGGTTGTATTTTATCACACTGTATTTATTGAACGGAAGTTTCTCTATTCTTGGAGCATGCGACATATCGAAAGAAGTGACGCGAGGATGAAAGACAAGGCCCGAGAAGAGGGAAGCGCGTCTTTGCGAGCTGCTAAAATTAGCTAGAATAATTTTTCAATACTTTCTATTTGAAACTCGAGTCACAAGTGATGTAAACTTCCGTACCCACTGATCAGGACATTATCTTTTCCACTTGGCCGAACTATCGAAATACACCGTTACACTCAATTTACGCGGCACTTTTTTACGCGAGTGTTTGTTTTACGCGGCAAATTTACCTCAATTTACGCGGAACTGATTTACGCGATCTTATTTCACGCGGTCAGATATGTATATGCATACATATTTCCCTATAAGTTTTAAAATTGACAGTTTCATACAGTCAGTATTGTGAGATCGGTTGGCGGAACGCGTGACGCGTTCAGGAAGAAACTTGGTTGCGTTAGGTCCGCACAAGGCGTTGTCTTTGGCCGCTGGGCCGTTGTGCGGAAGCGAACAGTATGACTTTCGACGTTGAGAGGACGACATTGTTACTATTACCGTTTAAATTTATAATTTATATTCTTTAATGTATTTCTAGAACTTTTGCTAGCTTTTATTTCCAATATTTTTCCTTTAACACTGATTCGCGTAAATCAAATCCACGTGGAACGGATATGTGCATAAACTGAGGGACGGCTGTATTACATATATATACTTTTATCGTAATTTAGGTTACGTACCGGCAATATCTTCGCTCTTTTTGCACATCGAAGCCTTATCCGACGGAGGGATAAGAAAGGGAATAACGTCGCATCGTCAGGCATTAACCTCTTAGCAGCACGTGCTGCGCTATCGTACGTACAATAGAAAAGAATTCCAATAGAAACTGGGACGGAAGAGGGGATGGAAGAATGGCTAGATGGTTTTCTAGTATCGGGCAGTCGGTTGTCGGTTTTAATGGCAGCTGAACCACTCCCACGGGCGGCGGGTGTACCTGAAATATCGATCTAGACGCGGAACGTCTTGAATTCTGGTTAGAACCCAGGTAGAAGGCACCGTGTACGACCGATTCCGAGCAGAGAAGAGAACGATAAGACTTCCTTCTTCTCTCCTTTCTTCCCCCGCCCCCTCCCCCCTTTTCTTTCCACTGCCTTTAGATAGTCGCTCGGTGATTGCGGCGCATCAACATCTCCCGTCGGTCAGCCTCCTCTTGCATGCTCGCTCCTCAAGTGGGCCAATGTGAACGGGGCTTTGTGATGGCATAACGAGCGTGGAGTGCCTCTCTCGTGCCCCGTGTAATCTGGTCTTCGGGGTAATTGTATGTTATACGTCCGGAGAGAGAGAGAGAGAGAGAGGCTAGCGCGAGGGGGGGGGGAGTTTGCGAAAAATCGCGGCTCATTCGGGCACGGTGCTCGAGGAAGAAGACGAGAAGATGGGAGAAAGAGAGGAAGATAGAAGACAACTACGAAGAAGAAGAAGAAGAAGAAGAAGAAGAGGAAGAGGAGGAAGAGCGAGAGAGTTGCAACAAGAGAAAGAGAGAGAAAGAGAGAAGCGAGAAATGGAAGAGGTGGAAACGAAAGGGGAGAAGGGGGAGGGAGAGGAGAGTGTGTGAGAATGCTATCAGCGGGCTCTTCTCGACCCGGGGACCACACCGCGAGACCACCGTGCGTGCCTTCGCCTCTCTTCGCCAATATATCCGCGATCAAACATCGAAGCGAGTAGGTAAATACGTGAGTTACTACGATCGAACCAATTTTCTTACTGTCCGGGCTCCGGCTCAAATTGGAACAGTTACCGGGAACGTCACGTCGAGTCGTTGTTCCACCCTCCCCCTCCTCTCTCTGTACACCGGGGAAAGGGGGAGGATTTCCAGTCATCCTAGAACGCCGGAGAACAAACGACGCCCGCTGGAGAACACGAACGCTTCGCGGAGACGGATCGATATCGTTGTATACGATACAAGCTTGAAAATTTACGAGGGGGAAAATTTCATCCTGCCTGGCTGCTATCCGACGATTACCGATGCGCGGGATCTGCTCGTCGGCTCTGTGATTTCGCTGGCGGTGATGGTTGGTCGAAACAGAGTAAGGCGAAACGGAGTTTGCGATACGGATCTGTAAATATCGGGGGTGAGTTGCCTCCGATCTGTTTGGTCTGACGAGATTTTTATTTTCCCGCTCAAATATTTGTCTCTACTGAAGAGGGGAGGGGGAGGGAGAGGGCACGATGATAAAGTTTCGTTCGACTTCTCTCGACTATTCTCGACACGATTCTCGATAAACGGAGGTTTCTTAGGGAGGTTGGAGAACGTTGGAGACTGAATTACACGCGGTGCGTCAGTTAAACGTGAAGAGAACTTCAGTTTATTTTTGTTATTCGGGTCATTATGCAGGCGCCAGTCATTATGTATGTTTTGTGCGCTTAGGCAATGCAGTGTAGAAATGATTGAGAAAATACTGAAAAGCTGACTAGATGATATGGTGGTATGATAGTAAAGAGAAGAATGAAAAATATAACGTATTACTATTTATTAACAATAAATTTTCCAAAAAAAAACTTCTTTAGTAAACAAACAAAAGATAGTATGTATGTGTATATATATATATATATATACACACACACACACACACACATTCCCAAGTAGTTTCGCTCCTCTTTTTGTAATTTTCATATTTAGCATCTGTGCTGCATATCTATTTGTTTCAACAGCTATCGCGTCCCAATCATCCATTAATATTAGATTAAATCTATTACAGTGGGATTATCTCCTATGATTTTTCCAAAAATAAAGGCGTTTCAGTGAAGATAAAACTTTTTGAATTATTATCTTTGGGAACCCAATTCCAATCATTGGCGTTATTTTCACTTATTGAAGTTTCATTTGTTTTTATTGCATTCTCATTATCAGAATCTTCGGAAAATATACGTCTAAAACGTTTTTCTCTGTCTTTGAAACAAAATCTGTTCGTCGCTGTTGTCGCTGTCACTACACTTTTCAAAATTATTTTTACGTTTGCCAATGTTTAATTACAAAACAAAATTAATTAAAACGGTGAAATCATTTCGTAATTATATGAAATAATTATTATTCGAAATCAATCGCAATACATCCCGATTATTAATTTGCACTCGTTAATGCCCATTTTGGCCACAAAAATACACCACGAGCCTGACTCGTTATTCTGCGCGAATGGGTGAAATGTCGCGGGAAGTATCTGCACGCGTGAAACATCGGGGATCGTGCCATTTTCACCCTTGCCTTAGCCCCATCTATAAATCGTAATAATTCGCAGAGCGGAACGGTTCTGTAATACCAAGAGTAAACGTGGAGTTCTTCCGAGTTAAGCCAGCTTCTCCTGGTTAGGCCTGGCGCAATGCTAATCTTCGAACGTGACGGCAGAAAGAAACCGCAGGAAATCGTGGAGCTTCTCGAGGGCCGGAGTCTGATTACGAGTTCACGAGAATTATTATTTCTAGGACTTTTGGACAAATGTACAGTGGCCCCCGATTGATATTCCAACATTAATGCAATAATCGTATTCTTATAATTTTTTGTAACGACAAACTTGGAAACTCGTTTTGAAACTTAAAGACGTGTGAATCTGTTTTCAGAATGCGTCGTTCATTTTATTTCAAGATGTTTCCAAATCACGTGGCAGCCGCCGCGAGTGAAAATATAATGCTTTTTTTTTTCTCGAGAATAGAGAACTCTGTAAGAACGTTGAGAAATTTTACTCTACGATAGATATGTAGATTGAAGCGATCTCCTTTTGAACGATCCCCGAAAACTTGACCTTTTTCGCCATTCTTTTCGAGAATGCTGTAAATTATCATAGTACCACGTACAAACGTTGAAAATTTTTTTCTGCAATAGATTTTCTTTATTATTAGCATTATTTATATTTTCTATTTTAACGATCTCCGAAAATTTGACGTACGATTTTTCTTTTTCCGCCATTTTATTATACTTCGAATATTAGACTCGGATGACGAAAATTCAAAAAAATCATCCGATATTCAAAGTTCGATAAATCATGTGGCAAATCTCCGGAAAGAGATTTCTTTCAATTCAGTTTTTACGTACTATGATAATTTATAGCATTTCTGAGAAAAAAGAGTATCTTCATCTGTTACATAGAGTGTAAAAACATGTCAGAATAAAATGTAGGACGAATTTTGAAATTAGGTGTTTCATGCTTTAAAAGGAGCCCGAGTTTACGATTATTTTTTTTTTTTTTACAAAATTGTAACAATTTCGATAAATTATATGATTCTCGATCTTTCGTGTCTCTCAACCACTGTTCGCGAATGTTCCCACCAATTGCCAGATCAATCGGACGACAGCCGATTTTCATCCCTCGTCCGAGGGATCTCGAAGCAGAAAGCAGAAATCGAAGAGTTGGTCTCGTTAGCAAAGACGCGGCGAGGATCGATCAGAGCGCTCGATATACGTCGGCAACAAAGAGCCCACGACGCTCTCGGTTAATAAAATACACCGTTAGGCGGGAAACATAAACGTCCATTTTACCCGCACGTCGATCTAGCAACGTCGTAATAAGTATCTGTCCTCCTTCTTCCTGCCTCTTTCTGCATTGGTGGGACACTCTCGTTCCCCGGCGAGAACCGCTCTTCGTCCAATTACTGATTAACGATCTCGCCTGCAGCAGAAAATCGTTATAAAAATTCGAGGAATGCCACTTAACCCCGAGGGCGCGTAGCGCGACAACCCTCTTTGCTCTCTCCTCTCTCTCTCTCTCTCTCTCTTGCTTCTTTCCGATCCGATCCGATCCGATCCCTCCTCGTTCCGTTGTCTCAAGGATGATCCCCCGACCTACGCCCCTTGGTAACAGAACGAAGTTTACACGTGGCTTTCGATCGACGATCCATAAGGCATCCATAAAGCGATAAATCGCGACGAAACCACGTAACCAGGCTGGCACAGTTCCTCTTCATGACGGTCCTGTGTGATCGCGTACACGGCGTGGCGCGATCGTTCGATTCGTTTAATGATGGCGCGACGAAGAACGAAGAGCACACCAGCCACGAAGAGTAACGCCACGCCGAGACAGAAACGTGTCTTTGGTTAACCGGAATGCATCGAGGCTTTATCCCCCTTGGGCTGGCGTCTACCGTGTTCGGCCCGTTCGATTCAACCGCAGATGGAAACGCGTCGGTGATAAATTATTCGAAGGCGCGAAGTATCATATTTTACGCCCGGGCACGCTTCACCTTCGCGCTTCTTCCATCCCGCGAGTGAAGTACCGAGTTATTCCTTTTTTTTTTTTCTTATAGTTTCTTCTTAGTTTCCTTTACTTTGCGAAAGATAGCTAGGTGACATCTTTTCAGCGGTCTGTTTTTTTGAGACCAGCTTTTGCTGAGCTCTCTGTACTGTTCGACCATTCCAATAAATTATTGGTGGCCATTCTAAATCTGGTAAATTTCTCGATCGTGTGTCGTTCTGTTTTTTCTGAATTTTTTTGACCCCTTTAGTGGGTCAAATTAAATGGTAAATCAAATTAACTCGACGTAGAAGCTCGATCTTGTATCATGTTCGACCTGGTAAATCGACCGAGAAAGAAGATATTTGCTGCTAACAAAAATATGTTCGTGTTTCCTTACAAAGAGAAGTTGAAATTATTTCTTATTTTTTTGCAATATTAATCGAATAATTCACCGTCAGCCTAATCCGACGAATTTCCGTGCCATTTTTTTCTTCGATTTTCTATAAAAGGATAACAAACTGTTTGTTATCTTTTTCGAAACTTTTCTTTTAGAAAAATACCATATCTTTATCTCGTGATTTCCTTTATGCAAAGTTACGGGTCTGCGAAACGAAGCTAGCTGATGTTGATCGAGTCGGTGGATCAAAATTAAGAAAGAAAGAAATCCCGCTATCTCCGTAGAAAGAGAGTGATTGGGTATTTCCCGACCCATCGGCAGATCTCTATTCATCGCCACGATATCCTGTTTTAGAATTTAAACGTGGAATCGCGCCGCGAATGAAAAACGTGGCCGCGCGAGCTGCATGAAAGTTGGCGCGAAAGCAATTACAGAATCACGAACGAAGAAAGCGGACGCGTATTGAGCGCATCAGGAATGCGCCACGGCATACTAAATAACTCGCACGGGCGATCAAAGTGTCAAAACCGATGATCGAGACTCGTTCGCGCGAACCCTTGTGAAATCTTAAACAACTCACGCAGTCGCGAAACAGCCTACGCTCTCGATCATTTCAAAAAGATTACAATTACCATATAATGCGAACGAACAATGCGTGCGTAAATCTCATCTCGTTGCCCAAACGAATATTGTAAATATTGTAAATACTTCTCTTTCGAGAATTTTGATTTCTGGAACTTTTAATCTCTGAATTCTCTGAATTATTTGCGAGTCTAGCAGCGAGCAACTTTTCCTGTAGAAAAAAGATTTCGCAATTAAACGCGAGTGATTCTAATTAACCTCTTCAGCGACACTGAACGTTGTATTCTTTTTGTTTCCTTTTTTTCTTTTTTCTTTTTTTTTTTAATTAAAATTGTGAGCGATGAACATTATCTTTTGAAAATCATTATATTTATCTTTAAGTTGTAACATTATGAAAAAAATTAATATCTAGCTATACTACAGGGTAGTCTCTTTCTCAACAATGAAAACAAGAAGTGTACTGTCGAAGCGAATGAAATAAAAAATTAAATCATTTTTTGTTCATTTTTGAAAAATTCGAACAGGTTAAATGTAATATAAAGAGATTAAAGGTTAAATATAACTCGGATGTCCCGAATTTAAATGTTAAAAATTCGGGAGCACGTGGCGGACCAATAAAGTAAGAAAAAAATGCCCTTATTTGCTCGTTTTTGCTCCGAATTGGAGAAAATCGCGAAAGAGGAAACAATGGAATTTTCCACTTATTTACACTTGTTGATGTCATCATTCACATTATCATCTTTTAATATCATCTATCGCCATCTATATCGTTTATTTGAGAAAGATAGACAATTTAGTATCGAACATTGACCACTCTAATTGCAACTACACATTTCCAATTCTGAAGATACGGTTTCTCAATTACTTTCGTGAGTTGATTTGCGTCGAATTAACTTACTGATACAAGCGAGAAAATCAAAACTTTCTTGTTTCTTTTTTTCTTTTTACGATTTGCTCTGAAAACGAGCAAATTTCTAAATTTTTCCCCCTTTCCTGTTAATTTGTCGGTCCCGAAGTTTCGACATTTAAATTTCAGGGACACACACGTAACGGAGCAACAGAGCGTACGCGAACGTAACGATCGACGTTTAAAGATAAAGAATTTTCAAATGACAAATAACTGAAAGATAATAATTGCTTGAAGAGCTTAAATTTCCTCGTCGTTTCGATCGACGACAAATTCTCGAATATTTCCCGACAAAATCAGCGGACGTATGTATTTCAAGGTAATATAAATTATGAATACATCTTCGCTGGTATTAAACATCCGAATGTGACACGACGATCGGCCACAATCTCAGACGACAGAAAATCAACAAAAAATTTAAAGACCCGTTCATCTCTTGACAACGTCTCGGTTCACGAAAGGGGGGATGTAGCTGGCAATTTTCACCGAATTCAAGCAAACTTCCACGCCCTTTTAAATCATTCGTGATTCACGGTCGTAAAGCCACTTACTCGTACCCCTTGAAAAATGGCGATTCGCGAGAGTTAAGTTAACGTTCGTTAACCCGCCGGGCAAAAATGGCCAGAAGTCTTCCGACACGGCGATCGACTTCCCATTCAGACTCGTCGTCAGACTACTGGTTAGTCAAACACGAGTCCCAGCAACCTCCCCTTTCTCTCTCTCTCTCTCTGTCTCTCGATACCTGCGCGTAGACCACCAGGTATCCAAAAGCGGCGGGAGCAATTTTATATACCCGGGAATTATATACGAAAATTTCATCGTTCGCGAGAGATATTCGCGAAGCACGCGTGCAGCCAGGCGGCAAATTAACCAGCGCCCATAAAAACCGGTTCGATATCCTGCCCCTGCGGAGACCTTACTCCGAAACAAAGTTGGACAGCGGAGGCGCAGAGAGAGAGAGAGAGAGGAGAGAGAGAGAGAGAGGGCCAGGGCCGATTCCGGGCTTGTGCACGTACGATTGCAAATCAACGCTCGCCGCGCGGATCCGAGCGTTTTCCGCGCACGTACAACACGCGTTTCCTTTTACGTGGCTCGCCGCGTTCTACACGCCGGTTTCGCAAACACGCGCGAACCTTCTTGCCGACCCTTGCCCGCCTGTACAGAGTGTCCTGTGCCAGCAGTCATCGCGAAATGATTGTTGGTTGTTAAGATTCGAAGGTTCGATGCATCATGTAACTGAATTACATTGTATCAATTGTAGTTCAATTGTTTTCGATTTTTATTTGCAGATCTTTTTCTTTTTTTTTTTCTTTTTTCACTTTGAGTTAACCCTCCGAACGGGCCGTATTTTTTTCACGACTAGATATTTAGAAAATTTATGCAAGTATCAACGTCTGTAAATACAGACATTAAACGATGGATTCAGCAGTTTCAAACGATTTTATTATAAACCTTAGAACTTTGAAGCAACAATGTTTAACGAACTACAACGTTCGCACTTGTGTGTAAAAGCTCAAGTATGGAATTCCATACAAACTGCAGTTTACGCTTGGCACACATTGTTGCATTTCGAAACATTATATTTTCGGAACCTCGTCTGACGATGATTTATCACTAAATTCATCGTCGCTGTCGATAATATTTATGCGTCGTCGGGTAATAAATACTATTGAACGAAATTCGTTCGATTTTAATAAAGAATCTACGGATCTATTACCGCGAGTTTTCATGTGATTTTATTTATTATTACATGATTCTTATTATACATAATTTTATTGTTCTTATCGCTTTTGTTCTTATATGATTTTCTACTCACATTTTACTCGAAAAAGTCACAAAACTACGTCTGTGAAAATAGTATGAAAATTATTGTCGAAACGCGAACAAATGCAAGATATTATTGAGATACATACGCTTTTTCTTGTTTAACTAATACCGATAGAAGAAAAAATAATGACAATTGCGCAAGATGGTTTCTTCAACTTCTTCTACCTGCGGACAACTTGCAAAAACGTTTAATTTAATACTTATTTATTACTTCAGGTTAAAGCTGATACCAAGAATGTTATTAGTAGGTACTAAGAAGACATTATACGACAAATTGTACACGCCACTTTGTACAGAAAGATTAAATTATTTAATAAGATATCGATATATTAGTACGCGACTTGAAAGTTACATGGACCCATAAAGGGTCAAGTATCTGTCTGTTCATTTTAGAAACGAATACGACGGTACAGTGGTGAAAAGATATAAATTAATCGTAATTTTTAAAATTCCAAGGGTTGAGAGCGAAACTACGTCGCTGTGTATGTCGAAATTGATTTCATTTTGCGTAAATTCCTCATAACGCAGGAAATTTCGTGATTAAAAAAAAATTGGTTAAATTAGCGGAATTAATGTAGAATTAACGATATTCAGAATTTTTAGCCGACGGTGGTGCGCGTGAACTTGGCTATTTTCCCGATTTATCTGGACTGGCAGCTGCTTTTTCCTCCATGCGAAAATGAGTCCGAAAAGAGAGAGAGAGAGAGAGAGAGAGAAATAAAATCAAATTTTTTTCGTTTGAAGCTTCGTTCCCGAGGAAATCGAAGTTGAAAATTTGTCGACCACGCGTGTGTACCTAATTTTCGGCTGAAACGTATATTCGAATTCCATCCCTCTGGAAACGCGAAGCTTTAAAATGTTTCCTCGTACGTAAAATTTTATTTATATCAACGGCTGATTTTAAACGTACGACAACTTTTCCTAACGATTAATTCCGAGCGAACGTATCTTATCCAATTAAGAATTCGTATCAAATGCAAAGAATATATTAAGAATAAATTTCTTACATTTAGGTAAAATCCACAGAATTACAAATTCGTCGCAATCACCCCCTGACATATTTTGTTTTCTTATCGTAGTTCTTATCGTAGACGATGAAATTTTTCAATTGCACGAATATTTTATAGTACAATTCTTCTGTACAATGTATTGACACTTTGTAGAGATTCCTTGTTGTACAAAGTATCATTTAATTTTTTTTAATATATCAATCCTTAATGGCCCAGAAATATTTCAAGATTACTTGTACCGTGAACGGAAAAAACAACAAAAAAAAAAATGGTAATAAAATAATATATGTATCAAGATAACAAGAAAATAATTCACAGAAAGGACTTGACGCGATATATGGTATCATTTAATTTTCTTAATATCTAATATTTTAATACTCTGTAGATTCTTCGTTGCACAAAAAAACTTCCACTTTCGAAATGTACAAAAGAACTGTCGTCAGATTTTTGAGTCTGGAGCTGGGGCGTACACTGCGACTTATCTGACAAATAAACAATCCATATCTAGCTTGGTGAATATTCATTCTCAATTTTCTCGGAGATCGTCTGACGTATGATCGTCCATTCGCGTATCCACACGTTCCAACGGATCACCTTCGCGCGAGCATCTTGGGTTTGCACCACCGGTGGTTATACGGGGACACCCTGTATACGTTGCACGCAAGTGCATACATACGTATGCAGGCTGGTGGAAACCGGCGCGCCAATCTTAATACCGTCATTTTTCGGATTCACCGATAATTCCGGGCAGATAGTCTCACGGAGATAAGGCGAGAGCCTCCACGCAGGTGCCTCGCGGCTGGCTCTCCGCGCCGGAGGGGTTGGGGGTGGCAGGACACGGACTTCTCGTCCGCTGTTGCACGAACACAAGAATCGCTGCTTACGAATAAAATGGAGATAGATAGATAGATAGAGAGAGAGAGAGAGAGCGAGGTTAAGGTGAATCGGAAGGGAAGACAACAAGCAGCAGCGTATAGTCCGTATCCCTTTGTTCGACGCGTGGCAAGATAAATTCAGCTAATAAATGACCGGAGGCTATTTACCGTGGCGGTAGCGCCTCGTTATCCGGCTCACGGCTGTATATATATGCTCGCACACAGTCTCCCCGTGTTTTGCAGCATTTTGAGCACGGCTCAGTATCGGTAAGAGGCCGATAAATCTTGGAGCTTGACTCCTCCGGGCTCGCTCGCTCTTTCGATCCTGCTGTTTCGTTCTCTCCTTCCTTCCCAGAGTCATCTCCCTGCTCTCTGCGAGATGCTCCGTCTCCTCTCCGTCTTTACCCTTTACCCGCTGTGTCTCTCTTTCGATCGTTTGCTTTCTTCCTCCTTCTCCTTGTCCCCTTCTTCTTCTTCTTCTTCTTCTTTTGTGTGTAATCTCTCGACTAACTGAGACTGCACTAACGGTTATGGCTATTCTGACACTTCATGCTCGATAATGTATTTGTCCAAGTTCTTTTTTTTCTTTTTTTTTTTTTCTTTTTGGAGGACAGCAATTTCTAAATTCGATACATTTGTCAGAGGACTGTCGCACGAAAAATTGATAGATTGCCGAGGAGGATTAAGGATAAGCATTCGAAAGTAATAATTTCTAAGAAAATGTGTTTTCTTTTCTTTTCTTTTTTTCTTCAGTGGAGTCCAAGTGTCCTCTTTGGTCAAAGGAGGTTAGGTTAGGTAAAGAGAAATAAAGATAAGCAATTAAGGATTAGTATACCTCTACAACCGATTGTAAAAATACTTTCCATCATTAATACACACAGATAGACAAAAGATAGGCACACTCGACGAAAACTGTCATGGCTTGATAAGAAAAGAGTCGTCTCATTTTGAAGCTTTACGTTAATTTCTGTCAAAGATGCTCCTGCACCGTGTAGCGAGTGGGAAAGCGAAATTAATCGGAAAACGTTACAAAATTTTTCCAATGAAATCTTGAAGATTGAAGATTTCTTCTTTCCAACGACTTCTCAAAAACTTGCTCCACTGATACTTTTTTTCGCGATTTCATCGAAAACTCTGAAGATCAAAACGGCGAAACGTCAGGATTTCTCGAATTTTCTCGACTCTACTGTTCACGGTTCGATAAAATGGCGCAGCAATTTTCAAGAGAAAATTTCAATCCCCCATGGTTAAAGTAGATCCGACGGCGAAAAGAATTCTCCAGCGAATTTTCGAGGTTTCAAATGGAGGTTTTAACACGCTTTAAAACAAGGCCAACTGGTCGCTTGCGATTTTGCTTCGCGAAGTTTAAAATGTCGACAATTTCTCATCGAGTCGAGCGAATGGACTTTCGTCCACCTGGTCCACGTACGTATACGTATGTGTGTGTGTGTGTGTGTGTGTGAGACCACTCGCGAAGAATCGTGCTATAATGGAGAATATCGGCGCACGGAGCGTCATGTACAAGCTCCTCCAGCTAGTAGTCATCCAAAGTACGTATACACACACGTATACACACACACGCGCGCGCGGACACTCACGTGCAACGTAAAAGTAAAGAGAAGAGTACTGTTATGTCCCGTACTTACGAGGGCGGGTGGGTCCTCGTCGTGAGGACTGACCCGCTATCGCACGATCAGCGTCCGTCTTAATTATCGCCCTCAGTATCCTCCTCACACACACACACACACACACACACACACACACACACACACACACACACACACACGTATAATACTTACGTTCTTCTCTCGTTGCTTCTCAGGTAATGCCGTTGCATCGCCTCGATACAAGCGACTGCTTACTCTCCGAGCTCTCAGAATCGTTTCGCGTCGCGTCGACGATCTCACGGTGTGTTTTTCTGCCTGCCTCCACGAAGAGGAGGAACTGTGCTGCCTGCGGACGCTACTCGCGAGAAACCAGGTAGGACAATATCCGCCGGCAGCGGGCCGCGAGATGCATCAGCTTGTTGCCGTGGAGCCGTGATAGGGCGAGGCGGATGGAATTCGGAAAAATCGGCGCGGAACAACCGCGCGGGCAGAAAACTGGCGAGGCGAATCCCAGGAGGTGCCGTTGCGGTGTGTCGCGCGTGTGTGCAGCAAGGATTCGAGATAAAGCGAAGCTCGCGCTTCTTCTTCTTCTTCTTCTTCTTCTTCTTCTTCTTCTTCTTCTTCTTCGTCTTCGTCTTCTTCTTCTTCTTCTTCGAGGGAGAAAGGACAACAACGGTTCTTATCTCGTGCTTATGATCCGTTGCCAGCGCGTTTCGATAAAACCGACCGCGCGGCCCGAATGGGAATCGCCTGGCCGGGCAAATGGCTTCGCGTTTCCTTGGTCGTGTCCTGTCCGAGATAGAGGCACCCAACTGTCCGCAAATTTGCTCGCTGATAAGCGCCGCCGTTTGAGCCGTTCGCTTGATAAAACCTGGAGCCTGCCCTGGAGAGGAGGCAGAGCTTTCGTTGGTTCTGCCCCGACGAGGAAGCCGATCGAGTTCGTCGTCCGTCGATTTTTTACACGAATCACGTAACACCTGCACACCTGAAATGATAGCTTTTAAATCACGCGTCTAATGAAAAATTGTTTGCCACAAAAGTTGTATGGTTTGAAGGGAGGAAAAGTTTTGTTGAGAAATTTCCAGGGTCGTATTTATCGTTATTATTATTATTTTTTTTTTAACTGGACCATGTATTTCTTTCATCATAAATCGAAAGAATATTAAATTCCAAGTAGAAAAGTATTAAATCATATTGGTGATTTATCTTCTATTTGTACTGTTATTCTAGTACACAAATGATGATACAGATATTACTATTCATTTCAGATTTGTATAACGAGGACAAATTCATATTTTTGTCAGAACGATTGAAAAAGTGGCACTCGCGCGAAAGTTTATAATTGACACTGTATTTTTCCGTGTTACGTGTGCTCTGTGCGTTTCTCGTAAGTGTACAAAAATTCGCAGTCCTTTCAACCCTTTTCTTTTCTTTAAAATTGCTGACGATCATAATGAACGTAAGTATAATGAACGTGTTTTGGTGTTGCATGATATAATGTAACAGTATAATATCTGAACAGATGCTTAGAGTGAAGGCTGCAATAACGAGGCAGTCGGGAGTCGATTGACGTTCATTAGAATAATTCGCGTAATTCGGAATAATTCACGTAAACTGGGCCTCTTAGTGCTTCGTACGAAAGTTTATAAGATAAGGAAGTTATTTTTTTTGGTGATTGAAAATACGTATCATTAACTCTTTATTATATACTATACTTGTTCTAGCGTGATGGCTAATGATTATTTTGAACTTAAAACCAAACGATATCGCGCGCTAAAAAAGATACAATCAACAAAATTTCATGCTAAATACCACTAGATACCAGGATGATCATTTCCAATGCTTTTTATTTCAGATAAATATATTTATTTTATTTTATTTCCAATGCCAATTTTATTTAAGGTGATGCTCCTTGCTCACTTTTTCGTAAATAAGTTACTTGCATAGGGTACAAAAGTTAATTATCATCCAAAACTGGACTTTTTCATTCCCTTAAATAACAAACTTGCTACGTGATTTGATTACCTTTTGGTATTAAATATAACAGTTTATTTTCTTATTTTGTCATTCCTTGTTGTAATATTCCCTATACTGTTTCTTCCTCTCACATTAATTTTACTTTCTCGATATTTTTACATCTCTCACCAGCACGTTTAACCAAAACGTCCATCGAACGTCCATTCGAACTTTTGCGAGCTTCGGCAGCGATTCTCTTCCCTCCCTCCCCCCTCTAGGGACAATTTCCAATATAAACGTTGAGGAAACAGGGTGGATAGTGGAGCGGCATAGTAATCCAGTGAAATAGCGTAGCACCTGCCCATTAACTGGGCCCATTCGCAATCGGAGAATTCCTGCGTTTAGGTAATTCGAGCCGCACAACAGAGTCTGCGGCTTAAATATCCCGTGTCAGGCGGTATGAACTGACCATTCCCGGGACCGCGAACCGCCGCAAGTATTTATCCAAATTACACGACGACCGTGCCGGAATGTCTGCCACCGACGTCTGCGACGATCCTCTCTGCCAGGATTTCCACTCTCGAGCGTTTTACCACGAGCGCAGGACGCAAGACGACGCGAGAGTGCGCAGCGTCTCGCGAAGTTTACCTGAAACAATCTGGTGGAAATTTTGCAGATTTTTCGTTTCATCGTGTTTCATTTCTATTTTGTTTCTATTTTATTTCATTTTGGCAACACACGTCACTGGCATCGCGACGAGTGGACGACGTATGCCCGTGCAAACTTTATATTCCACGCGATTAGAAAAATGGTACCCGAAAAGTCAACTCGGAGTTTCACGGCGCAGCGTTATTTCAAGTACGTTTCATACGAATAAATGAAAGTATCTATTATCAGTATGAATGTTAAAATATCTTGTGATAAAATCGTGCGATTATTACGTCAGAAGACTTCATGTCGATAGCGAGAACTTTTGTTCAAAACGCGCCTGGCTGAAGAAAGTGTTGAAAAGAAAATTTCATGTAAATAGTACAGTACGTTCTCCACTCGATATTTTTAGTTACCTATTTTCGCATATTGCATGTGTTTTGTTGATTTCTCGATGAACCCTAAACTTTCGCGTCTGAAATGAGACACAGCTCAAGAACATTCAGCGGGACCATTTCCGACCATTTTTGACCAGTATTTCATCGCGATTTCATTCTTGCAACTCTATGGCTAAGCACCCGTTCTCTTTCTATTTCACTCTGTGAAGAAATATTCCTCCTCTCTGAATTTACATGAAATACTTTTCGCAAATTTCAAATCAACTCCGCTTGTTTACAATGCCAATGAAATTGTCAATGTGTCTTGCATAGTGAAAAAGAATTTCGTCTGGTAAGCGGCGAAATCTGCGAGCCACGCGTGGAAGAAACGACCGTGTGCGGGAACGAGCGAGCGAGAGAGAGAGAGAGAGAGAGAGGAAGAGTGAAAGAGAGAGAGGAGAGAGAGAGAGAGAGAGACTCAGCCGGGTCGTTTTAATAATTCACGCGGGAACCGATACGAGGCGCGGAAAATAAAGATGTAGGCCCGGGACGGCCATTTTTCCTCGTTAATTGAAGGAAGCAAGCAAGCCCTTTTGCTTGGTAGATCACGATAAGCTTGCAGATCCACCAACCAAACAACGGCAAACCGAAGGCCTCCGGTTTGCGGTAGAGGAGCGAAACGCTTCTTCGTTCGCCTTCCTTCACCGTGTACAGGTTGCTTCCTGTCTGGTAACCATTTCTCTTTCCACCGTCTACGAATGCACATGCACATCCTCGTGCATTGTGCATACGGTAATGACGAAGAACGGCTGAAGAAAATTATCTATTATCCCCCTCGGTGGTGTGGTGGTGGAGAAGAAAGAGAGAGAGAATAATGTACTTCTGACCAGATCGAGTTGGCCAATCCAACTTGGAGAACGAATTCGTTGGATTCCCTTTTCTCTCAAAACGTAATCTGATCGATAATCAATCATTATGATTAATATGGAATCAGTGACCATTAATTAACGAATAATGGAAGCAATCGAAATCATTGCAATCAATGGCGGTGATTAATTGACTAATCATTGATCGTAAAATCGTTACACTTTTGATTGCGATTGTAATCGGAAATATAATATGAAATAATAAAATAACAAAAAGTACAATCAAGTACAACGACTTGAAAGTTACTTGATTATAAATTACAGTTAATTCGAAACGGTGATTAATTGATTAACGTTTACTATGATTACATTTAATATGTAAATAATTATTTTTCAAATTTGGTCCCTTTCCTCGCAAAGAAATCTTAGGGCAAGTACAATACTTGTATCTTCGAAAGGAAAAGAATTGAAAATTGTACTGCCCACATAGCTATTATATATCGTACGTTTTCCCTTGAAAATTGAACTTTGCAAACATCTTTATGGACGTTGAAAAAATTTTTTCTGAATTAAATTCGCTACGTCCTTTTCCGAAGACTGAGGTTCCCTCTTTGCAACTCATGTTTCGAAATTGTACGATTTTCTTTCACGAAGTTACAACCGTTTAAAATATGGACAATTTGTCACAGTATTTTTTCACACTCGATGAAAAATTGTCGACAATTTAAAGTGCCGTAACTTCGTGAAAGGAGATCGTAGAACAATCTTCCGGTGCTCATTTTAAAGCGTGAAGTTTCTATTTTCACAGCACTGAGTTCGTTACCTTCCCCGAAGGGAAGTATTTTTACGTCAAAAAGAATGGAAACAATGATACCTTTCCACCCCGAAAATTTCGCAAATTCAAACCTCTCCGTGGGTATTGAACAAAAATTTTATTCTGGACCAAACTCATTATCGTTTTAAAGATCGGAGCCTTTTCTTTACAACGACCCCTTAAAACTTGTTGCAGAATTTCTTCTCCACGAAGTTACAAGAGTTTAATGCATCGATAATTTTTCTAGTCGTCACAGGAGTGAACTCACAATCGATGAAAAATTCGACACTAAATTACCATAATTTCATTACAAAAAATAATCGTAGAACAATATTCTTGCTTATTTTAAAGCGTAAAGTTTATACTTATATACACAATTCGAAGAGGGAGTAAACAAAGATAATTCTTTCAAAAATTTTACATTTTACACTGAAAAAATCTTATTTTTTTTTTTTTTGGACTAACAACACAAAAACGATATCTTCAATAATTTCCGAGATGTCTGACAAAATATGTCCCCCAACTTTGAGGGTAGTTTTCACCTCTTTAACATCGACGATCACTTATAAAAAAAAAAAGGAAAAACAATACGAAATATCAAATATCTTTTCGAAAACTACATTTATGCCAAATTTCATCAAAATCAATATGATTTCCCTTGCGAGTTTTCCCATTCTATTCTCGAAGATTGAAGTCTCCCATTTCGAGCTTGAAGTATCGCCAAGTACTAAAAATAATTCTACAGCCACTGTATCGATATCGCGAGCTCGAGATCTCCGAGCATACACTGTCGAATGACATTTGTTGGGGTCAGATTGGTGACCCGAAACACGTGGGATAACTGCACGTAGTTATCGACGGTTATCGGTATCAGAAAAGTAGTTTGGATAGTCTGCCACGTGTAGCCATTCTCATTAAAATTGGATCGAGTCTCGAGGCAGTTAATAGGAAACGATATCAGGCGAAACGTGCAAGATTTCCACCGCGGAATTTGCAATTATACGTAATTGACGATTCATTGGCGGTGCGTGTCCCGCGAAAAATCTAGACTCAACTCTAGGTGTCCAGGGGTCAACCAAACTACGGCCCGCTGCGTCAGTTCATCCGGCCCGCCGACGGTACTTGAATTTGCGTGAAATTTGGATATGTGCACACTAGGTCCGATATAACTATCTTTTTGCTTTCTTTGATAACTTTTTTAGTAAATAAATATGGTGGTTGTCCTTGTTTTTTTTCTTTTTTTTTTGCATTGCATGCCACTCACCCATGATTAACACGGAATGCTGAACTTAGTTTAGTGATTATGCGGCCCGCGCTCGTCATAGCCCACTGTGAAAAAAGTTTGGTGACCCCTGGCTCCTAAGTCTAATAATCGAAACGAGTTCGCTCGATCACACGTCTTTCCCCCCTCCCCCCTCCCACGCATTTTTCCACCCTCGCTTCGTCAAAATTCAAATTCACTTGCCCCCGTTAATCGAGCAATTGAACGGTCCCTTTCATCGGCCTTCCTTAATGGTCCCTTCGCTCGATTAATCTCCGCTTCTAATCACCGTTCCAATTATTCCCACGCAATTCCAAGAATCAATCTCGCCGCCACGTATTCCTACGTGGAATTTCCCCTTGCCGTGGTAAACACCGTCGTTAAACTCTCTGTCTCAGAGCTTGCTGCTCGCCTGTCGGAAAATCTACGGAGACTCTCAAAGCACGGAATTCGGCTCGGAGTTTGCGGGAACAAACACTCAAGCAGAAACAAATGTGTGACGACAACAAATGTGGCGGAAAGATCGGGACGGTCGAGAGAGAGAGAGAGAGAGAGAGAGAGAGAGGCGGACAGATGTTGGCAATTTAGCCTGTTGGCTGGTTCCCTTTGATCGGTATAATCCGCGATTCGTACGCATGCTCTCGCGCCGGATCGAGGATGAGAGGAGAGCAGACAGTCACGCGACAGTCAGCCGATGACAAAAGCTTCGAGATCGAAGCTGGCGCGTAACGTCACCCTCGTCGTCGGGGTGTCACCGACACGTGAGAAGCCAGTTCAACAATTAACAATCGGGCTCGTTCGCTCATCGAATTGAGGTCGCAATTAGGTCGATTAGCTCGTTTCGTTACGTCGTGCTCCGCCAGAATTTCGTTTCCTTACTGAACAGGGGACAGGAAAACAGGTGGATATTAATCCCTGGAGCGTTTATGTGTCGTGAAAAGATGAAATTTCTTTTGCTTAATGTCGAGTATAGTATATTTCGTAGAGGAAAAATTCACTTTTGCTATTTATGTAGGTAAAAATGTGGGTAAAAAAGATTATATATTTTTGTAATTTCAGCATATTTTAGAATATTTCAAGGCAATTAGGAAGCAAATATGCATTTGAAAATAACGGGAGAAATCTAACGCACTCGATACGATGCAAAAACTAAATTTATCTCTGATCATTTTAATTTTGCAAATATCTGATCTTTTACTTTTTTTTAATTCTTCTTACTGATGAAAATTCAAGTCCTTTTCTCCGCATTTTGAATGTTTAATGGTTTTCTCCTTGTCGAATAATTTTCCAAAAATAAAATGTCAAGTTCTATAAATTGAAAATTTTTCAAAGGAACATCAAAAAGATGTTTATCATTTTGTTATAATTTAACTCAATCTTACAGCGAGTGGATTTACTGTGTTTTCGTCGAATACATATATATATATATATATATATATATATATATGCTGGTCATCGCCTAGAAATAATTAAGCACGCTACATATGTACATTCCCAAAATAAAATAAACCGCTTAAGGGGAGTTAAGGAATTACGTCCTCTTAATGAGAAGAGAATGAGTTGATTAAGCTCAGTCGCAAATTTCCCCTTCCGCCCCCTCCAAAAAGAAACCACACACAGTTTAACACGTTGACTGCCACGGTACTTTTCAGAATCCCGGTCTAAGAAGCCAATTTAATTTAATCATATTATTAAAAACTCCTATTATAGTACATAGTAATCATCAGAAAGCATATAGAACGTGTTTTCTTTTTTTTTTTTTTTTTTTTAAAAGATCTTGCGAATTATCTCGTAGTTGGCTTATGTAAAGAAGGACTCCTCTTAGATGGCCCAAAAAAGTTGCATTACATATTATATATATATATATACACAATGCGCACAAACTTTTTCATAAACTTCTTCTGAAATAAAACTTATAAAGTTTAGAGAAGCATTGGTCGACGCATTGGTCGATTGGAGAAGAGTTCATTCAACCAGTTTCAAAAAAAATTAGATTGCAAGAGTTTCATTATTTGCAGAGTATCCGAATCTGTCGAGAGAAGCCCTTCGCGTGGAAGATTGTTCGAAAAATTATCACAAATAAAAATATCCTTTTGCTCGTTGATCTTGAATCAACTTTGTATCATTGTATCTTCATATTCATATTTACACTGATACTACTGCGAATTGTAGTTGGTACGCTAGTCAATAACGCAAACTACGAGTTATCTCGTAGTTGGCAGTCAACGTGTTAATCACCACATTCGATTCCGTCAGCATCGAAGCTCTCGTTCGAGCTCTCGACAGACAGAGAGATTCTTCTCCGGCAGACAGAGAAAAAAAGTTCGATTCCTCGTCAGATACATTCCTCATCTTGAAGGGGGTGTATACGATCAACCCTTCTGTAGAAGCGAAAAAAACCGCTCTGCGGACGACGCATTTCTCCCGGAGGAGACAGTTCTCTCTCGGGGGGAGTGGGGTGGGGGGAAGAGACTTGGCACGTTTATCAGCGGATTTCTTCGAACGGCGCATCGCGCGACTCGATGGAGAAGTTTAATTCAATCGGAAGGGATCGGGGAACGGGACAGGACGCGGTACGTGTGTGTCCGGGAGAGATCGCGTGAACGCCACATAATTCCATCCGAGGTCGAGGTATCGGCTTTGGGTAGAACTGTCTCGAACTCGTCTCACCGGCGTGGCGTGGCGATTCCCGACAGTCTGGAAAGTTGCGGCATTACGGCGACCATTTTTCCTTTTAGCGAGACCCCCCCCCGTTTCTCTCTCTCTCTCTCTCTCTCTTTTTCTCTTGCGCCGGTGCGGATTAAAACCCGGCCGAAAATAACGAAACTGTCCGGGGCTGCCGCTTTGTGCAAGCTGCAGCAAGTGTATCCTACGACGGGACAGATTACGCGGACGAGGATTACCGCCCAGATCCTTTGTTTTCTCTCTCTCTCTCTCTCTCTCTCTGTCTCGCTATCTCTCTTTCTCTCTCTATTCCCCCTTGTCCGTTTTACGGTTTCGTTTTGAACCATGTTGTTGGTCCAACAAAACGACTCCCCGATATGAGATTAGTGGAACTTTAATCTCATCGGGGTGCGGGGGGAGTTGTTAATTTGTTGATTATGAGGGGAGGGGGGAGAGGTTAATTGATTCTTTATTCAGGAGTTTTGACTCTGTTGAAATTGCACCACGTTTGCGATGGAACTGCAATTGCGGGGGAAATTGGATTTGAGGCTCGGCTTTATTGATACTTAGAGCGTAGAACTGCTCTAGGAGAGCTCTTTTTTCCCCCGAAATGATGAAGTTGAATGAGTGAAAAATAAGAACAACGGGTCGCAGATGGAAAATGTAAAAAATAACGCGAAGAGATCGAAAGACTTTTTTTTTGTTTGAATTTATTGTATAACATGTTTAACGTTGAATTTATTTGTATAATATACTTAATATTGAATTTATTTGTATTACAAATAAGAAGAAAGAAGAAAATAAAATTGCAGGAAATATACATAAATTATACATAAATTGTACATAAATTAAAGTAAACAGTTATTGTTATAGTTTCTCTCGTAATTCTCGTAATATATTTATTTAGAGTAGTAAATCATGAAGATATACGTGTATATGTTCATCTATTAGGAAACAATTGTGCGATTAACTTTTGGCCAATCCACTTCACGGCAAACTTGTGACTTTCTAAATTCAAGCACTTTATCCCTCGAGTTTCTAAAATTTAAGATAGTCGTGTGCCCATTTATTAAGAAACAATTACGCCAGTCCGATAATTTAATATTATTTTTAAATTAATATCAATATTAATTGTTTTCTTAAATTAAATTAACATTGATATAATTTAATCATTATAATTGACCAACGTTAATAATAATTAAACGTCGAAAACGAAGATTCGACGATCCACCGATCCGCCGAGAGAGAAGGATTTTCATTCACGCGGCGACTATGATAATTCACGAATTGCCAGAAAATGAACGCTCCAGTCTCGATCCAATGAACTCGCCTGCGCTGTCTGTTGGAACAACATCTCCGTTTTGCTTCGAATTCAACCTGTTAAACAAAACAGAGTTTACGAAGAACCGCGGCAAAATGTCCAGGTAATTCAATAGCACGTTGGAAATAATTCTCTTTCCTCTACTTTATCGTGTGATAACGGCATTAAGCTGTTCAAAGCGATCGAGCACCACCAGATGGACAACTAAATAAAACTCGTACCGCGAATCGTATGATCGTTCAGAATGCGAAAGTTTCAGGCGGTTTTCTTTTTTTTTTTTTTTTTTTTCTTTCCGCCGAATTATACGATTCACGAATGTCGCTCGAAAACGGAAATCCCCTGTCGTCGTCGACGTCGTTCGCGGTGCTCGATGAAAGGCTCACGATATCGAATAACTCGGATTTCCGCCACGGATGGGATACGTTTTATGATTTACAGTGCGCTTTACGTTGTTGAGGACACGGATGCTGCGTAAAAGCTCGCCGGAAAAACTTGCACTGCGTCTCTCCTCCGACCAATTAGAGAAGAATCGACTAAGTAACATGTTAATTAAATAATTAGAAAATGACGGATTATTCTGTATGAATTTTATATTATTATTATATTAATATATTGATTTTATGTGAATTTATATTGTATCTAATAATTAGGAAATGGCGGATTAATCGAATTTCAGTGAGATCTATACTCTTGCTGAAGAGAAAAGTCTTCGGATAATTTATTTCTAATGGTCACTGTTTATCGTAGATAATAAAATCTTAATGTACTTGCGGTGCTTAATATATTTTGTTTGATTCTATTTAACTTTGCCAATTTTGATATAATGCTTATCCTAAGATTTTTGAGAAAAGGTTAAAATTTAACTGCAACTTTTTAGCTTTAATTCAAGTCAAGACTTTTCAGGCTGGTGAATTTTTTTCATCATTTCGGACTGAAAGGATAAAATTTTCAATTATCGTGGAGTAATTATTCCCCTCCCCCTTATAGGGTTGTAATTACTGTGTTGAGTAAAATACGTGAAATACTTTGTCAACGAATAGGGCGAAGTACGAAATTCGAAACGATAAATTTGTCGTTTTATTCAACGATGACTGGAATTCACGAATATGAATAAAAGTCACTGTGTGTGTTTTTTCGAAACACATGAATTCCACAGCTCGTCTTTCTAACACCAGGGTAGAACTAGCAGTTCGCTGATAATTCCAGGCTTGTTCGCTTACGGGCACAATATTACGAAGTAGGATGCTGCCAACGTACGCTTCGAGTTGAATAGATTTTTCAACGTATCTCTTATCGTTGCAAGCTCGCCGCAATCTGATCGCGGTTCTTCGAAGTGTCCACACAGTGCTGGTGACGAACAGTTGACGAACAGTTGACGAACAGTTTGCGATCTACTCGTCGACAGAAGTGACGCGCTTAGTTCTAAATTGGCTTAGCTGTAAATTTCGTTCACCGCGAAATCTGCTCCGTGACTCAACCGGGGCCTCTGTCGAAAGAACACACTGCGCGTCAACTGCATAGTAAGTCGATGTAAATTTCACGATTGCCATAAATAAGTCGCGAACGGCGACTTATTTATACGGTTGTCAACAGTGGTCTGAAGGGAATACTCTCGAGCGTGAAATGACATTGAATGTAATAAAATTGCTCGAATAGCCGTGAAAAGCGTATGAAAAAGCGAAACACACACAGAGAGAGAGAGAGAGAGAGAGAGAGGCAGCAGAGTATATGTGCTTCCGTCACGGGTCACGAAAATATGCTAATTTCATTCTGGCCAACGATTCGACCAGTTTAACACGCGATTGCTAATTTTCTTCTCTATTCTTTCTTTTTTTCTCTCTTTTCCTTTTTCACCGCGACACGTCGCTACGCCTTTAACGATCGTGATATGCTAATGGGGAGGACATTTTGGAAGAAAACTCGTTGAACGACGTTCGGCGAGAACACTGTTTCGTCGATCAGATTTGTTTCACATTTTTGGCGTTGTGAATAGAAATATGGGTGGATTTGCACAATGACGAAGCAAGAGAAAGGTTAACGATGATTGATACATTTGTATGTCTTCTACGAGCTAGTAGAACATTCTGATTATTATGCCGTAAAATAATAAAAATAATATTACGCCGTAAAATAATAAAAGTAAAATAATCAAGGAAAGACACTTTTCGACACTTGAGTTTTATTACGTCGAATTAGATACTCCGAAAAATGGCAAACATATTCGGAATCTTCTATTTATTCAGAATCATACGTGACGTGTGACATGCCGTGAAAATAGTGTGCTGATTTTAGGGCTGATCGATCGATTATGAAGTTGCTTGCGACATAAGGTATCTTGCATATTTCTTAATTATATATTATAACAATTCAAGACATTAGCATTGATATTTGTCCGTTTGTTACTAGGGTTACTTAGGATGCAAAGAGAGAAACAAAGGGAGAGACGTTGGAAAGGGGAAAGAAGAGAAGGTTGGCCGGAAATAAGAATGCAAATCCGTCAGCTGCCACGGTCCCATTTGGGAATCATAAAAAGAAATTTGTATCAACGATCGTAGTCACCGAACGGAGTTTCAAACCTCAGAAGAAATATCGCATCGTCGATGATCTACAATATCAGAATTCACTCCTCGTTCTCCAATAACGAAAGTAATTAAAGTTAAAAACAGAGACACCGACTTTTATCGAAAATTCCAAATACCCTTTGTTAGCGCAAGAATGTCCAACATTCCTCAGCTCTGACAATGAGTTATATACCTGATGGATATCCTCGAGTTTACTGTTTACTGTTTATTTAGAGTAAGAGTAAGAGTAAGTATTAGAGTAAGTTATTGTTTTTGTTACTGTTTGCTGTTTGCTGTTTGCTGTTTGTTGTTTGTTGTTTGTTGTTTGTTGTTTGTTGTTTGTTGTTTGTTGTTTGTTGTTTTGTTGCTTGTTGCTTGTTGTTTGTTGTTTGTCATTATCATTGTTATTGGAGTAAGTTATTCTGTTTTTTCCGATGTCTTTCTTACACGTTTACTATTTATACGTTTTTGTTGTTAAAATAATTCACTAGCGCATCTGGCACGAGGAAAAATTGGCACGTGGGGTGCAAAAGTTTGACCACCCTCTGATCCGTACAATTCACAGTTATCGAGTTAAATTTTCACCCTCTGAAAACATCCAACGAATGAAACTCGAGCCACCTAGTGACTGTACTGTGACTCTTTCACGATCAGAAAATTCTTACACTCTCGCTAGCGAGTGCTCCGGCGTGTGCTTTCTTGCCACGATTTCCCGTTCGATTTTCTCCGCGTGTTGAGAACTCAATTCACGTATATTTCGCTGCTCGACAATTTCTCTCCGGGATCTCTGTCCGGGACAGATCTCTCGGCCGGGAAAAGACGCGTACGCGAAGAAACCATTGTAGTTTTGATGAAACAGAAGAAACCTGGTCCGTCCTGTTGGACGAGGACGTTCAGAATCGTCGCATCGTGTGCACACGCAGCTGCAAAGGAAGAAGAGACGAAGAGGAGGCGAAGGGGCCTCGCGGTGCGTGGAAAACGCCCCGATCCCTGATAACAATCTCATTGTCGTGGGGCTTGCTTCAACAGTTGTGGAAGAGCCTTTAGCGGATCGTTGGCAGGGAGGAGAGGCGCGCGAACCGCATCGAGCAAATTGCAACTCTGTCGAAACTATCAGAGCGAGCGGATCGCTCGGGAGAAGAATGCGCGAACACGATTGTTAAGGGGCTCTGGTTCAGTTCCCGGGCGCCTTTTCATCGCGTACGCCCCTGTCCCGGTGTAACCTCCTCCTCCACCGCGATGATAACATCTTCTTGGACAAACGCAGCGCCGCGTCGTTTCTTCTTTTCTCCTCTCCTCTCCTCTCCTCACTCTCTCTCTCTCTCTCTCTCTCTATTTATCTCTCGGTTTCCTTTCTTTCCCTCGTCATCCCGGCCTGTCGTCACTGTGTCGCGTCAACCCTCTTTTCCTGCCGTCTCGCTTTATCTCGTGGATTTCCTTCGGCTCTCCTCTGTCTCTTGTTCCCTTTCCTGTTCTCTGTCTCTAGTGGTTGCCTGGATTTCGCAGGTTGTTCAGGTTCAGATTTATATACGTACCGTGTCGTACGTATGTCGTACCTAGTGTATAGCGAATGTTATACGTGTTCCTTTCTTTTTGGCGGGAATTTCGAGATTCCATTGGCGGTCAATTCCGTAGGTATACCTTTTGCACGGGGCAAATTTTCCAGAAATGAATCAAACTGTTTTTAGTTATTAATTCTCGACTTTTCGCTGATCAATGTTAATTCATTACCTATGATATCTCTAACTCTATCGGTTATAGAATGAAAGTCGCTTAATTCATGCACTTTCGCAAGCATCTTCAATTATTACTCTTGAATTTTGCGCTGATTAACGTTAATTTAATTCGTGCTATTTAATATCCAATTACTTCCGTAATTATCTATCTACTAATTATATACTAGTTAGTATTGCGACGAAACGAGATCAAAGGTCAGAATTATAGTAAAATACTCCACTTCTTTACTACTTTGCTACTTTCACATTTTTCCAATCATTTCGAAAAATCCTTGCAAACAGCCTACAATACACTATAGTGTCTTCTCTTTTTTCTTTTTTTCTTTTTCTTTATGCCACTTCATTTCCAAGCTCGCTTGAATTTATCTGTTCCGCTGACATTCTAAAATTGTTACAATTTTATAAACAGAAGCAATGAATTTGGGCTCGTTTTAAAAGCTTGGCACTCTACTTTCAAAATGTATAGATCATTTTGTTCCAAGATATATCTCCGTTACGTAGCAAAAATGGCAAAAGTGAAGACTTTCCTTCTTGATAATACCATCGTGATTGTCATATTGTTACGCAGAAACATTGAAATATTTGTTTTCACGATTGAAGATTGTAGCCTCCTCTTGACAACAATCTCTCGAAATTTGCCGTTTCTTCGAAATTCTTTTCATTCGCCAGTTTATCGATTTATTGAACTGAACTAGATGAAAATGTCATGATTTCTTGAATCTTCCAGGCCTCCGACCTTCTGAATCTGTTGAATTGAATTCAGTCGCGAAAAGAAAAATTTTTTTCATACGCTACACGCAGTAATAATTTATAACATTTCCTATCGAGAAGAGAAGGCGAAGTTAAAAACTTTCTAGAACAGCAAATGAACGATGCAACTCGAAGGAAGAATCTTCAAAGTGAGCCGAAGTTTACGATTTTCTTTTAGCGAAACTATAACGATCTCAATATTTAGTGTCCTCGTCCCTCCGTCTCACTTCATCTCACGGCTCGCACGTATCTTCTCTCCCTTTCTTCGAACTGCACGACCGTCGAACCGGCCAAATTGTCATCCGATGCCCTGAGAATTCGATTTTCAGCCGAGTTTTGCGGTGACGAGGGTTTCAAATCCCCGCTAGGTATTATAGTTCGCCCTTCTACTTGGAAGATGTTTAAGACAAGATCCTCTCTGGATGGCTGGAGAGAGGAGCGAGCGAAGGTCTCGTGTCCCCAGGAGCGACAATATTGTGAAACGTCTTGCATCGTGGCCTTGGTTCCACGACGAAGATTCGGATCTTGAACGAGTCGGCTGGAAATTGGAAAACAGGTACCAGGGATCCAGAATGGGCATCGATTCCTCCTCGAGATCCTCCGTGTACATCGTTCAGGGGTGCGTGATTCTTTGTTGGGACTGCAGTGAAATGTGACGGAAATATGATCCCTTGTGCGAGACCTCGAATGAATACATTCGCGAATTCTGTCGACGTTTAATTCTCTTTCGGAGATTTCAAGAAGGTAGGATAAATATCTTATAGGAAGAGGACAGAATCTCCGTCGAAGAACATTTGTTTAGTGTTGTTGTGTCTTTCTTCCATGGGGTGGAATATTATTATTGGAATAATTGTTTGTGTATATTTTCATATAGAGAACGTATATTATATAGAGTATAATTCTATAATTATACATGTAAATTCTATAATAATATTGCATAATTCTATGTAGAATATAATTTTATATGTGATGTATGTTATACAGAATAATATTTTATATACAATTAGTATGTTATTAGAATAGCAATATTTCAATTATCATTAGACAGATTTTTGTAGAAATTCATATTTCTAACGATGTAAACATTTAGAGAAATGAGAATGTTACACTGTATTTTCAATTATTTTTCCTTTCACGTATTTTTTCACGTTTACACGTAATCCCTTTCGCTTGAAAATTTCGTACGTAAAATGCGTAAATTGTTGATACAAAATAAGAAATTGCGAAATTATCGTGTACAGTGAAATTCAACGATACTCTCTCGTAAGTGAATAAAATCCAAGTGAATAATCCCGTGTCGCCCGATGTAAATTGCCTCTAATAGACACCAACCCTTAACCCTCGCCGAAGTAAAAAAAGAAAAGAAAAAAAAAAATCACAATTCATCGATCCTCAACGTCGTCCTCGAAAGCTTATTCCACCGAGTTCCTCTACGTGTCCCACTCATAAATATTAGCATACACGTATTTACACACGTAACTCCAACACACTTTGTCAAAACGGAGACGTTATCGCGGGACAGGCTGAATGCATAAAAGATCGGCCGGTTAATCGCATAATCGGTTGTCCAACGCGGTTTCTCCAACTATATTTTCCTCTCCTTTTCTCTTTCGCCTCTCGACCGATCCTCGAGAACGTGACAGGTTAATCGAAGCCCGTCGTCAAGAAACGACGACGTAATTCACGCGAAGTCGCGTAAATTGCAACTTTCATTTGGCGAAAAAAGTAAATCGTTGGATAACAGATTCGTTGAAAGTATCATTGGAATAACAGGTGGATGGATATGGAGAAGTCGGAAATATCGAGAAGAACTTTATTAACCCTTGACGAACAATGACGACTAGATCTATCTTTTTCATTCCTTCTCGACTATTTTTCCAGATGAACTTTTATTTTCGCTCGAACAACTTTTGACGTAGTGGAGAGATATTGGAATGTTTTGGATTTCCTTGGCAGCCGATAGAAACAGAAAAATATTAGTCCGCTGGAACAGCGGTTCCCAAGTATGAAGGCATGCGAAAATAACATTGGCAATGGCAGAAAATACCAAAATAAAAACGCAAAAACGAAATTACAGAGTTATTTTCGATTAAAAAAGAGAGACTGTTTGCGAGAAGTTTTCTGAACAGTAGGTGGGGGTGCTTATGAATGAAAAGCCTAATCAAGGTAGAGAAAAAAAAAAAATTGAGAACCGCTGTGTACCAGATACGAAAATATTCCCAAGGGTTAAATCGTGATCGTAACAGATACTTCTAGAAAAAAAAAGAAAAAAGAGAAAAAACAGAGACTGACAAAAATAAAAATTCTGTTCGCATGCACAACTCTACAACGTAATTGCAGCATTGATGCGACGTAATAAAAATTGGTTGTTCGCGAAAATGTAATTACAATGTCACCGTGCCACATTTTTCAACAGCGAGTCTACACTTTATATACGACGTGCAATTTATTTTTTTTCGGTATATCGATCGCCGCTGGAAACGTTCCAGTATATAATAGAACAATATAGTTGAGCATCGCAGGATAATCGTTTGATGGCTAATGAGCGAGGATGTTACGGTGCACTTAGCCGGGGTGAAAGCAAGAGTTCAGCTTCTTTTCTTTTTTTTCTTTTTCTTTTTTTCTCTTAACCCCCCTCGACGTAACAGGCATTCCAGGAGATCCTTGTCCCCGGACGCTTAAACTTCCGATGAGACTCGATAGAGAGGATACTTGCCAAGTATCCCAGCGTTCACACGCGTGTCGTCCGCGTGCCACTTCACTTATCTTTTTAATTTTTTTCGTTTACTTTCGAACTGTGTTTTCGGTCCACGGTTGAATAGGAAATTGTTCCACGTACAAATGTGGAGCGCAATTTCTCCGTTTTATTCTTTTATTGAAGTACATTTTGTACAATACAATATCAACATACGCCAATATTATTATTTGAAATTAATCTTCGTTTCATTCGTTGCACTGCAAAGTGTTCATTAAATATCGTATCGTGACATTTCGATTTCTCGACACTCGAGCTCAAGGTTACACTACCGATAATTGGAATTAAAGAAACTTTAGTTCACTCGAATCTATCTTCTCTTCAATTACCTGCAATTTTAACTAGATTTAAACTAGACTTCTCACCGAGAGGGAATTACAAAATTTCCACTTCGTGGGCAACAATGAAGCATTAAATCAATCGGCGGGGGAAAAATTCTCCATCAATGCGATTGTCCGACGATCAAACGAAATTCCCTGTTCGTCCGATCGCCCGGCGTTTTCCTGCTCGAAACGACACCGGATCCCGTTGGCAATCGAACGAATCCTCGACCGATTCTCGTGTGAATCGCGAGGCACACGCGATACTTTTCCCTGTTGAGGGCGACAGGATGAAAAAGAAACGGAAACGGTAGCGAATCTCTATTTTCTAGAAAAAGAGTAAGCGCATGTGTGTGTGTGTGTGTGTGTGTGAGAGAGAGAGAGTGAGAGGAGAGAACGATCGTATAGTGCACACCGGTCTTGCCAAAAGCGTCTTCAACTTCTCGTTTCTCCGGCTGGTTTCACCGAGCCAAAAGAAACGCTTCACAATGGGACGCGGCTGTCTAACCGGCGACTCGGCCCATTATTTATTAAAGAACCATTCTTTTTATCGGCCGATAGTTTCTGGCCCTGTCTTTTCACCGACAGACCACTCTCTCCCCTCAGCCCCGGGCTGGAAAACTTTACAGCGTGGAAAGAGATTGGTTACAACGTCTCTCCAAGGGGAGAGAACGTTGCACGACGGCAGAAACGTGTGTGTCGCGCGTACAGAGGAGGGAAACGACGATGTGGAAAGGCCTCGGAGAAATCTTGTTCGCTCGCGATGGTTATCTTACAGATGCGGTGTGCACGAGGCTTAAGGGACACGATTCGTTCTCTCTGGCCAACATCCAGCAAATTACCAAGCTGTTTGTCAATTGACTCCGTCACGACTCCAGCTCGACGATGTTTCCGAACCACTGACGCAATAATTATAGTTGCAGTTGCAGTTGGACACGGTTGACGCAAGGTGGTAAGTTATGTATATCAGTAGGTTAACGCTGGCAGTGTATCAGACGAATTTCAAAATGTCCCATATGCTGCCGTTTATGCTCGAGCTCGATGTTCTACGTCTCACATACTATTACGTATCCCACGTTTACACATTATACAGTCATGTATGGTGCTCCATATCCCATAACGGATATTCCACGGATATTCCACGTTCTACAGATCGTATCCCACACTCCACATTCTGCATCTACACATCTTATATTCCACGCCTCGTCGTTTCATTCCCATTCTTCTTGCGCAATATTCTATATCCTGCATTCCATGTTACACACCGTAAATTGAACATTGCATATCCTATATCCTGTATTTCACATTCCACATCTCATATTCTATATTCCACACCTCGTACTTCAACGTCCCATATTCTATATTCACATTTCATAATTCACATAAACACACATCCCATTATATATCTTGTGTCTCCAACATTCAATATCATACATCCCACAGAAACAATTTGTGAGAACCTACGAATTTCATTGTCTCACAAAATGAATCCCATAGCCCACAAATTTCCTACAAAGACGAATTAGCTCAGTGGGCGACATTGAACGCCATTTTGTGGGCTAGACACTTTTGTTCAAAAATTAGTTTTTTGAGAAATCTGTAGGCTATGAAATTCGTTTCATGGGACAGGAAATTTCGAACTAGCCCACAGATTGTCTTTGTTAGAAATTTGTGGGCTACGGAAAATAAATTTTTCGAGGTAGAAATTTTTCGACATGCTCACAAATAAATTAAATGGGAAATTTATGAGCTACGAAGTTTATTTCGTCTGATAGACAATTTAAAATTGGCCCACAATTTTCTATTTTGTCTTTATGCGAAAATTGTGGCCTACGAAGCAAATTTTTTGTCCACGAATTAATTGTGTGGAAAATTTGTGGGCCGTGAAATTTATTCTATGCGATGGGGAATTTTTCACAAATTATCTTTGTGAGAAATTTGTGAGCTACGGAGTAAATTTTGCAGGATAGAAATTTTTCTAGGTGCCTACGAATTAATTGGGTGGAAAATTTGTGGGACACGAAATTTATTCTGTGCAATCGAGAATTTCCCACAAATTGTCTTTGTGAGAAATTTGTGGGTTACGAAGTAAATGTTGCAGGATAGAAATTTTTCGAATTAATTTTGAATTAATTTTGTGGGGCACGAAGTTCATGTTTTGAGATAGAAGATTTCCAATTGGTTCACAAATTATTTTTATGGGAAATTGGTTAGTCATGCTAAAGGCAAATATTGAGTGTGAGAAATGGGCTTGGGAATAATATATAGGAATGTAAGAATAAGGAGTGTAGAATGTAGAATAAAAATGTTCTAGAATAAGGCGTATGATATATGGAACATTAAACTGGATTTGAGATTAATGATGCGAGTTAAAAAATATAGGTTAATTGACAAGGTATATGAAATGTGAAATTTGTAACGAAAATGTTAGTATTGTTAGAATGGAGATTTTAGAATAAAAATGTTAATATTGTTAGAATGTGACGAAGGGCATGTGGAGAACATTCTAAACAGAATAAAAATAAAATAAAATAATGAGCATGGTATATGAAATATAAAAGTAGCATAGGAAAATTAGTGATGTGGAATATGATGCAGGATATTAAACTAAAATACCTGTATGAAATGTGAAACATGTTAGTGGCCGAGTAATTGGAATAAAATAAATTTGTTAAATGTACTGAATACGCAATATCAGTTAGAAAATTTAAAAAAAAAGAAATTAATACTTAGCTTGTACGAATCCAATAAAATCATCAAAGATAAATTCCGTGAATATTGGAGTTTTTCGACATAACGAAAAACTTCTATAAATGATGTAAATGTTTAAAGCTCTTTGATACGCTTGAGTGAATTTCCGCACCGAAGATTTCCAGTGTCCAATTTCTACCGTGATTTAAAAAACGACCGCCACAAACGAATGAACGATATTTGACTTTATCCGATCACGTTTGTTGAACTGACTAATTAAAGTTAATTACACGGGCAAAAAAGAAAAAAAAAAGAGAAAAAGAAAAGAGAACACATCGATGATGAAACAGTTTTAAAAGATGAAAGGATCGTGAGTTGCCTTTGTCCTCGTTTACCTTCCGATCTCTTCGCTACTTATTTCCACCGTTGCGAACTCTGAAATCGGCCGTTTCTCGCAGTTTACGAGCGTAAATGTAGTAATGAAACATCCCGTTCTTTCCGAGTCAGCGACAGTGAAACCCAGCGTGGAACATTGCTGGTCAATATGGTCGGCCATCGAACGATTTTCCCTCTGGATTCGTATGAAAAGATCAAACGACGTTGAAGTCACTGCGAACGTTCCTCTTTGCCAGTAATTTTCTCGTCAATGGGCGCAAGTTATGAATTTACTATCGATCGCGGGAAGAGAACGGTTTAATCAGTCGGAAAGGATCATCCAGAAAAAAAAACAAAAATGGAAAAACTTTACGACGTGGTGGTTTGTTTTTGTTTCAATAGATGAAATTTTTAGAATTTTTGAAACTTCATTTCGTCCCCTTGAACTATCGTGGAAAATGCCAAGTGATCAGGCTACAATAATTATCAAAGCTCAGATTTTAAATCGAAGCAGACAAATGAAATTCTGATCGTAGACGACCAAACGAAATACTTTACAATCGTCGTATTTGAAATAGTTTGAAATTCTACATTACAAGAGTTTGTTATATCGTTATAAATCTAATTAAACTAAGCCTGCAATTTTCTTCAGAGTTCATTTCACAAATTCTCAACTGCTTCTTCGTGGTGTTAAACCCATTTTCGAGTGAACGATCAGATCTTTCGACAAAGGATTAACAAGTACGTGAACAAGGATCGATACGTAACGCGACATCTAAAAAAAGACTTTTATTTCATAATTTATTAAGACATTATTAAGACATTTATTTCATAATTACCTAAACAGATTAAAGGGTGTGCAATCCAGATATTTTACCAAACTCTCCAAGATTCTACCAGATTAATTCGCTTTTCATCAAGGTGACTAATCTCGAATTACAAAGCGAGCAATCACATTACTATTCGGAAGTGCTTGGTATTATTTTATATTTAAATTGCTTCTGTATTCTTAGAACGTGTTAGAAGCAGCACGTAGCGACATAGCCACGATGTTAGCAGCACCCAATGAGGGGAAAATGTAAATTACTCGAGGAGAGACTTTGGTTCGCGCTGTCGGCGTTATTTCGCCGAGCGACTTGCAAGAAAATGTTGCCTCCTCTGCATTAATACACCGTAATGTAACTTCTGTTCACCCGTCGTTGATGCATGCGCGCAATAAATCATCGCGAGTCTTATTCGAACGAGCTCTGGCCACTGGCTCGTTCAACAGGTCTAATTTGCGAGGCGTCGTCTCACTCGCGGTAACCCGCGACGTCCGGCACAAAGTACACGCTGCGCGTACCCTCTCTCTCTCTCCTTTTTTTCTTTTCTTTTCTTTTCTTCCCATTCCTTGCGTCGAAAAGAAATTTCTTTTTTTTTTCTTTTCTTTTCTTTTCTTTTCTTTTCTTTTCTACACACGTCGAGTGGAAATGCTCGAGCCTTTTTTCAATAATAATAACGCTTCCCCCGTGATTGCTTTCACAATTAAAACACACACCGAGTGACCATTGTATTTAATCAAGCCGAGGGTCCCGGCTCAATTTGTCCCACCGAGTCGATATTTTTCAAATGGTCGTCTCATTGCATCGATGTTGCAGCACGGCTTCGTTGCTGACACACGAGTTTAATACAGTAAATAATGAGAACGTGAATTTGAAGGATGATATCCATTTAGATGCGGGACACTGTTCGCTAACGAAATGAAATGAAAGTATTCGCACTCTCGATGAAAAATTTTGCCAGTGCTTCGTGGAAAGGAAATCGTACAAACAAATTTTGAAGGGTCTAGTTAACAAAAAAAAAAAGAGAGAGAAAGTTTTCAGTGTCCATAGAGACATTGTTTGAATTTGTCCAGTTTTCCAGAGAAGAGTTCTTCAGTAACTTTATTCACTTTCCGGATGTTGAAATATTTGTGAAGTCAATATTGCTCGATAAAGTAGTAGAACCCTTTGAAATAAGTACAATAAGATTATTCTACAATTTTTCTCTCTTTTTTCCTTTTTTCTTTTTTTCTAACAAAATTACGGCAGTATAAAGTGTCAACAATTTTTCATATTTTAAACTCTCGTAGCTTCGTGAAAGAAAGTTGATAATTATTAATATCATTGCTGGTAAAGAAGCAAGACTCGCGTTGAAACTCGTATTAGTTTGCCATTTCATCTGCGACAGCTTAATTATGGTGATTTGTGCCTGAGTGGGTAGATTCAGTCAGTAGGAATCAGACGCCGAAGTTATAATAAACGAAGTTCAACCGTACGAAGAGGATTAACTTGTAACTAAGCTTCGTATTCCCAACTTCGAAATACACACGTCCCCAATTATTTTCAATTCGTCGATCATCTCTGCTGAACCCTTTCGCTTCGGCAGTCCAGTCCGCTGAACGGAAGCACGCGCCAGAAATGTGCACAGTTTTTGTATATACGTTTTTCTAAGTCTTCAATATCAACTGTGCTCAATAAAACAATCGTTGCTCTAATATAACACGTATAGTTCACATTTTTGAATATGAAAAGACTTATACAAAATTATATTTAGTTATTCTAAAAGCATTGGACCAATTACAGTCGACGTATTTTTAGGTCATTTACATATTTACAAGACTTTACGATTAAACGTTATGTAACGCAAATTAGTTAATATATTAATATGTAGAGACTAGTAATGTAATTCTGTATGATACAGATGGTACTTGTATACACATCATATGGATGCCGGATATATCCGGCTCTCGAAGCGAAAGGATTAAAGACGAACATCTTTCTACCAAACACTATTTGAAATGATATTTATAAAGAAAAAAAAAAAAAAAATATCTTTACATTCTTTGAAAAGAGTAGTTTACCGCAAAACGAAAAGTTCAGTTTTATCCAGCGGAATTCATTTCCTGCCGGGTGGCAGCAGCAGGAATAATGAAATAAAAATTCTCTTGTAGCGTTCGAATGTTTACGAACGAATTTTTACGGAGGAAGGTGAGGAACAGAAAGTGCGAAAGGGAAAAGGCGAACGCGTGTTTCGTCAATCGAGATATTCGCGCGACTTATTATCGCCCGTGAAACGCCGTGCGTGTCCTGTGAGAGCAAGCACTAGCTGCTGCGTAGGTTTCATTGAATTCTACGGTGTGCCATTCATGCGTGTGCCTTTCTCTCGCGTACGCGGCACACGCGTCGCCCTTCTTCCTCGCCTTTCTCTGCTCACCCTAACAGTTGGCGCAATCGGGGGCCGACTGCGTGTATATAAATTGGGATATGGAGCGTAACACGTCGAGTGAAACTGGTTCCACGGAATCAATGGGCCTCGCCGGTCCCTGCCCTCTCACCTTGACGCGTGTCACCTATCGCGTGGATAGCGTACTAATGGCGACCCGTGGAATTCCAGTTACACGCGGCTGATTCACGGGGAAATTTCGCGCGACGCCCGGATGCGGATATTAATTCGATGAAAACGAATTGATACGTCGCTTTTCGAACGAACTGAATTATCTATAGCCTTTCGTTTTTTGTTTTTTAGATTTTAATATTTAACCGAAAATGAGACGAATTTTTGTAACAATATTCCACACGTAATAATATTTCGATTATTTCTATTAATTTGCATCTATTTCGTATTTATTACCACGGGTATTTTGATATTCTATATATTACGTTCGAATTGTTTATGCTATTTGCATTTAAATTCTAACACAGTGTTGTAATGCGTAATTTAAGTTTACTCGAAAGCTTGAGTTGATCGAATAATTTACACACGTGCCTGTGTATAAATTCGTAACCTGTGACATCGGTAATTTTTTTCTATTCTTCAGAGAAAAGATCGACATGATATTGACGATGAAAAATGACCACGTCTGAGAAATATTTCCTAATCATAATCGTCCATCACTAAATACTTCGAAAACATATTCCTTCGCATTGCGTTCGCAGGCGTTAAAATTGCCTACAAACGCGTAAAAATCCATCGGCAAAAGTCTAAACATTACCGGGCCACACACCTCGAAATACTTCTCGCAATACCAGACCTTAATAAAATTGGGAAGATGTTCTTTGAGAATATTTATACACGGCACGGACGTGGCGTGTAACAAATATAATAATATAAAAATCAAATAATAATATAAATTAATATAAAAATCAAATTCACCACAATTAATATTACAACATGCTAATGCAACAATCACAACTGTATGACTGCAGATGAAACGAGTTTAAGACACAGAGAAAAACTGACGAAATAAACAAGATTTTGTTCTATCTCGTTGCTAAGAAACAAGGTGCGTGGTTTCTGAGAGTGTTGGACATATACGATAGAAACAATTGCCGAAAATAAACATGAGATAATAGTAAACAATCAAAGCCTTCGCCGGGCGCATAGTCCACGCTTCTGCATATACGAGCCCAATCAAAGGGTTAAACCCGACTTAACTCGGGCGAGTGCGTTAATTAATTCCCAGGTGATTAAAGCAAGTTGTGGGAAAAACGTAACTGATTAACCGTTGTGTGTCACGCGCCGAATCGGAAAATTTTCTGCTCGAAATTGAGAAATATAATAATCGTCCCGCGATTTCCATCGAATCGTTTGCAGGTCGAAACACTGTCTCTATTTCGAGGATAGTTACCGTGACCAATTTCACCGTACCAACTAACCAAACTAAGACGAACGTAAAGGAATTCTTTTTTTTTTTACGATGACGCACGGACTGTGTGGATTTTTTCGTGTTAGTTGACAAAATGAAATTTTGTCGCTCCAAATTTCACGTAAATAGTTTTAGGAGCGCGATTAACGAGATGGAATCTCGGTAGAGAATTGTTTTTCGGTCGTCCTCAGATTTTCATGCAAATTCCACCGGTTTTAGCGATACAATTAACGAAATGGAAGGCTTGGCGGGAGATTGCGCGTTGATAAGAAACAACACGCTGCGAAATATTTTGCATACGCTTTATACGTGTCTTTGCGCAGAATTTTAAAATCCCTCCCCTGCACAAATCCATAGTTTGATGAACAGTAATTTGACCTCGGTGTAACGATTAAAATTAAAATCCTTTGATCGTATAAAGTTTCAATATTTTGGGTACGGTCGCTTAGATAGTTACGGTGAAAAAAATCGCGGGGCAAAAGGTTAACGATCGTTATTTCTCAGATCACCGATTGAAGGTATAAAAAAAGAAAAAAAGAAAAGAAGAAGAAGAAGAAGAAGAGAAAAAAGAAGTGTAATCGATTGTTTGCTCGAATAAAGAGGAAACGCAACCGGGGGAATCGAATTTTTTTGCGCTCGTAAGCAATTAAAATTCTGATTATAGAGGATTAATCGGTAGAGGGGAACGGGGGGAGGGGGGAACGGGATTGTGAAAACGATCGGTAGCGGTGACCAACGACGAGCAACAAGAGTATTAAAAACACGGCGAATCGCGTGTAATGGCGGTTTGATCTTTTTGGCAACGCGTTTTCATTGCCTCGTTAAACCGTACCGGGGCCCTCAAAGAAAACATTAAAAAAGCTTGCTTGTCGTTATATAAAGATAAATAATGTTGGCACTTTATACCAACGACTGGCCAAGCTCGCAGTTTTCGAACTTGCTTGCGGGATATCGGGCACGATGTGTTAACGACGATGCAGCTGAAAGTAGAGATCAACTTGATAAGTCCGTCGAGAAACGTGTTCATTTAATTTATAGAAATGAAACTGGCAAACTACTATTGGAACGATATTACTGTTATCGTAAGATAGTAAGATGTATCGCTATATTATTTTCATTTATAATTGATCGAATAATTGAATTTAGTAGAGAGAGAGAGAGAGAGAGAGAGTTTTAAACTACGCAGGTAAATTAACTTTCAATAAATTTTGGTTAATCGAAATGTTAAAAAAAGAGTGGCAAAGATGTATATAACTGGTACATTATCTAATTGATAATTAAAACGATACAAACTCGCTCGTAAAATTCTAAGGAACATTAATAAAACGAACTGAATCTAAAATTACACGTAACTCGACAAAATTACTCGATTACTTACACAAATTAAATTACAACTAGTCTAGACCTAGACAAGCAATAAAAAAAATGTAGCTTCGGTAGTATGAGATTAATTGACATCGATCGCTGTCCTAATGAAAAAAGGAAGAACGAAAAAGAAAGAGAAAAAAAAAATGACTTATCGTTTCCTTTCGCGGTAATCTGCAATTGCTAATTTAACGTTCTCCACTTTCCGTCCGATCGATTTAATTGGCTTAATTGAAAAGCATACAGCGCGAGATAAGAACACGCGCGTAATGTACGCGTAGGCAGCTAATCTCGTAATAAAAGAGGGCTACGAGGAAATATTAGTAACGTGGCAAATCGCCGCAAACGAATGCGAACGTCGTGCACGCACACAACGATCGCGATTCATGGATTCGCGTTTCCATTCATCCGTGTGATTCGCGATTTCCCCCCTCCCCTCCCCCCCTTTTGATACCGCTTTGGCATTCACCGCCGCCCCGCCGTTCACTGGCCGAAGATAAATCGTGGCTCTTAAGAAAAATTGCCCTCCGTTCGTTTCTATCCTACGAATTTTATCTGTCTTCCAAGCCATCGATATCACCTATCTTTCTTCTACGTGCATACGTGCGCGTACATTAATATAACCGAAAGTTCGTTAGCGGGTCGTATTTTTATCTGGTCGAAGATAACTGGTCGGCTTTCAACGGATCGTGTCAACCGCCATTTTCCTTTGATACACTTTTAGGGGAAAAAGGCTGCCTGTAAAGTCGGAGATACGATTGTAGGCCTCAGCGACGAGAGAAACATGAGAATAAATTATTGCTTCCTTACAATTCGTCGACCTTTGCTCGAAACTTGGAAAGTTTCTCTACGACTAGCCGATTTGAATAAAAAAAAAAAAAAAAAGAAGTTTCGTCCCGAAAATTTGCAAATTCAGACGATTATAATGTGTAAATTATACGTGCGTATAATTATGTGTAAATTCGTGAGCCCTCGTATAAATTACACGCGCGTATAATTATGTGTAAATCGTGCGTAAATTTATATGTATCCCCGCTTCCCTCGGTTTTTTATTACGAAACAATTATTATTTCATTCAAATTTACTTCAACTGCAAGAGCATCAACAAAGTGCAAAGAGCCGTGGAATGTAGCACCTACCAGTCGCTTAGCTTAGTTAATGACTAAAAAAGAAATTCTGCAACGTGACAACACGAGACAATTGGACAAAACTAACATTCAAATAACACTGAAATGCAAATCTCTTCGCAACGATAGCAACACAGCAATCAGTAAACGATTGTAAATCTCCTACGCACGTTACGTACGAAACGCACAATTAAATGCTATGTAATTATAATTATAATTTTCTGTTGAGTTTGAAACAGAGTTCGAGAAAAGTGGCGAGCAATTTTGAAAAACTCGAGCTCGATGAACTTGAAGCGAAAAGTCCGAAAGTGGCGACTGCGCGTCAATTGCGCACGGCCCGGGACAGAATTTAGTGCCTACCTATCAATTACACTTCACGTCGCGATAATTGGATTTAGCAGAGGGCCTGCTCGCCGTTCGCGGATCGACGCGCAACAATAAATACACAGGTATTTTCATTATCGAACGTCGACAGCCCGGCCCGCTCGTAAAGTCTTCGTGGCGGAACGAGCCACGATGATTTACCATCTTCTTCTTCTTCTTCTTCTTCTTCTTCTTCTTTTTTTCTCCCTCTCTTTTTCTCCTCTGCCCGTTTCTTTTCGCAGATGCAACGCGCTGATTCTTCTTGGCTGATTTCCACGCGAAACAACGAAACGGGAGCGATAGATCGCCTCGTAAATTTGCCTAACAACGCAATGACAGAGAGAACGAATATTTCGGACGTGTGCTGCCGGCTGTTCGATACGAGAAATCTATACTATATGGTTGTGCATATGGTTGAGGCAGTGCCACGCCTCGCTTATTCTTTCCTGAAAAACCTCGCTGTCATTCCTCCAGCTGGTTGCTGCAGACCCTTCGATCTGCCTGCGATCTCGGCAGAGAAGTCGACTTCTCCACCCACAGGGTGGCCTGTATTTCTAATTACAGGCCGCTCTGCATTCTTCCACGGAGATGCAACGACCAACACTCGGGACGTTTCTTCGCCCTTGGGGCGAACGAAAGAAAATGCTCGTGGATTCGAGAGCAGCGGACGCGAGATGAATTTTCATTCGTTCGGCTATCATCTTCCATTCTTCTTTCCGGAGGCAGAAGAATCGTCGTGCCATCGTTAACGAAGCGTTTGTGTGTGATCGATGATTTTTAACGAACGTATCGGTTCGAAGGGAAACGACGTCGCAGGAAAATATTGAAACTTTCCATTTGGTAAGAATTAGCGAGAGATAATGACCACTCGTCGCGGTTTATGTTCTTCGAATAATTGAAACACGATTCTTCGGTAATTTAATTCACAGTGGTGATCCACAGATACATCGAACTTTTTTTTCCGGACAATTAGTGTTCGAAAATTTTTGTAAAGTCAGAAACTATATCGACAGAGGCTATAAATATCCAATAAAACACTCGTGCAATTTCAAAGAAATTTAGAACACAAACTACAATTTTTACAAATAAAACAAGTAGTTTCTAGTAATTCTAATTGTGTCAGCAGTGGATAAGTCAAATTTCTTTGTGGCACAATTTGTGATTGTAGTCAGTGGTCGAGAAATCTTTGTAAAGTTGAAAAAACTGTCAAGAGAGAAACTATGAATAAAACTGACTGTGTGCTAACTCGAACTAGAACGCAAAGCAGAATTTTTACAAAACCGACCGACGAATAAAACACGTTTTGTAGCAATTTAACGCGCAGCGGATGAATATCTAGAAAAATCTTCGCAAAGTGAAAAACCAACAGCGGACATCCAATAAAAAAACACTTTAAACTGGATAATACATGCTAAGCGAGATGAACTTTGGAAGCGAAAGAATTAAATCGACGAAGCCCGATACATATATCTGACAAAATACCAAAAAAATGCTAAAACATTGAAATTTCCGTCGGCGCAACAACGTCTATGAATACATATTAGGAAAATACAGATAGCCGGAGGATCGTCAGGTTGGTTTCCAATTCTGAGATACGATCGGATAATTTTAGAAAGCTTTTATCTCCGCCGAGGGGGGAGATAATACTTGCAGCAGCGAACCGACCAACCGGCCAACACCTAGGCTAGCACTCGTTTGCATGACTTTATTGCGCGAATCACCGCCGATATTAAATCGCATGAATATTTAAAAATACGTCTACGTCTGTCACAGGACGAGAGCTGGTGAAGAGAGTGGGTGAGAGGGGAGCAGGGGGAGGGGAGGAGAAGAAAACTTCTGTCATATTATTATCCACTTTTCCAGCTTCATTAAACGCCGGTTTTAATCGGCCGACTAAGCTGTCGCAACTTCTTCTGTCCGTAGCTTTTGAAACGAAGCCAGCCGGGGCTTTTTAATCTTTACTTAAAAAACTTCACGCTGACAATATCTAACCGTTAATTATTCATCGACCTTTAACTCGCGTTCCGTGAACTCTCTCCTCGTATTTCGCCGATAATTCGATCGCTTCCCGATCGCTTCCCGATCGAGTCCCGACGAACTATCCACGTCTGCGAGAAACTGCACCCAATCGAGTTATAATTATTGCGTTCTGGTTCCCGATCTTCAGCTCGAAACTTCTCCGAAACGTGCAACCCGTTTTAAACGTCCGATCCGATAAAAGTGATCGAACTGATCGACTCGTTTTCGTCCGAATTTCATCAGTCTCACTCTCGGGTTGTTCAAATTGCGCGATTAATTTGCGGAAGAAGCGCTCTGGTTAGCTGACTTCCCTCGCGAGTCAATTCGAACGATTGGGAAACATTGAGAGAAGAACATTGTTAAATACGATGTTAATAAATTCTAACTTCACCTGACTCGGGTCCCCTTAGTCTCCAAACGAAATAACGAATCGTTCGAATGAGTTCGAGACGACAGATGTAAAGCATCGAGAGAGTATTATATGTAATTTGTTAATTCACCAATTAATATTGAAAATTCGAGCTCGTATTTCGCACAGGGCCACAGTTTGCTTCTTCTTCCGAATCGACGACGACTACGAGGTAAAAACTCGAAATTTTCAGATGAAAAACACCTTCTACTGAAAACTCTGCCGTCGATGAACCACTCGACTCCTAGATCTGACGCTGCAGAAGACGCGTTGCCGCGAAACTCGAGCACAACAACAAGGTAAAACATATAGGCACGCAGGCCAGGTAATTATACGCGAGATTGATGAGCGGCTCTCTGTTTGCCTTGCTCCATCGCGAGGATTCACCTCGTTCCACGAACCGAAGAAGAACAAAAGGGGAGAAAGAAAAAAAAAGGAGGGAAAAAGCTCGCTCGGCGAAGCGTCCCGGAAACCACTTAGAAATATTGTCTCAGCCCCGCCTAGAGCGTCTCGAGGTTACTTTAAACATCGTATCTTAAATTCGGCGCTGCTCGTTCCGAGTCTACGGTCCCATCTCACGAACAGCGTGGACTAAGTAGCCCGTCGACCGTCGTTTATATCCTCCGTTAACCTCCCTTCTTTCCCTTTTTCCATCTTCTTCTTCTTCTTCTTCCTCTTCCTCTTCTTCTTCTTCTATCTCTCTTTTCCTTTTTCTTCTCTTATTATTAATTGCGCCCCCGGTGCTCGAACCGAAAACCGCGCTCCTCACCTGTTGCAAACATATAAATATGAAACCGGCGAGTTGTTACCTACGATTCGCCTAGTTTCCATAAACCAGCAAGATAATGATCGCGTCTGTCGCGCACGTTGCAAACCGAGCCGTTTGTTTTCGTTTGTCGAGCAGAAGGGTGAGAGAAACCCCCGGAAATTAATACGCCTCGGCTGCGAGCAAGGGTTCTCCCCGTGGTGGATCGTTTCCCTCCCTCTCTTCCACCCCCTTTTTTGCTTTTGTTCCGGCGTGGTTAACCGACCGACAAGCCAAGAGGAAAGGATTGAAAAAACGGAATCGACTCACCATCGGTGAATTATGATGATTGTACGTTCATCGCGTTTCTTTCTCTCCTTTTCTCATTTTATTTTATTTTATTTTATTTTATTTTATTTTATTTTATTTTATTTTATTTTATTTTATTTTATTTTATTTTATTTTATTTTATTTTCACGCTAGACAAGTCTAACGATCGCTGCTTGGGTAAATAGGAAAAACTCTGGGTGTGGACTCTGATAGAGAACGAGAACGAGGAGGGTGGCTTTCGTTAAAAAGATGATCAACCTGTCAATCAAATTTCTGATGATCGTGAAATTGAATGTTAGTGTCTAATAATACTTACAATTTATGTGAAACTACCGACGTGACGTGGATGTTCAGAAACACAGTCGCTGTTGTGTTACAACAGACGTCACTGTTGTGTTAGTGTTATGCGTTAGTTAGTCAACTGCGGATATCAGTCACGAGGATAAATCAGAAAGGGATTAAATTAAACTTTCACGATAGGGGTACGTATATCGGCAAATTGGTTAATCTTTCGATCTTCGGAGAGCCTGAATTATTATTTCTCAATTATTTTCTGTTTCAAAATGCACCATCTTTTTCCGTTCTCTTATCTCTTGATCGAGACACAGAGATCAATGACTGCAATGACAAGGAGGAACAGAATTTATTTTCATGCTTTCATCAGCGAACACACCCAGACTTCGCGAATTTCACAAATTAGAAAAGATAGAAAAAATTTACTAACAATAGAAGAAAAGGGGAACGTTTCACAAATTGGAAGAAAAGAAGCGGAAGAGCAATTTCATTATCCAGAGAGGAAACCTCAGTTTCATAAATTCATTCACCGCGAGGTGACAGCGTGAATAATCGCCAATTGCAAGATGAATTTCGAAGAGGTAATCCGTCATTTACGTATATATATATAAAGTATAAAAAATTTTAGAAAGTAAGACTCGCAGTGGAACGTCGACGCTAATGAACAAGCCGAGAGAAGAAGAGGAGCTCTCGCCCGACCTGCATCCAATTTTCTAATCCATTTAAATCGCGTACCCGATGTTCCACGTTTGAGACATCAAACCTGCTGTTGGCTCGTTGCAACGACCAAAGTTGCAACGACTCACCGTTCAAAACCTCAGGCAATCTCGCGCAACGGCACGAAGAACAGTGAAACGTTCGCGAACCAAGTCATACGCCGCTGGGTTCGCGTTGCATCTATTAGCAGGAGGAACTTGCTACGTTGGGGGGAGGGGGATGATTAGGGTTAGGTAATCCCCGAAATCGTTTCTAATCTGTCGATCTTCTGCCGGGGAGAGTCTCTCTCTCTCTCTCTCTTGACTCTACTGGTATCCATCTCCATTTTCTCTCTGTTTTTTTCATCCCACTGATTCTCTTCGTCGCTCTATCCTGTCCATTTATTTCCTGTTTCTCAGTCGCGTGTGGCGTGTGTGGCGCGAGTACGCGGGGCGGTAGGTTCAACCTGCGTCAGCGGATCGGCTGTATCAGATTTCCGATGGCCGTGGCATACGTACTCGGCCGAAGGTAGATTAGATTTTAATAATGCAATTTGGATTTACGGCGGGTACGAAGGAAGGAAGGAAGGAAGGAAGGAAGGAAGGAAGGAAGGAAGGAAGGAAGGAAGGAAGGAAGGAAGGAGGGAGGGAGGGAAGGAAGGAAGGAGAAGCGGTAGAGGCGAAGGGACAGGCGAGAGAGAGAGAGAGAAACAAAGAGGGTTTGCTCTGGTCCGACTGTAAAACGAGCCGGTTTTCGCCCGGAGGAAGCAAACCTGCCCGAGACTACGGACTGGTAATTGTTGGAATTTGATTGGGCCTGCCTCGACGCAACCAGCAACTGCCGCAAACTTTCTCTCTCTCTCTCTCTCTCTCTTTCGCTTTGTGTCTCGCTCTATTTCTCTCTCTCTCTCTCTCTCTCTCTCTCTCTCTCTGCGCAGGCATCGACTACGAGTTCAAATGTCCCCAGGCTGTTCGCAGAGCTGCGTGCGAATGCGAATTTCAGAGCTTTCCGGCGAAATTGATAATAGAACGGGGGCGAGGGGTTTCAATGTATGGCGGAGAAACGTCGGCGAGGCGGTTTGCAAAGGCGCAGTTGCAGGAACGAACGCACGCAGAAGTGAAAACGACGACCGATGCGGATTGATTGAGCACGGTTGGATAAAATTCGGTCACGCGGCACGCGTTTTGAAAAAACGCGGTGCTTTCCATTCGTTTTGTCAGGTTGGTGATTTTACCTTACGGGGAAGGAGGTTTCGATCAGAATTCGACTTGTCGATAAAACTGTGTACATGTAGTTAAAAGACGCGTGCCTTTCCATGCGGATTAATCAAATTGTTTAACTACTGAGAACAAACATGGAGACACGAAACTCGTTACCTTTCCTTTTAAACTCAGTATTTTTACTGTTATTTGTGTGGAAAAAAAAGTCAAAAGCATATTCCGAGTCATGGATTATGAAATCCACGAAAATGAAAGAATTAAGTGTATTAAGTACATTACAAGCCTGACAATACCATGAAATTACTTACGAAAAAGTATTTCTGATAATCGAACAAACGAAATCTATTGGACGAAACGTACGAAACAAGTCAACTGGACTCCGATTGAATATTATTACTATTATTCAATTTGCAAATTTTTGTAAAAACACCTGTAATATTCTTTCTTTGTACTTTTTAGCTCGTGATATAATAGCAATTGCTGACGATTGATAAATTGACGCGATGTCGGGCAAGTACCCAAATAAGAAACTTCACGCATTGATGGCCATAAATTTACGTTAAGCGCTCAATGTATCGAAAAATTGGCGGTACATTGTTACAATTTAAAAAAACAAAAAACAAAAAAATGTCATACAACATCAAAGTTTCACACAACGTGAAGTTTCTAATTTCACAACTCTGGATTTATTTTTTACAAAAATGTTTTCGTACGATGTTTTTTTTTCAAAAATGTTTTACAGGTTTCCACGTAGTGTCGAGTGTTGTTCCTCAAAAATTTAAAAACATCTGCCACAACTGAAAAATATTTCTCACGACTGAAACCATCACGGATCCGAAGGCTGAAGCTTCTCCTTTGGAACAACCCCCTAAAATTGACTGTTCCTTTCCGCCAAGTTATCGAACATTGAGTACAATCGAAAACGATGAAAATTCGAATTGAATTGAAAGTCATGGAATTTCTTGAAGTTTTGTCGTTTTGGCAAAAAAGAAAAAAAAACAAATCATCAGTAGATCTAACCGATAAAAAATTTTTTTTAACGCGAAACGTTTGAGTTCGTAACATTTTCGGGGAAGAACAGCACTTTTACCTCCCCTTAAAACTTACTCTCTCTGAAAAAAAAAAAACTGAACGCACAATCGCGAAAGTAGAAGCCTCTCACGTTCTAAAATTCGCAAGACTCGCCACGTTTAAACGACACCGCCGAAACTTTTCGAAACTTAAACGTACACGGAATTTGTAATGGCCGTCGCTGCGATCTATCGGCGATGCACGATCAAGCTTACTCCATCGAACGATTATCGCGGCTCGAAATAATCGCGAACACCTCTGATTTTAGACGAACTCGCGAACTCGGGGAATTAGCCTGATTGGATACGGAGGGGTTGGGTGGGGGAGAGGGGGGCTAACCGAGGGAAAGAGAGGATAGGTGGGTGCCAGGAGGAAATTAAATTGCGTTCCGCGGATTTGGCGGAACAACCGTGGCGCGACGTCGCGCATCCACTCACGCTCTCGCGTGAACTTGATCTCGTTATTATGAACCGTATATACCGCGTAATATGATCGACGGCCTGGCCGGAATCGCCACTCGCTTCCGGCGATGGCTGGTCTGTATGATTTATGCGACGCTGGCTCCGAAATTTCAAATCCCGCCCCGTGTTACCGTTCCGACCCGACGCCGCCGCGCAGTTTACGATCATCGCGTGATCACTTCGTATTTTGCATTTCGTATTTCTCCTCGCTTCCATTTATTTCATTCCTCCCAGCCGCGCGTCCCTCTCCGCCAACTTTTTCTTTCTTTTTTCTTTTTTTTTCTTTTTCTTTTACGCATATACGCCACTCTCTTTCTCTCTTCCCCCACCTTTGGATCAACTGCCCTTAACGAGAGGTCCACCGCCGTTAAATTACGCTGAATTATTAAAATATGATAATCTCTGGCAAATTGCGAGGCCAGATGAACCTGGTGTGTACCTTCGTTAAAAACGTCATCGGGCTCGTTAAAGTTGATATTGATGCGCCGGTGACCGGGGGAACAGGTAGCGGCGATATAAATTACCACGCCTCGGTAGCTTGTAATTCAATGGGTCGGCCGAGGGGTCTTCTCAAAGACCCTAGGAATTTCGTTTCGTTTCGTTTCGTTTCGTTTCATTTCGATTCGCGAGATAGATCGAATTTTTCGATGGTGGTGGGGATTCAGCGAAAAACCCCGAAAATATCAGGCCAAGTCGTCGGGTCGGGTATTTTTTTTTTTTAGGGTTCTCGAAAATGGAATTTCCCGAAAGAATTTGAATTCTTTCCCAAAAGAATCGCTGCTTTCGAAAATTTCGAAATCGAAAATTGTGGAGTGATATCAGCATGGTATATTGAACATCAAAGTCTTTCCGATCGTCTCTAGGGTTCTCTAGTTTGATAATAATGATCATTTGCCAGCCGGGAGTATGGTTGTTTCTGATTAAATTAATTCTGGTAGATGATTATATTTACGCGAATTTTTTGTTACTTTTATGAATGTCAAAACAGGAAATTTAAACAGGTGAGACATGTCTAAGGTAAAATATTTAATGGCTGAAATAGACAATATGCCTTTAGCCTAACAATATGAATTACGCTTGGAAAATCATTAAGAAATTATTGAGATCTTTGAAGATTCGTACATAACCGTGTAAATCAAAGAATTTATTGTAACCATCAGAATGTTATATTCGTGTAGATCGCAACGACTGAAAGAGTATCGTAACGAAATTATGAATTAACAATCGTACATAAGTCTGTCCTAGGACGTTATTGGAAAAATTTATGATCAATTAGAGAACTTCGAGGAGACTCGCTAAAATTTGCATCCAACCAGTTTAATTATTTGGATTCAGGTTCGCGATAGAAAACTTAAATGTTGTGAAAGTCAACTGAGAAACGTGACTAGCACATTTCAATTCTTTGTATTTGCAACGTTCCGAATAAGATAGCAATTCTTCAAGATTTTAATAATTCGAACATTTCTTAAACACCTTTGTATATTATGTAAAGATAAATGAAATTTAATTATTATCGATACTGATATATGGATGCAACAATATATAAAAGTATCAAACGCCTACGAAATTATCTAAAAAAAAAATAACGACTTAATAAACATAACTCGATCACGCTTAGCTTTGACTACTCATTCTCATTATTACTCCTCTGTCAGACTCGTGGAATAATCACGATGAGCACGAGCATTTTAAACGCTTTAAGGAATTCACACAGGATCGCGTACACGAAGCTGTAAAAAGTAATCACCTTGACCACTTTCCTATCTTCGTGTACACCGCTGCAAATAAATTCGATCGATATCGATGCGAAAATAAGTTTGAAGAACGAGATTTCCATCAACTTTAACTCGACCTTTACATTCACGATGTAACAGCTACATTAAATAACCACTATCACTCTCAATGGACGACTACTTATCACTGTTCGATAGTTCTGTTCATAAATTACAGACGGCAAATTGGATGGTGAGAAACAGTCTCAATTCTCCAGCAATTTAATTCCATTTCTGGATGAATGAGATACACGACGAACGAAAATAACTCTCTAAAATAACGAATCGTGCGAAATATCTTGAGAGACATAATTTTATAATTATCTCGGTTATAAGAAATTCACAGTCATCCTTTAGAAGCATTCGCATTCTCGCAGCAAAACTCTCGCCGCGTGTTTTCTCTGTACTCCCTCCTGCTTGTTCTTTTTCTTCGCACTTGGACGTTACACTCGAACCGCAGGGTTTTCTTTGCATCGGTCGAAACGCGACGAAAGAGAAGAAGAAGAAGAAGACCTACGATTCCTACGACAGAGAAAGGCTGAAAAGAATAGAAAGAGTTGAAGCTGAACGAGCAAAGGGGGAAGCAGACTCGAACTCTGTTCGTACCTGGTGGATAGAATCCGTCTCACAGGAAAAACAAAAGAAATAATTTATATATCAAGAAAAAAAAATACTCCACAAAAAATATAATACAATAGTCTAATTTTCTTATGCTCGGTGCACATTTTCATGGCAAGCTCCCCTTTACAGTTGATCGATAATATGACAAAATGCAATAAAATTCAAAGGACAGACGCTCTTTCCGAAGACCAAATGCTTCTAATTCTTATTACATATTTTCATCGAAAAAAATATTAATTGATGATAATATACATTATATAATTATATAATATATATAATACATTATATTATAATTATATTATAATATATATATAATGTATTGAGTTGAGTAAAAAATAATTTCGTATTTCGCGGGAAAATTTCGTTAACAGGAAGCATTTGAAACAATCTTCATTCAGTGTCTACACTACTACGTGTGTTTTTCTGAGACTGCCGTTTATTACATTATACTTTTTAATTTTTATTTGATGGCGTTGTTAATATGGAAAATATATATATATATATATAAATTTTTGCAAGTGTATCGCCGATACGCCGTGGCAGGACAAACTGTGCAAAGAGATAGAAGGAGGAAGAGACGAGATAGAGAGGCGCAAGTACGGTAGCAGGAACGGTCAGATAATTTATTATGGCATTACTCACTGGCGGACACCTGAATGGCCAATGGGTAGCTCTCGACGTACGTGTGGTTCTCGCTCGTGTGCCTGCCTCTCTCGCATAGTTGATATTATTTAGCTCGAGAGCCAGCGAGAACCGCGAGAGGAGCAAGCGAGCTGATGAGGAGCTTCGGGAAGTGGGAGAGAACGCACGTTAGCCGAGGCCTAAGGTCTCGCAACGCATAGATCATCCCGGGCACCGTGGTACATACCGGTTTCGCGTCACGTGCATTCACCGCGCTCGGCTTCGCGGATTCGCAGGAAGAGAAAGAGGAACACGACCAGCCGGAGGAGAAGAAGAAGAAGAAGAAGAAGAAGAAGAGGAGGAGGAGAAAGAGCTTTCGTGGAAGCTGCCCGCCTGCCTTTACACGCGGATTTCGTTGGTCATTGATACGAACCTGGTGCCCAGCCATGACTGAGATTAACCGACACGCGTGTTGCGCAATACGTCTTGTTAGCGGCTGCTGCGAGACCCCTCGCGCACGCACGCACGCACACACCTTTTCATTTTCCCTTACGTACATCTACGTGTGTTAGATTAACGGCGCAGGTATACACCGAGGCTGTCGGATTGATAGGTTTTGGATTTTTGACGGAATTTACATATCGGCGGTGTACATACGTATTTCGAAAGCGACGCGAGGAATCTCGTCGTTGGAGAATTATTTGTCGAATGTACAGTACCGGAGGAAAGTTTTCAGCACGCTTCTGCTTTTTGTATATTTCGATGGTTTCTTTGATTATGCAGTGACGGAGGATTACATGCATTTGTCCTGCGATTTGAATGTCACTTTCTTACATCCTAGTGCTCCGCGCATTGTCCTGAACGCTGTTGCAAAATATCCCTATTCGCTATTAAAATATGTACTTCGCGTCGGTAAAAATAACAGAGAGCACGAGACAATGTTCCAATATTATTCTTGTAACTGAAACTTACGTGCACCCGTCCACGCTGCCTGAATCGTCGAATAGATGCACCATCGCCATCAATCCCAACAAACACTTCCGTTCCATTCGGCCTTCTTCGACGCTACATCAAACAAAAACGTCTTTCATCCAAACCCCGTGTCTAATATACATACGCAGACCCCCCAACTCGCCCAAAAAAAAAGGGGAACGAGAGAAGATCACAAAACGACGGAACCGATAGAAAATGAAAAAAGAAAACCACCAACGCGAATAACTATATATATATATATATATATATAAAACATCTGAACGAACTTCACGAATGTAGCAAGTCATCGGACAAACTTTTTCACACGAAAGAGAGAGAGAGAGAGAGAGAGAGAGAGAGAGAGAAGAGAATTCGAGTATGGGCGAGCTTCGAAGGAAACATTTACGACCTGTCTCTCCCTCTCTCTCCCTATTTGTTTTTAAAAGGGACTCGTAAAAGGGACGACCGGTCGGCTCGTCTGGTCGGCTGCCATAAAATGGCCAGTGGGTGTGAAGGGCTGACAGGCCGGGTTATACGGACCATCAAGGTTGCACAATCTGTCATAGAGGGGTTTCGGCGGGGGCGGCAACCTGTTGCTTCATTGTTACTCGGAGAGAGCGTGCATGGTAGCTTCGGTGCCCGCTAGTATACATATAAACTGCCTTTCTCTAACAGGCCGGAGCCACACAGGAGGCTATAATGTGTCGCGACTGTGTGTCGCGGTGTGTTGCACATCCGGGCCGACTCATTTTCGCGGCGGTCGCGCGACGAGCGCCTGTTTGTCATCGTCGCCGCCGCGTGAAAACCCGCTTAATTCCCGTGCTTTTCTTCCGCCGCCTGTGGTGTACATGCAATACACCGTACGTACGTAGTTCGCGAAATGAAACGACGAGAGATGATACTCGACTGAAGAGAAGCTCGCGCTTTCGTCGAGAGGCAAATTGTTCTCCGCTTGCTTCGGTAAATCGTTTGTTTCTTTTCTTTCCTTTCCTTTCCTTTTTCGTCTATTTTTCCCGATTTCCGGGGAATTCTATCTGTCGACAGAATCGTCGATGGAATTGGAATTAAATTCAGTTTTTTTTTTTTTTTTTTTTCAATTGATATACATTGACGCGGACGAATGCGGATCCGGTTATTGGAAGAGACCCTTTCTCAAGGACAAGTTATTTGAAACAGACTTCGAATCGGACTCTTACGATCAGAAACGATCTAGATTCTCTCGTTTGATCATTTTTTTAACTATAACGCGTAGTTACAGGATTATATAATATACATGATCTGCTCAGTGAGATTCAATCGTGTCTAAATGATACGAAACGCTGTGGAAATCTTCTTTATCTTCTTGGATATAAAATTGTATCATCAATTATAACGTTAATAACGATTTTCATTTTGCGTCGTGTATAACATTACAATAATTTAGAATTAGTTACTACCTTTCTTAAATGTGTAGATATCATAAGTTCGCACTTTATCCGTTATTCCTTTATACTTTCCATGTTAAATCATCAATCACAATGTTAATGACGATTTCATTTTGCGTTGGGCACAATATGAACTTAGAATTAGATCAAATTAGTTCCACCTTCCCTGAATGTATAAATATCAATATTAACTCTAGAACTACCGACAGTTAAGACGAAGTTATTTCTACCAAACTTATTTTGATTATTTTAATAAATAAAAATAAAATAAAATTCATTATATTATTTCTTTAGTTATCACTGTAAACGTCATTGCATCATTGCGGGGAAAAAAATTGTAACATGAAATAGAAATTTTAAAATAAAATTGTAAAACCAGTCATTTTGACTGGTGTGGTAGTTCTAGTGTTAAGTTGGCATTTTATCTGTTATTCCTTCATACTTTCCATGTTAAATCATCAATCACAATGTTAATGACGATTTCATTTTGCGTTGGGCACAATATTAACTTAGAATTAGATCAAATTAGTTCCACCTTCCCTGAATGTATAAATATCAATATTAAGTTGGCATTTTATCTGTTATTCCTTCATACTTTCTACGTTGAATAAGTAATAATGATAAAGATTAATAAAGAACAAATAATAATCGGAAATAATAATAAAGAAATTCTTTCTCTGTATAAACTCCGTGAGTGAAAACGTTTTTAACATCGTCATCCCACGCCCACGACGACCGACGAAAACCTCACTGAACGCATGCACGCGCGGATTATACTCGAGAATATTATTATAATCGAGCCTGTATAATACACGCGTAATCCCAAAAATCTGTCCCGAGACAACGAGCCCCTCGTTAACGTCTCGCACACTTGACGTAATCTTCGATCTAGGTTCGATTTAATCCTAGAACATTTCTAGCTGTTTCCTATCGCGCTAGTATCGACACACGCATAATCGGCATCCCGTGTTGAAGTGCTGCGACGCGTGACTAAAGCGCCGCGACGTCTAGGCGAGCAAGAGGAAATTCCGATGACTCGTAGACTAGAATTCATTAAACATTATCCCGAACGAAGGTGAAAGTAGCCAATTTCATGGTGCAGTGAACTCAATAAAGACGCGGAATGCGTGTTCCGCCATGGCCAGGCGAAACGCAAGACGCAAGGTGTAGATACGTACGTCTGTGTGTGTATGTGTGTGTGTGTTCGTTTCAATCTGACGTTTTACTTTTCTTTTCTTTTTGTTTTCTTTTCTCTCTCTCTCTTTCACGCTCGCTCGTTTCACAGAGCGGCACACGTTGTCGAAGGCTGTAACTCTTAATGAATTTTCTACGCACACGCACACGCGTAGATGTACGTATTTGATTAACATTTCCACAGCGTGATTGCTTCTCGCGATATCGCGTTCGACACACGCGGTCCGCGATTATGTATGTCCTCATAAATGGGACAACGATAGAAGAAATACTGGTCACACTGATTGCGAGACGAGAGTCTCACGTTTGATAACTGAACTATTGATCTGGCAAGAATTCGAGTATCGCAGAGAATCGATGTCTTTAGCGAGCACGGTGCTCGCCGCGGAAATTTTCAGAGAAAATTTTCCTGTAGAAATATTTACGCGCCCTCGCAAAGACACGACAGCGCACGAAGTGAAAGAAAAACCGGTCTAGTATTGGATCTATCGTACAACCGTAAAATGCACGACCTATTCGAACTAGCTTGACAGCCAATAAATTTAACCTGAAAAATAACTTAACCTTGTGCTGCTTAAACTTATGCTCGTATCCACGAGCCCGGTCAAACGATCGATTTCAAAATTTAATTCGAAATTATACGTCCATTGTTACTTCTTTCGTTCGCTTTACTTCGTGAAAATTCTTATGTTATCTGATTAATCAGTTTTCTTCTCAATATTTCCTTGTCTTTTTGCTTCTCTTTTCATTGAGAAAAACTTGTTTACCGCGAGCGATCATTTGACTAGATTTGTCAACAAATTTACATCTTTCTACAAAGTTCTTTGCTTGGGACTTCAGTCCTGGAACTCAACTGAAATCTGAACAGCTATAAACGCGCTACTGACGATGAAATTTCTAAAAAAAAAAAAAAAAGAGAATGACATTAGTTGAAACCATTATGAGGAAAAAGAGAAACGAATATGTAAAAATCGAGAAGAATATAAAGCGAATATCTGAAACAGTAACGTACTGTACTAATAATACTAAATTCGACGTCGTCGTGATTGGTCAAATGGCGAGAAAGTAGAGCGTAAAATAAAAATCGTATAGATAGACCTTGATTTGTCCTCGATGCGTGAGTTTTTCATAAGGAAGTAACTGGACAAAATATATCGAGACAAGGATTTTTATTTCAACTAGCAGAAAAAACTTAGCATAGACTATGAGGAATTGTTCCAAGAAAGAGAAGAAAACGAACAGGAAACATCAAATGACCCACGTAATATTTTGCACGAGAAACATGGCAAATAGAATTTTGCAAAGACAATAAAACAACTGAACCTTTGATTCTGATGATTTGTAAAAATTATGTCTACGGAAGAGGAATATGAAGAGAAAACCTGCGATCATCTGCGAAAAATGCAATTAACAAATTTAACTCTTCAGGGACGAATTTTTAACTTCAGTTGTGACAAAGAAATTTCATTTCATTTCACTTTTTACTTGCGTTACGACAATTGGGGCTTATTCTCTGGTTAACAAATAGCTTTCTTTAGGACGTAAATTAATTCTCCACGTATGTGGCCGAACGACGAGAAGAGGTTAAATGAAATAAACTATGTCCCTGTCATCTCTCGTTTATGTTAAATGTAAGAATAAAAATATACAATTATTCCCTACGGTAAATTGAAAATCTGCATTTCTTTCGAAAAAAGCAGCGTTTATTTATTAAGCGATCGAATGACCGGTTACGGTAAGAATAGAATATCGCGAAGTATGGTTAGTGAAATGTACGAAACCGTATCTATCCGTAAGAAGAAGGAGAAGTTCTAGAAATTTTCAAACAAAAAAAAAAAAAAAAATCACGAAGATTTCGCGATCGTCGACGATAGAGCAATTATCTTCTTTCTAACGCGCGCGGCAGAATAATGGTATTTCTAATCACAATCTAGCAAGTCGCTTCAGCCGCAATACGTTTCAGAACAGTTCACAACAGTACACCGTTTCCGCGAATTGTGGCAACTCGGAGCGTTTCCTGTGTTTCGCCATACACGCAGCTGTGCTTCCGTTGATGTTAATCCAGCCTCCTGCCAAGTGAGACTGACCGGGACGCGTGGTTTTTAGCTCGGAATCGTTTCCTTCGAGAATTATCGCCGTTACTCGCGTACAATTACGAAGAAGGAGAAAAAAAGAAGAAAGAAAAAACCGTGACAGACACATCGGTGTGGAATTACTCGAGTCACCATCAAGATTCAATCTCGATGCCCGCGCTGAATAATCAAACTCGCTACGCGTGTTCCACGACGAAAGAAACGAGAGTTAAACGAGAACTTTAGCGTTTCATCTCTCTCGCCGAACATTATAATAAACAGAGTAGTAGAGTTCTTTCTTTTTTCTTTTTTTTTTTCTGCACTTTGGAAGCACGAAATTGTTCAGAGCGCAAATAAAGCGAGGAAACATGTAAAAACGAGTGTATCGCTAATAAAACAGTTTCCTACCGAGCTTCCGTTTTTTTCCAATTAAATATGAATTTGCATGAAAGTCCACGGTTTAATAATACAACAAAAGAACGAGAGAGAGAAAGAGGGAGGGGCATATTTCAACAGAGAAATACATTCAATTCAGCAGAGGGGAAAAAAAGAAAATGATCACTTTATTTCAATGGTGTTTATTTTATTACGCGGTTACCTGGCTGGCTGGCTGGCTGGCTGGCTCGAACAACCCTACCTTTACCAAATAACCCGGTACGCGAGTGTACTTGCCAAGTACTTGAATACTTAATTGATCAGCGAGCGAGCTGGCGCTCCGGCCGAAAACAGGTCACTTTGATGCCCCTCTGTTGTTTAATCGATCAAAAGGTATATCTCGCCTCGCTGCCGGGCGAGAAATTCGGTAAGAAGAAGAGGGTCAACGGGGCGAATTCCTCGGCGAAGTTCCTCCCGGACAACACACAGGAGACAGGGAACGGTGGCAAAAAAGGCAGGCAACTTCCCGACAGAATGTATTCACTGCGAGGTGAGTTCTCGCCGCCTCGATCGAAGGCGACGTTCGTCGGTGTTCGTCGAACCGTGAATCCTTACCGAATCGGCTCCCAGGGGCTTGCTATATACCGACAATTTAATGAAACAAGACGTCGTGCTTCGACAAACACGCGGCGAAAAGCCAATCACCTTGACGAAATTAGTGTGCCTTCCTCCTCCCCCTCCCCCTCTCCCCCGTCGTAGGATGCAATTATCGTACGAAACTCGCGATCGTCTTTATGCAGTTGAAAAAAAGGTGCGCACAATCGAAACGCAGCTACAACGAGTCGAGCGTTCTTCTCTGTTTTCCTCTAAGAGGAACGGGAATTATATAAAATTTACCTGCTGCCGCAGGTCGACTTGAGCATTGAGCCTTCGAACGTTTTCTCGAACCTGGAAATTTTTCGTCAAATTAGAAGCGTGGAACTGAAGACGTATTCGCGGGTATTCGAATTGACAGAGAGAGAAAACGACGCGAACGACGAAGGAATTCTACGGCTAATTACTCACTATCGCGATAGTTTTTAAATTCATATAAAATCTCACGTTGCGTTTTTTTTTCTTTTCTTCTTCTTTTTTTTCTTTTTTTCGAGTCAAACCTTGCAATTGAATTCCGCATTGAACAACAATCGCTCTAAATGTTCTTTCTTCCTCCCCGAGAGTGCGAATAATAGTTCGGAAGTGAATAATAAAGTTTCAAGTATTTTCCCCCCGTTTGCCGCTTTTTCATCTGCAAATTTATATTCTGCGTGGATGTGAATAATACGGGAGGAAGACACAACGCGTACGTACAACGTCAATTTCACATTAAAGTAACAACAGAAGGATACAGGGCATATTTCAAACACCAGGAGTATTTTCAGATAACATAAATTTTATTACAATGTATTACCATGGTAGAATAATACCCAACCAAATGATCGAAACGAACGTTGGAGCAACGTTGTCGGCGATGAAACACGTCCAAACGGAAAGCTTTGAAACACGATAAACAGTAGAATTATTTCATCGATTCCACCTTCGACGAATAAGGATAACGCATAACGTTTCTATAATACGCGAATATGGAAAAATACAAAGCAGAAAAATGTCCGTTTTTCTCACACACCTCGGCCTTTTTCTCCTTTGCTGTGACACGCGTTGTTGCTCGCGCAGCTTTTACCTTTATGCGTCTGGATCATTACCTCGTTTGAATAGTTCGCCATGAATCTATCCGTGGCGTTCCGCGTAACGACTGTTGTTGAGAAAGAGCCCGGCCCGTGTGCCGCGAGTTTTTTCTTCGCGAGCATTGCCCCGCTTTGTGCACCGGGGGAATTTAATAAACGACACGAGACCCGACCCGGACGGGGCCCCCAGGCTCGGCTTATTAGCCACGTAAGCTCGTTTAAGCTCGAGTCCAGCCGACTGAGTTCGAAACGCCGAACTTTCAAGACTTTCCTCCCTCCTGTTAATACACAGGGAATGTACTCGAGAGAGAGAGAGAGAGAGTTTCCCGTTTTCTGAGCGACGTTTCCCGTTTTCTGAGCGAATCCGTTCAACAACCGAGGCGACCGTGCCTGCCTGGATAATAATCTGCCACTCGCGCAGAGGTTACGCAGATCCTCCTCGCGGATCTCGACTCCTTTTCCGTACGTACGCGGAACTTCTGCGGTCGTTGAAAATCGAAATTAGAGAGACACGCTTTTCAGAACGATGAAAGTTGCATCGAAAGCAACTTCTCGAATCCACCCGAGAAGGTTTTCATTTCCTCCGCGCGTGTGGAATTTTTCTTTTTCTTTCCCCCCCCCCCCTTTCGGCGATCGAAAGCGAAAATGACAGCGAAATCGACGACGATCTTGAGATGTGAAAATCAATACTGAATTAAAGCAATTTCTCGATCTAAATAATTTCTACGCGAAATTTATCTCGAAAATGAAACGTCTGCTGTGTTCTCGATGTTCTGGCTACGTGGCGGCACAGGCGGCGCGATCTACTTAATGAGATTCATGAACGATCACGATCCATTTGTCACCTCCGGCGCAACGTTTCTCTTCCATCTTGCCAATATTGAGTTTCTGAATATATTTTTTCCGAATAGTTTGCTGCGTGTGCAACGAGAGAACGGAACGTTGAAGTAATGATAAATGACGGTGAAATTGGAAGTGAATAATGTCTCCGATTATGCAATCGAAACTGCACACCGTTCAATGGCACCTCAATTCTTTTGTATTCCTCTTCTATTCTTTCCTTCTTGTACTCTAACGGAAGGAAACCTATTCATTCTTTTTTTTTCTTTTTTTTTTCTCTCGTTTTACATTCACGCAGTTTCATTCACTTAACGTCTTAATTACACGGTTTGTTTTATTAGTATCTGTTTGATCTACGTCGATTTCCTTCAAGAATCGCAGCGTGCTAGAAAATGAGCTGAAGGATTCAAAGGAGAAGTTCTCAGAGAGTTCATGGAGAATTCGTGCCGAGTGTAAAGGAATTTTAGTTTCGGATTTCTTTTAGCAATTTAATTGATATCGTAAAGTCTGAGGATCCTAAATGAAATATTGTTAACGTACGTCATCGTCATTTGATACTATTTCGATCTTGAGGGAAAGGCTCCCTTCGAATTTAATCTTTCAAAATTGTTTCAAAATTGTTTCAACTTTCAAATCTGGCGCTCTTTCGTTAAAGTCGATCTTCTCAAAAATTGACAATTTCTCAGATGCATCAATTTTAAATTTATTCAAGTTATTAACATTTACTTATTTATTTATCTTTCGCGATAAATTTAAATCTAATCCCTCTAAATTGTTTCAAAATTTACAACTTTCAGATCTAGCGCTCTTTCGTTAAAGTCGATCTTCTCGAAAATTGACAATTTCTCAGATGCATCAATTTTAAATTTATTCAAGTTATTAATATTTATTTATTTATTTATCTTTCACGATAAATTTAATTCCCCTTTTAAATCTAATCCCTCTAAATATTTCAAAACTGACAACTTTCAAATCCACCACTAATCTCTCTAATCTCCTTAAATGCCTGAAAATCGACAACTTCTCAGACGTCAGTATCAATTTTAAATTTAACCGCTCTAAACATTCCAATACTCACTGGCACTCGCCCGTTGAAGTCGAATGGTTTACCAAATTTCTCAAATTTGGCCATTTCTAACGAACAGTATCCAGGAATGGGTTCTCACCCTCGCAAAACGCACCCTTCGAGGAAGAACGCAATCCTCTGCAACGCGTATCCTTTCACTCAGCGCGGCGAGAGTTTCCGGCCGCGGCAGCCCTTATCGAGGGCACAATGTCCGGAAACGCTCGAAACTTCTCCCCCCTGGCGCACTTAAGAATCTAATAAACGGTATATCGCGACCGGTAGGTCCGGCAATGGCACGCGTTAAGACTTCAAAACCCCGGCATAGCTTATTGGCCCTCTCTCCCCATGCTTTTCAGTTCTCTCCGCTCGACGACTGAGTTTAAGGAGTTTCGTCGTTAATTCGCAGTTGGAGGGTTTTGCGCGCCACACACACACACGTGTGGCATACATATACAAGGTGTCCGAGTATTTGTTGCTATTTTATGGACACGATGGAGCAAAGAGCGTAATTTTTCTGAGTGAAGACGACGGAGAACTCTGTGTCTACGATTTCGAAAATCGTTAACAAGCCTGCAACATTCGGGGATTTTCTGATTTAATGGATGATGAGCCTTTTAAATATAATCGATTGTGTTTCGTTATATATATTGTTTTATTAATTGTGTTTTATTAATATGCTATTAGAAAAACATCGAGCAAATGATTTTTAACGATTTCGTTTAGGCCATGAGATTTGCGATTGGAGCAAGTAACCAGAGTTCCATTTACTTCGAGAAGGAGAAATAACAAATAACTTATATCAATTAACTTGCCTGCAATGGACGATCACGCAATGTCAAATCAACGCTCGAAAGATGGACGAAGAGACACATAGAATCATCACTTGGGGCTTCCAAACATGATCGAACCAATGTTAACCCTTTACACTCGTATGTCGCCATCCTACACTTTATTATTATACATATATTCACATTAGTATTACATTCTAGGGACTCTTGTTACAATGTTTTCTTTTTAAATGTTTCTGCTTAAATGTGTGTGTATATATAAAATAAACTAAATAAGTAAGATAATAAAAGATTTCTTCCTCTTTTGTTCTGGCTAATTGGTTTTGTTCCCGAGATCATTTATTTACAAAAAAAAAAATCTTCAAAGAAAAATAAAAAATAAAAGACAACATAAATTTCTTTATATATACATATTAGACGCTATTATATACTCTTATACACGCACAACTACAAATATAGCCGACGCTATATTTCATTTTTCACTATTGCAATAAAAGATTGTGTTTTCGAAAGGAATATTGGAGCGTTCCTGTGTGTTTTATGTATTCCTTTCAATTCAGAAGTTAGTTTCATTTATTTTTTAAAATTTCGAAAAATCAAAATTTATACACACGCACACATTATATAGATTTTTCACTGAGCAAGCGGTTGATATGCAGATAAAATTTGTGTATTTTTAAAATTTTTTTCTACTAGAACGGCAAGTGACACTTGTAACACATTCCCAGAAAAGTGTTTTCATTTCGATCGGATATGAAAAATAGTTTCGAGTTGATTGGTAACCTTGTCAAATATAAATAACGAGTGCAAAGGTTTAAAACTGTCGAGGTCTCTCGGGCTTGTGACGAACCAAGTGATCGACGAAATATCGAGGGTTCAGCCGTGAAATCGCGAGACACGGTGTATAAACCGAGGTGGGGAGGAAAGGCCGTGATACGATCTAAACGTGGCTAACCGAGGGACGAAAAGGGGTGGCTCGGCCATATCCGGCCGGTATGGAAGCAGCAACCTGGCGTACGCCTAAGTCAAGTGGGCATAACCGTGCTCCGCCTACGCCCGAGCGGACGACTTGTTTGAGTTTGCAGCGAGGCGAGCGTGTGGCTACCGAAATGCAACCAATTCCTTCGGGCGTACGCGAGAGACTAAAGCGCGCGAGGAACATCGGCTCTGTGTGTGTGTGTGTGTGTGTGTGTGCGCCCGAGACGAAAAATTTCAAAGAGAACACTTTTTTTTTCTCGGTGTCGACCGCTTCAAAAGCGAGGAGTCTACTTGGTTTAAATAACTCCAGAGAGAGAGAGAGAGAGATCTGACTCTCTCTCTCTCTCTCTCTCTCTCTCTCTCTCTCTCTGTTGGATTGAGCGAGGGTTTCCCGAATAAACTGGAAGAAATGAAGGGAACAGGTTTGTTACGGTTAACGCCGGGCAACATTTCGCTTTTTAAGAACAAGCCTTGACACAGAAGGTGCTTCAATGAGGGAGTTGCTCAAGTTGCTCGAGGGAAAGGTCGCTGGAAATTTCAGAAAATCTCTGCAAAATGCAAAAATTACACGCAACGTTAATCACTTCGAATTGCCACGATTCGAAAGATTCGTTTCCTCGACGTGTGAAATTCCGCTGCACGATATATCCTCGATGTCTGACTGGACACGACGCAGATGGCACGATCTACTTAATCCTATCCACGAATCGTTAAGATCCATCTTTTTAAGTTCGTATTTTCTGATCGGTGGAATATTTTTCTGAAATAGTTGTTATATTTAACAACAAACCGGTAAATGCTGGCCAGATTTTGGCCAGGGGACACGTTTCACGGAGGTTCCTTTTTTAATAGCGCTCGACACACAGAGGAGGGTGTTTATTTATAAAGGCGGCCGACCCAAAATACAGGGAGGCTCGTTTCCGTTCTAATTTGCAGAAATTAAGATCAAATGATGCGCGACGGCAAAACAACTGTGCGATAAAAAAAAAAAAAGAAAAACTTTTTAAACGTGGCGGTACCGCGAAAAGGTCAGTTTACGTGGCGGGGCAGAGAGAGAGAGAGAGAGAAAGAGTATTGATCCAGCTGGCCGCGGTCCAATTACAATATTTTATTGAACTATAACCGCACACGCCTGTCGAATGCGAAAAAAAAATGCTAGTCGTTTATTGCCTCGTTTCGGTCATCAACGAGCCGTCATAAAATGATCCGCGGAGATTTCCAGCAGTGCAAACGCCATTTACAGCACGGATTTGCGAAGAGCACGGCGCAATAATTGTCGAATGACGAGAATAATCCAAAAATTTCGTCCCGGTAAATTGATCATTGACTAAATCAGTGATCGTTCGAGGTTTGAAGAGCTGGACGAGTGATTCGTGTTGTTAGAAATATCAAGAATGACACGTACGTCATATAAAGTGCAGAATTGTAGATTCATAACGTTTCAGAAGATTGAAGGTCTTGGAAAGAGTAACTCGGAGAGCACGCGAAGAACGACGTTTCCTGAAAGATTCTTGCATTATCTCTCACAGCTCTGACTCGAGGAAATAATGATTCATCACTGAAGGGGACGGATGTTTGTATGTGCTTCTGGAACGAGAGAAAAATTCTTGCAAGATTATGGTCTTGAGATTCTCAGAAAATCTTGCGATAGATGCCTTATGGTATATCAAAGGATTCTTTCTTTCAGCGTAAGTATTATTTTTCCTACTGAATGTAGGAAATTCGAGAAAATAAATGTAATTTATTTTCCCAAATTTTGTTGTTTGAAAAAAATGAAATAAATCCTTATGTACGTAGATTCCATTTGTTTTATCGACATTAAAATCCGCAAACTATTAGTCTAAGTCTAATAAGTTAGTCTAAGTTTGATTACAAAATCTATTTACACGACACCGTGTGTGCGACTCGTTGTTGATATATCTTAAAAAAATATTTACCAAAAGAGGAAATATGTCGAGTCAATTCTTGAAATTCTCCCTTTAACTTAAACTCGAAATAATTAAAGTAAAAAGATATATATATATATAATAACTAATTAATAATATAATAATTAAAGTAAAGTTAACACAACTTTGATCTGCACTACTGATAATTAATATAGTATAAGTAAAATAATGTACAAAAAATCTATTGTTCGAACAATCTGAAAAAAAAATTGCAAATTATTAATACTAACACAACTTTGATCAGATCACTAATATGTTAATTAATGGTAACAATAATATAGTATAAGTAAAATAGAGTACGAAAATTGTATCGTTCAGACTAAAAAGAATATCTCAAAAAAAAAAAGAAAAAAAAGAAAAGATTTCTAATGAAATATTGAACTAACACAACTCATCTGTGATCTGAACTAATACATATATCAATTATTGGCAACTAATATAGTATAAGTAAAATAGAGTACAAAAATTGTATCGTTCAGACTAAAAAGAATATCTCAAGAAAAGAAAAGAAAAGATTTCTAATGAAATACTGTACTAACACACAACTCATCTGTGACCTAAGCTATACACGTAACTATTGGTAACTAATGTAGCACAAGTAAAATAAAGTATAAAAACTGTATCGTTCAGACGGAATCTGAGAAACGAAATAGCAAATGAAATGCCTTACTAACTTCTATACCGATATATCAACTCTTACTGATACAACGTGCGCAAAATTGTATCGTTCAGGTCGATTAATATACCGCTGGACCAATCACGTTCCCGTTGATTTCTACAAACCTATCAGATTCCCCCCTTCCTTTCATTTCCACCGCGACAACTCGAGATCCGACGAACCGTCGTTGAAAATCATTAGAACAATTCCCTGTGTTCTGTGTTAATTGTCTCTCCTTATCACCGAGGAGACGCGCCGACGACGGATGAGAATGGTGGCGCGCGTGCAGCGTTGCGTAACGATAGTAATTGACGATGCCACACGTGCGATACCACACGACGTATAACGCGCATTGTTTTACACGGCTGGATATCAGGGACCTCTTCTCGCGAGCGAGACAGAATAATAAGTTAAGTTGCGCGCGAGCAACGACTCGGCTAAAGTGGAAAGTTCTTGAGAGCACGCGACGGCGGGAGGTGAAGGAGAGAGGAGGAGATGGAAAGTCGACGATCGCGATGTTGCAACCAGCCACTGTACAGGCGTGTACTCGTACGGGAGTCTACTCGAATTTTGGGGGTTTCAGCCTGAGAGAGCAGGCGTGATTAATAGCGAGACTTAACACGCTGCACTCGCTGTATGTATACACGTTTGATTAATGCACGTGAACGCGATTAATTCGCGAGTGCCCGGCAAAACCGTCTGTTTAGAGGCTTTCGCATCCTCGGTGGTTGCGTGGACCACGACGATGATGTCAAGAGCCAACAGCATCGAAGAATATTTGTCCACTGATACAGAATTTTTTTTATGAAAATAGGTACGACGTAGACAGAGGTTTGTTTCGTTAATATTAACTCGGAAACGTTTTTTTTTTTTTTTCTATATCATCTATTACACCAGCAATTTATTTACAAAGCAAAATTAGAATGACCGAATAAAATGACCTAGCATCGGGAATAATCGTCTTGTTTAACACGAGATTTTGCTGATTGTATCTTCCCAAGCTGTGATATTTCAACGTTTAAAGATTTAATGCGATTGTCAGACACGCATCGCGGCTTTCCTAGAAGTTTTTCTATAGTATACGAATGTTAATGATACACAGGAGAGGAGAGACTTCAGTCTCTGAAAAACGAATCTTCTCTGTCATTTTGTGAACTTCCGCAAGAAGCAATGAGAAATCCAGCTTATGTGAGTTATTAATGAGTGTCAATTGACTCACGACTGCTCTCTGTCCTCGGGAATTTCTTCTTCTGAAATTCTTTTATTCTCCCCACGTCGTTATTGTAGCTTTCGCTCCAAGCTCGTTTGCTCAGATATTATTACACTATTACATTATTATTACATCTACATTAGTTAATTATTATTATATTTATATTATAAAGGAAAAGAAAGTCCGAGCTGTTAGCTCAGACAAAATTGATCGTAACAGTGTATTTTCGATATTTTGCATGTTTCCAAATGCAAAAAAAAAAAATCCGTAGTCTAGTTATTAAATAATTGAAAGATCCAACGTTGATTGATAACCAATCCCAAATGAAAATAGTTACAAACAGGCTGCGAATCTTTCTTGCAAATTTATATTTTTCGAAGTATAATTGTTTCTATAAATGCATAAAAGTTTAATGTCCAGTTACGAGATAAAAATTGAAAGATTCAATATTCGTTGGCAACCAATCCCAAATGAAAATAGTTAGAAACAGACTGCAACTCTTTCTTGCAAATTTACATTTTTCGAAGTATAATTGTTTCCATAAATGCATAAAAGTTTAATGTCCAGTTACGAAATAAGAATTGAAAGATTCAATATTCGTTGGCAACCAATCCCAAATGAAAATAGTTAGAAACAGACTGCGAATCTTTCTTGCAAATTTACATTTTTCGAAGTATAATTGTTCCTATAAATGCATAAAAGTTTAACGTCCAGTTACGAAATAAGAATTGAAAGATTCAATATTCGTTGGCAACCAATCCCAAATGAAAATAGTTAGAAACAGACTGCGAATCTTTCTTGCAAATTCACATTTTTGAAAATGTAATTTAAAAAAATAGGATTTCAAAGGAAAAAATATTCTGGATTCACTGTGCATAAAAATTCGTGAGAGTTACTCCGTAATTTAAAACTTGAATTATTTCCATCATATCACTACCATGATTCTCGATTAACAATACACTACGCCTGCAATTCGAAGTTCCTACCAATTGCTCTCGCAATTTATATACCAATACGGAATATTTCCTTTTTTTCATTCGTTTCCCGTAAAAAAAAGAAGTCGTCGAATTAGGTTCGCGCAACGCGGTCGCCTTTGTAAAGTCGGCGAAGCGTTTTACGAGGGCTGAAAACGCGATAATGCGCAAGTTCGAAAACACAGGAAGCAATCAGTCTTCGGGGCGACTGCCGAAGAAATCATCCACGGAAAAGAGGTTCGAGAGTGATTACTCACGAAAGATCGCGATGATTAATGATAACTGATGAAGATGATCGAAGAAGCGCGAAGAAGGCCAGGCTCGCTCCGAGAGAGAAAGAGAAAGAGAAAGAGAGAGAGAGAGAGAGAGTGAAAGATTTCGAACGTGGCGCGCAGCAAGAAGGATAGATCTTTTCCTGTCTGTTTTCTGGCTGGTCTGACTGGAAGCTTGATTGAGATTGTGCGGCAAACGCGAAGTGTTACAGGCGAATTGTCCAAGCCTGAGTGTGTTCAACAGATCGTACTCTTATTAAGTTTCCACTTAGATCCTCGATTTTTTGCCACGTTCGTTGTTGAGATTAATTCACAGGAATGCGCGATCCTCTTATTAACTGCGAGGATCTTTATTTCCTCGGCTCGGAAATCGGGTCGTTCGCGTCACGTTAGTTACGCTTGATTTATGAAACGCTTTCCCTCGGTTACTCTACCAAACTTCTGCGCGACGCACGTCGCAGTTAAAATTGAACGATGTGTTCTTCGCGTGTCCCGAACACTTCGCTTCCCGCCCTCTGGTCAAATTTTCGACGTCGAAAACGAAACGAAGAAAGAACGGGAAGAGAATTTTATTTTATTTCTTAAACTGAGCTTAGCCCTTGTAAATGCAACAATTCGTGGAGTGATTATATACGTACGTTTGGCAAAGAAATGACAAGTTGTGGAACGACTAGTTCCATCTCGCACTGCTTAATCAATGAATACTACTAAATCGACAAGCTGTAAGTTCGCGATTTTTTACAATGTCCCGTCGAACATTATAAAACGGACGACCTACGCGCACAGCTTGTAATTTGTCAAATTTCCTTGTATAAATCTGCGAGTATTTATTATGTTCCATCGAATTTGCAATTTATTGCATCGCATCAGTCTCAGTCTCAGTATCGTATCGGTATCGGTATCGGTATAAGTATAAGTATAAGTATAAGTATAAGTATAAGTATAAGTATAAGTATAAGTATAAGTATAAGTATAAGTATAAGTATAAGTATAAGTATAAGTATATCAGTATCAGTATATCAGTATCAGTATCGTGCTGGTATCGGTATCAGTATCGTACCGGTATCGGTGTCAGTGTCCTACCATTAGTCCTAGACGGAGCGCGTCTCGGGACGTAAAAAGCTTGGAAGCATAGTTATCGGCCGGATTAACGATCGCGGACGCCATAAATTAAGCATAGACGCGAATTAAAGAGGATGTAAACGCACGCGGATCCAAGGGCCGACTGTTAAGCTCGTCACGTTCGGAGAACCGGTTAGATCATGCCACTGCTCGTGAATCTCTCCATCCCTCCCTGCCTCTCTCTCTCCCTCTCTTTTTGGATGCTCTCTTTTCGATTCTCGCACACGGCTTGAAGTATGCCTCGCCATTATCATCGATGTTGCAGTTCAATTTTGCCACGGCTGAAAGTGGGGGAGAGTCTGTCCGGCGTAAGTGAGAGGGCTACCCCGTGGTTAGGGTGTGACGAACGAGTGTACGTGTCAGCACTGCAAACCACCCTCATTTAATTTGCTGAGAGCCGCTGTATATCACCCACGCGCTCTTCTCTTCTCCCGCGTTTCCTACCAAGGGGGAGCTAAGGCGGAAAACTTCCCATCGAGTACCTATCCCTCTCTCTCTCTCTCTCTCTCTTTCTCTCTTTCTCTCTCTTTTTCAGCTCGCTGCTAGATTACAATAAAGGCCACCGGTGGTCACTTAAGCCAATTTCACCTGATCGTTAGACGATTCTGATTCGTAACTCGCCCCTCTATCGAGCCACGATCTTTTAAATATCCTTTTTTTATCTCTCGACCGTGTATCGAGGAGAACGAGTCAAAGCTATCGTTCCCTTCGAGAGCTATCGTTCCCTTTCTGTTATCGCGGAAATTACAGGGATCAAGCGGATCTAATCGCCGGGTAATTTTCTTTTTTTTTTTCGCTCCTTGCATAAAGAAAGTCTCACTTCCCTTCTTTTTGAATTTTCCATTTCGCAGGAGGACGTGGCCGAGAGAACCAAGCTGAAAAGTTGAAAAGTTGGAGCGAATATTGAAGGAATAAATTTTTATGTATTTTGTCGTCTCATCGGATGTTTGTAACAATACCGACTTGGAGCACACGTGACTTGCTGTTTCGCGACACCGTTCCCGCCGGAGCGTAAAAGGGAGAAAACATTTGCCTAATCGCAAAGCCATCAAACAACACTCATCACACGGTTCGCGATTCATTGGCATTGTAACATTTGCAGTGCATCGTGTTGGAATTCATTACTGCGAGAAATTAAAAGAATCATCACGCGTTGGATACGCGTTGCGACTTCTCGTTGCGGTTTCTCCGCAAATCACGCTGAAATGTTCCGCGGAAATATTGAAAATTTCACGCCTGACAGACAGAAAATTCGGCGATCGTAATTTCGATTTTTATCGCCGCGGCTGCACGTGCCGTAACGCGTCGCCCTTTAAATAATAAATAAAACTGTTTTCAAATAAACGAAACGCAACCGTTGCCAACACACGTGGACAGTGAAACGAGCGGGGAAAGCTTGAGAATAAAATTCTCGCGAATAGAATTGACATTGTCCGGGCTCGCGTTACGGCTTAATGATCGTTTGTGCTGCATTATTACCGCGCGCCGAGATTTTTTCTTCCCCACCCCCGTATATACCTATCGAATAACTCGTTTCCATATAGCCAATTAACGCCGATCGGGTAATCGCGATCCAGCCGCGTCTCGTTCCGGTGTAATTCCGGTAAAACGCTGGCGGTGACGTTCGACGCGCGAGGAAAAATGGGGCAGCAACCGTGTAACATCTAATGGAAATGTTTCCCGCGGCGAATTTTCATTTCATCGTCGGCCATCATTTTAACACGGAAATCGCCAACTCTGAATTAAATTTCCTCTCGTAAATTTCGCGTATCCTCTCCTCGGGAATATCGCTGACACGTCGCGCAACGCAACGTCAAACAACCGCCCCAAATTCATAGAGCAATGTTTGTCCACGATGTTTTAATTGATAATAGTTAGTCGAAACGTGTTATAGTTCATAATTCATCGCGTCAATGAGCCGACGTTAATTACTTCTGCGTGCACGACGTATTTTCACGTGAGTGATACAAACAAGGAGAGATTTAGATAGAGAGAAAGAGAGAGAGAGAGAGAGAGAAAGAAAGTGTCGAGAATTTCAAGAGATGTTCGATCTCGTTTGAAAAATTTTGACACAATCGTAGATTAATAATTAATATCTACGTAAATGCGTGTTGACCCCGTTGAAGAACGGAGCACGACATATGATGAAACAACATATTCACGTACGATCAGCACTTTGCAACGAAAAGAATCTAATTTCATAGAAATTTGATACGAATAGCACAGAACGCGTGTGATGTTTTCAACGATTTCTAAAGTGACGAAGCTTTTGCCTTTTGCGAGTATCCTGTTTCGCTGTCTCTTAACAACGCGCGATTCCTCGTTTCCAACTGGCGTCTCTCTTTATTTGCCGAAGCAAAGACAAGTCAATTTTCTCCGAGAGATAAAATAAATAAATTTTCTTCTATGTTACCTTCTTTACATATACAGAAGTGGTCCATTTTAAGTGAGGCTATCCAATATCTTCTCGAATTGTTACGATGGGAAAAATATTTTTCGCCTGTCATAAATGGTATCGAAAAGCCAATAATTTGTAGGCATATCTTTTCAAGGACTTTTCAAAGTCACTGTTGATTTCTCCCCATATAACTACATATATATATATATATATATATATTCTTTTTTTTATTGTATCTGTTAACTGGTAAAAAAATACGTTCAAATGTGTACAGGATATGATCTGAAAAATTTTACGTAGACGTAAATCGAGAGCCTAACAATAATGTGTAAATAAAGATGTTTACTATTCATTAAATCGTCAATGATAATTTCAACTCTTTAGGTGCAGAACACCCTATATATCGTTCGCTTCGTTCGAATTAATCGTGTATTTTCCATCAAAACGACAACAGAGAGAAAGAGAAAATGTGATGAAACCCCCCCTGATCACTGAAATGAAATCGGTCGATGCTACGAAATAAATCGAATCGTATGAATGGCCCGGTGGTTGCAACCAGCAACGGAACGACGCAGCGTCGCTTTTCCACGCTCGGGTGGATTTTTGACTTTTCGAAAATCTGATAATTAATCCGGACTTTCTCGCCGGTTCACTACGAATAATTTTTGCTGGAAATTACAGCGGATGTTAAAGCCGGGCGCGACCATTCTAATTAAATTTGCGGTGCCGTTTATCAATCTGAATGAAGTACGCGCGCGAGTGCGTGCCGTGCATTTCCTCGCTCTCCGTGTATATCGCGATGTCCGTGATCACGATTTCGAAAATTTCCATCGTCGCGTCGTTACTGTATTTTATAACGAGACTCTCTCTCTCTCTCTCTCTCTCTCGCGCGCGCGCGCGGGTGCTCGTCGTGTTCATTAAACGATAACAATGGCCCACGCGTTAAAATATGACGACGTAACTGGCGAGAAATTGAGGCAAAAAGAAAAAAAAATCGAACGGCGAAGCTCTAATAGTATTGTATAGATATACATTGGAGTTACCGTATTTCCTCGCGCAATTATTTATGAATTAATGATATCGAACCTTTCGTGATTTTATAATCGTATCTATGTACGTAAGATAGGGTAACAGCTTTATAAAATTTACTTTGAAAATTGTCGTACATGCTCAACTACTGCTCTTGTTCATTAAACACACGATAAATCTGTTCGTCCTCCATAAAACTTAAAGTGCATTGTACCATCCGTTGCAAGAAATATTATTTTCTAATATTATCTCATTCTGTCCTGCTACGTATTTCACTCGTATTTCGACCGTCGTGTTTCAAACAATCATGGTAAGACATGATGCTTCGTTCGAAAAGACTGGTAGATTCATCGAACCTCCACGCGAGATCCACTTTATCCCGGGCGATAAAGCGATCTTCCGAGAAACCAATGAATTCGCCAAACCACCAGTTTGGAAAAAAATAAACCAGACGCTGTGTTGCAGGTGTGTTACGTGCGGGATCGAATTCACGCGAATTCGCATGCGAGCAACGGAACGGCGAATTCTAAACTTCCGTAATTGGCTGTGCGCGCGCTCGCACACACACACACACACACACACACACACTGTACGATCGCGCGATCCACGGATCAAGTCGTCACCCTTTTTCTTATTTCCTTTTTTTTTCTTTTTAATCGTTATAACTTCATCGCGACGCTCCGAAAGATACACACTTGGGTCTCGGGTTACGTAGCCTGCCCGCATTATAAACGTCCCGCGGGCAACCAATTTCGCAAAATTATGGCGATCCCGCCGCCGGTTACGTCGCACTCGTGGAAACGAGCATTAATATCGAGCGCGGCCACGTTTAAAGTTGCAACCCTCTCGTGGCGCTCACCTCCGCCCTCCGCACGCTCACGATATGAAGCTATCAGTTTTAAGTTGACCGACCCAAAGCGGCGAGCTGTTAAGACACGAACACCACCACGAGTTTCTGCCGTCATTCAATCGTGCACTTTTCTGCGCGCGCGAGATCCCGCTCGCGAGTCGCGCTTCCCACCTGCTCGAAACGTTGCTTCGTTTCTTCTCTTTCTCTCTCATCCCCTTTTTATTTCCTCGTTTTTCTCGTTTTCCCTCTTACTCTTTCCCCTTCTTTCGCTTCTTTTCTTTCTTTCTCTTCTTTCCTTTTTTTTTTCTTTTTTCTTTGGTTTCCGCGACAACAAAGCGGTCCGAAAGTTCAAAGAAGGCGTGTAAAGATTCAGCTTCTGCTTTCTGAAGATTGTATGTATATATATATATATATATATATATATATAGAGAGAGAGAGAGAGAGAGAGAGAGAAGGTGTATTTAAATTCTGCTTTTTTAAATGCCGCGTTTGGCCACTGATGACTTTCCCTCTTCGCTTTTCGTTGCAGCGCAATCTCGCGATATTGCAACTTTGCTTCAAATAGAAATTTGCTTCGTTCAAGCGTGCGAAATCTAACGTGTCGCCTGAATCATCTAGTATCGCTTCGTCTTGACTTGAGATCATTATCAAACTCCCTATCTCCCTCAAGATACATTTCTTACGAAATCTAACAGGTACAGTTTTTTTTCGAATTTTTGGCGTTGGCAAAATTATACTACAACCCCTGTACTAAATTAAAGAATCTCTTTTAGAAGATACGATTCGTAATGAAAAAAGGAAAGTATTCAATTTAGTTGTTCGTTTCGTCGAAAATTCCGTAGACAATAATTCTTTGCCAAAAATTGAAAAGCACATCATTGAAATAACATTCGTGTCTGCCGGCTCTCTGGGTTAAGACCTGGAAAACGTGTTCACGAAACCCAAGAACGCGAGTTTTAATTAGTTTTCCCGTGGAAAATTTCAGCCGCGGCGAGAGAAGAAAAAAAAAAAAAAAAAAAAAAGAAAGAAAGAAGCGGAATCATGTCGGACAAAGAGGAACATACCGGCGATGAAACTGGAACGTGCGGCCGCGCAATCACGAACTCGCACACACCCTTTATCAAGCAATTCTCCATTATATCTCTATTTACAGATTTTCATCAAAATAAAAGTATACCATAATACACAACAGGAGCATTTCGCTGCTATAATTCACTCCCGGTCTTTTTCTCTCTTTCTCGTCCCCCCCCTCTCTCTTATTTTGTTTTGAGTTTAATCATGCAACAAAGGAAGCCTGTGCAAAAGCCCGTATATCACCGCTTATCACCGCAGCTAGTTCGAAAAATCCAGAGGCCGGTAATTTCACAATTCGTTTTTGCCACAATTCGGCGTACATATATATATATGTATATATACTTTCAAATACGTCAGTCTCGACAATATTTTTCCGAATTATATCGCGGAAAAACGCATCGCGTAAACTTCAGTCTTTTTCGTACCATTTACGTAACGGCAACGTGTCGTAATTCAGTATGGCGTGCGCGTGTTGCTTCAAGTTATCCCGTTGCCGACTTCACCGGAGAGACTAATGGTGTCTCATAATACACAACGAGTTTGATTATTCCGTGTAAAGTTCGAGAACGGAGTTTTAAGACGTTGAAACTTGGGTGAATGGAATAACCCTACCCTGCCGTGTGCACCCACCCCGGCCTGCTTCGCACAATGCTCTGGGGCGAAACGCGACAGCTATCGATGCTAACAATCGACCGAGTTTGCACGATGCCGCGCCGTCGGCACACGGTATCTGCTGGCCCGAACTTGCCTGAATTTCCGCGAAACACGGCGAAAAAGCCCGGCCGGATATGTCCTTTTATGAAAACCGATATATACTTCCCTGCCCACCCCCCGTATATAGAGTCGATATTCACCCCCATTCACGACGGCATCTCCGCTCATAATTTCGTACGTAATATCGCGTCGCTGAATTTTCCAAACTTCTAGCAAACTCCGCGCGCCCAGCAACTTCGTTTCCCTCCCCTCCAGCCCCGCTTGTGTGTGCTCGCCTCGGGTCTCGGCAGTTACTTTCTTTCTCTACTTGCCACCGGGCGACGCGTTAGAAACCACCCTCGCACGCCTAGCGCGCGCCAACGCGACTGTTTTTCAAAGTTCTCGACGCTCGACGCGGACCGTTTTCGATAAAACTTCGGACAAGTTCGTTCGAGCGCGCGTGCACGCGCGTTCTCTCGCTCGAAAAATTCGTAACCGAATGAAATTTCGCCTCTCGTTTCAAGCACGACGAACCGTCGCGAATTTCATTATCCACCCCCGTCCCTCCCCCACCCATCCTGCGCCATTCGTTCGACTGTTTCACCCTTTTCCACTTGCTATCATTCCCGGTAGCATTTATTTCTCTCTCTCTCTCTCTCTCTCTCTTTTTCTCTTTATCTCGCGCTTCTTCGTGAAAACGATGAAAACACACACGATTTTGCATACCCATACACGGGCAATCGTTTCGTTTCGGCAACCGTTTTCACCTACTTCCGGCGCGCGAACGTGTTCACGGCCAACCTGTTCCACTTGTTTCCAAAGCGAAAAACTGTTTTTTTTTTTTTTTTTCTATACCACTGTGCGATCGGGATTTTTTACTATTTTTTTTTCTTTCTTTCTTTCTTTCTTTCTTTTCCGCGATAGACGGAAATTCGTGCCCCCCCCCCTCCCCAGTGTGTCGTACGATCGTATCTTGGCGCGAACGGAAACGAGAGGAGACGAAGAGGGTGCACGCGCTTTTGCAACATCGTAGAATTAAGTTATTACGACGTAACGTTAGTCCGGGCCTTTCATTTAGGATGTGCATCAATTATCTTGTACGCTCGAACTACTCGTAAGTAACGTGCTACTGTTCCGGCGAGCAGTATGCCGCATAAACTTTTTCCAAGGGAGAAATTTGAAAGGCTGAATTTTGTTGTTGTTGTTGTTTATTTTTTTATTTACGTTGGATACACCACTGTGCCACATTAAGAACTGTCAGACGCGAGTGATTTTTCATTTCTTCGTTTTTTCTTTTTTCCTTTTTTTTTCTCTTTTCCCGGAAAATTTTTAGTCTCTTGCTAATAGGTGGAACATCCCAGCACACGCAGCGCTGCATTTCGGTATTAACCTATATTTTTTTCCTCTAAAAAAATCGTTGCGAAATTTTTTTGGACACGCGAAGCCATTTCGAACCGGGTTCGATTCAGAAGCTGGGAAGTTGCGTTTCTTTTTTTTTTTAGGTTAATTGCAAGATCTGCTCGTTGCGTTCCAGAGCGTTTTAACATTTTTGAATATTGAGTATTTTCCAAACAAAAAAAATATCGTAGCAATGTACGTGTGTCTCTAAAATTGTTTCGACTGCAATAAAATCATCCCTGCTACGAGTACTCGGGCATTCATTTTTAGAAATACGTTTGCGACGAAATCACGGCGTTACAAAATCTCCAAGATTAGCGAAAGAGAATTCTAGCATTCTATAGAGCATCTACAGCAGTGATTCCCGGCCTACTTTCGGCTATACTCCACCGCTGTGACACATAATTCTTATTATTCAAAACGTGAATTTCCGACTTGGCCTAAACAAGCTTCCGAAAGAAACGTGAAACATCCACCAAAGGAAAGAATTGCAAAGTTAAATTTTTCTTTAAACTTAAACAAATAGCAAAAATGAATTCACTGCTAACAATTCATTCTCGAATTGCCCCCCTCCCCCCTAGAAAATCAAATTCCCTCCCTACCTAGATCTAGAGTGTTAGAGAAACCTCGAATCGGAAAGATTTTTTTTTTCTATCACACTTTGCCCTCTAGAAACACAAACTCGAGCGAAATTACCCAAGATTATCACCCGATTAACGCCTAACGATGACCTTTACGAAAATACGATCGTCTCGACTCGCTCGTTCCCGAAGCGCCGGATGTGGTTGAAAACGCCCTGTTTTAGCGCCGCTCTCTTAACTTTCTAGTGCTTTTTACGCGGTCTGTACAGGTACTATCAGCGGTAACGGCGAGTTATGAATACAGAGCTAGGTTTCTAAGTGCATTAAATATGCAGCTCTGATAACGGCGAAAGAGATTAAGGGTAGGTATGTAGACGAGAGGGCGGGAGGCGAGGGTGGAGCATACAGGTATGCGGTGGCGACCACTTTTACGAGTCGACACACTAACGACTTAAAATGAAGCAAAATACAGTTGCAACTCTGCGTACGGAGGGGAGGGGGGAGGGGGTAACAAGCTGCCGGCCAACTTCTGGGCATATTGTCTTTTAAAGCTCACGCGCGGTGGCAAAGCTCCTCGTTGAATAATCCACATACGTCCGTTTTCCACAACGCCAATACCATCGTCTTTCATCGACAGACGAATATTTATCAGATTTATTAGGTTTACTAGATCGATCAAATTACCAATATCGCCAGAGATTTTCGTTAAAGTTCGCTTTAATATTGATTTGTATATTGACACGTTAAACAGACGTCTGTGTAAACGTCTACGATTATTTGTATGATCAACATTCCGACTTCTACAAATAGCAAAACATCTATAAATATTTACGTTACGAGTAAACGTTTGATATTTGTGCGAATATATAAGTGTTGCGTGATACAAGTATTTGTACAATACGAAGTGCCAAAAACGTGCTGAATTTGTGCGAAGTAATGACCGAAGGAACTTTGCAAACAGAGTTTTCGTTATAACAATAATAAAAAAAAGTGACTCGATTACAAGCGAAATTGCATACGTTTTAAAGGGTTTCGGTAATTTTCTATGTATTCTAATATTTATGAGCGCGAGCGTATAAGTGTAGCCTGTACTGTAGACTGTATAGAATTGCGTGATGTCCGCAGAGTCTCAAGATTCCAATAGCGGTGCTGTACATTAACCTTTCCAGGACTATGAACCCATATATGAGTTTCAGACGAAACGCTCGCTATAGATCACAGACTAAAGACTTAATACACACATGCGCATGTACAGTCAACGCTACGTACTTGTATACTATTGAATATCTTCCGACATCCGTTTTTGTCATATTTAAAAACTCGATCGATACGATATTTGTCGAGAATGTATTTTATCACGATCGAGATAATTCTCAATCAAGGTAAATTAACTTACTTTCATAATGTTTGTTGAAAATATGTATCTTATCTCGAGAGAGATAATTTTCTCTTTCAATTTTAAGAAAGATTAATAAATAATGTATTATTTGTTTCTTTTTTATATGCAACAATCACGTATTGTTAGCTTAAAAAATTATCCACTTTCTTCGCGTGAAAGAAGACGGACTTCTAAGTCCACGGAGATCGATATTCTTCCACCTCTTTCCCAGACAAAACCGATGCAATATTCGCAACATTCGCGACAACATACGCGAACGCGCAACATTTACCACGCGAAGACGGGAACCGTCATTTCGACGAAGTTTTCCGCTCGAAGGAAAAGGAACGTTAATCTTCCTTTGGTCTTGCAATCAACAAAGTTTCTAACTACGGTGTTTCCGCGGCGGCACTTTATTCCAACCCTACCAGTTGGAAACAATATCCACTGGCAACGCCGTCCCCTGCCACGAACGAAACAACAACGAACCGATACTGGTGATGACATAGCCAATTACCGACAGCTCGTTGCCGGTGTCGCGTCGATTCGCGTAGAAAACAAAAAAAATTAAAAAAAAGAATAAAAAAATAAAAAAAAAAAAATAGAAAAAACGGCCTCGCGTCTGTAATTGACGCGCGAGAGACGTCCCTTATTCCCGTCACGCGCCGCCGGAACCCACACCGATAAAATGCTAATCGACGTGCAATTCAATCTCCGCCGTCGGGAGGGACCACCGACCACGTCCAAAAGACGATACTATCCCCCCCCCTCGCCATCTATGAAACTCGTCAAGCAAAACTCGTCCACCGGTTGCATTAAGCAGTCCGGCAACGAACTCGCCCCGCTTTGTCAAATTGCTTCGCGAAAATTTGCTTCGTCCTGGTGACGAAGGCGACAAGTTTCTCGGATAGTTTCTCCCTCCGTCGCAGCGACGTCGACGCGAACGAGAAACGAAACTTCGATAATGAGATCGGATCGCCGATCGGGGGAGCCGAGCGTTTTATTATAGCCAGAGAGGGCTGCTTCAGAGAGAAATACAGGGTGTCCTGTATGCAGTGTCGACGGCGACAAGCGAAGAGCAGGTGATTCTACGTGAAAAGAAACAAGTCGGAAATAAAGAATAGAATTTCTTCTCGTTTTCGAATGTTCTCCGAGCACGCGTGCACTTAACACGCATATATGAACGAATCTTGATCCAGGTATTAACATCATGATGTATCGTAATGTTCAGTGATTAGCTATTAACACTTGTTCACTTGAAACGAGTTTAGAAATGATTTTCGTCTTATTTCTCTCCATGTAGAATCACTTCACTTCGCTTGTGCTACTGACGCACGGACTGTATACAGCGTGAATAGAAAAAAGAGTTCGTAACTTCTAAGGGTAGATAGTACTCGCCAAAACGTGGAAAAAAAATTCCAATAAACATGAATCGGAAAATTAGTAGTTTTATATATATATATATATATATATATATATATATATATATAAATGTGCGATTTATGTTGGCATTATAACACCGTTGCAATGTTTTCTATCGATATACATATAAACTGATACAACCATATGATATATAATAGTGACATTATCAATAACTTAACAGATTTTGAAGACGAACAAGAAGAACCAGATTCTATGACAGCGGATAAAATATATGCAGGGATCCAACTTTGCAACAAATTGGAAAAGCATTTTCTAAAAATTGATAACAATTCCGAGAGGCGTTTGAAATTCCAAAAACAGCTTCGATCATGTATGTCTGGCTATCGTGACGTTTACAAGCAGCTGATCAAACGACCGTCGTCGCAAAAACTTATCACCGACTTCATGGTAACGAAAAATAAAGTAACATGTAATATGTTCAAGTGACGAAAGCGATTTTGAAAGAGTTCATAACAAGAAGATTAACAACAAGCGCGTTTTGGATTACGACGAGTAGTGTTTAATTGTGTGAAAATTTATCCATGTTTAAAATGAGGAATTAAATATTTTTTTTAATGTTTCCATGTGTAATTTAATTATTTATTTTGTTTGGAAAGCACTTTCTCGCTATTTCGTAAATCTTTTGACATATTTTCTAAGTGAATTTTTTTTATGCCATCCCTCTCCACCGCATAAAAAAAAATTTCTTTAATATGTTGTTAAAAAGTATTTGTTATAGCTATTTCTGAAGTTTCTCGATATTTTTTTTTTGTGCAGTTTTTTTTTATCTACCGCACAAAAACAGGTTTGACTGTATATATATATATATATATATATATATATATATATATATATATATATATATATATATATATATATATATATATATATATATATATATATATATATATATATATATATATATATATATATATATATATAGTGTGTGTTTCTTTTTCTTTTGTAGTATAAATCATTTCGAATTTATAGATTCGTAAGCTCTAACTGCAGATCAACTCACGAGCATAGCGTAGCTATAGCGTAGAATAGTAGCTCTCTTTATCGTCACATCGGTCCATTAAAGGTACCATTTCCAAGGCATCGTTTCCAAATTCTTCACTAAAAGAAGCCTCCCGATATCAAGCATTAAAGGAGACATTCGTCACGTAAAAGAAAAGTAGCTCCGGACAACGGGATTTACGTTTAGAATTTCGAGATAACGCTTCGAGTCGTAACGCTTAAACAACGCCATTTAGAACGTCTACTTCAGAAGAAAGCATTTTCTAGGTTTTCTTGCACAATGATTTACCAACTATAAATGGCGTTTTTTTTTCTTTTTTCACAATTTTGCAACTTCACGATCACAATTTTCTTCCCGACCGAAGACAAATTTGAAACTTACGAGTGAATGACTGGTAATTCGCGAGATTTTTTCGCAACCGAACGCTCGATCGACCGTGAGAATTAATACAAAGCCAGCGTGCAATTATTAATAGACTTCAACGAGTTCAAAAATGATGTTGATCCTCGAACGATGTCACAAAGAGTCTGCAGTTCCTACGACGTTCCATCGATTCCTCTGGAAATCTCATCCCGATGGAAATTCAACGAACACTTGAACCCTAGGTATACCTAACAACATCGACCGAATAACGTTGATACCTACCTGGGTCAGGTTGATTTCGTTAATTTTCCAATGGCGAACCCTCTGCAATTTTAATATCACTCGTCGACGAACGCGAGTAGTTAATTAAACGCGCGCGATTCCGCGAAACCGGAGACGGTACCGCGACGTCGCGTCGAGCTGATATTTCATTAAACATTTAGAGTAGACGAGAGGATGGAAAAGGATGGAAAAACTTGGGGGATAGACGATGGTTCACACCAGAGGGAACGAATTACGAAATCGATCCTCGTTTACTCGTGTTCGCGAACACGGGGTTAAATTCTATTCGATAATGTTGGCTCACCGTGTGATCATTTGAATTATGTAACAGCGTGCAGAGACACGGATAATTATAGCATTGTAAATTTCACGTTCTTCGCTGCCACAGTTCGTTGAACCACGGATGTTTAGATTAAAAAAAAAAAAAAAAGAAAAAAAAGAAAAAAGCCTTGAGCCAAGTGGAAGAATAAAGTGTAGTTACAGAAATTAAGATTTAAAAATGTAGTAAAATAGAAATATAGATATTCGAGGAAATATTCTGTTGAGAACTACACGTAATCTTCTAAGTGCATGTCTCGTGATTCGTCAAGTATAGCTTTGAAATTTCATTCGTTGAGTTAATGCAAAGTTGCGAGCAACAAATAGAATTTTCGTTAATAATGTCAGTTCATTCGTGCAAGAACTCCATGTGCTAATAAATTTCGACCGTGAACCACAGTGTCAGAAGATTAAAAAAAAAAAAAGTTTTAAGGTAAGTGGAAAATTGAAAAGCATTGTTGCAGAAATTAACCACGGAATAGCTAAAAAAAAAAAAAAAGTAAAATAAAAACATAGATATTCGAGGAAATATTCTGTTCAGAACTATACGTATACTTCCAGCTGTATCTTGTAATTCGTAAACTTTAATTTTGAAATGAATTTCATCCGTCGACAAAATTTGATGCAAACTCGTGATTAACGAATAAAATTCCCGAGGAACCCCGAATTTCCACCTTTCTCCTTTTTTCGGAGGAAAAAAAACTTCACTCGTGGAAGAGTATGCTAATGTTAATACTCCCTCCTGATCTGTAATTGCTGAGAAAGAAGGGATACAAGAAAAAACGTTTTTGCATACCGAAGATGATAGATGGTGAAAGGACGAAGAATACCCGAGGTCCTCTCGATGGGAGATCGCGGCGAATATGGCGTCAGCAATTGCCTCGTTGGTCTGGACAACCCTCGAACTGGACCTCGCTTCGTGGAATTCGCTTCTTTCTCGGAGAAGAGAAGAAGTTGATGTTACATCCCGACGAGATAAAACATGTGCAACTTCAGACGTGTCGACGTCGATCGTTTTCTTTCGACGTTTCGCAGCCTTCAGATTTTCGTTCGCCATTTTCGCGCAACATTACATATATATATATATATATATATATATATATATAAAACTTCTTGCAAAGAAGTTTAACAAAAGCGTGCGTTCATTACGTCAAGGAATACTTTACGAATTAAAAAGAGAAAAGAAAATTAAAGAATCGCATTGACTTTGGCTCGTTAAAGACTGATCTTTCTCTACTTGAATTAAACAGCGTGCTTACAGCGTGTATGTATAAACTTACAAACTCGAAGTTTCTCGAATTTTACCAAACGAAGCGCGACTACCAAAATCACGCAACATCGCAATTTTAATAAAAAGAAGGGAAAAAATTGAGGAAATTTTCGAGTCCATTACACGTGGTTACTCGGGACCTAATATAGACCTTGCCACGAAGATATACACCCGAAATAAAAAAAAATAAAAGGGGGGGAGGAAGGAAGAAAGTCGAATCGGGGATGACGGTGAGCTTAGAGAGAGGCGCGTCTATTGATTTATTTTACGATGATCGTAAACTCGATCGAGCCGTCGCGTTCCCCGCGTCCCAGCGTGTAAGTCATCGCGCAGTCGAGTCCACGAGGACCAAACGGGAGAGAGAGGAAGTGAAAGAAGGGGGAAAAAATGTAAGGAAGAAGAAGAAAAGCGAAGTAGCCGCGAGAAGGAAAGGAGGAGAAAGGAGAAGAAGGACTCTCTCTCTCTCTCTCCCTCTCTCTGGTTTGAAAAGCGTGCTTGCCCTCTCACGACAACCTCGAAAGATATATCGTCGCGCGTATATTTACGAGGAGCCAGAGTTATAAATCAGGAGTTCGTCTGCTTACCAGAGAACGCTGGTGGAAAGGGTGAATCGCGCCTATACATATATGCACGCTTCTGTGTAAGTACTGTACGTACACCCTCGTTCATAAGTACCGGGACACTTTCAAGGACACTTAAAAGTCACTGAGGACTATTTAAGTACCTCGAGGTAACAACTATGTAACAAATTTCCGATTAATTTGATACAACGATACTATCATTCTTCTTAAATCGGCTTTGATTTTTAGTTTCGATCTTGGTGAGGTTGCCATCGTTTCCGTAATTTTCAAGATATTATTATTATTCTTGCAACGTCGACAATGTCGCTTGTACTAACTCTTAACGATAGAACACGTGTCTCTGGCTTTGGCTGTTTCCCCTGTTAAAATATCATTCTCGGTCGAATAAAAATCCAGAGAAACGTACGAGGTGAATCGTTCGCCGGATAATTTCGACGAATCGCAGCAATCGTCTCGTTTTGCATAAAATTCGCAGCAGCCGGCCCTCGATACTTGTGAACGGGATTGTACACACCGGTACATCCCTGCCGATGTGTGTGCACATCGTCGACGGCCAATGTCGACGTAATGGTTTTTCGATAATTGTGTAACTGTTTCGCATTGCTGGCCGGTGAAACACACAGCACCGTAAACGATTTACCCCTTTTAACGATCGAGCTCTGACGCGATCCCTTGGCCCGTTTGCTCCGCTTCTAAACCGATATACATATAGCCTACCTACCTACCTGCGCGTGGATTTCCATTCTGTCTCCCTGTGTGACGCATACGGCAAACGTGGACGGAATGAAAATCACCTTGGCACGCTTACACCGTCACGCCCGTTTCCTCGCCGATTTTCCGTTGCCGATTATTATCAATACGATCGCCCCGCTTTTCAACGTTTGCCACCCAGCTCGATACCTCTCTCTCTCTCTCTCTCTGTGCGTGTGCGTGCGTGCGTGCGTGTGTGTGTGTGTGTGTGTGTGTGTGTGTGTGTGTGTGTGTGTGTGTGTGTGTGTGTGTGTGTGTTGCAGACGTAATCGCCGATCGAAAAGCACCGAGATTAGTTACGTGACGCTGCCCATTGCTGAGCAGCATGCTAAAATACATGCACGCGCGTGATAGCTACGATGATTCGAGGGGTTCTCGCGAGAAACGATGACTCGTTGGAATAAGGAACGACCGAGTCACTCGCAAGTGAATACCTCTATATTTTTGAATATTTCTTCATTTTCGATAGATACTAAGATCCGCGCGAAACATATATAAGTTGTTCTGCTGCGGCTGCAGTTCTCTGATTGCCAGCCGTTGTTATTCTTTTCTTTCAAGCTCTCTTTCGTTAATCGTGCAATTACGTTAAAATATACTCCCTCTTATATAGGAAAATATGATATACATTTGAAAGAAAATCTTAGATTATCTAGAGTTACGAAAGCAACTGGCAATACTCGTTATATTGGTATTGTTCACATTGATAGTTAACTAACCTAACATATTTGACAGGCGTTGCTCTTGAGTTTAGTTGGAATTTGAAGACCAAAAATTAGTTTTTCTTTTTTAAGAAAAATAAAATAGTCACCGCTGTGATTTCAAAATGGGAAAATTTTAACCCAAAATAACGTGAATTTACAACGTCATGGTATCTTGCAACACCTCATATAAATAAGGTAAAACTTCGTCGTGAGGGTCGATTAACTGAAAAGTATATGTGTTCAGAAGAAGCGTTCAACAAGGCTAAATCTCAGTTTAACTAAATTTCGATTACACTAAAATTACTTGTATTTAGTTATATTGTGATAATAAAATGAATTTAATATCTCTTTCACATTTAATTTTTTATCTGATTTTTCTCGCAAATTTATACCGTATTTTCAGACAAAGGGAGTAAATGGTAAAACGAGTCAAGTATCCTTTACCTTTATTCCGTTTATAGAAACGTAATATTCTCGTTCTGTGACATTCCTCACGCTCGCTACGTACGTATATTACCATATTTTCAAACTGGTTTCTTTGATCGATGCAATCACGATAAACGTGCCGCGGTGTTGCGGTGTCAATGAGATATTTCAAAATACGTCTCTCGTAATACGTACGAGTTTCCAACTGGTAAAAACGCGTTCAAATTGGACACGCGGCGATACGAAGGACGGGGCTTTCCAGTTGAAGGAACGTCCGGGGCTCGTCACAAGGAAACCTTCGCGAGGAATTATCGCGAGAGACGGAGCGGGTTGTAAATCGAAGCACGTTTGCAACTTCTCCGGACTCTCTGCCACAAAGTAAATAAAGCGTTTTCTGCCCGTTGTGTAACTCTTTCCTCTTGCCGATAAATATTTACGACCGCGGCGGGCAAACGAGCTTTATTATGTTCCGCTCAACTTGAAAAGGATCTCCTTCAAATTGTTGCGACCTCAGTGTCGCGGAGTATCTCCTCGCGCATGCGCTCACGAATGCACAATGGTTATACGACGTTGTAAATCTTAATTCCACCGTTGTATTTCTCAAACATACATCATCGGCTGGGAGTTTTCGGCTTATCTTTACTATCCCGGTGTTAAAGCTGTTAAATCTTGCAAAGGTGTGTTTCCGACAGGCCATGAAAAATTGAGCCTACGGTGCCATTTTGTCGTCGCTCCACCTCGTTTCTTTTTTTCTTCTTCTTTTTTTTTTCTTTTTTTATCTGTGTACACAGAATTTTTAGTGCCTTTTCCACGCTCCCTAAACTGTCACGATTTACAAGTCACCGAGACGAATGACTAATAAAAGATTAGAGCTGGAGCAAGGGACACGCTTCGCATGACGTGTGTTCGGCGTTATGGTTATCTTGTGCCACAGTTAGATAATGGAGCGAGTTAATACCAGTCGGGTCTAATTTTTCGTAGATTTATCACAGACCCCGGGCTGTGCGTATCTGCGTATGTGTGTTAACCGTAGGAGGAATTTTATGGATCTTATTTGCACTGACAAGATGATGTTGCTTGTTTCAGCATCATACACCGTGACATGCATACGTGAGTCATGCTTGTGTAATAAGTCATGTCTCTTTTGTAATTGAAATTAGAAGAAAATATTGAAGGGAAGAGATCAGTATGTACATAATTTAGAAGAGGAGTTGAGTGAAACCTTATTTTTCGATCGTTCGAATCATTTTCCGATTTTTTCCTCCGACATCGTCCTCTAATTATAATTAAAACGTAAAGCGATTCTTACACGCATCATTCTCATTGAAATATAAATATAAAAATTCTTCGATCAATTTCGATCGTTAATTCATTCGATTCGCGATGAAAACTGCCACTGCGATATTAAAAGCGGTAAAAAGAATTTTACCAACACGTGTCGACATCCCGTGTCCAGAATTTCCACTTTTGAAAGGACCAAGGTAGGTGGCTGAACCTTCCTGAAAAATTGGCGGGACACCTTTCATCATATCACTGGGAATATCACAATTCATGTTCGACGATCGGAGGCGATCGGTGGTGCGGATATTTTTCTGGCGTGTTCCACACGCCGAAAACGATGTGTGTCCGCCTTGGGTTACCGGCTGCCAATAATTTATAATGAAACGCCATATCTTTTGTTGCCCGGAGAAATTGATTATTGCCTGTTGTTTCCTCGCCAGCGAATCAAATTTCACGCTTGTAAATCATGTGGGTTTAATATCGCCGTGGCAGAGCGGCATGCAGCAAATAACCCTTCCCCCATTTTTTTTTCCTTTCTTTTTTCTTCTTTTTTTTTCTTTTTTTGGTCCTCCTATCTTTTGACCAAACCTCTGCTCCTCCACCTCCGTCTGTCGTCGCGCAGCGAAATACACTTTCAACCTTCGTCGCGAAACGTGCTTTCAAACGTATACTAACATCGCGCCGTGGACTGAAACTCAACCTGGCAATTGATAAGGAAGAGCAATTGATAATACGTCTATTGGTTCGAGGAATCTCCTAACGTTGCAGGTGCAACTATTTTTAACGCGAGATTTCGCCGATCCAACTGTTTTATCGTTGCAGGCTATCCCGCGACTCTACACGCAAATACGTGCCGAAAAGAAAAGTATAAAATTTGATCGTTCAAGCGTTCGTCCTCGAGGAGATCGTGTTTGAAAATTTATCAACTACAGGCGAATCTGGCTGGATATAAAAATAACTTTAAAAAAATGTAGAATAAAATTTTTTCCGTTTACCTGAGAAATTTTCCATCTTCTCGAAAACGGGGCGTCTTACAGAAAAATTGTGTTTCTCCGATTTCTCCCCCCCCCTTCCGTCACCTGTCTAGAATTAGCTAAATTCAAACTAACACTCGATAAATTTTCAAACACGAAATTTTCTCGAACGCGAATGCTTTCGTGAGAATGTTTTACTCCTTCTTCGCGACACATTTTTACACGTAGAATCACGACGAGTCGCCGAACACTCTGCACACGAGCACGTATCCGCACGTGTGCTAAAAATTACACGTACCACACGTGAAAACACGGGCCGGGTATACTTTCCACACGATGCATCCATGCGACTCGTCTCTCTCTCTCTCTCTCTCTCTCCCTCGCGCTCTGTCGTCATTTCGCGAATTCCGCGCGATTATCACGTTCCGTGACCAAATGGCATAAGACACGTGCTTTCTTGCTATCGAGCTTCGACGGTTACTCGCCTTGCCTCGTGGGACTTAATGGTCCCCACCGAGGGATATCCACGCTCCCGATAAAAGTGCCTCTCGTGGCGGTCGACCCTTATGATAAACCGTTTTTGCCGCGATTCGCGATCCCTCCGCCTCCCCCCAGATTATCCACCGGTCGCTTTTTGCCACTTGACGATTAAGTCCTCCAGCCATCGTGGATCGACCATCTTGGACGTTTTTCTCGTCCAGATAATGGGAGCAAATCCAGAGTGTCCAGGTGAACTCGGTCAAGGTATGTATTAATACGTTAACAAAAATTCTGACATAAATGCAACTTTTATCCAGTTAAGTTAGAGCGAATCGATAGAAACGTAGAAACTGGAGAAGTGTTACTTTCGCCGGGTGATTTAAGACATAAGTGTTGCTCGTGTTTCCGAGGGTGTTTTCTTCTCTCGTAACCTTGTTTCGCGCTGTTTTATTACTTCGAATTATGTAACTTGTTCGGCGTTCTTCGGTTAGTTCTCTTGTTTTAAACGAAACTTCCTCTCTTTGGTCTGTTTCTTCGTTGCTGCAACTTCTTTTTCTTTCTCTCTCTCTCTCTCTCTTTCTTTTTTGGTGTCGCGGTTTTGTCCGCAACACCTGGTCTCTCTCTCTCTCTCTCTCTTTCACTCTTTTTAGTACACTTTTGGAATTTGCCACTTGGTGTCTTGTCGCTTGTTTTTATTTTCGTAGCTCCTCGTAGCCGCGTTGCTTTCTTTCTGTCGTCGGAGAATGGAGCTCTTCCTCCTCGAAATTTAATCGATCCTTCGACGTCATTTTGTACTTTTCTTCCTGCTTAGAAAGCTTACAAATGCATACATCCGTGTCTAATATTGAAATTCTTTCTGCTCTGCAGTACTGCGTCTTCGAACGCGCAAATTTTGATAATTTCTGTACGAGCCAACATTCTCTTTCACCTTTCACATCGGTGAAAACGAGAGATCGCTTTCGATACACGCGTAATCAGCTGGCCGCAGAGAGAAACCCCGATACAGCGATTTCAACATGGAACGAACCACGTTCGTTTCAATTCGTCGCCAACCTGTTTAATTGTCTCATGAGCAAACCGCACCCGTTCGTTCGCCAGCCTGGCCAAACAACACTGGCCGCAATTATAAAAAGCAATTACCAGAAAAATGAGCGCGAGCAACAATAAAATCGTAACAGCTCGTAATTTGTTTCATTACGGGCGAACAACGCCGGTCGTGGTGGTGTACGTTTTCGTCCGGTGAAATTGCATTTTTCCTTCTTATCGTTCTACCTGGCAACGCTCGCTCGTTCGCTCGACCGCAAACTTGTCTCCCGCGAGCTTGATCCTTTCCGATCGTTCATCGGCGGCGACCGGTTCTCCCCATTGTTCTCCACAATGAACGATCGCCGTTCATAAATACGAATAATGCCAGTGAACAGGACACGCAAGTGCAGAAATCGGCCGATCAGTGCTCGGCTCGCAGTGCTTATCAGCACCGTGCTATCGAGAGTCTAATTGAGGCTTGCGCAAGATTACCCGCGCCGCTTGTTAACTAATGTCACATCGAGATACCAGCTGGACATAAATCATAATACGTATTCCTTTGTCCTTTTTTTCTTTTTTTTTTTTTTTTTTTTCTCGAACGACGGTGGTCGAAATTTAACTCTCATTTCGATATTAGACAAGATAGTTCGAGTGTCTCGGATTCGAAACGATCTGATTGGATTCTTTCACTATTAGATCGTTTCGAGCACTCGTCGACTTACTTCGCAGGAATGATAGTTGATTAACGTTGTTGTCGCAACAAGCAGCTCCAGTTTTCAAAGGAGAAAGTATTCAAGGAGAAAAAAAGTCGTAGAAAAGTCAGTCGAGCGTGAATTTTCTACTACGTTTCGAAAAAAAATAATTTTCCTTTAGATCGTTTCGAGCACGTTTCGACTTCGTAGAAATGAATGATTTGTCGCAACAGGGAGTTCCATTTTGAAGAGCAAGAACTCAAGGAGAAAAGTCGCAAGAATTAATCGACCGTGAATTTTCTTGGCACGTTCGCAAAAAAAAAAATAACTTAACATTTCATTTCTTTCATTAAATTATCAGAAAAACAAGGAGTTGCCTGCTTATTTCATAAACTTCGCTTTACAACGTCGAAAGAGCTAGCGTTTCCTATTTTCGATTTAACGTCACGTATCCCGCGTGAAATCGTTGCAAGATTAATTCATCTCGACATATGGAATTCAGTTTGACCGATCCGAGCCGGGGATTTTAGAGGTGATTCTGCGTTTTATTGGTGAAACCGGTTTGCAATCGGCTGCCAATCAATCTAAACACGCGCGTGGCGTTTAAAATCGCTAGGCTCGCTATCGGTTGTTCTCGATCGCGAGAACCCGCGGTCGTTCGTAAAGGCGGGGGGAAAAAAGCGTGTCGGGAATCTGCTGGCCGAGCTGATAAAATTCTCCGCGACTCGCTAGATCCGCTGCAAATTGCATTTCGGGCGATCGGGTTTAGACGACGGGTTTACTTTCAAAACCTTTTTACCCTCCTCCGTGGTTTACGCGTTTCCCAAGGAATCCTCTTACACGCTGTGCTAACCTGTTTCACGCGAAATTGCTCGTTCGTTTTCGAGAATTGTTAAAAATTCTCGAACGTACGGACGTACGTGGTTGATAAATGAATCGCTCGTGGCGTGTGAATTTAACGTTTAATCGTAAACATAATATAAAGAAATATAAATATAAATTTATAACAAAGAATTTATAATATAGATAAAGAAATATATATATATATATATGTATATATATAAATTTATAAATTGATCAATAAAACTTCGGTGACGTAATAGCCAGAAATGGTTAAAAGAAAAACAACAAGCTGAAAGGCACAACGATCGTACACAGCGACAAGCTGGTACCAATGTTCAATCAGCGAGAAACCGAAAGATCATGACGCGAGGGAACGATCTGTGAATCGACTTTGGTAATTCCACGGATGAAACCGTGAACAGGCCCCCGCTTGGAGTCCCGCTCAATGAACGGTTGACGATTTTCAACAGCTCCTCCGGTTCGAGTGTCAGAATCACTTTCTACCAATCACTGACGAGGGACAGCGAGCGGGGGGAACCAGTGCTGACTAGACGTTTGATACGATGAATGCGATCATTGTTACGTTGCCCCTATACATACGTGTGTGCCCCTCGACCGCGCGCGTTCTTGATTCGTAGAAGACTGCAATTTCGCGCAGTTGAAAAGCCGATTCGTGAACCCGACACGGGTTAGAATATCGCGACGAAAGGATATATAATCTCGGCTACCCGGTGAACAGAGGACGCCATTCTCTCGTGTAGTCGTCGTGCGCCTCAGCCTTGACCTCCGCCATCGGGTCGCGCTTCTCCCATTTCGCGCCGCGTTTCGCGCCCTGAAATAGACCGTGACTTGGTGGAATTGGGTCAAACAGGGATCCGGCAAGTATTGGAGCAAGAAGCTGCATCCGTGATCGTCGCGTGTGTGCACGTGTGTGTGTATGGATGTTTTAAAGTGGCCCAATCACTGTTACACACGCGGGCCGATTAGCATAGATCCCGTTTCGTCAGCGGTAATCGGAACTTATTGTTATTCGCCCAGATAGCACGAAGGCCGGCTATATTTACCCGAGGAGCGGCTTGATCACCGATTGTCCGCGAGAGCGTAAGATAACAACGCTCCGACGCGCTTTCATTCCGCGCGCCGTGTGTAAATAGAACAGATTTATTCCAATTTTCACTCCTTTTCTTTTCTTCCCTTCTTCTTTTTTTTTTCTCCTTTCTTTCTTTCTTTTTTTTTTTATTCCATCTTTATTTCCATTTTTTTTATTTTTATGGAAATCGAGGTTGGTCGGCAAATAGAGCGACACACTACCTACCCGCCAGACGCATAAATCACCCACGCCCACGGCCGTGGAATGTTTTTCACGTTCCCTACAGTTCGATATACCGATCATTGTTATTCGCCGGTGTAAGTTCCCCGGTGTTGATTGTGCTCGCACGGTTGATCACGAAACGGAATTCCCACTCGGCAGGTTCTCTTTGTACAGCGTGTAGTTTGGTAAAACGTAGTTGGACGAAGGGGCTGTCGCGTTGATAACCCGTCCAGTCATCGTGAAAGTATTAATATCGACGTTGACGTCGACGTCGGTATTAGGCCGCGCGTCTCGCTTGTGACGCAAGAAATTACACCTGCGCTGTTTTTTTTTTTCTGTTCCACGTTCTCCGCGCGTGGAACAGAATCTACTCGATAGATTTTCACGTTAATTAGCACGCTGAACGCCACGCTAATTTTCGCATGTCTGGCCCGAAACGCCACGATGAATTTCTTACTATACTAATGAGTATCGTGTTGTAATGTCATTTGTAACGAATAAGTTCAAGCATATATATATATATATATATATATATATATATATATATATATATATATATATGATATAATTTAAATGATTTATTATATTAAATAATAAACAAAACGGAAACAAAACAACAAATGATAAATACATGATAGAAAACACAGACAACAATAATTCGAATAAACTTAAACGACACAATCAATATACAACACAAATTACTCTTTTGACCATATTCATTCAACATTTTTCGACTCTCTGCTGACTCTTTTTCTTCACTCACACGACTTTCCTCTTTTCAAAAAGAAAAGCCTCTCACATCACATTCATACTTTTCATTCACGCATCTTTAGCAGACAGGCTATCTATTAAAAGTAAAAGTAACTAAATATATAACTATACACAATAATTTCTATACTAATATATATATATATATATAGTGTTTAATGGATTTATTTTACTCTTGCACGGCGTTGAAATGCGTTCCTTCGATTTTGATATCTTTTACGATATAGTGAAATTTATGGTTGCGTTTCTTCATTTTCACAAGAGAACCATGGCGTGAAACGACGATGATTTTGTAGAAAAAGATTCAAACCAATTAGGTAGAACAAAGGCAAAAGAAATTGTACCAAGAAAGTCGTCACATTGTGAAGACTTTTCTTTATTCGCAGTGCGAAGTAAGACTTTTCTATATACCACATGCGCGAATAATATTTACTCATATATATTATAAATAAAATTATTTTCGCCTACTGAAAAATTTAAAAGTATTAACATTTACTCGAATCTCCGATTCGCCGGTCACCATGGCATTCAACGTGTATAAATTTGTTATCTCTGCTCGATCAATGTTATCTCTGACATTTCTTGAAAAGTTCTAACAATACTCTCTCTTTCTTTCTCTGTATGACCAACGATCAATTTCAGAGGATGATGAAGATCATCAGTTTCACTGGCATCCGATTTCTCTAACCTCGTTGGTGTACTTGTTACCGGCGAGAGTGTACTGTACGCGAAATATAAAGTCGGTACGAAAATCAAAGCTGGCCAAGTGTGTTTGCACTGGGCACGGGTTTGTTTCCCCGCCGGCGCGTTTTCACGCGTGATGCAGAAAACCAATATGGCATATTCAGTTTCCGGGCCGTTAATAGCGCGGATATGAATTTTTCAACTGACCGGATTTCTGGTTGCATGTCACGTACCCGTGCCGCCAACTAAATCTGGTTGGATCCAACATCCAACATCCAACACATCGTTCTAGGTGCTCGATTTCGGGTACCTCCGCTACGCGTTTGGCTTCCCGCGCGCAGTGCATACGACGCATCGATGCATCGATCGTTCGCGTTTAAATCGTCCCGAACGATGTTTGTCGAGTTCACAAAAGGCAGACACGACCGATAGGGACGCAGGATCGAGTCTAAAACACGTTCGATAACTAAATTTTGTTTCGCCGGTTACGTGCGCTACTCGAAAATAGACAATTTTTAATGAGTGCACGAGGTTTCTGTCTCACGTGTGTGTGTGTGTGTGTGTGTGTGTGTGTGTGTGAATAGTAATTTTTAACGGTAAGGCGAATTATCATTATTACCTACTTTATATGGTGGAGTATTTATCTTGTGTAAAAATGGTGTAAGTCCATTCTTTGAGAAAATTTACACGTACTTTAAAGTGAACAATCTGTAGTATATATTTAAAAAATCGTAAAAATCTTCGATTTACTTCGATCGGGTTGAAATTTCGCTAAATTATTAAACGCAAACGCCTCGATCTCTCTGAACGAAAGAAAATGGACTTACATTGATTTCGAAAATAGAAGACGGTAAGCAACGTTTGAATATGTTCGCCTTCGTCCGATCAACAGAATCTATATTACACTAAAAATCGACCACCTGTGACATTCGAGGAATTCCTAAATCAGAAAATACGGTTCGAAATTATCGCGTTTAAATTCGAGTACCGTTCGAAAAAAAGCGTTTCAATCCAAGAATTAAAGATTCGAACCTACTTGCGATCTACTCGATCCCATTTCTAGCGACCGATTCGCCAAATGGACGCGACTCTCTCTCCTTGCAATTGCTTCCTCTTCCTCTCTCTCTCTCTCTCTTTCTCTCTCTTTGTCTATCTTTCTACGTGCATTTTCTCGTCGCGCCCCTCCCGATCAATTTGATTTCGTTTCACGGGGATAACTTCCCGAAAGGATCGCGTTCGAAGTTAACTCGAAGACAGAGTTCGCAAACTGAGTTTTCCATATCGCCGACACGGTTGCAATTTCTGCTCGACGCAGCTCGAAGAACACTGCGGAGCAGCGTGTATTGTTTGCAAAACGAGCGCGGATAGCTTTTACTCGCGCCATATTTGTTTCGCGTTTCCTATAGAAACACCGGCAAAAAACTGTATTCACGTATTCCTATTTTACTCCCTGGCGTATTGTTTCTCTCTGTTTCGTTCTTTTTCCCCCCCTCCCCCTTTTTTGCTTTTCTTTTTTTCCCGTCGAAATCGATCGCGCAATAAAACGAATTCCTAATGCGACGGAATAATAATCATTCCACCCCGGCGAAAAACGAGAAAATCTGCACGTTATTTTTTTCGTCTCTCTCTCTCTCTCTCACTCTCTCTCTCTCTCTCTCCTCTGCTGTTTGCTGGAAATGTTTGCGAAGTAACACAATGTAACGTGTATCTCGGTTATAATACGCGGAGTACGGTATCTATATTAATTCTCTCGTGAGCAAATTGGAACGTGAACGAGATCCAAGGGAAATTTCATTCGTTTGACACAAAGTTGTCGACTGTTTGACTTGACGGACGATTTTATGGTAAAACAGAGAGAGAGAGAAAGAGAGAGAGAAAGAGAGACACTGGTAAGTGTCCCAGATTTTTGAGGAAACTGAAACGTAAACTGAAATTAGGAAATCGAATGTAAAAAGGACCTAATTTGCCTGTCGAGATAAATACGAGAAAAGTATATTTACTATACGAAGAGAGTGTTTGACACAGAGAACGTGTATATGGAAACTCTATATATCGAAAAACAGAAATCAGCACGTCGATTAACGAACTAGCTCATTTGTAAAATGGTGGTTAGCAGCCCATGAGGTGACGCACTTTCGCGTCATTTGCGATTCCAATTCCAACGTACGTTTGAAACACATTGATATTTACAATTTCCATTTTAGTTTGTACGTGAAATAATAACTTTTCGCCACCGCCAGAAACTTTAGCTTTTCATTCAACCTGTTTTAGGCGCCAGAAAAGGGGACGTTTATCGCAATATTTCGGAAGAGATGCGTTTGTTATTCGTTTACGACTACTCCAAGTATCTTTTCTGCTGCGCAAATATTTCATTATTTTACTTGACTTTTCCGGGTGGGAAAGTTTCAGCGTTCGCTTCGCTAGGAGAAATGTTTCGAATCTTACCACGTGAAAGAGTATTCTTAAATACACGTATATATGTTTGAAAATATGATTTCTGTTTATTATTTGTTTTAATCGTTTTAGTATACGAATCTTTAAATAACAATAAAGTCGCTTCGATTTCTATCCTCCGTTCCACGCTACTTTCACAAAAAAAAAAAGTGCCGGCCACTCGCGCATGATCGTGCGGAAATATATCGTCAACGTCGTGGAAACCCGTATTGGAATTTGTCCAACTGGACACTTGGACAATCTAGGCACAAATCGAGCCGTTTGCACAAGTCGATGGTGTCGGGATAATCGGTCGTTAAAACGGCGACAATGGTTTTACAGCGGCGATAAATCGCGAAATCGTAATTGATCGCGGCGGTACAACAATACTCAGCCATCGAAGGAGGCAACATCGCGGCTGAGGAAGCATTTATATCGGCGCAAGGACGCGGAAACAAGGACACGGAGGTTTCAAGCTGATCGCGAGCTGTCCTGCGTCCAACAATGGCCCCGGCTTGCCAGACTGTAACAATGCCCTCCGCCCTCGCACAGGCTACTTTGGTTAATTAATTGCCGGCCTCTTTGTTGACGAACGTGTGTGTGCCACCCGACACCGATCCCCATATTCCCCGCTTTCTGGCTGAATTAATTAACAACAATTCGCTTGTGCTGGCGCGAGCGAAAAGTGGTTAATTTCGAGCGAGGCCGCGAATGGCGAGACCAAGCCTGCCGTGTAATTTCCACGGGAGATTCCGTACGAAATGAGAAAAGTAATTACATTCGTTTGTGCTTTTAACTCTCTTCCCCCCCCCCGTCCTCCTTCTCCTCGCGATCGCTATTAATTCGTGATCCTGCGGCTGTAACGTAACCGCGTAACTCAGGCGATTCTCCCGCCGGGGCTAATTGGAGTCAAGAGCAGCAGGAATCTTGCCCGTAATCTTCTAACCTCGATGGTTAATCGTAATAATAGTCGGGTAATTCGGTTGAACCTGGCGCGGATGGTGAACGACGACCATGGAGGAAGAACCCGATAAGTCAGACTTCTTCATTCGCCACGAGCGCGCACACGTGAACTTGGTGCGCCGATCCTCCCCGAGATTGGTGTAATTACGGGAACTAATAACACCGTAGTGGACTTCAATATCCAGCGTATGTTGTTTTCACTGTCTCGGACGGAACACAACTGGCAGATTTGTCGAGATCTTGATCGAAACTCTACTAAATTTCTACGAAATTCCTAGCGCAAAAGAAAAAAAAAAATTCAGATAGAATGAATTTCGCTCTCGCGAGTACGTCACACCCTCGTCACAACGTCGCGTTTCCACACAAACCAATTGCAAAATTTCAACACTTCGGCAGGCGTGTTAACAGCGGGAAACAGCGTTTGTAGCGGCGAAGATCAACTTCATTTCCATTTGCTTTGCCGTTTCCACGAGAACGTACCTCCTCTACCTGGCGAGGAACGTACCGACCGGAGAGGTGTATTCGTCGCCGGTACTCGTCGCCGGTGCCGGGTCAATAATGGACGAGCCGGAGCAAAACGTCGATTAAAACTAATTTAACCGTCGAACGACGTCGTACCCGGGGACAATCAAACGCGCCATGTAAATTCGCCGCCGGATAGGAAACCGTCGACGACCACCACCATCACCACCGGTTCGCCGTAAAAAGGAGACCAACCAACCGACCCATCCGTCCCTCCCCGACCCTCTCTTCCGATCTCACCGCTCCCGACCGAGGAAAAGTAAGCAAAGATGAAATCGAACGACGGGCAGAAACGAGAAAGGTATTTCCACTCACGGGGGGGTTCGATTTCTTTCGCCCGATCCACCCACCCCACTCCTCCCGGCATCGGAATGAGATCTCGCTAATGTAACTGGCAGCCAACGAGTGGCTACAGTCAGATAGGTCGGCCGTAGGACAAGAATGGGAGGGAGATAAGGGGGGAGGGAGGGTTGAGAAAGCGGCAGGAAAAACGAAGCGAGGGAGAAAAAATGTAATTACAACGGGGGAATGATAATGAAGTTTACATTTTAATAACCCACCTTGTCGCCAGATGGTCTCGAATGGAATATTAATACATCCCCTCGTCGCGTGTTCACAGCCACCACGCGGTGTCTCGCGAACACCGCAAGATCCTGCCTGGGCTTCCTTCGTTCCGCACGGTGTGCAAACACGCGTGGAAGAAAGAAGCGAAAGAAGAATGGTAGGGACGAGCGAGGAAGTGGCGTGAATTTTTGTAGAAAACCGCAATTTCTAAAATTGCGCGGAATACTTGGGATTATTTTATAATAAAATAGAGTTGAGAATCTCTGTTTTGAATTTTCACCGCTGGAACTATATCAGAATGGCCAAAAATGACCAATCGTGTCGCGTGGAATACTTGGAAATTTTACAGTAATAAGGTTAAGAATCTATCGTTCCAATTTTTCATTACTAGAATTATTACAACGGTGAAAATAACCGATTGTATTGCAGTAGAATACTTGTGTAGAACATTTCGCAACAATAAAGTTAAGAATCGGTTTGATCTTTTCATTTACCATTGCTTAGAACTACCGGAAATAGTCAAAATGGCCAATTTGTAACTTTCCAGGGAAGTTTTATAGGTTTATATAAGAATGTTCTTCCATGGAAGAATTTTCCGATTAACGTCTCAGAATTTCGTTAAAGATCCAAGAAGCCTGACTTACGCCGTCCCTGAAGATAAGAGGGAATGCACGAGAGAAGTGTTATTGCACTTGTGCAAAGAATGCAGTCCACGGCGTGGTAATATATTTGCCGTGGACCCGGGGCTACATGTCGACGCGTCAGCACGCTCCATTTCGGACGACACGAATCTAATTTGTTAAGTTATGAATCTGTCCGCGGTCGACGATCGTTTGGTACCATTTTTATTTTTCTCTCTCTTTCTCTCTCTCTCTCTCTTCTTTTCTTTCTGCTTCCGAGACCAACGACTGACCCACGGTCAACATTCAATTTGCAACTGTGAAACACTGGCCATTGGTAACGAGACAGATTTACCGACAGTAAAGTTTCGCGCAAACTACTTCGCTTTAAACTTTAACAACAACAATGACCTATCATTGCGTCTCCTTTTAATCGAAACTTTCAAGCGAGATATATCGTTCCATTTCTTTTTCTTTTTTTTTTTTTTAAGACGAGCGAAACAGCAAGAACAAGTTAACGAGGAATCATCTTTTCATCGATAGAAGAGAAGTCTGTCGAGTTCTGCCACGCGGAGGAGTCGGTATTTCCAGATAAACTAGTAGATAACAGTTAATTAAGCACTGTTAAAGAGCGCATCGTTCGTTCAAGCGTTCGAGAGTTTTTTTTTTTTCTGGCCGCATACCTTCATCGCCGCGTCCAATTTTCAAATCGTTTTTCCCGAAACGTCGCCAAAGCTTCGCGCGGAAACGGAGAGATTCGTTCGCGATGGCATTCGACGATGCAGCGGAGGCATCACCGAAACGTAGCAACCATTTAATGAGGATGGCAGACGAAACGAGCGTCCAATCGCCGCGAGATCTACGAAGCCAGCGAAGAGCTTCTATCGGAGAATCGAGATCTGAGGAAGAAGAGCGAGCAGAGAGGAAAAAGAGGGGGGAAAAAGAAGAAAGGAAACAAGGAGAAAAAGAGGGAAAAAGTCCGGAGGGGGGCAGAAGAAAGAGAAACGGCACGCGATGAAGATCCGCTAACGTAACTACGTCTACGTAGGTGTTCTCCAGCGAGATTTTTCCCGTAATTATCGAATCTCTCGTTTCTCCGGGGGTAAAACGGAGGGGAAAAAAGAAAAAGAGAAAAAGGGAAACGAGAAAAAAGAAAGGAAGAAAGAAGGGAGGAGGAGAACAAGAAGCGTTAGTTGCGAAAGTAAATGGCTGACGGCAAGAAGTAAGTGGCCGGAATGATTAGAGAGCAGCAGTAGAAGATACCGTTCATTAAGTCATTTTGCACAGTTGAACCTCCGCCCACTCTCTCTCTCTCTCTCTCTCTCTCTCTCTCTCTCTCTCTCTCTCTCTCTCTGTTTCCTTCGAAAGGGAGAGGGCTCCGTTTCGACGAGGCAGGCGTGGAAAGCAAACTGGCTGCCAACTCTCCCTTTGGTAAAAAGTAACATTAGTCTAGCGCACCGGCCAGAAGAAGGTGCCTTCTCCCTGTTCAGCCATTTTCAAGAGAAGATTCGTCTCTCCCTCGAACCGCGGTCTCCTTCGCGATTTACTTTGGTTAATTTCTCAAAAGATTGACAAAATTAATAGCCCCAAAAAAAAAAAATTAGCTGCGACAGATTGCATTTGGGGGGGGGGAGGAGGAAAGAAAATTCAATGATTTCGAAAATCTACGGAATGTAGTATCTTTTTGACGAGCATCTCGTTGCTCCGTCGAGCCAGCAGTTATGGCAGACATCTCGTGTAATAAATTTTTACACGTCTGGATCTCTCTCGCTAGATTACTGAAATATCACACTGTAAACCGAGTTGAAACGAGCAGCTTCTGCTCTCTTCTCGTTTCGTTTCATCTCCCCTGTTCGCTTCACTTCTCTCCTCTCTCGTCGCCTCTATCTTCCAGCCTCGTTCTACCTTCGTTCTCTTTCGCCCGTGTGTCCCACGCGAATGCCGGGCTACGTTTGACCCCACTCTGGTTTCCGCGTGAACTCGCACGAATGTATTTACGGTTCTTGTTCTCTCTCTCTCTCTCTCTCTCTCTCTTTCTCTTTCTCTTTCTCTTTCTCTTTCTCTGTGTGTTGCAGTACACCCACTTGGAGCTGGCTTGATGCTAATTAAGCTGCTCTCGAAAAGTTTACTCGAACTCCACGCGCAGCTTAAGCATTTACTGCAATTTTGTAATCTGGAGTGGTTCACTCGCCGAGGAAGCTGGACCTGGCTACAACTCCCTTCCGTTAAATTATTATCGTTAATTCAGTTTACCACGGGGCAACTTCGCGACTGGTAATAACGCGAGGGGAATACACCGTCAGAGGGATTTAAGACGAAGACACTCCACGGCCAATTGCCCCTCCAGCGCGTTAACGAGTGCATTGTGCTCGTCGCGCGAGTATTCGCTGCCGCTGAATGCGGCTAAACCTACGTAAAATCGTCGGGAAATTTCCGGTAAACGGCTGAATAGCGATCGGCAAGATTCTAAGAACGTTCTCGAAAAGATTTCCTCGAGATCGTTGGTAGCCGTCGTCGAAGAAAAATTCCTTCGCTGTATCTAATTTCGTCGATTTACGCGAAAACTGTATCCTCGGGGAAAACAATTTATTTTTAAGTAACACGTCTGAAAAGGATATATTTTGATAAAATATTTATATATAATTCATTTATATTATTACTAGTTGGAATTTTAGTTTAATTTAAAACAATTAATTTGCAATTAATAAATATAAAATAATAAATCTAATCGTTAGAAATAATGTTTATTATCATATTTTAATTTAAAAAATTAATTCTTTTCATCAGACATCTAATGAATTATATATATATATATAAGCTAATTTAAGCTATTAGGTTCATACCCTCACGATAAATTTATTAATTTTCATATAATATTAAATTAATTATTTAATAAATAATAAAATATAAATTAATTTTCTTAAAATTAAGAAAAATAATTTCCGAGTTATTTGACAAAATATGTGTCCGCACCTCCAACTTTAAAGGTAATGTTCACCCCTTCGACGTTAACAATTGCCGATGAGAAGGAATACGGGTGAAATACTTCTTTGAAAATTACATTTATGCCAAAAATCGGTTAACACTTCGGTACGTTTCCTTGTCAGAGATAAGCACATAGTGAATTTGATCCGTGATGCATTGCCAACTTCCGCGTAAGCAAGCACAATCTACTATACAGAAATAAAGTTTTGCTTATCGTTAGCAACTCTCCGACAGCGTAAAATTAAGAATAATATCCAACTCTGTTATGTTGCGATTAACTGCACGACGCAGAAACTGTTCTCAGTCTTTCCTGGTGTCCAAGAACTACTCCAAAAGAATTTTAAGTAACGATAAAAACCAACGAACTCCGTTCACACGAACCGTTCATCCCCCAAAACGAACGATTCTTATAATACGTTATTCGACCACCCCGTAGACATCGAGCTTAACTACTTATATACTTAATCTCCTGTGTAACTTGGTCGAAAATGTTCGCCCAGTGATTGTCAAACATACACGCATCCACGGCCTATACGCACTCTACCACGAACCCCAGGTCCATGCCATCAACGCGTTAAAAGGGCGAAACATCGAGCGATCGGTTCGGCAATTCGCCGCGACCTGATGGCCATTATCATATTCCTCGCGTATCATATCAAATTTATGGCTAATAAAGGCCGATCGAATAACAGGCTTGCGGGGCCCTGAAAGGTTCGCCGAGCACGGAGGTAGGACTCTCAAACGGGGGGCCCAGGCTCTCTCCTCTCCTTTTCTCCCCGGCTCGATTCCGCCACGACGTCCGCCAGCATCCGTGGCTGCAGTTGGCTGGCTTTATAGTCATGCCAGTTGGCAGTAGTGGCAATTGATATGCGCGCCATTGATATATGGGTGCATATTTCACAAGGTTGGCAGAGCCCGCGAGCTCTACGGTTTGTTATCTCGCGCGTTTTCTCCCTCGTTTCTCCTCCTCTCCTCCACCTCGCCGATACGCCGTCGTCTCTTTCTGCCGTTGTGCAATCCTACTTCTTACCTCTCTCTTCAACTTTCAGCCTTTCGCTTGGCCAGACCGTGGCTACCAACGCGCGCATCAATGAATTATGCCCGCTCTTTGTTAAGCTGCTCGACGTGTCTTTGATTGGAAGCGCTCCGCTTGCCCGCTTCTTGCCTCGAAGAGGACAGCGCTCGCCGCGAAACGTACGAGGGAACACCTCTGACCCCTAACCGGCGACCTTCGACGAGCGATATATCTAACACGTGCGAGATTTACCTTGCAAAGCTCGTGCAAGCGTTCGAACTCGGTCGCAGCCACCTTTTACAAGTAGAGTACGAATTCATATTTTTTACGGATCACGATCGAAGAAGCAGGACACGATTGATCCGTTTTATCTAAGTCAATACGGATTTTTACGTTGCTTTACTGGAATTTTACAGTTTTCGTGCGCGAATTTTGTTTCTTGCCTTTCTTTTCGAAGCAGCTTTCGAATATATCCAAAATCAAGGAAGAATATATATATATATATATATTTCGATTTTTTTTAGTGTTAGAAAATGATTCCAGATGTCGTCGTTAAGAAATCGAAATTAATTTCGCCTTTATTTAGGGTACAGGGACTGGCGCGCACGACGATCAAGTGATTAATAATACACAAAATGCATATAATACCGATGCACAGCGTGTTACAATTTCTCGCAATGCAAGGTCCCATCGATAATAATTGAATCCTGAAATGAACCTCGACGATGTAATTGAAATCCGTGAATCCAGTAAAAAAATCCGCCATCCAACGCACAAATGTACCGGCAATGAATCTACGCTTCTCGGACCGTTATAAAGTTGTAAGCTGCAGTAACTATCTCTCGAAAGTCGACAGCCATAGCTCGTGCATTTGTCCTCTAAATACCGGGGTAGTATAAATCGCGGTGCATGGTAAGAAATCCTTGGGCGAAGCAGGACGCGTGCTAGCAACGTGTTTCCGCATTGTTCCGTGTGCAACGGTGGGGAGAGACAAGACCAGGGTGAAATAAAACGCGTCGCTCCAAGATCGGCGAACTTCTAGAAAGCGGATTACCCAGGTTGCCTTCACTATTGAATAAATTCATGAGCACACGCGGCACAATCGGCTATAAATTGTCCACTGATTTTTGTCAATATTCATAACGCGCGTTCGCCCGTGACGCGGGCCCGAGAACTCCGAGATGCATATCGGAACTCCGAGTTCCTCCATTGTCGTTGACCGAAAGCTAAACGCGAATTTAGCAATGAATGAAAATGTCGGCCAAACAGGTGGCAAGTGTTGCGCTTCTTTCTCGAATCAGTCTCAATTCAGTGGTATTTTTGAGACGGATTTAATCGACGTTTCGAGCGAATAATAAGATTGAGATCTCGTGCAGAATGCTCGGCATTACGTACCGTTCCATCTTCGTGGGAAAATACGCGACAAAAAAGAGTTATTACTTGTAGAATATTATTATTATTTTAATACATAGCTGCAGATCATCGACAATTTGCGAAAAAAAAAGGTTTACTCTTGAATTTTTATCTCGTGTGAAGTATTTCACTCGATCAACGATCGTGTATGCTAAAAGACACTAAAGTATTCGAAAAATTTCGTCATATTATTTAAAAAACTGAAGACTATTGTCGACGATAAGATATAAAATATAATATATTGTTGACGATATAAAAAAAAAAAAAGAAATTCCCTTTACGCGGGAAAATCGTGTCATGCTAACGATCGATACTCGTAAGTATCCGAAAGTTTCGTCAGAATCTGTACAAAAGTTGAGAAACTATATACCAGTAAGCGGCCGAGAATCGGTGAGAATTAACAAAGCAAATAGTAAGTACGAATAGTCATATTTATCTCGTCGAAATCGATCCGCTGGAGGGTGGAGGGGGGAGGGGATATATATTTTATTTAAAGAAAATCTAACAGTAAACAGCAAATATTGAATGTTTGCTTTTTAACTGCATACATATGGTATGCTACCTCCTTCGGCTGACATTTCAAACTCTCCTCCCCTTTGCCAAACTCGAAATCGATACTGACCGTCCTTCCGCCATCGTCCCTCCATGAAAGAAGAGGAGGAACTTTGACGAACTTCAACGAGAAAAAAGGAAAAAAGAGAGAGAGAGAGAGAGAGAGAAAGAAAGAGAAGCAAGTGAAAAGACCTGTCCTTCTATGAATTCTCCGCGAAGGGAGAATTAATTTAAAAGAAAAAGAGCGGGGATGGAGCGATGACGTGAAGTCGCCGAAAAAAAAAAAAAAAAGAAAAAAAAAATATGGTCGCGGTAATAAATTCACAGGGAGCCCAGTGGAATGGCCTTTTGCTTTACGACGCACGTACCGAGACCTGGTTCGTGAGTATGGAAAAATGTCACCAACTTTTATCAAGAGTCACGCATTCCCAGAAGGCTTATCATCGTCAGCCGACCTAATTATAATTGCCGTTCTGTGTTCGTCGAGGCTATAATGATAATACGTTTCCGTATTTCACGTTATACATCGCCGATGAATACCTAGAAGACGCGAACACGAGACCATGCACTGGTATTAAAAAAAAAGGGGGGAAAACGGGAAAAGAGACACACAGAGAGAGAGAGAGAGAGAGAGAGAGAGCTTAAAAAGTCAACGGATACGTAATGCGTAGCAGCGTAACGCGAGATACATAATTTCCACGGGAAACGTGCAGCGTTAATCTTCATTGAAAAAAAGAAGAGAGAAAGAAAGAGGGAATGTACGGGAGGGTGGAAAAAGAGGGGGGGGGAGAACGAGGGGAGGAAAATAGAGGGAAGGAATTCGAGTGTGTATATCGTTTCAACGAGAACGAGTACTATCTAACGTCGGCACGCGATATACTGCTTTATTCCAAGCCGGTCTCGTTTAACCTTTGGACAGCTTTTTAATTTCGCACCGGCTAAAAGCTCTGCTCGTCAACTTGTCTTGCTTGCGATAATCTTATATAATAATGGACAGAAAACCTTGAGGGACGGACCGGTTAAAAGTTTAATGTAATCCGCGAACTTTTCTAAGAATACTACAATATATCGCCTTGTTACACGTAAGAAATATAATTCTTACATTGAACGACGGCATCGTGGACTTCACTGTTTTTCGTTACGAGGCTTTCCATTTGCTTGCAAAATTGGCCAGTCGTCGTTAACGATCTCTCGATCTTTGACGAAACTTGACGAATATCACTCGTAGAAATAGTTTATAGAAATCGAAGACCGACAATCGAAGAAATCGTCCTTTTCCCGCGTACGCGACGAATTTCGCTGTTACGAGCCTCTTCGACCACTCTCGAACTAACTATCCGGCCGCCATATTGTTAACGATCCTCGTGGAGCCGTCCAATGGCCACGATAATTCTGTAATAACGGCAGTAAAAAGACAGAAGAGGAATTCGTCGTTCGACGAATGACCGTACGACGGTAGCTTGAACGTGATTCACGGAAGCGTTACTCACTCAGAGCGGAAGAGTTTAAGCCCGCGTCGGTCGGCGAAGGGATACGATAGCGGTCGTATAGAAGTCATTTATCGAATGAAGCCCTGTATTCTCTCGAAGGAAGCGGAAGGAAGGAAGGAAGGAAAGAAGGAAGGAAGGAAGGAAGGAAGAAAGTCGACGAGGAGGGCGCGGTTTGATGTGGTGTTTAACCGCGGCTAAAAGTACATCCATTAAATCAATGGCGTGCCCTGTGGCCTCTTTCCGCCAAGGAAACTTCAAAAGATGTTTTTGCCGTGGAATACGTGCCAGCCAAGAGAGGAAAGATACCGTACACATCGGTTGCATTTTATGAACCGGTAGCAAGATAGGATTTCCGTGCCGGTGATTCAGTTTCTACGTTCCACGGCTCGGGTTTTCCTTTTTTCTTTTCTTTTCTTTTTTTTCTTTTTTTTTTCATTTACGAACACAAAAGGCACGCCGGAAGACACGTCTTGCGTCTAGCGAATCAGTCGCTGGAATTTATACAGAATGCAAAAAAATGGTACACTTTGCTCGTCTGCCGTTCCCCCCCGTTAACGTTCTGCTGCATGGAAACGAAATTTCAATTTCCATCATTTACACGCGAAACTTTCTAAAAAGTGTTGCGATCAACTATAACAAAAAAAAGAAAAAGAAAAAGAAAAAAGAAAAACAGACAGATGTCAGAAGCAATTTTGCAAAAATGTATTGAACAGGGAACAGTACAATTCGCGGGGACGAATGCATTCAAAAATGTGCTTCCGGCAGCACAGCCAGAAAGAAACTGTCTCTTTGAAAATGGAAAGAAGATCGCGAAAGAAGATCTTGCAAGATGTCAACTATTTTAATGTTAGCCAATACTTTTTGAAATAATTATCAGAGGCAATTTTGTAAAAATGAATCGAACAGTGGAATAGTTCAGGGCAATATTTCAACGTAAATAATTATGCTTTTCAATGCTTTCTAACGACCAACTAAAATAACGTTACAAATACGTTCAATAACGTTACAAAGTCGCTTTCAAAGGTAAAACATTTCCTTTCCTTGGACAATCTAAGACCATTTTGCACAGTATTGTACGGGCAGAAAGACAGGAAAAGTTCAAGAAAGGAAGTCGTAAGAGAGAGGATATCAAAGTCGCCGCTGCGTCTAACGTGCACTGATCCTTCCTGTCGACCTCTATGAGTATTGATTTTTGAAGACCCGAAAGCCTTCTTTCTTTCGCTCGTTACAGATCCACGCGAGTCGCCCGAAATAAACGCGAAAATAACATGTCTCTGCAACATGTTCTCTTTGATCAAACGAGGGGGAGAGGGGCAATCTAACGTTCTCTGTTTCGGTACGAAACAAATTGCTAGACGCAAAGAGATAAATTCACAGACAAACGTCAAAAGGCTCGGAATAATATCAGCCTCTTGCGAATGTTGAGGAATTTTCACATACGAGCGACGCTTCTTAACAGAAAATGTCCTTACGCTCGAGGAGAAACTTGCAGAGGTAAACCTTACTGATGAGTCCAATTAGCTGGTTGCAGACGGCGCTGAACGAACAACTTCTCCTTCCATCTCTGTTTCTGCCTCTCTAACGCATTTATAAGCCCGCGCCGATTCAATCCGCTGCATGTAAGCTCGCTCGAAACTATCATCCCCGCTTCGTCATTCCTCTTTCGAACGCTTCAACCCGACGGATTTTTTTCAAATCGAAACCGCTATTATTTGGAATTGTCTCTTGTGCTCTTTGACCAATCGGTGATGACGACGAACATCGCTGAAATCATCTCCATCTGCATATCCTCTTTCGTACAAATTATCTTTACCAAAGAAAGACATCGAGTCCCCGGAAGTTCCCGAACAAATATCACCGCATCCAAAAGATACCTGAACTTCCTGAATAGAGAAATCGGGATAGTGAATTCCCAAATCCTCCTCAACTTCGTTCCGCCCGAACGTTATTCAATTACGTAAAGAAACTTCCCTGTCCCGAAAGTTGCCCTCTCCAAAAAAAGAAAAAAGAAAAAAAAAAAGAAGAACTTCAGCGTCCAAACAAACTTCCTCGGGAGGATCTCCCGGCAAACGCGAATATACGTATCAATTCGGCGGAAATGGGTGGGTTAGATTTAATTAAAACGTCGCTGGTTTCGGGCATTATCAAGCTGGGAACGCAATCCTAGCGAGTTGGAAGCGCGTGCAGAGAGCAGCTCGACACTTTTTTCCCCCTCTCGGTTAATCCGCGCCAGCGCGAAGAAGAGGAGACGCGCCGTGGACGCGTGTGTGGAAACGAAAGCGCGGAGAAAAGAATCGGTGGCCATCGCGTCTGGCGGGAGATTTGTGGGATTAGTGTGGCGACGTTGTTCTAAGTTCGGGACATGTTAGTGTGAAGAGTGCGGGGTTCGCGGGGGGTGGTGTGCGTGGGCGCATGGCGAAAAGCCAGCGGCAGACAGCCACTTCTTCGTTTTTCTCTCTATCTCCGATGCCACCAGACAAATCGGTGTTACACGCGCGCGTATACGCGGTGTTACGAATAATAAATACCATCGTATAATATAAGGCATTGATTCCATGTCCTAGAACTTTTTTTCGATTATATGAAACATTGGCGAACGAGTTGAAGTGAGAATTAACAAACAATAGATGCTCTACTACCTACCCGTATATTTCATTCGAGTCAAAATGTAACAGCGAGCAAACAGTATTCGTAAGGTATAATAAACGATAAAGAAAGTTTATGCTCCGGAATATTCATGGGACACGATGAATTTTCCGTCTACGATCTTCTGTTATAATTCCTTTTATTTCTTTCAGACAGTATGAGCGAAACAGAGAGGACTCGATTCGAATGTTCGCAATTTGGCAATTATTTGAAATACTAGCCGGAATATGAAAAAAAGTAGCGACTTACAATGAGAATTATCAAAAAATTTCATTCGAGGTAAAATATAATAGCGAGAATATCTATGGGATACGGTGAATTTTTCGTCTACGATCTTCTATTATAATTCCTTTCATTTGTTTCAGAGAAAGAAAGATACTTTGAGTATGAATGAAACAGGGTAAAATGCCCGCAATTTGGCAATTATTTAAAATACTGATATGTTAATGAGAATTAACGAACAATAGACATCTTCTACCTACTGGTCGATCCAATTTCATTCGAGGTAAAATATAATAGCGAGTAGACAATATTCGCAAGATGTAATTCTAAACAAACTAATAAAGAATATCTATGGGATACGGTGAATTTTTCGTCTACGATCTTCTATTATAATTCCTTTCACTTGTTTCAGAGAAAGGAAAATACGTTGAGTATGAATGAAACAGAGTAAAATGTCCGCAACTTTGACAGTTATTTAAAATACTGATATGTTAATGAGAATTATCAAACAACAGATATCTCTTACCTACTGGTCGATTCAATACGTATATTTCATTCGAGGTAAAATATAATAGCGAGAATATTTATGGGATACGATGAATTTTTCGTCTACGATCTTCTGTTATAATTCCTTTCGCTTGTTTCAGAGAAAGGAAAATACTCCGAGCACGAATGGAACAGAGAGAACTAAATGAAAATGTCCGCAACTCGGCAAATTAGCCTCGAGCGTCGTCGAACGATCCACAAACCTCGTTCCGTTGTCTCTCGGTGTCTCGCAGTCGCAACATCACCCATTTTTTTTCAACACCGAGTATATATGTTTCATCGCAGGCTCGTTCACGGACGTACGAGCGCGTACTCGCGCGTATCCGCACGTGTCGCCAGCAACACCAGCGATGGCCGGATGCTAAGATTCCAGCCGCCCCCACATCGCGACAAATTGTTGCCCAGCTGATCGAGCCAGATCCTCCGCTCCCGTTTTCAAAAAAAAAAAAAGAGCGGCTTTAACGTCCTTAAAGCCTGTCACACAGAATATGTCTGGCTTCATTTCTGTAAGAAAATAAAACTTGACACCCCTTCACGTACGTTTGCTTCATTTTTATTCCTGTTAATTTTTTATAGACAGAATCAAATATCAGTTGGTGATAACTATAATTTTATTTAACTGTACTACTAATTTTATTTTCCTCACAATCCCGCTTGCTCATCTTCTGTGTCTCGACAACCTTAACACATATACGGCCGGCATTATTTAGCACCGCCATTAACCAAATGCCGGCATTTTTTGACACTATTTGTAGAAACGATATGCTCTATATAAAAACAACCTAACTTTTAAAAAGTCATGTATTTTTTAGTGAAATTTTGGGAAACGAAATTAAAATGAATTTGTATTTATATATACACACCTTTGTTTTCGATTTTTTTTTCTCTCTGAAGTTAAATAAAAATTAAATCCACAAAAAAGTTGAAATGAATTGCTGAAAAACATACTCGTTATTTTATTAGACAAAGTAAATTATTTTCGAAACTTTAATTTTATCAGTAATTAATAGTAATTGACACCCAAGTGCTTAAACTTTGAATAAACTTCTTCTATACGCAGTACCGACTAATACGTTTTTTTTTCAATTAATTTCTTTTCTTTCTGCGTTTGCACCCTTATACGACGCAACTGAAGCTGAAATCAGTTTTTTCGTAGAATTATCACTGTTTGGTAGAAATTACGTTTTGATTTATTCGGATTTAACAAAACAACGATCAATTATTTACTGCAATATATAAATGATATGTGTTAACACCTCACTCCTTTACAGCATCTACAGCCGATGGCACATCGCTCGTAAACTTATCTCTCTCCTTAACACTAGAACTACCACACCAGTCAAAATGACTGGTTTATACAATTTTATTTTAAAATTTCTACTTCATGTTACAATTTTTCCCCCCGCAATGATGCAATGACTTTTACAGTGATTAAAGAAATAATATAATGAATTTTATTTTATTTTTATTTATTAGAAATCGAAATAATTATTTGGTAGAAATAACTTCGTCTTAACTGTCGGTAGTTCTAGTGTTAATCACGTGACATCCCCCTCCTCCTGCTACTCCTAAGTTTCTGATTGAGAGCGTGGCGCGTTTTCGTTGCACATTTCGTTACATTTTTTGCCCCAACACCACATATTCTATGTGGTAAAACATATTTTATGTTAAAAAAAAACTTTAAATCTCTTTTTTCCAACGGTTCGAGCCGCGACACACATCCGTGTCGGTGGATGCCTACACGAGGACGCTCGTGATTCATGCCACACGCCGGCCAACCGTAATGACACTGGCAAATTGCTCGGCTCCGGCACCGTTTCCCCAATGATTTATCAACCATCGCCACCCCCGTGCCAGTCGAACACGATTGTTTCCACCGTGATCGTTACGATCAATCGGTACACGGCTGCCAACCTGTCTTCCGGCACCGACGCTGTCTAACTACCGACGATCAAACGTATGAAACTCCGTCCGTGAAATTTCGACAGAGAAGACGGAAGAGTTTTTCAACATCTTGCGCTGGCATGACGACGCGCAGTCGAGAATATTTCCACAGTTTTAAGTGTATTCAAATATAACCAAATAAATTTATTTGCTTCTTTAATAATTTCTATCCAGTGATCGTCGATACCGACGAGTTCAAAAAGAAAGCGACGAATTATTGTATTCGCCAGAGCTTTTATCGGTGCATCTTTCGTTGAAGAAAATTATTCAAATATCACTAATAATAATGATAATACATAGTCTCTTGTGAATCTAGGAAATTTTCATGAAAAAAATTGTGAACCGATCGATTTTGACTATATTGGTCAAGGTAGTGCGTGTAACTGAATATATATCTCTCTGAATGGAATTTGGATTTTTATTTTCTTCGTTATTGTTTAGCAGAAAATGTCGTGAGAAGCTAAATTTATAGATTAATACAATGGTGTTTCTTCTTTGACAAATAAAATGCTCAGAACTTGCACGCGCGCGACATTAAAAAATAGAAAAATAACACGCGTGTTCATCAATAAAGATGATTTTCACTGTCTTCACTTCTGTTGTCTCGAAGAGTGTATCGATTTTAAAGAAATCGATTAAGAGAACGAGCCGTAACGGCAGTGTTTTACTCGAAGTTCGAATCAACGACGCGCCGGTGGCCAAGCATTAGCACGAATTTCTATTCAGATCTAGTTGAACGCTCGTCTCCGCTCGGAACATTCGCACGATGCAATATTTCAAAAGGAGGATCCCATTACGCAAGCAAGTTGGTTTCACATGCTTCCATGCGGTCTGCTGTAATCACTGTGCGAACGTGATAAGCCATCCAGCAAAGGTGGTGCAGCTTTCAGCGCGAAATTACGTACACATGCTCGTAATTGGTGAATTGTATTAATTAACCCGATATAATGTGATTGTTAAACCGGTCTGTGATTGTAATCAAGTGGACGAACGCGAGTGCATCGACGATTGTTCCCGAAGCTACCGAGTCAACAATCGCAACACGCTCGTCGACTTTTACCAATTAAAATTTGGACCATGTGCTATTTCTACATGATCGTTGCGTCGAATCGAAATATTTATTTAAATCGTGCTTTATCGTCGTTTGGAAGATTTAAATATACTCGAATGGTGTCATTGGGTTCTAGGCAACAGCAATAATTTACGTTTGGTCATTGAAGCGAATCAATGTTTTTTATCAAGGGCTTTCAATAAGGAAAATTACGGAATATTTTTCGACATAAAGTTACGTTTTAAGTACACCTTTATTATTCCATGTCGCTAAAAATTTAAATTAAATATACGAAAGTAAATGTATATGGCTACAGTCGTTTCATCGAAACACGTTTCTCCGTGGAGTTTTACCGAAAGCAAATTTTTCTTCAATTTTACGTCAAACTGTAAAGGAGAAGCTCGTCGAAGCCGATTTTTGAAAATCAGGTTTACAAAGAAATGCTACCTGAACTTGAATATGTGATTCAAGTCACGAGAAAAATTTTCGCCTCGTATTGGAATATTACCGCAAATTTTCATCTAAATTGATTCAGTGATTTCTGCCAGATATTTCTGATTTCCGATTTCGAAAATTCCATGTTCTTCGAGAAGAAGCATATTTAGATGGCAATTAAATGACAAAAAACTCCCAGTTAATTATTTTCTACAGTGTTCTAGAGCATTCGCAATAACAGAATATACAACTTTTGACAACACCGATCTTCTCGATCTATCGCTTGAGTCTAAATTTCTGTGACTCAAAATTCCCCCTTACGGCTGAGAAACGAAGTTCTTGAACCCTGTTATTTCCCTGTCGCATGGAAAGGTAGCAAACTAGAAAATCCTCGATCTACCGCTTGAGTCTAAATTTCTGTGACTTAAAATTCCCCCTCAGGGCTGAGAAACGAAATTCTTGAACCCTGTTATTTCCCTGTCGCGTGGAAAGATTGTAAACTAGAAAATCCTCGATCTACCACTTAAGTCTAAATTTCTATGACTCAAAATTCCTCTTCAGGGCTGAGAAACGAAATTCTTGAACCGTGTTATTTCCCTGTCGCATGGAAAGGTAGCAAACTAGAAAATCCTCGATCTACCACTTAAGTCTAAATTTCTGTGACTCAAAATTCCTCTTCAGGGCTGAGAAACGAAGTTCTTGAACCCTATTATTTCCCTGTCGCAAACTAGAAAATCCTCGAATGCGTTTCCGCGCGATAGGTTATCGTTGCCCGATCTTTGGTGTCGTTAACACCGCCGACGATAAGCGCTCGTACGTTTAACAAAGACGGGGCAATGGCAAACAAAGCGCAACGTCGCCGCGTTAATCCCCGAGTCTTCGAGCGTAGACGGGCCAAGAAATAATTCTCTCGGTTTTTGTCCGTAGTTACGCGGACTATGGGACACTAATTTATACGGTAGACAGAGAGGGAAAAGAAAAAGCCGCGAATACTCTCGCTGAAGCGATGAATTACCCAGCCATAGGTAATCCACTGGCTTACGAAATCAACGACGGATGACGAGATACGCGTTTCACGACCCCGTCGTCCTCGTCGAACTTCCGCCGAGAAACAGTGGAAATTTTATCACTGAATGCGAGATACCGTCTTGCAAATAAGCGCGTCTCCTGAAATCAACTCGAAGTCGCCTGTTTCCATTGTTCTCTTCAAGTGCCCTCTCGAGAAAGAGTCGAGAGAATAAAAATATCCGAGAGACGAGCATTAAGGTTGTAAACCGACTGCTCGAAACTTTACGACTCCGCGAGAGATCTCACGAGTGGAACTGAAGTCTAGTTCTTTGCCTAAAAGGATTATCCCTTTTTTTACGCGTAAGACGTAATTAAGCACGCGCAATTGCTGCTCTATCGGAGCACTAAACAACGATCTAGCAGCCGAGGTTTACGGCGTCGTTAAATAATGGAAACCCGAAGTGTCTTTTATCTGAAGCGAGTGCCAGCCAGTGATCGCTCTGTTACGCATACGTGACAAATCCGAGGCGAAATATACGTTGCAATGTTTCATCACGAAAAGATCGCCGACTTTGGAAGTCATTCCGAAACGCCGATATACAGGGTGTTCGCGAGAGAAATAGTTGAAATATTTACAATAATTAGTAGTCTACTACTTTGAAGTAGCAGAGAAATTACTTTGCCATCTAATTTCGTGGCATTCGACGTAAACATTTGTTCATCGTATCTACCTATCCTTTCGTCAAATAATGCTGCACCGTGATCGAAGACTAAATACTTGCAGACTTGGAACAGAACTCTTTAGGATATTTGCGAAATTTGCAAAACAGAAGTTGCCATTTATCGACACGTTTAAGAATACTGAAATAGCAGGCACGAAACAGACAGTGAACTGAAATCGCTATCACAGACAGAGTTTAGAGTTTATTATATACAGTTATTATTTATGTACATGTATGCTTGTACACAACTCGATGTGAATATTCTAACTATTCGTCTGATTTCTGAGAATCCCTTTCATAACTCTAAAAGACATCATTTACCATACGATTGAATTCGCTTTCATATGACAAACAAGAAAGAATAGCATTCTATATAAAAAATTAAATTAAAATTAAAATTTAATTTCGTGAAAAACACAAGAAATTGTTATACACACTATTTGCTACAGTTGGTCATACAACTTTGTCCTCTGCCATTTCGGTGGACAACAACGCGAATAACCTCGTCGAGGAATTTACATGTCGAGAAACGACATGTGACGAATTCGCCTGAAGGCGAGAACTATCTTCGAGCATTCAGAAAACTTCTGATTAAAATGAAATCGCTGGCGAACTGAATCAGGCGAGATTTCTAGGCTAGATCACTCTAAAAGATGTCTGAGAGTCTGAAACGAGAATTTCACGTTGGGAAAAGAGCCATCCAGACGGACGCATCCAGGACGGGGCGAGCTCCATTTTACGTTTCCTGTCTCCCTAACCCAGAAACAGCCAAAAATAGGTCGGCCTGTCTGCCTCATTAGGGGACACACGCTGATCGTAAAAGCATCGCCGAGGAAATACGTCGACGACCAGCTCCTGGTTTACAACTTCGCTGGTGAATTTCCTCTTCCAGTCGGGTACACACACACACACACACACACACAGAGAGAGAGAGAGAGAGAGAGAGAGAGAGAGTTGTGTCGATCGTGACACAAAGGCTTTATAGTACCCTCTGCCAGTCTCGTTCGTTGAAATGGCGGGAGCTTGAAGACTCAATTAGCAGGGGCGGAGGAGCTGCGTTGCCGAGGAACGGTGGCGAAGAATTACTAAAACGGCTGACAGCGCGGTCGTGGCGCGACATCAAAGACGTACACTCTCGCGGTGTAATATCCAAACGGCGCTGACGCTCGACACCCTGACTCTACAGGTAGAAAATGGGTCGGTTTGAAAAGGTGGCAAGGTGGAACGTCGTCGACTTGAAGAGCGTTCACCGCGAGACCCCGTCACTACGAGCGAAAGTCCGCGGCACTCGCGTTGTCCCGACGGGATAGTAGTGTCTCTCCTTCTCTTCTGGCCTTGTTTCTCAATTCCGAGTTACACCTCGTGAATTACTACCCCTCGAGGACGCGTCAGGTTCTTTCGGTTCCCGCTCGGTGAATGTGGACCATCCGAGTGACGAACGAGACACAGTATCCACCAGCCGGAGAAACGGGAAAAAACGATTCGAATAGAACGTGAATAGATTGTGAAATGTAAACGAGGCGAGTAATTAAACGGAAATCAGCTAATAATCGTCGTTGACGACCGGATGGAATCACAATCGACAATGATAATTATAAAACGGAAATTATAAATTATAAATTATAAACTAATAAGGTAAAAATATGTCAGAGACTGAATAATTTCATAAAGGGTAATAACTCGGGATTCCTATTCCCACGAGTTGGAACGAGGGTGAACACCACCAGCGTGCACAGAGACAAATGAAAAAGAAAGAAAGAAAGGAAAATAGGATCACGCGAGTGAGAGATCACATCGATAGTCGCCGCGTCGATACGGCATTCGGCGATTCCTCGCGGCGATAGAGACGGTTTTTGATAAAGTGCACGCGTATTCGACTCGAATCATATCATTCTCGTGCGCGGCGGATCGCGCGGTCGAATCAGCTGCACGCGATTAACGAATGGCGGAATGAGGCTGGTCTTTCGTGTTCTTCCGCTCTTCAACGGTGGTGGTTATATTTAAAGAAATAACAAAGATGTGACAGAGAAGGCATGACAAATACCAACAACCATTTGCGATTCGCGCAGTTTTCATCATTTCGCTCCAGCTAGTCAACGCTGCGTCGACAGTTTCGTATCAGCCGATCCGTGCTGATTTGGCTAACCGATGATCCGCTTGGTATCGATCACTTTATTCGCGAAAAAACACGAACAAGATGACTTATGAGAAAGTTCTTTTCGTTACCTCGATCGTTGAATAATTATTCTTTAAAATTCACGTTTAATATCAGCCGTATTAATAATCACTATCTTCCACGTCTAACCATGGTGACCAATTAGTAAATCAATATCATGGATTTTTGTGAAAAATACGACTCGCTACGCTAGAAATTCGAAACTCGGTATGCCAGGGCAATAAACGACTTCTTTCAAACGCCATGGCTAAATCAAAATGTACGACGACGCAACTTTTACCCTGTCCCTATTAGTCTCGACGAAAAAAGAATTGAAACGAAACATATCGTCGAGCGAAACGTTTGTCACCGGAAACGGGTAAATACCAATGACGACTCGGCGAGTCGCCTCGACGAGCTCCGTTATTTGCAGGAAGACGATTCGAACGGACGATCGGTAAGCAAATAGCAAGTCGAAGGTGTGTGCGATAGAGACGGTATAAAAGAACAGTTACAAATTACACGCGTGAATCAAGCACAGCGGCCGTCACTGTGGCTCATCAATCACCGGTTAGGGTAGTAGGAAAGTAGAAAGGCAACAAGCTGACGCCGCCGCGCGCCGGTGGTGCAAGATCCTTGCAGCTTCATATCCCCTTAATGATCCGTAAAATCCGAACGTTCTCGCATAAATTTCCATATTTCTCGTCCGCCGTATCTCTCGTCGTTGTCTCGCGTGTGTATATATACTGCTGCACGCGTTACTGCGACGCACGTAGGCACAAAGTGCACTCTCTCTCCGCTCGTAACGTCGTCGCGACGCGAAGTCGCCTCTGCGAGGACAAGTTCTCGCTGTCTCTTTCTCGGCGCGCAGACGGAACAATGCAAATAAGCCAATTACGTCAATGCTGAGAAATCGTCGACTAAGGGTGAGCAGCGAACGACCGAGGGATAAGAGAGGATATACCCAGAGAGCCGATGCAAAGCTAGCACGTGAACTCGTCGTCGTCGTCGTCGTCGTCGTCGAAGAAGAAGAAGAAGAAGAAGAAGAAGAATCACGGAGGAGAAGGAATGGAGGAGAAAAAGAGAATACGAAGGAGAGAAAGGAGCTGGCGAGGGGAGGGGGAGAGAAACGAAGAGGCGGGAGAAAAGGAAAGCGGCAGTGGATCGCGAGGAGGCCGAGGGCGATGCCAACGCTGGCGCATGCAACGAAATACGTGCGCGATGCATTAGGTAATGATATCGGCATTATGGCCGAGGAGCGTGGAACGAACGAAATGACGAACGGGCCGAAGGATTGGCACCGGGGCCCCATCGAGGCCCCATCGAAGGAAGGCCACAGGGTAATTATACAAGCAAACAAGGGGCGGTCCCAGCAAGATTATAGGGTTTCTCGAGCTGCCTCCCGCCCTGTCTCCCTCTGGCCACGCTGTTTGCCCGTAATTACAGGGCCAAACTGCTCTCTCCGTCGCATCCCCCTCTATCTCCAACATCCTCTCGCCGAAACATGCCACCCGCTAGTCTCTCTCTCTCTCTCTCTCTCTCTCTCTCTTTTTCTCTGCTTCTTTCCGTCTTCTCTTCATCTTACTTTTACTTCATCTTACCCTTTTTCTTCTTTTTCGCCTCGATTCTTCTCTTTTTTCTCTCTTTCCTTTTTTCATTTTTTGCGTCCATCCTCTTTACGTCCATCGATACGGCTACGATCGATGCTCGTAGAAGATTGTTTGGTCGTTGATGATTACTCCAGTGAACAGCTACGAGTTTCGTTCGTTTTCATCGACATGGGGAGAAAATATCGCGGCGCACCTTAATATTCCGGGAGAGAGATTGATTAGCTATCGAGAATCATCAGGCTACGACAAGTCAATTTTTCAAAAACTCCACCAATTTCTCTTCTTTTTCTCTTCCTTTTCTACTTTTTTCTCCTAGTTCCTTGCTTCTTTTCCCTCTTTACGCTTCGCAGGATCTTTCTCCCGTGGACGATGTTCCACTCGATGGTGTGATAACTACGTTTTCATTTCCACCAAGCAGCGTCGTACGGGGTTGTTCGCGTATCAAGATTGTTTTACGATTCACACGGCGTGGAAATTGAGTCGAGTGGAAGTTAATTCGGATGACGATCCGATTCGACGAGCGATTTCGGGCTCGATCGGGAGGAAAAGTTACCCGGCGGAACTTGCTGTTACCCGCATTTCGGGAGTTTATCTCGAAGGGCCGGAGGAACCGGATGCACGGACGTGTACGTACAGGAATTCAATTTGTTCCTTCGTCGCAATTACAGAGCCAAATTGTTCCTCGTGGCATCCGCACCGTACGTCTTTCGCCTCTCCTCGGAAATACCGCCGGGCTAATCTCTTGCCTTTTTCATCTTCCTCTCCTTCTATTTGCTGCACCGCCCGTAACGCCAGTCCGGCATCGTTCAATTCGTCAAGCGCCAGGCAACTTTGTCGGGGGCAACAACCAACGCGAGAAAAACAAAAGCAAAACTCGCAGAATTCCCCTGGATTTCACTCTCTATTGCTACCACGCTTGCACGTGTATAAACAACACGTATATAGAAATCTATTTCGTCTTATTTCTCGTCGTTCCCCGAACAAAAAACTGTACGCATATCCAACGTGTATAATTACCGTTTGCAACATGGTTTGCAGTTACCGTTTCTTTCTTTTTTTTCTTTTTTTTTTTTTTGTTAAAAAAAGAAAACACGTGAAGCTATCATTGCACAAAGTGGTACAATTACAACCTGATACAGGATGTAACGTCGATTGTAAAAGATTGATTTGCAAATTCAAAAAAAAACACGGGACGTTGAGCAGGTACACCACCGTTCGAAAGTTTCGCTGCATTTGTTTCAAATGCTGACGGAGTAATTTGCACAGCGAGGAATCTTTAAATAATTCGGTTTAGAAATACACGTACAAAATCTAAAGATTGCGATCGTATTTTGTCGGATTTTATCACTTTATTACACACTGTACATTGGATAATAAAATGTTGCGTAAACTTTGGTAGTTTAGTACAGATATAATTTTAACAGGGCGAAACCAAACAATCGTTCACTTCACGGCGAGATACATTTTCACTGCCTCCCTCCCCTCCTCGCTCGTTTCTAACGAAATTGTCGCATTTTCACGTAACGACTACACGCGTGGAGGCCGCGTGGTCGACTTTTTCTCTCACGGTCGGCTGTCGATCATCACCGCCAACCATTCTGCAAAAAAAAGGCCGCGGGCCACTTTGCCGAACAACGTAACGTAACAAGTGACGATATTCCCCGATGATAAAGTCCCGCATGAAATTTACGAGGAAACGTGACCGGATTACGGAAACCGTGACAAAGTTACGCGCACGCACACACCCGTAACCAGCGGTCCGGGTTAATTACTTTTAATTCGCCGGCTAAATTTACGCAATTTTCGTCGGCCACCCCAGTCGCATCGGGGACCGGCCGGACGGTATTACCCGTGTATATTAATTTTAAATTATACCGCGAACGATATTTACGATTATTGCATAATGAAACGAAACGAAGTTGATTTACAGCCGCTCGTAGCCAGGGCGCGTTTTATAGGTTCGCGGAAAGGCAACAGCTGCAACGTCGAATTTCTGGGAACGCGGACTACAACGCGGTTCTGCCATAGTTACGCGATGAAAAAAGAAACCCAGCCCCCCTCCCCTAGGATCATGCCGCGTCCCGACATCTTGATTAAATATTCATTCTCATTGAGGCGAGTCACTTGTTGCTCGCAAACAAAACAAAATCGAATATTTGCGTTCTACTGGCAGTGAGACGAACCATTCTTAGACAGGTTCTGTTGTTATCCTGTTATCCATTATTAACCCTTAACTGTTTTAGTGCCAGAGGCTAGTTAAAACCCTGTTGAATAATGCCATGCGGCGCAATAATGCTTTCTTTGCTTTGTAACTGCGAAAAATGCCAAGCAACGCAATCGCGCTGTTTTGTCGAAACTATGTATATATCTATTTATGCACGTTGTATGAGTTTGATTAAAAAGAAAGCTTCTGATATGATACTAACGACGCTATAATCGAAACCAAACGCATTGTAAATAAATCGAGCATCGCGAAACAAACGTTGTGACGCTATTCGATGTACGAAGTCTGAACAACAGCGTGATTGCGCTGCATGGCACTAAAATGGTTGAGTAGACCATCCCCTCCACTGCATTGAAATTTCCTCGCCGTGCATGAGCCCCACTCTTTCACTGATGCAGTGGAGGGGGTAGCGCTAGCGATCAAAAAAGTGGGGACAAGGACCCACGGGCCGCCAGTTAGCCACCTTTTAGACCATCGCAGGCTGCTACGATAGTTCGGAATTTCAATGTCTATGGCAGTCAAAAGTTAGCCAATTGCGCGAATTAGAGTAAAGTTAAAGAATGAAAGAAAAAATTCCTCTTCGTCGTATAAATGCATTTAACACAAGTAACGCTTCGCATTTCGTTGGCAACTTTCCTAGAATCGTCAATCGAGAGTTACGTCGCGAATGATCGATCAGCCGGGGGGGGGGCGATCATCGTGATAGATCAGTTCCACGCTAACGGAGGAGAGGAATGAGTCGGCGAATTTGTAAAACCGTGAATTTGCGATCTTCTCCGCCGATTTTTGCCACGATGTGAAACACTCACATGACATAAAATGGACGCATTTACGTCACAGCGCCGGCTCTCGAGCGAAAGAAGCGCTGATAATGCCTTATTCGTGCCACGCACGTTTGACTTTTTATCCTTTTTTTTTTAAGACTGGGTTCCGCTTCCCTTACGAAACGCGCCCGCCGAACTTTTCGTTTTTCGTACAACGATACACCGGCGTGTGATCGTGAAATTTCCGCTTAGCGATTCAAGCCTCGCCGAATCATCGTAACGTATCAGCGAATCGGCCGTAACGCTTCATTCGCCGGGAAAATGCAAATAGAGTACAAACGAGTACAAATTGAGTTATTATCCGTGTCGCGTCTCGTTGATACTTGCATCCAGCCGTTGTATTTTTACTCGCGCGTAATTGCTCGCGTCGTTAACGCGAATGAATCAACGTTCATGATCGTTAGCGACGAAGCGTCCGGTGAAAGATCAACGTAAACCATCACGGGCCGTTTAATGCGAAAGTGGTGTAATTTCCAAATGCGTTGCGTCGAACCGAATACGCAAAACGCGTCGACTTGCGCACTATTTCTCTGTCAAAAATATTCCACGTTTGCGAAACACTTTTTATCAAATTCGAAAATTAAAAACGTTGGAGGAGAAAAAAAAACAAAAGGTAAACGGACACCTCTTACTGCGAACACCCTCCGTTCTCAACGTTGATAATTTTTAGAGAAACGCCGCCTCGTCTGGGGCAAACTGCTATCTTACACCGTCCGGGGGAGGGGGGGAGAGAGATGTAATTATGCCCAGGCACGAAGTCTCAGTTGTAAACTTGCAATTAGGAATTAAAGCTTCCAAATATTTGATCCATCAGCCTCGCTTCGTGTTTCATTTACCAAAAAAAAAAAAGTTGCGAAGGAACTCGACCCCGAGTTGCACACTCCCTTTTGCACAGTCCCTTCGAGAGGGGGAAAAAAGAAGAAGAACGCGCGCGATCCCTTGTTCTTCTCTCGGACGATTCTCGGAGCAGAGAGGAGATTCTTCGAAATTCCTTTCGGATTCGAAAAGGCACTAACCGAGAGCGAGATTTGCCTTTTGTATTTGCCATTTACGGGTGAACGTCGAGTGTTGGTTGGTTAAAATTGGCGACTCGGCGTCTCCGGCGAGACGCGTCGTCGACCGGCGATACCAATACAGTATTGCGTTCGAAGTTCAACCGCGAAGACAAACTTCGGCGGAAATCCTACGTCACCTTCACGGTCTCTGTCGAGACTGCTCGTTCACTTCGCCGTACGACCTACTTTCAAGCCTGCTTGCTTCGACCGTGCCGGGAGCGCGGCAGTCACGAAACCGGCGATGCAATTTAAATATTTTATATGCAGGGCAAACATGTTTCAAAAAGTGCGTCGATTCCAGCTAATTGCTCGACCGACATCCCGCAAGTGGCACAACAAACGACTGCGACTCGACGAGTCGAAGAAGCGACTTTCTGTTTGAAGAAAAAGTTCGTGCGATCCGGCCAGGCGTAATTATATATCGTGTATGAATTCAGACAGAGGGGCAATGTTGCCGATATCGATGAAAATTTATGAAGCTCTACAATCTGTGGCTAATCAATCTACAATTAATCACGAGTTAGCAAAATATTGCACGAGGGAGCTGCTGATTTCTCATGCGCATCGCGACGCGATGTTGTTCCATTTTACCGTGATCGTGAAGCGAGCATGTCCATGAATTTTACATCGTACTTCCATACACAATGCCGGCAGAAATTAACATTTTATTTTCTGATATAAGGAATAATCACTCTCTACCGTGATCATAAAAATTAATAAGCCCCCGTTGTTTGAGAAAATGCATCATCCAAGCGAGGCAATTTTTAATAACTGTCTGCTTGCGCCCATTCACCGACAGTCATTCCGACGAGACGGTACAACTTTGTTGAAACGCGATCAAAGATTTTACTGTGAAACGTCCATGAAAACGGTTTCACCCCGTTTGAAAGAAAATTCGGCTGCTTGTTATCCGCTTCGCAAAAGCCGCAAAAGTGGAAGAGAATCGTGTAAACGGAATGATTAGAAAGAGAGAATCGACCGGCTCGGTTGTGCGTTTTCACGGCGAACGATATAATATATTTTCGGGAAAAGTCGTGCCGTGAATATTCGTCTTGGCACGGTTAGCTGGCAAGTAACGAAGCCAGCGAACGTTTATTTTTGCACTTCATAGACCAATAATTCACGGAGACGGCGGTGGCCACCGCCGATAGCATGGGCCGTTCTTTTCCATCTCTCCCCGAAATACTACTACGCGCCATTGAAATCGCAATCACGATCGATCTCGCCCCGGCCTCGAATAAATCAGACGGCCGCGGCTTCCATTAGAAAATTCACTCCACGCCCTCGTTATTATTACTAACGACGCGATATTTTAATCTCGCGAACGAACGAATTCGTCGCCGTCGTACCATCGAACGGGCATTTGCAAATTGGCCTGGTTGGCGTTAGGGTCGGCGATGACGATGGAGTGGGACGTTCGTCGCGAGACAGATTAGTTTTACCCTACTGATCACTAGTCGTTGCGATAGTAATGCTGCTCGAGCGGCCGATGGTGCGAAGCTACCATCCGTGGGATTATGCCTGAACGCCTCTAAAGGCCCCCATAGACGTTGAAACAGCTACGATGCATGCATCATTGATACTAAGCACTACTGAGAAACAAGGAATCACTGCAACAATAGACTTCTAGCATTAGTTGGACAAAGAAAGTCCGTTTCGGATTTCGCTATCCTCGTTGGTACCTGTATGTTGGTTGTCCTTGTTTTTTTTTTTTTTTTGCATTGCATGCCACTCACCCATGATTAACACGGAATGCTGAACTTAGTTTAATGATTATGCGACCTCTGATCTAGGAGTCTCGTGTGGGTCGAAAGGCCCGAAACAATGTGAAACTACTAGGTAGGGGCGAGCCCTCGTGACCGGACATCGTACGGACCCCAGTTTGACATACGGGGACGTCTTCGGACTCGTCGTCGGGATCTCGCCGCACGACGACTGTGGCGCTCTAACGGTCGATCATGGGTACATACACCAATTTCGACGTCGAGACTCAGAATCGTCTGTAGACGACTTAGGTCCTAAATAATATAGAGACAGATTTCTCGAAGCAATTTCGCGGTTTTACTCTTCCTCTTGCGATATCGGCCGCAACTAGGTATTATCGTCTAACATTTATAAACAGAGGCGGGGAGAAAAGTCCGGACGAAAGTTGGTTGTCGGCGAGGAAAAAGGAGTCGGTGGGGGAGGAGGGAAGAAAGTTGCGTGTAAAGTAGGGAAAATATGGGACAGGGATAAAGCGCGCGACGACGTCGAGACAAGCTCTTCGAGGGAGGGCTCGGTGTCTCGCTCGCGTGGCGGAAAAGGGCCAGCCAAGACGAGCTATCCAGGCAACACGAGGCAAAAGAACACAACAGCGTGGAGAGGAAGAAGACGGGATAGAGCTGGAATTCCGGGATGAAATTTCTCGGCGTGCATAACACGAACACCGCGTCGTTCGGCAACATGCGCCGGGGTGAGCTGGGCGGCTGAATTCCCGAATTACAAGCCTCTCATTTGAATAAACGTAGCGAACGACACGGGGTTACTCGTCTTTGTTTTACGGCTGGACGCGAACAGTGACAGCGAGGGGAGGGAGGAAACGCCGGGGCTAACATCCGAAGGAGGCGTTAGACGCTGTGAAACGTGAAATATAAATGAAGAGGAGAAAAAGGGGAAAGATAAAAGCGTGGTAAAGGCAGCGAGAGAGACGGTCGGAGCGACGACCAACGACTTCAGTCCACGAACAACAAAGTATTTCTTGTCAGGATAACGTGAAACGTGGGTGGATCATTTTGTGTATACCGTATCAGACGACTCGGTTTCACTCTCCTCTCTCTTTCTTTCTCTCTCTCTCTCTTTCTCTCTCTCTTTCTCTCTCTACTGTGCAACACCGGGTTCAAAAACCGCATATAGGAAATACGATTCACCTTGTATTCCCTGATCGAGTGATACGGACAGGAATACCGTGGAAACACGCGGATCCGTGTGATTTTAAGAACGCGTGGAGGGGATCTGTCTCAGAGACGAGAGAAACAAGCCTCGACGAGAATACACTGTGACAATACTGAATTTCACGTGGATAGTGATGATCTCTGTTCGGCGATTTATATTATATCCGAAAAAATATCGGGAATATTTACCGCGAAGATATATTTGGTAAATTGTTTTCGTTCGACTGATGAGAATAACCATTGGTTACGTTCGTTGCGTAATTATAGATTGTAGAGTTCTTCTGTCTGTGCGATGATTTGAATAGGTAGGTTTCATAATTGTGCCGATGATGCTTCAGATGTCGAATGATGTTGGTAAGAACGATTATAGTTGTATACGATGACAGTTGTATTTCAGCAAAAACGACAAAAATTACATTATATCGTGTTATTTGAGACCTTTGAATGATCATAGCAGTTCAATTCCCATCAGTTGACACAAATCGAAATTTTCATCTAAATGGACTAACTTTTGCAACCTAGGATAACGAAATTCTTTGGACCGACAAATCCAATCACCAAACCATAGTTCAGTTTCATGCTTCAGTTGAAATTTTAATTTATAATTGTGTCGTATTTGCATTTCTATATTGTACAATTATATATAAAAACGTGTAATCCTATTTCCAATTATACTATTTTGCAATTAAACCTAAACTAACGCTTAAAATATTTCAACGCAAGCGTTTGGTAAACTGCCTGCCGAGAGTAATTATACTTCACTTTGTGCCGAAATTTTAGTTGTTAACGCAAACAACTGGAACTTCGTAGCTGTACTAATAAATTTTCCAATTTATAGTTGCATTAATAAATTTTCCAGTTTATTTTCGAAACACCGCGGAGAACCTTGAATATCCCGTACGAACAACCGTATCCGGTGAATAACATTCTACAACATATTCTCTCGCGTGGCATTGTGGAGGTTTCATTCGGTGAATAAGACCATACAAATGTACGGCAAACACAGTAATATATTTAAAGAGAAAACAATATCTATTCCTCCGTACATACCGTGATTCAAATATCAAAGATAAACTCGAATTCGACGAACTTGTTTTCGTACGTACGTTGAAAACAGCAAACCGTGAAAGCGTTCGTTCTCGAGTGAAAAAAAAGTACGTTTAGAAACCGTTGTTCGATGTTCTTCTAATCCAAATATTCTTAAAAAATCTCCTTATCTTTTTTATGGTATAACGTTGCGCGTTTTCACTTTTGCTCAAATTCTGCCGAAGTGAATTAATATTGAAATGCAGGTAAATCGGACGCGCTCTCCTCCTTTTGATTCGTTCGAGAAAAATTTCGAAATCGAAAATGGACAAAATTGAAATGTATATCCTCTCTCCGAATCGCTTTCAAATTCTCAATTACTCTGGACAATCGATCGAAAAAAAAAAATTACTCTCGGAACCAATTCCGAGATTTGCATTCGAGCGCTTGCTAGCAGCCCGTTCATACGTTTGCAGTGCAAAATGTTATTCGATATTCCTCTAACTCGAATATATTTCTAAAATTCTCTTTGTTTTTATGGTACAACATTTACGACACGGCGTTTCATCTTTAAATTCGCTAGAAAAATTCTCTGCTAGAAGTGAATTAAATATTGAAACGCCTGGCGAATCGGCCACGTTTTTTTCGATTTGCTTCGAAAAAGTTTCGAAATCGAAAAAATGGACGAAAATTGAAATATTCCCTCTCGCTTTGAAACGTCCAATTACTGGCAATTAGCAATCGATCGAAAATACCTAGGCAGCCCTACGCGAAACACCCGCGTGTTTCTTTGTGCTTTGCAAGCTGCGCGGAGAAAACACGGCTGCCCCATCGTGAAACGCGTGTAATATTAAGCAGCCGGCCAGGGATGTCACAGGAGCGTCGTAGAGGGGTAAACTGGGGAGGGAGGGGGCTGGTTATTTTATGCACTGCGGATGTCGCATTTCAACGCGCGGACCGAACGATCGCCAACGACGCCGGCGACGTCTCCGGAACTGCTCGACAACTCCATCCCGTCTTTCCATTATCGCGTCTCCTTATGATCTATCAATCCCGGTCGCCGGACTCGTACGCAACGCCACCGCCGCGTAATAACGACTGGGCCAATTTGCATACGAACCTCCGCATTACGGCAGAGCGCCGCTTCTCTCTCTCTCTCTGTCTCTCTCTCTCTCTCTCTCTCTCTTTCTCTCGAAGGTGAACAACACGCGGCACACCACGGACGAAGAAACCGAAAGTGTTCGGCGGGAACACCGAAAACTGGCCGAGGGTCGATCGTTGGAATTTCAACCGGTAGCCGTCTCGCTAATTTTCGTTACGGTCGCCTGCTACGGACCGTTCCCTACCGGTTAGAAGAATTCCCGGGGAGGTGTTTGAAAGACGAGGATAAAAAGAGCGGGAAAAGAGTCGACGAGAGTCGAGGGCCCACTCACTGGTAGAAATAAGTTTTGAACGTCGTTTCGTTTCGTCGAGGTTTAGATCAAGACAACAAGTCTTACTGACACGAATCTATTTCCATTTCTCGTTTTATTCGGTCGATTATTTCATTTTATTAGTTTCTATCGCGCGAGCGGACGAACGACTCCGTCCGAACAACCGGAACTGTTACTGCGTACAACGCGGCAATTTCCTTCGGACGGTGGCCACAGCTGACCGTGGCGCCGTTTCTCTCTCTCTCTTTCTCTCTCTCTCTCTCTGGGAAAGGGGCGACAGCGAAATCATCGTCGGCTAGAATTTTTACGACGTCACTGGGCGCAGAAAGGCATTTATTATTTGCGGTCTTAGAAGCGATCCTCGTTATCCTCGTTACCGAGGCGAGCGCCTCTCGCGAACAGAACAGAAGAAGTCCAAAAGACCGGAAAGGAGGAGGAGGGGAGGCTTGGTCTCGGCAAGATTGAGAAAGATGGAACGTACGAACGACCGAGAGAGAGAAAGAAAGGGAAGAAAAAGATCTTGAACGAGCCAGGGATGCAGCACCAGTGAGAGTTGAGTGCTCAGAGAGAGAGAGAGAGAGAGAGAGAGAGAGAGAGAGAAGGAAGAGAAAACAATAAGACGAAAAGAGGAGGGTGAGGAAGAGCAGGAGGATGAGAGAAGCTGAAAAGACTCCGACCAGAGAGAAGGAGAGAGGGAAAAGAGCAGATAGGTACTGGCGCGGTGGAGTAATAACGGACTGCTCACCATGATTATAGAGCACGAGGCAGCCGGTACGTTGCTTAAATCAACAGAGAGAACAGAGAGCCGGAGGTTTCACCTGCCGAATCAATTTTTACCTCGTTTCGAATCTACCTCGTCCTGTTCTCGTTTCTCTCTTTCTTTCGACTCTCGTTCTCTCCAGTCTCTCATGCAGCCAGTCTCTCACCCCGCATTATACCGACCGTGACCGGTTTTCCTGCTTACCGATTGCTTTTTCACTCCGATCACCAGGCAACTGTGAAATCTCTCTCTCTCTCTCTCTCTCTTCGTCTCTTTTTTCTTTTTTTCTTTCACCCCTGGCTGAACGAACGGAATCACTCGACGGCCCACTCCCCGGGAGACGTTGACTTTTCAAGGACAAGTTTAATATCACCCCCGCTGTTGAACGCGCTTGTTTGTTCGTTTGTTTGTCGTCGTCGGCGGGGATGAAATCGAGAATCGTCGAGAGTAATGAAAAAATATTCTTGCGGGGATGAGAATTGAATTTCCACCGTCCGTTCCCGTGTTCGAAGGAATTACACCGTGTCTTGTCACAATTTTAAATAAACTATCCCAATGAGACGCGTTGGACGCGTGAAAATCTTGAAAATTGATATCAATGATATACGAGTTGTAAAACGTTCGTTCTCGTTGGAATGAATTTCATTCAGACCTGACGCACGTTCGAATCCTTCGATCTGCGTGCACACGGTACGCAGAAGAAGACCTGGAAGAAACTCTCTGTACTTTTTACACGAAATCCGTACAAGAGCTGGATCGTTGACAAGCGATCGTTTACTGATCTCCCATCGCAGTTTCCAAGTTTGAGAGGCAACTCCGCGTAATTCGTTCCATAACTCGCGGCTTCAGAAACCACGGAGTTTAACAGGACTTCTTCCCCCCCCCCCTGGTTTTTGTTCGTTTCAAAGCGGATACATTTCGAAGGAAATTTTGAGGAATTCGAGACGGCGAGACGCGACGCAACTCGCGCCGCGTGGAAACTGTACCTGCAGAGGTAACAACAACGCGCGCCCGGGAATAATTAAATAACGAAACAAGCACAATTTCGAAAAGGGGAAAGAACGAGAGAAACAGGGCGAAACAGAAAAATCAAAGAATATACCTTTTAATCAGCTAACTTTAGCCACGCTCTCTGTCTCTCTTTCTCTCTCTGGTTCATTCTATATATACACGTGCGCCAGGTAAACGGGGGGATATACATCTTTTTAATCCAATTAGCCTCTGTTTCTTTGACAACCGTCCCTTTTATATCAAACGTGTCTAGTCGGTCATGCCCCTCGCCTTCGGTCCGACTACTTTCGGTATTACGTTTCATTTTCATTAAAACGTAACAGTTTTCTCGGTAGAAGCGGAAAAATCCCATTTAAAAAAAAAAGAGAAAAAAGAAAGAAAGGAAAAGAAAAAAATTTTACGCGAAGCGCAAAAGTAAAAATGAAATTTGTACAAAACGCGGCTCAGAGTTATTATCAGAGTCGTCCGGCACGAAGCATTCCTGCACATTGAATTGTTATTCGCTCGTTCCATTTGTCCGTTTCACGTTTGTCATCCGACGTTCTCTGGACGACTACTAGTTAACTTAGTAGTTTCGTATACTTGCGAACGAGAGTGTACGCTTTATCCACGCGGGCTTCTTCTCGACGTCCGGCCGGCAAAGTTTCGAAAGCCGTGCGCAACATTATCCGAAAAAGTTGGCGGAGAAACAGCGGAGAGAGGCATTTTGAAATTTACGAATAACTGGATTATTTAAGGGAGCCAGGGACAATACTCAAGCATCTTCCTTGCTCTCGTTCGTCGAACGTGGACGCGGAGAGAAGCAGATGGATCTCTCGGCTGCTTTCTTTCCTTCTGTGGTCGTTCGTCGACCAGAGCAGAGAGCCTCGTATCTTCCGTGTACCTTCGGCAAGGGAACAACACGGAACAACACCAGGCCCCAGGTTTATTGCGAGGACATCAAACCGGCCGTGGACCGGATATATCGACGATATATTCAACACACAGCAAACCGAGAGAACGCAAGAACCAAGTTTCCAAGACCTCGGCTCTCCTCCTCGGTTTAAGGGGACGTTTTCCCTCGCTCGTCGCGAGCCATGAATTTCGTCTATTCCGCGGTTTATGACCTCCTTGCCGGAACAACGGACGCTTTTCACGTAGACCGGCCAACGCCAGTCAAGAGAGTCAAGTGCATCACTTGACTTTTGCATCGTACGATGCCCTCGCGGAACAGCGGAACGCCGGCTGGGTCGTCGTTGACCCCGAAGAGCCGGGAGTATCCCCGCCGGCCGCAAATTGATCCCGATCGGGATCGGGCGATTCCGATGAAAAAGAGCGCGCGTTTCCACGAAAAACGAAAAAAAAAAGAAAAAAAAGAAAAAATCCCGTATCCAGCGCGCGTCGTTTCGATCGTAAATCGGCGACAAACGGCCGCAGCTAAAAACGTACGATAAGTCCATGAGAGAGAGAGAAAGAGAGAGAGTGTGTGTGTGTATGTGTGTGTGTGTGCGCGCCGTTAAGAAATTTATGTCGGCACACGCGCAGAACGAGTTATCTTCTGGGGATACGATATAAAAATGATTTTTCCCCGAGACTTACGGCTTGTTGTCCTGATCGGGAACAACGATCCATCGGACCAGCTCGCCGAGTTTTTCGATATCCGTCTCGTATTGCATTAGGAAGCTCCTCCAACTGTTCCCCGTATTATTCCGCAGGGAGGAAAAATATCGTGGGCTGATTTCCAGCGATTCTGCGAGAACTTTTGCAAAGAAAAAGAAAAAAAAAGTAGGAAAATGGGAATTACTGTATGTTTTTTTCTGTATCTTTTTTTTTTTTTTTCTTTCTCCAGGGAACGAAACGAAGAGAAGAGGTTTCTACCGAGAAAGTAAAACTTCACTAAGAAACCTAAGTCCTATTTGTCCCATCATGGAATTAGTATTTGAACCATTTACCAAAGGGTTTTTCGTTGCTCTGAACTCCTTTCTAACGATCGGGATTCGAAGAAAAGAGAGTCCAACAGATTTGAACGGATTAAACAAAAAAAAAAAAAAGAAAAGAATCTCTCGAATGATTCACGTTAACACCAAAAAATGGGGTGAAAACGACCAATTTGTAATTTTTGTCGGATATATTTCGCAGAAATGTGAAACAGCGGATTTTTAGGGAATTAAATGATCTTTCGTCCTCGGTGTTGCCGTTACAACTTTTCACATTTTTCTTTTAATTAACGTAAATATATTTTCCTAATCAATGTACCGTCCGCGCAAATAACATATAGGTTACATTGAACTGATAGAAAGACACAAAGCAAATAAACAAATTTCCGTTGGCCAATAAAGCACGGAAGATTGGATCAAACGTTCGACTCTTCGGAAACTAATTTCCAACGTGCAAGCATCGCGTTTGACTGCAAGGGGCAAACGGAACCGTAAAACCGGGCATCGTTTTCCACGATGGGGAAATCGCAGCAGCGTGTAATTTCGTTACGAATTTTATTACTCGGCGGTGATTAGCGCGACATGATCTAGAGATGGGCGCGAACACGGTTTGCAAAATTGAACGAGATGGCGCGCCGCCGCAACGCTATTATCGCGCGGCTGATGAGTCGGCGATCGATTATTAATAACGCGTTAACGCGTGCACGGAACGTCGGAGCGGGCGGTGTTTCCGCTCGAGTGGGAGTCTCGGCTCGAACGGAAGCGAAAACTCGCGCGGCGAGGAACAACGCGCGTTAAATCGGCGAAAGGGGGCTGGCTGGTTATATCGGACGCGACGAGTGTACGTTCTTCGACCGGAGGTTGAAGCATTAAACTGGAGGAGCATTAGCTGCACGTCAAACTCGCAAACAGTCAACTCGCGCAGCTGCCAATCCCCCGTTCCGCTCGCACGTGCACCGAACATGGCTCGAAGCAGATTCGAGACGCGAGTCGCAAATTTACTTGCCGCGACGGCGGAGAATTAAGAATCGAAGGTCGAGAATGTATGAACTCTACCCTAGAAAGGCAGCTGCTCTTCGAGAAGCTTCGCGTTCGCGCGACCACGTCATTCGCAATGAGCAGCAACAGGATTAAAAGAAAAAAAAATCGTCGAGACCGTAAATCGTTGCGTTAGTTCGTAAAAGGAGGAGTTCTACTTGCTTTCCGAAGCTTTCACGCAGGACTGATTATCCTGGCTAAAGTTTTTAAGAAAACTTCTTTTCCATCTTTTTCCCCCAAAGATGTGGACAGTCGGAACGACACTTTTGTTCGCCGAAAATTGCAAAAATTGCAAACGTCTCAGCTACTAACGTCTGACGTAAAACACGGCCGCAGAGTGTTTTCGGCGAAACTCCTTTTCGGAAGAAAAAGCAGAAGAAATAAATGACAAGGCTAGTCGGGAATATTCGTGCGGCTAAGTCCGGCTAATCCACCGACCTGCAAGAACCCGTGACAGTGTCCCAGCGACAAAAGCGGCCAAGTGTATTTCTCAAAACTGCGGACGACGATACAAAGGATACCAACTATTAATCCTATTAAACGGGATTATAGGAGCGTAGCGTAGGTGGACCAAGCCGGAACAAAAAGGTGTTTCCCCTCCTCGAGTCCGGTCGGTGTCTAGCCGGGACACGGGTTACGCTGGAGGGCGCACTAGGGTTTCCGAAGGGATACGATAGCGAGCGAGGAGGCTCATGACGGCCTCTCGGCAAAACGAGATCCTCGTTGCGGGTTTGGCCGAGCTCACTCTGCCGTGAAATGCATTACGTATGCATCGCGCTATCACGCCGGCAGAATCTGAGGTCAGACATTCGCTAATTCGCGCCACTCTCGAGATTTTCTCGAGCGGAAATCTGGTCCACGACCAGCCAGCCAGAGCCGGCATGCACACATACACGCGCGTGCGCCGGCATTATGAATTCCTGGGTCGCGCTCTCCAGCCACTTTGTCCCCGATTTTTCATTCCTTTTCTTTATTGAAATCGGCCACCGGCGAAGATTCCTCGGGAAAAGAGAGTGAGAGAGAAAGAGGGAAATTAATCGCGAATGCCACGCGGAGAGTCCCCACTCACACCCCCCCCCTCCCTTTGGTTAGAGATCGATCGGCATCGTAATTAGTTGGCAAACGACGGCAGGACGATCCGACGTGGAAGATTTTAGATTCGCGCGCAGGCGAAGATCGGCGAGGATCTTTCGGTTTGATTTATCGCTCCCCTCGGGACGGCGATTTGTCAATCCGACAATTTCGAATCATTGCGCGAATCGAATTGAAATTCAGCAGATCGACGATTTAGACTTTCGAGTTTCGTCGGAGTTCTTTTCCATGGACAATCCTGGACGAATGGTATTTCGAAAAATTTGATTATCCTTGCGCTCCGCGAAACTTCCCAACGCGCAAAACTGCTCAAAACTCGAGTTCGCAACTCGAGTCCAAATAATCAGTTTCTCGCGCGTGGAAGTATTTCCTGGACGGTGATCTTTATTTCCGTGCACGAAAGCGCGCACACACACACACACGTGCGCGAAACTTGTGACTGTAGAAAATTTTGAGTAACAAGCTCCGTTTGCTATCGGTAACGCGGGCACCGAAAGTTGTTGTTACACGTAATAATAGCGTATTTGCCCGTGGCCAGGTATTTCTATGGGGGTGGTAACGCGTGGAAATAAAAGCGGCGCGCGTTCTCTCATCAAAGCAACTATTAACCGCACAATTCACCGTTCCCTAGCAAATTACGAAGCTTTGACTTCTACTTAAACGCAATTTCCAACTTGTAATGCAACTGTTAACAGCCTTTGCCGCGTCACTTTCCATTGGAGAGACGTTGAAACGCGATGGCGAAGTCGCGCGCCAATGCTCGCTCGACAAATTATTTTCTTCTTTCCGCAGGTCAACCTATTCACCGGCTATCAACAAAGGCGAATGAACGCGATATATCAGATTTTACAATTTTCCTAGTTAGAATGCCGAATGGCAATGTTGATTAACCTTCATTCAAGAGGGAAAAGTAGGGTAAAACCTGTATAGGGTGCTTAATGTATTTAACTTCGTAAGAAAAAATCGGGTGACAAAAGCTCTTAGCGCAAGACTAAACCTCTTAATAAGAAAATGATCAAATTCTTTGGAAAACATTGTCTGGCTCGCGAGAAAGTAAAATTTCCTGGAGACACGGAAATATCCGAAGTTGCCCCAACCGGGTACCTCTGTTAAAAGACTTTTATCTCCATTAGCTAAAACGTAACGAAAGCAATAATTTTTAACAATTTTAACAAATATAAAGTTATTCCATTTGGTCTGCCTTATAAAAAAAATTAATCACTGGTTTAGGGACTTTTACCGTATTTGTGAAAGATATGAATTATTTTAACATATAACGTACATGTGTATATGTCTTAATTAATAGAACAAACATCGCAAGTAAAATATTCGTCGCCCTCTTCAACACTTGTGCATATCACATATGTTCATTATGTGCCCACATATAATGCGTTGAATCAGGTTCTATCCTATAGCCAAATAACCCGGTTTTCTCCCAAATTAATTTAATAAACATTAAATATTTATATCTTAGCATGTGATAGAAAAAGTGATACAAAAGCGTCGAAATACTTGACATTATAGAATACAAATATTACTTATCCGAATAGATTCCTGAAATGTGAAGTCATTTCACTCGCGAAACATTGGAACACTTTAAGCCGAAATTTTTAACTCTACCTGGCACGGAACACTGTGATGTGTTATTCTAAAATAGCGATGGCGAACCTATGACCCGCGGGTCAGACACTGACCCACGCAGGCTTTTTAAATGACCTACGCGTTGATTTTTATAAACTCGTCATCATATATATACGTATATATTTTAATTATTTTTCGAACCCCTCTTTTCAAAAAATGATAAATAATATTAAGTGTCTAATAAATATCAAGTGTCTAATAAATAAATATTAAATGTCTAATTAGAGTTTAAAAATGAGTAATAAGTGCATATTTCTAGTTTGTGGGGTGTTTTAGATTTGATTATGTATACATTTTTAACCATCCTACCCTCCCCCTTTCCAAGTGACGCCACTGACTTGGTGCCTAGTACTAAAAAAAATAATGAACAAAATTTCATCTACTTCTCAGAAAGGTTCGCCGTCACTGTTCTAAAACGTAGTATCGTGGGGTCCATCCAAATATCGTGCCAAGCTCTCCTTTTAAAAGAACAAATTTGATCCTATTTTCTCTTATTTTTCAAAAAATAGAAGAAACTGGGTCTTCTTCGTTTGGCAGGCTAAACTTTTAACCCCTTCCCGTGCCATTTAGCTCGACGAAACTCAGGCCCAAGCGGTAGGCATCAAAGCGTGGTAAACTAACCAGACTGATGCTCGAGAACAGTCACAATGCGAGCCGAAATGTAAATACCTGTGATATAGTCAGTTTTACGCGATACTGCTGTTATGGAACAGCTGTTATGGTCTCTAATCCTTTCTCCTTTTATAGATATTATAAATATATTATATTTTGTAATAGATGACTTTCTGTTCGCGAGTCTGATTCGTGATGTTTATGTTTGGCCCGACTATCCGTTGACGAGCCTGGCTCGTGATATTCATGTTTGGGCCAAAATCTTCATCGAACGAGTCAGGCTCGTTAAAGCACGGGAAGGGGTTAAGCAAAAGTTTAAAAATTGAAAATGTTTATTATCCGGAAGCAAAGATGAACCGATCAAACGTTCGTGAACAATGAATCCCGGATTCTGTCATTCGTCGCCGGCCTTGTCGCATTGACCTCTTGGCGCTCTGATTACATTCGAAATCATGTATGTACGCGCATGCGCGCCGCCATAATGGGTCTTAATCTGATTAATTATTAGCCACTTAGTCCGAATGGCTATGGACTGGGTTACTTGCAGAAATCTATGCAGCACGGCCGCTTCCCCCTCCCCCCTCACCCCTCGCTTTGATCTTGATTTACAGGACTTTGCAGTCGGAAATCGGGCTTCATCCGGTGTCCCAAAATCCGAGGACGGGATTTGATTTATCTGTTACAGGTATCGAAACCGCGTGTTCCAGCTGGCCGTAACTTTAACTCGCGCCGTGACTCGCTGACACGCGTTAACGAGATATACCTCGAATTTGTCACCGAAGAGGCGGAGAGAAAGCATCCTGGTAAAAGAGTAAACGTCGGAGATTTGGGACTCCAAATTGCGAAAATGGGGAGAAAAGGATGTTTTAGTGAAAATGCCCGGACGATCGAAATGGAAAAAAATATAAGCGGCTTTAAACGCCCTTAAAGCCTGTCACGTAGAATATGTCTGGTTTCATTTCTGTAAGGAAATAAAACTTGACACCCTTTCTTTCATGTATGTTTGCTTTATTTTTATTCCTGTTAATTTTTTTATGGACAGAATTGGTCGGTGATAAATATAATTTTATTTAACTACAACTACTTTTATTTTCCTCACAATCCCGCTTGCCCATCATCTGTGTCTCGACAACCTTAACACCTCACTCGTTTACAGCATCTACAACCGATAGACACATTGCTCGTAAACTTATCTCTCTCCTTAATCACGTGACATCCCCCTGCTCCTCCAAGTTCCTGATCGAGAGCGTGACGCGTTTTCGTTGCTCATTTCGTTACATTTTTTGCCCGAACATCGCCGGTAAAACGTATTCTATGTTAAAAACGTCCGAAGTGCAAAGAGTTGAAAACAGAACGGAACACTGTCGACGGCAAAAATTTCGTTTTCTCGAAACGGAGGAACAGCGCCGGCTCGTTTAAAACGAGCGCAAGGATTTTCATCGTCGAACGATGATGCGATCATATAATAGGATACGAGCAGACTGATCTGACAACGCGAGAACAACCACGCGGCAACCGCAATCGATCCCCGTTGCATTTATAATTGTTCGAGCGATAACCGGAACAGATATATATATATATATATATATACACACACACACACACACATATATATGTAAATAATAGCCGGACTCGAAACGTGTCGGCAACTAGCGGGAAATCTCGGCCAGCCTCAGGATGACGTCGTTTCAAATCAAACTAATTGTGGTTCGACCACCATCGATCCGGCCGGATAGACGGGCTCGATTGTAATTGCGCGCAAAATTAAATATGCAAACGCGAACGATGCCAAATGGTCCCGGGTACGAGTGAACATTTATTGACTCGGCGATATTAATAGCTGATGAAGGGGAGACGCACCGGTGAATGGGGATCCGAACGAAATCGCACAATATCGCATATCGCTGTAACGCGTAAATTTGTACGCGTGGTCTTCTCGTTTCCAAGAATTATCCCTGCGATGCGAATCTGGCCGATGGGATCAACGGATTGAATTGTTTATTGTTATCGATTTATTGTTATCTATTTCACCGAATTCTGAACAAAATTCGTCGGCGGTCTGTATGGTAGCTTGCAGCTCGAATTTGAGAAAGGAGAAAGTTTTAATGTGTGATGAATACACATCACAGGTACATGTCAGATTTGAAATGTCTCGTGCATTTACCTGCCAAAAATATTTCATTTCGAGGGGGGGGACATCTCTCGGTGGTCAGGAATTTTGTCCAAGTGGACGTGGCTTTCGAAATTTCAAGGTGATCATTTGTTTTTAACGAAACTATGTATTTTTCCTCGAATGGGCGTGTTCCATGGCGAATTCATCGGCTTATCGTACGTGAAACGTCGAAGAAGGTGCAACTATTCTTTAGGCAGATGGAGATGAAACAATAACTTTCAAAAGGTAATAAACGACTTTGAATAACCTTGAAATATCAACATACGTACAAGCTGAACTACAAAGTCCATCTAGGTAAAAAAACAACACTTTCATTAAAAAAAAAAAAAAAAAAAAGGAAATATCGCCTCGAAATCTCAAAAACACGTCCATCTAGACCGAAAGATAGTCAGAATCGTTTCCCCTCAAAACAAGCCAAGCTCTGTTTGAAACGTGTTTTCTATATGTTCTCTACAACAATTGCGTGGAACGTTTCAAATGGGACAGTACCTGTATGTAGCGTACGTGAGTATAAAACGATCGAAGCATTTGATTCGAATTGAAAGAAGATTTAGGAAACTTTCATCATCAACGAAACTTTCGAGATATAGCAGCGTCGCCATGAATTTGTGAGTGCACGAGTCGAAGTGAGCTCGATTCTGTCAGTAATCGCAACGCGAAACGAAAGGGCCGAAATGGGACGAAAGAAACATCTGGCGATATACGAATATCACACAGAGTCTCGTAAATCCTGTTGGCTTAACCGTCCACTTCGAAGGCTATAAAACACGGCTATGCAGAGTAAAAAGCATCAGCGGAGTGGCACCGCGATAAACTGTCGAGACGTTTTCACCGCCTTCGTGTGCCACGCGCCTCCCACCCTATTTCCTATGCTTTTGATAAATCTGTGTATTTTTTCCGCCATGCTTTCTCCTCTTCCTTCCTCTACCTCCAGTCTCTCTCGTTCCACGTCTTTTTTCTCTTCGTTTCTTCGTTCCTTCTTTTCTGTTTTCCTCTCTTTCCTTTCTTTTCCTTTTTTTTTTTTTTTTTAAATAAAAACGACACTCCCCCACCCAGACAGGGCACGTTAGGTCACGAACATCCCCTTCATAACGATATTTATGCTCTTACGTCACGAGAGAAATATCGTACAACGAGAATCTTGCGAGAACGCTCGAGTGCACCGAACGGAGACCGTGGCTCAAATGTGCGCGCATGTGTTTGTCGCACATGAGTGTCCCGCATAGCGTAACACCACCATATCACGGGGGATGATATCACGTGCAAAAACAAGTCGAAAGTGTAGAATGAAATTCTTTCGTGTCCGAGGCTTGCCTTGCTCGAGAGAATTCAATTTCAAAATATGTTTAACGTGCGTAAACATTTGGCGCGAAAGACAGCTGATTCTTCTCACACGCAGTGAACAAGTGAAAAATGTTTGGTCGAAAGTGAGCCTCGTGCCGCTGATACTTGATAAATAAATTTTTAAATTCGATTTCCTCGGAAAACGGAGCGTCGAATTTTTCAGCTTAATTTTTCTCACTATTTATGCCGATAGCGTTGCGTTACAACGGTCACCCTGTATGCGAAAGAGAAAGAGAAAAGAGCGAACACACAGAAGCGAACAGTTACACAGGCACACAGGCACACAGTGGCGCGTTTTTGTCCGTGCGTTAATTAAACTCGAACTTGAGCGACCGACTAGTTGAGGGACCAGATGTAATTTTCCGCTGCGTGGTCTTTTGATCTCTCGTCTCGGTGCTCGAACGTATTTCGGTCAGTTCTCCGAGGCAATGCGAAAATATTTTGCAACTTTGGGAAACTCGGAAGAAACGAGTAAATGGCCTTCAACTCTGTCGTTTTCTCGTTGAAAAATCATCGAGTCGTCAAGGTTAACTGACGATGATCTGTACGACTTCGCGCCTAAACTAAAAGCTCTTCAGCGACACAGACATATATACACCATGACTAAGATTGTCGATCATTTAAGCTCGTGTAACTTTTGTGAATGAAGATCGTGCAATGATTTTCTTGAAAAAAAAAGAGATCATGCAGAGTTCGGCTTGATCTCATCTTAAAGCGTGAAGCTTTCATTTTGACAGTCGTGAGCTCGTTTCTTTTTACATGTGGCGCATGGTGGAATTGAGGAAAATTGTAAAAATTCAAACGTATGTAAAAACATTAAAAAACGGATTTAAACCATCAGTTTGAAGATTAAAGTACGATTTCTCTTCGCTATTTTATTCAACCATTTTGTCGTATAACAAGGTTGAAAACTCAAGAGATCCTAACATCTCGTCATTTAATCCTAAACGTTCATTTAATCCCAAAATTCAATAAAGCGATGGAAAAAATACAGCGAGCTCTAAGTGATTGTTGTAAAGAGAAAATTTGAATCTTCGAGACTATGGTGGATCTAGTCATGGAAAAAATTTCTTAACGTTTTAACATAAGCTTGAATTCTTGCAATTTTCGAGAGAGAAGTATCCTCACTTTCCTACTCGCTGCGCAATGTGAAATCATGTTCAAGAAAACAATTTGATAACTTTTAAGATAAAGGCTTCACGCCTTATAATGAGACCGAGTTACGCAATCTTCTTTTACGAAATTATGAAAATATCGACAATTGTCCACTGTCGTTGGCACAGTTGTGCTCTTCACTGTATGCGTACGTTCGTTGTTTTCTTTTTTTTTTTAATAAAAATTATTCCAAGTGAAAGAAGAAGAAAATGCTCGCTGCGGAAACCAAAGAACTTGCTGTCGATATAACATAAAAATAAAACGTAATCAAACAAAAAAATTGAATCATTTTTTCTTCACTTAAAAAAAAAAAAGAATGATCCCCGAAGAGGTACGACGAAATAAAACGGAATGATTTGACAGGCGGAATGAAATGGAAAATCATGTTCGTGAGAGGGAAATGCGGGTAGCCGGTGGAAATGATAATTGTTTTTGTTCCGAAAACAGAGTTGAAACAGCGACGACGATGGCGGAACGGTACACTTTGTTTCGAGGCAGGCCTTCGAGGCGCCGTATTTCACGGAATAAAGGGAAGCCATAATCGATCAGTCGGATGTTGAAAGCGGCCCCCGAGTAATTTCGCGCCAAGGTATATACAGGTCGACCTCCGCGAGGTAGCGGAGAGGCCAACTTGCACCATCGAACGCGCCGCCATCGTCGGGTCAAATGCAAAGAATCACTATTGCAACACGCTGCTGCCGCCGCATCTCGGCCAACTTTCTAATTTCTCAATTTCTCACTGTCAAAAAAAATGCTGTCAGTCTGCGCGAAATTACTTTCATTGCAAACCTTTTCGTCACGTGCCTGAACTTGGTTTTGAAAACGACTCCGTCGGAAACGTGATTTCTCGATAGCATTTTCGCATGAAGTATGAAAGTGGCGTATAAACCGAAGCCTTCGGGAGAAGAAGCCGGTTAGAGTTTGTTCGAAATCAATGAAAAGTCAGACACAGTTTCAGAAGAAGCTATCGGATCGTGTGAAGAATGAAAACCGCAATTCGCAGAGAAATTGTGTCGAAAAATATATCGCGTTTCGTCAGCGAAACAAACGATCAATACTTTCGTTCCTAAGGCCAGTCATAAAATTTATGAACAAAACTTCTGGAAGAAATGTTTCGTAGTTTTGAAAAATATTTCTTAGACCCATTTCGTAAGACGAAAGAATATATTAAATTTTGTACGCGGTGAAGGGAGTTCCGCGAACCTACTTTTTAAGAAGCAGGAATACACACACACACACACACACACACACACACACACACACACACACACAGTGAAATGAAAATATTTAAAAATTCGCGATCACAATCATCTGCCTGCCTGTGTTCTCCGATACGGTCGCGATACGGACACAAAGATTCCAAGCCACGTCGTAAATAAACGAAACATTTCCCACGTCGATCAGCCGGCCGAACATGCCGTTCACGAGAACAAATTCGAACGTCGAGCATCGATAAAGAGGAAAAGAGACAGAGAAGAAGAAAAAAAGTCGAGAGAAAAGAAATCAGGCCTGTCCAGAGGCCGGTCAAAGAGGAGAGTTAGCAGGCAACATTTCTCAGACGGTCAGGCGCGCAGCCATAATCAATCCGGTGGATGTTGAAAAGAGGCGCGAGCTATCTCGCCCAGGCGATCCACGATGGTTCCGAGCGTTCTCAGCGGGACGTCCTGCTCACGTATACCGATTCACATGACGGCAAGTCTAGAAAATCGCTCGGAAAATGGCGTCGTGGTCTTCTCATTCTCGAATTTTTCTCTCTCGTTCGGCAAAACCTCATAGAATTAACGATCGCAGCGAGACGCGTCTTTTTAATCGTCGAACGTTGTCTCGCCGGAAGCTCGAAAAAGAGCGATCGGTATCCGGTCGGTTCGTTCACGCACTCCCGGAGTCGTGATATTTTTACGCGATACGGAGAACCGATAGAATAATAAAAAGGATCCGACGGTTTATTTATCCGCGAAATTGTAATCGTTCGAAACTGTCTCGTCGTACTCGGCGATGAACGATCTCTACTTTCCGGTTTTTAAAAAAATACCAGCGTATAATATACAGTCTCGAGCCAGTTCCAATACGACTGCGACGAAATTTTTGAAATTGAAATTTCTCAATATTCAACGAAACTGACTCAATAAATCGCGAGACCAGAAGGCAACGCGAGTATAAAAATTTTAACCAGAATTGTATCAAACGGCAAGGTCACGGTCCCTGCTTCTCGGTTTAAAGAGAAAAAAAAAAAAAATACGAGTCACGTAATGCAGCCTCAAACGAGTGTTCCAATACGACTGTAACGATACCAGTGAAAAATTTTCGTCAATACTTCGCGAAACTCAGACACGAGAACAAGAATAAATCGCGGAACAAAACGCAACGCGAGCATGAAAAGTAATCAGACGACATCACTCGCGGCTGTTTCGGGATTTGTTCATTATAATTGCACACGTAATGCCGGTGGAAGTTAATCTGAATGACAAATGGCGAGAAGAAAGGGAACACGGGATGGATGGGAAGGATAAAGGGTGATCAAACGATCGCGGCTTCATCGCGGCGATCCTGTTAAATCATAAATCCGATCAAAATGGTAAAAATCCTTGCTATTTCCATCCAATTAGCACGCGTAATCCCTTTCTATTACCGAAAGCTTGGCTGCTGCCCGTCGTGCCGATCAATCGGCAGGAATCGATCGCGGAAGGAAGACACGGTTCCCGGCAGATCTGCTTTGCTCGCGAGAGAGAGTACGAAGAGAGAAAGAAAGGAAGAAACGAAGAAAACGAAAGAGATACGTGTTGCGCGCACACACGTATACACATACAGATATACACACACAGAAAGACGGAGAAACGGACAAAGTGAGGAGGCAAGGCGAGGAGCCATAATCGATCCGGCGTGCGCTGAAAGAAAGGAGGCGCGAGCTATCTCGCCAAAAGCGAACAAGGAGCAACGATGTCCAAGGCTTCAGGGATGGTGTTGCGGCCTCTCTCGCAGCGGGAAGTCCCAACCTCGTGCAGAGGGGACTACGTCGGCGTCGTTCCCGGTTAACTAGATGCCAGCCGAGATTCCACGGTGAAGGGTTGGACGGACGGAGGCCTGGTGGAGGTAATCATAAAGCTACGATACGAAGAGTAGACGCGAAAAGAAGAAGAAGAAGAAGAAGAAGAAGAAGAAGAAGAAGAAGAAGAGGAAGAGGATAAAACCGAAGAGAAGGAACGGAGGAGGAGAAAGAAGACGAAAAGATGGCTGCAGGGCTGCCAGTGCGGCCTGGAAACGTGTCAGTAAATTTAACCTAACCGAATGCCGGAGCATAAAGCGCTCCTTCTTTTTCTTTCTTTCGTCGCTTCTTCTTCGCTTCGTCTTCTACACGTCCAAGTTAGGGCCTGACTTTCTGCTGCTTGTCGTTACGTCGATCGCCAAAAAACGGGTTCACCCGTTACCGAGCCGAACAACCCGTTCACGTCTCCGAGAACCCGAAGTACAGAAATTTCCTCTCGCAAGCACGATCTTCCTCTCGCGTGGCGCGCGAAGAAAATAGGATCGGCCTCGATGGGATCGAGCGATGCTCCACCATCGTTCTTCCATCAGTAGATTTATAGACGGAACAATTTAACAAAGGTTCATTGTTAATTCACTCGCCGGCTGCACACGCCGTGTTTCCCCTTTCTTTCCCCACTCTTTCTTTCCTCTATCCGAGGAGGCTTCTCGTCGAAGGATAATTTATTCAGGCAATCGGAATTCAACCCAAAAACAGAAGAATCTACGCATACTGTTTTTATACCGTCGACGCATACCACCTTCGTCTCCTTAACTGCCTTCCTTCCTATAATTTTTACTGACCGATCCACACACAGAAAGAGAGAGAGAGAGAGAGAGTATACTACACGATATCCCTCCGTCTATCCGCTTAATGTTCCTCAGTCTCGACTTCCATCCACGATGCTTCGTCCAAGCAACCCGAATTACACAGCGCTGCGATCACGAGAGAGACCAGGCTGCTTTCGTTCGTTCGTTCGATCTCTCTGTTCGTAGATCCTTATCAAGCGAGACTGGATACTTCATCGACGACCTACGACGAAGGGGAAGCGAGTCTCGGCTGCTTCCCTCCGCGGCAAGGTCGGAGGTTGAACGCCGTTCGATCGACAGCTGCCACAAAGTCGCTTCTCCACCTCTTACGTGGGTGAGATTCCACGGCGAGTCACTCTCTCTCTCGTTTTCGATTTCGTTTTCTCTTTCGGCTGCTACGGCCGCTCCTACGGTGGAAAACGCAGCCGCCGATCCCGTGAGGAAGGGACTGTCGATATCCGGGCTGCCCTATCTGTTCCACCACGAAAAAAGTTCGTTGCCGCGCGCGAACCAACCGACACGGTAAGCGTGAGCGTCACGTTAATTCGTGAAAAAGTATGACGGCAAAACGCAAGAAGAAATCCTGAGATAAGACTTGGCAAGATTTGGCAAAGAAAGGGGATATCCCTCTGAATGGCAACAGACCGGAAATAATTAGACACCGACCGCTTTGATAGATAACGCAATTACCGATAATCTTCGATCCACTGCGTACACAGTGGCTCGCGAAAGTATTCCAACATTTTTGTGAGTTACGCGAAATGCTTCGAAATTTTCTTCGGCCGCTGCGATCAACGCGCCAACGATCGTTATTCCATTGGGTAAGGTTTCAAACCTGAGAATCTGAGAATGCACATTTTTTTTAAAACAACGAAACAGTTCGGGAGATAATTGCGAAGCTTCGAACGGGACACCCTGTGTGTAGAAGGCTGGCGGACAAAGTCTCTCGCGTCTTTGCCATCGGCATCGGCATCGGATAGTGATCAACAATGAAAAAAAGATGGGTGAGAAACGATGGAAGAGAAAGAGTGGAAGTGAAAAGGAACGTGGCCACAAATTTCGCGCGCTTTTAATTACTTCTCGTGAGAGAGCTCGCAAAGGCCTATCGATTTCCGTAATTGAGCCCTTCTCTCCCCCGACCCTTTTCACGCCTATCCAAAGTCTGTCCGTTCGTCTGTCCTTTCCTTTCTATTTGTTCTCCCCCGTCCCTTCGTTTTTCATTCCTTCACTCTCTCCCTTTCTCTCTCTCTCTCTCTCTCTCTCTCTCTCTCTTTCTGTCTGTCTCGACCGTTTTTTAATCCCTTTAAACCGCCCGAAGGAATAGGGTTTGCGGTTTGGCGTGTTTGCTAAATAAACGGGACGCTCCCACCTTTTTCGATGGTATCCGCAGAAAGACAGCATACGTTCGTGGTCCGTACATCGCGGTCCATTAAACGACTAATAAGAGATTCGACTAATTTAATTGATTCGATTAATTTACTTAATTCGATTAATTTAATTAATTAATTCTATTGGTTTGATTGTTTCGATTAATTTAATTAATTGGTACGATTGATTCGATTAATTTAATTGATTGGTACGATTGATTCGATTGATTCGATTAATTTAATTGATTCAATTAATTTGAATGATTCGATTAATTTGATTGATTCGATGAATTTAATTAATTGACTGGACTAATTTAATTGATTCGGTTGATTTAATTAATTAATTGATTCGATGAATTTAATTAATTGACTTGATCAATTTAATTGATTGATTCGATTAATTTAACTAATCGACTCGATCGATTTAATTGATTGATTCGATCAGTCGCTTAATCGGACCGCGATTCTCCACCTTCAACCTGAGAGCTACAGTAGCCTGCCAAAGTATTCGAACACTTGCAGACACCTTTCCCGTGAATGTAGTGTTATTATAACAGTCCTTTGTCCTTTCAACAGTCGATCGTCCTTTCGAAAAGCTTCTCCAAAAATTAATTTCAATTTTATCAATTGTGTCCGAGTATTCACTTACAAATATATATTAATAATTTACAAAATTAAATATCTTGTAACTATTTTCAGACTGATTTGTTATAACACTAGCTACTATATATTCATTACGTTTCCTTCAGTCACTGCATCCCACTATCTTTTCACGCGGTCCTCTCGATGGTGTATTTCCCCGAATTCCCTTCTCTCAAATCTCTATCCACTCGATCCCTCTTCTTCTCTGCTCGACAAGCCTCTTTGTTACGCGAGAGCTACCACCCTACACCTTCGCTGTCATTTCTCTCACGCGTACGCGCGCGTGTAACCTGCGTTATTTGTACGCGATGTCGCTCTGCTGCGAGATTAGGGAGAATGAAAAAAAAGGGGAGAGGACGGTAAAAGAGAGAGAAAAGAACGGGAATGAGATTCGTGAGATCGTGTTCGAGAAGGAGCACCCTGATCCCTACCAGAACTTCGTAACTCCTTTTGCATCCAATTAAGTCTCGCGCAATAACTTAGCTCACACCAACCGATGCCAGACCTCGTTTCTCCCAACACACCTAAATACGGTGTGTATATTCTGATTTCGAATTTCGGCACGGCGCAACTTCAGGCAAACTGGCTATATTTCAATTGGAATTTCCGGTAGGCCCTCTCGCACCCTCTCGATCGAGCAATAGATAGATCGGGGCTCGTAACGGTTCGGATTCAGAAAGAAGAACGCGAAAATTGATCGTAAAATTTGTCGATTGATGTCATCGCTAACTTACGATGCGATTAGATTGTCTTCTCTGATTTGATGTTCAGCAAAATCCATATAACAGGACGAGCCAATAATTATTTCGAATTAGACGATTGGTCTTTTACTAACTGAGACGTAGTTCCTAAATTAATACATACTTTAAAGTTCGAGGTCTTTTCACATTTAACGGCCCCGATGAATTTCGCACGCGTATCAGAATATCGATACAGAAAGTCAAATTTCGTGTATCGAAGATGAGTCAACAATTAAGCGATTCATCTTACGCTAATACGAGAAACGTAGTTCCTGAATTAATAAAATTGAAGAGTCTGCAATATTTAACATTTAATATTCGCTCCGATATTTAATTTTCTAAATACATTCGTGATAATTAATCGAACGTTCGCATATTCGAATCGCGTGTGAGAACTTCGTTCATTTCGTAAGCGTTTCGGGTCGAATATTATTATTTCCCGAGCGAGAGTGACTGAAGTCAAAAGGGAACACCGGCCAATATCAGGGAAGCCGTGGCTCCGCACTTCGGACATCGGCTAACACATTTCAGTTGCAAAAGCCGATACACAATATCGCAAGGAAGTTAGTAGGCCAGTTATTGACACTGGCGAGCCGCTTGCCATTATTACGAGCGTTCAGTCGAAATTCATGAATGTTCGATGCATCCGACTCCCCTGGTCCAAGGCTGACGCCGAAAATTTCCGCAGAAACTTCCGAGATTGCTCTGATCTCGAACGAAATCGTCGAAGACTTACGAAACTTCGAAACGAAATTGAGGTATTCACAGTATGATGAATTATCGCGCCACGAGATAGATCGAGATAACCGATCGTCCGAGAATTAATGACGCTTCGTTCTCTCTTTTCGATATATCTCGATGGTATTTCAATAATGTACACAACGAAACTGCACGGAACTATTCGACAGAGAGAGAAAGAGAGAGAGAGGGCGACGTGCATCGTCTTAAGATTAGAGTATTCCAAGTTCATCGTACGGATCGCAAGCGGAAGATAGTAGGTCAATTATCGGCACCTCTGGACCGCTGTTCACTACGAGGCAAGGGCATAGTTGCGAGAACCTCCCGTGCTGCAGTCAAGTCTCGTGCAATAATTTAGGGTACGCCGGATACCGATACTGGAAGGTCGCTCTCTCTCTCTCTCTCTCTCTCTCTCTCTCTCTCCTTGGCCCCCAAGAACAATATACGCTAACCCGCGTAGAATCTTATCCTTAATACCAAGGCTTAATGTACGCCACGTTGTACATACATATATCGATCTTGGAGGTCGGCCACTGGCTGGTATGCGCCAGCAATCTCGTAAATTCGTGAGAAAGTTAATTAAACGACCTTCTGACCGCGGGCTACCGCGAGCGACGCCGTAAACGTACGAAGTCATTCGGTTATGTGAAAGATTAACGACGCGCGAAGCGTCCATCTCGAAGCCTAGGGAGCCTTCGGACAGTTCGAATTGATGGATTTTTGGGAAACTTCTTTCGTTTCGTCGACGATGATTACATCGATGGAAAAGTCCTGGAATTACTTTCGACATTCGAAAGCATCAGGTTTGCATCGAATCTGCACGTGTAGGAAATGCAATGAAATTTCTCTCGAGTCTTCGCTCATCGAGTCGTTAATTAAGGCAATGTTTCGAACAACAGGCAACCTTTAAGATCAACATTGTTAAGATCCAATGCATTCTGTAAATACAAATAACGTAGAGAAAAATGAAATTATTCTTATGTGAAAGATTAACGACGCGTGAAGCGTCCATCTCGAAGCCTAGGAGCCTTGGACAGTTCGAATTGACGTATTTTGGGGGAAAAATCGCGGAAGGGAAACTTCTTTCGTTTCGTCGACGATGATTACATCGATGGAAAAGTCCTGGAATTACTTTCGACATTCGAAAGCATCAGGTTTGCATCGAACCTGCACGTGTAGGAAATGCAATGAAATTTCTCTCGAGTCTTCGCTCATCGAGTCGTTAATTAAGGCAATGTTTCGAACAACAGGCAACCTTTAAGATCAACATTGTTAAGATCCAATGCATTCTGTAAATATAAATAACGTAGAGAAAAAAATGAAGATCGCCCGAGAGAAACTTCGAGCATCATGTTCAAATAAATTCCCGTTAAAAGGTCCGAGTACTCTCAGGATAAATCTCCTGAAACGAAAGCTCCTCTGAAATACGATTGATCCTTGAAGCTTTTGAGCGATGCCGTAGCAACTACCACCAGCGTTTTACGCACATCTGTATTAATGCCAGCGAATAACACGGTTCCTTTTCCAATCCGAATTGGCTTTTAATTATGATTATCCACGTAAGCGTAAATACAGGGCGCAACAATGCCTCGCGAGTGCATCCGCGAAGTTTGAATAGCGGATGGAATCGCGGTTGGAATCGCGCTATTAACGCTGATGAACGAGCAACGGCTTAGCCCGATTCTTTTTTCTTTTCTTTTTCTTTTTTTTTTTTTTTGCTGTCAATAAAGTTGGCCGGCTGACAATGAGAGGCAACGAACTCGTACAGCTGGTAACTGACCGCGAAATTAACCTCACTTTAGAGAGGTATGCGTGCTCGCTCTCTTGGTGCGAGCCACTTTGTGTTATTTATCAGCTGCAACATGGTCCACGAAAGTCGGTTGTAATTAGGACAGATTGGCGTGACGTTCCACGGAAAGGCAAATAAAACGTCTCGTGATAAGAATCGGCCCCGGTTTTACGAGACACGCGTCGCGATCATCGTCTTCGTCGTCATGGCCGGTGTTGTTTCGCAGCTCGTCCGTTTTAAATGTCACGTTGTTCACAGGGATCAAATCGCACGATTATCAAAACTGTCGCAATACGTATCAAATCGTCGCGCGTCAATGAGGGGACGCGCGGATGAGACGAGATTGAATTTTGTTAAACCTCGCGCGTGCCGTGGGATCGCGTAGACAAAAAGAAAGGGGAGAGGGAGAGAGCTGGAACAGTCGAACTCGGACGTGAACGTGTTGAAATTGAAATCATGACGACGACGTTTTCGCGGGGAATTAAACCGATCGGTTTCGCAAGGCACGCAGGAGAAACGCGTACATGTAAGTCGTTACGTCGCGTACGTCGAACGAAATTAAATGCAGTCGGAGCCAATTTATTTGCCACTTTGCTCGTGAAAGCCCCCGCTGACACTGGCTGGTTACATACTCGTTATTAGAGACAGACACGATAATGACGAATGTGAAAACCGGTTCCGACCGAGTCTGGCCGAGTCTAGGAAAAGCAGGCCGAATATGGTCACTTTGCATCCCGTGCCAAAACTAATTCAAATTACCCGCGCCCCCACGGGAGCCTCCCTGCGCATCATTTTCCTCGACGATGAATCTCGCATTGAAGGTGGTTTGATTACTCTCGCGGACGGATCAGCTGTTCGCGTATCGTGCACATCCGGTTTTTAATACCACAGAGGGAACAATTTAAATTAGCATGTACTCGCTAATTCTTTTCTTTACGTCGTTAACTGGCCACCACGTTTCACATAAAGCACGTTGAATTTAATTTCAACAACTAATTAACGAACGAATTAATTTCAACAGCGAAATTAACGGCACGACAACTGATGCGATTTTCAAGTTGAAGACGAAACGTCTTCGCGTGGTTTTGCAGCCGTGAATTACGTTACCGTTGTTTCTTTTTCTCCAATACAGACGCTTGGAAACGTAAATAACACGCAATAACAATAACGGCGCAACGATAACTCTGAAAGATATTAAATTCGAATAATTTAACGTTTATTTTCGTTTCCACCGTCCACTTTGCTCGTGTAGAATGTATAAAACAACGAGTGCACAAATTTCTGCAAAAATTAATTATCACAGTAAATACCTCGAGAAATTCAACAACAACACGAATGAAACGAAGTCAAAAAAAAAAAAAATAAAATCGTAATGAAATTTCCGCTTTCTGTAATTAACAACGGCATCTCTCAGTATCATTTTCTTCCTTCCTTCGTTTTCTCTCTTTTTTTTTTTAAATAATCTCGTCCGCATTATTTTGATATTCCGGGAAAAGCAGGATATTCGAAATGACTCACAAACGGGGCAGCCACGAATTCGGACGGCAGACACGACGCAGCAGCACGGTATAATTCAATAATCGTGTTTCCGTCTACGTGACTACTAAGATAGAACAGACAATTCCTGCGTTAATTAGAAAGGCCATTCTCCGCGGTGCTCTTAACGATCGTAATGCACAGTGTCAGAGATAGAAACGTCAGATGAAGGACGTCGAGCAATCCATCACCGAGCCATTTACTATCAGCGCGATTAGTCGTGGAGCGTGGAAATTCGTCGGAAGAAGAAAAAAAAAAGAGAAGGAGAGGCAGAGGAGAGGGGACAACATCGGTTCCCTCGGTTGTTTAATTGAAGACCGTGCTACGCGCGGTCGCTACTTTGCCCCCGACTGATATGCATAATGAGGTCATTTGGTTAAATACAGACAAAACAAGCCGATAGCCGTTTCCCCTTAACAAGAAACCACCCACTGCTTTGCATCGAAATTGTCCCTGACTTCGTGCTTACTGCCATCCTCTATTGGCCCGAGGAAATCGTGCAAAATTTCTTTCGTTCTTTCGTTTCTTTCTCTCTCTCTCTCTCCCTCTCTCTCTCTTTTGCTTTGTTTGCGTTAATTTTGTCACCGAGCGTGAATAGTATCTTGGTGTCAAAAATTCGCAAACGTACCATTCGAAAAACGAGGAAATACGTGACGCAGCGTAGGAGAGAACCCGATCTCTATGAAGAATTCCCAACTGGCAATTGAGACAGCGTTAAAACGCTCGAAGATAAATTGTATAGAAAGTAAGGAAATCCCTAAAACGTGACGGAATAACTCGCGCGAGCTAGACGGAGCAATCTCGAAGGGAGGCGCGCGCGCGCGAGACTATTTTCCGTGACTTGTTCGTCGTCGTCTGACTGCTACATCCTGGCAAAGTACGCTCGCGTAGCGTAAACAGATTAAGAAGAAGTTTCGCCGCGTAAACAAGAGGATTCGTTCGTGTGGCTGTGCCAGGACACGTCGTCGAGTTTCCGCGCGAGGCCTCGATCCACCCTCGCGATTGACGACTTCAACTCGAAGGTGGTGGTCTCCTCTTCGCAAATTTCCATGTCAGGGCCTTGCTCGCCTACTTTCCCCCTCTTGCGCTGTCCGTAAAGTCGGTTCCCTCCGGCAAACAGCAATGCATTTTGATAGCCTATTGTTAAAGGAATGACAGGAGAGAAAGAGACAGAGTGAGTGGGGAGGGGGAGGGGAACGTGGCACACAGAAACCATCGAAAAGTTTCGGTGAGAGGGCGTTTCGAAATGGAGACATAACGGCAGAGTTTGCCTTATTCATGAGTTCCATGGTATCCATGCCATGGTATAACTGATGGAAGACGGGGTTGTAAGGCCACGATGGCCATGTACCAAAGTTGTATCAACGAACGGCCTCAGTCCTCATCGCGTAACGATGATAATATGCTACGTGCCTCGTGTCTGAAACGACAACTACCCGAACTGAATACAGTCTCCTGTAATCATATATCCCCCCTCCCTCCATCTCTGCCTGCCTGCCTGCCTGCCTGCCTGAATGCTGCTTGTTCGTCTGGCCTCGACATCCAGTAGATGCCTCGACACCCACTTCGTACGAATCTTCACCAAGCCATGACCTTTTACGAGGCCACGATGCCCCTCCCCTCTGCCACTCGACTTCACTCGCTCGTCTCCTCTCTGTTGCTTCTCTTTACGAGCACTCGATCGCGTCCTCGTCGTCGTCGTCGTCGTCGTCGTCGTCGTCGTCGTCGTCTGGCGAACCACGACGGCCAACAACGAGAGATCCGGCACACGCTATAGGAGGAGCTCGTTCGGTGATCTCGATAGCACCGAGAGAGATCGCCAGAACGGTACTGTATACGTCGAGTATCACGATCGGTCGTCGATCCTCGATTAGACCGAGAAATTGCTCTCACCGACTCTTTTACTCTCCGCTCATCTATACACCGGGACTCTATCCACCCTTCTCCTCTTCTTCTTCTTCTTCTTTTTCTTCTTCTTATGCTTTAATTACGCGCATGCTTTTTTAATGAATTGAACTCTTTGCTTGCATGGAAGGGATAATTGAATGAACCCTTTTGACTATCGACGAGTAACAGAGCCTAGGCAACGATATTCTCACAGACGTGTAAAAACATCCGCGTTCTTTCAGCCTGGATTTACGTTTGCTCGTAATCAAATTCGGCACAGTCCGTTTTCCGACGTCTTTGTAATGCAGGCTTGAGTTACGTTTGAGCTATGCGCAGACTAAGCATAGGTTAGATTAGATTGGATCTGAATCAAGACTAGGTTGCTCGTTAAGCGAATAGCAAGATTGCACGTGTCTCTAGACGCAGGGCTTTCGACTTACAAATTAGATTAGCTTTGATTTAAACTGACTGTACTATCGAACATCGCGTTCTGTATCTGTGTTTAGAAACCTCGCAGTTTTCTCAGCAAAGTACGTTACTTCGTTGCGTTGGAAAAAAATCTGCGTGGAGTTTAACGAACTTCACGTCGACGAGAAAAATCGTCGCAACAATATCACTGCAAATCAAAAAAAATCTAATATCTGTCGAATGAAAAACTCCGAGATAGATAGCTCCGATATTTGAGAAAGAGAAAAAAAGAAAGGGGAGGGGGGAGGAGGGGGAATACAGACGTACCAATATTATTCTGACCTATATTTGCCTCCAAGAAATCCTTCATACGTGAAATAATAAATTGCGCAATCACGATCGAACGTTAAAACGAGAAAAGAAAGAAAATGAGAGAAAAAAATCTTTCAGAGATCAAGGAACTCTGCCCGTAGCAGCGAATAGCGATACGATCGCGTTGCGCGATCCTATCGTTTTATTTTATTAAAATCCCGGCACACTTCGCCCCTCCTACTCCCCCCCTTTCTTTTTTTCTGTAAATTTGCTCGATAAAACGAAAAACGCGTGAACGTGATATTCTCACGGGGGAAATTAATTCCCGTGGAAATTTTTCCCGTTTTTGAAGGGGCAGAGATTTCAATAATAAACGGATTTGCGTCGGATAGACGCAACGTGAATGCAGTATGTATGCCAGACGCGTTTGAATATTCCGAGACCCTGGAAGCCGCGGTATCGGCCGCCTTTGATCGCATAAAATTTTCCTAGCCCTCCTGAGAAAAATCGACCCGGTGTGTCGCCTGTGCCCGCAGCACACGCTCTAAGGTAAGGTAACTCACAGAGAATAACAGCGTTTAGTAATTCGTATTCCGTTCCTGTCTAAGGATTTTTAGGACGTTCGCGGCCTAGGTGGGTTCGTTCTTAGTCACACGTCGGTAAGGGAATCGGTACGTGACATTAAGCAGTAATGCCACGTGGCACAACGTCCACACAGCACGGAACTTGAAATAGTATTACGGTTGGTCCCACGTCACGCTACTACCGCTCTTCTCTCTCTCTCTCTCTATCTCTCTATTTCTATTTCTGTCTTCATTTTTCTTCATCTATCTATCTCTCTCTCTCTCTCTCTCTCTCTTTCTCTCTTTTGACCTGTCCACTTTCAAACAGCCTCATCCCGAATGTACAGTATAATATGTCACGGACCGTATGAAACAAAGAACAGTGGGGAACAACCAGAAAGGGAATAAAATTCCTTTGCGTGAATTTTAATTGTCCGTTTGGTAACAAAAGAGAAATGAGTACCGACGAAACAGAAGGTTAAAAAAAAAAAAAAAAAAAAAAAGTGGAAAAAAAGATATTAAAAAAAAGGGGGGGAGGGGGACACGACGTATGGACAGCAGGCGAGAGAGGTACAAACTGTCGATACCGCGCACGGATATTCTCTTCCACAATATTTTTCCTCCGTTCTCTCTCTCTCTCTCTCTTTTTCTCCCTCTCCTCCCCTCCCTTCGTATATGCGTGTTTTGTTTTTTCTTTCTTCTTCTCTCTCTTTCTCTCTCTCTCTCTCTCTCTCTCGTTTTTTTTTGTTGCTTTATTTCACAGTTTAATTTATAGAGTGGATAACTCGAGCCTCTCGGACATACAATGACAAGTCCGAAACGCTCGAAAAAAAAAACGGAGTGGAAGTTGTTTACTATAAAACGGGTTGACCAACCTGTGTTTACTTTCGACGACCGAAGAGAGAAAAGCGAGAGAGAGAGAGAGGAAAAAAGTGAAAAATGGTTTTTCCAATATCGCCGAATGATCGCGTATACCGGGGCCCGGCGCGCGTGAAATTTATCTCATCCCGCCGCGCGTCCGCAGGCCTCAATAAATAGATCTCTCGATATTCACTCGATTTTAAATGTAAATAGACCAAAAATCACGAATGCTCCTCCTCTGCCCGGTGGCAGCGGCGCAGCTCTTTGCGAACCTACGAGAGCGCGAGCACACAGAATCTGTTAAAACAGATAGCGCGTAGGTAGTTCGCGACCTAAATAGACGAGTACTCTCCTCCTCCACCCGCGTGCGGACCGCGTGTACCTTGCCTAATTCCCTAGCGACTGGCAAATATGTGCTTCTAATTACCATCGATATTAATTACGTGTTTGCCAGCGCGAATCATTTTATTAGCGAGACGCGTGGAAACTCGAGCTGAATTTCCGCGTGACCGGCAACCGGGCGATGCTCGTGCGACTCTTTCTCTCTCTCTCTCTCTCTCTCTCTCTCTCTCATCCGCGATCGAGAGAAAGCGAAGCTAAAAGGCAGAAAGTTCAAACGATCGCCCCCCTTTAATCGATTAAACGCGCGATGTTCGCACGCGTCGAACGACCCTAATGAACGTAGGTATCGCCTCTTCTCTTTACCCTCCTCGGAAGCAAGAAAAAAGTAGAGAGAGAGAGAGAGAGAGAGAGAGAAGAGGAGAAATGGAAAAATCCGCGATAGGCTGACGTTTTCACAATTTGTCAGGAATTCATTTCGTTCTTTCGTCGGTCTCAAAGAGACGCGAGACCACAGGAGGGAAGATTAAAGTTTTTCGAGAGAAAAAAAATGGTGCGCGTGTATGTGATGCCTATACGTGCGTGTGTGGTGTATATGATGGCTAGGTCGGCGGAAATTGCGTGTGCATCGATGGGGCACCAGAAAGGAACGAACCCGAGCGAGTTGTATCTCTCGCAAAGAGGCGAGAGCAAATTCAAAAGACGCGGTTGCCGATACGACGCCTGATAAACCCGATACGAAGTCACGTGACACACGCGTTTTTTTAAATACTGAAAAATACGCCTTTCTTGTCGAACGATACTCGCAGCTCGCCTCAAAGCAACTGTTTTTACATCCATCGTTTGTTTCCTTAAATTTCCATTTTATGTAGGTACGATAAACGTTCCGTATTCTCTCTCTCTCTCTCTCTCTCTTTCTCTCTCTCTCTCGTGACGTTTGTTGAATCTCAAAGCCTCCACCACGTTTTTTTTTGGTATTCCAAACTTTCCAAAGTCTTCGACGTGTCGAAACAGCTGATTTCAAATTCAAATCCTCCCTTCAAATTTATAAAATTCTACGCTAATTAAATCGAAAGGAAGGAGAATCTTTATTATTAATTGGACAGATAGCTGGACAATTTAGACAGAAGTTAACCATTTGCACTCGACTGTTCTTTCTGAGGGGACACATTGTACTTAAATCTAGCCAACAGCTCGCTTTTTTTATAATTTGCTGATATTGTACAAACGTATATTTTTATAATATAATACAGACATATGTGTAATATCTGAAACAGATGCCTAGAATGAAAGTTGCAATAACAACGTAAGAAGAACAAAAGAATTTGGAGAGGAAGAAATTTTTCAAGACAATCCTCAGTCAATTGACACACAATTGGAATCATTCACGTAGAACTAGACTTTGCTCATTACGAAAGTTTAAAATATAAATGGAGGATATTATTTTCCCGAAGATTGAAACTCTTGTACATTATACTTGCTCTAAGTAAACCTGCAATGCACGTTGACGATTGCTTCGAATTTAAACGACATCACACACGTTTAGAAGTACGCAAAATTTCGTGTTAAATTTTGAACGATTATTTCCAATGCTGTATCATTTCGTGATGCTTCGTAGAATAAATTGCTGGTAGACGATACAAGAGAAGTTTGTCGAGGGTTAATATGAGAAATATTCAAGGTGACAATTGATATCAACGAGGAACACCGGTACGAACCGTAACGAAAGCACCAAGCGCGGCCAAGAGTGATTTCATTGTTTTCCCTGGTTTTTTGACTAGAGGTTTATTGCATGCGCCAACTTTGACAGAGGTCTTTATCCGACGAAACGTGGGGCATTTATCGCATAGCCCTCCGACAGCGAGCAGTCTCTCCCGCGGCCACAGCTTTTTAACAATGTCCCGAGCGACTTACAATCAGCATTTCGCTTTGAAGTAGCCCGCATACTTATCGCCTTGATTGACGTCCCCTTTCCTTTGCCGCGGTGCTACTAAGCGAGAAGCACATTTACATGAAAATAAAATGCACCTTGTGCCTTGTGGGTCTGGCCACGAAGATAAAGAATAGGAAAGGGAGAGAATGATCGAAACGAATTCGGCTGGAAATTAAACCCAAACAACGAAAATGAATACCGTTCAACCGACCCGCTTACTAAAATTGCACAGCTTTTTTCTAACAAGAAAATTCTATTATTTGGTTTTTACTTCTCCATACTTCTCCAGGTATCCACGATCCAATCATCCAGTAGTGAAATTATCGTGAAAAATTTCAAGCATCGAAAATACGAAAGTTAAACGCCAATTTACCTGCTTTTAAGGATTAAAATTCGAAATCTTTCGCGAGAGAACTCTTGGAAAAGGGGATCGAATCCCCCTTCCTTGCGCGATCATGTTTTATTGAAAAAATTGTTGGAGAGAAAAAACGGCACTGTCCCGATAAGATGAAGTAGCGAGAGAAGTGAAGGAGAACAGAATACTTGAAATAGAGGCCATCGCGGTGACTGATCATGTTTTCTTATCAAGCCTCATCTAACCTTTGAATGAATATATAATACAGCTCATTTCTATTCCATCTAACTGACGCAAAGAAATTGGTTTCAAGATTGGAATTCCTTCCATTCGAGGATCAATGATTCTGACTGTTAGTTAGTCGGATTTTTAATTTTAAGACTTGCTGATAGAGTTAGCAAAACGATCGAAACGACCAATTTATGATTTGTCACAGCAATGTATACCTTCAGAGAATCGAACGATCTATCGTAAAATAATATTTAAGTAGAAGCTTGCGTTCTTCATCGCATTATAAATATTTTTTTTTTCTCGCTGTTTCTTGCACTTTAATTTCTCTGTTACAAATTTACACATCCGCCATCGGCTGTGGTGTAACTAATATTACGTTCAATTTGCATCGAATTTTAAAGTTGTTGCCATAGGAGACAACATTCGAGCGAAAGGTGTCTCGCAAGTGAATCTGCATCCCAGAAAAGAGATGTTCGTCGCGATTCACCGGATAGCGAAAGGTACGAGCATACACGATCGATCTTTAAATAATAAATCCGAAACCTGCCGGTCGGAAAATTATTTAACAGCCGCGAATGTTTGCCTGTCCTTTGCATAATGAATAAGCAACTCGTGGAAACGTCGCTCGCGATCCTGTCATTAGCTTCTATTCCGTCGGATAGCGTTGAACAATTGAAATATTCAGAAGAGAAGAAGCTAGACTCGACGACGAAACTGAAATGATCGCGAATCCTTCGCGGTTTGCGAAATATCCAGGGGGAGGGGGGAAAAAAGAAAAAAGAGAGAGAGAGAAACATTTCTCGTCGAAACTTACTGTTCTTCCAAACAATCCGAAGAACGACTCGACACAGTCGCTCTCGATCTGCCGACGAAGAAGGAAGAGAGTGTGCAGCGAACCGAAGAAAGACATTACCGAGGCCGCGCGCGCTCGCTGAATAAACGTATTGTCGCAGCCCGGTTGCGAATAATAGTACAAACAAAACGATTATTACGATGGCCGAAGGTTCGATCGAGTAAATAGCAGCCAACAAACTTATCGTGGAATCGTGATTCGCGATCGCGCTTTGCACATAATAGCCGTCATACGGCCGGCTACGACGCTGAAAATAACGCGGAAAACCGCATGCAGAAACCGCGCGCACGCGTGTGTGTGTGTGTGTGTGTGTGTATTGTCTGACAAATATAGTCGCGGCCGTAGGACGCTGCACTTATATATTTACATATCATTCGCGTCGATCGCATTGTACGATACGTACGGCCACGGTGTTTCGATGTTAATTTATAGCCGTTGATTTTATGATCGCGACGATAGCGACAGCGAGGAGCAAAAGAATTTCTAATCCGGTCGAGCAGCGATGCGTGCAAACAGACGAGCGATATTTATTTCGATTAAACGCGTTATGTAGGTAACGAGACAGATTCACTCGTGCTGGCAGGTTTCATAAATCGTCGAATCACCGTGTCCCTGGCACTGTTAGTCAAACCGTGTCATTTATTACGACACGGGCCCAGTCAGAATCGCAATATTAATTATCAGCCGGGCTGCGTGATTTTTACGTTTGTACGTTTGTAGGTAAATGTTTTCGAGACGCGATAGCGAATAGAGCGAAATGCGCGTGATGTGCAGAAGATGTACGAGAGAACACCGTAGAGAAATCGGTATATCGATTTCTGTGCTTGATCATCGTCGATAATCCCGCTGTTGTGGACAATTCGCGTTCTTCTTTCGCCTCGATCATCTCCGCTTCGACTCGCGAAATTTAATTAAAAATCATGGAAAAAAAGAGAAAGCTGAGTAGCGTGCGTTTTCTCTAAGCTACAACAGGAGGACACACACATACACACGACGTCGCTTATCAATCGAAAGAATCAGTCGAAGCGTCGAGTTAAGAAAAGGGAAATCGAAAGCTCGTGAAAGCTGCGACGACACGGCCATTAGTCACGGTCTCCTTCCAGAGAGGCATTAGCTCGCCCGTTGTTACACACGCCGGGCGAATTTCGGAAAGGTTCGACCGGTTCCGAGAGCGAAACACAAGCTCATACGTCGTGACAACGGGACAGTCGCGAGCAAGTGTGGATGTAACCGGCGTGTGTGGGTGTAACACGTGCTGACACACGAAGCCACACACGTACGGATACGAACGAGGAGGTACACGAACGCGCGAGCTATCTAGGCTGAACCTTTCGAGGTTGACTTCTTGAGACACTGAAGCGGAAACACGAGACGTATAGAGCATGGGCTGGCTCCACGAGGCGAGTTAATCCCTTGAGACAACTGGGAGCCACGGCGTGGAATGGGAATACCGAGGGAAACCCGGTGGTGTATTCTCACTCGCTACTCGACAATGTTATTATTACGCTCCCCCGTCCGCATTACGCGGATAATTTATGTCGGTCTTTACGTATAGCGTAACGCGCGCCAACTTGTCCTTTTCACGTGTACGCGGCAGGCACGTACCCGTGCGCGCGTAATGAATGCATATAATGCTCACCCATCGTCGTAATCATTCACTCGCCGTGATAAACACTCGAATGTTTCGCCAACCCCATTCTCTGCCATTTCCAGTGCCCAGCCGCCTCTGCATCCAAGGGGACATCTTCGAAACGTTCGATTCCCCTTAAAATCGCTCCGTCGCACTTTCTCGACAATTCTGAAATTTTACGAAAGGAAGCGAAAGAAGCAAGTGAATTACAACGATTCGTAAAAAAAAAAAAAAAAGAAAAGGAAAGAAAGAAAAAAAAGGGAGGATATGTTTACCTTAAAGATCTACATGGTTGAAGAATTCTGGTTGTTATTCGACCTGGTTGTTCCGCGTTTACCTATCGTTACCGGCATCGTGTACCCACCGCGATTACAAGCGCGGACAATTAAAATTCTCTCAGCGTAGCGGGATCCCCGCGTACGTAAGACGAGCCTTTTCCACCTATTCGTACGTTCGCCTACTTCCTTTGATCCACTTGGAGAGCGAGCGAATTTATTCGAACTCGTTCCGGCCGTGGCGCCCATACACGCGTCTATTTGCGGACGCAACAATAATTCTTATCCGGCGGTGGAACAGCCGCCGCCGGCTGCCACCACGCGATATTATTTCATGTGCTTAGGCGTCAACGGAATCGTAAATAGTCAGACGTCAGACGTCCCGAACACCACCCATCGTCGTCGTTTGCATCGACTGTGCCCTTACCGCGAATCGAGCGATAAAAATCGAGCAATCCCCTTCTCTGCCACCTGCACCGAATACCCGCAACTACGTTCGACGTTACACGAATCATGCCAATCGTGCATAAACTGTGCACGAGAAGAACGAAGAAAAGAATTTAATTCAATTCAATGGACATGATCACGCGAGATTGAGTATTCTAACTATCTTGCTTCAGTTCTAATGCAGGTTTATCGCTGCGAATATTAATTTAATAACTGTGTCGTTTGGTATCGTCGAGCGATTAGTTACCTCTAGATCTGATTTAATCGTATACATAAGTGGGAATTTCATCTGTTCTACGCACTTTTTAAGACACTCAGGTTCCTCAATTTAACCATCTACGGGCCGAATAATTTTCTTGACTGTAAAAAAATTTGTGTAACGTAAAATCGACAAATATCTATAATTAATACAGATTAACAATGAATTCAGCAGTTTCAATACGTTTGATTATAACGAATAATAAAATTGACATTTCAGGATAGAGGTGATAATTGTTATCAAGAGTGTTACTGGTTAATAAGGAGACGATTGTACAACAAGACGTACACGCCATCTTGTGCAAAAAAGTTCAATTATTTAATAAAATATCGATATATTGGTATGCGACTTGAAAGTTACACGGGCCGATGAAGAGTATAATTCTTAGTCAGTGCCGTAAGTATTGCTTCTGTTATTAATCGCGCGAAACGATTAAATCCAAATTAACCGCGCGGCGAGTCCTCCGATTTTCTCGGTTTTCTCAACGAACAAACACGAGTAATCGCGAGTTCCTCCGCAAGTTCGCGCGATTCGTCGATTCGCGGAAATTCGACGAGCGCGACCGCGCTATTGAATGACGACCCACTTACGCGAAGAGGTTAACCATCCTATTAACCGAAGGTCGCAACACAGCGGTTTTAACGCGTTCCGCGGCGACTGCCAACGATCCTCTCGACACAGCAGATCCTCTCGCGAAGCTGTGAACCGTCTGCTGCAAAGAGTGGCGTGAATCAATCGCCTATAAATTGCAAGTGAGCTCCTCTCGTCTCCTCTCGAGCGAACAAGCGACTTTTCCACGCGAGAAAGCGCGCGTTTCTCAAGCGATCTTCCCCGCCCCCGACGAAGAGAAACCGCGCGCGCGAAAGAGAAAGAGAGAGAGAGAGAGAGAGAGAGAGAGAGCTAACCAGTGCCTTTCGTAGCCGTATAATTCGCCCGTGTTGAATGTAAATTTATCCCCTCCCCCCCTCCACCCTCCCCTCCTCATTCCCGAGGGGTTACACCGTCCTCGTCTGCGGCGGTCCGCTCGCGTGACTATGACCACGGCCACGAGCGAATTTATACTGAAACCACCAAAACGTGACAACGTGAGCGGGGAAACGTTGCTGACGACTAGCGGACGACGGAGGAGGGCACCGGACGCGTCTTAAATTCACATTAAACATTCATCGGGACCAGAGCTCGCTGACAGGAGGCCGATGGAACGGAGATACGGGCATTCCTGATCGAGCTAATGCGATACCGAAAACTGGTCGAGGTCTTTCGGAGTCGCGCCCCGGGACTTTTTCTTCTCTCTCTCGGCTTCTCTTCCCTTCTAAACCTACTCTGACCGCGCGCTCTAAAACGCGCGTTTTCACGTGACTCGATCGCAACAAAAAAAAAAAAAAGGAAAGAAAAAAGAAAAAAAGGATTTCTCGTCGTTCGCAGCCACCAGGAGTAAAAACCGGCCTCGTTGGAAATATATTTATTTTGCAGCGGTCTGTGCTTTTCTTTCGCCGACGTATGTATGTACCTTGCTTGTTGCCACTACCGGAAGCAGAGGTGAAATAATAGAACCGGTACGGGATAATTCGACCACATTAAGGGAATATTGTTTAAATTTTTGCATGTTCAATTTGCCAGTGGGGATTGCCTTTGCCTTTGCAACGAACGAGGATTTTTTATGGAAATTCGTGTATCTTGAGAATTTCATTAAGAAGAAGAAGAAGAGGGTCTTGTTCGATAGAAAATTATTTTACCCATCGAATGTTATAAAAAGCATCGTTGCCTTACAGTTTGCGCAATGTTGCACTTAACACATTTCTCACAAATACGAATGACAACACTAGACTGAACGTTTTACAGATCAAACAACTGTGTAATCGAACTAATTTAGCAATTTTACCTAATTTCACCTAATTTCCATCGAAATTAAATCGCCAAAAAAATGACGAGATTTTCTACCTCTGCAACTGTTTTTCAAAAGGATATTCTACTTCGAAGTACGAGCAAAGGTATCCCAAAATACCGCGCGATATTCCGTATTTTCAAGATATTAAATTTTTTTGGAGGACGTCTCTAAGATACGATGTATAAAATTATTCCGAGATCGTCCTATAAATACAACAGTGTCCCGCATTGCTGTACAGGACATCCGGGAATTGGTTAGCGAACAAAAGAATCGAATAAAGATCCAAGAAGAGACGCCCGGGTTATATTATGAAATTTTCGGGTGAATTTAGAAGAAGCTGCAAAAAAGGGTAGCGGATATTTTCGCGGTGAAATGGAGATTGAATGAAGCCGTTTCGCCTGAAATACCGGCACTAAAAACTGGCATGTACGTATCCCTTCGTCGATTTATCCACGTATGATGCCGGCCGCGGTGTAATTGATACAGGCACATCAATACTCCAGCGAAAATGCCAAATAACTGGCCGATGCCTTTGAGCACCCGCATGTTTGAAGCTATTGAACATTGATTCGATATATCGCTCGCCGCTGTTAAAATCACTCGAAAATGGAATCACGGAACGTGCATTGATATTTCAGCATTTAGCTACGAATATTTCCTCCGAGATAAAACATAACAGCGCATAGCAGTATAATGGACAAAAGCATCGGCGGCTTTTATGGAATAACTTTCTTGTTCTTTCTACCAAAAAAAAAAAAAAAAAAAAAAATTATACAATACCGATTCCAAAGAATCGTGGTTTCAGTTTTAGACAAACACGTTTCCGTCACATTTCACGGAATCGCGGAGTGTTCCGCTCTCGACAAGAAGCAAAATGCAATCTAGCGTCGGTAGACTTTCGTTCACCGCTCTGTGTCTGACGAATTGCGAGATCTCGTAAGAATAAAACGTAAAGCGCCGCGATATAAATCGTTCCCATGGCGGCCATCTCGAAATTAAAACCGGCGCGATAGCTTCAAAGCGACTACAAGTATATGTATATACGCCGGGAATGTAATAACAACGACCAATATCTCGACAGAAAATAATTCTTGATATGGATGAGCGAATAAGAAACGGACCGTTTCGTGTGTATATATGTATGTATGTATGTATGTATGTATGTATATGTATGTACATGTACATGTATATGTATGTATATATATATATATATATATATATATATATATATATGTATTATTCGTTTCATGGCTGAAACCTGGACGTTCAGAGAGTTGTTGGAACTCCTCGTGTTGGATAAAGCCTCGCGTCCAAGACGACTGAAGCGTGTAATGACGAGACGCGAGTCGTATGTACGTATCACGCTTGGAGTGTAATATCAAGGCTCGGGATACGCGGCGACAAATATCACGCGCATCGGGCACAAAGAACGTGCGAAAGACGAGCAAAACAGGCCAGCCGGCTCAGATGGATAAATTCGTTGCACAGATCGTTTAGCCATCGCCCGCGGCTTTTTCTGATTGCCTTTCTGCCTTCTCCAGCCGTGATATTATACCGAGCAATTGAATTTCTTACACCCCACTAAGTACTCAACCGCTCCAAACCGTTCCCTCCTCCCTCCCTCTCTCTCTCTCTCTCTTTCTTTCTTTCTTTCTTTCTTTCTTTCTTTTTCGGTTCTCACCTTTGACTTATATCACACCCGTAAAATTTAAGCAATCGAATTTTTAGAGCCGATATCCAGCCACGCAAACGAGAATCGAAAGTGATCGCCGAGGCCGGCCGGGAGAGAGGAAATAAAAATCACGATTTAACCGTTCGCTCTTAAAATCTCTCCATCTTATTTTACTGCCCTCTTTGAAGATCCAGCCACACGCGACGGAGACGATGCTTTGGTTATCTGACTTGATTCGCCGAAATAAAAAAAGAAAAAAAAACCAGTACTTGTTACGAATTTTATTGAATTCACCTTCTGACTTTATACATTTATACCTTTGTTCGCATCGATTTTTGTGAAAGTTCCTTGAGAATTGAACATTGACCGCTGTCTAGCGAGGCTATCGCTACTTAGTGAAATCGAGAAATCGACGGGAAGCAGAGATCGAGATGTTCAAGGAAGGGAAAACGAGACTGTTTCTTACTCGCGCGCGAGATTCTTCGCTCGAGCTGAAAGAACAACTGTTCAAACACCCCGGCATAATGCCTCGTTGTAGAATCGATCCTTTAAACACATCGCGAGAGTGTTGTCGTCTACTCCCGTGGAAGCGTTAATCGCGCCTCAAGAATCTCGTGTCCCATGGAAGAGCGCACGAAAATAGTAACGGCTCGTTCTCGTCCGTGGGGACCGTGGCGATGTTTCTTCTCGCTGGAACGCCGACAAATCGCTCGCAACGCGTTGTTAATCGCGCGAGGAGCGGCCGGTTTGAAATTTAGGACCGTTCCAAAAATATCTCACGGTTTATCGAGGTCGTCCCGGTTTAATCGTCGTCGTCGTCGTCGTTGTCCTCCTCCTCCTCCTCCTGGCATGGGAGACACGGAAACGACTCTTAATTGGCTCACCGAATTCACCAAGAATTCACTCGATGTAATTACCAAGAACATCACACGGGTACGCGATGCAAAAAGGGAAATACCGAAAAGCGCGCGAGTTACGAGTGCGTGCGTGTCGCTTAAGCTCGATTCATATATACAAACTTTCAACACTCTGAATAACTGTACCTTGCCCTGTCTAAAAGTAGTTAACTTCGCTGTAACTTCCATCATTGCGATTCGTCGCGAGTGGAGTGATTCACTCCGAAAGCACGGTTCTCAGAGATTGTTTTGAAAATAGAAACTTCGGTTGAAACAAGGATTTCCGCGGCGCACGTGCGTCACTTCCTCCACTGCTTTTTAATTAGCTTCTTCCCCCGAAGCTAACGCCTATATAAGCCGTACGCCGAGCCTTGGGACTTGGGGGCGCACGCGAGACGAAAGAAGAAAACGAGAAAGCCCGTAGAATCGTCCTGGCACTATTTTTAAATGACTTCCCTTGCACAATATGGCGCCTATATTTATTTCCCCCGCTAAATGTAGTCGCCTCTCTCCTGGCCCGAGCACCCGTCATTTTGATCCTTTTTCTCCTTTGTCTCCTCTGCCCCTCTGTCAATCGAGCAACGCAAATTTGCACTTTTCACGAGTCGTCGATCTCCTACAACCTTCCTTCTCTCACTTCTTATTTGATAAAGATAGGCAGCTTTGATATAGATACATCAACGCGCACGAGTTTGTATTAACTGCCTGTGATAGTAAACTACGACAAAGGAATTGTTCATCGCTATCTTTGAAAATTTTTCTTCTTTCCTCTTCCCGATATTTGTTCTCCCGACAGAAATCGAATCTCTATTTCAAAGAGAGATTCACTGTCATATTTGTGTCCGAGATGACGCGAGGAATAAAAATCGACAGCGCGCGATTCAAAACAAGGGACGAACTTACTACATGGTGGAGCTACTTTGTGGCAACAGTTTTTCGCGGATTCCTGCTACTTAGCTGTGTGTGTATCTGCAACGAAACTACCCTACACTAAGCGAACGGTGGTTAAAAGTTGATCGCGGCACCACGAACTTTCGCGGCTATCAGAAATTCATTTGTCTGGCATAAAGTTCCGAATATAATTACTTTCAATTAACGTAGGACAAACTTGTAATATTTATCTCGACTCGGCTCAATTAGATCCTCGTTAGTCTGCGCTGCTTGCTTCGTGCCCGTGTTATCGTATCATTTAACTGAAACAACCGGCGCGCACCCTCTCTAACCTCGTTCTTACAACTGATTCTGCTAATTTTATACAGATTGATAACACGAGATACCACGGGTAAAAGAAATGTACGATGTGTCACGTTTCCTTGCAAATCTATTTGTAGAACGGCGATTTCGAAATTCCACAGGTTGACTATCAGCCAATTATCTAATTCCATTTGCTTTCACTATGAGGGAATCTGTGTATCTTTAACGATCTTTAAGAATCGATCAAAGCATGAAATTTCCATTAAAGAAAAATAAAAAAATTTTGTAACATAATGAAGCGCTCGAGCGTTTGTTCGTACACTTTACAAAACATCATTTAAATCTCTAAAAATATACCATTTTCCATCTATGAAATATGTAACAAAAATTACAAATTCGTCATTCCGACGAATCTTTGGTAGTTCTAGTGTTAAAAGGTTCGTTTCTTCGAATCTATTAAAATATTCTCTTCTCTGGCTATATACAGTGACTCACATTGCATTCAAACTGTTGCAATTCTGTAAGAAGAAATCATACAAGAAACTTGGGCTCACTTTGAAATTCGAAGCCTCTACCATCAAAATGTGTGATTCATTTTATTCCAAGATGTTTCTGAACGATACACATACAATAGAGCTTCAATATGGACCTGAGTTTATTGCCATGATTTCTACTATTCCAAGATGTTTTTAACATATACATACAACAGAGCTTCAATATGAACCTGAGTTTATTTCCATGATTTCTACTATTCCAAGATGTTTTTAACATACACATACAATAGAGCTTCAATATGAACCTGAGTTTATTGCCATGATTTCTACTATTCCAAGATGTTTTTAACATACACACACAATAGAGCTTCAATATGGACCTGAGTTTATTGCCATGATTTCTACTATTCCAAGATGTTTTTAACATATACATACAACAGAGCTTCAATATGAACCTGAGTTTATTTCCATGATTTCTACTATTCCAAGATGTTTTTAACATACACATATAATAGAGCTTCAAAATGAACCTGAGTTTATTTCTATGATTTCTTGTTATATATATAATATATATATATATATGTAGAGATATAATTCAGATGATTTATTATATTTTAAATAATAAAGATAAACGGAAATAAAACAACAAATGATAAATACAAGACAGACAACTCAAACAACAATAATTTAAATAAACTTAAACGACACAATTGATATACAACACAAACTACTTTTTTTTCCACACTCATTCAACACTCTTTTTCGACTCTCTCTCGACACGCCCGACTTTCTTCTTTTTTAAAAACAAAAGCGCTCAGTGCCAACGCTGTGCCTCTCATATCACATTCATACTTTTCATTCGCATCTTCAGCACACAGGCCATCTATTAACAGTAAAAATAGCTAAATATATAACTACGTACAATGATTTCGATACTACATATATAATATCTGTTTCGATATTCAGTGCCCGAATATTGATAAGAGTCGCCGTAGATATTACCGTCGAGTTTACACGCGTTCAATACTTTCGCAAGTGTCATCCGTGTGTCGTCGTGCAAGCCTGGACGACAGATACGACAGAGTTCATCATCGATACTTTTAACGAATGATACCATGACTCTTCTTCCACCCCCTCCGCCCGAACGTGATGTTGCATTAAAGTTTCACACCGAGGGCACGAAGAAGCCCTCGATGTTCATCCGTATTCTGATCGGCTTAGCTCGCGTGCTACAAGGACTCACGCCTGTGTATAATCGAAGACGACCGGAGAAAGTTTTAAGTGCAATATGGCTTTCATCACCGTCCCCCCCCCGGTTGACAAATGAGAGCCGGTGACGTAGCCCCACGCTGCGAGGCCGCTAATTGGATGCGTATTATTAACAAGACGACCGCGAAACGCTTCTCCCTTGTAAAACACTGCGGGGAAGACGGATGCGTTCCCCTAATTACCCGGCTGCTTTTACTCGTTAACCAGTGGATGAAGAGCCGCCGGTTAAACTGAATCCATTAGCGATAAATCACGCCACTTGCTTCTGATAACAATCAGAAACGAACGTCCTTTACGGTTGCACGAATTTATTATCATCGCGATAAGGGACCGTCGCCGATATAGTGGCACCTGTACACGACGACGACTCGTCCAACGAAGCAACATCCAGAGAAACGGTCTCTCTTTTTTCTCGTCTCTTTTTTTCCAAAGAATTCACTACTAGCGAGTAGAATTCTCTCCTAAAGAATTCCAACGAGCAAATAAATAAGCACGATATCTCCGGTCTCTGGACTAATTTCTCCCGCGACGCAACAAAGTGGAAATGGAAAGTTTGAGAATTCAATTCTGAAATTTTGCACGAGAATTGACTCGTCACGAAAATAAAACGCCGTTGACGTTCGACGCGTGAGGAACTTCGTCGACGATCGAAGTCTGTTCGAAAAACGACTTCGAAGCGACTGATATCGAGAAATCGATTCGCGACGCGAATCACACGCGCCCCGCAATATAGTAGAAAATGATCGGTGAAATTTTCGCGAGGCTTCCGCCAATCCCTTTTCGCCCCGTTCTCTCCTCGAACTACGGAGAAATACGCGCGGGGAATTTTCGCGATTGCGCGCACGGGACCACAGCAGGATCCGTGCCTAATAAACGTTCGACCATCCCGGTCGCGTATTCCCGGCATTCCAGTCGGCCAAGTCGAGGGAATTCCCGGATTCCGCGTGTTCCCCCCTTTAACTCCGGTAACGGTCCCGTGTCTCGCAACGAAACGAAACGATAGAAACAGAGACGAAAAGGGGTCGACACCGACCCGAGTGCTCCATTCGGTTAAGGGAGAGAAGAGAAAGGGAAGGGAAAAAATACGAAACGACATCGTTGGGTTACACGCCTTTTGCTCGGAGTTGCTCGGTCGAGAAGGGAGCGTGCGAAGGTGGAGACAGAGGGAGGGCTGAAGCACGCCGACTGGCACAATCGTCTGAACTCCTGCGACCGAGAGGGGGCTGATTCCGTGTCGGTCATTCAGGGTGTGAAAGTAAAGATAAAGCCTCCGCTGGCTTTAACCCCGGGGCCGTAAATTTTTACGACAACCACTCCGTGTCAATGTTTCACGAAATTCCCGAACCACCGGGTGAAAAGGAAAAAACTATCCCGTCGGTGGCGAGACCCTTGTTTCGACGATTCCTATCGACGAGGACCCGGTTTCGATTATCTCGTTTTATTATGCAAAGTGCCTCTATAATTCTCGTGGCGAAGCAATAACAATGGATTATCGATCCGAGGCTGATCGAAGATCTGATAACGTTGATTCAAGGCAATCGTTCCGCCAACTTTCAAACAACAGAGGCTCGATCAGACTCGAAAACGAACATTTTATATATATATCACGTATTGTCGATAAAAGAGCGTTAAGAATACAATGTCTAGACAGGATGGGAAATAAAAATTGCCGACACCCACGACAGGAATGACCCAGTTTCTACCACGTAGGAATCAAAGCTCGATTTGATTCTCCGTTCACTTCTGAAATGAAAAATTTCCAATTGCCACCGACCATCCTACAACACGTGTCAATATCGAATGCTAATTAGAAAAGCGGGATTATTCGAAATTTCGAAAGCGAGCGAAACCTTCCTTCCTTTCTTCCTTCCAATCCGGGTGGGTGAGTTCATCGACGAAGAGGCGGACAGGTTTCGATAAAGAGGACACGCGTCGACATACAATAATGTTCGACCCCGATGAAAATCTCATTTTCGACGTGTGTACATTTTCCAGCGGCCCGCTGGTAGATTTCGGTCGAGGGATTGCGCCATCTCGACGCTCTGGAAATATCAGACCGGCCAGTATTATTGGGCAAGATGAAGTTATTTGGGTTAGGTCGGGTCGGGTTGCGTTATTGTCTGTCCGGCTCGAACTGGCTCACGTAATCATAGAGCAAAGCTCCTGATCCTCCCCCGCGTATATACGTAAGACGCAAAATGGTACGTTTCTCCTTGCTCTCTCTCTCTCTCTTTCTCTCTCTCTCTCTCTCTTTCTCTCTCTCTCTCTCTCTCTCTCTCGAGGTGGTTTTTCCCTCTACGGCCACGGCTGAAATTGAAAAATGAAATTGATTCTGCCGGGGCCTTTGCTACCTTCGTACACGCTCTCTTATTAGATCTATTCTCTCTTCTGACCTGTACCACGTTAAAGCGATTAAAGAGTGCAACTAGCTTTCCACCGAGATACGCTGTGTACGATAGTATAACGATAATGATGATTAACGCGTTATTCGCTGGAGAGAAGAATACGCCCGGAGTGGAACTCACTCTCTCGTTCCAACTTGCAAGAGGAGAAATTTCATTACGCGGTTTTTTAACCCTTTGAACTTTCAACTTTGAATTTTTTACCGTACGGATCGACCGATGGTGATATCAGCGCGACTTTCACGAACGAAACTTTCCCGAAATCTAGGTCTCCGCTTCGAGGAACGAAGGAGATCGTAAATGTTCGCGAGCATCAATTTTAGAAAAAAATGAAATTCTTTTTTTTTCTTTTTATTTCTAGCAAGCTACTTTATTCACATATATTATTCGCTTCTTTCTTCTCCCAATATGCAGTGTAAACTACCCCACCCTCCCCCTGCCACGGCAAGTTTCGAGTTATCAAAATTGACAAAAACAACGTCCCTTACGTTGAACGTAACGTAACATTGATTGACGTTGCAATTAAAATGTGTTTTCCCACGCATTTCCGCTTTCGTTTCAGCTTCGATTTACATCAGCGGCGCTTTCTTTCCGAGAAACAAAATGCGTGTAAAATTGGCTCGATTTCGGTAAATTCGCGCGACGAATCGACAATATACACAGTGTAGAGATTAAATCGTTGTAAATAATTCTCACCGATCCAATAAAGAGGAACGTAACAATAAGGCCGTACTTAAATGGCCGTTGGTACTCGATCAATCGAGGCGGAAAGGCGGAGTTAATAAGGGACGATCGCGAGCAAGAAATTCGAGGGCGAGACACTCGTCAGGTGCAAGAAATAAAAGAACAGGAGACACGGCGGAACGAGAGCCTGCGCCTCTGATCGGCCACGTAAAAGAAAGAAAAGAAATGAAAAGAAAAGAGAAAAGGAGCGAGAACACCGACGCCAGTTACAAAACAATAGCCTTCCAGCAAAACTCGAAACGTCGCGCCGCGACCACCGTGAGCATCGTTTAAAAGGAGAGAAAAAGAAAAAAAAAATAAAAATAAAAAAGGAACGAACTTCCCGGCCGGTGGAACATGGCAACAATTTATTAAGGTATCCTTTTCCACCGGGGCTGACAAGTCCCGGACAAATTGAGCGTGCGTTAACTCGATGGATGAATACATTCCAGTTGATGCGGTCGAAGAACTTGCAGTGACTCTCAGTCGGCCATTAATATGCCCGACTACGCGTCTCTCTCCGCGCACACGCACACACGACTATCGCGAGACGTAACTGGATGAATTGGCGAAACGTAACACGATTGTAACGCTCTCCCGCGTTGATAGACAGATGTGACGAGACGAGAGCTCGTTTCGAGAACGATAAACGACCAATTACGGGTCGGATCGGGAGATCGGGCATCACGGACGACTCTCGAAAGACTGGAGCAGATTCACGGTTGGCCAGTTTATGGATAAATCCTGGAAGCGGAAAATCGCGAGTTTCCGCGATGAAGGCGGAGAAGTTTCGGAGAGAATCTTGAATCCTTTAGCTTTCGAATCTTTCTTTCTTTCAGCAGTTCGTGCCGCCTCCATCCTACTTTCTTCCTTTGGACCTCGAGAATTCAAGCAGATCCAATTTTCTTTCCCTCCTTTTTTCGGAATCGAAAGTTGACGACTGGCCGTCGTTATGTGTTTTCACGGAACGTTAACGTATGGACGACTGTGTAACACAATGTAAAACTTGCTCTCTGCTGGATATATTCGATTTAACCGGTCGTTACTGTAAGTAACACGAGTACGCGATAAATCCTGTATCGTTTGGACAGGATACAGGACGATGGAAATATGGGTCCGAGTTTAAGAGCAGGCGCCAGAAAAGCGTCTATCTCTCTCTCTCGCTCGACACGTGTACACCCGATTCGAACGCGATCGGTGAAAACATCTGTCGTCCGGCGTGAGTCAAAGATCGGCAGAGCGCAACGGGGCATATTTATTTCGGTGATTCCCTTTCGACGGAGGAGGCTAAAAATTGAATGCCGCCATAAATCATCGCCGATAAGAGAACGAGTTCTTAATGTGCGGACATCACCGCTACCAGGGCCCGAAAGTTTCGTGCGTCCTTGTCCCGAAACCAGCCCTCTTCGTTTCTCAGTGTCTTTCTTCAACCCCTTTTCTGGACCACCTCGTCTACCCTCCCTCCTCTCTCTCTCTCTCTCTCTCTCTCTTTCTGACCGAGCCTATCGGTACGTAGCATCTACTACACCTCCTACCCTTGCTCGAACGCCGGTTTGTGTTCCTTGTGTATCCTTCGCCGCGAGATCAGATAAAAAAGTCTCAGTAGGGTGGGAAACAGAGTAGTGGAAGGACCTCGGTTTAGTTTGTCACCATCGTTTAAAGAAGGGTGGGGGATCGTGGTCGGCCGAAGGAACCAGCAGGATTTATTGGACTTGTCTCGGAGAAGAATCAAGACTCGTTGTGCTTGCCACGAGACCAGTCCTCCACCAGAAAGCCAATTAAATCGGTCGACAGTCCCAAAAGATTCTGAGTCCCCTGAGCTCCTACATCTCTCCGACTGGCCTCCCTCGTCTTTTACCACCCTTTTCCATCGTTTCCTTTCTCTCTCTCTCTCTCTCTCTCACACACACACACACACACTTTCTCCTTACCTCCCGCCCTGACCTTTAATCCTCCTCGCGCGCTTCCTTTCTCGCGAACTTAAATCGGACGTCTTATCTTCCGACCCGATACGACATGCCTCGCGACTAATGTCCAACCAGCCGGCACTGAGAAGAGGATTTCGTACAGCCGAAAGAAGTCCGTTCCGGCCGGAGAGAAGGCTGGATAACTGTCCGTATTTTCAGAAAGATTGATCGGCAAAAGGACCATCTCTCTCTCTCTCTCTCTCTCTATCTATCTATCTATCTATCTCTCTATCTATCTATCTATCTATCTGTTTATCTATCTACCTATCTATCTATCTACCTATCTCTATCTCTCGGCCGAGAAGGCGGATTTCCACGGAACTCGACTGCATTTCGAATGCTTGCCAACCGAAAGAAAATGATGGGTTTCGCTCTAATATATCGAGAAATTTATCTTTATTTTCTTTTTTTAGCCAGCCGCCGATGAGGTAAATATATATAATAATAACTCGAGAATGGATCTCGATCGGTCCGAGAGGAATACCGATATACGGTTGCTACGACCTTTCCAACGATCACTTCATCAACGAGACCTGTTGAAAATTCAAATTTGTGCTAACTTTGGCCAGTAATTGTACTATACGAAAGAAGACTTAACACTCGGCAGATATGAATCTTGTATCATAAATCGATGATTTCATTTACACTAGAGATCGATCTAACTCTAAGAATCTTCTCTGAGAATAACGCCAAGATATTTCCAGAGGAAGGCGAATAAGACGAATGGAAATAGATTAATCGTTTCGCTCGTAATAACCTTTCCTAACCGCAGACCAGCCACCTTTCCTAACAGCTTATTCAGCTCTGAATGTATATTTAATCGCGCAACGCGAATGAACTCGCGAATTAATTAATATTTCGAAGTAAAAAAAGAGAAAGAAGAAGCGTCCCGCGAGTATATTTTCAAACGTAGAAAAGGTTTCTCTTTAAAAATCCGTTCGAATAAAGAGTAACCTGCCCGCGGCAGTGTATTAGTATCTCGCCATTAGGCGCCGGGTACCTTTCGAAATCCGTTTCAGGGGACAGGTTCCTCAATTTTTCAACGGGCAACGGTGCCTCAAAGAGGCAGCCTCTTTTCACGGAACGGTGGACACTTTGCAGAGAGGTGCGTAGATTTTTTTTCGCGAGGTCGTTTCGGCGCATTCCTTTGCGTAGCGGGAGAGAGGACGGAAGAACGGCGAAGCGTGGAGCGGAGCGGAGAGGAGAGCAGAGAGGAGAGAAGACCGGTGGAGCGGGCTTTGAATGCGAGACCGCGGAATAATTTATATGGAAAGTGAGAGAGACGCTTCTTGAGGAAGCATTGTGCTTGGACTTGAATTAAACATCACCCCCTTGACTGTGAGGTTCTGCCTGTGCCTCTTGGCGATGTCGTGACTAGGAGCTCCGGGATAAAGGGGGATCAATAGGGGCGCCAGGAAGTAGGGCTGCTACTATACAAACTAGTAAGGTATATCCCTGTATACCTTCGACTACGTATCCCGTGGGACGTTACCTGCGTAACGAGACAGAAACTACGACTCGGTTTGCTATCACAGACCGATTTATTGATATTAGTCTCGCAGTCTCCCACCGCCTTTCGCGCGAGAAACGCGCCGAAGAAATGACTGTCGTCGAAGATATTGAAATCTCTCTGTTGCGCGTGGATTAATCCCTCCGATGTTCGAATCTTTGTGCAACGAAGTATCTTTCGCGAGGCACACGCGTTCCATTTTTCTCGATTTGTCACGCGCACACACGCACACATACACACCACTGCCACACTTCGAAACTTTAGAGCTTCGAATTCAAAGTATCACTCCATTCGAACTTCAAACAGATTTCGAGCAGTTTCGAGAACAGAAAATTTCCACAGCGGGCATAATTGAACTTTGAAAGCAGCCGATTCACCGACGTAACGAGGTGATACGTAAATTAGAAAACGCTGCGGCAAGATTCACGTCTTGGACTTTTATTACGAAGAGTGAAACGTAATGGAAAAATACGATTTATCGCGCGGTAAAGCACGATGAAGCGGAAGAAATTTCCCCGAGCACGTTATACTCTGGCATTCGTCGCCGGTGCATGAAATAAACGGGCTTGATGAACCGGTGCACAATAGCACCGCACGAGAGATGCATTTTCCCGCGTTAATAACAAGAGATAACTCGCGGGCCGCGCGCGTGTTTGATTTGCATTTTTACCTTATTCGTTGGAAAACTCCTTATCAATTTAAAGCTACTCGCCGCCGTGGCCACTATCGCGAGGCCCTGTAACCAGCTGGACACTTATCGGCGACCTGAATAACAGTGACGTGCGAAAGTCTTTGGTTACAACCTCGTTTATAAGCGTCGGGACACACTCCAAGATTAAATATTTAATTTGAAGTCGCCAGGAAATTATCAAAAGGCTTTTTTTCGCTCGAAATAACAATACAGTTTGGCATTTTTATATGCAAACCTCGCATAAAGTCGCCTATTGTGAAAAAAGGAATAACAGTGAAAATGTCTTTACAAGCGTCGAGACACGCTCCAAGATCAAATGTTCAATTTGAAGTTGCCGGGAAATTATCAAAAGGCTTTTTCGCTGGAAATAACGCTGCAGTTTGTTATTTCTATGTGCTTCGAAGAAAAAAAAGAAACACGCGCAATCTGTCTGTCCGAAATATTTTTGCACGTGGCTACGCATCACACACGGCCGCTGTGCACGCTGTGTGATAATTGCACGCTGTTCGGAGGACGCGCTGTTTCTTCAGAGTTGAAAGGCACGTGCGGAGAGGTGCGTCATGTGGCCACCGAACCGCGGGCGCAATCTACGAGAAAATGTGCCTACGAGAAATTGGCAAGTACGCGAAACAGCGTAAATTCCATCGCCGATCGAGCAACCATCTGCCCGAGCAGAGTTAAAAACAAGCCACAGCTTGGCCCGTTGGCTCTTAAATTTCGGCGCGAAAGATAAAGCTGACCGATGGCCGTGCTCTCGTGTCGCCGGATCTGATTTTCTTTTTCTTTTTTTCGCGTGCCTCGAGAACGATGCGCGTTCCCTTTCGCCGTCAGACAACCAACTTTCCACTACCAGTTAACCGCGAGGCTGGACATTTTCTAAATAGAAGCAAAAAGGAAAAGAGAGAGCTGAAACGAACATATTCTCTGTTCAACAAAAGTCTCGAAACACACATATATCGGTGAAGCGACGAGGAAATTTATGGCACTCGAAATTGCATTTTCTCTTTTTTTTTTTTGTTTTTTTTTTTCGTGGAAAATACGATCGATTCGATACGAAGCTTCGTTGGAATTTCGTTCACTACCTGAGAGAACTGAGAACAGATATTTTTTCCAGCCGAGACGAAAATATGTGCCAATTACCATGTATTACGATGGAAGGTGAACGAAAAGGAATGATTGTAAATCATTCAGTCGTTTTCATCCGACGAGAAACGCGACCGTCAAAAGTAATCGACCCAGGTCCGTCGTATTTTGGACAGCACAAAGGCCAGATATCCCCTCAGAGTGAAATTCGACGCAGATCTAATAAGTCTAACGAAATATCAACAGCCTTCCCATTCTCAAAAATCCACAGAACATTCGTGAGAGCGGCCAAGGTGTTCACGAACGCGCTCTCTCTTCCTCTCTCTCTCTCTCTCTCTCTCTCTCTCTCTCTCTCGTCAATGTCAGGCAGCATATTCTGTCTTTTACGGGCGGTTGTCATCGGCAACCTGTTCAAATACGCCGAAGAAGAAAGCAGACGGAGTGTGACGTGTCGTCCAAGTTCCAGGAAACTAATCCTTGTATCTCGGCGGCGAAAAAGGGAAAGCTGCGGGGACGTGTTTCTCGTCGGATCTGCCCGTTTCTCTGGCGCTTCCGCGGCCGAAACGAAACGAAACGAAACGAGGGACCATCCTGAAATAATATTTGAGAAATTCGTTGCTCGTGGATCTCATGCTCGTCGGGTGAGGCGGCTCTAACAAATGACTAACAAATATGTATACAAGTCACTCGGACGCATTCGAACGAGAAACATACGCGCACCTGGCCTGGCCTGTGTTCCTGCTTCATTTGCATCCAGCTTGTCCGCGGTTTCACGTTGCATTCGCTGCGTTCAGCATCGATTACCAAGGCATTGCTCAGGTGCGACAGAATGGAAATAATAACGAGCAGGTGCCGGCCTAATTAAATTTCGCGCCTAACGCCACCCGCCTCGTGGCACGCTAGCTCAATCTGAATATTCTCTCTCTCTCTCTCTCTCTCTCTCTCTCTTTCCCCGCCATATGTCTCGGCACGTGATATTTTACTCTGGTGTCGCGTTACGCGGTTTTTCTCCCTAGTCAAGCATCGTAACGACAGATTCAAACGAAAGAGTTGAGGATCGTCTGATTATCCAGCCTATATTATCAATAGTGCAAATTTATATATTTTCCACAAAATAGAGAAGTTTCGCACAACTGTGCGAAACAGAAGATATTGAACGTATCTCTTCAGTAGGTTCAAGAGAACGAGGTTCCCACCACCCTGATCGTACGCGATGATTTTTCGTTCGATTAATTTTTCATTCAATCTTCGCGATTGCACTTGGAGAAAGACACCGACGACGCTTCGAGAGGGCAACACGCACGATTTCGAGTGTCAGCCCATCGGCCGAGGGTGAGTTAAATCGTTCGAAAAACACGGGAGGAGATGGAGGAGGGGGGAGAGGGGGATGGAAGAAAGGGCGAAGTCACTGTTCAGACGCCGCGGCGTACTTGCCACGAAACACGGTGGAATATAAATTTATGGAAGATAAAGTTTGACGACGGCGATGGGAAGCAGAGCGGACCCGGCAATGGTTTCAATGCGCCCCAAGGCGTTTTACTTTTCGAAGAACTTTGTTTTCTCACCGAAATTCCGGCCGGCAGCTGCAACAACAGCAACGAGAGGCTATGCCTATCCTTTCACTCGAACTTTACCTTTATAAACCTCGGCCCCCCCGAACTTCGAGGACAAAGTCCGCGCGCAGAATAACAGCGAGAGATACAGAGAGAATACTCTACGCGTATAGTTCGCAGCCGTATATAACCGATTTTTTCCCTTTTTTTCTTCTTCTTCTTCTTCTTCTTCTTCTTCTTCTTCTTCTTCTGTCAGATAAGCGCACGACTACCGATCTTCGATCGGTGGAAATTTCAAAAGTTTACTTTCGCTGACACGCCGCGGGCGATATCGAAAGACGAAGGAAAATAATCGAGAACCGTACGCCAGGTCCATGTTTGTTGTTAGAAAATTTCAACGATATATTATGAAAATCTCACAAACAATAAGATCAATTTTCGCGCTTCTCTAGTATTAAATTTCCCACTGTGTATTCTCGTTACAGTGGAAAAAAAAAAATCAACAAAAATGTAAATCAACCAGGTGTCGAAAAAAACACGAACGCTTTTTCGTAACGCTCGAAACTGTTAGTTTCGCGACGTCGATCATAATGAGTGTAACTCGAACGAATAATCTTTTAAAAACGTTCGCGAGCGTGAGATTTCGTTAACGTTTGGAAATCCGTCTGGTTCCTTCCGATACATGGTATTATTATTTGAAAAGCTCTTCTCATAATGCCGAGAACATTTGCTTTCCCGACCAAATATTTGCCGCGAGCCGCGGGACGATTTTAACATCTCAAAGCACACACTTTCGCTGCCGTGGAGACTGTGTGTGACGAGCACCGTCTTTTTGTCTTTCCTTTTTCTTGTTAATCCTTTTCTCATTCTTTCTCCTTGCTCTCTCTCTCTCTCTCTCTCTCTCTCTTTTCCTATTTGGAAAACCTTGTAGCCATTGTGTACTCAAGAATGGTCCTCTACGCACGCGGCCAGTGTACAATGCACAGAACCAACGCGGGCATTCATTGTTTCTATTGTTTGTCTATACGCTGCATCGCGTTGTCTACGGATCTTTAATTTAAAACACGAATTTCCATACGGTTTCGTGGTTCCTGTGCGCGCGGGCCATACTTTCCCTCCCCCCCCCCCCCAGCATGCGCCATTCCCTTCATCATCCCTCTGACCTCTCGCTGGCTCGAAAACGAAACTGTTTATCTCCATACCAACTTTCCCGCCTCTCTTTTCATACAGCAAGACACGGTTATTCCAGCCGACTGAACTTCTGAACGTCTGAAAATTCAATTTCGAACTTTCGCGCGGAATAATCTGCGTACATTACGAGATATACCAGCATTGATACAATGAACGAAAGAACGAGAAAATACGGTAGGTAGGTATTCGTAAGCTCGGCAAGAGAGAGAGAGAGAGAGAGAGAGAGAGAGAGAGAGAGAGAGGGAGAATAGCAAGAACACCTTTTTCCCTTGGAATACCCCATGTATTGGCGTACAAATCATCGCCGCCGTCTCCCTAAACGAATTCCACCATTTACCGTATCGTTAAACACCTATTCTCCGGGTGTCTATGGGCGACAATCAAACCGCCAATTCCTAAACCGCCCATAAACCAAAATCTATCGACGATAGACCACGTGGATACGTGGCCGCAACGTGCCAACAAAGCCTCGTCCCGCTGGCAGAAGATTCCTGCTTCGAAATCGGCAACGAACAATCGCCACAATCAACGAACAACCCCTGCTACGTCCCTCCAGCACCGATGATCCCATCCCCGAAAGATCCGCGTGAAAAGTGCGAAAAGTTCGCTTTCTGTTCGTCTCCCCCCCCCCCTCCACCCCTCCGGCAATCCGCCCGACAATTATCGCCGCGGGGATCGCGCCCACGCGAGCAACACGCTCGCAATGGCACCAACGTTCGTGAAACGAACGAGAGAAGACAGAGAGAAGGAAACGGGGACACGAGAAAGTGAAAAGAGAAGAGAAGAAAGGAGAGCAGAGAGAGAGAGAGAGAGAGAGAGAGAGAGAAAGGAAGGAGATAGCAAAGAGATCCGGTGGCGGATCATAAATTATCGAGCGGCAACAATGAGAAGAGGAATCCTCCCTCCCTATCTGCATGGCGACACCATGGCCGAAAAGGCCAAATATTTACCAGTGGCCAGTGGCGAAACTCGAAAGTAATAGATTCGAGATGACTTTTCATTTAACCGAGCACAAAAGGTGGTAGCCGGCGTGGTTGGGGCGAGAACTCGTAACCACCCGCTGGCTTGCGGCCCACCGGGACAATGTCCCTTTTCTCTAACAACTGCGCGGAGTCTGCTCCCGCAGAAACGATTTTCACGGGAATGTCCGGAGGGGTGAGAAACGTAGAGAGAGATCCGTAGTCGCCGCGCCGTTTGTCAACCCGGACACGCTAATTGTTATTGCCCGCTAATTTCCCCGGATGCGAGGGCCCGGTATCAGACAAGTCCAAACGACTGTCTGAAAATGCGCGTGCCCTACTCTCTCTCTCTCTCTCTCTCTCTCTCTCTCTCTCTCTCTACTCGTGCGTCACGCAACGCCACGCTCTATCAATATGCATTTCGTCGCGCCATTGTGCTCGACGGGCCTTTCATAACCGCGTTCGTGGCATTCGTGTCATTCGCAGCCCCTTTTTCCTCGTTCGTTTCTCGAAGAGTCGCCAGCTCGATTGGGGTTTGATGAACTCTACGTGGTTTCGAACAGGCGTTGCGAAACTCGTGTCCGAGTCGGTTGAACGTAAAAGAAAAAAAACGAACCCGAACAACAAACGGATATTTAAAGAGACGCGTGGCAACGATCGCGAATTACGAAAGCGAGTCGCTTTTTCCCCTTTCTCTTTGACTGAAAAAGTAAATTTGAAAAAAAGATACAAAAATTTGCCTCCTAACGTTGCCTCGGAACGAATTTCACCACGAATTTCATCCTCGACAAAGTCAATTGTCGTCACCGAAGAAGATAAACGTATTAGAGTTTTGCCTTAATAAAGTTAATGGTCAACGAGGCTGATACTCAAAGTGATAACGAGTACATACCCGTCAAGACGGTCTCTCCGTCTACAAACACGAGGGATCAAAGGGTTCAGGGTAGGGCAAAGAACGACAGAACGCGAGCACGATCTCGCTATAGCAAAGACGCTTTGTGAACACTCTGTCGTCGTTTGTGCGAAAGAGAAACGTTAATTATTATCTCTCGCTAATTTCCCAGATGTCGTGGGCAATTATCAAAGACCACACCAAGGATCGACCGCACGAAACGCGTTTACCCGCGAATAAATGGGCCGAGGATCCTTTCCAAGAAGGAACACCTCTTTTCCTGCACTTTAATTGCTGGACTGCAGCCAGCCTCTCAATATATGGCGCTGCGTCAGAATTGCCTGGCAGATATAAACCGTAACTGTTAGAGAAAATTAATATTATAATTCTACAAAGCTGTGGTTGGTTAGATAATTATCGTAATATGTCGTAAACATAATATATATCGCAAGGAATATTAATCACTCGAGAACTAGAAAGGGGGAAGAATCGTGAAATTAAATACAGAAATTTAAATAACCGTTTGAGTCGCAGGGGTCATTGGAAAAACATGGTGGAAAAACGCCGAAGAGCGCGATAGCGCTTGTCTTAATCGAGTGCGAAGAAACCCAAGCGAGCGCTTGTTTTATTTTATGTCGACAAATCTCAATGTGATTGTGTTTTTTTTTTTTCACGTCGCGCCGTCACATTTATCGCAGTTGGCAAAGTGATCGAACGTATTGTTCCGTAAGTGCTTTCCATTGCTAATAATTGTGCGATTCAAAATGATCAGACTAGTCTGTAGCACTAAAAAATGACGTAAAAAGATCTCATTTAATTTGCGTGCAATGTAAAAAAGGAGTTCATCCATTATGTTTTGATAAACACCGATGTTACAAATTACCAAGTGTTACTCTTCGTTTAAATTGTTTGTTCATAAGGCTAGAAATATTTTTAATTTGTAACTCGTTACTTTATGAAATACATCTATATTATTATATATGCGTACTGTAAGTTTATAAATATTTCAAGTTTTGTTCAATGAAAATTATTGAAAGGATAACAATAAAGAAATACAAAATGTTTAATTGTATTATTTACATTAAAAAAAAAAAGAGCTATGTGATTTACGTGCGTCAGTAAAGTCAGAGCGCACTACTTCGACAGTCGGTGACTGCACCGTCGGTTGTCCGTAGCGCTGGGAATGTACTGGGATTTTTCGACACAAAATCTGAAGAGCGCAATTGCGCTGCTTGGGAACGGATAAAACCAGATTCAGTTAATATTTCTCGGCAATTCTTGTATCTAGCAAGAAACACGTGAAATAACACACCGTGATGTAAAAGAAATAATTTTTGGTAGTAAACATCTCAACGTTCGACAAAATGAGAACGACGAAAGAAGGCACCCTGTTTTTAACTACCCCGGCATCATCTCCTTACTTGTCAAATCTTCTCTGGATCACGACGACGATTACGCTGTCTCGTATCGCAAAATAACCTAATAACTTTCTCTTCGTGATATCGGAGACGCGGGATACGTTAATCGTCCTGGATCGGCCTTTTCCGTTCTTGTTTTGCCTCTCTCGTCGAAGGCGCACGCCACTCGTGATACATTACGACTTCCTGAAGAGCGATCAAGGCTCTTGACACGTTGCACACGAGTTCCTCTCTCGTCCGTGTGCGCGTCCGAGAGAAGAAAAAGAAGAAAAAGAAGAAAAGAAGAGACGAAGAAAAAAACCGGAGAGAGAGGAAGAACGGTGAGAGAAATCGGTGTTTTTCAATTTCCGAGAGACGGAGGAACAGCTGTCCTTGACACTGAACATACCGAGGTATGCACGGCCATTTCCGGTTGAACGACATCGAACACCACGTGGTCGCGGAGGTGTGAGAACAGCTGTGAGGACTTTTTCAGGAAAAAAAACGCCCAACTTCTCGACCCCGTGGCCGGCATCGTCATCGATACTTTTTGCACCGTGCGGCCGCGCAGCGGGAGAAACACCATCGACGACATCCTGACATTTACCAGCCCGCCGCTTTTGTCCCTAGATTTATTAGAGGACTCAGCGACTCGTCTCTGCCTCTTCTCGAGACGCTTGCCCCGAAGTTTCGAATCTCTTTCCAACGCGGTACGTATGTATGTACTTGCTCGGCTTCCCTGATCGCTCGTCGTTCGATATCATTATTGCGACTCTCTCGATACATCACTGATCTAAATTCCTAAGCTAATTACGGGAAGCTCTATCGCACGCGAACCTTCAAGTCGCACGCGACTTCTGAAAGAGCAGGTATGATCGATCGAATTACTTTTGTTTTTTTTTCTCTCTCTCTTTTCTTTGCTTTTCCTTACAAAGCATTGCACTATATCGATTACAATTTGCAATTGTGTTTGCAATCTTCAGTATTCCAAGCGTCTGTTTGATTTCTGCGAAGTTCGAGAAGTTCGATTTTTCGATTACGATCAATCCTATCAATCTTTCCCCCCCCCCCCCCCGGGAGAAAGATCGTGCTACAGCGTGTAGCGCATTTACCTTAACACTAACCGTACCAAGCTCGGTCAAATAATCAGGTTTCAAAATTTTATTAAAATTTCCACATTTATTGTTACTTCTTCTTGTGTTCATCTAACTTTATGTAAATTCTTAGATTATTCGATTAATCAGTTTCTCGATTTTTGTTTTTTTTCTTTTTGGCTTTTCTTTTTACTGAGAAAAATTCATCACCTGACTTGCTTACCGTGACAAATTTATATCTTTTTCTAAATTCCTCTGCCTGAGATCTTAGCTCTGGACTCGAGTATCTCGACCATGCATAGCTGCATGCATCTGAATGCGATATGTATTTAGTTTATCGTAAACAGCCGAATAAAACAAAACGAATAACATTAGTTGGAGTTGCCAGAAGTGAATTGCCCAAACTGGCGAAATCAACAAAAGACGAAATGCAACGTTTCTCGAAAGTAATTTATAAATCAAATAATTGTACTCTAACAATTTACAAATCCAAACCAAGCAAAACAGTTATCATGTTCGCCAAGTTCGAAGCCATTCGAAAAATGTGTAAAAATCAATAAACGATAGAAAGCGAATACCTATAATAAAAACCGAAATTCAGCGTCAGTGTAACAAATGTATCAAATGGCGAGAAAGTATCAAATCCAAATCTTGCAAATGGCCTGTGCAAGTTTTTTCCAACATCCATGATTTGGCATGGATCCTTTATAAGGGAACAAGTGGACAAAATATATCAAGACAACAATTTCTACTACAATTAGCAGAAGGAGCTTGCCGAAGACTGTTACGAATTTCTCCAAGAAGAAAAAGGAGAACCTACAAGGAACATCAAGTGACCAATGTATTATTTGCGCATTTGCGGAAAACACGTTCAGATACGATTTTTTTGCAAAGATAATAAAACAATTAAATCTCGCAATGATTTGTAAAGAATATGTCCGCGGTAAATGTACGAAGGGGAAGCCTATCATCTGCAAAAAAATTCAATTAAGAAAACAAAAATACCCTTCATTTCACAAATAAAGCAAACGCTACCCCTATGATCTTCTGTTTATGTTACGTTCTGTTACATTCGTGTCCTGTTTATGACAAATATAAAACCGAAAATATGTGATTGGCGATCGCATTGTTATTGAAAAGTTATGTTGCGCATTATTCCTTATCTCAAAAATGCGACAACCACTTGCGAAAAAGAGAAACATTTATTTCGCGAGAACAAAGGTATATGTGAAATGCCGGTACGGTTAGTGTTAACAACAACGCGCTGAGAAACAGGAAAAAATCGTAAAGACGCGAGCAACCTCGGTAAGCAACCCGGTGTATCAACCAGAAGGGCAGAAGGGCATTTTCGAGAAAATATCGAGCTGTCTGGGAAGGGAAGAAAATCCGGATTCTGTACTACTTTGTCAAGATCCCGGAACAGGGCAAAAGGATCAAATTCCTACGGAGGAAGTGTTTAAACAGGACGCCTATACAACCCTCAAGTCCATTGCTAATAGCTGTGCACACTGGATCGAAAACAGCGATCGAAAAGCTCGCGTAATGTTCGCACACGGATACCCCAGGCCATCACCGTCGTCGAGTATTAATGCGATAACTAACAATAACAAGGTTGAACCCTCTCTCAGTGGGCCTTGCAACGTGGTGTACGCCGCGCCGCAAACTCGTGTCTATGAACGCGAGTCCATGTATTTTCGTGATTCCGCGATGCCTCCGGCTTCGGGGCTGCCTTTATAGGTCGGACACGACGCACTGAGAACTTTGATCGTCGTGTTACACTGTGGCAAACCACCGATACAGTCGAGGCTGGATAATCCCTTTTCGAGTAGGGACCGAAGGGTACTTTACCTTCAGGCAGGTTTACCCTCGTTCAACAATCCCTTCTGCACGTTCTTTCTCGCCTTAGGACACCAGAAACACTGTTTCAACGGCGGGGTTTCCCTTCTCATTACAGTAATAGACGGAACACCGGATTTCGTTATTTCACCGTGCCGAAAGTATAATACCATTGTACACGTGCCGATCGTTAAGTAACGAACGAACACAGAGATCTACATTAGGAAATTCTTCCGGTTTGTGTCACGTGTTTCTCGAAATGTTCGAAAATTTTTCGAAAAATTTCAAAATCCTTTGCATTGCGTTTCAAGCTTGCATCGTTTCCAACAGCAAGTTCCACGGATGAATTGTACTCTGATTTGTAATTGTAACGCGAGATCATTCTTTTGGAAAAGCGTTCGAGACGTGAAGAGCGAAGGAAAGACGTCTCGAATTAATCGCATTGCTCGATATTATATATTAGCGTAACGTCACCGTTCGACGATCTCCTCCGATTCGTGAGATATTCTTTCTCGCTCCGGGCCGAGCGAAATGTACGACACACTTTCCACGAGTCTGTGTCCTTGTTCCTACTAAACGAACAAAACGCGTGTTTTATCATTTCGGCAGAATTTTCCAGCCGCGGGGGTCTATCGAGAAATAAAATCTGCGTGGGTAACAAGCTTTCCTCGTGGTAATTTCAAATTTACCCCCGGCGGAGGTTTATCGCGGCGAAACTTACCAACGATAGCGAAGTGTCAAAGTTTCTGCCAGCAAGGACGAACAAAATCGCCCGGGAATTTTTTCGTAATAAATTTATTAATCCTTGGCTCCTTCGTTCCGTGCTTCCGCGAGAGAAAGAAACTTTCGTCCTTATCGTCCGGCGGAATCGTACGACGACGGCGGGAAACTTCTGATCCGCGCGTGCGTTCCGCACAAGTACAGCGAATTCCTGCACACGAACGGATCTCTCGTGCACGAACGCACGCACGCACGCTATCAGTCTTCAGGAGGAGAATTCCCTTTGACACGGGGGCTTAAACGACGACCAGGGGAGAAACTTTGATCGCGTTACACTTTCGGCTAACCATCGTCACGATAAAGACGAATATAACAGAAGAAGGATAATCCCGTTTTTCCTTCTGCCGGAGGAGAGATTCGGAGAGAGTGCCGGAGAGAGCTCGAGGTAGTCTCACCTCGAGGCAGGGGCAGGTGCTGCACGAACGTGGAACACCCTTTTTTCAGCATTCTTCTAGGGAAGAGACGAGGTCTCGGTGACATTGTTGACCCTCTGCCACATGGCGTTTCGCATATGGCGCACGTTCTGTTATTTTTATACAGTTCTCGTTTGATGAAATTCAGCACGCAGCGAGGATGGGTATCACGATGACAGATTGCAGGCTGGAGAGCCGCGAATGATTACAGCTGCGTACGATTGCGCGTTAAATATACCGTGAAGATGTTGTTTCTATGGTGAAGGAAGAATGAAAGACAGACGCGTGCGCGATATGATATTTGGTAATCCTTTAAAAGAGAGAGAGAGAGAGAGAGAGACACTGTCGGATAGCGAACGAAAAACGAGAACCAGCAAAAACGTAGGATGCTTAATGGTGCGAAAGAAACGTTGGATCACATCGAAATATCGTCTCCTGTTCCCCCAACATGCTCGACATTCTTTTATTCCATGATCTATTCAATGATACGTGCATAACGTCCAGGATGCATCCATTTAGAGATTAAAATAGACGATCCGTTTAGATTCGATGCAAATTCCATTACCGCGTATACCAACTACGATTTCCCGAATGCATTCGTATTGTTTCCTTACGTTGTTTCGGTAAAAGCCGCAAAAGGATTAATACAGGCGAAGATGAAGAGCGTAAAGTCAATCATGCGAAGTCTCCGCGTAAAGTGCGCTCCGTTCGTGAAATTCGTGGCAGTTTAATCAGAAAACTGCAGGGAACAGGACTCACGTAAGTACCCTCCATCGTTGGAATGTAGGGGCATTTAAGTAGATGGAGGGTATAGACCCCTGTCTACTCCATTTACTTTCAGCCCGAGGGACCTTCCCGATATATATCCCAATATTCCTGGTAACAATGATGAATCACTGCAGAGCACCTCTTGCGCAAGAAGTTGCACATCCACTGCGCTTGTAACGTCTCTTTGCCCTTTCTCTCTCTCTCTCTCTCTCTTTCTCTCTCTCTGCATCCCTTTTTTCCTGTGTCTTTTAATGTGTGTGTGTGTGTGTGTGTGTGTGTGTGTGCGTGTGTGTGTATGTGTGTGTCTCTTCCTCTCTCTCTTTCTCTTTTCTTCTATCTTTTAGGTATCCTCTTCCTCTTTCTCTGGTCTCCTCATCATTCTCTCAAATACTCATGCTTTAACCGTAATAATGCGTTCCAGCGTCCGGCGTGGTTACGTAAAGCCTGACGTAATAGCCGGATAAATAAGTGCATCCAATTCCCGACATTAATGCTTACTTTGAAAACTTTCGTGCATTTGCTTTCGTAACGGGGGGAAGGATACTCGTTGAAAAATACAGCGGACAATTTCGAGGGAGCTGCGAGATTGCATTTCGAGATGCCTGCAGAACGATGCATTCGAGATGAATCATTTAGGTATTCATTCTAATGGATTTAATCAACAATAAGTGATGCATTAACCATTCGTCATAAGGAACGAGAAACTAAAAATGATTTCTACGGATATACTGCACGATAATGCAGTAATAAAATACAATAATGGCTAAATAAAATGAAATTCGAAAAATAAGGGTTAAAATATTATTGAACTAATTTCATTCAACAAACTGCTAAATGATTTCAACCTACTCGAATCTCCGTCTCGTAACAAACGCGTTATTAACACGCGTTATATACGGGCGTTCGACGAGATAATTTATAGCGCAGCTAACTATGTACACATTTGGTATCAACGAAAATCGACGGTCATCTATAACAGTCAGAGTGCAAAATAGCATCGAGTGTTTTAATCTATCCTGCCTCGCCGCATAAAACGCCGCGGGCGTGTATAATACATGACAAATCGTCCTTCCCACATTTGCGATTGCCAATGTAATCGCATGCAACAATCTCGTTATATACATTTTTTCTTTTTTTGCACAAAATTGCTTTTTAAAGCTGCGTTTTGTTAAATCTTTATCCAACCAGACTCCAGCTCGTCTCATAATGCGTGACACGAGAGCAACAGAGACGAAGAATGAAAGAAGAAGAACGCGATTACTTATTGGCACGATAAATCAGCAGCTGAAACGCGTTCACGGCGACCAATTAGCGTTGGATGTTAAGATCGTCGGGTCAGAACCCATGTAATAATGACGAATCAGTTCAGAGCCGGTCTGGTGGCACGGCTGACTGCCTCTTATTAATAAATTCGCTTCCCATGCGACGTCCTATGAATCATTCGATAGGCAACAGGGGAGATTCTATTAGACTGATTGGTTTATGCCTCTATGGTTCAACTCGTGCCTATTCGTCTTCGTTCTTAGGACCAACGAACACATTTCTGCCTGGTTGTTATTCCTCCTCTATATCGGAACCAGCCACGAATATCCAAGTAGACAGCCCGGTATTTGCTTAAAGCACGACACCGCTTTATAGTCGTGCGTAGGAAAACAATTTATCTCTCTCTCTCTCTCTCTCTCTCTCTCTCTCTCTCTCTCTATCTCTATCTCTCTCTATCTATCTATCTATCTATCTATCTATCTATCTATCTATCTATCTCTATCTCTATCTCTATCTCTATCTCTATCTCTATCTCTCTCTCTCTCTCTCTCTCTCTCTCTCTCTCTCTATCTATCTATCTATCTATCTATCTATCTATCTATCTATCTATCTATCTATCTCTATCTATCTATCTCTATCTATCTATCTATCAATCTCTATCTCTATCTCTATCTCTATCTCTATCTCTATCTATCTATCTCTCTCTCTATCTCTATCTCTCTCTGATATCGGCCAAAACAAAAAAACTGGAGACACTGAGACGCGCTTTGTAGAACGTATTGTATAAACGTAAGAACGTGTTTTCACCGGGTTAATAAAAACCAACGAGGGGAGGATAAGCCATCTCCTTCGAAATCGAAACTCCCGCGAAAACAATATCGCGCCTATCGTCCTCGTATTTTCAACGCTGAAATTTATAATTAAATGTTATTTAATAGGTCTATCCTTGCGAAAGAAGAAATCTAAAAATTTGACGCTTTCTTACTAAAATAATTAATTCCTCGCACTAACGAAGCTTTTTTTACAAAAAAAAAAAAAAGACGAGTCAATGGCCAAAATATAAAGACCGTTTATATCAAGTCCATGCAAAGATGTTTGAGCATTCGATCATTTGATCCCCGCTCGACCTACTTTGAAACTCGAGCACATTAATTCCAAAAACATTCACCATCGAGGAAGAAGGGAAGGTCTACTTCTCTACAGGTCCGCTTTGTTTAACGTTCGTTGCCTAAAAATCACCCTTTGTGATGTGAGTGAGCGTAGTACTACCTTGCATTAAATCATATTCCGTTTTGGATGGGATTAACTCCCCTAATTTATTGACTTCGTTTCTAACTGGGGAGCCTGAAATCCCCATGACTCGGAGGTAACATTGTTTTGCAGGGGCAAAACTCGTCTAGGGATATGTTAAATCATCACGCGGTTCAACCATACGTACCGCATGTTTATAATCATCGTTGACAAGATACTTTATGCATATTCGTCGCGGAGAGAATAATTGATGAATTGCTCTCTCGATGAGAGATAATTAGGAATATACATATCTTGCAACACGTTTCACCGATGAACAACGTTACATCGAATGATCTATACTACGGTATATTAAAGTAAACATGTAAAAATGTATATATGCGTGTGACTTACGTACGACATTCTCTCGCAAAGCAGCGTCAAAGTTGAAGATTCCTTTGTTCAAACCACGGACACTGGAATTGCAGAGAAGCTCCATTCGTTTATCGCGTCTTTTTCTCAAAATTTATCTGTCGAAAATTAATTACTTATGAACAATTGAGATACTTTCTTGATAAAGAACGGAATATATCATACGATTTGCGCGTATTTTCAATGATATTGATCGTAGTTTATAGGTTACGAGTTAGTTTGAAATTATGATTTAGCAATAAAACGCGATTCGAAATTACACTTTGCAACAGATGCATGTATATAAATTTCTAAACGATAGTGCAATGTTAAATCTAATTCACTTACGTGTAACGAGGGAAGTAACGTTTTTTCTTCGGTTAACTATTCTCTCATTAACACGAAAATACAATTGAAATGAAAAGTTAAAAAAGCCTTGCGCAAGCAAACGCGCAAGTATAACTGCGACTGATTCGTGCGACCGTAGTTGAAGGTGCTGCCATCTGTTGGGGAAATGCTGCAAGTATAAAAGTTATGATTTATATCCGTAAATAGCGGATAGAAACGAGTTTGAAATTATACACTGTGTAACATGTAAATCTCGAAATCGATAATATGTAAATTCTAATTCCAAATGTTAATTCTAATTCACTTACATCTAACAAGCAAGTAGATGTTTCTTTTCTGATTAACTACGCGACTTAACACAAACGTATGATTAAAACGAGAAAGCACATACAAGCGAGCACATGCGTACAATTTCGACTAATTCGTGTGACCGTAATTGAAAGTACCGCCACCTACTAGAAAAACGTTAAATCTTTGCACCCTCTATATTTCTTTCAAATTTTAGCGGGACAAACTGTTAAATCTAATAAATCTCTAATATCTGTGTTAACAAATTAACAGATTTAATAAAAAATAAAAAACAATAAAATAAGAAAATCTATAACTTATTACAAATGTGCACATGCTTCCAAGTCTGTATTATAGTGTACTTAGAAAATTATTAAATTAACGATAGAAATTTGTGAAATTAAAAAAGGAATACCTCAGAAATATATTAGTAAAAATACTTCTCACTTGTGTGTGTAGAAATTTGATTGGAAAAGACAGTTATATCGACATAATATATTTTAAAGTGTAATTTTATTCGTATGCGAACAAAAATGATCCATTGAGATATGTCGCTGGCATCATTTGGAGTATAATATACACGTACATTTATATAATTCCACTGTCGTCCATTACACGATATAAAAACTGTTATTACACCATTGCAATAAATAGACTCGAGTTTTTATCTCTCATCCTTGAATTTCGAAGCAAGCACGCCCTTATATACAAAATATTTTTCATATTAATATTGATATTAAATATATTTGAAGAGACATGAGTATGAAAATTTCAAGTAAAATCATTTATGAAATTTTTTTAAAATATGTATATACTTGAAATTTGTTCATTCTCGATAATTTTTAAGTCCCTGCGAAAGGGACTTTAGTTGTCCATGTAAAAATTTCACGACAGTCCCTTTTACACAGCGACACAACTAGCTACAAGTTTTACATCATTATCGATGTGCACGTTTCACAAAATAAATACCGAGTTCGATTTTTTACAAAATATATATCAGGATATCGCACTTAAGGTAAATGTACATGATAAAACGCGTAAAAAATATACAATGAGTTCCTCTATCGAGAGGCACTAACGACAAGGAACACAGAAGTGTCGCACATAGATCATACATAATTGTTCGTTCATTCATATCCAATTTCGCACTCAGAAAATTCTGCTTTTTTTTTCATCATATCACGTGTTAGGCATTTTAATCTTAATTTCTGTTAGATAACGAAATTAAAGGCATAAGATACGTGTAGGTATAACGATAACGATACTTTTCAATACAGATACGATCACATATGTCCAGTTCCAATGTATCAACATTTGTTTACTAATCAAATTTAATTATAATATCAGATATACGAGATTTCTTCTCTGTAAATATTCGACAAAATGATCGTTTGTTTCGTTGAATCACTTTTCTTAATACTGATAAATTACAATAAAGTTGTACACATTTAAAATGATACACATACTTAACAAGTTAGTGTTTCTTTATTTTTGACGTTACTAAGGTAATAAATGTAATATGTGAAATGTTAAAGATATGATTCTTCATAAAAGTTTAATATTTACATAACATTTATAGATACACCCACATGTATCTCGATATATTTCATAAAGCTTACAACACATTTACATACGGTACACATACACCCAGTTTTTCTATTTAAGCTAATTTAACTAATTGGTCCTATAATTACAACTAGATTATAGGACGTGTAATTAAGAAGGCGTGAAGTAACAAGATCCCCTAAAGAAAATATATTTCGATAGCCACCTAAAGCTATCGTGATAATTGGGAAAAAAGACGAGACGTGATAGTACAACATGTATACAGAGAATAATTCTTTTGTTTTCTATTGGTACAACCATTAAGCGGTTGGCACGTCATTATATACTTGTAGAAATGGAAACACACGTTTATGTGTTGTATTGTACGTTAATTTATGAAAGAAAGAAAGAAAGAAAGAAAGAAAGAAAATCGTGAAAGATTAAGAATACATTTGTACGAACATATTTTATACGTATACTCAATATATCATAAATTTATTAGTGATTTAATAATTCAAAGTATCGAATAATTACAACATTTATGACATTAAAGGAAGAAAAATTTGAGTGAAACAGATCTTAAATCATAATTTTCGGGAAAAAGTAATTAAATATAATTATGTATTTTCCATGTATTTTAAAAGGATTATTTTTTCTCATCGATGTGCTTCACAAATAGAATTTATCGATTATTACACGTAAATGTACAGGTGTGTTTCGCTACATATACAAAAAGCAAATTACTGTAATATAATTATACTTATTTTCGTATAGTTTTATATTATTTTGTTATTCCCCAACCTGTGCCTATATTTATAATTGTATTTGATAATGTAAATATCTATTAGCGAACGCTAAATCGTTGAGTAATTAATCAATTAATCTGAATAGTGGATGGAATAAGAGTATTGTCAATTAAAAATTAGAATATCACTGGTTTCTAAGAGATTTCGTGTTTACATTTCATTTTCCACTATTCTTCGTATTCTGAGTTGTTCATTGAAATTTTCTTTTATAAAAAAAGATGAAAAAAAGCCGAAATCTATTCAGATAATATAATTTCATAATTTTTTTATATTATCATTAACTACCATATATTTTGCAATTATATTATCACTATATTATCATTAATATAATTATCATGTATTTTGGATGTTATTACATATTTTCAGATAATTGTATAATGTTCGTGATCTATCTAAAGCGTTAAGCCATGCTATAAGCAAAGTTATTGCAATGTGCTTGTATTTGGAAATGTCTATATAATGAAATATAATAATTTGTTTAACACTAACATTAGCTATATAATATTTTGCATATTATTTTCAGTATACTATTAGTATTAGGATTCAAACAAAAAGCATAACACGAATAAAAAAATTATTTTATAAACAAAATTATATAACAAGCACATACAATAAGCTTACAATAGCTAAGTTGTAAAAAAATATGTTTTTGAAATTCGTTTCTGATGAAGCTTACTAATTAGAAAAATTATAAATTCTTAAGTTATATTATTTGTATATTCTTATATACAAATAATAGTTTTAGACAAATAATATATTTACTAAAATAAATGAATGTTCGAATTATTTAAATTAATATTAATATTGCAACATTCTATTTACCATATTTTTTTGCGTATAGTAAAACTTAATTTTTGTTTCATTATTCATTTTTACATAAATAAATAACATAATAAAACAATCCATATAATTACAATAATAAACAAAACAAAATTTTATGAATAAAATAATTCTAAATAGATATTATAGATCGTTATAATTAATTCTTGAATATTATTTTTAAATAGATAAATTTCAAATAGATAAATCTGTAATATAATTTTATATATATATATATTCAGAGATTCCTTAATCCTGATATATTCAGAGATTGTTTAATCCATCATATAGTTTACACACCCCTAAAGTTGATGTCATTCATTACTTGTAATGAGTTAATTTGCTATTATTATGAAAGTATAATGAAATTGAATCTCTTGATTCATACATGATGGACAATTTTCTTATATTGAGTATCATAAAGCTTAGAAAATGTATTGATATAATATTGTATATTAAATCATATATCTGAAAAAAATATCTTAATTATTTATTTACTTTTCAACAGTTGTATTTGCACCAGTCAGTTTTTAAATCCAAGATCGATTGAAATTAACTGTATATTTTTTAAATATACATATATATTATGTGGCACATAATTTCATTATTTATGTTATATTTATTAATGCATTTATTATTAATATAATAAGCATTCAGGCATTTTCAAACAATATTTTGCTCATTTATAATAATATAAGAATATGTAATATTTTGCTTGATGAGAAGTATATTTAAACATATATCAGATTATTTTCTGAGATATATATTGCAATTGAGATCTAGTATCTGTGAAAGATACTTCAAAATATTCAAATTATAGTTCAATGATATATATCATAGCTAGGTCTGCCATTTGTCCGGATTTCTCCGGATTTATCCGATCTTTAAGTGTTGCATTTTTATCAGATGCATTAGAAACAGTCTAGACCCAAACGCAGTCTGAGTGAGTGCAGTCTCTGTGTATCACATATTCGTGGTAACGTGCAATATTGAAATTCTAATATTTAAAGCACAAAAATGCTTAAAGTATCCAGATTTCAGAAGCAAATGTTTGCGTTTTAATGCTCTTTGTCCTATATTATGATTCTACAAATGGCAGCCCTAAACATAGCACACTTTCATATATATATGTATATATCACTATTTATAAATAATACGTAATAATGAAATAAGACAAAAGTATGAAATAGATATATGAATTTTGTTTTTCAATAAAATAAAAACATTGCAAATATAAAAAATAAGTTAATAATTTTCAGACGTTAATAATAATTTTGTTTTTTTTAAGTTTCATAAAAGTACCTTAGAAATTATATATATCTTAATTCTTTGTTTGGAAATATAAAATATATACATATTTATCAAATTTATGTCGAATTTCGTTAATATTTAATTTTTTTCTTTCTTTTCATTCATAGGAGAATACATTTACATGTTTTGTTCATTACATAATTAACTTATTAAAATATGTTTATAATTTTATGGGAAGCTCTTGCTTTCTTTATATTTTAAATGGTACAGTATTCAGTATTATAATTCATATAGTAAAATTTAACATAAAATCAAATGATACTTATTGTAAATAAATCTTTTTGGTAAAACATATAATGTTTATTTAGAAAAGTAAAATGAATTATATTTTGAAATTATATAAAATTTATGCAAATTTTATTATATATATTTTTTTTAATTTATATAAATAATATCTAAATTTCCAGCATAGAGAATATATTTTACTGATCGCACTAACAAAAATAGTATTTGAGATTCATCCTTTTTTTATAACTACCTTTCTATATTCTTCATTATAATTCACAAAATTACAATGAAGAAAATTGAACTAACATTTGTTGGAACGTTGTTGTTCCAACAGTAGTAGACATTTGACTAATACTGTTGAATAGAGCTTCTGCCTGTAAAGTTTCTGGCAATCTAATAAGAAATTGTGCTCCATGTACAAAGTCCATCTTTAATAATTCTTCTTGATACAGATGCAACACGCCAAGTGCTGTTCTAAAGAGGAACTCATCCCCATCCCTAAGAAAAACATCCCAAATTCTACATGCAACATCCAGAGGCATTGCCTTAGCATATATAGTATATAACCAATCTAACAAATATAAATCTGGGCTAAGACCAGCTACTGTAAAATGAGAAAAAATTTTTGGTAACTTATGTGCAAGTGCACTAGAATATACCTTGTAATAAATATCCATTTGTTTCTGATTTAATGTAAAAGCAGCTCTGTGACAAGGATGATTTAGTAAATTAGCAAAGCAGGTAAAGGCATCTGGAGGTTCCATGTTTAATGATAATACTGCACCCACAAAACTCATACCTTGCACGTAACCTACATCAGGTCTATAAACCGCATAGGCTGCTAATATACCTTGAAGACTATTAGATAATGGTCCATTTTCTTGAAAGACACATAAAGTAGGAAAAGTACGAGATACATCTAATTTGATTGCGGCTAATGTTTCACTTATAGGACTTGATATTGCTCTATCCAAACATATATTATAAAGATGTGCTGTTATATTCAAGTTATTTGGAATTGCTAATTTCCACACTTTGCCACGGACACTAGGTGGAAGACCACGCCACCATAATTCACGTACTTTTTTTGTATTTTTAACACTTTCAAATTTAGGAAGAATATGTACGTTCCAAGTATGAGAATCTTCTGCTAATCTTTCTTCTTCTTTAAGTTGCAATTCTCTTTGCTGTTTACGTTCCTTTTCTTCTTTTAATTCTCTTTTCCTCGCTGCTTCTAAAATAGCACTGTACTGTCTGCGATGACGTTCTTCTTCAACTGCATTTTTAGCTGGCAGATTAGCTGGTCTTGGCTGTTGAATTAAAGCTAAACTTCCTCCTACTTTATCTACATTTCTTGATGGGCTGCTTGTAGGTGTGGATTGTTGAGAATCTTTGTTTTTCCATGAAAATACATTCTTTGAAAAAATTGTGTTCAATCCCCAACGCTTAGATTTCTCAGTCCTTTCTGTAACTTGTTGATCATCACAACCCAGAAAACTTCCAGAAGGAGAGACTTCGCTAAGGGAAGACACTGTACTGCTACAAGAACGTGGTAGACTATTCCTAGGACTACTGTTTGCACTACCACTTTCCAGTCTTGTATATTTATCCTCGTCAATCTTGAAATTATCATTTAAAGATTCTTCTTTATAATCACATGGATCTAAATACTGAGATTTAGAATCCAATTGTGATTCATTAGATTCCTCTAAAGAATATATTTGCTTTGTAGTGGGATTATAAGCCAAAGACATACTTTCCAATGCATGATTTAAACTAGTCCCAGCAACTCCTACAGAAACTACATTACCGGCATCATACCATTTATTCTCTCGAATATGGACACATAATGCCTTAGTTTTTACAGTAGGCATAGAAGATACATCACATGCCAAAGCTTCATTGATATTCACACTGTTGCAGGATATAGAAGTTCCATTCAACGACACCAGCTGCTGTTTACCAATTTTTGGGACAATGTTATTTGCAATATAACAATTAGAATCTCGTCCAGCAACTTTCAGTACTTGATAATTGTTAGACATATTTCCATAACGAGACACAATACATGGAGATACATTTTGTGATGAGATAGAATGATGATTATTCCCATTCAAATGATTAGATACAGGACTCTTCATGATTGATGCTTCTTTTCTAACCTTATCGATGTATTAAATGTTTTCCCAATCGGAGCGAACCAATAAGAGTTTTCATATACAATATCTGTAGATCTGTATTTATGCATATTTTTTCATTACTTTTTAATAACGTTATATATATATACATCGTTGATATTCACAAGCATATTGGTGTTGCGATGAAATAACACCCACATATAAAATCTACTCCTTTTGATATAGTTCTTACATTACAGGAGTTTCCGTTAATATATAATGATTTTTGCTCTGTGAAGTTTATTCTGTCACAAAAAGTAAATTTGCACATTTAGATATTTTTAACAAACGAACATTTTTCGTTGCGTGAAGAAACGCCTTTAATCTTCATACTCTTTCAGTTGAGTTCAATACATTACAAGGGATTATAAAAGGGTAGATTTAATTTTCACACAAAGCCAGTGACACATGTAGTGTCTAAATTCTACTATTGATAAATATTTAACATAATTATACTGTGATGCCGTACTCGAAATTACACTGACTTCAAATCGACAAATATATGTACATTCAATATTACACGAAACAGACTGTATATTTCTTTGACACCTATGTACACGGTAAGCTAATATTTTATATTGTATATGTATAATGTTCTAATTTAAAAAAAAGTATCCTAATTTTTTGATATAATAAAGTATGAAGAAAATTTTTCTCGTGCGTGGTTACTGATCTTTAGCACTACACGGTGCGAAATCACGTGATTACCTTATCATTTCCCATTGTTAAATTGATAATATACACACATACAATAGCTTTTTCATTTTTAATCATAAATGTGGAAATATTTGTATATTATATCATTATTAATATATACTTTCATCATTTTATATAAAAAAACAAAAAAAGGCACTTTAAACTGTAAAGTTTAATATTAATAATCGTACAATAATAAAGAACGTGCAGTAATAACTCAATTTTACTAAATAAATTTTCATTTGCTATTTAGAACGCAATTAAAGTTTATTTTACGTAATTTTATTTTACTAGACATAAAGTAACGAAGATCAAACCAAAATAGAAACATTATGTACGTTATAGTTATACTTGATCCTGGAACAAAAATCCCTAGAACGTTTATGTCAAAACAGCTGATTACAGTAACTCATGAAAACCAAAATTCATATTAATTGAAAAGCTATTGAAAAGTAGGTTAAAAAAGGTCAAATATAAATTACGTTATTGTTAAATTTCAATAAAAGATTGTGATTATTTCAGTGATATACAATTGTCAAGTGTGAATTTTTCAACATAACAGATGTTTATTGTAAGAAATGTCACAAATTGATATCCAGGACTTATTTGATAAAAGCAGGTAAAGTAATCATTTGTAAACAATAAATTTATAACGCATTAGGAACAATTTTTTAAGTAGCAAGTATAATTTTTTTTTTATAGTAATATTAATATTAATATATGTTATTTTTTTCATTGTTATTAATGTACGGATCTTTTGTTATTAACATATGGATACTATATAAATATGTGAAATATTATTTGGATAATATTTTATAACTAAAATATGAAACCTGCAATTTCTACACGATGTTTTCACTAATATAAAAACATGATATTGACATTAAGTTATAATATATGTGAAGAACTCTTTTATATAGAATAGTGTTGCATAAGAATAGTTAAAAATATATTTTTATTATACATGGCTCGTTATATATATTTGATTTATAACAACATAGATATAAAAAATTTATGATAATTAATGGAAAAATAATTGTTAATTAAAATATATTATATATTTTAAATATTAATATAAATAATTAATTCAATATTGGTACTAATAATTAATCTTAATTTAAATATATTATTTAGGTTTCCCAGTGGTTGGCGTCTTGCACCTATATTTTTATATACCCCATTGGGTCTTGTACTTGCACTATTACGATTGTTGATTGCTTTACAACTTTGGCTTATTGCAATATTATTACCTGATTGTAACACTCTTCGGAAATTTTTACATCATGGATTTAGTTTTGTTTTTGGTATACTGGCGAAGATATCTGAAGGTGAAGTTAGCAATCAAGACAAGCAATCAAGAATTATAATTAGTAATAATATCTCTGTATTGGATCATTTTGCTTTGTATAAAGCTACACAAGCACTAAGTCCTACTATGTGGGAGGTACCTACTGCCATGAGCAATGCATTAGGATTACAAGTGATGGATATGAGTAACAAAGAAACTTTAATTGCCAGTATGAAACAATTTCTTTCTACAACAAATTACAATGTTGCAATACAACCTGAATTTGGTATAACCAATAGTCGTGTAGCCTTGTTAAAGTTCAATTCTTGGCCATTTACCATAGAAGCATCTGTTCAACCAGTTGCAATTAAAGCATGGAGGCCAGAATTTATACCCATTCATCTTACCTCATTGGCATCTAGACGATGGATAGATGTTTTTTGGTTCATGTTTGTCCCTTATACAGTCTTCACAATTAAGTACCTGAAAATCAAACAAAATCCAGATTGTGAAATACTAGTACGGGAAGTAGAAAAGGACATAGCAACTAGTCTTGGACTTCAAACAAGTTCTCATACTGTATTAGATAAAAAAGAACTTGAAAAACGCTATATTACGGAAAGAACACAAAGTAGAAGATTCGATAGAAATTCTCCAACTTCGCAAGTTATTCATAATATTGAAATACAGAGGATGGTTCGACAAGTCAGTGAAGTGCTTCCATTAGTCCCTCATAATGTGATTTTGAGAGATCTTTGTATGTTAAGAAAATAACTACTATTAATTTTCACACATTATATTTATTACTTTCTCTTCTTTAAATTTCTAATTTATTACGTTTATTTCAGTAAAAACACGCAATGTTGATATAACAATTGCCAATATATTGGATGGCATAGTTACTTATACTCCAGATTCATCTCAAACTGTTACACGATCAGCATCATTAAATCAATTACAAAAAAGTACAGTTAAGGATAACAGTAATGTAGGATCTTCTTCCTTTCAGGAAAGAAAAATTAAAATGATAAGGGAAGCTAGGGAAAGATATATTCAAAAACATGGACTTAAAAATTGCTGACATTCTCATCACATTTTATTCTGGTTATTGTATCTTTATTAATTACAAATATCTAACGTTTTACCGTATGTGTATTTACTATTACATATTGTGAATACAACTTTATTTCAAAAATATGATTGTATATTTTTACAATTTCTTATCCTTTTACATAAATATTATATTATTATTACGGAAAATATATTTTGGAAGACAATATTCTCAGTCAATTCATGTTTTTCAAATTGCAAATAAAATGAAAATTTCATTTATATATTAGTATATTATATATAAAAATAATCATTATTTTTATTCATAAATCTTTTATTCTAAGTGTATGGCACAAAAATTAATAAAATATAAGAAGAAATATATAAAAATGCACTATATTTATATTTCATTACTTACTCGTAATATTAATATATACTTATAAACTATTGGAAGACGTTCAATTTCATAAATTGTAGATTAATCCTAATTTTATATAAAAGATATTTAAAATATCGACCTATTTTTACTGAACAATATATTATTAACTGAGCATTTTTTAACTCAAATAAAATTAATTTTGTTTAAGTAAATATTATGAAAATCAAATAATAAATAAATTCAATGATTACATTAATACTTACATTAATACCTTTTAGGATCTAATATCTTTTTAATATTATTGTACTAGAAAATTCAAATAAATTGCTTAATAAAATATTCAATGATACTTAAGATTTCCAAGGCATACATATTTTATCTCAAGAAAATCCTCAACACCATGTCTAGAACCCTCTCTTCCTAAACCTGATTCTTTTACACCTCCAAAAGCAGCTTCTGCGGTGGAGATTATCCCTTCATTTACACCAACCATTCCAACTTCTAATTGTTTTGCTACCCTAAATATTTGTGATATATCTTGAGAGTAAAAATATCCAGCTAATCCAACAGATGTATTATTAGAATTTTCTATAACTTCATTTTCGGTTTCAAATTTATGAATAACAGCTATTGGCCCAAAAATTTCCTTGTTGTATATTTGCATTTCTTTAGTAACATCAGTTATAAGTGTGGGAGCATAAAATAGTGGCCCTAATTCAGGCAATGGTGTACCACCACAATGCACTTTTGCTCCTTTTTCTACAGCATCAGTAATTAATGCATGAATCATATTTAACTGACTTTCTTTAATGAGAGGCCCATGTGTAACCTCTTTCTTACTACCATCACCCATTTTAATTTCATTTTGAATTTTTGATAAAAACATTTCTATAAATTGATCAAATTTATTACTATGTACGAAGAATCTATTTGCAGAAACACATGTTTGACCACAATTACGAAATTTACTTAACATAGCACCTTGTACAGCTATATCTAAATTTGCAGAATCAAAAACAATAAATGATGCATTACCTCCTAATTCAAGACAAAGTCGCTTTACAGTTGAAGCACTTTGTTTATACAAAATTTTCCCAACAGCAGTTGAACCAGTGAATGATAAAACTTTTACATTAGGATTTTCACATAATTCCCTGCCAACATTAGGAGAATTTTTTAAACTTGTTGTAATTACATTTATTGTTCCATGAGGGAAACCTGCTTTTTCTGCAAGATCAGCTAATGCCAAAGCAGTAAGGGGTGTTTCTTCTGATGGTTTAATTACACATGTACACCCAACAGCCAAAGCTGCAGCTGCTTTACGTGTTATCATAGCATGTGGAAAATTCCATGGTGTAATTAAAGCAGCAACACCTATAGGTTGTTTATATAGCAAAAGTTTTCTATTAGATATTGGTGTTTGCAATATTGTTCCTTCAATTCTTCTAGCTTCTTCCGAAAACCACTCAACAAATGAATTTCCATATTTGATCTCAGCTTTAGATTCTGCAATAGATTTTCCATTTTCTTTAGTTAAAATTTCTGCTAGTTCCTCTGTATGTTCTACCATTAAATTATACCAATTTCTAAGTAAATCACTTCGTTCCTTTGCTGTTGTTTTATTAAATGATTTGAAAGCTTCAGATGCTGCATTAATTGCTAATCTTGTATCTTTTATATCCATGTCAGGTACATTGTTAATAACAGATTGATCAACTGGATTATAAATAGGAAATGTCTCATTTTTTCTCCCTCCTAACCACTTTCCATTGATATATCCTTGATCTCTTAAAAGATGCAACGATCGATTTAATAAAGGAATACGATATGAAATATTTCTTTGTAACGTGTGCATATTAAGAAAAGTTGGATATATAATCTGTAAACCAATTAATTTATGAAAGGTTATGAAGCTATAAAATATTAAATAAATATATTAAATAAATTTATATTATTTTTTAACAAAACCATGATTTTAATCATAGAAAAACTGGTTATAACTGTTGATTATAAAAATCATTCTTAAACGATTATGATTGAATTAACAATGAATAAAATTATACAGTGACGTTACTTCAATTCATAATTTACATAATTATGTAGTGTGAGAACTGTCAAACTGACACTTACCTTTGAATAAAAGAACATCAAAGAAAGACAACTTATGTGTTTAATGCAGTGTTTTATTGCAAAGGTTATTTTCAAGTAACGTTATAAGTTCGTCTTATCAGCTTTATCACAATTGACTTTACATAACTCGTCACTGATTAAACCTATACATGCATTCCAGCTTAGTCTTTGACTTTGTGTTGAGTATGTGTAGCCGGCGCGCCGGCGTCTTTCGGTCAATAAAAATATTATCTGATTTAAATGTTTATTACAATATCATATTCGATAAAACAGAAAGTACACAAGAATTTGCATTATGAGTACAAATACAAAGAGAACTATTTACGTAGGTAGGCAGAAATTCGTTCTTATATTTAACTGCATAATCATAATATAATCACGATATAACCTATTTTCAATATAATTTATACGGTTCTTTTGATACTGTTTTCGAATTTTAGGAGGTTTAGCCGAAGAAGTTGATGAAAAAGTACTGCACGCAGCATTTATACCTTTCGGAGAAATTGTTGATGTACAAATACCATTAGATTATGAATCAGAAAAGCATAGAGGATTTGCTTTCATTGAGTTTGAAAGCGCAGAAGATGCAGCAGCAGCAATTGATAATATGGTATGTATATATATATATATATATATAAAACAACATTATCTGCGTGAGTTAATTAACAGGAACAATGTATATTATATTAGTTTTGTATTACTTGGTTATTATATCCATTATAATAGAATGCGTTAGTATAAAAAGTTAATTCGACTTATCTAATCATTGTAGTATTGATCGTTTTAAAATCATTTAATCCACAAATTTATCAAACTTTATCTTGGATAAATAGAATGATTCTGAATTGTTTGGACGAACAATCAGAGTAAATATTGCAAAACCACAAAAAATAAAAGAAGGTTCATCAAAACCTGTTTGGGCTGATGATATGTGGCTACAAGAGCATGCAGGTGAAACACTTAAAAATGACGATAATTCAAAATCAAGTGATACAATACAACTGAAAAAAGGAAAACAAAATCCTCAAGTATATTTTGATATTAGTATTGGAAAACAAGAAGTGGGTAGAATTATTATGATGCTGAGAGCTGATATTGTACCAAAGACTGCTGAAAATTTCCGTGCTCTTTGCACTCATGAGAAAGGATATGGTTATCAAGGAAGCACTTTCCATAGAATTATTCCAGAATTTGTATCCTTTATTTATTACGAATCAGAATCTCTTTTATATAGCAAGTAACGTTAAATAAACACTTACATATACAAATATAGATGTGTCAAGGAGGAGATTTCACAAATCATAATGGAACTGGAGGAAAGTCAATCTATGGAAATAAATTTGATGATGAGAACTTTGAATTGAAACATACAGGACCAGGTACATTGTCAATGGCAAATTCTGGACCAAATACAAATGGATCGCAATTTTTCATATGTACAGCACGTACAGATTGGTTGGATGGAAAACATGTAGTATTTGGACACGTTCTTAGTGGTTTAGATGTTTTAAAAAAAATGGAAAAATGTGGTGCAAAATCAGGCATTCCTACTCAAAAAGTTGTTGTAACAGCTTGTGGAGAATTGACTTAAATAAAACTTGTTTAGTAATTTACAACATTTGCAAATTTTGTATCACTTAAACTTAATAAATAAATTTATAAAAAAAATAATTCAAAACACCATATCCCTAATATTTATTTATTTACAATTCTTTCTTTCAAAATAGTGTACAATAATCTAGTTGAAATGCCAATAACCAAAATAATTATCATTAATAATTATTTATTTCTTAACTTAGGCGCTATAAAATTTATAAAATTTTTTCAATCGTGAATTTTAAAAAGTTTTCTGGAGAAATCTAACGATTCGTTATACTTCTTATTTTCTTCTTATGTTATTTTTTTTAACTTTATCTTTTTATTTGTCTTAACTACATTGTGGTTAGCTTATTTCACACATATTATTATACATTTACGTTTCATGATAAAAAAGTAATTAATATAATATAATGATTGCATTGATTGTGTGGTCAAAGTAATATGCATTGTTATTATAAATTGCAAAATTTGTTCATACCCGTATTAACATATAGATAAAACAGAACAAAGTACGTTCTAGTAACATGAGATATGTACAAATTTTTATTCGCAAAAGTTATCGTTACGTTACGTTCTTCAACAGGTAAAACTATGCAACAAATACGCAATTTATCCAAAATAAAATGCAAACGATTGGAAGGAAAAGTAGCAATTGTTACAGCATCTACAGAAGGGTAAAATTTTCATTTCGTAATTGCGATATTTTTATATAAATTATATATCCTAATTTTTTACGTTAGCCCATATGAATATAAAGAATGTGCAATTTTATATTTATTATTATGTACGAAATATGTAAAACTAGCTTTATTTGTTAGTTATTTTTACTCATTAAAAAAAGGAGTAAACCTAAATAATAAAATGTAATTTGTTGTAGTATTGGTTTTGGAATAGCAAAACGTTTAGCTGAAGAAGGTGCTAAAGTCATGATTAGCAGCCGTAAAGAAACAAATGTAAAAAATGCTGTAGAACAACTTGAATCTGAAGGTTTAAATGTTTGTGGTACTGTATGTCATGTTGGCAAAAGCGAAGATAGAAAGAAACTTTTTGAAAAAGTAAATTTATTTGTTTATAAATGTTAACATCTTAAAACATAGGTGAGAGTATAATATATTTATTTTAGACTAAACAAGAATTTGGTGGCTTAGACATTCTTGTATCAAATGCTGGCATAAATCCAGTATCAACTACATTTTTTGAAACTTCAGAAGAAACATGGGATAAAATTTTTAATATTAATGTAAAAAGTTCATTTCTTTTAATACAAGAATCCTTACCACTTTTAAGAAAGAGTAAATCTCCATCGATAATTCTTATATCTTCAATAGCAGGATATAAGTCATTTCCTGTAAGTTATTCTACTTAAAAGTATGTATGTTATCTTATACAATATAGACAATATGTTTGTATAATTCATATGAAATTACAGTTATTGGGTGCATATTGTGTTAGTAAAACAGCTTTATTAGGACTAAATCAAGTAGCTGCTGCTACTCTTGCACCTGAAGGAATTCGTGTCAATTGCATTGCACCTGGTGTTATAAAGACTAAACTTTCGCAAATGGTAATGTATTTTTATATTTTTTCATTATTATTTTACTATATCATTAATACTATATCATTAATAACATTTTAAATAGCTTTATGAAAGTGAAATGGGAGATATAATATTATCCAAAATACCAATGCAAAGATTTGGTGAACCAGATGACATAGCAAAAGTTGCTGCATTTTTAGCAAGTGACGATGCTTCATATATAACTGGTGAAACTATTGTTGCTACTGGTGGAATGCGAAGTAGACTTTAAATATTGCTTATGAAACAACTTTTATAAATGACTAAAATTTTTATTAAATATTCCATGCATTTTAATAGTTTTGTTGTAGTTCGTTTGTTTGTTAACAAAATATTTGTAATTTTTTGTCATTTTTGAAATAATTACATATATGTTATATAATTACATATATCCTAAAAATGAAATAATTATATATATGTTATCCTAAAAAAAATAAATAAATATATATTTATTGTTGTAATATGATTTAACAATTTATTTTCTAAAGTTAATTTTAGGGTATATTCACAGTGTATAAAAAAAACTTGATTTTATATTTTATGTTCATACATTTTGCATTAATAAATAACAGTTATGTTATAAGAAGCAAATTTATTCATTTCAAATTACAATTTTCTTAATATTATATTTATTTGTTATTATACGTATAATCAGAATTCTATTTATATATCGCATCGAATGATAATGGTAGTTAAAGGTAATGGCAGATGAAAATATGGTTCAGAACGCAGTACAGCCAAAAGAAAATCACGAAGGTGATGAAAATGGATGGGAAAATGAAGAAGAGGAAGCAACTTGCAATGACGCTGGTAAATAATAATTCTATATAAAAATATACAGGAGAAAAAATGCTGCCTTGGTTTATCAAATATTTTATATGCATAATTTTTTTCATATGTTTTTAATAAAATTCTACGTGCAAAACGTACGTATTCTATATGCAAAATGTACGTATTCTAATTTTATAATTTTAGAATTCGAAGCTATAAATGCCCAACTAGATCAGCTTAATTCGGTTTTGGATAACCTCGAACAAAAAAACGATGATATTCGTGCAGAATTGATTCAGCTATTACAATCAAATCGAGAAGCTAGAAAACAATTTCAAGAATTCCAGGATTCCGTAAAATCGGATTTATAATATTTTATTTGAAGAAGGTATATAATTTATGCTTTGATAATATGTATTCATTATTTATTAATAATTTGAAGTATTAAGAAATTTTTACAATGTTTTACATTACATTAGTCAAGTTATTTTTTTATTATTTCAGATAATTATATATTGTAAATATATTGAATAATAAACAGTATGACATTACATTTGTACTATTTTACAGTATAATGCGACATCGTTTAAATATTTCAAAATGAGAAACATTCCTATTAAAATTTGAATAATGTATAAAAAGCATTCTTGTGTTTTTATAAAAAGATAATGCAGGTATAAGAAACATACATATACACAAATATTATTCCTGTCCATACGAATATAATTTTAGCTTTATTATATATTTATTGTATTATCTATTATCTAAATTATTGACTGAAAATATTAAAAGCTCTTTAAAAATTTCTGAATCAAAATCTTGAATTAGGAGTACATTAGGTTCATTTGACAATAAATGATCGAGTACAACTTGACCTCGTGTTCTATTGCCATTTAATTCAATATCAGCATGATACGAGATTATATTTTGAGCAATCTCTGGCCTTAATAATATTCCAGCTAAAATTGCATCACACATAATATAAGTAGGAAATTGTTTTTTCCTTTTCTTCTGACATGCATATTCAATATCATTCATAAGCTGAATACAAGGTTTATCCATTTGACCTAATATGTCTCTTCGCCATTCCTAAAAAGTATTAAATTACGTTTAAAAAATATTAAATTGTGTTAAAAATTTATCATATCGTCATTTACACTATTTAAATCGATATACAAACATGTGAAATACGGGACTTTAAACATGTTTCCCATGGTAATAGCCACAAACGTTTTTTAATATTATTAAATACTATATGTACACTTTCAGGATCCATGTAAAAATTAAATTCTGCTTGAGGTGTAATATTTCCTTGTGCTAATGTAAATAATGAAGATGAATAAAAATATAAAAAAGATGATTAATAAAAAGAAATAAAGGGAATAAATATTACCTGTTGTGTTTCCTCCCATAATGTAAAATTCTTTCACATTATCCATAAATTTAGGGTACATTTTTACTACTAATGCTATGTTTGTTAATGGTCCCATACATAAAATATTCACCTCATTGGGATATTTTGACACAATCTTATTTAAAGCATAAACAGCATGTTCTTGTTCTAATTGACTTGTATCTATTTTTGTATCATATACATCGCCAAATCCATCATTACCATGATAGTAATCTTGAGCTGCATTTTTAGTGCAAAGTAAAGGTGCGTGTGCTCCTTGGAAAACTGGTATCTAAAAGTAAATGAGATAGTTAATATACATCCATTAGAAACACAATAATATTTAAGAAATTAGAACTTACATCTGTTACTTTGCAAACATCTAAAGTTCTAAATACATTTTTTACTACATTGTTTACACTTGTATTGCCATTAACGCAAGTAACTGCTTTAATTTGAATTTTTCCTTGTTTATGAGCAGCGATTAATATTATTAATGCTAGTGCATCATCTATACCAGCATCACAATCAATAATAACTTTGGTTCCTGTCATTTTAAAACTTAAAAATGTTTTATTACTTATTTTATAAAGTATAAAGCTGACTCTTTCACTGTAGCTAAGCTAATATTTACTGATCCTCTCAATATAGTTAAACTAATATTTGCTGGTTCTTTCACTGTATGGTTTATAAATCTTTTATTTATTAAAACTGAAGTTTGAATTTAATTATCTATTATGATATATACAAAAAGATAGAATTATTCTTAGTTATATAACAACTTTGTAATATTACTAATACACATTTTAATTATGTAGCAGGTTCAGTGTTTGCTCTTCATAAATAAAACTATAACTAAAATAGAATGAAATTAATAGAGAAAATCTAACATTTGGTTATCGTTTGTACCTCTAAATCCAAGATGCTGAATATTTTAATTTCTTATTGTAGATATTTGTGACGGACATAAATTATAATCTCGTTAAGTACTCTAAGTTTAAAATGTGATTAAGTGTAACTACAGATGTATTTACAACTACATATACACTGGTTACGTATGAGATATATTTCTTAACATGACATAGAAGTAACGCTACACGAGTAAGTAAATTTTAAATATAAATCTAAACACTATATTGCATTGTTCATTGAATTATATTAATAAAATATTAACAATTGTATTTTACACATCTAAAATAATTATTATCTTATTTACTGCTAGCTAGAGTTTGAATTTCAAAGATAGTACGCCAAGTTAGAATAGATGGCGTTATTTTGGACTAAAAAGATATAATCGAAATAAAACAGGACGACAAAGAACCTAAACGGTACCATAAACGGTAGTTATATCTTTGACTTTTTCCATGAAAATGAAATAATAATTAAAAAATTGACAAGATAATATCTTAATAATTTAAATTGCAAATAAAGGATTAAAATGGATGAGGCAAAATTTTTAAAACGGTAAGCAATCTACTTACATTACTTTACTACTAATTATATATTATACAATTGTTACACAAATTTGAGAAATATGCATATTTTATATTTAATATTTTATATCTCTTTGAAATCGGATATAGATTGTAGCAATATTAAATGCATTTTTAAAATTTAGAAAAGTAAGATCTGGCACTTTGGATGTGCATCCGACAGAAAAAGCTTTAGTAGTAAATTATGATGTTGAGGCATTAATTTTGGGTGAATTAGGAGATCCTATGTTGGGAGATCGTAAAGTAAGTTTTAAATAATTTACTTCTACCAATTGGAATGATCGTGTGATTACAAATTAAATTTATTTATAGGAATGTCAGAAAATAATTCGTTTGAAAAGTTTAAATGCAGACACAAATGTATCGCTTTTAGCCAAAGAAGTTATTGAAAAATGTTCTCTGATACATGAATCAAAGCTTCGTGAAGTAGAACAATTGATTTATTATCTTCAAAATCGTAAAACAAATGACAGTATGAGTAAGATTTTATATGCATAAAAAATTATCTCTGATAATATTATTAATTTCTTTCATTATGTATCCATTTTATTATAGACAGCGATAACAATTCTCAACCTTCGAGACCAGCATCATCAAATTCGGTATCTACAGATAATAGTGAAACAGAACGTGCTGTCATTAGCAATGTTGATAATTATATTGAATTGTTATATGAAGAAATACCAGGAAAAATCAAAGGTTCATCGTTAATTTTACAGTTAGCAAGAGTACCTGATAATCTTCATGAATTAACAAAAAATGGTATTGGATATTTAATAATTATTTACTTATTCTTTTCTTTCTTTCATTATAAATAATTAATACTATATTTTTTAGAATCTTTATTAAGTGCTTTAGCCCGAGTTCTAAGAGAAGATTGGAGGAGAAGTATAGAACTATCTACAAATATCGTGTATATTTTCTTTTGCTTTTCAACATATAGTCAATTTCACAATATTGTTCTTGAATATAGAGTAAGTGTTATAAGATTAAATTAGAATAAAAAAAGATAAAAATGTATTCAACACATTATTCATATTTAGATTGGATCTTTGTGTATGGATATAATTGACTTTGAATTACGTCGATATGACCAATGGAAAGAGGATATGGAAAAACGTAGGCGTCATTTTGAAAATACTACAGGATTGACATTTTTTTTAACTGGAAACGATAATTGCGACAAGAAAACAAAAATTGTGGATGATATTTGGAATACAGATGGCCCTTTAGATTATGAAATTAAAAAACGATCTAATGAAGTAACTGTTACTGTAACTGAAAACGATGTAAAAAAATTAAAAGAGGAACTCGAAAAAAATCGTAAAAAATTCAAAAGTTTAATAAAAAAACAAGAACAATTATTACGAGGTTGGTACATAAATTCATATTTTGCTAATGTCAATAAATTTCAAATATTACATAAAAATTCGTTTTATAGTTGCATTTTATTTGTTATTAAATATCGCCGAAAATATGGAAGTTGAAAGAAAAATGCGTAAAAAGAATGTAATTGGTATGCTTATTAAAACATTAGATAGAACAAATATGGATTTGTTGATCCTCGTCATTGCATTTTTGAAAAAGTTATCCATATTTCGCGAGAATAAGGATCTCATGGTAAAGTTTCAAATGTGAAATTACATAACAATGATATGTATTTATTCATAGTTTTATTTATTATTTTCTAGGCTGAAGAAAATATTATTGAAAAGATTCCAAGGCTGCTTCAAAGTAATAACGCAGATCTTGTTCTAAGTACTTTAAAATTATTATTTAATCTTTCCTTTGATGCAAAGCTTAGAGCAAAAATGATAAGAGTAGGTTTATTACCAAAGTTAATTAAACTACTTGGGCAAAGTGACGTTAAAAATAAAACCACAATTTTGGGTTTATTATATCATGCTAGTATGGATGATAAAGTAAAAGCTATGTTTATAAATGCTGAATGTATCCAAATGGTAAGTAATATTTATAACTATGAATAATATTCACAAATCATATAAAAAAATTTTAGAATGTTAAAAAATGCTATATTATATTCAAATGTGTTTAAGATCATAAATATGATTCTAAATACTGAAGATGATCAACCAAAATTAGAATTAATTGCACTTGGTATAAATGTGGCAATTAATGGTAAAAACGCGCAACTTATGGTAGAAAATAATCGTTTGCAAGGTCTCATAAAAAAAGCTTTTCGAACTCAAGATCCTTTAATCTTGAAAATGATTCGAAATATTTCTCAACATGATTTAACAAAAGAAAATTTTGTTGTAAGTAATTAACTGTATAGTTAATTATTTTACTGTATAGTTAAATATTTAATTAGAAATAATTATTATTGATAGAAGTATTAAAAAATTACTTTTAATCATTATTAGGAATTTGTGGGTGATTTTGCTATGGCCTTAAATCAGTCAGATTCTCAAGATTTTGTACTGGAAGTTATAGGTGTGTTAGGAAATTTAGAATTACCTGATTTGGATTATTCACAAATACTTCATCGGTGTGATTTGATACCATGGATACGCAATAATCTTGTTCCAGGTTCGAAATTAATATTAAATTAAACATCAATTTTTTAAATATTTTTACATTTTATTTATACACTCTTTTAATTTTATTTAGGTAAAGCTCCAGACGATTTAGTACTTGAAATTGTAATATTTTTGGGCACTGCCGCATTCGATGAAGATTGTGCACGTTTACTGTGCAAAGCTGATATATTACTTTCTCTTATTGAACTGCTTAAAGGTTTGTATATTATGATATATATATAAAAAATCTTTTAATAAAAAATAACTTTTACAGCGAAACAAGAGGATGATGAAATGGTTTTACAAATAATTTATGTTTTCTATCAAATATCTAAACATGATTCGACAAGAGACTATTTAATACGCGAGACTGGTAATGGTAATAATCAAATTTTCTGTTTATTAAATATTATTAAAACATACAATGTTGTGGTAAAACTTGCACGGAAAATAAAAATTTGACATGTTTTTATTAATGAAATATTTTTGTTACTAATAGAAGCACCTGGATATTTAATAGATCTTATGCATGATAAAAATCCAGCAATTAGAAAAGTTTGTGATGCCTGTTTAGATGTTATTGCTGTAAGTACATTTTTAAAATAATTTTCCATATATGTTAAGTAATATTGTATTAAAGGCTGATGCGATCTTAAAATTAAAATTTAAAAAAATATAAATAAATTGGTATCTTGAAATTTTAGATGTGTGATAAAAATTGGGCAGCTCGTATAAAAGTAGAAAAGTTTAGATCGCATAATCAACAATGGTTGGAAATGGTAGAGTCTATAACAAATGATACCAGCAGTCACTTATTACCGGAAGAAGATGATAGCCTTTCTCCATTTATGAATGGTGATCTTTTAAAGCATACAATGCTCTTTCCTTCAGGTAAATAATATTTATATATTTTTTTTTATTAAATAAAATATTAAATAACAATATTAAACCTTTAACAGGTAACGTAGCATCATTTAATACGGACGACCGATTTTCAATTATGAAAAATTCATCAGAATCATCTGAAAATCAAAGTCGTCCAGTTAGTAGGTAAGTTTCATATATAAATCTATTTATATATGTATAATGTATATAAATATGTATTAATAATAGGTATAATAACATATATTTATTTTTGTTACTCATATTTTAAGGTATAAAGATTTTGATGAATTGGGTGAACTTATGGCACGTTCTAAATCTCGTATGTCCGGTTCTGGTGTGGACGATCTTTATTATAATTCTAAAGTTAAATTTCCTGAATCAGACAGTTCTCACGTATTAATATAAAGGTATTCAATATTATAGAGAATTATAACTACATAACAGTTATCTTATTGATATAATTTGTATAGCATATGTTGTCTTTTTATTTTAGGTGATATATTATATTCGATTAAAGCGACAAAATTAACGTCTATAGCAATTTCTATAGTTTATTTTATAGCTTATATATATTTTATTTATTACATATATATATTCATTCACAGAAGAATCTTAAGAAATTTTAAAAAATGTATGTGGTAAATTATTTTGATCTCATAATATAGTATATTTTATTTTTTTATAAATTAATTTATAAATGAAAGTAGTTCAGACTGACTTCTAGTCTTGTAATTTTACAATAATTAATTTAATTAATGTGATTATTTTTTCATTGTATAATTTTTAGTATGTGCAATATTAAAATACTACAAATGAAAAAAATAATATAGTACTATATATGTTTCTGTTGCATAGGATTAGTAATAAAAAATTAATAGGCAGCAAAAAAAGATACCAAAAATTTTAAAACCCCACAGCCAGAGTTAATAATTTATAAAAATCTATTTCATATCGAGGTAGTTTATAAAATTGTATACTTGCACATTCTTTTACTTGAAGTATTAAAAACTTAAATATTAAAATATTGATGTAATTGTAATATTGTATGTGTTAAAAAACAGTCTTATTCCTAAGTATTATATCGTAATAATATATACAGTCAGTATCAAATATATTTTACTTCTTAGTATAAAAGAGTTAATATTTATCGATTATAATAAAATTACAACAATTATTGAAAAATCCTTGGTTTATTATTTGAACTTAAACTTTTACGTATAATAGAATGAGCACCTGGCCTAAATACAATAGTATAGCTATTGTCACCATCCGTATAAAATGTATGTTCTTTTAAAACCCAACTAACAGGACTGTCTGAGAATCCTTGAACATGTAAAGCTGCCCACGGTAAAGTGTGTATCATTGATACATATTCTTTCATAACAGTGTATAAACTTTTAATTTGTTTTCTTGTAAAGAAACCAGACCACTGTAAATACTGTACTTGGCCAACGTTTATAAATGGTGATGGACATTTATATGTGTTTACATAATCATTCTTTGTATCATTATTCCTAAAAAGATTAACTTATTACAAAATTTATTTATTTAAACTTTGTTATACATACATGTTACCACAGATACTAAGAACTCCAAGCCATTCAAAGAATTTATCGTTATCTAATTCATCAGAAATTATTGGTATGGGCAAAGAATATTCAATTCTTTGTGAAAATGTTTGTCGACACAGAGATACATTATAGTTATATTTATGAAACCATGCTGCCACAGATGAAGGGCATAGATTATCATCTGAAAATATAAGAATAAAATAAATTTAATAAAAATATTTCATAAAAATATAATAAAATTGTAAGATAATCAAAAATTTACCTGGTGGATTCCATGACACAATTACATTGAATTGCTTATTAAGGCGCTTCTTTAATGACGTTTGTACGTGTTTATAATTTTTTTTACCAGGTGTAAAACTTTCAGACTTTAAATCAATAGTTATAACTTTTGATTTGTTACCGATAAAAAAAAAACATATTAATAACTTTAAAATATCATTAGTAAACTTTTAAAACTGTTAATTATTATTTATATTTGAATAAAAACTACAGAAATATATAGGTACTTTTATTTTTTTCTGACTTTTTATATTTTTAAACATTCTACACAAACAGTATATATATAGTAGTATATATATATATATATATCTCTTTTTCTTAAACCATTTATAAATATCTAATTACGTTTAATATTTTATTATGCAAAAGATAAGCTTGGACTTGTATCCAAGTTGATGTTAGTATTTTTTAACTCTTCTCTAAACATATTTAATTCTGCAGGAGATATTCCTTGCCAATTTTCTAATTCTGATAGACGATATAAATTATCACAAGAATGCATTAATAATTGTATAGTTTTCATTGATAAATCATGACTATACAATATTTTAAGCTCTTCTAATTTGTGCATTGGGTTTTGTGAAAATATTCTTCTTATTGTTTCATCTCCAATACCAGTTGATGAACCCAGTTGAATAAATTTAATGTTTTTACAATATGAGAGTAAAAATTCTAGATGTATGTTCGCACATTCTGTTACACATTTGATTCTTTCTAAATTCTGGAATGGAGAAACTGCAAACTTTCTTGGATAAACTGGTCCTTGTTCTAATAATTCACAGTTATAGAAAACTAGATTGTTTATATTTGGGCAATATTGACTTATAAATATAAGTGCATTCAAGTCAATTCCATCTACATGTTCCAAATGTAGACTTGTAATTGTACAACCTTTTATTTCTAATAGCGTTTTTATTCCATGGGTATAAAAATCACAAGACAGAAGTTTTAATTCTTTTAAGTAATTAAGAGCAGCTAAAATTGCGAGATCCATAATTCTTTCATCGCGTAATATACAAAGAGTTGTAATATATGGACACATATCAATCAGAAGATATAAATGTTCTGCGTTGAAATTTCTGCATTCAAATTTTTTTATGTGAAAAGAACTTGTTGAGTTAATATTTTTCTGATGAATATGCTCTAAAACATATCCAAATTCATCACATCTACCAATATCTTCTATATTTAAGTGTTCTAGAAATAAAGTTGCATAACCAGATACAGTTACAGAAGTTTTACATAACTTAATTTCTTTTAAATATTTGCATGACAGTAAGGGGCCAATACTGCGTTCTGTTACAGATTTAGATGCAGTTACATCTAACTTCTGAAGTTTTTTACAGTTCTGTGCTAGAGCTGCTATAATGTTATCCGTGCAATCAAAACACAAAACAAAACATACTAAATTTGGCATAGTAGTTATGCCACTAATAATAATTTTTTCAATATCAGATGTTCTCCAACCAGCTGATCCTGAGCCTAAGTCCAAAACTTCAAGACCAATCATGTCAGGTAATTTATTGTAAAGAATATGACGCATAATTTTAGGCCAAGCAGAAAATTCAATCATTCTTAAATGTGTATCTACAACCACTTCTGTTAAATGGAGAGCAACTGTTATCTCTGATAAAAAGGTTGTAGTTAAAGCATAATCATTATACGTGCCTCTAGTTTCTTTGACCAAATTAACAATTGCAGTTAATACTGTTCTAGACATTTTATCATATAGATGTCGAGGTATATTGTAGCTTAATAAATGTTTCATAAATTCTAACATTGAATGTAACTTAGCATGTCCATATTCTGGATTAGTTTTAGAAATTACGCAAATATATTTTGTCAAGGATCTACCAAAAATAATTACAAATTCTCCAATAGAACGTAATGCTAGATCCACCAGCTTATGTACCTGATGCTTTCTTGGCATTTTGAAATTTATTAGTTTTCTCCTTAGAACTTACCATAACGTGTATGCACTTTTCGGTCGAAAAAGGAAGCTTTGCCTTCTAAACCAAGCTTTTGATAATCTTCTGTTAATAAAGATAATATTAAATGTCCAGTTGGTGTAATAGCAACTAAATTATCTATATCTATTTTATTTCCTATTGTTAAAAGTGTCAACTCTCCTGAAAATATTTATAAAAATAACATTTTTATTATTCCAATTGTATTTGCAAATTTTTGCATAAAAATAAGGATCAATTAACAAGCATTGGCAAACATTAATAAAAATTATTTGATCAATTACCTTTTTTGACGAATGCTTCAATAAATTCTTTATTTATCAATTCAAATACATTTAGCCCATCAATACGATAATAATCGCTATCTTCCGAAAGACAAGTTCGCAGTTCGTCCGGAATTCTAGTTGTATCAGGAAGTACCAAAGATACCTGGCAAAAAGCCAACAGTATTTGCGAATTATGTAAAGATTTTCTTAAAGCATTACTCTTATGAAATTAGAATTAATTACAATTACGTACAGAATGGTTAAAATAATGTGATTTAACTACGTCTGGTACATCACTTTCCTTGTAATCTCTTTTTTCAGTAGAAAAATGATACTGAGGTGATTTAAAATTCCACGTTTCTGGACTAAGCATTTTTAGCAATAATAAAATTAATGATGTTATTTCCTTTTAGATATAAATAATATTCCTACTTTTACAATGTTTTACAATGTGTGGTAAATAAATATTCTGCATGCTATGATGTATTGATACTTTTTAAAACTTCATGAGCATCGAATATATGATCAGAGTTGCCAGTTGTAAAGACAAGGTGATGTCACATTACCCTCACTATTACTCTACTCCTTCCTTCCTTTAATTCCCCCACCAGGAAAACAGACTGCCTATCTGCCTATCACTGATTTATAATATTTCACTTTCTTTTTATCACAAAAAGTTTAATATATAATTTTTATAGTATTTTTTATATACTGAACTCGTATAATGAAAATATAGTCATTTTCTGTAAAAAAAAATTTAACTAACTTTTACAGTTAAAATATAAAAAAGATGTTCAAAGTTGAAAATTTTCTCAAAAACTGAGGATGATTGAGAAAAATAATTTGCATATTTGAATTCAACGTTAAAAAATATATAAGAATTAATGTTGCAAATATAAATGTTTATATAAATTTTTATAATAAAAATTATGATCAGTATAATCTGAGAGTATATGTACGTCAGATTATACGTCACATTCACTACTCTTCGTATAGAATAGCCGAAGAGTAGAGTGACAAGCAAGGATAATTTTCATCTTGTCCATACAATCTGGCAACTCTGTATAGAGATGTATTTTTGATTTTTAACCCTTTGATGTCACTGTTATATGCTCTAAGTCGAAGCGCTTCGCGTTAGCGGCATACGGCCGGCGGATGCAATCGCTGGGGACTGAATACTTTTTCGCGCAGTATGGAGCTCGTCGGCGGCGTACTAACACATTATAATATAGTACAGAAATCAATTACTATTACTTTGCCTACTCCAAAACGAATCCAAACATTTTTTATTTTATATATAATATTTATTCACCAATGCTAAAGTTTTAAAACTCCATAATTTGATAATTATAATGTATTTGGATATTAAAATTCGAAAAATTGAACAAATCATAGGAACGATTATATAAATACTACCTACATATAGCAACCGTAATATAAATACTCTGTATACATACAAAAACTATAGATTTCGAATATATTTCATATATTTCAAGAAAGAAGAACAATAAGAAAATTAATAGTCCATTTGCTGTATATAACTAGGTGATGGCTGTGAACATTTTGTTTCTATTAGAAGTTATCATCCGTAGGCTTCACAAGGTTATTACCGTTGCAGTTCAGCAGTTCTTGGAATATCTTAATAAAATTGGGAAGATGTTCTTTGGGAATATTTATACACGGCACGAAGGTGCAAATATAATAATATAAAAATCAAATAATAATATAAAATAATATAAAAATCAAATGCATCACAAGTAATATTACAATATGCTAATGTTACAATATGCAACAGTCACAGCTGTATGACTGCAAATGAAAAGACTGCAAGATACAAAGAAAAACTGACGAAATAAACAAGATTTTGTTTTATCTCGTTGCTAAGAAATAAGGTATGTGGTTTCTGAGAGTGTTGGATAGAAACAATTACCGAAAATAAACATGAGATAATAGTAAACAATCAAAGCTTTCGCCGGGCGCATATATGCGTCCATAGCAATCAAAGGGTAAATTAAATCCTTCTTAATATTACTCTACAAAAATACACAAAACACACTAGCCTCGGTAGCGCAGTAGGCAGCGCGTAAGTCTCATAATCTTAAGGTCGTGAGTTCGATCCTCACCCGGGGCAATTCTTTTTATATGTTAATTAATAAAACTAATAATTTTTTAAACAACTTTATATGTTTATTACAGTTTATTAATTACAGTTTATAACTTATACATTTAGTTAAAATATTGATACGTAAAAATAAAAATACAGGCGGATAATATTTAATTTACATGTTATTTTATATTTTTTTATTATCTAAATATAAATACGAAAATAAGGACATAATAATTATTTCCTTCTTCTAACTTCATTTGGATTTCTTTGCATCCAATATTTAGTAGGACCTTTTACCCTTATGGCCAACATAGCTGATTTAGAATGTACATCACGCATAACAAATGGAGAGTATTCAGCTATATAATCATCTTCTAAAGGATTATTTTTAGTACGTGCTAGTCTTGACGGTCTTTGATCAGGTAACGGTTGATCTTCACAAAGAATTGGATTGTTTGCATGTTTTCCACCTTTTGGAAGCGGTAAAGAAAACTAGAAATTTTTTAAATTTTTGTGTAGAATATTACTATATTGAGTAAATATATATATTAAGAAAAACGAAAAAATATGAAAGCCATACTCTTTTTCCTTTTTTTGAAAGTGGTCTCCGGAAATTGACATGAATTTCTTGTTTTCCTGCTTCATTTAATGTAACTGCAACCTTTTTTAATGTCTTATTACCACAATTAGGACAAAAAATTTTTGTCATAATACTAGTGGTTTTGTAACACGCATGGCATCTAAAAATAAATGTGCGCATTTGTTTAATTATTCTTCCATCTAATGCAACCACATTTAATCCTATTTGTTTTAAAACGTTTTGCATAGCAAAATCCATTGTTAAACATGCAACAGTTACAGATTTTTGTTCAAGAAAATCTGAATCAAGTTCTTTCTTTATACGGCTAATATTTCCTAAAATAAAAAAAGAGATATTTTATTTATATGTATAGTTATATAAGATATTGAAGAATCTTACCAGATGTTATCCAACCACTGTCATCGTCATCATCATCATCATCATCATCATCTTCATACTCATAATTATCATTATTATCATCATTTTTATTATTTTTATACTCATTATATTTATCTGTATTATCATTGTTTTCTTTAATTGGAATCAGAATGTCATCAACATTATGTTCAATATCATCTTTATCTTGAACTATAAAATTTGTTGATTCACAAGTTAATCTTGAAAACTTGGTAGACAAATCTTCTGTTTTGTTCTGATCTATTTCAGACTCTGTTGTTTCATAATCAGGTTCACTAACACTATAAGATTCCTTATAATCTGATTCAGATTCTTTTTCTTCTTCTTCTGTTTCTTCAAGATTCATATTCGTTACACGATTTCTCAAATTTATTGTTATTCCTTCCTTATGATTATTTTCTGAATATTTTTCTTGTTTTGATTCTTCGTCACATTCTTTTATATTTTCTTCATCAATATCTTCCTGAGCATTAAAAAAATTTAATTAACATAATAAATATTTAATAAATTACTATATTATTTGAATCAAAGAAACATTTACTTTTTTCCTTGGCACATAAAAACCAGCTAAGGATGTACGAAGATCTTCAGCTTTTTCAGCATTAGAATCTACAGTCTGTGTTACTATTGGTTCAGTTCTTAAATGATCAATTCCTATTTTTTCTTTTTCTAGCTGATATGTTAATGCAATTATTTTTATATCAGTAGCTGATAAACTATTGTAATCACCAGTCTTTTTAGCAAATTCTATTACTGTAAATATTAAGTAGAAATTAATAAACATTATATATTAAAGTATTACTTGAATAAAATCAAATCTTTTTACCAAATTTAATATTTTCAGGATATGCATTTTGTATTTTTAAGTCATATGGTAAAACAACAAGTCTTCTCAATTGCCTTTTACTTGTAACTTCATTTATTACATCTTGCTCTGTTATTATATTTACACCAATATCCTAGAATTCATATATTTTGTTATTACGTTACTAACAGTTACACAGTATTACAAAATTATACGACAACAAATTCATATTTTTGAGAATATAATTAAAGTTAATTAATTTACTAAAACTTCGATAGACAGTTTTACGTAAATATCATAAAGAAATACTGCATCTATTTTACGTATTTTTCACGGAATTTCATGAAACTTCGTGAAATTTTTTTTTAAATTTTCTATGGATGCATAATCTAATTCACAATCTAATAATTGTTACTAATGACACTACTGACATATAAAATGCTACTAATGATATATAAAAAAAATAGGGAAATCATATCAACATTACATTTATATAAGAAAAACTTCACCTGCAAAGGTGCATTCCGGATGAAAGCACTTGTATCAACAACTAAATATTGCACTTTCTGTATTTCATTCATATTTAGCAATTTTTATAACATAAATCTTTCAAGAACGTATCCACGTGTTTTACAAAAGTTTAACAGGTTTGAGGTTAGTGCACGTTTTTATGAATATTACATACATAGTATGCGTCAGTACATTCTATATACATATATATATATATATATATACATATATATATATATATAAACATTGATTTTAAAATCAAATAGCTATAAATAAATTTCACTTATTTATAAATTATAATCATTCTAATATTACAAAGATATAACAAAAATTCCATTAATTTATTAAACGTTAGATATGTATGATAAGTCAAATTTTTTCATGTAAAGAATTCTTAAAAATATTTGGTGCTTTATGTTATTAATCACTAGTTTCTAGTGATTAACAGTTTAACCAAAAAAAGTGTAATCAGTATAAATTATTTTGTTATGTCAGTCATTAGTATCCTTAAATGTTTAAAATTTGTTTAAAAAAAATTCGAATATTAAATTAAATTTGGACCTAATAATTACACTATCTACCAACTTTGTAGAACTAACGTTTATGATTGCTTTGTTATACTCCACAATATTATTATAAAATTTGTTAAGTTAATTTAATGGGTAATATTAATTGCAACATATACAAGAATGTATAAATGCTTCTAAATTAATTTGAAGACAACACAAAAATAAAGCAAAGACAAACATACATAAAGTATTAGTGAAGGGGAAATCCTTTTGTTTTTTAGTAATTATAAAAATGGAACAGATATATATATATTTAAGAGAAGAATTCTTATCAACTGCACAATATCACATTAATAAAAATACATTGAATACACTTAAGGAATATTATATGCAATATATAAATTCAAATCGCAAATTAAGTCAGATTAAAGATTTAACAACATTAGTGAAAATATTAGAAAAACGTGATATTCTAAGCTGTTATAACGTGAAACCACTTTTGCATATTTTAAATTATTTTTCAAATGAGTCTTTACAGAGCAAAATAAAGGATTATAATATTTATGTGAAAAATATATCATATTCTTTGTCTCGTAATATGTATCAAAGAACAAATGGTAAGTTAATGTCAACATTTATTATTTCTTTCTATTTTTTAAATTTTTATTTTAATAATGTATTTTTAATTATGATAAATAATTATTAAATAATAGAAAATACAAATAAGGACAAATGTGAAATATCAAATACAACTGAAAATAGTTCATTACAAACATCTAATAAGCTTGAAAATGAATTTACATTACAATACGAAGATCAAAAAAAGAATGTTTGTACACAAGAAACTATGTTACAACAAATGTGTAAGAGCAATTTATTTTATTGAATACATACATTATTATTAATGTAATATCCATAAAATTAAAATGAAAAATATTTTTCAAGTATTATCGCACTTAAGTGAAAGAATTGGTCGTTCTTGGAGAGATACTGTTAGACATTTAGATATACCTGAATACCAAATTGATATTATTGAAAACAAATATCCTTTTAATTTAAAAGAGCAGAGCTATGAAGTAAGATGTAATTCTAACATGGATTTATTTTACACAAAACATTGTTACATAAAAATAACATAAATCATTTTTAGGCTTTGAAATTATATATGACCCAATATAGTAACAATAATTGGAAAATAAATTTAATAAATGCTTTAGAGAAAGCAAGACGTAGAGATCTGAAGGAACTTGTTGAGAAACTAGTATTAGAAAATTAAAATTGAATGATTAATAATTTAAAGGAAATTGAAAATAAAAAAATAACATGCATAAAAAGTAACTTATGTTTTTAATATATTTGTAAGAAAAACTTAGACATAATCATTTCTCAAATAATTATGAAAAATTATTAAATATTACTATGCTACCTTAAAGTGAAATAGATCGCTGTATTTTGTTACTGATTTACCATTTAGAAATGACAACCTAATGTATAGGTTTTTTTCAAAAAGATCTTTTATAGCAGTTTTTATTCACGTAGTATAACAGAAAAATTGCTCAATCAAAAGTTATAATAGTAATTGTAAATGCGTTGAATTTTTAAAAAAAATACAGCAACCTGTATTTATGCGTTTTATAATCTATTTTTAAGTTATATATTATAGTGATATAAATTTTATACATATTAACTGTTGTTCAGTGATTTTACTAAGAAAATATATAATTACGATAAAAATTTAGATTTTAAAGATTTTTCATTAAATTTTTGTTTAATTTATTTGGTTTTGTAATCTAAATTTTGAGTAATATCCATATTAATAATATATATGTGATATTAGTTGAAAAAATTTTAATGAATAGTGATAGTAACATAATATCAATAGGATTTAAACAATATAGGCATTCTTTGTTTGACTTCCTACTTTGACCATAACATCTTTATGTATTTGGTAGCCTATAGTAACTTTTGATGCAATTTTTAATCTTTCTCTTAATTTGCGTCTGTAGAAAAAAACAATGAAGTAATTAGTTTATGTGTAAATAAATTTTTTCACAGAAATATATGTTATTATTTACCCGATTTCCATAACGCTCTCTTCACTATTGGCATTTGCAGTCCATACACCAAGTTTATCTCCTTTTGTCCTTATATTTACAACAGCCCCACAAATATCATCAGAATATTCGTTAAATGCTTCACCAATCATACATAAAAGAATTTCTAACCAAAAATGATCTAAATCTGTATTTCTTTGCTTTTTTTCTAAGTTTATAAGCCACCTTCCGCCACATTTATTTGCATCATCTTCCCACATAGGTCTGATTCCTTCTTTGAACATACTATAGTCAGAACCTTGTCTTAATTCTGATGCTGCCTTTATATGATTGTATAAACTGTCAAAATACAAGTATTATTTATAAAAAAAAGCTATAAGAATATTGAACAATCAAGTATCATTGATTTTCGAAAGAAGATCTTTACCTCCAGAAATCCTCAGCCGTATCAAAGCTCGTGATTTTTCTTTGACTCTCTTCCCATGTTTTATTTCTGTCTGGTTCATAATACCAAAGGGTCCAAGTATGTTGAAGTGGATGTTTAATTAAAACCTCTGGCGGAAATTCATCAAAGTTTACTACTTCTTGCTCCTTCCTCTCAACTTCCTGCAAATGATTAATTTCACGCACAAACTTTTTAATCCCAGTGAGATATCTATCAGTGTAAATGTCCTTTTTCATTAATTTCATTCATTTCATACATATATTAAATATCAACGATTGAATTTCATATTGCATATGAATGAAATGAATTGAAATAATATTGAAAATTAATATCAGTAATACAATATGTCTTTCTTTTTAAACTCGTTAGACAGTTTTCACCATGCTAGGAGTAGATGGGAGGGGTAAGAGGCACATTGAAGTGACCACGCTGCTTTAAAAAAAAATGTTTCATTTTTTCCTAATGTTTGAATCATCGAGACACTTGAAAGATCTATCGTGTTATCTCTACAATATACCTAATATTCGACAAATGTTAGAAAAAAATACCTCAATTTCTTCTGTATTACTCGTAGCCATGTCACACAAACTACACGTACAATATGCTCGTTCAGCGAACTAACTGCAAGGGCATCTGTCGGCAAAATTTTTACACGAAATTTCCTTTCCCTAAGATAGAAACGTGAAATTGAGTCGGCGCACACCGGGAGATTGCCGCAACAAAATTTTAAACAAGGTAATTAGGTGAAGAATGAAACAATCATCAGTTATGACTATATTACAATATTATAAGAAAAAAAGAAAAAGAAACAATTGAGGAACACGATTCTATATCTAATTTTTTTTTAACTTTTTTTCTTTTTGGTGTAGAGCTAATATTATTTTAATGTTGCAGGAATTTTTTTTAATGTAATGTATCATTTTATCTGATATAACGACACCGATTGCATTTGTTTCATCTTCTACTTTCTTCTTCTTCTTCTTTTTTTTTTTTTTACTTGTACAATTGTTTTTTCCTAATATTTTTTCTAACATTTCAATAAATATATAATTAGTTTAGTGATTTTTATCCATCCAAATAAAATATTATACATAAAATAAATCGTATGTAAGATATTTAATCAAACTTACTAAAAATATAAAGTAATTTATAAACGAAAATAAAATTTTATTCGATATATATTTAAAAAATCATGTATATATAGAAAAAGCAGAAACAGAATATTTCCATAATAATTATAAGAAATCATAATCATTCTGTTTGTTTAACATAAGAATGTTTAAAATAAGGGTTGGTATCCCTGTATTTTAATAACCACTAGGTTGACACGAGTGGTTCTCGTTTTGTCGTACAATGTATTTACATTATAATTTAGGGAACGAAATATTTCTGTAAAGATTGTCAGCAGTCCTATCTTCAGTATGAAACGTTCGGTAAAAACTTATTCTTTTATTTTTTATAATTTTACAGTAATAATAATAGTAATAATAATAGTTATAATAAATATTATTCTTAAGAAAGGTTAGTTTGACAGCGGTTCTGTGGAATATTTTTATGTATTTAACAAACTGGCTCAATCTTTCAATATTGATGATATTTAATGAATGATTTTATATATTTTATGATAACAAAATTTTCCTAGTTTTAATTCATAATTGTTCACTTTTTAGATAACTGAAGAAAATGGGGAAACAAAAAGATCTTTTGTTAAGCAAGAGTGTATTAATTTTGGATATGAAAGTTCCTATCCTGTTTATACTTCATCCTCTTCATCTCCTTCAACTGTTACACAACCTCTACCAGGACAACCACCGTTACCTCCTATGCCACCTCCTCCTTCTAGTGGTGTTCCACCACCTCCACATGTATTTGGACCAGTGCCTTCTCAAGTTACACCGATACAAGCATGGACACATCCTTCTGCACCATGGCAATGGATAACACCTCAAACATCTCCTTTACCTCCACTACCTCCACGTGATATGACTGCAAGTTCATTTCAAAGAGAAATGCCTCTCAGAGGTAATTGCATGAGAAGAGAAAGGTTTACACACAATAAAAATAGTATATATATTCAAAGAAATAATTTTCATCGTAAAAATAGAAGACTTGCTCGTTTTGGACATGCTCAGGGTCAATTTGATCAAGCAGCATATTTTGGTGCAACATTGAGTAACAGTCTTGGTTTGGAATGGCAAAGAAATAATTACACTCCATCTACAGGTGATACAATTATGAATCACATGCCTGTCCCTCTTCCTAATCATCCTTTGCCTCCTATACCACCAGGAATTTTGACAAATAGACATGGAGATGAAACTTCGGATCAAGAAGTTAAAGTTGTTCTGGTAAGAAACAAGATCAATGATAATGAATATATTTATTTTATTTAATTACTCATTATTTATTTTAGGAAGAAGTTGTTGTTAAGAAGAATAAACAAAGAAAACCTATGTCCCAAAGTTATCCTAGTCGTCCGTGGAATAGAGAAGATGCAGAAAGAGCTTTGAAAATTGAAAATGAATATAACAAGACAGTTAAAGCACAGAGTTTAATAATTAAATTTCCAGATCCTGATTTGAATAAGGATATTGTTAGGGAATTTCACCCTGGTATACAAAATATTCATTTTCAAAGTCCTAGTGGTCCTAGATATTGTTTTATACAGATGGCAGAAAGTGTTGATATCGACGAAGCTATAAAAGAATTGGAAAAGATACCTTTTGGAGTAGGTCATCTGAAAGTTGAAAGAAAATCTCTAAGGGATGAAGATAATCCCATGCCTGAAGAAATAGATCCTTATACATTATATATAGGAAATTTACCAGAATCTGTTAATGTTAATGAAGTAAAAAGTAAATTTCCAACAGCTGCTCGGGTAGATGTAGGTTATGCACAGAAAATGAGAAATACTCGGTAAGTTATTTATTTTGTAAAATTTGTAATAATAATATTACATACATTTTTCTACAATACATATTTTGATTTGTTTCATAGGTACGCTTTTATAAGGTATAACAGTGTAGATGAATCTATATCTGCTTATAAACAAGCACATAATTTAATGTGGGATACCAGAAGTATTATTGTTAGGTTTAGGAGACAGCGCGGTAATACTTGTCTTCCTGGAGAACCTAAACCTAATGTTAAAAAGGTTAAAGAAGAACCAAATAGTAATTCACAAGTAAAAAAAGAACAAAAAGCTAATCATACTGAGAAAAGTGGAACAAAATTAGAAACTGATGTAGAAAATAGAATACAAGATAATCCTAGTAAAGTGCAAAGTAAAACACTATCTCAGGTTCAAAACACCATTCAAGAACAAAATGCAAATTTACAATCATCTTCTTCCTCTGCACCAACCTCGGTTGCATCAGCTAAATCAACACAGCAACAACAACCATGGGTGAGTATATATATTTTGCTTCCTTTGCATTGGAAAAATAGGTAAGTAAGATTAAAAATTATTTTTTTTTTTAGACTGGTCAATCATCTCAAATACCTTCAGCTTCTGAAGCTCCGTCAGAAAAAGGAACTTGTTCAACAGAAAAAGAATCGGTTGCAGAAACGATAATGCTTACAGAAATCAAGGAAGAGCCAGAAGATTATGAAGAAATGGAAATGTCATGTAACATTCGATCTGATGATGATATAGATGATGTAGATGACGATGACGATGATGATGATGAAGAAGAAGAAGAAGAAGAAGATAATTCAGATGACAATGATGAGGATAACGAAGACGATTATGAAGACGATGAGGAAGATATAGATGAAAGTGGAAACTTATCATTGAATAATAAACAAGAAGATGTTACAGAAGATAATGAACCATCTGATGTACGTAAAATTTAATCACTCTATATATATATATATATATATATATATATATATATATATATATTAAAAATAAAATAAATCTTTGAATAACATATTAATTTTTTACATATTTTGTTTCAGCATCTTGATCAAATGTTCAGTGAATTAGAAAACATGACTGGTGATATTGGTTTTTAATATATTGAATTAATTGAACTCCTACACTGAATAATATCCTTACATATTTAAAAAAATTACAATGTGTAAATAATTCTAGTTCAAAAGTGAAATATTTGTAACAAGTGAGACTGCATTTATTTAAGTATAATGTTAGTAGCTGAGTTATATTTGAATACTTTTGTACTAATATGTTTTTACTTTATAAATTTTTACGCTTACATATATCCATAAAATTCTTTATGTAAACAATTGTGAATATCTCATTAAAATTATTTTCCATATTTTTAGTTTCTTTGAAAATATTTTTTTCAAGATTAATTAACGTAAATCTTAATTATTCTTTAAGATTTACTTTGTAATGAGAAATCTTATATTTTTAATTAATTTCTTTTTCTTTTTAAACATTTTATACGAGACACTATTTACTTTACATAAACTGCAAATTCTGTTTTTTTACTTGCGTTACTATTCATATATTTAGCGACTTGTATGCCAAATTCAAATTTTCATATATATCACAAATGACATGCAAGAGGACTGTTTTTTTTTTTACATAAAATAAACAAATTACAATTCATATTACATTGGCAGTGTTTATTGAAACTAACAATAAATGAATGAAGTGTAAAATAATACTTTGTGGGAAAATCAAAATTTGGAAAGTAAATGTAATTTCCGGAACGAAGTGCCATCTACTTCCTGGTAATTCGGCGGTAAGAAAGCGCGGGTATTGTTACCAGTGTAGTGCCACTTTTAATTGTCGGTACACTCATCAATTGTGTGAACCAGAAATTGAGAAAAATTAGTAAAAATGTTTGAAGCACGTTTAGTACAAAGTGCGATTTTGAAAAAGGTGTTAGATGCAATAAAAGATCTTTTAACTGAAGCCACCTTCGAATGTTCTGATTCGGGTATCCAAGTACAAGCTATGGACAATGCTCATGTCTCTTTAGTTTCTCTTAATCTTAGAAGTGATGGTTTTGATAAATATAGATGCGATAGAAATTTATCAATGGGCATGAGCATTGCGTGGTAAGATAATTTCAATGTAAAATTTATAAAGGTTATGTTTTCTTTTTTTATAATAGAATAAAGAATAGATATACTTTTAAACAAAAGAAGTATTTGTTTAAAATTCTATCTTTTAATAAGAACAAAGTATTTTGCTCTTATGTTTACATAACAAAATGAAGTTATATTAATTTTAAATAATAAATGAAAATTAACAAAATGTTTTTAGCATGTCCAAAATTCTACGATGTGCTGGTTCAGAAGACACAGTAACATTGCGAGCAGTGGATAATCCAGAAAATATTACATTTATATTTGAATCGCCAAATAAAGAAAAACTTGCAGAATATGAAATGAAACTTATAAATATGGACCAAGAACATCTTGGTATTCCTGTAAGATTCTATATACGTTATTATTATATATAGGACTTATTTTATAAAGAATATAATTACAGAATTTATTAGTATTAATAATATTATAATATATTATTATATATAGAACTTATTAGAACTTAAAAGAACACAATTATAGAATTTATTAATTATTATAGGAGACCTCATATTCATGTGTTGTAAAAATGCCATCTCAAGAATTTTCACGTATTTGTAGAGATTTAAGCCAATTTGGAGAATCAATAACATTTGCATGTTCTAAAGAAGGCATAAAATTTAGTGCTTCTGGAGATTATGGACAAGGTACAATAAATTTTTTTATGCAATAAAAGAGAATAGAGGAAGGACTGTATTAGTTTAATTTAATATGTTAATTGTATGATACTTACATTAATTAAATAATATTTGTTGTGAGCCCGTAGCATCTTGTAGTTCATATGCTATTCAAACACAGGAATTACACAGTAACTGCCTGAAATTATGTACTAAAATGTTCTGAAAAATATTAATTTGTTTGACCTTCATTGTTATGAAGAATAGGTCATACATATGTTTATGTATATTTTTGTTTATATACTTAAAGGAAATATTCCTTCCTGTAATAAAATTCATTAAAATACAAATGACTTTTATGAAATTATGAAAAATGTATATTGCAAAATGTAAAAATATATCTATACAATTAATTGTTATAAATTACAGTTGCACTCATGTAAATTATTTTTTTACAGCCACTGTTAAATTAGCACAAACAGCAGATGCAGATAATGAAGAAGAAGCAGTGGTTGTCAATATGCAAGAACCAGTAAAACTAACATTTTCCTGTCGTTATCTTAATTGTTTTATAAAGGCTGGGCCTTTGTGTGCACAAGTACAACTATCAATGTCTAATGATGTGCCCTTAGTATGTGAATACAAAATTGGAGACATTGGGCATATTAGATATTATTTGGCACCAAAAATTGATGATGACGAAGAAAATTAAGTTTTTTTAATGTATAAACTATAACATCATCAATACAATGTATCATAGCATTGCTTTAACTTCATGTGTTTCGATTTTCTTAGTTTTGTATTTATCATATTGTTAAAGATTAAGTATTTTCAAGATTTTACTAAAAACAGAATAATCGTATTATTTAGATAAAAAAAGGTATATTTTGATATTCATTATTGAGGAACGATTAAGGATAATTAAAAATACTTTGAAGGTCGTATATTTAAATTTTACATTTAAAAGTCATTTGGCTCGTCACAGTGTTAGCGCAACGTAGAATTGACACTAAGATTCATAATAGAGTGACACGATCATGATTAACATGGTAAAGTGGTGTCAATCTTATAAGATTCATATTGTTACCGTCTCATAAACTGTGACAATATTTTGATAATGTTGCATTTTTTATATGTAAGAAGAACTCAATATATTTCCAAAACATTTGATAAATTTTGAATTATGTGTTATTTCTTATATCCTAGCCTAATTGAAATTCAAAATTTTCCTTATTTTTAATTATCTTATTTCTTATACCTTTTGTGTATAAGCTAGTTTAATATAAAAATACATAATTAGTTTACGAGCTGAGGGAATAAGTGGGCTACCGTGGATGGAATAGCCTAGAAGTATACAGTTAAATCTTACATAATTTGGATTTTATATAGTTACTAAATAATTATATATTAATCAATAGATGTGATTTATACTATGAATTATTTTACACGCACATACTGCGAAGACCTGTATATCGTTAATCCTTATTCTTACACGTTTAAATGAAATTTGTAATCAAAATAAATATTTTTCATATCTTGTTCTATATTCAAAAAACGAATTTAAATAGCAACGAAACGAGACACTTTGGCAATAGTAATCAGCCTCTTTGGTTTTAAAGCCCCGGTATTGCTTTTGTGTTTTTAACACAATAGTTTCACATTTAAAATTAAAACAATTTTTTTATACATAATAAAATTGATGAAAAAGATGCATTCACATTAATACAAAAAAAGAATACCGAAGTTATTTATTACATTTAAGGTGTAATAAAACTAATCAAGCTGTTAATACCTACTCATTTTCAAAGAAGATGTCACGCGCATCGATAATATTTAATTATTTGGACCAATTTGACTTGTTTATACGGGATTATCAATGCATATACTGTTCCTTCAGTCTATAAATATAATTTTAAAAAGTATAAGATGATATCGCGTGACATTTACCCTGTAAATGAAGTATCAACAAGAAAAAGAACATATACAATTGAAAAATTATATAAGGGCTTAAGCATTCGCGTTGCCATTACTCCCATATAGGCTGGGATGTACATATTTGTCATGCAATGTCCTTAAATGCCTTAGTAAATTACTTTTTACGTTAAAGCCTTTTTTACAATAGGAACAAAGAAAAGGCTTTTCCCCTGTATGCGTTCTTTGGTGAATTACCATCGATGCATGGCTTGGAAATTCTTTTTGACAAATGTTGCATAATTTTTGATGACTGTGAACCCTTTTTGGTTTAGGAGGTGCGGAGTTATTCATCAGAGCTAATTGTTCTTCTGTGTGTTCCGTTTGTATATGGCGTACCCATTCTTGCGGCGTTGAATACATATTACCACAAAGATCACATTTCAAAGGAGGAAAATCCTTACTGTCATCATCCACGTCGCCCTATGGTGACAAACATGCACATAATAATGATCTCATTTAACATCCAAAAAATATTAAATAATATTTATGTTCTTACCTTCCTCTTTTTTCTTCGATTTTCAGTCATATCAGCATGTGTAAATTCAATGTGTCTCACCCAGTCTGATGGCCGATTAAATGTTTGACTGCACATGTCGCACGTTAACGGGCTATATTCTTCCTCCTCATCTGCGCTATGTACGATTTCCTGTAACGAATAATACGATACGGTATTAAAAAGAACTTCTTAATTACTCACATCACTTACTTGAGACGATGTTTTTGTCTTGTACGTACAAATACTACGTACCGGTTTTATATCGATCTCGTGGTCTATCGTTAATGACTCCGATGGATCAATAGTTTCCTCCCAAATTGGTTCGTCTTTTACTAAAAGTTCCAGGTTCAATTCGGTCTGAAACATGGGAATAGAATAAAATGAGAATATTCTATTCTATTTGACAAAGTCTATCAGACAAGATCATCTTACGTTTTCACCGTCCTCGCTTTTAGATTTATTAGACTCCACGTCACTGTTAGTAGTTTTTCTTTTTTTCCCATTGGTTTCCACATTTTCCTTATTCTTGTTCTGTTCGTTATTTTTATTTTCCTCCAAAATTTTCTTGGACTCTGGTTCGCTAATCTTCTCTTCAATTTTTTCAATACTCTTTCTCTCTGAGGTAGGTTTCTGAGGTTGAACGTTATTTTGCATCGGTGTGGTCTGTTGCGTATTCTCGACGATTTTCTCCGTACTTGGTTGAACCAGTTTGATTTTTTGAATTTGACCGGTTAAAGGTGGCTGCTCCCGCTTATCTCGCTCCACCTTCTGATTATTCGACTGTATGTTCTCCTTTTTGCTTCCGGTGTTAGATCTCCATAAACCTCGTACGCGCAGTATATCACCGGCTTTTAAAACACCTTCTAATTGATCATTTGTCACCGTGGCTTCGCCGCTGTACATGTATTGAATTAGAATTTTTAACGTGCGATATCCAATTTCTGTTGGTAATACCTGTAACATAATATTACACTATTGATTTATCTCGTATGATCTATCCATTGAAAGACCAATAATGGAACGAGGAAAGATATACGAACCACAATTATCGGAGCGTTTGTATTTGCACCAAAGTGGCATGTTTGAAAAATATGACTGAGATACGATGAACAAGCGGCAAGGACAAATCGATGAGCCGCCACGTGCCGGCCGCAGGATGTTGCTAACAAAACATCTGCGAAGGATTCTGAATGGAGTAACGTCGCGACAGAGCTGTGCAGATGCGCGCCATAGCTGTGCCATTTAAGTTGATAATTCTCCGAAGCAGCGATGGCCATCTTTTCTATATCGTTGACAAACACGGAAAAAAGCATTTCGTTACAGACTTTATAGCGAACAATGCCTAACGATACATATATATTTTATTGTTGTTGTATTTATTAAGCCTGTTGCGTCAATCGTTTCGCTTGTATTAGTGCAATTTTTAGAGTCACCGGAGAATTTTGCAAATGCAATAAAATGAAACATTACTGGACCAGACTTCGAGAAGATAATGTAAATAATTTGTTTCATTAAGATTTAACAATTAACCGATAGTTCGATTTCGGTAATTTTACAAAAATATCATCATATGCAAAAATTGTAGAAAATATATTACTTCCTTCTTTAATATTTGCATATTTTCCTTCGAATAGTAAACAAATAATCGTTATTTCGCAATGATTATCCACGATTATTTCATTACTAACGTTATATTTATATTTGAATATCAGAACAGCGCACGACAAATGTCAAAGGCACTTTGTCTGCAAATTTCTTTTCTTTCGATCGAGCTCGGATGATCTCGCGGCGTCGAACGTTTCCCAATATATTTGTTTCCGTTCCTAAAATCACAGGAAAGAACATCACGGAGAAAATGTTATGATACTATAGTTACGATGATATTGGCTCGATTTCGATGCAATGTTAAACGAATTCGAACGGAACACCGGCAATGGTAATGAAATAATTACGCACTCTCCTCGGCACCCCACATTCACACCCTCTGAATCCTCGTTAACGTTCAACGATCGTGCACGTTTGTCGTACACAATAATGCCTTTGGGGGCATAAAAAAGAATCCTGCTACGCGCGACGAGACGTTCCGTTCGACTCGAAATCAATGACTTCGTTGAATGAGATCGTTTCCGTAGCGAGGATCATTGATTGCTCAGCGCGTAAACGGTTGCATGATATTGCCGCTCGTCGCACGAACGTCGTCGAAGCACAGAGAACAAGAATCTCAGCTGCAAAGCGTTTCACCAGCGCGTCGTTACGTTGTCAACGTGGTTACCTGACGACATTGGCCAGAACTTCGCTACGCGTCACCCGGCTTCACCTCTCTCCTGTTTCTCTTATTTTAATTGTAACACGATAATCTTCAAGATCTGCGGCACCACACAGTGTGTCTCGCACGCGTCGTTGGTGTTTTGAAAGGCGCTTCGCGCGGATACGGGACACGGGGCAGATATGAGCATCGAACCGCCGCGTAGGGACCTAAAAATCGATATTTCGGTCTTTGCTCCATCCTCTCCGGCGGTGCAGCCGTGCTCGCTTTCGCGGCTAGGTAGGGTGCCCCCCTGTTCATCATCGATTTTCCCGGCTACCAATCGCACGCATCCATTTATCGCATCGATCGCCCGAGCTGATTTCAGCGTTTGCGTCCGTCCGTCCATCCGCCAGCTCCACGATTCATACCCGTGCACCCCGCCGCACCCGACCCCTTTCCCCACACCCTGCCTTATAGCCTATCCTCTGTTCAACCTCCCACCCCGAAACCACCTCGCCAGCTACATACTACCTTAAGCCGTATAGACGCGACTAAATGCGACCCTTTACGATCCTTTTCGTCAGCGACGCCGGACACCACGATATCCCTTGGCTTGCGTTATCCACGATGCCTCCTCAATGTTGATTCTATTGCCTGTTGATATCCCTTGGGCGCTCTCTCTCTCTCTCTCTCTCTCTCTTCCTCTCTCTCTTCCTCTCTCTCGGCTCGTTTCTTGCCACACGATGTTTTTACCTTATTCGGGTTAATGCGTTCTCGATCGGCAAATTTCTGAACATTTTGCGTGTTAAAAAACTACGAGTTAACTACGAGTTAACACGTAACCGATCAATAAACGTGTTGGTGTATTTGATGCTCGTTACAAATCGGGGCGTACCAATCACGTTAAACGTACAGGATTAAAAAGTCTCTTGTCGTCTCTTTAGCGATGCGTCGCGTATATTGATTTTTTCAAATTTGCGTAATGGTTTAGACGACGTCTGGCATCGGCAGTCATCTGGGTTCGGCCAAATGTAATCGGTGCAATCGGTGCAATCGGTGCGATCTTCGTTGTGGCTCAGTTTGTTTAATTTAAAAATGCGTTATTATTTGTCGAGACATTTTTCTTTTTTTCTACGAAAAAACTTAAATTCAAGGGAGATACACGTTACTAAACGGAGCACGCTTACCTATTATATTGCATGCTATGTTGTACGCTATGTTATTATATCGTTCAACGGTCGCTTTTTTCTCTTAAAAATATACGTTATTATTCTGTGTCATAGCAATGTAAACATTATCGAATAAAATACAACGATGTTTCTCCTCAAATCTTCTTCTAAATAGTTCGTTCAATTTGAAATATTTGATCCATAGATCTCTATGTGGCAATATTATAGGGTTAATTTGTGCAGTAAAATTTTAGGATCGCCGATAATCTGTTCCTAAACATACCTGAAGATGGCGTTCATAGTGGGATTCTTCGATTTTCAAGATTTTGTTTGAATGTGTGCACGTGTATATGTGACGATGTACTGCATTGCGTCGACGACCCATTTTGCAATATAGAAGCGATAAGTTGCACACCCTCGTACCATTGAATAATCAATCCTATGGTTCGAACTGCAATTCCCTGTGTGTGTAATCAATCTGCGTGATCACTGTTATTCCTTCAATCCTTCACTATTTCAATCTCGTTAATTAAAAGTTTATACTGGTCGGACAATTGAGAATTTATCTTTTCATTTTTTCTGGAAATATTGCTTCCTCGTACGACTGAATATTATTAACAGTAGCAGCATAAGTCGTGTCGATCTGAAGATGCAATTGCGATTTTTATTTAAACGCATTCTCGTGCGTTTAAAGTCACAATCTTCTTTTATTATCGATTTTTCGCTGAATGTATCGCACTTGAAATCGAAATCGGTTTCTGGGCTAGGTCACGTGGCATTAAGATCACGTGGCGTTTCTGCATACTCCGTTAGAGGGAAGCACAGGTAATCTCGAGCAAACACGACGGCCAACAATCTTTTCCCGTAAATATATACGTTATTGTCATCGAGGTAAAGTCGATTGACTGAAACTGCGAAACGGCTTCCCAAAACGTAATGCACGCTGCGGCATTAGAGACTCTATCAACGGTGCGTAAGTGTTATTTGTATGTCACGTGTCGGAGTGACCTACAAGTGAATTCTCGTTTCTGAATTTTCTTTGGCTATGATCCTTCAGTTGGTGAAGTCGGTGGCCTCCGTGAGACAGTAGCGATGCTGTCTCGAAAGTGAGTTCATGGCTGTTTATAGAACGCGGAAGAAAGTAAACGAACCCGTTTAATCTGTTTGAAACGACGATTTTCATAAAATATGTCATTGTGTTTTCTGCAATGGAAACAATTAGGTTACGTTGACAAGAGGAGCGCAGTTCTTTAGAAGACACTGAACAACACGAGCAATTTGCACGGTAGGTTGATCTTTTGTTTATATAAACTAACAATGTGCGTGAAAGCGCACACTGTTAGTGTTTCGAATTTAAACATTTGTAAATAATCCTTGCAAAGGTTAAATAAAGTCAAAAAGAAATCTCTATATGAATCGGTGTAATTTTTCACAAAATGTGTTGCAGTTCATTGACAGAAGACTCAAGATGAAATATGATTGCTTGAACATTCATATGATGACGTTAAATAATCACTATGTAGCTCTAACGAATTATCTCGTACAAATTGGGTGTTACGTATTACGTATACATACAAGCAGTGTATAAAGCAATCTGCTTATATTCGCAAAATGCCACACATAACGCGAAAATGGGAACTTTTCCCAGGCAGAAATCGATTTTGTTGCGATGGTAGAGTAATGATGGCACCACAAACTGGAGTATTTTACGTGACTGTGTGCCTCATAGCTGGAACAAGTGGATTATTCTTTGCTTTCGAGTAAGACTGTTATTTTTTATATAAATCATCATATATACAACTACATAAGGTGTAGTTCTAATGTAGTTTCACTTTTTTTTTTCTAGTTGTCCATTTTTAGCAGTTCATATAACACCAGCTATACCAGTTATTGGTGCTCTGCTATTTATTTTTGTAATGTCTGCTTTGTTCAGAACAAGCTTCAGCGATCCTGGAGTTATTCCAAGAGCAACGCTTGATGAAGCTGCTTATATTGAAAAACAAATTGGTACATGCGAACATACTTTTTAAAAATATTAAAATCTGATTAATTTTACGTTAATATATTACGTTTTGATATATTATAAAAACTATATTCAATTTTATCGATGGATTTTATTTTAATTAAAAAATTTGGTTTTTTACATATTGGTAAAGAGGTACCAAACAATGGTAATTCTAAAATGTATAGACCCCCACCTAGAACAAAAGAGGTATTAGTCAAAGGACAGCCAGTCAAGTTAAAATACTGTTTTACTTGTAAAATATTTAGACCGCCAAGAGCTTCACATTGTAGCTTATGTGATAATTGTGTAGGTACGTATATTTTTCATTTCTTTATGACTGATTTTGTGAAAATTACTTTTGTAACAATTTAGAAGTATATAATATATTTTTAGAGAGATTTGATCATCATTGCCCATGGGTGGGAAATTGTGTTGGCAGAAGAAATTATAGATATTTTTATGCCTTTATTGTGTCCTTGGCATTTCTTTGCGTTTTTATATTTGCATGCGCTGTTACACACTTAATAATGCGTAAGTACATCAAAAGAATGAATAGTAAAATAATTAGATTACAAGTGTTAAAATTTGTCATTTATTTAATTAATAGTTACAAGAGATGAAAAGCCATTTTTAGAAGCAGTAAGGATATCTCCTGGAAGTGTTGTTGTAGCAGTTATATGCTTTTTTTCTGTTTGGAGTATTCTTGGTCTCGCTGGTTTTCATACATATTTAACTACTAGCAATCAGACAACTAACGAGGATGTAAATATTATTTTTAACCTATACCTATTACAACTATCAAATAATAATTATTACATAATTTTAAAATAATTTATATCATTTTTATAGATTAAGGGATCATTTTCCATTAAAACAGGACAAGAAAGTTTTAATCTGTATAGCCAAGGAAATATATGTGGAAACTGTTTCTATGTATTATGTGGACCAGCACCACCTAGTTTAATCGGTAACTCTCTTTTAAATTCTTGGATTTAATTAAATTATTTTCAATCAGTTTAATTTTTGGAAATACTGTCTCGCTATCGATTATTATATCGATTGTTATAGATCGAAGAGGTATAGTAACACCTGAATATCGTGCAGAACAAGAAAGAGTTGGCGGCGACAGTGTAATTACTAATAATAAAACGTATGGTACAGTGAAAATCGTACAACCACAGGTATTGAAGTCTACATCAATTTCCTTATATTCTATATACGTTAGTATTTACATATCATTTTTTCTGTTCTTATAATTGCAGTCTAATGGTACAACCGTTCAAGCAAATCCCAGCCCCGATCTCACAGGTTCCATGAATAATCTCGTTTCTGGGCAACATTCGCCACAAATTGAATCGATAAACGGTGAGTTAAGCCTTCTAAGGCATACCGCGCATTACTCCGAAGATCTTCCAAAATATCCGCGTCACTATATTAATGATATCTATGCTCAGGCATATGCGCGGCAACATTGTTTTCAGGAACCTATGAAACATGTAAAGTATGATACGGAAATAGCAAATCCAGATTTTCAAAAATATCCGTGTAGGTGTGAAGAAAATTTACATAAATATTCTCATAGGTGTAGAGAGGAGTATCATAGATGCTCAGATAATAATTTAATATACGACCAGTGTGTCGGCGATCAAAAATATGGTATTGATCTTCAAAAATATCCACAAAGATATTCTGAGGATCCTATACGATATAAAATTGATGATAAAGCCGTTTATACTGATCTCCAAAAATTTCCACAATGCTATTCTGAAGATCCATTGCGAATTTCTCAATCTCAACATACCCTTAAATATAATAACCTGAGATGCACTGTTCACGGTTTAAAATATCCAATATCAAAGAATCTCTTGCCGACTGTTGTAATGTCACGTATATTAGGGACAGAAGGAATGCCAATTATTGGTCAAAATGCAATAGGACTTGCAGTTAACAGATTTGGTTCAGGACCTTTAACTAATGCTTTTTCTTATGCAGACAATACTTTATGTCCAAATGATAATACCGAAGAAGATCTTTTAAATCGGAGATTTATTATGAGCTCAATAAGCGATAATGATGATATTTAATTTTCCTTATAAAATAATTCTTTTCTTTAACTTTTTAAAATGATATTGTTCCATCTATTGAAAAAATTTAACGGCTATAACACACTTGTCAAAAAATTTTGTTAGTGTTAGAATCAAAATAGTAATATAAATTTTAATGTTCTATCCCTTTTACTATTAGCAGATGCTTATAAACAAAATTTTAAACAAAATTTAATAAATGTGTATGTAAATATTAGTGAAAGTAATAATATATAAAATGATATTATGAATATTAACAGAAGTCATTATTACGATGATTGTTCATGTTTTAGTACAATTTACATAGATCTTTATAAACATTCAAGTTGAATTTGATTGTTATCAATAGAGATTTATTTATTTTTCGACTGTTCAATTTAGTATTGAATATATAGATATTTTTTTTAATAAAAGAGAAAGAACAAAATCATACTGTTGTTATAATGTTATATATCTTGACTGAGAATGGAACTGAAATATTAGTTTCATTATGATTTTTAATATTTTATTACGTTGTACTTCTTAAAAGTACGCAGATAATTAAAATATTTCGTTTTACATTATGTAGTATAACAAATTGAAATATTTAATTGATATAATATTTAATTCAAGCTTATTTTTCAATGTTAATCTTTAACATTAAAAAGAAATTAATTTAAACATATAGATTTGAACTATCATCAAGTGTATAAAGTAACTAAATTTTTTACTATTTAGCCGTACTTTTACACGATTCAATAAATTATATTTCTTTGTTGTTTAAAAATTACGTCCTGTTATCGAGGGCTCAGAGCATACCGTTTGGTAAGTTAATTTTGCTTTATTCCACTTGTCATTGTGTGTATGTTTAATATAAATGAACAGATATTTATTAATAGTTGTTTATTAATAAACACTTTAAACACAGTGTCCCACATTTTTGGAGACTAATTTGAAAATGTTATATCAATATGGTTTATGGATTGTGACTAATTAGTTAGTTCTTATTGTGGGCATTGGATTGTGAAAATACAATATGTATATAAATATATGTATAAATAAAAAATACGCACACAGTTTCACATATGTAAGGGATATTTTATAGATTTATGTTCACACGTGTAATGTTAAAATTATTATATATTATAAAACAATAATCATGTAAGTTGTTTATTACTATGATTTTTGGTTTTAGTTAAACATGTGTACACATAAAAAAACATTAATACGTCACCTTTAGTGCCTGGAATATTTTCTTTATTGCAATTTAGTTTTTATTTATTTCATTTATTTATGCGACAAAATTACACAGTCAGTACTGCACTTCTGCAATGAGCTACGTTATATAATTTTTGTTGCTAATGAGCGTTTATAACGGCTTATCATTGGACTTCAATGGCAATTATTGGAACTCTAATATTTTTTATACATTATTTATGACTTGTATATATATGCTTAAATCTTTTAACACAGTTTATCGTTATTGACATTTGTTTTTAGGTAGTACCACAAACAGCGTGAGTCAACTTGTTACCAATGAAGTACCACTAGCGTCGCTTAATATAGCTCCAATTGATATCGATGAAATTGCTCCGTTGCCTTCCCGTCAAAGTGTTGTGGTTTCATCTACGTTAGATACGTCCTCTATACCTTCGGTAACTGTGACAACACCTTTGTCTGCATCTAGACTTAGATTGTTACAAGATACTACCATGATAGAGTCTGCTTTAGACTTAGATTCGTTGGAAGATGCAAGTGTTGGTAGAGGCAGTCAAGCAGGACTTATAAAAATGGGAGCAGTCTAAATCTATTTTATCTAGTTAAATCTACTTAGATTATAGATTAAGTTTTTATCTAGTTAGATTATAGCTTTTAAAGTCCTTTACGCTTACCAAAGAATAGTGCAGTTCGAATTCCATTTCTTTCTCACTGTATACTTTATATACCTTTATAAAAATTTAATAATACCGTATACTTATGATGTATATAGACGCACAAAGCTTGTGCATGAGTAAAAGAGTGAAATTATTATTAGGTTCAGTTACAATTTGGTTATAAATTTTAATTAATTTAATAAAAAGTTGAGTGTGGTAGTGTAACATATTTTTATTTTTGATCTGCACTATTCATTCATTATATTTAGCATTGTTAATTCCATTCCAGCCATTCACATCTTTCTTTTTTCATTATATAAAGTTAATAAATGAAAATATTCTCTATTACATAATAGTTATGTATAAAAGAACAGAATATAAAAATGTGGTGATTTAACATATGATATTCTTACTATTATATATAAACAGATGATATGTGGGTTAAGGAAAATGTATTACTTAATCATCTTTTAACATAAATTTATATACATATTTTTATGTTAACATAAACTCTAATTTCTTATTTTTATCATGCAATGTATTAGAATAATAGATTTCACTTCTAACTGGAATAATATCTATATTTTAAAGATTTTATCTCAAATAAAGATTTTTCACTAAATATTGAATTGAAAATACGAAGAAAAAGTGTGGTAGTTAATGTATATGCAAATTATAATAGAAAATGTTTATACGTATTTAAACAAACTACTATTAAAAAAGAAAATTGGAAACTATAATTCTTTTATTATATTTTATTACTAATTGCTACTAGTATAAAATATTATTTAATTTTACTTTTCTACATTGGTGAACAAGTATTGTCTTGTGTAGTCAATTTGCTATGTACAGTGTAAAGAGACTTTTGTAAATACAAGAATTTTCATAAACGTTAGTATAGTTTTGCAGGCATTTGAATAATTTGTTATAAGGCAATGTGAATTGAATCAAGCATTTTCAAAATAGAAGTATCACTGCCTAGTTTATAAATAACTTATGCATCGACATTGCATGTCATTATTTAATTTGGTATAATCATAAAATAAACATTATTTATATGGCGAATTAATGAAAAAAGAAACGATTTTACTAGTTGTCATTTTATCTTATAAGGATTGCCATTATATTGATTTTGAGAGTATTTTTTGTACATATTTTGCGTGTATAATACTATATGTATATATTGTGTAGATGTTATCATGATAAGATAATATACCATAAGTTAAAAATATACTATGTCATATCATATTTAAACCTATTTCAAAAATTCTTTAAGAGGTATAAGATGATGATGATGATAATGACGCACGTAACTTCTCGAAATGCAGAAATTAAGTACTACAATTAATAGCAAAAAGTATTTTTATTCAATTGTCTTGCATCAATTGTATACTTTTACAAAAATATTTAATTGTGACATAAAATATTGGAATAAAATTATCGATACGATGTTATTTTTCGTGGATATTTTCAACGTTATATATGATTTATAATATAGGCTAATAATTTAATACTTTTACACAGCAATTTACAAATATCGCGATCTGTCGAAATCTTTGTATACATAAATATATTATCATCGTGTTAAAACAAATGTTTTTAATAATTATTATCGTCATCTTTCGTGCGCTCCTAAATCTTGCTGATTTGTGCTAAAATGTACAGATTTTATACTTTACATATTACAATAAAATATACATTCGTTTTCTTTACGTTATAAATATTAATAAAGCTTTTGTATTATAATAGCAAGAATCACAATTAAAATTGCAACACTGAAACTTGCAATATATATTTTTGTTTGATGATTTTCAGACGAATCTATATTAAGATCAATAGTTTTCACATCAATTTTATTTTGAGAATAAAATTCTGAAGGATCTGTTTAAAAAAATTTTATGATAATGCATATATGCAAACATATTATATACTATATAATTTTTTTTTTTTTTTATAAATGTATAATACTTACCAGCTTCAAGTTCAATATCTTTCTGAACATTATTTTCTTGAACCTCTAAGTCTAGAAGCTCTTGCAATGATAAAAGAGCTTCTTGAGGTCCTTCACCAGGAAATAGATAATCTGACAATGTTACTTTACTTTCTGGTAACGCTATTAATACTCTTCTCGGAGGTTCGTGTAACGTTATATTTTCTGAGAGAAAATAATGAAATAAACAATTTTTTGGAAATTTAGTTTAATAATTTCTATATGTTGAAATAAATACCTTCTGGAGATCCATTTTCTTCTTCAATTAAACTATCCCAATGCATTTCTAATCTACTTGCTAATGACCTTATTACGTCTTGCTTTATTGCGATATTAGCTTCTTCAACATTTGCTTTTTGATGAACAAAAGTTCTACTTACTAATTGTCCAACCAAACGTATAGATGCACTGCACGCTGTTATTTTTACATCCGAGTTTATATTCTCCTCCTCCTAATAATTTATTATCCACAAAATAATCTGATTCATTGAACCACTTATAATTTTAAGGAATTTAACAAATACTTACACACGGAATGTATAAATTGATTTGAATGGACCGGTCATTATTATTTTTTTCATTATTTTTAGAATTCTTTTCATCTTTTTTGCTTTTACTAATTAATTCTAACGTCTCATCCGGAGATCGAACTTCTCCTTCAATAACAATAAGGGAAGATTCAATAATATCCGATACACTCTTCAAAATATCTTGCAATTGTTTTTTAAGAGTTTCTGGGTCTTTATCAGCAGCAATCAGAAACAGACGATCGAAATCTACAAGCGCTTCAAGTTGATGCCATTTGGTTGCTTTAGCTTGAAATTTCCAGTCTGCTGGTTTTAGTATCCCGTTTGTACGGATTTCTACAGATTTACAAGTGTATCTAGAAAAATCGTAGAGAATCAAACAATAAAGATAAAAGGCATTTAAGACTAAGCACATTGTAATATATCATACTTTTGCGTAACACTATTTAAATTTAAAATAAGATGCTCTTCGTCGTTATCTCCACATAAATATTTATTACACGATAAATTCTTTTGCATTGCTGCAAGAACAGATCTCAACTTTTGAACATTGCTATTATTATTTGTAACATCTTCTGGACCAACGATGAATGTTCCGAGAACACGCATTCCACCAGGTAACATTCTAGTGACCTGTGAACATTATATTATAAAAATTCTACAGTCATCGGAGCTGCAAATTTTAATGACGTTTCTTAGACAATATAGCAAGTAAAGTAAAATGGATGTACTAACATGTTTAGCGTGATCTGCAACCCAGCTCTCGGGTATATCTTTCACTGCTCTAATATGATTTTCGGCAGCAGTATTTTGTTCAGTTTCTGTTGCGGAGCTAAGCAACGTCTCCTCCACCACATTTTTGCCAAGAGGTGGTGGTGTTTTTGCTAAATGCACGATATAGTCTTTTTGACCGACACTCTGCAATGTTAATTACAATACAATTGAAATTAGATGACACAATTAGACGACACATCGCTAAAACATTGAATCAGAAATCAGAACATCCTAACCTTTCGTCTAACGCAACAATTCCAAAAAGAGTATATAAATTAAATTAAATTGCGTGTGTCACGACAGAGATTCTATCTAGAAATTTATGATCTTCATTCGTTGAAATAATTTCGCTGGGCGCGTTAAGAATTACATATGTTAGAACGAATGAATACAAGGAAAGATGACGTGAATTGGAACATACAAAACAACTCGAACCTGTCCCACAATTAGTCCTATCGTATATTCATCTGGTTTCGCCAGTGACGTCAAATAATTGTGAAGACGTCCCTCCGCGTATACGGTTCGTCCCATTGCTTTTGACGTCGTTTCTACAAACACGTAAAAATATATCGCAACTTTCCACGATATGTGCCTGCACTGTGTATCATATACGTATTGTGCTTGTATCGTATATGTATATAGCGTACCAGCTGAACACTTGTTACGAGCTGCGAGACAGTGTTTCGATCTATTACGAAGAATTGGTAAGAATTGGTAAGAATTTGTAAGTGTTCGTGCATCTTGCACAGATCGGAAGAGACGTAGAAAGGAAGCCTAGGGTATAATAAGAATTTACGCAATTGTAAAAGTTCGTAGACTGATCTTTTTAATTAGTTTTTTCTGCAAATGAAAATTCGATCGATTCACGGACATTGAAACGCTAGCGCCGCGTAGCGGAGAAACGGTTCGCTATTGTTATCGTTATTGTCGTTGCTCTCTTCGTCTACCACGTTGTGTATCTGTCCTTGTCGCATGTTGTTGCGTTCTTTGTCTACGACAGAGATGGTGCTGCCATCCATTGGATTTTTCCACTGTTACTCTTTTAGTTTCAGTTGAAATTGATAGTTGATAGATGGTAGCATCGTCCGTAGACAAAGAGCGCGATTGTGTGCGACAAGGAGGGCTATATATCACGTGACAGCAACAAAGAGAGCAACAAAGCGCGACAAGAATAACAATAGGGATTAGTTCCACTGTTTTTCCGCTACGCGGCGCTAGCATTTCAATGTCCACAAATCGATCGAATCTTTATTTGCGGGAAAAACTAATCAGAAAGATCAGTCCGCGAACGTTTACAGTTGCATAATTCTTAATTACACCCTAGGCTTTCTTTCTACGTCTCTTTCGATATCTAAGATGCACGAATAAAAATTCTTACGAATTCTTCGCAATAGATCGAAGTTTGCGCGCCAAGAGCGATTATTTTTAAATATTTTAAAAACTTTTTCAGATGTTATCACAAGCTTCTGTCTGCCGTTATATTTTCAACAAGTTTGCTTTACTTTTTAGTCTGAAAGAATGTTAATTAGTAATGGCTCGATTAGCTGAATTATCAATGATAGTGGAAATATGAGTAAGAAAGGAAAGTTACATTTGCGAGAGATGCAGGAACGTAACGATCCCTTGCAGCTGTTTTCACATGAAAGGAAATATAAATTATAAATTAGACTTTTCAAACGTTTTACTTTATTCTCAGTTGTCCTTGTTTTATGTATAACTAGGTACATGGACGTAAATCACAGCACAACTCAAGGTTGTATAATTATACTTATACGTTCGTAGGGGAGTTATATATATCGTAATTACGCGACATGTTCGAAGCAACGGAAGTTCTAACAAAATATGATGTTAAACGATCGAAGACCGGTCAGATCATAAATTCAGATCATTAAAAGTTTAGCATGGTCGATTTAGAAAATGTCAATAGTTTAGTACTCCATGTAGAATTACAGTGTACGACAGCGTCATTAGTAATTAGCATCATTAATTAATAATGACGATTCGCGTTGAAAGAACACTTTCGTACATAGCCGAGTGATTGTTGAGATTCTTAAATGAATTTTCGTTTACCAGAAGGAGGCAAATTTCGATAGACGTACGCGAATGTTTCAAGTAACAATTGCTAGTACAATAATTTTACATTTCAAGCGGCGAATATTACTCGAATATCCAGAAGAGGTACAGTTTTGTGCTCTTTTCGATCACTCTTGTCAATTTTTACTCCGCGTGCTCGATCGATCGTCAAAGATTTAGGCATTTCTTTTTTTAAGCTCGGTACGAGGAGTAAGTAAACGGCGCAACAAGAACGTTCGCAAAATAATAAAACGTGGATTTGCGCGTCTGTCCGTATGTCTTTTACGTACGTACAAAAACTTGTATATGAAATCTTTCCTTAAAGATCATAAAAAATATGTCAGAAAGAAGAGAATCCTTTCCGGATTCAGGAAAGCGACGTTTATAATAATTGTAATTGTCACGCGTCTTTTTTTGTGGTTCTGCCTAGCTTAATCCAATCCACGTGTGCTCGTGATGCTTTAACGTCCTGCTGATCATTCGATCTCGAATCGAATTTACAAAAATTTGATGTTGGATCATCTCGATGCGAACGGTAGTGATATAACGATTTTTGAACATTGGCACTAGATACACTCTGCTGAAACAATCGAATCGAAGGGAGAGCAATCTAAGTTTGAATTCCAGTTCAAAATGCCGAAGCGAGGATCTTCAATTCCTGTGCTCGGGAAGAAGTGCTCTGACATCGTGTTTTGAATCACGTGTACGAATGAAACGCTATTCAACTCGCTAGCGGCCTAGTAACGATCAGTATACTATTGTTAAACGCGCTTTCTCTACAGTTCGCCACTAATTAGTGGTAGTCGCCAGGAGATACATGTAGTAAACATCTATGTTGCAATATAATAATTGTAGAACATGACAATGCACGGTGGTCCATGAAAGTATCTCAACAACAACAAGTTCGATAGCAATACCTTCTTACGAATGTATCACGTATCAATCGCACGAAACGTTTTGAAGTTTCGTTGACAATGTTACGATACGTTCCATAATTACGTCTGTTGCAATGAACTTGGAATCAGTTTGAGAATACAAGGCTACAAGAACGAAAAGAAATATTGTTCAAATATTTTCGTGAACCACCGTAGTTATAGCTTCTAGCACGGAATTTTGAAACGCGTGCTTCTTAATTGTTTAAGATCTTTCGCTAGTTTGAAGTAAAGTAATGAATTACAACTCGAGATGGTTTTTTTGTTGAAAAATGAAAAATATTTAATACCAGTGTGTGTGTGTGTGTGTGTGTGTGTGTGTGTGTGCGCGCGTGTGTGTAGTAACATATACGATAACATACACGATAACTTTGAGCGAAAGATACCGACACAATTGTCATTGAATACGCACTGGTGAGCTATTTGAGCGGACGGATAAGGGATTCTTTTTTTTTTTTAGGAAAGCGAGAGAAAGTTTTTTTAAAGAGTTTCCTAGAAATAGTAATCTATGTTAATCCTACGTAAGATACTTTCGTGAACGATACTTTAAAGCGTAACGGTAGTAACAACAGTGTTGACCGTACAATACTTTTTTACCGTACAATAGCTTTATATAATATTACGGACATGCCGAAGATGTATTTGTACCGGTACCGCAAAGACCCTCAACCTTTTGATCGTGTTGCCACTACTATAGTAAGAATAAAAGATTTAGCGAAGTAAGTGTCGAATGTTAAAATCCTACTATGAATGACGACGAAGCGAGTCTGTCAAATCCGCGATCTTACAAGCAATATTACGCGCGAATCGAAGTATTTCCCGTTAAGAAGTCCTCGAATAAGAATGAAATTTCTTTTGCTACATTTCCAACAAAGTGATACTTAGTTAAAAAGAATATGAAACAGCAGAATTGAAAACGAATATCAATTCCATTAGTAGTACATACTACTCGGATAAGTACATTGTCTCTTTCTTCAAGCATCGAGTGAAAAAAAAATAGTGAAATTGAAACGAAGTTTAAGTACGCTGTACCACGTCCATTGCGATAAAATTTCATTCGTTGATTAAGTTAAGAAAAAAAAAAAAAAACCGAGAGAAATGCGTATTTACATTAACAACGTTGCTGTATCGATATATCCTCTTGTAGAAAAAATAACGTTACACGGCGACGGAAAAGTCAGTTTCTAAATTAAAAGTCTTTCTTGAGCTTTGATCGTCGAATGTTCTTCTCTTAAACAGTACGTTGTGCGAACAATCGTAAGTGAATTACAATAAAAAAATATCAACTTATCGCAAAGGTAATACGTATATATACAGGATAATTCTTTAGAATTAGGAATTTGATAATCCTCTTAGTCATCAAACTATAGAAAATTCAAGATTAAGAGTCTAAATTTCAGATTACATTTTAAATTAAATGTAATTTATCACGGATGTTGTATACAGCCGAGGAGAGAAAATGAAACAAACATCTGTTTCTCTCACCGCAGTCACTATAGTCGAACGTAAAACATTGCGCGAAGAAAACCTCATCTCGGTATCATTCTAGTTTCTTTAAACGCGTTCGATTTCTCTCTTCGAGCCAGTTTTGTTAGTCAATGATAATTGTACTAGTAGAAAACTGTTTGATATATACATTTTTCTTTCATCGACGTCTTCCAAATGCACATCGGTCAACAATAACATTGAGCGTTGGGCAAATATACTATACACATACTCGTTGATTAGGAGGGTCGTCGTACGACTTGGAAGACTCCGCCGAGGACACGAACGTCTGCAAGCTTTTTCCACGCTAACGAGGTAAACTTAATCGTTCCCTTTCTCGTTATTATTTTGCTTCTCTTATGTTACAAGCGCGTCATTCGGTAATCTCGCCCTGAGTGCAATTTTCCTTCTTTTCCAAGAGATTCCCGTTAACATTTATAATACATCAAAGAGATCCCTCTCCTTTGAAGCTTGCTCGATCAATAATCTCTCGTTTCTTTGTCCGTCGGAGGAATCGGTTTCTTCGACGTGTCTTTCTGCGGAAAGATTCCCCTCTTAGGAAACGTCCTTTCCGGACTAGGGCTAGGGCTAGGACTAGGTGAGGAACTCGGTGATCTTGAACTACTCGAACTTGATCTCTCCCTCTTCTCTCGTTCGATACGGTTCTTGTGTTCATACAATGGTCCGCGAATGATCTTCAGCGTGGTTTCCAACTCGTAGGCACGGTCCTTCAGCGCGTTGTACTGATTCAGATCGAAGCCAACCTTCTTTGCTCTCTTGTGAAGCGAGATCAGCTGTCGCCTGTTCATCACGTCTGGCAGCATGTATTCCTGTTAATAAATTTCGACAAAACGAAGCTTATTAGTTAATATTTTTTTGGAGCACTTTTGCTAGCAGTGTCGGTCAATTGACAAGTTACAAACTGTAGGTCTTCACATTTGATCTTAAAATTTGATAATTTTACACGAAAGAGAAGCGAAGATAAGGTATGCTTCGTCGGGCTTTTACTACATTTAGTAATTAGTAGTCGATGAAGTGTGTCGCGTTCGTGTTTATTAGATAACAACCAGTTCATTTACTCTTAGTTGTTGATTTAACGATGTATTATTAACAACTGACAAACTGAACTGCTATTAGTAACCTGTCTCGTTAAGACGAAGTAGACGAACAAGGCCATCGTGGTGCCGTAGTTGACGAAATATGTAACCGGTTCCATGATGTCCCACGAGTATTCCCACCAAGTTAGTCTGGCTAGGCCGCTGAACTGAATCGACATTAGGACAAGACACACCCAAATGAACATATTCGCCTTTTTTTCCGCCGTGGCATCTAACTCTAGCAGCTTCTACGACACAAATAAATAAAGAAATTACGCAAAATTACGTTTCTGACACGTGTATGAATCGAGAAACATGGAATACATCTTTGTTTAACTTTTGCTTCGCGGGGGAGATATTGTCGAGACATTTAGAGAGACAAGCTGGCGGCTGTAACTGTTGCGGATAACGCATCTCAAATCTGGTTTGCAATTTGTAGTAAAATTGGTTGCAGAAGCGGAAGCAAAAAACCAAAAGGATACAAATATATAGTTCTCGGTCGAAATCGTCGAATTTCCCTGTTGTTAAAATGTCGAAGCTCTTTTCGTTCGTCGATATTGAAGGGGCACGTTTTCGAAAACGTAAAGATTCGACCGATAAATTTCACACTTTATTTCATCAAAAGACGAATTTACGACGAATTTACGATAGAATATTATGGTATTTTCAGATTAATATCTGAATTTACGATCAACGTAAATATCGGTATAAAAGTTTTCGCTCCAATGTCAAATCATTGGAGTTCGACGCATTTACGGATGATTTACAGATTCTTACGATTTTTTACAGATTTTTATTTTCGTTTCTCTCTGACGAATACAGTGGAAGAACACGAAAGGATCGAAAAATTATACTAAAATTATTATTTCTCGCAGTTTCGAACAATTCAACAAAAACCCAGACAAACGTAATTTTCCTCCTTCTACGAAGACCAGTTTCTCAAATTTGATTTTTCGATCATTTTCATCGAGATTCATTGGTCCAAGTTACCATGTACGACTCTACTGTTTCAAACTCAAAACAAGTTTCCCGCAACCAAGATTCATTTTTTGCTCGTGGAATAATTTTCTACATAGCGTATCGCTTGTCCCAGAACATTGCAAATAATTAAATACATTGCGATTATGTAATCGGTGTGCTTGTATCGATTATGAAAACGTTGGTATAATTTTCGTACGTGAATCAACGATCTCAAGCAAGAAAAGACCGAGGAAAAGAGAAGAGATTTAATTACGCGATCGTGCAAGATCGCGCGCACGATGATAATTAAAATCAAAACTCCGCCGAGGATGAATTAAATTATCGTGGCGAGGAGAAAACGAATGAGAGAGGAGGCGTGCGCGATTGTTTAGTCGAATAATCTTGCACGCGTCGGACAGCGCTAATAACTTTAGACAAGTTAAGTTCCTTAAACTTCCGTTTAATTTAGATTTAAGATCTAATGCACGCGTCGTGTTTCTGTAAGACGCACGTTCGTTGTCTTGCGACGAATTGCGACCGATTAATTCGATTTGATGTGTTCACGGTGTGTTCACAGATTCACTCAGCAGCGAAAGTTAAAAATTCGCTGTGAAGCGATAAAGTCGTTCTCTCGTCCACCTTGAGTAATAAATCGTGTTGAAAGATTGCAAAGATATTCTCCATAGGTCGATATAGCTTGTAGCTGAAAATTCAAAGTTTCAAGTTTTTACGAGGATGATGAACTGTTTTCAAACTGTTCGCGACCAAAGGATTTGATAAATTCTGTAGCACGATAAAATACGGATAAAAATAACGATCCCAAGCGTTTGCCGGGAAATTTTCAATTATTGACTTGTATATTTTAGAAAAGGATAGCGCAAACGCTCGATGGTTCGTGAACGACTGTACCTGTTTCACGATAGATTAAATTTCAACAATTGAAATTGAATTGAAATTGATATTAAGCAATCGGAGATTCAAAAAGTTAGAGTGAAACCGCGCTATTGAGAATCGTTTTACCTGTTCGAGAGGTTCCAGTTCCAATCTGACAGCCTCCAATTCTGCCAATACTTGCTTTTCCATGGTGGCATAGTGCTCTCGAACGTGCAATGTCTCGTACAGCTGACCGATTAACATTTGAACGTCCGACAATGACTCTAAATTCTCCTGCGGGAAGAAGAATCGATTTTCATTGCAAAATAGATACCTTCGTGAAATTAAATAAAATTATCGCTAACAACACTGAACATCTGTAATTAACAGTTAAATTAACAAAGAGTTAACGTCGATTGACGTCGTAGGAGAAACAAATTCTCGCTAGTGAAACTATTTGAGAAATTGAAAAATTACCGTGGTAATTATTGAACGAATTAATGAAGCTGCCCTCACATTTCCCTGAATTTCCCTGTCTAGACTCACCATCGTGCGCTTGTGGTGCAATGGCGGCGTCACCAAGTACTCCGTGTCGTTTATCACCAGTCGAAAATCGTTCTCCAATAACGACTCGATCGTGTTGTTGGAACCTATCCTGATGCCATCTAGAAAAATCATCGTGCAGAATTATTTCGCGGTGTAAACAAGTGGATTTTACACGCGAGAGGTTGTCGTATTCGCGCGGTTGACATCTTTCGTAAATTCCTCGACAACAACTCACCGGTGGTTGTCACGGTTGCACGATCGATGCCACGATCTTCCTTCTTCAGCATTTGAATAAGATCTCCTACCGTGTGCGTGATTGGTTTCAGAGTAAACATGCATTGCTCTTTCCTCGATGGCAGTGGCACCGTGATCCTCGGTAATCCCCGATGATACGACACGACTACGTCTGCAGCTGAAACAGTTTTATTTTATTTTATTTTTTTCTACTATTTTATTTATTCTAGTATTTTATTTATTCTAGTATTTTATTTTATTTTTTTCTAGCTCTTCAGTTTTTATAGTTTATATTTCAAACTCTGCGCGAATCTGTCAGCAAGATCGAACATTTTTTCGTGAAAATGGAATTTTTTCTTTTTTTTGGAATTAACTCGAACAGGACGAAAGAAAGCGCGAATAACGCGTCTAATTTAGCAGACGAAGATTCTTCGTTTTTTTTTTTTTATTAAATAAAAATGACTCCGCTGTACAATCACATAATGCATTGAATTTTAAAGTGGTTTCGTAATTTAACGTAATTTTCACAACTAACGACCGTCTATAGTTAACACATTTACGCTGAATTTATAATATATGTTAAATTGAATTGGTACATTTGTCTCGAGAACTACATGGAGTTTAATACAACTATACTATTCGTGAACAGAATTACAAAGCGATATTTAAAGGGTAACTTGTACAAACATAATACTTCCTCTGTCCGAAAATATGGTATACATTTGAAAGAAAATCTTAGATTATCCAGGGTTTCGAAAGCAACTGGCAATACTCATTATATTGGTATTGTTTGCATTGATAGCTAAATAACCTAACATATTCGACAGGCGTTGCTTTTCAGTTAAGTTGGAATTTGAAGACCAAAAATTAGTTTTTTTAAGAAAAATAAAATAGTCACCGCTGTAATTTCAAAATGGAAAATTTTCATCCAAATAACGTGAATTTACAAAGAAGAAGTGCCAAATTGGCAAAGCAATTGACTAATGAACAACGTCATGGTATCTTGCAACACCTCATATAAATAAGGTAAAACTTCGTCGATTAGCTGAAAAGTATATATGTCAGAAGAACATATATAAAGTATATATGTTCAACAAGGCTAAATCTCACTTTAACTAAATTTCGATTACACTAAAATTATTTGTGTTTAGTTACATTGCGATAATAAAATGAATTTAATATTTTCTTTATATTTAATTTTAGTTTTATTTGACTTTCCTCGCAAATGTATGCCATATTTTCGGACAAAAAAAAAATATTAAAATGTATACCATATTTTTGGACAGAGGGAGTAATATACATGCATATGACAATTCGTAAATTATAATATATACATATTATTATAAATTTTCGAAGATGCAAAAATTAGACGCAATTTAGAAAATTGAAGAGAAGTAAGAGAGAATATCGAGCTACTTTTCATTATTGAAACGACGAGAGAGAAAGAGGGAGAGAGAGAGAGAGAGGGGAGAGACTAATTGAATACAGTTTCTCTTTTTTTTAAGTGCATCCACCAACAAGAGATTTCTTGTTACATTCTACCTCCAAGTGTACTGCCTTCAACTCCTTTCTTTCGCGAAGAAGACAATTCTAGAGTCGCGATTGAAATGGGATTTAGCTTCGAGAGCTTTTCTTTTCTTCTCTCTCTCTCTCTCTCTCTCTTTTTTTTTTTTTTTGCGTCGTGCACGTTAGCTGGGGCGCGACAGAAGTATGCCTATTCTCTTCGTTCGTTCCTTTTCACGTAGCGTTTTCGTATCCTCGTATTGTCAGGCACATCTCGTGAAATCTAAATGAAGATAAAACCGTTCGCTTTCCGTGTCTCTGCGCGACAGACTCGAAGAAAGCTTCGAATTCTTAAGGGCATGGATGATATTATGGAACATAATTTCGATTTCTCATTCTCCTTTTTTGTACAAATAGAATTAAAAACAAAAGGATATGACACGACATCGATACGAAATAAATAAAACTGTCTTCGATGATGAATATTGCAGTATGATCAGGCCTTCCTGATGACCAACCGACTCATTCTTCTCCATCGTTCTCAACATCGATGATAAACAGATGAAATTAATCATTCGACGTTCCATCTAGAGAATTTAAATTTATCACAGAAGATCAAAAGGGAGAGGCCAACTGCACGAAAGATGTCAACTCTGTGCCGAGGAATTGCAAATTCCGACGTTAGTTAAGCCAAACACGATGCTCCTCCAAGTAACAAAAGCCCGTGTCGAACCGAGTCGAAGTCTAAGAACTTTGCCATTCAACCAGATCGAGGGATTTTCAGTCTTAATGGATCTCACTCGAACAACATAACTCGACCATGTAATCCTGTTTAACATCGTCGTTACCTTTCAGAGATGAGAACAAGGGAGAGAAAAAAAGAAAAGAAACGAAGGATCGTTCGGGGAATGAAACTCGCCGTTTCCGTGAATTCGTTCGCGTGATGGTCGTATGATCGAGAGCTGGATCGCGTTAACCTGGTTAGCTACCGTTGATACGAGCAAGGTATTAGAGTGTGGAGACCGGAATGAGACGCGTGTAAGTACGTGGATCTTTCTGTTGTAAGCAGAACGGAACCGAGCGCCGCGATTCGGTTACACGATCGTTGAAAAATGCATCCACCGATGTTTTGGAACACTTTGGCTCGACTGTTGGCGTGAACCAGAAGAAAAATCGTTGCCAGTCGTGGGCGTTTCGTGTCGAGGAAAAGTAGAATTTCAAGCAGAACCGCTCTGAAGATTAAAATTCAACGAGTGACATAAATCGCAAGCTTAACACTTTACCGACCGTGTATTAGCGGTGAATAGTTAGCCGATTAATAGGCTACCGGTCGGTAAAGTGTTAAGTTTACTTTGTAAATCGCTGCACTCTGGAAATTTTGTCATGAAAAATTACAAAACCAGAGGATTTAATGGGATGTTACGGACGTGAATGATAAATCAATGGAAGTCGATTCTCCAGGCAAAGAAAGAACTTGAATTGAAAATTTATATTGCACGGTCTGCTTTTAATTCTTAATAGGAAAATAAGCTGTCAGTTCTACTTCTGATCGGTTTGCAAATACGCGTATATTTAACCTGGTTAATTGATAAATGCTGACTCGTACGTATCATCGTCAGAAAGAGCTCGCTCGCGTTTCTGTAAATCTTCAGAACGCGATGAACGAATCTTCGTTCAAACAAAAAGAGCCAAAGGAATGTCCCGGACTTGTGCAAGCGGCAGCTTTTGAAAAGCGTATGATAGCGCGAAGCGAACACCGGAAGGAATTATGCTCGCTGGGATCGAGCAACAACCGGTCTCTCTATTGACGCTTGTGTAATAGCGAGGTTCGCGCGCGGTTTCGACTCGAATGAAATTCATCAAATAGGAAAGCAGAGTACATTGAAAAAAAAAAAGGGTCGAAAAATCGATACATTTTACAAAAACATCGTTGGTTGTACCTTGGTGAACATATATATATATATATATATATATATATAAAACTAAAATTATAAAAAATATTAAAACACTAAATCTTCGATGCTGGCATTACATATTTCATTCTGAATTTAATTTTGAATTTTCGACACACGTGCACGAGAGTGGCAAAGTTTGCACGAAACAACATCTCTCAGTATCCGGCCTCGAGAGGGAAATTGCGAGCAACGCAAACGATACAAACCGAGCGTCGCTCGCGACTTTCGCGATCCGATAACATCGCGCGAAAAAGCGCGTTCGATCGCAAAGAAGGAAGAAAGAAAGAGGGAGCGATCGTTGTTCGAGTAAAATTTCGGCTCGTTCGCGGCGCGAAAAATTCGACGAGACGAATTCATTCGCAATGTCCGCCCCCACGAGCGCCGGCAGCTTCTTCGTCGACGATTCGGTAGCTCGTGCTGGAAGTGGCAAAGACGGTGGCCTACCACCACCTTCCGTAGTGTGTCGTCCTCCCTTCTTTCCGGCTCTATGAAAAGTCCGCGGTGGTGAAGTTTCCCGTGCTCGCCAGTCTATCTTTGGATTCTGTTCAACTAATAAGTGAACTGTGCCGCGCCGATATTGTTCTATCGAGCTTCCTTGGTGCGCACATCGAATAAAACAAACAAACAAAAAAAAAAAGAAAGAAATAAAGAAAAAAAAAAGAAGGAAAAGAAAAGGAAGTATCTTCTCTACTTTTATCGTCGGGCTTTTCGTCGTGTTTCCGTGAACGTTCTTCGCGTGGAGTGGGCCTCTTCAAGGATGCACGACGACTGATCGTCGGGGATTTCCCCACGGGTAGGCGAATAATGTATTGTCTCGGTGTATGCACTCCGATTTTTATACGAGTGCATGTCAAATTTGATTCTTCTGGCAAATTCCTTTGTACCATTTCCGAGGTGAACTTTACGATAAACATGTTGTGTGTGTGTGTGTATGTGTGTGGGGTTGTGGAAGGTGTAAATGGAATACTTCCTCATGGTGTGTTTCTGTGTTGGGGTTGTGATTTGGCAATGTTTCAGGTGAAATTACACCTAAAGTACATCTGTTATATATGCAACAACAAAATTATTCAAAAAAATAACCGATCAAGTTCGAAAATGTACAATGTTCAAAAAGAAACTAATATATTTTTTAGATACGAATTTCCCTCCGTCTTTATTAATGTTAAACTAACTATTGATTTCTCTAATAATCTATTTAAAGACAAAAATGATGTATCTGCATTTTTTTTTTTCGTGTGGTTGTTCGAATGGAATTCCTATAAGATTCAATTTTTATTTCTACTTGAAAGAAATTTTCAGTTTTTATAATGAAACATCATACGCGGGTTCAAGGTATTTTCTCTCAATCTCAAAATTTTTAGTATTCGACATATAACAACAACAACAACATCCGAGTACAATGGATTAAATTCAAAACTTGCTTCAATTCAAAAAGTGGAATATCAAAAACTATTTCTTTAACATGAACTTTTTGGGTCAAAACGAAGTTCCGACCCTTTCTGGACAAAATTAACGCAGGAACAACTCTCGGTTCAACTTAACATTCGTGAACGTATCTGTATGTTTTCTTATGTACACACTTTATCAATTCCACCAGCGAGAAAGCGTAACTCTTGAAACGCCATCTGCTCACGGACACGGTTACTACGTGCAACGCACTTTATAAATTACACATGCCAAGTGCACCTTGCAATCAAGACCCCCATTTTTCAACGAATTTTTTTCAATTTTCTTCCGCGTACACGTTTTCTTCGTCTGTGTACAATCAATTTCTTCTTTCATCTTTTCGCGAAAGAAACACGATACCCGTATAGCCGGTGTTCGGCTTTCGCATAATAGAGTTTTACCGGAAGGAAATTCCTCGCTTAAATCTACCACTGAAACGCACGCTAGAAACTGAAGAATGATAAAATAAGTACAAGCAGGGGGGGGGGGGAAGAAATGAATTCACGGTCCCGTTATCAAATTTGCAAATCATAATTGGTATAAATAATCGCCGTTCGAGGCGCGTTGTTTCGCTTTATTGTTATTTATTTATTCTATAGGAAACGTATGATCAGCCTTTCGTTCCGTGTTTAACGGAATAAAATGTCGAGGCGAGTAATTGATCGTTTGTCGACGCAACCGTCGTGTTTCACATATTTCACACGAGTGTGATTTACCACGTTCACATGCACAAGGATGTTGGAATGGTGGAAATGTTGATTCGATGAATTTATCACAGGTCGATCATGGGTGGAGTGCAAAGCGGGACCCATAGCCTTGGAGAGGCATTATGGGTGCAGGAGAGGCAACGTCAAAAATGCCATCGGTGAGTAATCCATATATTTCGCGCGAGATAATTTTCCAAGAATGGTTGCACGAATGATACCCGAGATCGAGCGAAGAGAGCAAGATTCTCAGGAAATATTTCGACAATATTCAGCGTTCGTTCGGGGTGTAATTTATTGAATAATTCGTTTAACTAAGGCAATATCGTTCACCAAGCGAGCGGGGACGTTATTAGAAAATTTCCTTCCCAATTAAAAACACGTGTGGCAAGAGGCGACAAGGAGAAAACAGAAACGACACGAGATAGAGAAAGAGAAAGAGAGAGAGAGAGATTAAGCACAATGGAAATTAATTACACTCTAAGTTAATTGCGTTCTACGATAATGCAGGGGGGGCAACCACGTTGGCCCAGATTTTTAATGAACTCGAAAAATCGCCTGGTACTTCTTTACGGTGCATGAATATCAGAGCAGAAACTATATAGTATGTAGCGATAGCCGACGATGATATTAATCTATTCCCCGGCTATCTTTCATTATCCACCGGAATCGTCTTCTCCGTTGCTTAAGCACGAGGAATGCCAAAATGAATTATACAATGGTGCAAGTATCGCGGTTTCCGAGTCGGAATCCTTTTCGGATACTCTTCGCCGACGCCGAAGAATCGTCGAGGAACCGCTGCTTCACTTCGAAAACCGTTCGATCCCGTTCGAACGAGATTCTGTCTTATGATTAGTGGACGATTAATTGTTAATTAGTGGAATTTCGACACGGTCAGGCTGCGCTTATTAGCACGGTCGTGGTCTAATTACGCGATCCTCTTTGAGACCGTATTTGCGCGTGTTTGCGTCTCGGTTTTTAAATGTTCCCGCTTTCGTCGTGTGTGCCTTTCCGTGTGAGCAACATGTGTGTGTCTATCTTGTCAATTCTTCACCCGTGTTACGAAATATGAAAATAAATAAATTAAACAAATAAATCAAATTAAATTAAACAAATAAATTAAAAGAAAGAAACTGAAGAAAAAGAAAAAGCTGCGTAACAATTTACGGTACGAGAATAACACGACTGCGTGGAAAGTTCCTTGTCGCGTTATGATCTCGTGCTTTTCCTTTAGATAATGCGGCGTATAAAATAGAAAATTTGACAAAATAGAAATTGCAGTTTCAAGGAGAGAGAGAGAGAGAGAGAGAGGGAGAGAAGAGATTGAACTCTCTGGAAAGCAGAGCGATTTCGTACGATTTTATAACGATCGACGCTTTGTTCGAATGTTCCGCTACGATTTTCCGACGCATGCGCATTGACTACGAAATTGCGCGTCGTTACCGCGCTCGGTGCCGCGCGAAATTTGAAAATCAGCCAGAGAGATAGAGAGAGAAAGAGAGAAGAAACTTTCTCACTAGAAATTTAGAGATAATTTAACATTAGAATATTTAATATTAGAGATAATTTAGAGATATTTAATTTAACATAATTTCAGATACAAAAGTTTCGTTAACGTTTCACTTGGAATTACTGCAAATTTAATTTCGCATATCTGGCATCCAGATTCTGAGTTTCCATTTCATTTCACTTGTATCTACGTACCTTTCTCGAATTAGTTCGCATTAATGAAACATCAGACGTTTTCCCAAGTTTACGATCAACAGAAATGAATTCTACCGTAGTTCTTTAAAATACACTGTTCATTTCACAAACTAATTCCCTACCATGCATACCAGTTTATGAAATTCACGCCGAAACGATCGAATTTCTCTTTAAGAGGATCTATTTCATTTGGTAAATTGACACACGCTTGTCGTAGTTCCGCCAATTAAATACGTTTCTAAAAACTCGAGAAATCCCATCTCTCTGTTCGCGATTCCTCTAGACGGGCCTGTGTTTGCTTTAGGAATTTCTGCCCATTGATTTCCGTGATAATTGAGACGCGTGTTTCGTCTAAATTTGGACATTGCGTGAACGGGAAGTGGATTAGATAGGTGAATAGTTGGTGAATTCCAGACGAGTTCACGCTGCCTGCGATATCCAACTGCTTCGTAGAAATTTCGAGTCGCGGCGTTAATTAACACGACCGGCTATAATGAAAAGCAAATCATCGTTCCGCACTGTGGTCACCGGCGTGTAATTACAACAGGAACTTCTTTCGGTTTCATATACATACTTTGTATCAGGAAACAATTTTCAATGGGCTAACCTGAACGAAAGCGTTCTTTTGAAAATCGAAACATTATTGGCCAACATCCGGAAAACATCTCGGAATCAAACGTAACAGTAAAAACTGTGTTTTATTTTCCGTTAAAAAGTAATAAAAAGCGCTCGCCAATAATTTGCGATTCGAGAACGATGCCAACGGCCAATGAATTCTCTGAATATTCGATATAATTTGCACGAGACGATCAACACGTATGCCCACAGAGAAGGATTTTATGCGTGTTACGCGTGCATGTTCGATCGATTTTCGCCGGATTTCTCGCGAGATGAAAACGGCAGGAGGATATAATCATCAAGGATCGTGGAAGAATCAACGAACGATCGTCGAATCGTTAATGATTTAGGCCGATTCGCGACGCGACGAAAAGGGGGAGGAGAGGCCGGCACAGCGGAACACGCCGGATATCCGCTTTGACGCGCGTCTCCGTCCGTTTCACCCGGTGTGCACGCACCTCTGTGTGTGTGTGTGTGTGCGTGCAGGACAAAGGGCCTGTGACAAGTGCGTGTCGAAATTCGCTCGGGGTACCTGAAAACGTTCATTTCTGTTCTGAAAACACGGTCGGAACGGACGTTACGTTGAACGACGTTGTGTTATCTCGCGGCTACGTGTACGATGCCGGTGCACCATGTTCGCAGTGAAGATTGTTTACTGCCAGCTGACGATGGAATTCGCGGAGAATGCTGGAAATGCAAGGTAAAACCACGTTCACGTTCATGTTCACGTTCACGTTCGCGCGAGAAGGTGGTGTAAGTGGCATTAAGTCTTTTTTTCGTAGAGGATTGTTGTTGAAAGTTTCCGAAACCTAAGTAAGTATCTAAAGACACGAATCGTAGAAGTCTATCGGATCTACCTGAAAAACTCGCGAAACGTGAGACTTTCTATTGGAGTTTTAATTTTATTCGCAAGTTGTAGCTGCTGTTGAACATACAGATTGAAGATTTTATCTTAACTTGCCACCACTTTTTCTCCGAGACCATCGCTTGGATATTAACTGTTCCTTTTCTAAAAGACCCCTGTTGTGCTTTCCTCTTATTATTAGCAGTCGCGAAACGTAGGATAGTGAATTTTTCTGCAACGTGAGAGCTGACGAAAATCAAGAAAATGTGTTCATCGAGGAGCCATGGAAAAGAAACTCAGTTCAGATTTTTAATTATTAAGTAGATTTCGCTTTTATCGGCGATGTCTGTTACCATCGGGGGTTGTTAGAAATCGTGTTAACGAGCGTGAAAACGACGCTGGCGAGATCCTGCCACGTATGTCGATCGAGAGATATCATCGAGTGAAAATGGGAAACGTGCGAGTTAGGAGAGAAACATTTTTGGAAATGGTTCTTTTCTTTTATATAGAATATCATATTGGTCGAACAATTATTTCCAGCAGCAAGGAAAAACACATTTTTCTAACTTAGAGATGAAAAAGATCTCTTTCTTTTGATAGCTAACAGTCCAGAACACAATTATTCACAGAGAGAACAGAATTTATTTTACGATCGAATGCTTTCGTAGTTAGAAATTTTATTGTAAATGAAATCTCTGCAAATTGAAATCGTTGAATTTCCTTCTATAAATTCCATTCTCCTTCGTCAATATATTTTCCCGTCTACGCGCGCGGAACGAGAAAATATTTTCCCACGATAAAGAAAAAATTCCTTCGTATCCGATAGAAAATCAGCTGAAAAAATAATTCCAGTCGAAACGATTTTTGGCATTTCTTCGATCCGTTATCGGCTCGTATGATAGTCCTTTGCGAGAACAGAAACATGGCCCTCGTTGTGCAACATCCTGTCTCTATAGTGGTTCTGTTTCCTGACCTTTTCGAAGTCTGGAGGAATCACGCGACGACGAGCAACTAATGCTGCTTTCCATTTTATCTAACAAAAAACTGCGCCACTATTTCTTTGACACAGATCTGGCGATTATCTGTTATCCGTTCGTCTTCTGTCTTTCGAAAAATGTTTCATTACAATTAATTCAGTTTTTTCTGAAAGTAGTACTTATTTTAAAGATGAATGATTTTTCGTCAAATCAATGGACAATAAATGGACGTGATAAATTGCGTGACGCTCACAGAGACGGTATTCTATTATTCAATAGCTTACAAATAGTTCGCGAATAGTTTGGAAACTGAAACCTCGTAGTTCAAAAGGAAGCGCGCTAGGAAGCTATTTATCATCGACGATGATAAAATTGGAGTAATTGCAAAATAACTCGCAGTATATTGCGCGAGAATTGTTAGAAAATCGTATTGATCATTTACGATATTCTATTTTTAATAGTCAGCAAAATCAGGGCAAATTTTCTGAAAATCTCCTCGACAAAGAAGTCCCCCCCCCCCAATTTGTGATTTGTGCAAAGTTCAATTGACTTATCTATTACTATCTAGTGCAGAAAAATACGCGAATAGACGTCAACTGAACATAAGTCTTTCTCCGAATGATAACCCAAAGAAAAAAAAATCGATTCTGAAAATAAATACACTTTCTGAAACCTTCATAAACAAATTGTACGATTTAACTCCAGGTCGCTAACAATCCATACAAGTGCTTCACTTCTGATAATGAAAATAAAAAAAAAAAAAAAAAGAATCGAGTAACATTTTCTCAAAAATCTATCTCGTGACGGTCGATTGATTTGCGATCAATTTGTGGCCAACAAATCGCCGAAGATTTCCGCTTACGTAATAATGAACGTTCGTTACACGCACGGATGTATTCTGTTCTTCTCTCTTTTTCTTTCTCTTTTTTTTCTCGTTTTAATGGCGAGCACGAAAAGTTACGTAAAGGATGCAGCGAGCCTCGAAGCGTGGAAATATTAAAATTGATGTCCACATTAGGTAAGAGCAGTTCCTCGATCGGATAGAATCGACCAGGCCAAACTCTCGTTTCTTCTTCCATGCATCGTAGTTTTACGCGTAGCTTTCCTCCCTAACCTTTACTCTTACTTATCGTTATCGAAACTCCGTACGCATGGTTGAGAAACAGTGTTCTCAGATTCGCGGAATTCCCTAGGAATCCTACGCTGTAGGCTCGATTACAATCGGGCAATCTCCAAATTCCTAATTCGATTTCAAAGATACACACGAACATTCGAAGTTCATCGGAGAAGATTAAATTGGAGAAGCGAGAACTATGAATGGAGAGGATACAGAGAAGGGAAATGAGAAAATTGAACGTCTTAATGAATAACCTAACGCAACGTTAATAATTTTACGTAACTGTCTGTGACATACCAGAATCGCGGAAATTTTGCGACAAACGATTTGCGACCATGAGGAAATCGGTTGGCGGTTCGCGAACCGCAGCCTCCGCTCCTTGCCCGATCCCTCGATCGAAAGCGATTCCAATCGATTCTGACGACGACGTCAACGAATCGAATTACCACGTACTACTCGAGTTACTTATCACTTTCACGAATTGAACTTGAACACGCAATGAAATTCACGATTATTTATACGAAATTAGAAAACTCGTGCCTGATTAAGCAATCCCATCGTCGTTTCACTGGAATATTTATTTCCCCGTTTTATATATATATATATATATATATATATAGGAATATATATAGAATATATGGAATATATATATATATATATATATAGGAAGATCAATCAGTGTAATTTCTACGAAACAATTTGGTCTTTTATGCAACTATTTGTTTCACACTCAGAATCATTTACTTTCGCGGCAATACTAAACAATGAAATGTTTGAACAAATCCCTGCGAAATAAGATGACTTTCGAAATACCGTAGGAAACTTTTGAGTATTTCTGTGAACAGCTCGTCGTAGACGAAAAGTGTTCATCACGCAACGATTAATATTATGAATCATTCCACCTGGGTTCCAGGTGATTCAAGCGTTTCCTAGCGGACAAACTGAGGGAGAATATTTACTGTGTGTTTGCACGGGATCGCGCTATTGTTTCGTACGGGGACGAAACAATGTATCCTTGGTAACTTCGTGATTCACCATCGAAGGGGGTGAAAAGAGGGGATGAAATTAAACGGCCATTCTTCAGTCGAATATCAACCGCGAACCGCGAAACAGCGTCAAGTGATTTTTGAATCGTGCAAGTATTTTTCAAAATTTTTACATACGTAAAAAATCGTTCAGGTAAGGTAAATTCTTCCAGTGTGTAAACTTTTCCTTCGAATTTCACGCGAATTATTCATTGAGGTGACAGAAATGCATCGTCCCTCTATTTCGCCGAATTTCTTATCGATAGTAATGTAATATTCACGATCGATCGTCGCTGTTTCCCTTGCTCTCTGGCGTGTGTCTTCGACGAGGAAACACACGAAAACGCGGATAACGCATTAACTCGTCAGAGAAAGCGTGCTGTACAAGCGTTGAAACACGGTGGCTGAATGCTGCATCGTTAAGGTGCATGTGCAGTGTTTTTCTTTCTTCTTTTTTTTCTTTCTTTCTTTTTTCGCCGCGGACATTGGCAGTACACGGTCATCCTTTTATCGGGAACGTTTCTCCAAACAGACAATTTCACATTCGTCAATCCCGCTTTTCGATGGTCGAGATTCCCCCCGTGTTTTCTTTTCTTTGTTCCCATAGAAATAGAGAAAGCTCGAAGTACAATCACCGATACAAATGAATTGATCGTGTTTTTCATTTCTTCAAGTAAGAACTTCCAATCCTCTCACGTTTGATATTCCACTAAATGAAAAATGTATTCGTCGTTGGTGCAACTGCGAGTGTATCTTCTGTAGAAAAGTCAATAATTGATAAAAAGAAAATGGTCAAAGAAATTGTTATACCAGTCGTGTAAAATACACGCAAAGTGTTTTATCGGTTTTCCACTGACTGTCGAACGATCATCGATTCGCTCGCGTTTACTTTTCGAGCAAATAGTGCAAAAATGTTCGATGCGGCGCGTGAAACGCGAACCCCGAAGGAAATGGGCAAAAATAAAAGCTAGTCGGTTAGGAAAGTATCGCATCGTATCGTATCGTATCGTGCATATCCAGGTGACTCGAGTGTAAGTGGTGCAATTGCGAGTGTATCTTCTGTAAAGAAGTTAATAATTGATATAAAGAAAATGGCCAAAGAAATTGTTATACCAGTCGTGTAAAATACACGCAGAGTGTTTTATCGGTTTTCCACTGACTGTCGAACGATCATCGATTCGCTCGCGTTTACTTTTCGAGCAAATAGTGCAAAAATGTTCGATGCGGCGCGTGAAACGCGAACCCCGGAGGAAATGGGCGAAAATAAAAGCTGATCGGTTAGGAAAGTATCGTATGGTGCATATCCAGGTGACTAGAGTGTAAGTGGTACCTAGGCCAAGCGCCATGGTCACTTTCTTCTTCGTGGTCTCGCGTGACATTGCGTTCGCGACTCGTTGAACAAGAAACGAGAAACGAGATGCCTCGGGTAATTGCACTTTGTCATCGATCGTGCAAAAAAGAGCTTCTTCAACGGTGATTTTTTTTCTTTCCTTTTCTGAAAAGTCTGTCTACGCGACTCGATTGAAAATTCATTTTTACGAATATTCATATAAAGTTCATGTTTGAAATTCATTACGGACGTGTAAAAAATTCAAACATTTCTGTCGGGAAGAACGAACATTCGTTTTTGTTAAAATTTTGCAGAAACACGACGCATGATTTACATACGTATTATTACAGTGAATTTGCGAGGCACGTGGTAAATATCGTGGAAACTCATAAGTGTCAAAGGCAAAATATTTCAATGATAACGTGTAGCTATATTCAAACTTGTTTTTATCACTCCTAGGAAAAATCTGCATAAATATCTGTCCGAGAGTCTGACAAAGACAGCAGTAAAAAAGCTTCGACGGACAAGTTTGATAAGACGAATTATTTACGAGCTTGAAATTGAATTCTCCTGTCTCTCCAGTAAGGCGTTAGAACTTCTCATCAAAGTTTCCTAAACATTAAGGGAGTTCGTGGCAGCTCGGTGCGTTAATTAACACTATCGAGGATACTTAAGCGATCGTCTTTTGAATTGGCTTGCTCGGGGATTACACGAGGATCAATTCGACAACGTCTGATTTATCTTTATCTTCTGCTGGTAAGGAGGAAACAGAACCCGATAAAACCGCGTAAATGTTTAAAACGTTTTGCTAATCCTGCGTGCTCTTTCGACAGAAGGTTCACGATGTGAAGCCGGCAAGGTTGCAGTGCAAGAAACGAAGCCACCAGGTTTCCATTGAAATATTCAAATCGGCCGACTGAAATTTCAGATACACTGTGTCACGGCCGAATTATCCCGATAAAACAGCCGATGAATTTTTAATCCGATGGCAGGCTGCTTGCGAGAAGAATTCGCTGTTGCAGCGTGCCGGATATAAAACAGACTTGCTTGCTCTGCCCTTGACACGAGCGGGTCCCTTTAAATTTTCCCGGCAGTTACGCCGCAGAGTGGAAAACAAATTCCACGAATCGTGGAGATACTCTCCGTATTTTCTGTTCTATTTTCGTGAGATATTGAAACTTCGAAGTTTCCAGACATTTGGTACATTATAATATATACGTGTAGGAAATCCCCAGTTTGCGAAATGGCAACCGAGGATAACGCTCTGACTTGTTAGAGTCGCGTCGCGCGAAGTCCAAGAATCTCGCGAATTATTGGTACAGCGCGATTGAAAAAAAAAAAGAGTTATTTATCAATGCGACAAAACAGCGGAGAGTCACACACACGGTGCACATGATATTTAACTCGAGGCTGCGAAAATTCGTGTAACGTGCCATGTAAATAAGATTCCGTGCGACGCATTCTGAAAAAAAAAACGAGCGTACGAGCGTCACGCGCGTGATTTACTTACGTACGATTGTAATTGACACTGATTTAAAACGATTAGCATACATTAAGCTCGAGAAAAAATACTGTGCAACATTGAACTTTTCTATCTCTCTCTCTCTCTCTCTGTCTGTCTCTCTCTTCGACGAGAATGTTCTTTCTCGATGATTTATTCGAAGTTTAAACTTTGTCCCCAAGAACTTGGAACCTCGTTCCAAGAATTCTCTGCATTATCCTCTCAGACGACCTTCCCCCATCTTCTCTCTGTTTTTCACGATTCTCATGCAGATATGATAAAGAATAATCGAGAAGAATAATCGCCGAAGCAAACGATACGCGTTGCACGCGTGAGATCCGTCATATTCGGTTAATAAAAGTAAAATCACCGAAAAGTATTGTAAGGTCTTCGTCCTTCCACTTCGTTAATTCATCTCTCGCTCGAACGAGATTCATCCAATCGTTCGAACGCTAGACTGGCTGGTCCTTGTTAAATTCTGGCAAATATGGCACACGGTCGTTGCCACTGTGGCCTTCGAATTTTACGAGGACGATCGGTATCTTGAGCAGAGAAACCAGCAGAGGTTTCCTCGTGGTCTTCGACATTGGAGCCATTGTTGCAGACGCCCCTGACACGTCATCCTCGATGCCCGGAATAATAACGCTCGTCCATTGTCCTCCGGCATGGCGTTTGTTTTTGCTTTTCAACAAAATTGCGAAACAGCCTATTATGTGTTAAACACTTTGACACGGAATAAAATTCTTGGAAATCACTCTCGGAGTCACTTACATCGGCAATTAAACATTTCTCGACGAGATAATGCTTGTTGTAATTCTCGAGGATTTCTGACACATCTCTTCTGGAGTCTTCTAAGTATATTCTAAGAATTCGAAGGACGCTTTCGTCATTGTATTTTCAATTAGTGTTTTCAAAGAGTGGGTGCCGTTCTTTTTCCTTCAGTTTGTGGTATCGTTTGAAATTAACCAACAGGATTACCGGTATCCTTTTTTCTTTTTTTTTTTTTTTTTTTGATTGGTAAGCAAGCTTTTTGTAATACTATAATTTCTCATTACTCTTACTTACGTTATCTTTAGTGGAATCATTTCGGTACTTCTGCATTTTTTTTTTCTCTGATACTTTTTCTTCGCAGCAATTCGTTTTCTTTTGTCTGTGATATTTTACATATGTCTGTGTTTTTATTTCTTATTTTACTCAGGAATTTTGATATATTTGAAGTGCCCTCATTATCGCAATTTTTATTACCTTCTTTTGTAATTCTTTTTTACACCGCTGTCTCTTCTCGTTTTTGCTGAACCGCTCTTTCTACGAGCAGTTGCAATTTTCATTCACGTTCTTTAACAATTTCTTCTAGTATTGTTTAGCACCCTTTCTTCTCGTTCAGTTTCCAATTGAAACGTTTCTTGGTGTTTTCTCTTGGTTCCTTTTTATTCTCAGGAGTCTCGATTCCTCGGGAGAGTCAGTTCAATCTTCCCCTTGTGAAAGATCCCCCTTCGATGCGTACAAATTCTCTAAATCCCAACATTCACAAGGGGAGAAACTTTGGAACAAATCGTTGCGTGATAAATCATTTGCCATTATTTATTCAAGACAGAATTAACTGAAGGCAAAGAGAAACTGTCAGAAGGCAACTTTGTCGATTATTTTAGAGGAAATGACCAATATCAACCTCCATATATGAATGACCATATATTTTGTCAAATGGTACTTTGGTATCGGAGTCCAGTTCTCGACACTTTAATAGATACTCGTAAAACGTCACGAACGCTGTAAAATTGAGTCAAATGGGTCTGTAACGTCTGCGGCGAGTAATCAAGGATCATTTATCTCTTTGTAATCCCTCGAAGAGCACTCAACATCTACCCGATGCTTCTCAACACTTTCACACTCGAGCACAGTCTTCACAGTTGATTATTCACTGCAGTTTGTTTAATTTTTAACAAAGTGGAGAAGAATACATACGAGGTGAGCCACGAGAAATAGAACGTTTAAACTATTACGTTGTTCGTATAAAAACAAAATCGTGACAAGAGACAAGAAACGACAGAACGAAATTCAATTGTTACATTGAATATTCGTGTCAATCCTAATTTTCAATCTCCAGTGTCTCGTTCCTCGCTGATCTTCTCTTGTAACTTTAATTTAGAATCTTCGTTAAACTATCTCTCTCCCTCTCTCTCTCTCACTCTTTCGAAAAAATTTTTCCAGTAAATCTCGCACGGAGCACTCAACATCCACCCGATGCTTCTCGACACCTCCATATTCGAGCACAGTCTTCACAGTTGATTATTCACTGCAGTTTGTTTAATTTTTAACGAAGTGGAGAAGAATACATACGAGGTGAGCCACGAGAAATAGAACGTTTAAACTATTACGTTGTTCGTATAAAAAAAAAATCGTGACAAGAGACAAGAAACGACAGAACGAAATTCAATTGTTACATTGAATATTCGTGTCAATCCAAATTTTCAATCTCCAGTGTCTCGTTCCTCGCTGATCTTCTCTTGTCACTTTAATTTAGAATCTTCGTTAAACTACGAAGATTATCTCTCTCCCTCTCCCTCTCTCTCTCTCTCTCTCTCTCTCGCTCTTTCGAAAAAATTTTTCCAGTAAATCTCGCACGGACGATCTTGTTATCCAAGGGAAATTACAATCTGCCAATCTACCGAGCGGATAGAAAGAGACCGACGGATCGGAGGTGGCAATTTCCAAGTGAAACTCATTACAGACTTTAAACCCCGGGGCTTTAAATTGGATTTGAAATAACCTACGGCAGAAAAAAACTAATCGCTCGCCCGCGATTTTCGACTTCCTCGCTTCCTTCGATTGTGTTCACTTGCGCCGGTTCCTCCAGAGTTTCAGAAGAACCGACTTGAATCGGTTGTCGCGTCGCAGAAGGTGAAGGCCGTCGCGATCGGCGTTTCGTAACTCGTCTCGCTTGCTTCCGAGTTCGAACGGATCAACGACGTCACGTCACGTTCTAAGGCTAAGGTGTACCACTCTAACTCCCACTACGAGTGGACAATCCGAGGCGGAGACACGATGTCCTGTCGAGGGAACAGGTGGCGATCGGCCGGCCAGGTACAACGATATTCGCCAGTCGATCGGCGAGCGAGAAAGTGAAAAGCGAGTGAACGATCGGCACGATCGTTCTTAGATCCGGATCGATCGCGTTAGATAGAACTTGTCCCTCGCTCGATAATTTCACTCTTGAAACTCGATTCACTTCGCAAGTGAGTTCCGAGCTGCCTGAGAGTTCTCGCGAGTGTCTTTTACTATAACGATATCAGGATCGTTGTCTTTCGGGGATATCGTTGTCCTTTTCATCGTTGAGGAGAGAAACAACTGGTCGAACAATTGGAGGATCAGACGGGTAAGAGGCGAGACACGTTTGTACGAAAGAATCGACGGTGCGCTGAATTTTTCAACAGGACAACAGTATCTTGTCTTGGACAACATTGTTCAATTTTTATTTCTCGAAGACTTTCGCTTGACAAGGATTGTTCCTTTATTGATCCGCGTCAGAGCTGTCAATTCCTTCGAGTTATAAAAAGGCATTGAAACGGAACAGAAATTATTCCAATAACGCGAATGAAATTTGTATAATTGATATTCAAGAGTTCCTTTGAGTCACTGTGCGACGTTACCGACCAATTACCGATTCCCTTCGTTCATTTTCCTATCGATCGAAACGATTGAAATCGACATTTTCGATAGTTTCAACTTTCTTTAAAACACCATTCTTCAAAGATAGAAACAATTTGCTCAACCTGTCTATTTTCACTTGCTTCTACGCTCAAGTTTCATCAAGTATAATATCCCAGCTACTGGGATTGTAACCTCGTTGCATCAGGAAGAAGAAAGTTTCATCCAAAGGTTTTGCAACGTATGCGTCAATGCCCTATGCCTTATTAACCTTTTGATCGCCGCATTTTTTTAAAGACCGCGCATCAGCTTGTCGCGTATTTTCAACTTTAAGAAAAATGTACTTTTACTAATAAATAAACAATTTAAATACTTTTTACTTACATAATTGGCGAGCCACAATCGATTAGGATATAATTTGCACAAAAGAAAAAAAACACTTGATTTTCACTAGGGTTGCCACACAATAGATCAAATACTAAATATTAAAAAAATTAAAAAAGTTATTATATGCATGTTTGTTAAAATTTGAAAATGTTATAAATTTATAGTCTAAAAAATACACATATACGTTATATACAATGAAACTAATATTTATTCATGGTGTGGTATGCTTTGAAGTAAATAGTTGGACAGAGTGGAAGTTTTACAGTTTTTGCACGCGAATTTTGTTTCTTGCCTTTTCTTCGAACAAATTCAAAATCAAGGAAGAATATATATATATATATATATATATATATATATATTTCGATTTTTTTATCGATAGAAAATGATTCTACATGTCACTGTTAAGAAATCGAAATTAATTTCGCTTTCTTATTTAGGGTATAGGGATTGGCGCATACTGATGCACGGCGATCAAAAGGTTAATACCGGCGCGTCTGGCGACTCTGAATTTTCAGCTCGGCTCGTAGCTTATATCCATAGAAATGGAAAGGAACGCGACGCGATATTTTCGACAAGCCAGCTCCAATTACGTAATCCACAGTCTAGGTTATAAGTACGTAGCTATTATGTTCGAAACTATTCATTCCACAAGATCATTAGTCACGGATCTTTCAGCCCGCGAGCAATGTTCTTTTTTTCCCACCGATAATTATGCAATTTGCATATTCGATATCGATTCGACCGAGAGATATATTTATTCGAATCAAGGTCACTCGGTCAGAAGAAGAACTGACGTCAGAACTGACGGCTGCTTTTTTTCTTTTTTTCTTTTCTTTTCGTTCCGCCAGCGACGTTTTTTTTTATCTCTGGCGAAACTTCAACGCCGCCGATCGATTATCGTTGTTTCGCACTTTTCAGCTAACGCGTGTTAATTCGCGGCCATTAAGGCGCTCGCTGGAGATGCGCGATTGTGGCGCGACGCTAACTCGACGACACGGTTCGAATCGCCTTTAAATATAAATTTAACGCAGATTAGTGATTCAGCGTTCACTGCTGTAATTTCGCGTCGATAATTTATGGTAATTTTCGATTCGCGAATCACATCGGATCTTGCTAAATTTACGGCTGTTAATAACTATTATTAGCGTAATAACTATTATTAATTTATAACAACGACGTAACCTCGTAAAGAAAACTTTTAAAACAAATCTCTTTTGGATCTCATTTTAAAGTCCGTATTTCCGATAATCCTGAGTTTTATTTCTTTCTCGAAAGTGATTTTACATAGAGTAACGCTACGATATTTTCGTATAACGAGGAAAATCGTACGACTTCAAACGTGTGCAAAAAGATCGAAAATTTTTCCTCGTAACGTAGATCCATCATCATCTTAAATATTGAAATCTCGTCTTTACAACGACCTCTTAAAACTCGCTGTACGATTTTTCTTTTTTTCGCACCATTTTACTGAATTTTAAACATTAGGATTAAATGTTGGGGTTTCTTGAATTTTTGTCGTTTCAGCCTAATACTCAACGTTCAATAAAATGATGAAAAAGAATCGTACAACGTGTTTCAAGGAGTCGTTACGAAGGGAAGACCTTCAGTCTTCAAAATGACGATAGATTTAGGCACAAGCAAAATTTTTTAATGTTTTTGTACAAGTTTGAATTTTTAGGAGAAGTCATCTCGGAGAAAGCAAATTATCGGGCAATTTCAGAATTTCATTTTTGTCAAACGCTTCAAAATCAGGTCAAGTGGATTGGCGAAACTTCAACAAGATCTTTCTTTACAGAGTTATAGTCAGTTCAAATTATCGACAATTTTTCATTGGTGCAATCATGGCTCTTCGCTATATGTATATTATAAATTTGTCGATTCTCAGGGCACTGATTAATTGAAATCACTTCAGAATCTTTATATTGCTAAACTTCGATGTTGAAAGTGATTCGAGGAGTAGGAAATCGTTTTAGCCGCTTATTAAATGAATTTCAATGTATATATTTACTTTCACATGCATCGTGTGCGTTCTCGCAGTTTCAAATTTCTTTCGCAAATCGCACAAAAACCTTGCAACTTACTATCGATTTAATGCACAAGAGCGCGAGATGAATTTTCAATGAATTTTCTTTACCAAATCGCTTCCGAATTTCCAATCGCTCGTGTCTTCTTCATTCGCTGAACGAATTTCCCGATTTTCCAGAATCGATCGTTGTTTCGATGTTTCGTGCCCGACGAAATTGCGCGTGCAAAACGAATCTTGTTCCGGTGTTAATAGCAACGGTTTCGAGTATCATTGCAGCTCGATTGTTTTGCAATTTGTTCTCGAAATACGTTGTCGAGAGTAATTAGTAATTCACGTGCGTGGAGATGGAATTAATTAACAGCCGTGGAAAAATGGCATTTTAGTGTTTAACAGGTTTGTCAGTTTTTGCTACAAACTGCGAAGCTGAAAGAAATTTGAAGCCGAGAATATTGCGAATGATGTGTGTTTCGCATTAAAATATTGCTCGTACAATTAAACGGTCATTTTTTTTTTGAATAATAGAAACGTTAATCAGCCTCTAGCGGTCATCTGACAATCGATAATATTGAAATTATCAAGTTGAGTTTCTAATAGTTTGATTTTTCCTTCAACTATGAAGGAAACTGACAAGGAAACGTACCGAAGTATGATTTTGATGAGATTTGGCATAAATGCAGTTTTCAAAAAAAATATTGAACTCGTATTCTTTTGATTGGCAATCGTCGATGTTGAAGGGGTGAAAACTACTCTCGGATTGTGGAACATATTTCGTCGAATATCTCGGAAATTATTGAAGATACCGTTTTTATGTAAATTGATGAAATTAGTGTTTGGTGTATAACATTTTTGCAAAAAAAAAAACCAGTCTGTTTAAACAGTATATTAAAAAAACCGTAATTTCCACAAGTTTTTCCAAGTAAATGTCAATAATAAATTTTCTTGAACATTTGTTCCCGAAAACCATATATTCAAGCACGAATTGCGGATAAAAAATGGAATCTTGATTTCTGCGTTATTATAAAAGAAATTCATTATTTACAAATCTTTCTCGTTGGACATGCCACGAGAAGATATATCGCAACATACTCGTGTGGCCTTTCTTCCAGTTAGTATTATTCGGGAAACGAAATGGTTTCAAAGAAAAGAAGAGAAAGATGAGAGCTAAATCACAGTACTCTTTGCAAAAAAAAAAAAAACAAGAAATAAAGAAAGATTTCAGACGAACGTTGAATTGAGTTGAACTAAATCCAATCTACAATCTATGTGCTAGTGTCAAACACGTATTCCACAGTGCATGCCGTCAATTAGTTGATCGCCGAGATAGAACTGTGCTATTGCAAAATGTGTTCACGACACTTCGCAACGCAAGTGATTGCAACTTCATTGACCCGTGGAACAAGAGAGCAACGCCAGTTGTTTCTATCGGGTAGACGTGAACCACTGTTCAGACCGCGGAACTTCTTCCGGTCTGTGTCATAGGATATTCCCGGCGCGTTTCTCTCGAGGGAGATATACAGACCTTTCCTTTGTGGCTACGTACGAGTGCAATGACGCCCGATCAACCGGAAGTCTCCTATCGATTCCGATACGTTCGCGAGTACAGCTGGCTACGTCTACGCGTTGGACGAGCGTATGCAACAACGTTATCAAAAAAATTTTCCTCGCCGTTGGTTTGACGATCCTGATCGATACGACGTTATCGATATGAAAAGTTTGCAAGTCGAGTTGAAAGATCGCAGAGGTGCAACGCGCAGATTTTTTTCCGATAACCATTAACCCAGTTGTGTCTAGTATCAGTTCTGAAGGGTAATTGAACGACGATTTATTCTTCCCCACTCTGTGAGATTTTCAGTAGCGTTGTTTGCTGTCGTTGTTTGTTTAAAAAGTTGGAACAGTAAAGTAGTTGATAGTAACTGAGGAAAGAAAACCTTTCGAGCGTTACACGGAAGAAGGCCAAAGGCAATCAAACGCCAAGAAATCAATATTTTCCAATTAATTATAGATTTTAAATATAGGCGGATTTAAATTTTAAATACCTCGCTGAACACATTCTGTTTCGAAAAATCTTTCTTTTATACAATATCCAACGACTGTTTCATTACCAACGCGTCGAAAATATTTATTATCGGGATTATTGTGCGCTTACCTCGGCTGAAAGCTGTAATTAAAGAGTTACTCTAAACTTCGATCCCGTAAGGCTAATTTACAAGGGTAACAACTTCGCACCCTCAGCGACGAAGCACTCGAGAAAGCGTAATCGAATTAGCTCGACATTCGAAGGCTCGTTCGTTCGTTTCCATTTGTTCAGCTCGAAGTTCATAAATCCCGAGTCCTGGTGTTCGGGATTGCCTCGTCGCGGAAGATCGTCCGAAAAGCCTCGAAAAGTTCGAGCTGTCGCTCTGCGTCGGATTAGCGAAGCGAAAACTTCGAGACGAAGTTCGTCGTACTTCCAAACGATCGATCGTTCATCGGTCGTTTATTTATTGAAGTTGACAGAATGACGACAAACTAAACTGGGATTACCAAGCATGGTATCACGAGAGAAGAAACTAAGAATTTCAGACTAAGATCAGAGTGAATTATTTCACTTTGTCAAGTTATAAATTATTATCTATAGCAATGAATAAACAGTTTCTCGAAAATTTTGCGCCCATACCGCTCGCATTGAAATTTCCTTTCGCTCGACAGTGAACTGCTTGCAAGTTTAATACGCGATGTATATTTTCACTATAATTCTGCCCCTACGTTGTTTCGTAAATTTTTTCAATTTCAAGAACCGGAGATGGAATCTTTGAAAATCACGTAAACGAAAAGTTTCAAGTGTGCTTCATCGTATTCGGCAAGATAATGGCATCAAGAGGTTATTCAACGCGGAGACACTCGTAGTTTCATTCGCGGCGAAAGAACTCGTGAAAAGAATTTTATAAAAAGAAATGGGTCGCGGCGATCGGCGCGTGGATAATTAAAGGATTCGAGGCTCGCTGCATTTCGTTTTTCCTTTTTTTTTTCCACGGTTCGCGTGCGACGATCTTTCTAGATTACGTCGTGAAAACACCCCTGCTAAAACGTGTCGTAAAAAGTTAAAACTATGCACGTGATTGATCTTTCGGCACAGGCTCTCTGAGCAAATGCAAATATTACGGGACAGAGTAATCGCGTTTGCTTTCGATCGAAAAATCGCTGGATAATTCCGAATTGCGTAGGTTTTTCCTATCGCATGAAAAAGTAGAAAAATAGTATGACGAACACTTCTCTCTCTCTCTCTTTTGTCATACTGCGTTCGACTCGTCCGAACGGAAAAAATCCGAGAGAAAAGATTTTTCGTGAAAATGCATTTTTCCTTTTTTTTCACGTAACGCCGAAGGAATACATTAGTCTCCCTCATTGCAATTTAATGCTCTCTATCGTGGACTTTAGTCCAGAAGCAGAAGTTTATATAATTCGTTGTTGTAAAATTGTACGTTTTTTAATGGTGGAAAAACACTCGACGAGTCATAAAACAGATATCAGTTTTCAAAAGTTTTATGCTTCAGAAGTGCTCTTGACTCCGATGTAACGAGGACTCGACGTTAACTTTTTGACGTGAAGTTTAATGGAGCGTAGATGTAGGTCGATAAAAAAAGAAAAAACAGATTAATTCAAAGTTTAAATAATGTGCTACTCAAGATCGAAACGATACTCGCCGCGACCGGAAACACGTAATCTACGCATCAAAATATCAAAATTTGATTACAAACGGTAAAACGTTGATCCTACTTTTCTCGAGGCCATTTCAATTTTTTAAAATCGAAGAATTTCTGTACTCGTCGTATGATGAATGAACCTTGAAGACAGCTGCTGGCGTCTGACTTTATAAATGTCTCAAAGTACGCGCAGCCTTTGAAGAGAGGCGCGTTATTCAAAGCAAAAAAAGAAAAAAAAAATTGTAGAATTTCTGAAGGATCTTCGTCGATCTTCTCATTTAAAGTTTCTTCTCTGTCGAGAAGAGAGTTAGGGGAAAAAGAGTCGAAGATAAAAGTGCCTCGAGTCAGTTCACTTAGCTGTGAAACCGGAACGTAAAAATGGCCAAGATAACTCGGCGAAAATGGTTACGTAACGATCCGCTGTGCTCAGTCGAACACAATAAGACGACGATACGCCATCTGCATCCTGGCTTCAAGGATTCGAGTTCAAGCAAAGACAGAGACACGGTCGAAAGGCCGCCTTTACTTGCAGTTTCTGGCTGTTCGAGCGGAAAAACCGGCAATCTCGAGTTATTTATTAGCCACGAAAAGAAAAAAAAAAAAAAAAAGAAAAATCGGCTGCAATTCTTTTTCTCGCCATCCATTTCGTGCTCCATTTTTTTGATCAATTCAGAGATGAGAAGATCTCAGCGACGATATATTATAAATTATCGAGAACGATCGAGCGCTTTTTAAAACACGTTGCGCGGAATTTTTCCCATTTCCAACGAAACTTCTAACTTCCCGTCGCGAATTTAACTGTAATTTAAGCGAATTTTTCATCGAGTTTACTTTCCCGAACGATGTAGCCAGAGTTCCAAGGTTGAGTAATATCTGAATGCATTAAAGTCAAATCGATGGAAAGAGAAAGCACGCGTTATTAAGCTCCTGGGCAATTTCACGGGGGGTAAAAGAGGCAAATTAGCTTTCAATGGGCAGTATTTTCGCGAATTGAATTTTATACGACGAGAACGATTTGAAGCGACCAGATGTCCTCGGAGCCAGAGCTGAGCAGCAATTAAAAGATAAAAGAACGAAGAATAAGAAGAAGAAGAAAAAGAGAGAAAGACTAGGAAGCTTCGGTACATTCGTCAAATGTAAATGACGGCTATTTTCAGGTTCAAATGTAATTTACAAATGCATAACGTTTGCATTATACGCTTTATTTGCGCGATGTATTCACGAGATGATCATACGACTCCGTTTTCTCGTTAGTATGCGGCTCGCGAACGCTGAGTTTGTGCATTTCATCGTGAAGCAATCTTAACGCGAATGTCGCGATAGTCTTTTCAGTGTCACGTGGCTTACTGTCCTAATTACTGCGGCAAGTAATCCTTTTTCAGCTGTTTTGTCGAAGATTGTTTCGTAAGAAGCAAATAATTACATTCCCGCGATTCATCCGAACCATCCAACCTGTCGGATCATCTGATTTTTTCTCTTAGATGTTGACAGTGCGATTAACACTTTTTACGCTAAAAATTTTTTAGTTTGGTGCTAATTTTTTTTTTTTAAATTGAACGATTTATTCAGGTAAAATTGTTTGCTTTTGCGATCAATTAACAGCCAAAGGAATTGATAATAAAACAAACTGAAATCCAATTTTCGAAATTTACAAATGTATTTTTTTTTTTTTTATGGAGATAAAGCGATGGAATTGTTTTCGTAAAAATGCAGAGGCTTCGCCTTTTTTTTATTGGTAAAATTACATACTTTTGTTCGCGAATCATCGAAATATGAATGCTTAATTAAATTTATGCACGCGAAATTCGTTTAACTGCGTCACAGATTTAATTAGAGCAACTTCTCACACGATCCAGTGTGAGCCAATTTTCCAACATTAACTCGAACTCCAGATCTGATGAGAATTATTAGCTTTATGAGAATTCTGTTTCATTAAAGATGTGAAGGACGTTAACTTGAGAATTTCTGAGATTGGTGAGAATTAAAAAATTCTGATTCCAGTCGTTCAGGTATGCCACACTCACAATGAGACACAAAGTTTAATAATTCTGTTTCGTTAAAGAGGTGCAGGACGTTAATTTGATAATTTCTGAGATTTGTGAGAATTAAAAAATTCTGATTCTAGTCGTTCAGGTATGCCACACTCACAATGAGACGCAAAGTTGAATAATTCTGTTTCATTGAAGATGTGGAGGATATTAACTTGAGAATTTTTGAAATTTATGAGAATTAAAAAATTCTGATTCTAGTCGTTCATGTATGTCACACTCACAATGAGACGCAAAGTTGAACAATTCTGTTTTATTAAAGAGATGGAGGACATTAACTTGAGAATTTTTGAGATTTGTGAGAATTAAAAAATTCTGATTCTAGTCGTTCAGGTATACCGCACTCAAACAAACAAAGTTGAATAATTCTGTATTAGATTCACAGCTTGTCACTGGTTTCATCAGGGGGGGATGTGGAAACGCAGTTTCTTACGGACTCACGAAAAATAGAACAAAGTGCCTCTTAATTTCTATCAACGTTGGCCGAGCAAGTAGACCTACAAAGGTGTGGTTACGTTCGGTTTTCAAATAAGCGAACGTTGCGTGACCACTTCATTGATTATGGCCCTCATGCCTCGGAATGCATTCGTGTTTCGCTATTACCCGGTAAAAGTACAATAACGCATCAATTACCGACGGTTGAAAGGGAACAAAATCAAAGCAATGTCTCGACAGTGAACTTGTGTAACTAGTCCGATGCATCGCTAATCAAGCTTGAACGCACAACATTCGTGGAAGCAGAATGTATTAAATTAGCCTAAAGAAATTTCATTAACGCGTATTACGCTCGCGACGTTTCTAGTCGTTCGTTGATTCACGATATTTCCCATTTTTCCGATTATATATCGTTGCTCTCACGTTCGCATACGTTCTTCTCTGTAATCCCTTTTTCCGCTATTTAATTAAACGTAATTTCTATAATAATAAAGGAGAAACATTTGTAATTTACACGTCTCGAATACATCAGAATTTCCGTCTTCAACTACTAAAGTATAAAATCTGAAAACACAGAAATGAAAGTGTAACGAATATGGCGAGGTTTCTGAAGAGCATGTCCAAATATGTACTGTCGTTTATCAAGTTTCCATGAAATGAAAATTAAGAGACTGTAAAATATCTTTTATGATAAGTGTCCAAAGCACATGTGTATATACATGTATACTTTCTGATAGTGCTGTTTATTCTCCACGAGATTCTGAGGTTTTGTTAACAAGATTGAATTATTATTGAAATACGGCATTGGCATGTTAACTGGCTGCATAGCGAGATATCACAATGCGCAGCGATAATAGCGTTTCCTACTTCCCGTAATAACACCCTGTGAGTACGTGAGCACGTGATGTATTCTGGTCTCATTGTGATTCCCTGCGGGGATTCAAGGCCGTACTGAGAGCGAACGATTACTCGTGGTAAAGTAGAAAGCAAGAAACTAGTGTTACTAGTAGCATTAACAGTTTTCCTCGAGTCTTTGAAGCCTTTGAAATCACTGGATGGTGGTACATTTTTGTTATTCGTTTCGTTATTTTTCGGGCGGGGGCTTGCGAAACGCAAGAGGCCAACGTTGAATTTTCAATGAATTCTGATTTCAATTAAATTTCGTCGAAATAGCATCGCGGGCAACGTTCAAAGGGAAAAATCTTTTCAATACAAACAACAAGGCGAAAGATACTTAATTAGTATCAAATTTTCAATTCAATCTGCGAAACGGACGTTATTTATCGGAAAATAACGTTATCGCAAAAATTGCGAGAATACTCGCAGAATTTATAATAATAAAATTCTTCGCATTACACACACGTGTGATACAATTTCGAACAAATTAGAACTTTGGACCGTGAAATCTTCGAGGCGATTAAAGCCACGCAATTCCGGCGAAATTTTCACGATATAACAACTTGCAGCCGAACGAAAGGGGTGAGTTAATTGCCTCTTGAAACCGTGCCAATTATCGACGTAACAGGTTGTAAGAGAGACTTTTAGAAGCACGTCGAGTATCGTCGCTCGAAGCACGACAAGCAAAGAGAGCTTGGCTTATATCTCTCCATTCTGGTGAATTGCAGAGAAGGGGGACGACACGAGGCGAATTCGGCGCAGTCCACGCAGGATCGCAGGAAACTCTTAAAACGTACAAGGAGCCTCGCTGTGATATCCGAGGACGAATCACGACACGATCGAGAGGCCCGTCACTTTAGGCTCGGACAATCGACCTTCGATTTGCCCAGGAGGCATCAACTGATCCCACGAGCCAAGCTCATCGATCGCAACTCTTTGAAGGATAGGTAAGTCGAAACGATAGGAACGAATTACTCCCTCTTACTGTCCGAAAGAATGTATGGTATACATTTTTAATATTTTTTTGGTCCGAAAATATGGTTATACATTTGCGAGAAAAATCAAATCAACTGAAATTAAATATAAAAAAAAAAATTAAATTCGTTTTATTATCACGATATAACTAAATACAAATAATTTTAGTGTAATCGAAGTTTAGTTAAAGTGAGATTTAGCTTCTTCTGAACGTATATACTTTTCAGCTAATCAACCCTCACGACGAAGTTTCACCTTATTCATATGAGGTGTTTTATAGGAATTTCCCCCTTATGTCAACATAATTGATTCCATGACACGTTTGTAATGTTATAGAAACGTTATCAAGAGTGTTTCTCTCTGATTTATGAAACGCATCTCGAACACATTCAATCAATTCATTAATAGCACCGTGTTCTAATTTTTCTTTGTTCTTCATATATACTGTAATAGCTGTTGCAAGATACCACGACGTTGTTCACTAGTCAATTGCTTCGATTTCGCATCTCTTCTTTGTAAATTCACGCTTTTATTTGGGTAAAAGTTTTCCATTTTGAAATTACAGCGGTGACTGTTTTATTTTTCTTAAAAAAAACTAATTTTTGGCCTTCAAATACCAACTTAACTCAAAAGCAACTCCTGTCGAATATGTTAGGTCATTTAGCCATCAATGTAAATAATACCAATATAATGCGTATTGCCAGTTGCTTTCGAAACTCTAGATAATCTATGATGTTCTTTCAAATGTATACCATATTTTCGGACACAGGGGAGTATTATTCCCAGAGGGGCGACGACGTTATTCAAGAACCTTCTTGATTATCGATCAAAAATACTCGTAATTGCACGTTGTGACCTCGCGATCGTATTTCGTGAAGAGCCTTGGATCATTCACACGTCACTACGTCGCGCAGCCTTGTAATCGTGATTTTAGGAATGAAATCTCGATCCCTTGAAAAATGTTGGAAATTGACATTTCAAATTCTCTGTGCCGAAACACGCGAATGAATTTATTTTAGAGACATTGTTTCTATTGAATTAGCGGCGCTTTCGACGCGTGCTTTCTACAGCAGAAGAGGGAGATCATTTGTTCGCGAGAGATCTTTTATCTTTGAAATTGGTCTCGATTTCTGCGATGTTTTCAGATTAATCTGAATTGTTCGAGCTACCTTTGGAACACAAGATGAACGCCACAAGATATAACGTGAATTTAATTTATTTTAACAAACGAGGCACGCGGAAACTTAAGCGCGCTATAAACTTCCATTCCAGTGAAATTCGAGCAATTAAGAAGGATAATTTGTTTCTGCCGGGGTTTTGCGAAACGAATATAATCAGTATCGTGTAGAGACACAAGAGAGCAGCGTATTTGGATCGGAAGATTCGCGTTTCAGAAAGCAACGAGATATCTTTCATTACGAAAGGCTAATTATCATAGAACGTTTCGTTCGGCATAACGAGCTTTTTAATTGCGTGTAATTCTGCTCGTATGTTTCCGTACGATCGTTGGACTCTTCTTCGTCTGTTCGTGTGTTCTCATGCAGAATAATACTCGTTCGATGGATTCTCCGAGTCCAAATAGCAACAGTCTCTGAGTTTAATCGGAACACAACACGAATATCAAACTTTTGAAGTGCAATTAAAGGAATCGTTTGTTCCGGGATGTCGTATCGATAGGAAACTTCGTTTTCATCGTTCAACTGCTATATCTGTTAATATTAAAACGTGAACGTTTCTCTCTTCCTGAAATGTGAATTTATTTCACCTGAGTATATATTCGTTCTAAAGAACGATATATATTTCTTTAAACAATTAGAAAAAAATCTATTATATAGAAAGGAAAGAATATCTTAATTTTAAATGATATTTTAGCAGACGAATTATCAACCTCGACTTGATTATTAGCAATTATCGAAGAAGAATCTTCGAATCTTCCTATCAGAACGCACGTGACATTTCTACTTTCTGTATTCAAGTATTTTTATATCCCGATGGAAATTTTTGGGGAAGAATAAATCGGCCAATATTTCAAATTGCAACAATACTAAATACGAGAATTGGATGTACGCGACGCGTCAATAACAGCGAATACATTTGTCGTCGAACAATGTCGAATAGTGTTCATAAAATTGATCGACTCTAAACAAAAGCTTCGGCGTGGAATAGATTAATCAACCTGCAATTTATCAGCACATTTGGGGCACTCGCAGAGCAAAGGGAAATTCATTTTCTATCAATCGTACACGTCGCTCGAGAAGCTTTTCTTGCTTGCAGTTTCTTACGTTGAGAAAGGTCTGACACGTTAATGCCGCGTTAATAATGCAATCATGAGAAACATCCATCGAATCCTTTAATTCTCGTCGCTTTAACAAATGATAAACCTCGAACTAAGTTCAGGCACGTGAAATAAAAAGAAAAAAAGAAAAAAAAAGAAAACGCCCGAGAAGATTCCGTAGAGAAGTAAATTTAATCCCGTGAACTCCTGACGAAGTTTGAGACGAATTTTAAAATAAATCAAATCGACTAATTTTGACTTAATTCGATCGATAAATCTCAATATTCAATGCGACTATATTTAGCATTTATTGCACGCTTTAATCTTTTTGCAAATATATATATATATATATTTCTATATTTTATTAAATATATAATAACGATGTATGATTATGATACAGCATATCTCTCATTTGCGATGCAAATGAAATTTCAAACAATTTCACGATCGATGCGTTTCAGGCTGTGTAAGAGCCAGCAGCATCTCTCGGACTCGTACGAGCGATTCAACGAGGCGAGACCGTATCATTCGAGATCAGCGTGCGGTCTTCATTCGATTCCTTCGGGGCTGCCATCGTTTCCGGATCCTCTGCACTATACTCGAGGCAGTCGGGCCGATCCTGATCGATTAAACATCCTCGACTGGCCCGAATCGCCGAGACGTTATCGCAGCGTACAGTCACTGGACACCGTTAGCGGTTTAGTGAACATTGTCGAAGACGGCTGGCCAATCGAGGGGAATCGCAGTATCGATTGCATCTACACTCAGGTAAATCTTTGCATTCCTACTGTTATACTCTTCTACGTGCTTCGAACAGAGATTATTCTTCGCTCGGCGAATATCGAGAGCCATCGTTGCCTGCTGTACGTGGTAAATTAATTTATTTTATTAACCATCGTTGAAAAGATATGCTCGGAAAGCATAACGAGAGAAACAATATTTAACAAGTCAAATTAACAGAGAAGCGAATTAAATTGAATTGTGCTAGAAAATTTAATATTGGTTGGTTCGGTTTTTTTTTTTTTCGTGGGATGACACTAATTTTCTTTCTCTGTGTCCTAATCTTATTAAAAATTCAAACCGATTCAAACCGATTCAAACCGATTGTATTGTGTCAGCTATCATATCAGCGAGCATTGAAGATGGTTGCAGAGTGAAACGATGAATATATTGTTCAATGAAGTTAGTAGTGAAAATGAGAGATTTGCCTTTTAATTTTTCGAACTTTCTGACCAACCTGATACAGAAAGGTTATTATGGCAAGTCACATTATATTCGTTAGCGGCAATTCGTTCGAGGAGATTATTTTCGCAAAGAACACTCTTAACACTAAGAACTACCGACGACTGAAGCATTCACTAAAATTTCCATCAGAGACGTCAAAATAACAAAAAAAAAAAAAAAGAAAATCTTTATAAATACAACAGGATATTTTACGAAGAATCATTCAAAAATTTCCAAAATATTATAACGAAATATTATGACAAAAATATTCAAATGCTCCATTTTCACCACTTCTGGTAGTTCTACTGTCAAATGAAAGAAATCGAAATTCTTAGCACAAGCTTCAAGCGACCCATTTACTTTCGTATCAACACCGGTTCGATCCGTTTGCCATTTATTCGATTATCAACCGATATTATGCATCCGAAATTTCTCGTCTCGGCTGCATTTGACGGCACCTGTAGGACTCGTAGAGTGTGTCGATAAATTCGGCTCTTATCTCGAGTAGCGTTCGCGTGCTTATCTGGAAACCGGGATGGAATATCGATACGACGTTCCAGAGAAAAGTAGTCGCTATCGGTGTCTCTTGATCGCAAGAACCTACATATAAAACGTTGAAATGTTCGGCAGACGTGACATATATGAAATGTCCGAGATGTTTCCGTTTAACACTAGAACTACCACACCAGTCAAAATGACTGGTTTTACAATTTTATTTTAAAATTTCTATTTTATGTTACAATTTCTTTTTCCCCGCAATGATGCAATGACTTTTACAGTGATAACTAAAGAAATAATATAATGAATTTTATTCTATTTTTATTTATTAGAAATCAAAATAATCTTGGTAGAAATAACTTCGTTTTAACTGTCGGTAGTTCTAGTGTTAATAGATCGTTGAGTATTTCCGTGGACATAAACAGAGTAGAAAGATCAATATTATGTGAGCAGCAGACTTATGCATGCGAGTATGTTGCTGCTGTATACGCTCAATGTCGTGTTATTGCGAGGCAGAACCTGTTTGTCAGTCCATTCATTAGTCCAACTTCGTTTCAAAGTTCACTGGATTGTAACTTGCCGTAATATTACAACTGGCTAATCAGAAATTTTCCAGGGATGCCGACAGGCGATTTGGATCGTCGTTGCGTTAATTAACGCTCGGAGAGGTACAATTGCTTGCTTACGTTTGTTCTTAATGATAATTACGCGAGTCTTAATAATCCAACTGAGAAACAGATCGTGTTGCGTAAATTTTAATTAAACGATTGTTAAGTGAAAAGCTTAACGACGAACGTGCCAATCGACATACACGTAGTACGTAGACGATGCTTCACTCTGTTCCAAATTTAAATCGCGAATTTTCGCGGGGGTTCAATCTATTTTCAGCCTGTTTCTCTCTGTATACACAATTATTACGTAGTTCGTGTAGTATTTATCTTACGTACTTTTATTTCAGTTTGTAAGCTACTTGTATATGTAAACCATGAAGAAACTCCCAAATCCTTGAAATCACTTTCCGCTTGTTTCATCACATCGTGGACAATTCCAGATGATTGATTCAATTAAATTCGAGCAATCGGACACGGCGTAATTGCAATAAAATAAATATAAACTAAATATAATATAAATAAAGATATGAAATAAAGATCGTTCTCTAGGGATCAATCGTATCGAAAGAACTTCTCGCGATTACGCGTAACTACACGATTTGTTCAGGTGAAACGCAAACGAAAGGAACACCGGAGCCTGGACAGTATACTGTTCGAGGACGACGGCGAGCTAGAGTACTTCGACGTTCTGAATCTGTTGCCTCTGTCGAACGTGCGTCTGGAGTTCGACGAGGAGGACGCGCGTGATAACAATCTGCGACGGAGGAACGACTCGGTCGTAAAATCTCTCGAGTGTCTCGAGTCTCGAGTCGTGCAGGAGAGATCGTCCACGAGGAGCAACGCCACGGACGAGGAGAAATGTAAAGGGACGAACGCCAACGAGGAGGATATCGAGCAACCCGACAACTGTCAGAGAGAATCCGACTCCTCGAGTCAATTCAGAGGAGATAATTCATCACCGGAGAACTCGTCGCGTCAGAAGGACGACAGAGACGACTCGGTAATTTGTCGTGAAGACGAGCCGACAGACTCGAAAGCCGCGTGCTTGAACGTTAACGAGGACAGGTACGGACTCGATGACGAGATAGTGGCCTCGGATAGGGAACAGATCGATCGAAAGGTCGAGGAGGCGGAGGATTATAAATCCATTTGGATCTCGGATACCGAGGAGCAGCAGGAAGAGATGTCGCGGAGGCCTCAGGTGCTCAAGATCGTCGACAGCGACGTGACAAGAAGACGACACCGAAGTCTCACTGTCGAGCTCGGTTCCATCAACAGAGACGAGCCGAGCAGCGAGAAGCTGCAGAATGACGGACAGAAATCAGGCAACTGTGTCGACGCGGTCAAGTGGAGTAAGAAGATCGACGAAGTTGATGGAACCTTGAAGAATGTAGAGGTGAGTGTTTACAATGTTTAAGCGCAAAGGTACTTTCAGGTATTATCTATTACATATAATACACATGAATAACAGGTAAAAGTATACCTTCATATATATATATATATATATATATATATATAGTAAGTTTGGGTACATTTTTATTTCATACTTGATTCAACACTAGAACTGCAGAGTGTTAAGACGAAGCTATTCAAAATGACTGGTCTTTAAAAAAAAAAAAAAAAAAAATGTAGAATAAATAGAATATTTTTATATTTACTGATTTATTACTTTCTTGCAATAGAAATCCCATGTTACGTAGTACAGTTAATACCAAATTTGTCGGGTTTATGTCGGCAAATATTGAATAAATCTGCATCTGGCTTTAGACGGAAACAGTTGTTTGTCAATTGTAATATTTGCACCTAGTTTTTAGCAGCTCTGACTATTTTGAATAAACTTATCCCATGCAGCTGATATCAAATTTATCACTTTGTAAACGTTGACTTCGTCACTTCTTTTATTAAAGCGAATAAATTTCAATATTTCGTTAAAATCATTTCATGGTGTTGGAAACGAAGTTTGGTCTCCACTTTCCGTTCCATAAGTATGAAAGTTCCAAATTTTTTGTTCCCGTGCATACAAAATCCCCAAACTCGAGAAGCTTCTAATTCCATGCAAGATATTATACGTTCAAGCATATGGTCGTCAATTAGTAAAGAAAATGCGCGATTTTCCTGATAATTATCACCATCATATCGAACTATAGCAGTATAAATTCTAAAAACGTGTGAAGTTGTACGAAACTGATTAATTTGGTAAACAGATTGTAGAATCATTTTACACTTTGACGAGTATCATTTTGACCGGTATTGGTATAAGTAGCCATGATACAAAATTATTTTGATTTCTAATAAATAAAAATAAAATAAAATTCATTATATTATTTCTTTAGTTATCACTGCAAAAGTCATTACATCATTGCGGGGGGGGGGGACGTAACATGAAATAGAAATTTTAAAATAAAATTGTAGAACCAGTCATTTTGACTGGTGTGGTAGTTCTAGTGTTAATGCTAGTGTTAATGGACTGAAGCATAGAATTTTCATCAGAGATATTAAAGTGAAAAATAAAGAAAACTAGAAAAACTGTACAACACAATATACAAGCTTCTATTCATTTATTTTATAAAAAATAATTTAAATCTGTAAATATACACTGTTTTACATCTATAATATATTTAACGAATGAATTAATCATTTTAACCAGCTCGGTAGTTCCGCTGTTAATTCAATAGTATTCAGTTGTATATTAATTTCATTAACACATTTTTTAGTTATTATTATACAACGACAGACATCTTTACTTTCTAAAAAAACATGTTGAAATAATCCAAAGGAATTGCTGTTGACAGTAGAAGATCTATGCATATAAAACGTGTACCTAAATTCTTTTATCGTATACAAGATCAAACTCTTCATCCATATATACGAGTCCATTCATGCACGTTCAATACCTCCAGAATGCGATTTCTGTCGTTTCGCAGAGCGCGAAAAACGAGCAGGAGGAGGAGGAGGAGGAGGAGGATGGGCGCGAGGCAAACACAGCATGCATGGAGAACGCGAGAAACACATCCGAGCAGAAAAATTCGCAGAAGGATGCCTCGAGAGGAAAACAGACGGAGGGTAGATTCGAGAGGATCGTGAAAGAGACGTCGAACATAATCGGGAAAGCTTGCAGCGTGGTGAAAGGCAGCCTGGGTTTCGAGGCTCGGTCCGAGAGCTCCGACCTGGGCTTAGGATCGGAATCGGGAAGCGACACGAGACGAAGATCCGTGGACGACGGCATCGACGAGGACCACGCCACGTCCAATTGCAAGGGGTTGTCATCCCTCGTCGCGAATGAGAACGCGAGCCAGAAAACGCGCGGCAATCTGACAAGATCGAGGAGCTGCGTCGATTCGATCGAGTGTCATCCGGACGACGACGACCAGGAGTTCGATCACGTCCGTTACAAGATCATCAAGTCGAACATGTTCGGCAAGAACATGTACGCGAGCACTCGCAACGACGTCACTTACGAGGGTCTGATGCAGTATCTGCGAGAGTATTCCTTCCAGGAGCTGTTGTTGGACAACAACGTTGTCATCATAGAGCCAGTGCGCGCGGAGACGATCGAGCGGAAGCTGTCCTCTGCTGGAAAAGCGAGATCCGAGCCGAGCTGCAAGATAGCAGGTGCTATACAGAAGAAAACGGAGACGGAGAGTGGAGGTCAGAGAAGCTGCGATGGGACGAACGACAGCGGCAAAAGTCCGAAACAATCGACCATTAAGAAGCATTTCTTCTATCATCCGATCAGGGTGAACCGCGAGCTCATCGACGAGGAACTACCCGACCCGGACACCGTGAAAAACGTCAGGCGTATGTTTGAGAACACGTTGAAGATGAAGAACGTCTCGAACGGTTCTACGCTAATCTCGAAGGATTGCAAGAGCCGGAAGAGCGTCAGTATGAAGGATCTGAGTAGCATCGATCGCGACCATTTCGACGAGATGTCGGAGAAGGCAGAGGGCACCAGGTAAAACACGACTTTCTACTTTTACTAGTAATTTTAATAGTTCCAAGTTTCTCGAAAAGATCTCGACAGACCTCCAAGTCTCTGCGATCGGCGCTGCGACTAAAATTTAAAAATATACCGTACCGTGTCCAGATGTTCCAGCCGGGCGAAGGATCTCACGAAACTGTTCGAGAGCAAAGAGAAATCCACGTCGTCGAACGAAGCGTCGGTGATCGAAGGCAAGGACGAGTTGGACAGCCCCCGTTGCGAGTCGAAAACCCGGATCCTGGCGCAGAGTTTCGAGGCTAGAAGCGGCCACACGTCGCCCAGCGACTCGACTTCCTCCAAGAACAAGATGAACCACCGTTGCCACCATCATCACGCGCATCATCATCACCACCATAGCAATTGGGACGCCGGTAGCGTGAGCTCCGGGGTGTCCAGCGATTATCCCGACACTGATCCCGGAAGCGGGGTGCAGTGTATCTCCTCGGAGGACGAGGAGATCGACTCGAGCCACGAGGCCGACGTAAGTCGTAGCGGATCGAATCACTACGTGTCCCCGGACGTCCTTAAGAAGATCCGCGAGTATGGCACCTCGGTCACGTACTACGGCGGCAAAGTGGTGAACTCCAGCAACGGGCCGTTGATATCGCCGATAATCGGCGGCGAGAACGCGAGATTCAAATGCGTCAGTGGATTATCGAACGATTACGTGAAATTCCGGCTGATAAAGAGCAACTCGTGCGACAGCAGGCTGGAACTGACTGGAAGACTGGTGGAGAATCACCTGAGGTTGAATCGGAACAAGGAAAGGCAGCTCGATCTGAGCCAGTACACGATAGCGGAGACACCCAGCATCGAGATCACCGTGCTGGACAAGCAAGAGAACGAGGCTAAAGACAACAAGAGGAGATCGGAAGGCGAGAATAAAGAGCCGGATGTTAAACGGGAGCCTCCCGTGGTGATCGGTTTGGAGCCGAAGAGGGACGAGAACAGCAGGGAGACGAAGAGCTTCAAAGCGGATTTCAAGCTGGGCGATTTGGAGGACGCCAAGTCCGATTACGCGAGCAGGTTCATCGGCAGTGCTCTGACCAGGTGGCAGGTCAACGAGAACAATTGGAGAACCACCGACGATTTTGGGAAAATGGAGTTCGAGGAGTTCGAGGTGCTCGAGGATAGCCTGAACGGCACCGAGAGCCAACGTTTGGAAACTTCTTGAGAGTGATGACGTTTCTTGCAATATCATTCGTTGCATTCTCGGTCCAGAGCCAGAGGGAATGTTGCCAAAGTTTAGAGCCAATGGTTGCGGCAGTGATATCCTCGCAGAAGTTTTTTGCGTGTCTTCTTTGACGGAACGATTCGAATTGCGTACTTTGAATCGACATCCCGATCGATTCGTTCGCATAACCGAGTCGTTCGATCGTCGTTTCAGTAATTGTAAAGAGGAAAATTGTACAGTCGTTACTCGAGGTTTCTTAGCAACGATCAACGTTGGACGTTTCATTGAATCACGGAGTCGCGAAAGTATTTGAATACTTGCCGTAGAAAATTATATATAATACACGGTAACATATTCATTAATAGTTTGTTGTTCGAGTGTTCAAATACTTTCATTGGGATGAAATGTATATCAAAGTTAAGATGGTTGGAGAAATTTTAACGATTCTGAAATATCGTACTTGGTTTAATCAAATTATAAAGCCGATTAAAGTCGAAGTTGCGGAAAATGTATATAAAGAAGTTACGGAAGTTCTAAATCACTGTACTTGTTGTTTACGTCGTTCCAGGCTAATAAATAAATACCCGGTTAAAAATACTTACTAATACTACCTAATCCTTTTAGCGTTACTTCGTTGTTACTTTACCACGAAGTTAAATACTAAATGAAACACCTTCTGCAAAATTGGTCGACGAGGTTTAACCGTAGATTAGTCATTGCAGTAGCATAACAGGCTGTTATTTAATTTCCATTTAGATGGTGTTTATATCATTAAAAGTTTCTTTGGAAACATTTTACTTTTATAGACTTTTAAAGACAGAGAGTTTATACTTAAAAATTCACTGAATTTTGATCATGGTCTTTCATTGGAGATGTTTTAGATTAATATAATGGAAGATTGATAAATAAATCTAAATATAACAACCTATTTAGGCACTTTAGGTCTCTCTCTGTAATACTTTAAATCAATAAATTGATGTTTGAATTTTCACGAATTAGGTATGTAAAGAGATATAATTTTACGTACGCTTGTAAACGAATTTCTTATACTAGCAACTCACGAAATTCTCTCCGGAGAAAAAGATATCTCTTTCTCTCTTAAATTCTTTTCTATTTTTTTTTCTTTTCTTTCACGAAGAGTTGAAAGATCAGAGACTTTGATATAGTGGATCGTGAAAGAAGCTCCAAGATAAAAATAGCTTCCTCTGAAATTCTATTTTTTTCTATTTTTTTTTTTTTCTACGAAGAGTTTGAACAGTTTAAAGATCAAAAGATACGCAGTATTTGTCTTGCAAGAGGAAAATCAATACTGTTTTGCGTTAACAGCGCACATATGTATTGTGAACAAATATACATACGTGTAATAGGACCGCGTGTATTCAATGACATACATGTATTCAAATGGCGTTTGAAATATACGTAATAGGATTACATAGATTCGGAAAGTCATGCGACAAAAATACCATTTTCTCAAATGTTTTATCTTTCTTTTCCACAAAATTTCATTGCGCTCGAACACTCACCAGCGGCCTCCGTATCCTCGGAAGTCAAACTTTTATCCTCTTTGCCACTCTTCGTTGGTTTCGTCGATTTCGTTGCTTTCTTTTCCTTCGACGAGTCTTCCATCCCTTTCGCTAGAATCGGACTTAAACTCGCCGGGAAGTAAGACTTTGTCGAGGAAAGGTTCCTCTGCGAAATGTGCCACCACCTTTTGCACCATGTTTCCTGAAACACGGAAGATCGTTGTTACCGCGAGGCAAATACAACCATAACAGAGTCTTTTCTATGTCAATCCTCGTTTGTTCTAACTCTGGCATTGAAATTTTACTTTGACGCAACGGAATTTTTGTCAACGATAAGATGTCTCGTGCGACATTTTTATTAAAAGAAAAAAAAAAGAAAAAACAGAAGAATTTGATTGAAAAGATAAAACAGAGAAGATGTTTTAAAATACGAAAAGAATCTTTACTCTCTATTTTCCATTAAAATGTTCCGTTCGATCGACGTTTCGATATTTCAATAAAGCACGAGCTTTCTCTTTCTTTTCTCAGGTTTTTCTTTCCTATTATTTCCCCCATATTATTTCTTATATTTTCCAAAGGAGACGAGCGCACAGGTCTATTACAAACACGGTGTGCAAATATTAGATACCAGTTCGTTTCTACGCTCGTTCTTTTTTTACTACCGGTAAGATTTACATTTACATTACGTTAGCGCGTAGTTTACACTGGAACATCAAACATCGAAGAAACAATTGCTTCACGCGGCGCAAATAGATCGGGGCAAACCGTGATCTAGCGAATCGTTCTCCCATGATTGGTCAGCGTTATGATTGCTCGTTGCACGTCGTAATTACATCCTGCATCAATTGTCAAACACCAATTTCAGAGCTTCTCACGTGTTCAGCTTGTTTGATAAACCTTGATCCTATCAATTTTGATCTTCGATTACGTGCAGGATATTCCATTGATGTGCACTACTGTTTAGAACCACTGATGGGCAGGATGTGATTTAGTTAGAAAATTGAAACTCGAAAGACGCTTTAAAATTACAGATGCAATTGAAATTAAATTGAAATTAAATTACGCAGACTGCAGATGGAAAATGCGAATTTTCACGAGTGCAATTGTTTGGATATTTCTGTGCTGCGTATTTTTAATCTTTCCAGCCTCGAGGAACTATCAGCAGCAAGAGCAAAGATTGCTTTCCAAAAAAATGTGGAAAAGTCTGTCTGTGGGAAAATGTCGCGAAAACGGACGTGCGAGCCGCGAGTTCGAAATAAAATCCAAAACGAAATTGAAATATTTACCAATGCCTGGACGTCGAACAGGATTTGTTCAGCGAATAGAAGGTGTTTTCACTTCGCGCGGATTTGCTCGTCACGTGTGTTTGAACACATCGTTGGATTGGCGAGAGTGTTCAAATTATAGGGTCAACGCGGAGGTCGCGTGGAAACTGGAGTTCGGCCAGGGTCGGGCCACGACCGGGCGTGCACGCTTGCCAGAAATGATCCAGCCGAATGCTTAACATACGTTAAGTATTCTCGCGGTATGACGTTTGTCATAAAGTCGATAGGGATACATAGGGAAGTAAGGGATTTCCAACTGAAAGAGGAAATCTTCGCTCGAGAGGATTTACGTGCCTTTTCGCGTTTCGTCTCGTTTCCTCAAATAGGAAAGCTGAGGAAAGTCGAGCGATGGAGAAATTTGCTCGTCGACTGGAAACGACGCCGTTATTCCCGACGATACGGGGTCGTTCCAAGAAACGATGATAATATGCTGCATTGCGTATGTCTGTTTAACGCCGTCGATATCAAAACAGTCGTTAAACTATCTTTACAGTGTTATAAAAAATGCGTACAGTAGTTAGAGGTTACCGTTGTCTGCTGGTATTGTTAGAACCGAGATATCTGATCCTCGGTGGTGAAAGGGTTAACGTTGTCGGCCATTTTCATTTCTGTTATTTAATTTATACGATGGGCGAAAAAAATCACTTCCTACTGAAATAAATCCGTAATTATCATTTATTTGAGAGAAATAACTTTCCAAACACAAGGGAATCACGTTTGAACTTACAAATTTAATTTATAAATTAATAAAATTAATAAAATTAGTTTTTCTCTTATATATTCACGAGAAGAAACTATATTATGCGACGCTATTCCACAGAAACGTGCGCGACAAATTTGACAGAAAATTTTTAAATTTAGAATTTCTGAAACTTTGGGAACAGATAATTCAACGATGTGAATTAAGAGCAAACTGCGGACGAAATGTTGCGCGGAAATAAAATCCTTGATACTGTGGTGAATGAAATCGATAAACTGTCGGCGGTCGTTTAACGAAAAGGAAGGCGAAGCGGATCAAAAATAAAAAAAAAAAAAAAAGAAAAAAAGGGAAGAGGAAGTGAATAGGAAGTTCAAAGTTTGCCAGCGTGATGTATCAAGCTTAATCTCCATTCGTCTCGGCGGGAGAGTTTCCGCGTAGATAAATACACCGATGCAAATTCAACATTCGCCGTCGGCGTCGATTCTCGGCGCCATTTCGACTTTCGATTAGCCTTTTCGAACGAAGAAACTTCACACGATGTTACATTTCTTTATTTATTACAGAGTTTATTACAAGTACTTTGACGTCTGAAAGTGATGGAAAGTGAAATCAGAAATAAAAAAAAGACACTGCAATGCCGAGACTGTTGACTTGTATTTTTTTTTTTTTATAAAAAAAAATATGACTCTTTTCGACAAGGAAATAAAATCCAAATGGAGATTCGTCTCTTCATACGACGACGAGTATCACTTTGGATATTTTACATATGTTTTGCATGCTATTTGCGTTTCACGCGTTCTTTTGCACTCTGTCATCCCCGTAAATGCATAAACATCAGCAGTTTAATTATTACAATGACCAGAACACCATTCAACCGTGGACAATGGCAGTGGATGTAAAACGCGGAACCTTTGCGTGTTGACTTAACGTAAAATGGCGTGAGAGGCTTTCTTCGTACCCGTGTACCTCGACGACTTGTCAAGTTTAGTGAAAAATTCAAATTTAAAGTAAATGAACGTGTTATCTCCTAAATATAGCGACCCGTAGTTTATTTTACCTATTTCGCAAATTTTCCTACGTAACAAATGCGTAATGTTCGATGGCAATTGCAAATTGCACTATGAACGAATTCAATTCAGACGGAGTAAATGGAATCATTCGAATCTTGTAATTTCCAATTCTTTTAATCACCGTGTAATGAATGTTGGAATTATAATGTACATTGGTGGCTGTTCGCCACTTTTATTTAGACGGAGTAAATGGAATCATTCGAATCTTGTAATTTTCAATTCTTCTAACATCGTGTAATGAATGTTGGAATTATGTACATCGGTCGGTGGTTGTTTCGCCACTTTTCACTTCGCAGCCGCAGAGACTGAAAGGGAACTTTTTGAAAATTGGGTCAGCTGCGTGTACGTACGAAAGCACGTAAATTGCGCGATCCAATGGCAGCCAGATTCAACAAACATGTCGTCGAGAATCCTTCTGGGTGAGTTTCTCGAGTTTCCAAGCGAGATCTCTCTTGGTCTTTTCAGATTTTCACCGCGATATTAAAGTTCACCGCCCGCCGCGGCGCGGTTTTTTTTCTCCATTCCCGTTGACCTTTCCGCCTCGTTTCTATTTAATATCGTCGTTTGAAAGCTCTGAAGTCTCAAACCTCGCGCAGCAGGACGATCTTCCTCGCGCGTGAAAATTTCATTGTTCGCCACTTTATCGCTCAAACCGGCGTTCGAGCATTTCTTCATCATCTTAGTTGTTATAGTCTTCATCGTTACGGTCTCATCGCCCTGGTTCAAAGAAGTCTTTGATATCTTTTCACTAAAGGATATGTCTGTCTTGGAATTATTTATTTTATAAACGAGAAGTCTTCGATTAATTTAAGTTCAGCTTCATAATTAGTTCATTTAATGATTTTCGTAATTTAAAAAACATTCGTGGAAGAGTTTCACCGAACAACCGTATTTTCGTAGATTCCTCGAGGAGGATTCCTTATTCAAAAGACTTGAAAAGCCGCGACCTTAACCAAGCAAAGATCATCCTGTTAAATTAATGCGGACGTCCTCGAGGACGGCAAGTTCTGAAAGGCTGCAGGTATGTATGTATATATATATATATATATATATATATATATATATTTGTTCAGCGTGAAAGCTGTGCTCTCTCGTTCAAACAGCTGTAACATTCAATCCCCATCTGACAATTGTCCCACCTCATTTCTCTTTCTGCGATCCTTCCTGCTTCAACGTTTCACCCTTTTTCTTTTCTTTTCTTTTTTTTTCTCACTTCCCTAGCCTATTCAGCGTGACCGATCGATTCATTTCACAACGTGTGGTCGTTTCACGATGGTCGACAAACGAAATTTTAACACGTAAAAGCGCCCAAGCCTGTTTTGTCTTCCTTTTTAGCTTTCTGTTTAGCCCACGAAATCCGGTTTCACCGATATGCTGATGGTCGGAGATCTATGTAAAGTTGCGATAAGATACTGCATGTATATCTTCAGATATATTTCTCGTATGTATTTATGGCAATCTGTACTCTGTATTCTTCTAGTAATGTTTAGGTACATTTTATGATGATCTCCAAATGATTTGAAATTTATTAATATTGCAGTGATATGATTTAAATGATGTTTAGAAAATGGAAACAAAACAACAAATAATAAATACAAGATAGACAACAAAGACAACAATAATTCGAACGACACAATGAATTAATTTTTTTATACAACACAAATGACCACTCTTTCGACCACTTTCATTCAACGCTCTGCCCTGACTCGCATGACTTTTCCCTTTTCAAACAGAAAAGCGCTCGATACCAGCGCTGTGCTTCTCACATCACATTCATACTTTCTCGTTCACGCATCTCCAGCAAACAGGCCGTCTATTAGAAGTAAAAGTAACTAAAAACATAACTACACATTATAATGATAATTTCGATACTACAATATGTACTGACGCGGTGCGAACGGTAACGTCAGTCACCGGTGATGACCACTTAACGTGTTAAATCTTTGCACTCTGAACAAATTTTTAATATAACCTATTAACAACTTCGAGTCATTTTTACTATCGGCTACCAGCTACTCCAGACTATTTACAAAGGCGCGAGCGTGACTCTGTGGAATATTGAAAATTTTGCTTTGTCATTAAAAAAGACGTTTTTGAATACGTTTTTAAAAATATGTTTTGTTAATACAATTATAATTAAAAAAATATGCATCCTTGGCTTATCAGGACAAGTATCGCATTATTCACTCGTTTAAAAGAACAATGTTTCTTTTTGATGTCGCTGCTGTGGCGACAGCAGAGCTATATGTTTATCTTACAACGTCTACGCAGCAGAGACAACGGAGTACAAAGGGTTAAACAGATCTCTCGACCGACATCTTTCTATTCCATTTCCACTTTTCCTTTTACACGGCGTTTTGTCCACGCGAACCTGTCCACCAATCCAATTACCTTTCGGCGGAGCGAAAGTTTCGAGGAAATTCGAATTATTCGGATCGGCTGAAGAGCAGTGACGCGGCGAGCCGGAAGTTCCGACTCGCCGCTCGAGATCGCATCCCCTTTGAACGCGTTGGATGTTGTCCATCAAGCAAGTAATTTCCCGACTGTTCTTTTGGCTGTCAGCCAAAGAAGAAACTTTTCGGTTTCGTGTATGCGAAAGTATCCACCGTCGATATTTCAACGGCACTGCGTATGCTCGCGCAGAATGCGCAATAAGATGCGAAAATTCGTCGATTCTAGCGTGGCGCGGTATCGTGTATACAGGCTGTGCTACTTGAAATTAGACGGTTCAATTATTCAATAAAAATAATTTTAAATTATTTCTGCCGCTCTGTGTGTGGTATAAGAGTACAGGTGTTTTCGTACACCTGATCGACGTGTACGAAAGTTGAAATGTACAAAAGTCGAACAATGCAAAGAAAGAAGAAACCTTCAGAAAGTGTTTTTGAAATACTTATTTCTTAACGAGATGTATCAGCATATAAATAAATAATTTATTAATTAGTATCTGGTGTTTACAAATTTATTAAATCGAGTATACAGGCTGTGTTACTTGAAATTGGACGGTTCAATTATTCAATAAAAATAATTTTAAATTATTTCTGCCGCTCTGTGTGTGGTATAAGAGTACAGGTGTTTTCGTACACCTGATCGACGTGTGCGAAAGCTGAAATGTACAAAAGTCGAACAATGCAAAGAAAGAAGAAACTTTCAGAAAGTGTTTTTGAAATATTTATTTTCTAACGAGGTGTATCAGCATATAAATAAATAACAATTTGTTAATTAGTATATAGTAGGTGTTTTCTTTACAAATGTATTAAAAGATAGTTGAATCGTACTCTTCTTTTTCTTTTTTTGATAAATGTCGGGGAGAAGGGACTAATGATTAACGATCGACGAGGAGAAAAGAGTCATACGTGAAAGTCTAACTTTTAAATACAGTGCGAAGTATGTACGAAAACCACCTGTATATGTTTACTATGCTTTACATAATATCTACATACAGTGGCGGATTGACTCAATCGAAAAGTTGAACATACTCAGTGGTACGGATTGATTGTTAAAAATCGACAGATTTCCGTGAAAAGCTGAGTTTTAACACTTTATCGTTGAATCACACTTTTATTGTAAATGCTTTTCACGTTGTTTTTTGATCCACGAGGAAAACAACGAATATTTACAGACCAGTCCGTTTCCAGTCCGATTATTGGAAATAATCTCGATAAGCCGCGCAAGCGGATATATGTACGCACGTCGTTCCGAATTAATTGACTATTCGGCATCAAATAAATATTGCCTCGCATTACGAATATATTTAAGAACAGAATCCCGGATAGGATCGTTCGAAATAAAATGTTTCAGACTGATTTCTTCCTTGGTGATCTTTAATTTTCCCGTTGTTGCGACAAATAGTTTAATTCATATTTGCACATCTGACAAATAATCCTCGATTTTCCCATTTAAAAACGACAGACTTTTTTTTCTAAATTTTCGTTTCCCCCCCCCCCCCTCTCTAAATTTCGTTTTTCACGGGCAGAAAGTTGTCACCTCGTCTGGCAACGTTGTCAAAACTTTAATAAACAAGTTGTCACACGACTGCGTGTTCAACGAACGAATTAACGCAAATAGAACGCGCAGACGTTGCCTGTCAAAATGTTGGTCGCCAGCCAAACGACGTAGAACGACGCACCAGAATGATCTTCAACGCGCGCAGCTGTCGCGAAATAAATAATCCAAAGGCTAATGGTCTTCCAACGTTCAGCGATCTTTCGTTTAGACCCCGAGTTTAATTTTAATCGTGTGCGGGGGAAAAAAACCGATATTTCGCAAAGCGCGCACGCTACGCGAATGAAAAGGTTGCTCTTTGTTTAAATAGATTAAAAAAAAGTTGGCCAATTAAAAGATCGACCAATTATCTGTTTGATAAAAATCGGTGTTTGTTTTTTTTTTTTTCAATATTGAATCCACTGAAACGAGCGTTCGTTTAAGTGGCGTTCGATTCATCGTAAAGATCTCGAGTCCCTTCTTTCACGATTGTTTCAGCTTTCGACTTCTGTTTTCAGAAATAACATTTCCGTTCGTTCAAACACTTCGCGTCTATTCTACGGTGAATCGAGTTAAGGGACCACGGCTCGCGTCTATAATGTCATAGGAATTGTCTCATAAATGGAATTCCCGCAATATCGGCATCGCCTGGCAGGGCAAATGCAAGATCTAGTCACTTTTATTATCGCTGGGATCGATACACAGCATCGAGTTACGAAGCTTGACAGTCAAAAATTGAAACTTCCAGGCGGGATTCGAGACATAAAGAGATTTGTAAAAGATTATATCTTTATCTTCGTAAAATGTTTTCAAATGTTGCTACTGGTGATTTTTCTATTGATATCACAGTCTTAAAAAAAGACAAAATAATAATAGTTTCAATGGGATTCTCAAGTTTTCATCTGCTCAGAAATATTTCAAGTTACGAATTGAAATACTTTCAAGCATTGCCCTTGGTAATTTTGTTATTAATTTAATCGATTATTGATAATTAATAGCTGCAAACATACAAAGGTTCAAATTACAAATATACAAAATACAAAGGTTCAGGTTCACGGTCTTAAAAACAGACAAAATAATAATAGTTTCAACGAGACTCTTAGGTTTGCATCTGCTCAGAAATATTTCAAGTTACCACTTCCATCAACGATTTTCAAACATTGGTAGTTTTTCTATTAATATGATCGATTGTTGATAATTAATAGCAACGATACAGATATAAAATACAAAGATTCAAGTTCATAATCTTGAAAAAGACAAAATAATAATAGTTTCAATGGGATTCTCAAGTTTCCATCTGCTCAGAAATATTTCAACTTACCACTTCCATCAACGATTTTCAAATATTGCTCTTGATAGTTTTTCTGTTAACATGATCGATTGTTGATAATTAATAGTAACAATACAGATATAAAATACAAAGGTTCATAATCCTGAAAAAAGACAAAATAATAATAGTTCCAACGAGACTCTTAAGTTTCCATCTGCTCAGAAATATTTCTATCTAAATAGTTAAGTCTATTAAAATAGTTACTGAATAACTATCTTCCACTTACGGAGTATTAATACCTACTTACACGTACGTAGCCTCAATACCTACGAATATTCATGAATATTCATATCCTAGCCGTGGCTGCCGCGTTCCACGTTTTGTCAAGCGCCATCGTAAATCGCCATTCGGTTTTCCCAAGTGACTCTCGCGCTGGTAAAAGCGTTTGCCTCGCCTCGGCAAATATTTCTAAAGAACACCGTTAAAGGGGCTGTTTTGTCGAATCGAAGTGGAGAACGAGATCTGAATAGAGAAATTCATCACGCTCGAACGAGAAGGGGTAGAAGGAGGGGAGAGGGGGGAGAAACTTTTGAGGAACAAGCCTGTTCCTCTTTCGTTCGTCGCGACAAAATCTCGCACACGCGTGAGGAAAAGCATCGAGGAAAAATGGAATAAATCACATTTCCAGAGGCTGGGTCTCGCGCGTATGCGAAATGCTATTTGCAAACATGATTCGCGATGTGTCCGTGTGTTCGATAGTTTCGTCGAGGTGTTAACTGGAATAAGACGAATTTCGAAATAGGCTGAAAGCTTAATTCCCCGATTAAACGGGGAAACGAATAACGTGATTAGTTGCCGAGAACGACTAATGGGCCCCTATTTGCAAACAATATCCTCCATTTGAGAGGAGAACGAACAATTCGTTGATCAACACTAACAGCAACGTTACGTTGCTGTTAGAAGCGAGATATTTGATTAATCTGACTTTCTGATTCCAATCTTCTCCTTTTCTTTCAATTCTTCTCGTTTTTTTTTTTTTCTTTAGATTCTACCTTTTTTTAGAATGTTTTTTAATTTTAGGAACTTTCAATTCGTTGCGTTTCGAACATCTCCGAAGCTAATAATTTTTCAACAAGTTTCTTTGAATTTTACCCTTTTCTTTCTTTCTTCGAATTCTTTTCAATTTAGAGTTAAAATTTTTAAATTTAGAATCTTTAAATTTGGAATTTACAATCTAATTCATTCAATATCGCTTTACGTTTCGAACTTCTCCAAGGTTAATAATTTTCCAATTAGCTTTCTAATAAGTTTCTATAAATTCTACTCTTTCTTTCTTTCTTCGAATCTCTTTTGATTTAAAGCTAAAATTTTCAATTCAATTCATCTGATATTGCGTTGTCGAACTTCTCCAGGGCTAATAATTTTTCAATTAGCTTTTCAACAAGTTTCTATACATTCTACTCTTTCTTTCATTCTTCGAATCTCTTTTAATTTAAAGCTAAAATTTTCAATTCAATTCATCTGATATTGCGTTGTCGAACTTCTCCAGGGCTAATAATTTTTCAATTAGCTTTTCAACAAGTTTCTATACATTCTACTCTTTCTTTCATTCTGCGAATCTCTTTTAATTTAAAGCTAAAATTTTTAAATTTAAAAAATTTTCAATTCGATTCATCTGATGTTGCGTTGTCGAACTACTCCAGGGCTAATAATTTTTCAATTAGCTCTCTGGCGGATTTTGAACAATAAGTTAAGTAATAAAGCGTTACGTTCGATAACATCAATTTACAGGAGCATTCTCATGAAAATTAAAGTAGCCCTGGTTCACCTGTCGATTTATAGGGATCAAAAAATTAACATAGTCGACTCGTTACGCGACTTGATATACCACCGTATTTTAACTCCAACGTATCCCCGTTCGAATGTACTTTATCCTGTCGTGTTTGCATATTTCATCACACGCCGGCTACTCGAAAATTCCCTTACTGGTGAAACAGATGGCTCGACCATCCCCTACAGACTCGTGAAAACACTATGCTTCACGGCCAGCTAACCTTCGAGCTCGATGTTGCTTCCGTGACAAATATTTGAATTATTTTACACACTGGACTGTCCAGAAAATAAATATATTACTTACTTCACGAATTAGTCTCCTACAGCTTATGCGAAGAAAAATAGAAAAAAAAATCTACTCGACCTATTTTCCTAGCAAAAATATCACGTTACATAGTATTTTACAAAATTCATCGGAACGTTTTGGGAGGTTTCGAATGATAATAAAAGTTGTTTTGTGTTTCGGAAATTCACACGTGATTCAGTGATCTACGACGTGTCGTATCGTGGCAGAAAGTTTATTCTGCAAACTGCAAACGCTCACAGTCCTGTTCAAACTATTTTATTCATTTAGAACGGGTCAACTTTGAATAATAGCAGATATATTTGTCTGCAACGATACGCGTGGAAACTACCTGCTTCTCTGACGTGCGAAGTGTCAATTTGTTAGCAAAAAGTTTACTAAATGCGGCTGACTATAAACTATTCGTGATCTTTATCACACGTAATTGAACGTAATTTCGAATAATAAGCATTTTGCTCGCAGTGCATAAGTAACGTTCCTAAGGTCCGTATGTCGCCAAATTATTACGAGAAGTTCATTCATTTCGGAAACTCACTGAAACTCGTTGAAATTTAATGCCCGACATTTATATACGCGAGGAACAATTTCATCCTTCTCCTCGTTTATGCTTCCACGAAACGTAGCGAAATATTGCAGAACACGGTTCATTTACAGCAGAAGTCACCAAACTACGGCCCGCTGATGGTACTTGAATTTGCGTGAAATTCGGATATGTGCACACTAGGTCTGATGTAACTATCACTTTGCTAACGTCGCTTTTTTCGATAATTTTTTTAGTAAATAAATATGTTGGTTGTCCTTGTTTTTTATGCATTGCGTGCCACTCACCCATGATTAACACTTTACCGACCGTGTATTATCGGTGAATAGTTAGCTGATTAATAGGCTACTTGTCGGTAAAGCGTTAAAATATGTTAGCCGAGTAATAGGCTACCGGTCGGTAAAGTGTTAACACGGAATGCTGAACTTAGTTTAGTGATTATGCAGCCCGCGCTAGTCATTTTGTCAGCCTATGTGAAAAAAGCCCACTGTGAAAAAAGTTTGGTGGATTTATCCCTGATTTACAGTGTGAAATGACGAATTCTCAAGCACAGCGGAACACTGAATCTCATCGGTATGCCATACGTTGGAATTTGTATTTTCAATATTTGTGCTTGAAATGCTTGAACTGGCGAGATCCTTTGTCAAACGATACTGCACATTCTCGTATTCTGCGATCCTCCCCTCAAGCAGTTGCTGAAAATAGCGACCGATCGTCGCTCCACAGACTCCATTTCAGTGGAAATAGAAAGGCACTTAAACATTCATTTCTCCATTCACTCGTCGTTCGAAATTCTAAGATGAAATATATACCAAAGGTTGACCTTTGATCAGGGTCACGATCAAATGGTTAATTTAAAGACCGGGCTGCGGTTCTTCCTCGTACAGCAAAGGGAAACTCTCTACGACTGTTCTGGTCGAACGGTAGGAATCGATAGCGGTTAGTGGAAAGGGAAGAATATTGGATAAGCCGAGTAGATTGTACAGAATGTACATCGTGATAATCGGTTGCATTTGCCGCAGTTGCGCTTTGCGCGATAATCGAGTGCCGCAAATTGCCTCGAATTGGAACTCACAGAGAATATCTCATTTCGTCGCGTTATAAGTTATTCACATAGAAGAGCAGAGCAAGATGGAGGTGTTCGAATTAAAATGGGACATGTAGCTCGAGCTAAGCTAATTTTCGTCTCGTGACTTGCTAATTGGTTATGAAAAATTATCGAGCGATCGTTTGAAGTCGTTGTCAACTCATGAACAACTGATAATTGTTAGTGATCTCTTCTTTCAATTCATCGTATTTTTCGATATTCACAGAGAATTCGCAGGATTTGTCTATCATTGTCGTGGAATCTTTGCGGAATTTAAAACAATTAGAGTTGAATCGTGAAAACGTTGAAACTCAACGAGTTCAAGCACAACGAGAAAAGTCTTTAACACTAGAACTACCACACCAGTCAAAATGACTGGTTTTACAATTTTATTTTAAAATTTCTATTTCATGTTACAATTTTTTCCCCCACAATGATGCAATGACTTTTTACAGTGATAACTAAAGAAATAATATAATGAATTTTATTTTATTTTTATTTATTAGACATCAAAATAATTTTGGTTGAAATAACTTCGTAGAACTAACTGTCGGTAGTTCTAGTGTTAAAGTCTCGCGAAACAGGGACGCGGGAATCTTGAAAAAGTTTCAGCAGGTTTACATTATCGCGTCGAGTATTGTGCATTCGCAGAAACTTTCTCCCCAGAGGGAGTCATGAAATATTGAATTTCAAAGATTTCTTCGTTTAATATTTCCCGGGATATATATTATTCCTCGGAAAAGTATTGTTCCGAGTTTCCCGATCCCTTTGTAGCACGACTGGATTTTCAATGGAAATTTCGAATCCACGGAGAGAAGAGAGAGACAGAGAGAGAGAAAGAGAAAGAAAACGGAAGAAACTTGCAGGAACTACATACTGGTTAAATGGTTTTCCTGAATATCGAGGTCAATCGATATGATACAAGCGGAAATGCTTACTTTCCATTACCTCGTCCAGTTTTTTTTCTTTCTTTTTTTTTTTTTTAACAGGAACGTACACTAAATCACGAAAGTATTTAAACACCTCCGTGTGTCATGATTATGTCAACGAACAGATTGTGGATTTTTATGGAAGCTTACAAAGACATTTTAATTAAGAAAAGACAGACTCTCGGATATTTACACTTTAAAATTCTCTACAAGTACATGAAAGATCTTTCAAAGGATTACGGACTGATGTCATTGAATTTCAAATTCGCATTATTAACGCGCAAAAGAGATTCGTAAAAGGAATCTAAAGTGTCTCGGGAGATTGTAATCTGGCAATTTCGGAAGTTTCGTTCAATTTCACTGAAGTTTCTCTGAAGTTTGTAAATGGAACAAGAATCGTATAGTTAACCACCACGATGTTCTTCTTATTGTTTCTTTCTTAGTACAGTATAGTTGTGCCCCTTTATTACTTTCGAAGTTTTTTAGTGTACGTGTTTTTTTTTTGTTACTGAGTTATTCCTTTGACGTTATTGCCTCCTTTCATCATCGTGATATTTCTCTTTTATCGTTCCACTGTTGCTTTTATTAATTCTACTACTATAGCAAGACTTTAGTAACACTGAAGTATTATCTGTATATTTTTAGATTTTTATTTCTCATATTTTCTTTTCTCCGTCGATGAATTCATTCTTTTCTCTTTTTCCAAGTTTCTAGATTAATTCTTCTTTCTTTGAATTCCTTTTTTTCAACACGTTGCAAGAATTCGTTGCAAAAATTGTGAGTTTTCCGATGTTCGTGCAGTATCTCGTTCTGTTTCTGCTTTTCATCCCTTCTGGGTTCTTTTATTTTTACTTCTCCCATAGATTTGGATAGTCTTCTCTTCTCCAAAAGAACCGTCGTTTGCCTGTTTGCCCATATCCCTTCTTTCCGGTGTCATTTTCTTTCTTATCACGGAAAATCTCCTTCCCTCGTATCCTCGTATCGTTGTGTTTTTATTGCTCGAATTCCTCCCCCGTCAAGTTGGAATTCTTCCCGGAATTCTCCCCTCAATAAAATTGCTCCCTTCTCGTGAACGTGAAAATTTTTCCAAGTCTCAATTTGATCACGCTGGAATCTTCCCGGAGGAACGTAACAAGAAAGTTAAGACCAGACCAGTCCTTGGGACGATGATGTTATATATAGTTCCAACTCTGTTGATTAAAGCGTTGATGGGCTAGTATGGTCCACACGAATCGTAGAAACCGAAAGAAAAATTTTAGAGATGCCCTAGAAATCAGACATCCGTTGCCAGAACGTCGTTCTGGTGAAAGTGATAGTGACCACTACAGGATGTTTATGGCACGTATCCGGTCAAGGGATTTAGCAGGGACAGCTTTGGACACTTTGGCACTCGTAGAAATTGAGAAATGAAGAAATATGGTACCTCTCGGGGAGTGATTACTCGCCTCTCACCAGCAAACAGATTCTCTACGATCTTTTTCCATTACGATACGCACGGAATTTTATTATTTTAACAAACATTTATTAAATCTACTTTTATTATTTTAATAAAAAGTAGATTCGAAGTTGAGAAATCTTTGAGAATTTTAGTCAAAGAGTGTGCCGATAAAGCAATTTAGAAAATTGACCTAAAGTCGTCTCTCTTTCTTACAAACTACTTCTCGTCGCTGGTACAATTTATTGTAAATGAAAATGTTCGTCCGTTTGAAGAAGAACGATTCGTTTTGAAAAGAAACGATCCATCGCTGTACGCTCGATATATCCGAGCATTTAGAAAAATAAACGTGAAACGAGAAAGAAAGGAAGAGATTTCGTAATTCAGTGTCGCATGCTCTCTCTCTCTCTCTCTATTCTCTTCCAATATTTTTCCCATCCTTTTTGGGAACGTGAACGTGACCCTTTCCAACCCTATTAACTGACTATCCTGAACGTGTTACGTATGTACGAGGGCAAAGGTCGCCTTCGTGTAGTTCAGTCCTGATTTAGTTTCCTACCGAAAAAGACAAATTGCTACGTATCGAATAACGTTACGACATATTGACATCATTATTTGACACTTCAATCTGCATTGTATCTTCTTACATTATTGGCATACTCAAACGTGGCTAAATATTTCAAGACAAAATTATATAACAATTTCGTACGTATCACTGGCGCGATGCTTTCTCGTCACTTAGTCTCTCTCTCTCTCTCTCTCCCTGTCTGAATAATTTTTAGCGGCAGGTCACGACTGCAAAGTGGTCTGGTTAAATGCGCACCGTAATCTACTAGCGGAATCTCGGATTTAAATTAGAAACGTAATGCAATACGAAACGTTTCGGGACGAAACCGCCGGTTTTCTAATGGAAACCGGTGCGCCCCTTAAGGCGCACAAACCAATTTTCCACAATTTCCCGCGAATCATAATTTCTCAGATATTTATTTCATTCCAGACACGTTGATCGATCGTTCCAATTTTCTCGCAATTTTAACACTGGAGCAAAAACCAAAGTGATTTCTATGGAAATTTTATGTACTTCATTAACAGACATTAGAGTGATTTTTTTAATCAATATATATTAATAGAAGCTTGCGTTCTTTATTATTAACTTTTATTAATTTTTTCTTGTGCCTCGCACTTTAATTTCTTTGCTAAAAATATTCCCACTTTAATCGTCTTGGTAGTTCTAGTGTTAAAGATACTAGAGTGATTTTTTAATCAAATATATTAATAGAAGCTTGCGTTCTTTATTGTATTATTAATTTTTATTAACTTTCTCTTGTGCCTAATCGCACTTTAATTTCTTTGCTAAAAATATTCCCACTTTAGTCGTCTTGGTAGTTCTAGTGTTAAAGATACTAGAGTGATTTTTTAATCAAATACATTAATAGAAGCTTGCGTTCTTTATTGTATTATCAACTTTTATTAATTTTTTCTTGTGACTCGCACTTTAATTTCTTTGCTAAAAATATTACCACTTTAGTCGTCTCGGTAAGTCTAGTGTTAAAAATCTGTTATATTTAAGCCTCGAATATTAATCAAGTCGCTTTGTATTCAATTATCGTCTTCCCTACCCGAGTCTCATATGAATAACATTTTGAATTAATTAAAATTTAGATTTAATCCCAAGCATATGAAACGAATGAGAAGATACTGCTTCAGTCGTCCTGAATATATTAATAGCAACAGTTCATGTACAAGTCACCTAGTCTGAACTGATTAAATTTTAGTTAATCTTTCGAATGACATCAACCATGTACTTTAACTATCGTCCTCGCTTGAATATTCGTTCAAGTTAGTCAAATGATTTAAATTCAATTTTCTCGGAATTATTTTTTCACGGCCGTGCACACGTTTAGTTTCAACTCGTTTGTATTGCAGTAGTTCACTAATTTCATTAACGTGTTGTATCGCGTAACACCAAGCTTGAATACCCTTTCAAGTTTCAAGCGAACGTACGAAGTACGGCCAGCAATTTTAGATTAGCCGCAGTGTTAAGTTAAGCTCCACTTTGCGTTCATGCAAGTTCAGTGGACTTGATTAACTCTTCACGGTCCAAATTTTCATAAATTTTCACAGACAGGCGAAGCAAATAGCAATCCATCAGGAATTTGTTTCAAAGTAACAGTACTGTTTCATAACATTAAAAAAAAAGAAGAACAAAATATTAAGGGAGAATTTTTTTGATACGAATTAGCCAGAATTTCTCTCCTTTGTTTTTTCCCATCTAGAGCCTCTGAATAATTTCTTTTATTGAATTATAGCTAACTTAAGCAACCGTGAACAGTACTTACAACAGGTAATTGAATTTGTTGCGAGACGACGGCGTACAATTTTATTTGTTTCTGGATTCGTCGATTCTCTTTTGCTTGGATCTTGGAAAAACTTTTGTTCCGCGATACAATCGATACTCGTTCGTTATCGAAGTTCTCTTATTTAAGTTTTTAAATTATATCCAGAGAAGTTACAATCGAATTACAATCATGGAAATTCATTAATTCCGACGAAATGTGAAATGAACCTCAACGGAAGGACGTTATTATGAAAGAAAGTTTCAATAGACGTTCTATTTACCGACGACAAGATTTCAATTTGCATTTATGATGAAACTTTCAAAGTTATTACACTTGTCTTTGTTTGCGAGCAGTGTATCTATCTTGCTTTTGTTCGGCTTTTAATTTTGAAAGAGCACGTTCATCCTCGAATCTAACTTCAATTTGTTCCACGGGAATTTTATCGTCTCCGCAAAAAAGAAAAAAAAAATTAGCGAATTAACGAAATTACTATGTGAAACACGTAGGTATCTTTGTAGTAGACAATACTGCACAGACTTGGAGATCCTTCAAGGTCAGTCCTCTGATTTGTAATATGAAATATTATAACACAAGGTAATACTGGAATATTTTTAATCCAACTTTTATGTGCCGATTCATTTCATTTGACACAATATTAAATATTATATAATACAAGGTACAGAAGTATTTTTAATCCAACTCTATGCGTCAATTCAATTCATTTAGTCCAATTTTCATGTGTTCAAATTCATTTCATATTTAATGGACGAAAGATTCATTTATAACCATCCAATATCGATTATAGAATTTCCATGGAGCGCGCGAATATTTCAGCGCGAAAGTTCCTAAATTAAAATTGTTTCGCAAAACGTGTATAGGCTGACGATTTTCGAACTATTTCGAAAATTTCGCGCAACATGTTAGATTATTTCTCTCGGCGATACTAACAAGCGGGGAGGTCCTTGAGATTTTTACTGGTCCCCTGTCCTTCCGGAATGTTTCGCTCGTGCCAGGATCGCGTGACGATTAAATTGAATTTCACACTAGAAGCTGCTCCTACGGGAATTCCACTTCCACCGTTTCCGTTCAAGGAGATCTGCTCTTCTGTCAACTCCCTTTCGTTTCAATCGTGCCGAAATTTTTTTATTATATATTTCTATAATTTTTTATTATATGTTTTACTATATATTATACATTAGAAATTTTTCAATTATATATATTTTTTGTTATATATTTATTATATATTTTTTTTATTATATATTTCACGAGTTGCCACGAGTATCTCCCTATAGATAAATACCACGATGCCTAATCTTACAATACAAACACAGTCCTTTGTTCCGACTTTTGTCAATCTTAATTACGAGAAATTGAAATTACTTCAAAGGCTTGAGAAAAGAAATAATACTTTTATCGTGTCGATCCATTTCATTTAATTCAATATTAAATATTACATAATATAAGGTGCAAGAGTATTTTTAACTAGTATTGTGTCAACTCGTTTCATTTAATCCAACTTTTGTGTTTAATTCAATATTATATAATATAATATTATAAATATATTATAATATTATTATATTATTATATATATAAATATTACATAATATAAGATACACAGAAATATTTTTAATCCAACTCTATGCGTCAATTCGTTTCATTTAATCCAACTTTTGTGGAAAAAGAATTCAGGCTGATTATACGCAGTAATGAAAAAAAAGATCGTTTTAAACAAAGTGTTAAATTTGCCACGAAGTTGCACCTTCTTCGAGTACAGCCACGCGATATAATCGAAATAAGTCATTGTCGTTTATCAACTTTCACGCGTTATTACTTTTAATGGGTTGTTGTTTCACTGCTTACCTCTTAATGGATTGTTATTTTACCGCCAGCTTCGAATAATGTAATATCCCTAAACTCTATTTTCTTATTATATACTATATATTATTTATATTATTTTATTATTATATTATAATATATTACAATAATATATATATATATCATAAACACTTCTGGAGAGTGTATATTATATTATATATATAAGTAATATATTATATATTACAATATATCATATATTATTAATATATTTTATTAATATATTATATATATTATTTTATACCATTTTAACAAAGTTACGAATTTACCTCGCAACAGAGGATTCTCGACTTCGGTCTGCCCCAGTTAGTTAATTTTAATTCCTCTCCAACGATAACTCAAAACACGCTCGCCAGTATATAATCGAAACACTCAGCAGGCCACTCCTATTTCGCAAAGTATTTCGCTAGGTGAAAATAAAAAATGGTGGCTAGACGAGACTCGGTCGGGAACTGGCGGACATTATTTGCAAATTTCATGCCTTAACACGACATCCGAGCCAAAAAGTAGCTGGTGGTAGCCAGTGGAAACTGCATCGCTGAATTTTAAACAACCTGGCCAGAAGTAATTTTACGCGGTACAAGCGTAATTTTTGCGATGCAATTATTCAGTTCTCGTGGACGCGGTCGCTTTAAATTCCAAACAAATTCGTCTGTTTCCGTATGCATCGCCCGCGTGCAACGCAACCGAACTGCAATCAGTTTAAATAAATTACGCAACGCTTAATCTATCTCCGCATCAGTTAGTTTTCAATCTGAGTTTCTCTCACTCTTCAGAAGTGTTTTTTTCTTTTTACAGCGAAATTCTATTTTGCAACAAAATTGCAGTGTGATTCAGTAAACGGTATCACGTCGAGCCATTACGTCGAAAAGCGAATGACATTCATGAATCATTGAAACGTTCTTACGTCCTGATTCGATGACATTACTCGAAGGACATTACGCGAGCGCTCGTTAAAGAAAATCTCGAACGCTTCCTTTCTGATCGAGGAGATCGTTCTTGAGTCTTTTTTCTTTTTTTTTTTTTTTTCTTCTTTGACATCGTTCGTCTCGTAGAATGGTAATAGAAAATCACGGGGATATTCCGAAGCCGTGAGATCATCGAACGGTTTATCACCCGCGGCCGAGACTTCGAGAAACGCTTCATCACGTCGATAAAAATCGTCGATCGCGTCCGAGATTCGCGCAAAGTCGTTTATAAAACACGAGTTGGAACTCGAGGCGAGATAAAGGAAAAGAGAGAAGGGAAATCCAATTTTGAATAAACTATAGCCTCTCCTCTATGAGAGATGGAACAGTTTTCAGAAATTTCACCACGCGGTGGTAAATCACTTATCACACATAGATAAGTATATTTGACGTTTTCGTATTCGACGAACGGTATGTTTCGAATAACGTGTATATATCTTGCACGGTATCGACGTTTTCTGGGGAACACGAGTATAAAGGCCATGTTGTGAGAGATAAATATTTGTTTGAAAGTTGGATTCTGGTTGGCTGACAACGATATGAAGATACGTACGTGGCCGCATTGCATGTTCATTTTCTTTTCTTTTCTTTTCTTTCTTTTCTTTCTTTTTTTTGTAACATGAGCAGAAAACGTGTTTCACGGCGCGGAAAATGCAATTTGCTCTACTCATAATTGTTCACTTAAATCTGGCCTACGTTTCGTGCCAAATAACAAAGTTTAAAGTAACGCGAAAAAATGATACAGTTTATTATCTATTTACTAAATAATCAAAGACAGTTAACGAAACTATGTCGATGAAAAAAGAAAATGAGAAATGACGTGTGTACTTTCCAGCATAAAAGTTTTCAACATCAACTTCGATTTATTATCCTTCGGCTTAACAGTGTTCGGCGAGGGAGCAGTCAAGTCGTAAAAACTGAGTTAACACGTGTATCGATACGATTCAATTACGCCCAAATTACAGTTATAAATATTATGTTATTCTACGTTAGGTACGCTATCGTATTTTCTTTCATTATATTTCATTACTAAGGTTCAAATTTTTTTTAAAAAAGTCGCACGTACATATATATTATATTTGTGATCATCATCAGACAAATAAGATTCTCAGACGATTATGCGACACTAGCGATGCATTATAATACGGTCTCTGTTTATGTCGAATAGATAAAAAATATTATGCTATCCATAAAGGTACCATAAGGGTAATGTGCTTTTTTTCAAATTTAATAAACATTGCCATCTAGCGACAATAATTAAAAAAAAAAATAATTTAAATAAAATAAAATGTACAGTATCAAAAAACGATATTACTTATGGATACTTCTATTATATTGTAATTACAACTGCTCAGAATATATTGTAATATATTGGTATAAGTTGCTCAAAATTTAATATTTATTATTTTTATTATACATTTTCGCACGCATTTCTCGCGCATATTTGCATAGTTTTTGTGCTTCGAGTTTTTCCTTCAACGGTTGTTTTTTCCATGTAAAACCCACTATCATCTCCCGCTTTGACCCCGTATCACACTCGAGAAATTAATCAGGGTGGTAGTGACACGTGAACGGGATGAATAGCAGCTATCAGATGAAACCCTCGACTGGGCAATAGCCTTTGTCCATTCTATTTACACTCCACAATTTCACGAAAGCAACTCGAAATAAAATCATTCGATGAAATGAAACGGAGATATCGAATGATCAGAAATCACACGACATATTCCGAATACGTCGAAGTGAACATTCGCAAACACTATCACTATCCAAGAGAGAGATATTTTATTTTTTCAAATATTTCGAAAATTTCAACAATTCCACGGATACAAAGGAATTTGATATATATATATCATTCCGATATACCATTCTCTCGCGTTATATCATTCATCGGAGACAAACACGTTTGAAACACGCATTCCACGAGTTTATTCGTTTCGTTGTTTCTAGAATTTCCATGAAATTCCATGAATTTCACTGGCAATTTAATGGCGATGGGTGAAGCGATCGGCGAATCGGGTACGCGAGAAAGAAAGCCATTACGATCGGCGCGTTATTCACAATGATTATTAATCGCACGCGATCCAGGCACCGCCCAGTTTGCAACGAAGTGTTTTGCACGAAGTTTGGCAAATTCAGCGGAAGGATTTTACGCGGAGTTCGTTATGGTCTTGTGTCATTACCATTAGGGCAAGACAGGCAGACGATTCACGATCGTAATACCACGCGAAATTTACGGGCTCGAGATAATGGAGTGGTTGCTTTTAATGGCCTATAATTCCTAACAAAATCGATGAGGCCAACAACTTCCAGACGCCTCGTCGTGTCATGATACAACGTCGAAGGAACAAGAGTCATACGCTACAGTAAGGTTAAAGTCGAACGGCCATTACAACCCTCGGAGAAATAATCGATGATGTTGCCTGTTACACCCAACAATGATTAGAAACATTTTTTTTCATTGATTATTCGTTATTAAGATTCGCAAGTTCAGCCGTGGTGTAAGTAATTGTGTATTTATTTCTGATATGAAGATTATATTAAGATCACAAGATAATATACGAACGATATTGCACACGAGACTAATATTATTAACCTCTTGATCGCCGCATTTTTTTTTAAGGACCACGCCGCGTATTTTTAATTTTGAGGAAAATGTACTTTCACTGATAAATAAATAATTTAGATATTTTTTACTTACATAATTGGCGAGCCACAATCAATTAAGACATAATTTGCACAAGAAAAAAAAAGAAACACTTGATTTTCACTAGGGTTGCCACACAATAGATCAAATACTAAATATTAAGAAAATTAAAAAAATTATATGCACGTTTGCTAAATTTGAAATGTTACAAATTTATAGTCTAAAAAATACACACACACATATATATATATATATATATATATACACAATGAAACTAATATTTATTATATGGTGTGGTATGCTTTGAAGTAAATAGTTGGGCAGAGTGGAATTTTACAGTTCTCGCACGCGAAGTTTGTTTCTTATCTTTTTTTTCGAATAAATCCAAAATCAAGAAAGAGTATATATATTTTTCGATTTCTTTAGTGATAGAAAATGATTCTACATGTCACTGTTAAGAAATCGAAATTAATTTCGCTTTTATTTAGGGTATAGAGATTGCGCACGGCGTAATCAAGAGGTTAATTGGTAAATTCTTTCAGAATCCAGAGTATCCCTGGATATTTCGGATACTTTCACATCGGAAATTTATACAATAGTCGAATAATCGTTGAATTTATTTTCTAGAATATGAATTCTGTTCTAATTTAAGAAGATTCCATCTTCCTCGGCGAAAGTTCGATAAAAAAGTCATTTTCCTTTTAATGTAGCTTGCACAGCCTAGTTCGAAAACTGCCACCTTGTTTAATAACGTCGGAAACTTCGAATCGAAACCGCGCCCCTCCAAACTTCTCCTTTCGATCCTTTAAAAATAAGTTTCGTTTATCACTCGGTTCTTTTCTTAACTTATGTGTTACATGATATAGTAATATTATCATCTAATTTAGCATTATCGGCAGTGAAGTGCATTGATTAGTAGCATCCGACGATAGCTATTAATTTTCATTTACGTGTCTAACGGTATAAAAATACCATTCACGTAACGTGGAAATCTTATCTTATGCAAACAGATGTGTTTATTATATCATTTGTTCTAGAACTGTCTCGAAAGAACATAGCAATTTCTTCTGAAAAAAATTGTGTTTTCATAAAACGAATGGGCCACTAGAGCTTCGTTAAGAATGTGTTTATTTTATTAAATTATTTTACAAACTGTTGTTTACTATCTTAAAGAGAACAGAGTCATTCCTGTGTCAGTTCGATCTTTAAGCTTTTTTGATAATAGTCTATTATAAAATATCCTTTGTCCTTATACATAACAGTCATCCTAACATAAATCTTATTTCGATGTTCCGTGAGGATGAATGTACGAAGAAAACATAACTCACTATAAAATCTTCAAATGTGAATACTTCTATATAATATGAAGCACCGAAATAAATAAATGAAAATTGTGCGATAATATCATCAGTAATGCCACGTTTTCGTTGTTCGCTTATTTAGGCTTTTGTTCTTTGAAATAAGTTTCGTTTACGATATCACTCAGTTCCTTTCTTAATTTATGTGTCACATGATATAGTAATATTATCATCTAATCTAGCATTATCGGCAGTGAAGTGCAATGATTAGTAGCTTCCGACGATCGCTATTAATTTTCATTTACGTGACTAACGATTCGATATAAAAATACCATTCACGTAATATCGAATGGACCGACAGTTAATTGACTCAAGTGACTAACTTGAATCAAAATTTTTCTCTTTTAATATCGCGAATCTTTTGCAGTGGAAATCTTATCTTATGCAAACAGATGTGTTTATTATATCATTTGTTCTAGAACTGTCTCGATAGAACATAACAATTTCTTCTGAAAAAAATTGTGTTTTCATAAAACGAATGGGCCACTAGAGCTTCGTTAAAAATGTGTTTCTTTTATTAAATTATTTTACAAACTGTTGTTTACTATCTTAAAGAGAACAGAGTCATTCCTGTATCAGTTCGATCTTTAAGCCCTTTTGATAATAGTTTATTATCAAATATCCTTTGTCCTTATACGTAACATCAAATCATATTTCGATGTCCCGTGAGGATGAATATACGAAGAGAGCATAACTTACTAATAAATCCTCAAATGTGAATACTTCTATATAATATGAAGCACGCAAATAAATAAATGAAAATTGTGCGATAATATCATCAGTAATGCCACGTTCTCGTTGTTCGCTTATTTAGGCTTTCGTTCCTTTAAAAATCAGTTTCGTTTACCATATCACTCGGTTCCTTTCTTAACTTGATAAGGATATTTTCGCCAAACACTAGAATACTTAATTAAAAAAAAATATATATATAATATTCTTTCTTAAATTATAATAATATTCTTTCTAATCCTTAATCTTATAAAGAAAAATAAGGGAAAATGATAGAAATACACCGTAGTAAAAATATGCGTGACAAATGGGACCGTATTTGAAGGAATAAAGTTATACGTCCTAATAAAGATAAGAGTTATCCCGCGTTATTCTTACAGAGAGAAAAGAGGGTGCTTTCCCCTGGATCGAGGGAACGTACAGTGGAACAGATCGATGCCTCTGGCGCCTGTCGCAGACTCCGCAGTCTGTATCCCTCTGTACAATCCCCTAACTGTTTTAACAACGTATTCACTGGCACGGATATACTAATATCAGTGCGCAGACAGCAGACTGTATGGTTATATCCTCAATGAGAAATTCTGTCCTTCCGAGCAATTGATCATGTATGTATTCCTCGAATTAATGGAGAGATCGAGGAATTTCCTATGGAGAAGGAAAAAGAAATGAAAGTTTGATTATTCGATCGTATAAAAAATTGGATATTGGACTGACTGTTGAGAGAGTGTCATTCGTGTTCCCCTCGAACGCGATTTGCTTTTCACTGTTCGTTTTCAATTTATAATAACTTTGAGATTGAATAGAGTGAAAAGGAGAGAGAATATATTCCCTGCGCGTACTCGAAAGAAAATATTCTTGTTTCAATCGACCAACAATTGAATATTGGATTGGTAGGGCGATGATAAGTTGTGTCATCCTTTTACAAGGTTGGCAATGGAAGAAAGAAACAATAGATTCGGAACTTTTATTCGATCCGTTCAAAATTTCATATTAGATCGGCGGAGAGGGTTTAAATCGTTTTTTCCCTTTTTACTTCCGAGTTTTTTTAATAACGTCGGAAATGGGAAAAAGGAAGAAGTCAATACGCTTGCACGCGTTCTAAAGAAAATCACCGTGAAAAAAAGCGAGGGAAAGTTTTTTTCAGGAATTGCGCGTGAACGTCAGAATGAGCGAGTGACAGAAATAATAGCGTGCGAAAAATTTATAGAGAGATATTTTTCACTCGTTACGTGTAAATTTTAAATACAACATAGGTATCCACAAGTAATGTCGTTTAATTTTTGATACTGTACAAAATTTTATTTTATTTAATTTATTTTTTTTTTAATTATTGTCACTAGATGGCAATGTTTATTAAATTTGAAAAAAAAAGAAACGACATTACTTATGAAATCGAACTCGAGGTATTCATCCAATTCTCTTCAGCTCCGTTTTTCTTTGTGTCAAGTATATTATTTCATTGGTCTACCTAAATGTGAAAATACAGCTAAGTTATAAACAATTCCATATACACATAAAATAATTCCGATTCGAAAGAACAAGCCATAACATTTTCATCCGGAAAAATATTAATTCTTAAAAATTGAAATCAGGAATCACGGATAATGTTAATTGGTAAGCAAATCCATAGTGCAAATAATAATTATGCAAAAGTAAATTTGTTCCGCGAATTTGTACATGCATTTGAAATTACTCGTAAATGGGGTCGGATTAACAACATAAATTCACTGATGCTCGTTTATGTACGCGCTTGTATTACGTGACACAGCCGATTATTTTCATTTAAATTCACAAGATACAAAGCACCAATTGAATTACTATTTAATTTAATTGTCAACATCAGCGAAAACTTTAATAGAAAGCGAACGAAGAAAATGCTTCGGCCGAAGAAACTACGGCACTATTTGCTAAACGAAATTGGAGAGAAAAGTTTGCGTACTTCAAAAGCTTCATCAGCCTCAGAGAAATCGATGTGCGGAGAATTTTAATGGGATAAGAAACAAACATTTTTCATTTCGAATCAGCTTTGTTTCTTTAAATCATTTCTTCAACGCAAGGCTACGATAATTTGGGTTAGATTTAATCCTCTATTGCATTCCGTTCCCAATTGGGGACTTAAATGTTCAAACGTTCTATAGTAAATTAAGTAGACAATTTATTGGTACTTGTTCGCCAATTTGTCAAACATTTTCTAATAAAATTTTATTATTTATTTCATGACCACACTCATTTTTAAGTAGACTAACAGCCATATATATTTTCAACTCGTCGTAAAAATTCATGCAATAGAGGGTTAAGTTGAGAGTTATTTCACTTCAATGAGAAAAAACGATCACTTGGTGACTCGTGCTTATTAAAATATCTACCATCATTATATATATAAACGTAATATACGTGGCATTTCGTGTTTAGTATAATTATGCACATGATTGCGTTTATCATATATTAATGATATCAGTCTTCTGCGAAACATTTATTTTCACGTTGAAACTCATTTTTTCAATGCAACGTAAATCAAAAGCCGGCGTCAAAGATCTAGTTGGCAAACGTTTTCGACGAAACAGACGCCAATATACGAATTTGCTGCTGTAACGAAGCATTCTTCGTGTGTCACAGATATCGTTCGAGAAATCTGTGGCACTTAATCTAGTCAAACGTTAGAAATTCAAGGTACACAAATGCCGCAGATGCTAAAGTCGCAAATCGGAAATTGCAAAATTACGAACGCGCTGCGAAAATTGTTTGCTCTATGCGTTAAGAAAAAAAGGAGAAAAGAACAATCTTCAATTTCGCTGTTTTTCCACCAGTCCGAAAAATTGATTCAAATTGATTCAAACGCTTTCGAGAATAAAAAAAAAGAAAAAAGAAAAAAAAACGATAATTCGATGGTTGAACCGACAAGTATTGACACAAATAAACGTCACAGTTTAATGTCGACGTGTCGTTTGCAAATAAAAGCAGCGTCGAAAAAAAAGAAAATAGAAAGTTCCAGGAAATTTCGAAACCAAATTCACCAGATTTCGTCGCTCTCATCACGATTACTCTGCAAGTGAGTGATCGCAAGGGTTTTTGTTGCTGGCATAATCAACGCTTGTGAGGAGTGCACGGAGCAGAGCATTCCTCTTTCACGTGGACCGTTTCTTCCGTTATAAAACGGTTCACTTGACATCATTTCTCGGCGCGGGAACGATGTTACTCCATCCGAAAGAGTAAAGTGCTAACTAACTGAATTTTAGGAACCGTTGGGATCGAGTCACTCGTCGTCGAAACGTGTCCTCGAATTTAATCGCTTCAAGAAGCTTCTCTTGCGCTCCCGTAGCCCTCGGTTTAACCGCGTCGCGATAATTAACGAGGCGAATAGAAACGAATGGATCATTTACGGAGTAAATATTGAAATGATTGTTAATTCTCAATTGATATGCTCGAGCCAGAAGTGAAGTTTATTAGGTGCTGTTAATGATAAAGAAAGTAGGTGTTTATATTTATCATTCGCAGAATATTCATAGGACAATCTGGGTGAAATTTGCATGACAATGTTATGAATAATTATGATAATAATTGTGAAATTTTCAACGAGCAACTTCGAGCGCATTTATGAAAATTTATTCCACGAGATTAATAAAATAATAATTAATAAAAAATTTTGTAATTGTAAACTCAGTAACGTATACGCATATATGAAAAACAGTATGATCTTTTCTGTAAAACGGTCGAATAAACAGTTAATTCGTGAAACTATACGCTTTGCTATAAATCACTTTTATCATTTTCATAATTGCTTAAAATTCTTGAAGGAAGATTAGTGGTACCAAACTTTTTGTTTGCGTTATGATTTCTCCTCGATTTTTTCAAAAATAACATTTTTCAGGGAAATACACGAGAAATAAAAGGAACTGAACCTTCCAATGCGACAATGGGATTGTGAATTTTTTAATCTCCCATTAAAATCGGTTCTCTTCGTTTTACAAATGAAGAGTTTGTGTTTCATTACAAATGACACGACCTATCGTTATTTTGCTGAATAATATTGCATCGCGTTGCCCTGTTTTATGGAGCAACAGATAAGAGTTACTGTTTCGCTCCAAACATAACGATTAGCTTATCCTCGATGCCCACGCGAATATCTGAAAAAAGGATCTTTCACTGAACACGTTCCCTTATATAATCCCGTTGAAATTCAATCAAAACTTTACAGAACTTTTATTCGCGAACGGCGAATCAAGAAACGAGTCACATGCTGCGTGACTTACTATCTCGTAATGAAACGAAACGGACTTGATCAATTAGGCCATTATTTCTGGATCGGTAACATTCTTTAAATTACCAAACGATAATAAAAGAGAAACTACAGGAAAACCAAGGGCCTCTTGAATAACCGAACTTTTTATTGCTGGTGAAATTTTACCAGCGCTAATTATTTCTCTTGCACGATAGTAACAGATTAGCTAAGCAATTGTAAAAAGTTTCTCTTGCAACAGGCTTCTGTAATTTTGTTAAAAATATCCTAGATATGAAAATTCAATGATATGTCAATTAATAAGTCGATATTAAAGATGTTATACTTAAATCTTTCATTACTTTTAATTCGAGAGGAAGAGCAATTAAATTCTATCGCAAAAATCTAAATTTATCTAAATCTATTAAAAAAATCTTTGTAAATTGAATTTACTTATCATTTTATTGAAACGCTAAGAATTTCTACAGTCGATCAACATTCACGTTCCAGTATCGGTAGCGCTCAATCAGATTCGTCACGTTCCAAAACGTTTACGCGTAAACGTGAATCAACAAATTTATTCAAATCTAGGTTAGAGTAATGACTGATGATTGTTTTTCGCTTCTTTTAATCGTCATACCAATGTTCATCTTTCTTCGAGTAATGGAACAGTGATTTGTACGATTCGTCACACAGGAAAACAATTTGCCCACTTCTTTGATGACGACAAACGTTCGAGATGATCGATGAAAAACATTGACTAAAGTCTGATAACACTAGGTCTTCCACTCTGAACTGTCGTTCAATGAATTCTTATTAATCTTCCGATGTGAAAGGAAAACAGAGGAACTTTTCTCGGAATTTTTTTATCCGAGCCTTAGTTTACAAGAACGAATTTAACCCATTGACTGCCAACTACGAGATATCTCGTAGTAAGCGTATGTACCAAAACTGTCGACTACGGAATATCTCGTAGTTTGCACTACAAGTTTAGATTGATTACAATTGGTATAAAAGAAAATGTCTTTGTTTATTACAATTTTCATTGAAAAAAAAAAAACACCGCGTGATATCTCGTAAGCGGCGGACAGCACAGGAATTGTAGATACGAGGATCGGTAAATAATAAAGTCACCGTACTACAAAAGGAAATTTTTATAATTTAATTTAATGTTTACATGATACAGAATTTAATAGATTAATTACTACTGACGACAGATGACTAATGACTATTAATTTCTTATTTATATATTATCGGTAATTTGTTTGTAACTTAGTAACTAATAATTTGTTGTTATCTCCATGGTAATTTTTGTAAGACTGAATAGATGACAAGCTACGACGAGTTATCTCGTAGTGTTTTTCTTTTTTCAATAAAAAATTCAAAAAAAAATTACTGTAAATGCCATTTCAATGCTAAATCTGTAACTTAGTATTATTATATTTTGGAAAATTTCGTGTTTTCTTTAAAATAAAATTTTGGCTCCCAGGGCAAGACGTTCTAGATTTGTCTGGCAGTCAATGGGTTAACTGTGCCAGTATTTAAATGCACGCGCATAATCGATTTTCTTGACGACCAATAAGAAAATTGCACATCTCATATTTCTCAGTTACTTTTCTGCATCTTTAACGTTCCTAATTGCTCGTATCTAAGAAACTCGGTATAATATTAATCAAAGTGTAAGTATCAATTTACTTTCTCGTTATTTTTACTTTCAACGACGTAATCTACAAATAAAGAGTGTATAGTCAATGAATACGAAATGGAGGTTCGGGAGAATAATAGATAGAAACTTCGCTTAATATACGGCGAACAACGGAGGTGATAGATTGCATTGATACAGGCTTGATGAAGGAACAAATTCGTAATCAAGGTCCCAGTCGAGCACACGGAGAGAAATCTTTTTTTATCCTGCTTTTTTTTTTTTCAGTAAACCTTCTTTTCAGCAAATGCGCTCGTTTTTCGGGTGAATGGTAGCCAGAGTATTGCATGATCGTATCGGGGCCGTTGATAGAAGGTTTTCCCAATAATTCGAAGAGGCAAAGGCAAAGGTGAGCTACATCGACTGACGAATCACGCGTCACGCTGGATAAAGCGAACGCATCGTACTGCGGGATGCTTGCAGTTTGTAGGGATAAATTAGGGTATCGTGTCTCGGCGAATATGTTCCAACGGGAATGCATTTGCACGGCGCGGTATGTCGCGACCCACAGATCCGCGACGAGAATATCCTTCGTTCGTCGACTCGGTACAAATGTCACACGTGTGTCGTTTGACGCGTCACTGACATTTATACTGATAATTTTCGGGGTGATTTCCGAAAAATTTCGGAATAATATTTCATTCGTCGTATCACGGATAAACCGAAAACACGATAGGCTACGATTTGTTGGTTTTCTAAATTTATTATACGAAATTTTATTCTAAGCGTATTATACGCTTTATATTTTACAAGCTTTCGGAGACTCAACCAATATTGTGACATAATTACCAACCAATGTTATGATTATTCTTGCAAGTCTTGGACGTGATTTACGGCCAAGATATTCTGAACCGTGGCAGAGATTTACAGTTAATCATTATGACGAATTCACGGCGTCACACTATGCGTATTATGTAGCTACGACACGCATTCTAGTACTATAACAATTCCTTTGATATCGTTCAAGTTGCGCACGACTTAATGCGATCAAGAATCCGATGTAGATTACGGAATTTACATTAACCTGATAGGATGAGAAAATGAAATTACGGAACGTCTAAGCGATCGCTTTCTCATGTCTTACATGATATAGTAATATTATCATCTAATCTAGTATTATCGGGTCATCTAATAGCATTAGCGGCAGTGAAGTGCATCGATCAGTAACTTCTGACGATCGCTATTAATTTTTATTTACGTGACTAACGATATAAAAATACTATTCACGTAATACCGGATGGACCGACAGTTAATTGACTCAAGTGACTAACTTGAATCAAAATTTTTCTCTTTTAATATCGCAAATCTTTTGCAGTGGAAATCTTATCTTATGCAAACAGATGTGTTTATTATATCATTTGTTCTAGAACTGTCACGGAAGAACATAACAATTTCTTCTGAAAAAAATTGTGTTTTTATAAAACGAATAAGCCACTAAAGCTTCGTTAAGAATGTGTTTCTTTTATTAAATTATTTTACAAACTGCTGTTTACTATCTTAAAGAGAACACAGTCATTCCCGTATTAGTTCGATCTTTAAGCCCTTTTGATAATAGTCTATTATCAAATATTCTTTGTCATCCTAATATAAATCTTATTTCGATGTTTCGTGAATACTTTTATATAATATGAAGCACACAAATAAATAAATGAAAATGTGCGATAATATCATCAGTAATGCCACGTTCTCGTTGTTCAATTTCCAAAAGATAAAATTATTCGATTCGCGGAGTGCAAGCATTTCCCAATCATGTGAATAAAAGAAAACTCCACGAGGGTGTGGTTCTCCGATTCTTTCAGAAAAAGGAAATGGAAACGCAGAATTTTCATTTAAAAATTCGAAATAACTATAATACAAAATATCATAACATGAAATCGTATTCAATGAGGTGTTAAGTTCAATTATACATTCTAACCATTACGCCCGAAATTTTGCCCCTCGTTTTCAAAGCTGTAAGAGCAGATATTGTCCATCGTGACAGTGTATATCATACATCCTTATCACCAGGATGCAATACTTATCCGAGTAACCCGCGAACAACGTTCGAAGGAAACTGATTTTCCGTTTTCGACGTCAGTCAGTCGTCGACAGCCTGATGAGATATTCAATTGCGTCTCTAACGAACGGATGAAATTTGCAACGGAGAGTTTACGCGACGAAATTCGACAACGAAACGTCGTTTCAGTGCAACGAACATGGCGCGACACCGCGAACGCAGCCGGCAATTAGCATTGGTTATAATAGCAATTAATGCCGGCGTACTGCAGACGCAACCTGCGCAAGAACATGGCGCGTGGACTATGTGGACTTATCGGTCCTTATCGGTTCTTCGAATAATTCGTCGCAGACGTACTCGCGACGAGAATAATAAAAAAATTCCAAATCGTGATATGGATTCATCGCTCAGTGTCTAAATTTAGCGTCAACGACAGTCGAAACGTAATGTAATCGTAAACAGCTGGAGGGAGCGCGTTACACGTGCTGCATGCGTCACATTTTACTCCGAAATATTATCGCGCGATAGTGACACATTCATATTACGAGCGAAACGAGAAGTTTAGAAATAGAAGATTTTTAAGATTTGCACATTGAAAACAATAGCGATTCCAATGCTAGAATTTAGAACCGATGACTAAAAAAGAGTAAATTCGTATACGTGGATGTATGTAACGTGTTGTATGTAACATGTATAAGAAGCACGTAAAGTGTAAAATACAAGGAAAAGTAGTGCATAAGGAAAAATAAAAATCATAGAAACCGCCCAAAAAAAAAAATGGAAAACATATTTCATCGTATTTCGATGTATAAAATTCCCATGAAAAGATAAAAAGTGCTCGTTTCAAGCATTCTGGTAGTTCTAGCATTAAAAATGGCACAGCGGATCCTTCGTCCCACATGGTATCCATATTTGATTAGAACACTAGGGGATACATTATATTTACGTATGCGTTGCGAGTAGTACCGGTGGAATTTTTCAGGAACGATTTAACTCGTGCCTGGTGCTAGAACGAGCAGCTTCAGCCGCTAATGTATATTTCAAGGCCTGTTGCTCGTGTATCATTGAAAAGTGCGCAAATTATTTGTAATATAAAAAAGTATATCACTTTAAAACGTAACGTCAGTTGCAAAAACATTGCTTTCGATTGAGAAAGAAAATTAGTAAATTTTTGACAGAACGTATATAGTACAATGTGTCGACGAATCGTTCTAATACGTATTGCACTATATATATATGTACGTATGTAGAGCTGGCACATAGGAATAATGTATGTCAACACTCACGTTCCGGTAGCTTTTTGTTGTGATCAGGGTGGAGGAAACACTCAGCACGCGGGACACCTCATACCATTTGACGACGCACAGAGCGCGGCAGCATACCGTAGCCATCCTTTCCTTACGTTTCCCCCCGCGAAAAACGGAGCACCACGCGAACCAATAACTCGAAGCTGTTCTTTTTCACGAGTCACTTAACACCAAACACTGAGAACACGAGCAACCGACGACTTCGAACGACCATCTACGACGATCGGGCGGCATCGCTTGCCGGTTCGTCCCTGCGGCCTGAGACCCCGACCTTGCGGCGGCCAATAGCGTGACATGCGCGAAACGCGCCTTGTCGTTTACCATTGGTTTGCTAACGTCCGACCAATCGCTGCTCCGTGTATTCATCCGCGCGGCATATATTGAATATTTGAATCGCTGTTCCGCGCATTTCGTTCCTATCAAACGTATTCGAAATATAATTTTAGCAATAAATAAACATTTCTCGACGTATGGTGACTCATGAAAGTATGTGAAGTATCTTTTATGGATATGCAATGTTATATGTGTTGTACGGAACACTGCGAAATTTTCGTCAGCACTGCAATCAGATTTACGAACAGGACAAAAATTTGAAACGGCATTGAAGATTTATGTAACAACTATATTTTACAAAGATACGCGTACAACATATATGTGAAAGCTTTTTATGGCAAGGACTGAGATATTTTCATGAATCTATATTTTATACATACAGACTAACCTAAAAGTATTTTATATTCCTGTAGTTTATGTGCAGTGATTATAAAAAATATTTGTACATACCATTATTTTCCAATTGAGAAATTCTTTTTCATATTCCACGTTTCATTCTCTTCTTGTATCAACTTTTTACAGTCACATGAAGCGTATTATTAAATGATACGAAATTTAATACGTAATAAATATAACGGCACGCAAATGATTCCGGTAGCCATTGTGGATATTATCGATAGTTCATTTTACGCTGTCCACACACTTTCGATTAATCGATAGTAACCTGCAATATGAACGAAGATCAGTTACGTCCTGTTGGTGTTAAACTTTGACATTTACTTTAATCTTACCTAAATTTGTAATTAATTTATGTCTCGAACGTCAGAGAATCGGAATAATATTACAACTACTTTTTTGATAATGTGATCACATCGATTTCGATCGATTACTTACCGAGGGTATGTCTAGTCATCTGTACGATTTCAACGACAGTTACTACTATTACCCAGATCTCTATCTAACCGAGAAGAAAGACGTAACCTTAAATACTTCCTCATGGCTGAGTCTTGCTCGTATTGTTCTTGTTATCTTACTACGTATTGGTTTCGTCCTCGTACACATTGGTAGCGTACCAGTCAACAATGTCAACTTGATTCTGTTGCAAAATATCGTTGATTTTTGTTGGGTAACGATAGTCTACGCACTTGTTGGAATTACCATCGCCTATACAGGCGACATAGGAGGTCTATTGGGCGAAGGACATTGGATTGGTGACGAAATCGTCGATAAGGATGAAATCATAATTGGCTGGTCGGCCGTGGTAATTGCTGCTGCAATTCTCACTTGTGGAATCGTGGGTCGGACACACACCGTCGGTTATCTAGTCGTGGGATTCTTGTTGGCTGGGTTGGTACAACCATTTTTAATTCACTGGATTTGGACTCCACAAGGATGGATACGAACGAACGTATTGCAAGAGCGAGAAGTGCATTTCCACGATTGCAGCGGTTCCGTAATTATTCACATTGCCGGTGGATTATCAGCATTGATAGGTTGCATGACACTTGGACGAAGAATACTTCGTCTAGATGCCATAGATGCCGCGAGCATCGCGGTTGGCTCCGCGGGAACAGTTTTCGCTGGTCAATTGTTCGTGTTCATTGGTCTGCAGGTAACGTTATCGAGAAGTTAAATTTTTGAAATTTATTTCCACACTTATACTAAGAGAACAACGTGTTATGATATATATAGATTTGTATATACTTTTGATTGTTTAGAGTGTCGGTATATCGAACGTGCAAGTGCAAAAATTCAAAGTGAATAGTAAAACGGAGTACAATGTCTTTATAAACAATTTATTGGCCGGGTGCTCGTGCAGTCTGCTCGTCGTGGCTTTCCATTTTCTATTACCTCGGGAAGAATTTAATCACTGGACTGTAATGAGATGTGTGCAAGCTACTGTAGCCGGACTGGTGATAATATCTGCTGGAACGGATATTTACTCTCCGCCGGTGGCAATCAGCTTGGCCACGACCGGAAGCGTCATTTTTTACTTGGTCTCAAGGCAAGTGTTTAAAAGTGCGCTCGAAGATTATTGTAACATTATAGCTATTCACCTGGCCTGTGCTCTTTGGGGCAGTCTCCTCGCCCCGTTTTTTCTCGCCGACAAACAAGATGACATAAAGGCAATTTTATTAAACATATCTTGGCAACTGATCTGTTTAATCGCAGTAATTGCATTTGTTGCGATCGTTATGTTCCTCGCCTTCGGTATTCTGCAGTATACGGGTTTATTGAGAAACAGGTCGGAATATTTGAATCACATGAGAGCGAATATAGCCGAAGGTAGAACCGGAAGGAAGTCATTCCTAGAAAGGTTGTTCCATATAGATAGAGATCCCGTTTATCTTCAACCGGGAACGAGTTTGAACGACTGAACCATTAAATGAAGCTACTACGTGATAACAGAGGGTTTCACAGGCCAGGTGGGTTTCAAGAGCTTAAAAAATGGTTAATTTATATAGAACGAATTTTTGTGCCAATCGATCGAATTACGTATCGATTGAAGCAAGAAAAAAAAGAGGGAATTTTATCTTATGTAATAGATCCTTTTAATAAATATATAAAAATGAGAGAAATGTTATGGAACATTCGATATCGATTTTTAACTTTTGTTTTATTAGAACTTACGGACTATTCATACAGTTATTACAGTATTTTACAATAGAATAATTTTAAGTTAAATAATTAAAGATCCTTATTAAAGTCGTACACATATTCTACACGCGTCTTTCTTTATTCGTACAATGATAGCTTTTCTCTCTTTTTTTTTTTTTTTTTTATTCGTTTGCATAACAGTCTGTTAGAACATCTACAAAACGTTATCCTCCGCGAATTTCGTAATTTGAAATTCAAATGCACGCGAAATTTAACATTAGCAATATTTTATCGCTGGTTAAATTCGAATAAAATATTAGACTGGCTCGCACGATAATTATAGATTACTAAATGAAACGAATACTAATTGTCTTAACAATTATAATTTTAATCGTAATATTCGAGTAAAAAAAAAAAATTAAGATAATTTCAATCATCAATTAAAATCTTATCTGCTTCCAATGATCTCTTATCCTAAAGAAACATTCCTAATTTAGCGAAACCAACGATGAAGTAATGCTAATTACCAGAAGGAGCTTTTAAATCCTCGTACTCGTATATCCTTCTATGATTTCTTTTCCCGATTCCTGTCTGTCACATATTATTGTCAGCTGGCAGCAAATCGGACAATTTTTGCTACCGCCATACCGAACAAAATTGGTTAATATTGACTCTAGAGATCCGACGCCGCGATTGGTACAATAATACAACTGTATATACAACACTGGTAAAATGGCACGATTTGACAAAACAGATCAATCGCTTAGTGTTAATATCGTTATCGTTAACTATTATTATATTAACAATAAACTTTGTACATGATTCGTTAAACGTCACGTGACACAGTTTAAAGGCAGTATAAAAATGAAAACAAAATATAACATAACACTGATAAGTTTGCATGACAAAATATAGAACGACGCATGGGTTTTTTTTCAAAAATATATTTCACAAAGAATGATGTCGTAAGTTGCTCGTTTTTGCCCAGATGTAGGTTTCGTATATCGATATTTTTTTTTTTTCAAAATCATTGGATGATTACACTTTTGGAAAAATATTTATAAATGTGCTACCTACACTTAAGTAATGAAAATTTTTCAAAATGAGATATGTTTGTTGTAATTTCTAGATCAATAGTAATATCAATGTTCAAAGGATATTAAAAAGAAGTTGCATATCAAAGACGATTGGGTAAAATTCAACGAATTAGATCAATTCGTGAAGGGAACAGGTAATTAGATTAAGAAAGATAATTGTAACTGATATGCTTTTAACAAACGATAATCGTTAGACTATTTTGCGAATATCAGGATTTTATTCACAACAGTGCATTCTCCGTTTTCCACGACATTCAATTCGCTATAATACACATCATTAAAGTTTCCAAAAATCACCCGATTATCTTCAACAACGAATGATTCTTCTAATTTGGAACAAAGGGTTATCATTAAACCAGGATATATTGTGCCTTAAACGTGACACTAGCAGTTATTGCGAGTAGGCAGTTATCACTTCTCCGCATAAGACCATCACCGAAAATGATCGTCAATGATCATTCTTATAGTTTCTTCTTTCTTTTTTTTCTTCTTTTAAATTTTATCTCATTAAGTCATTATGGTACACCTACGATCACATCAAAACAGTACGATACATAAATGTACAAACGGACGCGATCACACATTTTTCGTCGACCTTTCCATCGGCGGTACCAAGAATAGTATTGTCAAAATATACATAGAATCATCATTATAGCTTTTTTTCATTTTTGCTTCTTCTTTTTTTTTTAATACACTTACACAACGAGAATTAATGTACATCGTGTCTCTGAGAGCAAGTGGGCGGGAAGAAATATTTCAAAACCCCAAAATATCTCACACTTGCAGAAACGATTCTGCAATTAGTACCAGAAGTAAAGGACTGACAGATCGTCGATTCAAACGCAGTCGATCTATCCATTGATCACTTTCATGAGGAAATAAATTTCTTCAAACATTGCAACACGATTTGGACAGATCTCGTCTCACAAAAGTCAAGTATCGCCTTTTTCCAAAATACCGTTTCTTCTTCTTCTTCTTCTTCTTCTTCTTCTTCTTCTTTTTGGTCGCTTCTAACTTGTTAAAGCATTCTCTAACTTTCTTCTCTTTACTACTCAAGTTTCAAAAGGATCGTTTATTCCCGAGTCGACAGCTTGTTCATGATTATCATTACGCAAAGCCAAAATGTGCGTTTGTTCGTGGTCTCTTTTGATTTTATTAAAATATTCTCAATTTCACAGTCGAAAACAAAAAAAAAAAAAAATACGTTGTATTTAAGATCAACGACAAATTTAACTCGAGTATAAACTAGGAGTCTTTCCTTTTTTCTTTTTTCTTTTTTATTTTTTGGTCTTACCATTCATCTTTAGTAGTAAAGATTAGAACGAAAGGCGTCCAATCATTATAGACGGATGATGGCACCTAATAATTCTGTTCTCTACGACGCAACAACGATGACAATAATAATTACAACGTTAATAATAGTACTATTGGCTTAACAACGATCGGCAGTCACGGTCGTGTTCACCGTGAAACCGCTTAATGACTAGTTTCGCAGGCTCTCCACCGATCTTAGGCCAAACCACCACTAGGATAGGCCACTTGTATGGTCCTTCCGTCGAGGATTTGGTGTCCAGTGGAATCGACTGTACAATTATTTTACAGATCTTCAGCTAGTAGCCGGTGAATTTCGTTCACCGTTGAGATAAACAGTTCAGAAACGGTATCGTTTCATATAATCGACGTTTGCTAGGTCATCACCGTGTCGGTGAGGTCTTCCTTCAGCCATTGTGGGATCGTTCTCAGCCCGAGACGTTTCAATAATTTCACTAGGGCCGTATTGTGAGACAGATAATACCTCTGTGAACAAACGACCAACATTGATTCGAGAGATCATCCTTTTAAACATAAAACGGCTGCCTCTTCTCTTTCGCCTACCTGCAATAATTTGTACGATTTGTCCTCCATCGGAGGATATTGACGGCCTTTGCTCTTGCCGAGGCATTTCGTGCGATCCTCGTTGGTGACCTGACAAAAGAAACCCTTTTTCGGGTCGTACCTCAAGTGGGACGAGTAATTAAAAGCGGGCGTGATCTTGAGGAACCTTTGTAGCTCGTGCAACGTCTCCACGGGATTCTGACGGAGCTGTTCACCGTCTATAATGTGCAATTGCTGAGGTGGATAATAGGAGAGCCACCTCTCCAGATGCTGGGCGTATTTGCCGGGATTTAAACATCTGTAACAGAACTCGAGCCAATGATATTTGCTACGTTTATCTTCCCCGCGTGTAATTAATATTCTACCGCAGGCACAGCCTGGCCACATCTACACATACACACACGGTCGAACCGCATTAGCAATTTAGATCCTACGCTCGTCTACACTCTGTATGGCTATTACGCGGCAGGATAATGTTATTATTTGCATTCAACTATTCAGGAACTTTCAACGACTCGTTATTCTAGCCGAGGCAAGCACAACGAGGACGACCTCGGCGGTGGCTGTGCCTGTGCCTGTGCCTGTGCCTGATGCCTGGTGCCTGTGCTGCTTGTGCTCGTAACAAACGGAAAATTATTCGCGTACTTGCTGAATGTTTGCAACCTACCTATTCCTGAGATCGCGTAGGGGTTTCGGTGCGGTATCGCTTGCGGTGATAACCGAGTGAAAGGAATAATTATTTGCTACAGGATCGCCGTGGACCCTCGTGTGTTGGTACCACGAATAGGCACGCCTGGCTGGCGAGAGCAGTATAGTGATCAATTTTGCTCTCGGTAGTAGCGCGTGAGCTCTGCGCGGTACCAATTCCCCGTCGAAATAGGTGGCCGATTTCTCGAACAGATAACGTGAACTCTCGTTCTTCGACGCTGGAAAGAAGCTCATATACCTGCGGAGGAAACGAAACGTGATTCACACACACACACACACATACACACACACACACACACACACACACACACACACATGCACAATGTGTGCCTGAAATATTTCTTCGAAACGAGCGGACTTGATTTTTGTCCTAAGTGTTTCACTTACCAATCGAGGCCCTTGTAATAATTCTTTCCATTGAAGAACTGAATCTCTTCGAACGTGTCGGGACTCGGCAAATTGCTGCTTATCGCCGGATGAATGGACAGGAAAGTGTAGAGAGCGGTAGTGCCAGTTTTTTGAGGCCCAATTACCAAGAATCTCGGCAGCTGATCGCAAGTTTTATTCTTCGACCAGATCTTCTGATGCCTCAGGTCATCGCAGGGATTCTTTCAATGCAAACGACAAGTTATATAATACCTTGCGCAAACCTGCCATCAGGCACAGATCGCCGAACCAGATTAGTAGAATCGTGTAGCAACAACAACTTACGCCCCACACAGGATCCGATTCTTCAGGATAGAGCTGAAAGTATCTCTCCGCGAGTTGAAGAGGCGGCGCGCTGGACAATCTCAAGTTCGTCCAACACTGTATGAATTTGATCACCGACTCGAATGTGTACAACGCCAGACGATCGTTCCCGTAGTTTGACATGTGCGTCATAAAAATATTGATCTGAAAGAAGAATCGTGAGAAAAGTGCAAGAGAAGATCTCGGAGAACGTGGACACGGATATTGGATCACTCACAGGATTGTGAACGATAGTCTGGAACAATTCTCCACCCTGTATCGATTTGTCCAGCTTCTCCCTGCCGCCCGGGTATCTATCGATGAAGATTGTGTGTGTGAAAAGGCCACAGGTTTGCCTCGGTAGGACCTTGGTCAAAAACAAAGGAAGAAAGAGACGGTCACGCGTTGATTGTTTAATTCGTCGCTGTTCCCAAGAACATTGTACGCCCAAGGGAAATCAATCGTTTATGCCCCTTTATCCACTCGACTGACAGTTTAAGTGGAGGAAAAATTCACGGAACAAAAGGTGTATCATTCTCTCTCTCTCTCTCTCTCTCTCTTTCTGTGTATCGGATCGATTTATTGCATCGACATACAAGGCAATTCATCGGTTTTTGTCTTTATCGTCGATGAAGTAGCCGACTTGTTCTCCAAGGCAATGTTTCGCGCAAGTTTCGACGAAAAGTCGACATACAAAGCAGCGAGGTTACGAAATTACCGATTCGTTCGTTCGTTCGTTCGTTCGATCGCGTATTCGTTTATTGCTTTTGCATAGTTTTCCAGAGGCTGGCTGCCGACCGTTAACGTCAAAGAATTGGCATGTTTCGCGTTCCGGCGGGTATGCTCGGGGTATGCTACGTCCCGAAAAAACAGAGAGGAAAAATTGCTTAACTCGCGGGGCTCGGTTATTCAGGCTGGCTCGATTTAATGAAATACACTCGTGCAGCACACCCCGGTAACTGAAACTTTTATAAAAATTTTCTTTCCGATCAACGAGAAACGAGAAAGAATCGAGAAGAGAGGGAAACAACGTGCGTGTGCAGAAAGACAGAGAGAGAGAGAGAGAGAGAGAGAGAGAAGTGAACTTTAATCCCTCAGAGTGAAATTTCAGTTGATTCACAGTTTTTCCGCGGCAGTGGAACTTTCGAAAAATATTGATCATCCGATTTTACACTGATACCTTTTGTAAATAAAATGACAGAATCCACCAGTGTACAAAGTACGTAGTATCAGTTAATACCGACTCTGCTGGTGTTTTTTTTTCTTTTTTTTTTTTTATAGCTAGTTGAAAAAGCGATTGAGAAAGATTTACCATTATATTACGATGAATGAAACCTCGCCTTAATCGGGCAGGCCTCAAATGGGGATATTCCTCTGTGCTGGTGACTTTGATGTTCCACACCCTTTTCCATGCCTCGTACAGACCTTCGTGGACCGGATAAACGCCGGAATGATGAGGACTCACGCTGTAGCCGCTTCCAGTTGGGATCCCGTGGTCTTTCGCGAACTGTTTGTTCAGCGCCATGTCCAGTTGCAGGTGCGTTACATTCTCGTAGTTATGAGGCTGTTGATGATTCCACATGTGGGAAAACCACGTAAATCTGCGATTTAGGAACGCAAATATCAGCTCCGGCAGAGAGATTGTAAAGAAATTTTTATTTTCATTCGCTTGGCCAAAACGAAGCCAAACGATATCGTCGTATTTTCGCGAAAGGAACGAAAGTGATCGATCGATTTCCATCGGCAGTCAAATATATATACGTATACGCGAATGATCTATGATTTTAATTACTGCCGATATGAAAGCAATTACTAGAATAAATCGCAACAATTGGCAAACAGGTGCGACTTCCGCGGTCCGATCAACCGTGACGCGTGCACGGTCTCAATACGTCAATTTGCACCAACGGTGCAATCTTTTTGCGCTCTGTTTATCGGCCTATTCGCGCGATATAACTATCCCGCGCCAATTCTATTTCCCTTTTCACTGTGCACGCACTGCGACTGCATCATCGTCCCTAATCCGATGCCAGTGATAGATATTCCACCACGTCACTTTTCGCAATGTGATTCGCAAGCCAAGCCCCCAATTGAAAAACTCGCAAATCAAAGAAAGAAGAACACGACAACACATACCTGTCTACGTTCTCCAGAAGCATATCGTCCCCCAGATTCTCCTCGGCGGTGCCGTGATGAAAGTACTTGCCAGAAAACCCCAGGTTGAACTTAAACCCCGGGACCAGAGCTTGGATCCTCTGTTGAGTGGCCAGCAACGCCATCACGTCGTCCTTTCTCAATCTGGTGCCCTTCTCGCCGACGAATATGTCGTCGACGTCGACCAGAATCATCCGATTCAGGCTGAGGCTCAGCTGTCCATGGGACAGATAGGATAGAGAGTCGAGCAGCAGCAAATTGTGCAGCCAGAATCGCAATCCCCCGCCAAAAAAGACCCTCTGAATCCCGTCGTATCTGCCGTGATCCTGTATAATGAAAATCCAATATGCACCCGTTAAGGGTTTATCGCGTTTTCGGGCCCGTTACTATGACTCTGATGATCTCTGTCGTTTAGCAGACTTTGGCTAGATTCTCTTTTATTTTTTTTTTTCTATTTATCGCAGGGTGGATGCGGGCAGGGGGGAGAGGAGGGGCGAGAATTAAACGAACCAGCGCAAAATAGCTCGTTTACCGAGGGCAAGCTGAGCCCGGTATTTAATATCGATCAAATTCCCTGCATAATCCTAGGCGCGTGAAAGGGACACGACAAATGGTAGGGGGGAAAAAAAAACATGTGAGAAGAGGATTTCCGTGGAAATTAAGATTCGATTTTTAAGCGGATTTTTCGATCGTTCTGGGTTATGAAAGGCCGACGTTAATCTCCTTTTAACCGCTTTCACGAGCGATATATTTGATTCGAATGGAGATTATATCGTTCTCCCTCTTCCCCCACCCCTCGATCGCTAGTCTCAACGAGTACTTTATGTTTTATGGGTTAAAATGAATCTATTTTTTGTTTCTTTTAAGTGGAAATTTCGTGTTGCCTGGATAATCGTCTCAATCGTTCTCGTATTTCTCGTATTTCATTACGAGACAGTGTGTTGTTTAACTTTTCGGGGAAAATTGCAATTAATGTAACGAAGGAGAAGGAAATTTCCAATCATTAAAATATTAAAACTAATTAAGGCAGCTTCTTAATCTACAATTTCCTTAGCCGATTCTGCATGTTTCGAAAAATTTTCTGGGATGCGAATGAAAAAATCGATTCTTTCAAACACCTACGTTAGAATAGTCTGTTGGAATACTCGTTAACAGGTAATCCTCTGTAATCGATAATAAAATAACTGGTTTACTTGTTAGAGATACACAATGAGCAAACACGTCAAAAAGCTTTGAAGACGAATGCATTTTTAATTATTCGCTGTCAAGCTTCCAGACTTTTGGCAAATTTCGAACGGTCGAATGGTTAGATTGACAATTGATATTACCAAAATACCGCGTCGGTAGCGTCGTTGAATTCGTGAAAGTTGTGAAAGTTGTGCAAGAACCTTTATCTCATCGATCACGACGATATTATTAAATTAAATTCTCGCGCAAAGAGACGAGTTGCTTCAAGTGGCTCTTCTCCTTTTTTTTCTTCCTTTCTCTCTCTCTCTTCTTTCTTTCACGGAAGTTCATCGACGCCAAAGACTCGGTTGAAAAAGAAAAAAAAGAAAAAAGAAAAGAAAAAAAAGAAAAAAACGGGAAACCGCCTATCGATCATCGGCCGGGCGTCGATCAGCCGTCACGTAAAGTGGCAATTGTTCATTGGCTACGGTAAAATTACGGTGATCTCCTTCCATTTATTTTTCATCGAACGCGAACGACCGCATGCAATGTTAATGGGTTTGCGCGTTGATGCTTATCGATCGTGTGCAAGGGCGCGATAATTTCAAAAAAGATGTTTTACTTCGACTCGGTGTAATAACGCGTTTGAACAGCTCTATTTTCCCTGGCGAACGTGATTTCACCTGTCGGTCATTTCCAAGGAAAACTCGCCGCAATTTACGTAACTCCTTTGCTCCCCTCTTCGTTCGATATTTCACAACGAACGTTGCGGGAAATTTTTTCTTTTTTTTTTTTTTTACTTTCGAAGTAGAGCGCGCGCGCCGAGAATATATCCGTAAAATATGATAAGAAACAACACGCGAGGCACAGTAGAATTTCGCTATTACGTACACTTATCGAGGGTGCAATTGACTTTTTTCCAAGGTGCGATTAACCTTCCCATCGAATTTCCGTGTAAAAACAGAGCCAAGCGAAAGATCACGTTGAACCTTGATGAACGCGCGTTGGCTATTTATGGAATTGGAATTCGATCAGAACTCGTTCGCCTCGCGGGAAGATACGTAATCCGTTCAATCAAAATAGGTTTCTGATTCTCTTGTTGTTCTCCGTGTTGCGTGGAATCGTTGGCGTCTATGAAACGATCTATATTAGTCATTTCGAATATTGAGCCGTCTGAATGGCTCGATTGGTCAGAGGAATTCTCCATCAAACCAGGAGGAATCCAGCTTTCGAGCCCGGAACGGACCGGAGCTTCGTTCGATTCTTTTACCAGCCGTGAAAGCGAACGTTTCCATCGATAATCTCCTTTTCACCAAACAAAGCGGACGTTTTATCAATCGAATTTCAAGCTCGTTTGCTTCGAACGGCCATAAAGAAACTTTGTCGAGACGTTGAAAGGAGCGATTCGTCGGCGGCCTCGTGTTTTCCAAAAAAAAAAAGAAAAAGAAAAAGAAAAAAAAAAGAAAAAAGATAAACGAACTCAGTTCGGTGATCGATCGCCGAGATTTCCGACACGGTCACGATTCGATGGAGACTTCGCTTGTTAGTGGTCGGATGTCGTTCCACGACTATTTGTAATTCAAAGGCCGATTGACACGCTTTCGCTGTGAATCGCGCCTTCGCTAAGTACGATAACTCGTTCGGACTCATTGGGACTCGAGAAGGGTGTTTCCATTTGAATACGAAATACTCGCGTATTTTTAGAAACACTTATAACATTGGGTTGAGTCGTGATAATAATTTCCAACTTTTCGTTTATCAATAGAAACAAACAACAATTATATATCACAGTCTATTCGCCCGTTTGTTACTTGCGATTGTTTATTGACGTTTATCTTCTAATCTAAAGTAACACCGTTTTATAGTCAAAATTACGCATCGTGGCATCGTAGTTTATCGTAGTTTATCGTAGTTTATCGTAGTTTATCGTAGTTCTCACAGTTTTTATCGACTCGATGACGGAGACTAGCACGTATTTTCAAGGGATACAGCTCTCGGAATATTTCGCACTATCTTACTATCGAAACTATCATTCGTCCTTTCGAGAGAATCTTGTCGATTCATCAAGGATGCGGCTCGCGCGGCTGTGACGCGTCCTGCGAGCGAAATATAAATTGCCATTGCGAATAGCGACAAACGAAGCGGGCTACGTCGATGCTCATTAATCGAATGAACCAACGGCTGATTGGCTTTTGATTTAATTACCAACCTACCTGTGATCCGTGAATCTCCGGCCTAGCGGCCATGGCTATTTAATGGGGTTATCAGCGAGATTATTATTGTTGTTTACTGCTAACAAGCTCCGTTCATGGCGACCGGTTACAAAACGCAAGCCGCTCGGTCGGAGAATTCCCTGTCTGGTTCTAGCGCAATTAACAAATTGCCTGTTAGGGATTATCTTGAACCGGCGAACGAACGACGCGCGCGCGCGGAGATGTGTATTGTACGATATACTCGATATATTCGCTCCGTGAATCGGCTAGCAAATATTCATTCAGCGAAATACTGGCGATAGTTCCTGTTGCGATTTTTTGGAATTTCTTTCTTCCTCGAGGGAGAATCGCATTTGATCTCTTTTAGAAACGAATTTGAAAAGAGTGCAATTAATTATATTCCGATTTTCGCGAATCTCACACGAAAGAACGCTTTTTTTCGCAAGAGCTAAACTTTAAACTCAAGTTGCTTTTTCAGCATGATAAATCAAACCGTGTTTCTGAAACACAGTATTTTCTCCGACACATTTCATGCTAGTCAGATTGAAATATATATATATATATATATATATATATATATATATCTTTTCTATGTTATCAGTTAACCTGGAACAACTTGCGTAACGAGCACGTGTAGATAGTTAAGTGCAGAGTGTGGTAAAAGAAAAGAAAAAAATACGCGGGACGACCTTAGTTTCTTTGGGCAGAAGATTGAACTCGATAGCTCGCGAAACAAGGAAGATCTACTGCAGTTGGATAGAAGATAGAATCGCCTATGAACCTGCTCTTGAGAAACTCTTTGTCGTCGTACGGCTGCAAGATATTCATTGTTGTTTCATTTAGAAGGGAGATACAAAGTCGGCGATACGAAAGATTTATTATCGTCGCCCGGAAGAACTTAGCGAAACACTGCCATTCCACGTAGTAAACAGCTTCATTACACACAGTGGACTTCGTAATAGCCGTGAATCCTCTGTGTGTGTGTGTGTGTGTGTGTGTGTGTGTGTGTGTGTGTGTGTGTGTGTGTGGGATAGAGTAATTGGATGACACCGTCTGAAGAAACGTGTAAAGCATTTTCGTGCACGTTATCTCGCGTATCGGGTTTACGTGCCTAGGCCTAGCCAGTGATCTTGAAGATAATTTTCACGTAATGACGAGGTTCTATGCCTACTCGAGCTTTTTGACGAACCTAACCGTGCTCTCCATCCGCGGTATTTCTATGGGTTGTAGAAAGGTAACCCTAAATCTACCACTACCACGAGCATTTCTACGGTTCTACCGGTCCCTAAATCTACTTACATCCGCCCACTACTAGGGTTGCACGATCCCTAAATCTAAGTGCTCAAGTGGCACGCAAGTGCTACGATATTGCCTGCCTGGCTGTGAAATTTATCTGACGCGGGAACACGACTGCAACTCTGCGGCGCGGCGTTTCAAAAAATGCCTCGCTGATCAATTGAACCAGCAATTGAGATTGCTCGAAAAGGTCCAAACCATCGTTCAAGATGGACTTGCATATGATTTAATCTCGATGTTGCGAACAATAATCTTTGTGCGTAATGAAAATTTATCGATGTTTCAATGTTGAGATCTGAGATATTAAAAGTTAATATGTGAATATAATTTGAAACGAGTTTGACCTTTAGATCATTTAATATTTAAATACCGAGTGAGTTGAGCAATGATGTCTGCTATTGTTCAGACTTTTAATCACACATTTAATGAAATTCCATTATTATTTATTAATAAAATTAAAAATATTTTCAATGAATAATTTAATATAGCAGATCAATGCTTCGAATTTAAGCGCCAAATATAAAATTAAAAATTTCAACATGAAATATATATATATATATATATATATATATTTCCAAATTCTAATTCTTTATACTCAGATAATTTAATATAATTTAATATAATTAAATATAATTAAATACAGTCTCTCGATCGTCTAAAGTCGTAGCAAATATTACCATGTACTAGTCATTAATTTTAACTTATCTTCAACCTAGATATGTTTCTCTAGTCAGATTGTACGATAATTCCTGTACCTATTTTCCGATTTTTAACTGCGTTGTCCATTCGTTTCATTTCGACAGACAAACCTACAGGCGTCGGTAAGACAATTTTTGGAATATCTTCGTTAAAATTCAGGAATGATTTATCATCGGCTACGATAAACAGGAACCGACGACGCAAAACACGCGGTTAATATCATCGCAAAATGATCGAGGAATATAAATGTGTAATAATAGAAACTTTCAGGAAGCTAGTTGCCAGTGGTACGTTCCGTCCAATTTACGTTTCAAACGAGGAATGACATTATTTTTGAAAAAAACCATTACGAGAAAGATAAATTGAGGAACATCCGGCGTTTCGATATTATAGTTAAATTCCTGCGCTGTCACTCCATCTAGACGCTGAATTGAATCCAACGAACAAACCTACATACGTGCGTACGTACGTGAAAATTTCAAAAATTTAGAAACGACGCGATCTAGAAAGCTAAAGAAAGAAAAAGAAACGGAAGAAAGGCACGGAGACAAAGCGACAGCGAAAGCATAATAAAACATCGTGCTGATCTGACGGAAGACGAAGCAGATTCGTACGCGTGTACTACGAGGCGTCCGAGCGCAGGCAGATGATATCACGTCCAGACCGTTTGTTATATCAGACGAATATTTCCTGTTTGCGTGTGTGATTTCCACGCGTTGAAGGAGACTCGCCGTCTTCTTCGCGTCTGCATTTTCCCGCGTTCTATAGATCACCGGCGCTTTCATGCGCTTTCTTCCGGCCGGGAATCTTGCAATCGTGAATTCCGACACGGATGTAAAACAGCCGGTGTGTAACAGCTTTACGGATTGTTTCAGGCCCGCCCGATACTCCGAGCTCGCTCGGCTCGGCTCGGTTCGTCCTCATTTCTCTCTTTTCCTTCCTTAATTCTTTCCTTCGTATTTCCACGCGAGTTCCTTTTCTCAGCCTGTTTAATCTGTCCATTTTTCTTCTTAATATTCTGCCTCTGTCACGCGTCCACTCCTTGCCGTTTTCTCTGTCCACAATCTACCATCCTTTATTTCACTCGCAGCCTCGTCTAATTTCCATTATTTCGCGCGATCCCATCTTCAATGTTGTTCGGCCACTGCGCTGTGTTTTAACCTTCTTCCCTTTGCCGCTTCGCTCTGTTCTCCTTTTTTTTCTTTATTATTATTATTATTTTTTTTTTGCTCCTGTTCACTTTTCTTATTAGCTTGTTGTTACTTGTTTAATTCCGTCGTCTCTGTGCTCTGAGGTCCGTTCAACATTTATAATTTTAATTGTATATTGTAACATTCCCCCTTTGCCAAGCGTATCTCTTCCTCTCTCTTTTCTACTCGTCGTTTCACCCGTTTTCATTCTATTTTTTTTTTACCATCAGCTTCGTCTAATTTGCATTATTTCATGTTTCTTCCGCCGTTGGAACTCCCCCCCTTGCCCTTCTTATTTCTCTACGGTTTCTCATTATTCAGCTTTGTACTATCTGCCGCATCGTTTCGATTCGTTCACTCAACATTTACAATTTTAATTTCACAATTTCTTCCTGCGCGTTGCTCGAGCTCTCTCCTCTTTGCATTCGTCCTAAGAAAAAAAAAAGAAAAAAAAGGAAAAACAAGAAGAACTCTCGCTATTTTCTCTCGCGCAGACTCCCCACTGCGTTTGTTTTATTACGTTTATTCTTGTATATATATATATATACACGTCCGTTCCCTCATCCGAGCAGTCGTTACCTCCCTCTCGCAGGTACTCTCATTTGCTTTTCCCCCCGCTGCTTATCTGCATTACATCGAGCCCTCTCTTCCTTCTTTATACTCGACACCATCTCCTCACCTCTTGCCCATCTTCGCTTTCCATCTTCATTTTCGCAGAAGAGATTCGAGACTCGTGGAATGAAAATGGAACGGCGTGTGCACGCGTCTTCACACTTGTTCTCGTTTCCCGCGGGCCAACAACAGCGAAGGAGACCCGAATCCTCCGAAGCTGGGGACGACTCTGAAATTCCCATTAATTCCTGGGCAATTCTATCGCGTAGCTTGGCATTTCATTCAATTCGCGCGGGTTATAGCTTCATTTCGGGATTATCGTAACGTTTTATTTTAATCCTCGACGAGCTTCAGCAATTATCAATATATCGAATTTTCTTTTTCCCTCTCTCGATCTGTCGAGAGATGTTCATCCTGAGCCTTTTAACCTTTATCGCATACACCGATCGATCTGGCAAAACTCTGCTAACCTAGAAGAAATTATTTGAACGTCGAACGGCTATTATTCCGTGCATTTTGTCAGTGGTCATGCTCGAACGGAATATCATATTCTTCACATTATTAATTAATTAATTTCAACGAAACGCGCAGAAATAAAGTGCAAAAACCGTGATATTCGTTTGTCGCGTAGTTTATTTTTTTTTTCACGGCACCCCACGGCATCCCGAAAAAATGGCGTAAATACATTTGTTTTTTATTTTATTAGAAATAATTGCAGCGAAAAACGAAAGAATATGTTTTAACAAAAAATATCGACTCGTTTCCTACCACGTGACACGTATTTTTTTAACGCTTCTTGAAATTTTATCATTATATTCGCATTTACCTCCAACGATATTTATTTCAACGGTGACATACAAATTACAAGATACAATTTTAGAAGTGATTGAATTTGAATACGATATTTATATTTCTGTAAATATTTTAGGTCTTTGTAAGTTCTACTATACACGATTGAAATTTTTTGAATTTTCATTACAATTTGGAAAAAAGAAAAAGAGACGACATTATAATAATAAACAGAATTAAATACATCAAAACCTCAAAGGAAATTATTTGGGAAATTATTCGTATTATTCTCAATATTGAGTAATTATTAATTGAAATTCATCTAATAACTAATACTGGATACACTCTTATAATGAATAGTAAAAAATCATTCTATAACCAATGTCTTCCATACAACATCCATACAACCCCCATACACCCCATACACTCCCCATGCATAATAGATATTTTATATTTACAATAGAATGTTTCACATTCGCATGAATGTCTTTATTCGTGTTAAATGTCGTGTTAGAACTCGACTCGATAATGATTACAGAGTACGTGTAAGCTTCTGTAAAATTAAATTACAAGGAAGTAACACCTAGCCTCTTTTGAAAAATCAATAATTTTATTTTTGACTCAATTAATATTAATTCATAATAATTAATCTTTTTCACTCGACTGTCCCCTGTAAGGGGACATCATACTTAAAGCTAACAGCTGAAGTTTTTTTTATAATTGCTGATAGTTACAATGGTAGGTGTGATGTTGTTGATATAACATGATAAAATGTGAAAGGGATAGTAAAATTTCAAACGAAGAAATTCTCGAGGATAGGGGCAGTTGTGAGTCGAATACATTATTATTCGAATAATTCGGGATAATTCACAAAGACTGAAACTTCTGATTGCTTCTTACGAAAGTTTAAAAAATGTTGGGAGGAAATTTTTCAGCAGATTGAAATTACGTATCACTACCTTTTATGTACTATACTTGACGACTGCTTTAAACGAAGTCGCATATTAGAGAAATACAGTCAACAAAATTTTATGCTAAATGAGAACGTTAATCATTGGAACAGGATGATTACTCCCAATGCTATACTTCACTCACTATTTCGTGATATAAATTGCTGATAGATGATACAAAAAAAAAAAAAAGGTAATATTACTGGCAAGAAAGTATTTCGAAATGATTAAGAAGTATAATTAAAGTCTTAAGGTGTAAATCTTTAAAATATTAAAATTTTCATATATGTTTTATTTCCTACGAAATTTGAATTCAATTTAAGCAACAAATTGTAATTACTCTTCTCGCACGTCGTACAAAAAAATTGCCATTTCTTCATGACGGATATACTCATAGCGTCATTTACCTATTAAGGTAAATTCATCCTCGAAGAACCTTCGCTTGCCAAAAATTCTACAAGTCAGCGTCTGCATGGATTGTGATTCTCCAAATCTTGAAACGATGTAGTCCCTGTATATACCTTTTCACGGATTCCGTTCGCGTTTAAAAAAAAAACGATATTCAGCGGGCGACGGTCAAAGAGAAGTTTCGTGACCGAGAGGCCAAACGTTGCTATCGACCAGTTTGGCCATTCCGTCCTCTGCTTGGTCCGGAGCAAACTGGCCAACGTGCAGAGGTCAATAGCAACGGATTCCGAGTATCGTGTTCTCGTCTCCGCAACGTTTGCCGCACGCAGCCCACGTGCTATAGATTCTGACAACATTTGACGAGAGCGAATCGGAAATCGGAGGCAACTGTTTCCATTTCCGCGTCAGAGGTAATCGCGAAAAACGCTTTGCAACGCTGGACAACGGAGTGTTAATTAAACGTGCATTTCCCGCCCGCAAGCGAAAAGAGATCGCAGGGGAAAAATGGAAACCGGTCACGGTGGTCATTTGCTCACAATCGTTTCGACGTTTCGCAATAAAATTCAAGATTCTCGCCAGTTACATCGAGATTAATAATATCGAGATACCAATTTTCTATGGCTGTATTTTGTATATTTGTTTGTAAACGTTTCTCATATTTGGAAGAATTCCTCACTATATTCGAGTGATATTATTCGCATAACCATGGCCGGCATTTTTTTCTGCGAAACGTGGTGCGAAACGCAACTTTATTCCATTATTACGAAGAGAGTTCGAAAGATTTGTACAAGACTAAGGAAATTGAAGTAAATAACGACGAAAGTAATATTTTTAAACATGTGCGTACGTTTAATAATTTTTTTCTCACACGGTGAGATTGAAAGCATTTCCTTGGGAAATTCCTCCCACGGAAAAGTAAAGTAAAGTAACAAAATACACCATTGTATTTGTGCATTCAGATGCAAGGGGTTCGATCATTTGGCGAATTTATTTGGAAAAGCAAATTTTTCGGGGACGATTTTTCATTTCAGATCGCGCGTGATAATTTTCCGTAAACGCGCGCGAGTGACACTGACAGCTCGCCGGAAACGGACGACGAGAATGTTTTAAAAAGCTTTCGTTCGTTAACGAAATTCTCGCCGACTGAAAGCGGTGCACGCTCGGAGGAGAACGCGGCCGGACGCGGGATCGCGTTTAATTAAACGAAGTTGCCCGTGTCCCGCCTTTGTGCGTTAACAATGCAAGTATTAATTAATAATCCGAGCAAGAACCAAGGTTGTTGTTTCTGTTTGAATCTCGGCCATTTCGGGCCATTCGCCGGCGGAGACGCGGCGAATCACAGTTTCGTACAAAAGATCAACATCAATTCGCGTCTGCTGGTGTAAAAAGCAAGAGGAAAGGTCTCCTGACGCGCGTGCATTTTTCTCGACCGAGTGAAGAGAAATGCAAGGGATAAACCCCCTCCCCCTCCCCTTGTAAGCCGTAATTAATATTCCTCGCAATTATGTCAAGAGGCTCGAAGATCCGACAAAACAGGCCACAGGCCTGATGAATTTACGGGCAACGTAGAGAAAGGAAAAAGCTTCGTTCGGCAACTGCGAAAAGAAACGCGATAAACAGCAGCCGCGTTAATTAATTTGCTAATTAGAAAGGGGAGAGGGGAGGGGTTAGCCAGTCGATCGAAGTCGCCAGTTAGAAGTTTCGCCAAATACCTCGTTGCGTTACTTTCTTCTCTCTTCTTCTGGGACGATTTCTCCGACGCAATTTCGATTATTAATTCGCGCAATTCACACACCGTGTAAGCTTTTGAATTTTCGTTAAGTTAGCTTATTAGAGCTAACGCCCGCTGTCGCGCCCTTTTTATGCTCTTTCTGTTTCGTTTCGATTTCCTAATCCGTGTAATTCAGACTGAGACCTGGATTCTGTGGGGCTTTTGAACTCTCATGGTGAATGAAAATAGTGAAACGGACGATTAAGCTTTTCGCGCAGCTTCCCTCGAAAAGTTGAATTTCAAAAATACGGGAACACGTTTGCCTGGCGCGTGTAATTCTCCTCGCCGACTGGCACATGTCTCGCTAAAAATACGTCGTCTCGTTGATAATTGTTGTTCGTGTTCGCGTTAAACGCGTTAAATGTGTCGACCGGCTCGATGAATTGAAGCAGAAGCCGGCCAACAATTCCAACAGCTGCCTACGGTCATATTAACCGACTGACAGACAGAACAGCATAGTTATTTCGCAACGTTTCTAACTCGTGCAATCGATCTTCTCGGTCGCTTTCCGCCGTTCGCGCTCGTGAAACCGAGAAACGGAGGAACGAATCTATTCGGAACGGATCGAGAGAAAGGTAGAAATGCGGATCGTGTGTCTCACCTGAATGACAGTCGCCAGAGGACTTTTATTGGCCGGATAGTCGAGGCTGTCCCGATGCGCCCAAGCCAGCGGCTCATAGGTGCTGTGATTGGCCTGAAAAATGGTCCAGTCACCGCCAGGAAGTGGTCCCCAGGCTGTTTCTCCGGATCTGGTTAATCGGAGGATAGGGGACGCCGCGTTCAGCTGTGCATCCTAAGGGAGGAAAGACCGATCTCATTTTGTCCGTTGCTCGACCACTTGCTCGACGATACGTGAGTCGTTCCCCTCCCGCTCCACCGATCTTTTGCTTCCCCCTGGCTTTACCGCAGAGAATAGAAATCGAAAATATCGCCAAGTACCTTCTTGACTCACGACCGGTCGTTTGAGCGGTTCGTTGGAATAAGAAACGATTAACCCCTTGGCTACGGCAGACTTTGAATCGTCAGCGTACACCTCTCTCAGAAAGTATATCGAAAGTAATCGAAACACTGAATCGCGTCACGTTGAACCAATATTGCTTATTTATTCGTCTTCTGTAAAAATTTAAAACGCTAGCTTCAAGCTTTATTTCATGATAATTATTTAATCATCTGGTAAGGTATGGCAGCAATTCGAAACATGGATCAATATATCATAATCCTACGTGACGTTACGTTTTCTACAGAATTGCGTCTTTTTGTGATTAATTTATCACCACACCTTTTCATTTTAAGGGCGTTGAATGAAACAACTGTGAAATAATCACGTTTGAATAATATACGTGACTAACGGAAGAGATGTGACCGTTGAATTAGAGTTCGCTCTACGTCTGATCCAATATTGTTTTGTTGCGATTATTGTCAATGACATTTGCCGGGCGTCTACAGTAGCCAAAGGGTTAAAAGCGTGTGACACCGAAGAACTAGAAATTTGAACCGTGAACTGAAAAAATTACGACACGTGTAAAATACGACAGCCAACATCGAGGTTGCTGTAAGTAGAATGAGTAAGTGTTAGACAGCCGTGCTGCTTCGACTTCTCAGACGCATATTTCACATTTATCGGAGACCATGCATCGTTAATGTCGTTTTACAGCTTCGCGAGACTTTCGAGTGATACAGATCTTTATTATCATAAAGATTGACATCATAGTCTACTTTGCCGTGTTGCAGACTATGTCGCCATGCTTTTTACGTGCAACAGATCGTGCCCCGTTCAAATTAACGCGCAGCACTTTGCGAAATATCCAAGGTCCAAAGGTGTGTTCGAACGTCTAATAAAATTTCACGTCCGTCAACATGACGCTGTCGTATATTTTTGCCATTAGCACGTTTCGAAAGCGAAAAGAAAGAAGGAAAGATGGAAAGGAAAGTTTGTCCGTGGCTATCCATAGATGAATTCTAATTCTAATACCCTTTGATTTGATGAAAATACAAGCAAAATTGATCTTGTCCTTGAATTTCAAGGCTAAAATTATTTTTTTGCATTGTATTCTATTCATGAAGATAAAACTTTTCCAAGAAATCACAGGTTTCCTGAGAAATGGCAAAAAAGTTTTTTAATTCGTTCAACACTGAGGACGTATGCGTGCTGACAGCGACTTTATCGTTCTGGACGCGTCGATGTAATGTTTACATTTTGAATAATGTTAACAGTTAGTTTCGTTATTTGATTATTTAGACTCCCACAACTATGCTACAACTATGATAAATCAAACGTTACGAAAATTACGCAATATAGACATCAACGCGCTCAGAATCATAAAGGCGCTGTTAGCACGCAGTGTTAAATGAATTGAGAAACATTTTTGCCATTTTTTTCAAAAGAACTGCGAAACCTATGGTTCTTCGGAGAAGTTTTACCTTCGCGATGAGCAAAATACAATGCAAGAAAAAAAAGAAAAAAGAAATTTTCGACGTTGAGATTAATCTTGATTCAAGATCAAGATTAATTTTAGGTGCAGAAACTCATCTGTTATAGCCAAACGGACAAACTTCTCTTTCCACCGTGTATGTACGTACGATTCAAGTGAACGCTGAAAGAAACGAGCAAATCGCAGGGTATTACCGCGGTCGGTAATCGCAGCATGTAGACACGCGCGATTTCGCGCGGTATGCAAATTGATTCACCGCGGTGAACCTTTCCTCGGGTTCGAGCGCCAAAGCGGCGCATTTGTGGCTCGCGAACCGCGCGCTCATCCTGCGATTGATGCTTTTATTACGACATTTCTACGGGGCTGCCTGCCGGCGTAGCGATTTTTCTCGACGAAATAAAGCGTCGAGCCGTTTTGTCACGGCCACTCCGAGATTGCCAATCTGAGAGCTGGCCTCGCCTCGTCATCGGCCTCGTCTCCTCCTCTCGTCTTGACCAACCGGAGCATCCTCGGTTCTCGAGAAACCCGTTATTGGGCACCGCGAAAATTTATTTTCCCCGCCGGCCAATAAAACTACAGGCGACTATACTCTCGTGTCGCCTCTCTCTGCGGGCAACGTTTCATTTCAGAGAGAATCGTTTCAATCAGACGTGAGATCGTAACGATCGAATGAATCCATTTTTTCCAACTTTCTTTCAGCGTTGTTCTCTCGTTTTCAGCGAGATTTCTTTCTTCGATTCGCGACTCGTGACGTTACATTGTTTTCGATATATATATATAAATCGCGACACGGGGACGCGGATTTGTTGCTCTGTAGCAGAACCGATATATAATTGATATTCGAGCGAACCTTCAGTCTGAGATTAGTGTGCACGAAGAGAGGAAAGCCCTTCAGCTGCGCACCGACGAGACTTTCTTCGCCGGACGGCGCAAATCCCACGATGCCCACCGAATATTCTCGGCAATATTTGTCCAGCAACTCGCGGTTCCACTTGTCCATCTGCAGGTACTTGTTCAGGTTCTCGAAGATCAGCACCCCGTATCGACCTTTGTCCAGGTTCGTCAACACGGGCAACGACTTGCCAGCCACTTCCAGCTTGTACCTGAAATCACATATCATCGTGTTCATGCGTCGGTTCACGCTGAAATTTGAAGCACAGTTGCTCGTTTTAATTTAACTTTAGGTTACTTTGAGTCGAACGGTACCATAGAAACATCGCGATTTTGCAAATGCGAACGATGGAAGAAAATAGAATTCGTTGCCAAAAATTGCTCTTGCAATGTTCGAAGAGCTATTGCGGTCGAAAAGAGATACCAATCCAAAAAAAAAAAAAAAACACGTATCAATTGTATACATCGATACGAAAACAATATGACAGTTGATAAAAGCACGAATAGGCTATTCATCGTACCAAATTCGTTTCACCCTTTTCACTGCCTTTGAATTCGATAAAAATAAACGTTCGCAGTCCGATAATGCTGCGTTCTTCTTACAAATTTGTCATCATCAACGAACGTGAATCTTCGGGAATCGTAGCGCGTTATTATTTATTATTACTTTCGCTCTGGCCTCTCTCAAATTTCCCACAATATTACGCGAAACAACAGTAAGAATTCATTTGACCGCAATGGGAAAGTTCTAGACGAGTCTGTATAAAAACAGAGAGAGGAAGAGAGAAAGGGAAAAGAAAAATTTGCCAAGCTTTTACACGCAATATCCGCGTGTCAACGATTCTCCCGGGAGGGTTTCGGCCCCCGGGAAAATCACGAATCCTCGCTTTAAACTTCTTCCCTTGGCTTGCTTCTTATTCCCTCCGCGCGAGAGATTATGCAACAAACCGTGGATCACCGCGGTGAGCTAACGCGTATTCCTTCAAACGGAATAAACGTTCCTCTTTCGCCTCTGTGTTTGTTTCACCCTCTCGAGTCTCTGACCGAGTCTCCTCCTCACCCCCTCTTCTGGTTGCGTTCATCAGCCGTAAACCGTTTCCACCAGCGAATATTTAGACACGGTTGTCGATCGAAGCTCCACAGAGGAGGAACGGCCTCGTTCGATACCGGTTACGACAATTTCAATCCGCCTGCCTGGGTTGCCGCCTGCTATCGGTTATTTAAAACAAGGACCGGGGGTAACAAATACAAGAGAAAGAGGGAGGGGACGGGGGGGAGGAGAAAAAAAAAGAACGGAATATCGATGGGAAGAAGAAGCGACGCGAGTCCAGCCCCAGACTCGAGTCGTTATTGTTAAACGATAAAACACAGGGACACTTTTATCGAAATCCCATTTAACGCGGCATCTGAAACATTTCGAGAATAATAAAGCAATTACACGTATAATGTACCCCTTTGCATTTTTTTGCCACGAGTATCGGCCCGTGTCGTCCGCGGACGTTTTCGTTTTTCTTTCTTTCGTTCTTCCTTTCTTTCTTTTGTTGTTCTCTCTCCCTCTTTGCTCGCGTTGCTCGTGTTTTATGCATTTTTCTTTGTCCCGTGTACGTTTTTTTTTTGCCTTCCTCTGCCCTTCCCCTCCGCCCCTCTCGCGCCTTGATTTTTAATAACGTTCGAACCCAGGGTCCATCGAACCGTTCATCCACACGAATACCGGACCGGCGATATCAGAATTTTTATTCGAGAGCACGGTTTGCTTTTTGCTTGCTCCGCGTGCCCGCCCGATAAAGCGACTTTATCGCCGAAATAAACCGATGATGAACCCACGCGCGATGTTTCGGAGGTGTTTCACCCGAGAATGTGACGAACGTTCCGAAAATTTTATTGGAAGACCGAAGGGCGGGGGGGGGGGGGGGAACTATCGTCGCGAGGAAACGAAGAAAGGACGAAGGAAGAACTAATTTTTCGGCGGACAACGATTCGATACGAGAGAGAAAGAAAGAGAAAGAGAAATTTCTGCGAATTGTTGCAAAGGGCGTAAGTAAATTTTGACCGAACTGACTCTGAAATTTTGTTCGTCTGAATCTTTTGGGGGGATAGAGTTTAATACAGAGATTCGTTTTGTGATTTTTCATTCAAGTAACAAAAGTATACAAGCTCGATTTAACTAAAATTTCGTCCCAATAAACGAAATAGATGAAGATAGGTGTATCTTGGATTTTTACATCTTCCCTTTGAAGCTCGCAGTGCGAAAGATTTCTGTGTTAAAGATACAATATTTTTTCTAACAAAGAATTATTTATTCACGTTTTCGCGTGTTCGACCGCTTTGCAAACACAGTGCAGTTAAAAAAGTTCCTGAAACGCGTGCAGAACAAGGAGAATTCTTGAATTTTTCGATTCAATGCTCTTTGAAACTCGCAGCGAAAGATTTCTGTGTTAACACACATCCGTCCGTATGACGAAAATTCGTCATTTCACAGACAATCACCAGCAGCCAAATGACGAAAATTCGTCATTCGTATATTGCAGTAGATAACTGATTGTTGTTTTATTAAATCCGAATAAATTAAAACGTAATTTTTACCAAACAGAGATAATTCTACGAGAAAACTGATTTCAGCTTCAGTTGCGTCGTATAAGGGTGCAAACGCAAAAAAAAAAAAAATTAATTGAAAAACGTATTAGTCGGTACTGCGTATAGAAGAAGTTTATTCAAAGTTTAAGCACTTGGGTGTCAATTACTACTAATTATATGATAAAATTAAAGTTTCGAAAATAATTTACTTTGTCTAATAAAATAACGAGTATGTTTTCAGTAATTCATTTCAACTTTTGTGTGGATTTAATTTTTATTTAACTTCAGGAAGAAAAAAATCAAAAATAAAAGTGTATATATAAATACAAATTCATTTTATTTCATTTCACAAAATTTCACTAAAAAATATATGACTTTTTAAGAGTTAGGTTGTTTTTATATAGAGCCTATCGTTTCTACAAATAGTGTCAAGAAATGCCGGCATTTGATCAATGGCGGTGCAAATAATGCCGAACGGATATGTGTTAAAGATACAATTTTTTTCTAATAAAGAATTATTTATTAACATTTTCGCGAGTTCGACCGCTTTGCAAACACAGTGCAGCTAAAAAAGTTTCTGAAACGCGTGCAGAACAAGGAGAATTCTTGGATTTTTCGATTCAACGGTCTCTGAAACTCGCAGTGCGAAAGGTTTCTGCATCAAAGATACAGATTCTACGTAATGAAGAATTACTTCGACGCATTCATTCGCGTTACACCGCTTTGCGAATACACACAGTGCAGCTAAAAGATTCCCGGGGCAACCCCGCGAAACAAGCTTACAGAGTCCATCAATCAGATTAAATTTAATCGCCAGAGGTCCATCGACCACCCAGATACTTCAATTACAGCCTCCTCCTACGTGTCCCTCCTCCACACTCCTAATTAACCAATAAACCCATTATTAAACACTGAAACGAGCAAATCAGATTACCGTCGTACAATACCATCGACTATATATATCCATCATCTTCGTGCTGCTATATCTCGCGACAACGATCGCGTTCGAATCTCGTCGTGCAACGTATTACCAAAACATTTTTCCCCGGCTTTACTCTCCGGTAATTAAAGTTTCCGCACGAACGTTTCCGAGCAACAGTTTTACAACAACCTCGCGGAAAGAGAGAAAGAGAGAGAGAGAGAGAGAGAGAGGCGAGAAAGGGGAGAGATTCGCGGGGAGATTACTCGTCGTAATTTCGGATAAGCAGCGCTGGTCGGCTCGCTATCATCGACAGTTTACGATCGTTTGTGTGTGTCGCGTGTGTGTCACGGCAGAAAATTGCAGTTTTACTAATGAATGAATGCCGGATAATTCAGCGTAGTAATCGGCCCGATAATTGGCAACCGCCCATTAACGACGGCCCGGCAATTTGCCGAGCTAACGAACTGTCATAACGAACAGCGACGTGGCTCGCTCTTTTGTTCTTGGCCGGCAATTGCCGCGCCAGCCAATTGCCCGGGCCCCGTATGCTTTCGAAACGCGAAAGTATCCTCCTCCGCCGCCGCAGAAAGAGAGATTTTAAAGGTATCGATCCATTGGTTTAGCCGTTCTCTCCGCTGTAAAAAAAAGAGAGAGAGAGAGAGAGAGAAAAGAACGACTCGCCGCAATTAGGAGCGTTAGTTTGGAAGTTCGTGTCCTGTGCGACGATCGGTCAAGCGCGCTCCGTCCACTAAGATTATCGTCCTTCACCGTGGTCTCTACTAGTTGGCCAGCTGAAGTGGAATAATTGCTTTCACCCCTTGGAGTTTGCTCGAGGGCGTAGGGGATGATTGGCGATCGGCAACAGCGGGAGAAATAGGGAAATTGCTTTGGTTCAGCTAGCTGTGTCGTTGTACTGATACAAAAATTTGAGTGTTTGATATTCGATAAATATTCCTTGGTAAGCTCGTTTCAATTGATGAAACAAATCTTCAACGAAGGTTTCGAATAAACCTTCTTTCTTCTGAAGAATCTACGAAACTTCTTACGATCCAGAGAGCAAACGAACCAAAGTAACAGCGAAATTGTTTTGGTTCTGTTAGTTGCGTTAAATTGATACAAAAATTTGGAGTATTTGACATTCGATAAATATTTTTTGGTAAGCTTGTTTCAATTGGGGAAAAATCTTCAACGTAAATCTTCCTTAGGTTTCTTCTTGTGGGTTTAAGAAGTCTTACAACGATAGAAAAATGATTCAGGGAGCAAATGAACCAAAGCGATAGGGGAATTCTGTTAGTTGCATCACGCTGATACTACAAAAATTCGAACATTTGATATTTTTTTTTTTTTTTTTTGGCAAGCTTGCTTGAAGGATCTTCAACATTTCGAACAAATCTTCTTTCATATATTTCTTGGGTTTGGGAAGTTTTTTAAATGGTTTAATGGAAAAATGATCCAGAGAATGTACACGGAATGATCCACGACAGTACCCGATGATTCACGAGATCCCTAGAAATTTTTACGAAGTAGCACACGTACAAAATTCTTACTTCTTTTTATGAAACCGACGGCGCGAATCTCAAGCGTTTGACTGGCCGCGCGAATTTAACGAGTCGGCGACGATTTATTTCAATATCCGTAAAATGTGGTACATAATCGTGTTTAATTAAATTTAACCGTTGCCGCTCTTAATGATATTCCATAATTTGTGCCGTTCTTGAATCTACACGCGCTGTTCAGACAGAACACGAAGAATTCTTTTTACATATTCACGTGTGATGCAAATAATGCGCAGCTGATACGAATTATTAAGATCAGCTTCATTGTTCACTGAATCCCGCGTTGTTTTAATCATTATCAGCAATTATCGCGATAATTGGATACATTATCAATTAACCGCGATCGAACCACGAACGAGCAGTGATCGAGTGACCGTAATTAAAAGGAATGAAAAGAATCACCGTGCATCGTGATTGTAATGCAACTCGAAGGAAAATGTTTCAATTAAGCGCACGGATCAATTAAGACGAACCTCTTATCCGTTACGTTTCGTCGCATTTGCATTTCGCGCTGCAACTCCCCCCTCCTCCCCCATCGCTCTTTGTTTGCCCGGTGAATCATTGCCCCGTTGTTACACGTAAATATTTAATCGCGCGAATTAATACGTTCCGCGTGAATTAGAAAAGTCAGTGCTCGTGCCGATGGCGCGGTGCTAATGCTTTCCATTTTCCGATCGAAAGCCATTAACCCTTTCGGTACGAGCGCTCTGTTCGCCGTGATATTCCCGCTGGACGAGGCGCCGCTCCGAAACTGCACACATAGCGCGTGGTCAGTCCTCTTTTGTATAAAGATTTTCCTAAACTTTAAATAAGAACTGTGCTTAATAAAACAACGTCTTCTTACAAGAGGAAAGTCACCATCTGAATCTTCCGCGTCAGAAAAACCAGATGTTGAGGCATTATCATGTACAGAATAGTCACAGTCCGTAGTGAGACTGTGATTATTCCCGTTACCCGCAAACAATGTGTTAATATTAAAAGACATTTATATAAAATTCTATTAATTATATAAGTACACACAGGTCATCAGATGAATGCCGGATATATCCGGCGCTCGAAAGGGTTAATACGTCGTGGGTAAAACGTATTTTCAGGATTTGGCTGAGTCGACATGCACTTTGTCCAAGTTTCTCCTTCTCTTTCTCCGTTAACCGGGAAACTTGGTTTGATCGGTCATCTTTTTGAATCATCTTCGAACCGATTCGAATCTTTTTTCGCTTGTCGTCTCGCGTGAAATATTTGAGAAAGAAAAAAAAAAGGAACGACGAGGAGAGAGTATCACTTTCGTCTCATCTCTCGCGTAGCTGTGAAATATTCAGGTGCAGGACGACGCGAGGACAGAGTTTTATTTCTCGGCGACCGGATCGACCGCTCCTCCGGCTGTTTGCACATTTACGAGGACGCGTTAAAATTGAAAAATTACCCGAGAGAACGAAGCAGTAAATAAAGCGATATTTATTTATTTAGCGAGCGGTACATTTGAAATTCTTCGGGCGATCCTTGTTATTTTACGTCGTGTTGCAAAGTTGTTATTCGTAAGACGACGAAGTCTCCTCCCCCCAGCGGAGCAACGCCGCGAATATTTATAAACGCAGATTACCGTTTAAAAGCGAGAATACGAAATCGGCAGCGAAACTGAATTCACGGCGGATGAAACTTTCATACACGCCGTTGCGTTAAATGCCATTCATCGATTTTCCCGGACGCGGAAAATGCACACGGGGCGTTATTATCATTTTTAATTAACCCCCCTCCTCTCTCCCCGTTTGCATTCTTTCACGTTCCTTTAACGCTGGAGCCGTTTGAAAGTCAGGAAAATGTATGTACAAACGCGTCAATTCGAACCTCGGTCGGAACAAATGTAGTGATATAATTTAAATGATGTTCATTGCATTAAATAGCAAAGAAAACGAAACGGAAACGAAACAGCAAATAATAAATACAAGACCGACAACACAGAGAAGAATAATTCTGCCCTGACCTCTGTTTTATTCACTCGCACGACATTCCTCTTTTCAAAAAGAAAAACGCTCGATGCCAACGCTTGTGCTTCTCACGTCGCATTCATACTTTCTCGTTCGCGCATCGTCCACAGCAAACAGGCCATTTATTAGAAGTAAAAGAAGTAACTAAAATATATAACTACACGTTATAATAATAATAATTTCGATACTACACAAGTACACTTTACGATGATTCAATTAAACGGGTAAAAAGAGTCAAAAGAGGTTCCTTGCGATCCACAGAAACGACCGAAAGATATTCTTCCTTGAAGGCATTCAAGTCGGCGGCGGTGGTATATAGTCGCGAGAGCAACATCAAGAGACAATGGTGGCCCGGAGGAGAAATAATTTACCCCTGGAGGCGTGTTCCAAAGAAGTCGTATTCGCCTCGTAAATTCGGTCCGACGTGTGCCCCTTCCCCTCTCCTTTCGTCGTTCTGTCTGTTTCCCCCGAGCTTGAAAAGCTCGCTCCGCTGGCTCGTCCTGGGACAAACAACTTCATAATTTTCGGGGGACCCTTTTGATTTCCCGTCCGCCCGTTGCGAAACGTTCGCCGAGATCGGGCAAAGTCCTCCGTCGTCTTTGTTTCAATTCAATTCTCAACTCGATCGAAATCAACAGCTCGTTTCACGCGAATTGAAACCAATCGAACGAATTTTTTTTCTATATGATCTAAAAGAAAAAAAAAAATATAAAACGCTGTTATCCCTAAGGTAATTTACTCTGTTAATTTTAAATTAAAGATCGAAAAATTTCCTTTAATTAAAATTTATAAATAATTGAAGCTTTTTAAATTTAATAATCCTCCCAACTGAATGTTAATTTAATTTTTATATTAAATGGCAAAAATAAATTAATATAAAATTCTACAATAGGGTCTTATCGTCCCGTAAAAAGATTTTAACATTTTCATTAAAATTTTAACTTCATAACAAATATACACGAGTGACAGACTCGCGAGAACGAAGAAACATACTCGAACGTTACAGCCAATTTATGCTTCCAATTAGTTAATCACAAGTTGCACAGTGCACAGCAGAGTAACGAGAAACAGAAGCCAAAGTCAAAGCAACGTTTGCACACTCGTGATTCTCGTTTCGTTCGTCTTGCGTCGCATTCGGAATTCCTTTTTATCGAGAGCGTGCGCCTTTTTCGTCCCTGTTTCTGAATCATCCTCCCGTCGAAGTTTGATGAAATTTATTCCACTAGGCTCTATCTGGGATTTAGCAGATAATAAGTGCGAGGACGCTCAGTCACAGCTCGAAATACACGTATGTATATAAGTTTTCTTTTTTCCTTCGGAAGAAAATCGACGCTCTCGGCGTTGTTGGCCGCTTTCGTTTCTCGATTCCTCACGTCGCCTCCGCGACGCGATGGAAACACGGCGGAGTTTAGGACTGGCAAACAGATGGAAGAAGTCACGAGGAAAGGAATCGGCACGCTCTGTGCTTCGGGGATAATCCGATTCGCGAGCGATTCGAAACGAGAGATTCGAGGGTGGAAGCCTCGCGCGATTCTCGCACGCGTCTTGAATTTAAACGCCGGGAGGATCGACTTGCCGGTGTGCGAGTGTTCCTATTCCACCTTCCGCCGACGTTCAAGGCTTTCGCGTGTTGTTTCTGTCTGGTATTATGAGGTAAATCTTCTCTCTCTCTCTCTCTCCTTGAAAAAGTTTCGCCTTGAAAATAAAGGGCTTCCAACACGCCCGGTTTCCCTTCGTGAGAATCGTCGATCGTCGCGAGCCACGCGGAATATCAAATTAGCCGCGAGATTCTCCACTCAGACTGACACTGGAATCTTGATCAGATCTTCGGTGTCAGATCTTCAGATCCCGAAATCCAACAGAAGTCGCAACTGGTGTTCGTATTTAAATTTCCCGTGGCATTGCAGCGTGATACATTGCAACAGGACACTTGCTTCGTTTCAGAGAAGAACTTTAATCTCGGCATATATAAATTTCCGATAACTTGACGTATATATCAAGTTATCTTTATGATTAAGTAAAAATCTTGGAACACAGTACTAGCAACGGTGTCCTATTAAATTTCTCATTTGTCTTTCCCTTTTAGCTATCTCCAAGAGGAGAGAGAGAGAGAGAGAGAGAGAGAGAGAGCTTCTCTTTATTTTTCACTTACACATTTGTGGAAAAGATGATTCACGTGTTACTAATAGTTTATTAATTGTTTTATTTCTATGATTAGAAAATGGCAAACGATTAACAAAATGCAAGTTCTATCTATCTTTATGATTAAATAAAAATCTTTGGAAAAATAGAGCATTAAATTTCTCATTTATCTCATTCAGCTATTTCTTAATAGGTGCTGCGAGAGTGCTTTCTTTGTTTTTCATATTTTATGGGCAATATTCTGACAATATTCTGGAAAGATATTCATGGGTTGTTAATAGTATTGTCCATTTCTATGATTAGAAAACGTAGCAAATGATTAACAAGATGCAAATTCTATCTATCGTTATCTATCTTATTCTATCTATCTAATAAAAATTTTTAAAAAAATGGAGTATAAAATTTCTCATTTATCTTTTACCTTCATTTACCTTTCTTTACATTTCTTAACAGACGAGAGAGCTTTTCTTTGCTTTTCACATTTTATGGGCAATATTCTGAAAAGGTGTTCACGTGTTGTTAACAGTATGACAAGATATTCATGTGTCGTCAATAGTATCGTTAATTTCCATGATGAGGCGTAGCGATCAGGCTTGCAAAACAGATATAACTGTTACTTGCAAAGCAAATATAACTTGCCACAGCAAAACGATTACAGTGCCTACGTTCAACTGAAACATTTACGTTCTACATCGTCAATCGATGTTTGTTTTACTAAAAAAAAAAAATTTACGCACAACTGTCTCAGAAAAATCTGATACATACGTGGAAATAAAAATGGAGAATATATTATTTCACGAAATAGCAGTCTCGCAGCGTAGTCGATTTAATAGCCGCGAGCCATCGCGCGAACAAAAGGAGGCTGCTTTGAAAAAAAAATAGTTTCAACGAAATACACGGTACGGACGAGTCGCGACGAAGGAAGGAAATATTAATGCAACCGGAGACGCTCGAATGCTGAATAAAATTATTACCATTCGTTCTGCCAACTGTTCCCCACCCCCTCCCCTCTCCACCGTGCATATTTACCAGGCTTTCGTATTAATAAGTAGCTTCAGGTGAAAGTGGACAAGTTTTGATGCAGTTCCAGCGTTGCATCGCTAACGAAGTTTCATGCTTCTCGATTCTCGACCAACGTCGTCGCCGTGTTTCCCTGAAAGTTTCCACCTCGGAAAAGGAAAGGGAAACAATTTGTCCGATAGTTTCGCGAGCGTGTTTAACTCGAATATTTTTAACGATCTCCGCTCGCAGGCTCTCGAATCGAACCGAAGAAGAAGCTTCCTGGGCCAGAAAGTTTTTTCTTCTCCACCTCCTTCTGTCTCGGACCGAGCCGTAAGTTGATTTACATAAAGGAAAAACAGGCGCCGCGTTCGGTACAGTCGTTTTTTCTGTTTCGTTCAATCATCAATTTGCAATTTCACCATCCGCTACAAGGCGAATTCCCTCGAACCCCCCCCCCCCCATCCCCTCCTTGCAAGAACAACATGGATTATGAACGGAACGAAGTTTCCATTCTCTCTTATATAAAGTAGAAAACGCTCGACCTTTGACTGGAAAACAGCGATGGAATCGTGAAACACACACACACACACACACACACACACACACACACACACACACACACACACACACACAGAAATATACCGCGGTGGTATTCTGAGTTTCCAACGATTTTCATAAATTTTTAAGAAACAAGACAGAAATAAAAGTGACGCATAGAATATGCATATCGGACAGGCTGACCTCTTGCAGTGTATCGTCCAACAGCTCGTGACGATAGCGTTCGTATTATATAAATTAATACAACAGCGTTGAGATAATGAGATACACTTGGGAATGATTAACTATGCGACGCAGACCGGTCTTTAGATTTTACTACGTTTCAGCTACACAGAAGTTTAACGATAAGTTATGGCTTCGACTCGACTTACCATACAGATTTAACACTTTGCGGACGAATGTCGCCGCAATAGGCGACAGAAAATAATTTCGTTATCTATACCGTCAATAGGTTTTTTTTTTTTTTAATTTGGCAATACTTTGTTGTTACTATTAGTAGGGTAGTACACTTTATAAACCGTTACTTTTCTTCGTTTTACAGTAATTACAATAAATAACGACTTAAGTAAATGTGTACGCAGACATAGAGATATCACAGTCTTGCTTTGAATGCTTTGACTTAAGTTTACATTTAGTTTGCTACAATCAAAATAAGTTTCGCTAGTTTTTTTTTATAACCCCAAAATATGTCGCAAAATAAGGAAAAAGAAGATTTTATTCATGATAATTATGTTGGTCAGCAGTGAAGACGAGTTCGTGTTCGCTATTTAACGACGATGAAATACTAAAAGAAAATTCTGTAAATTTGAATTTTCCAGATAATAGTGATAGTGATAACAGAAGCTATCACTAGTTACTTATCGATTCTATTGCGATACCTGCCCTCGTAAACCTACCATGCATATTGGCGATTGCTTCGAGAAATTTCACAAACTTCTGAAAAAATACAAAAACTAAAACATATTTGTGTATTATAAAATAATACTCCCTCTATCCGAAAAAACATGGTATACATTTGAAAGAAAATCTTAGATTATCTAGAGTTTCGAAAGCAGCTGTCAATACTCATTATATTGGTATTGTTTACATTGATAGCTAAATAACCTAACATATTCGACAGGCGTTGCTTTTGAGTTAAGTTGGAATTTAAAGGCTAAAAATTAGTTTTTTTAAGAAAAATAAAATAGTCACCGCTGTAATTTCAAAATGGAAAATTTTAACCCAAATAACGTGAATTTACAAAGAAGAGATGCGAAATCGAAGCAATTGACTAGTGAACAACGTCATGGTATCTTGCAACAGCTATTACAGTATATGAAGAACAAAAAAAAATTAGAACACGGTGCTATTAATGAATTGATTGAATGCGTTCAAGATGCATTTAATAAATTAGAGAGAAATACTCTTGATAACGTTTTTACAACATTACAAACGTGTATGAAATCAATTATGTTGAGGAGGGGGAAATTCCTATAAAACACCTCATATAAATAAGGTAAAACTTCGTCGTGAGGGTCGATTAGCTGAAAAGTATATATGTTCAGAAGAAGCTAAATCTCACTTTAACTAAATTTCGATTACACTAAAATTATTTGTATTTAGTTATATTGTGATAATAAAATGAATTTAATATTTCTTTTACATTTAATTCTAGTTTCATTTGATTTTTTTCGCAAATGTATACCATATTTTCGGACAAAAAAAAAAAATTAAAATGTATACCATATTTTCGAACAGAGGGAGTAATTATTATTGTTCTTTAATAAAGTCTAAAATTCCATTGAACAAAATATTTTTCAATTAACTTCATGTATTTAACGCTTTAATACATGATATCGCTTTCTTCAACAAAATTTGTCCGACCGCTAAGCGAGAACCGCACTTGAAAAACCGCTCGATCGCAAAGGGTTAATAGATCGTCTATCAGTATTCTTTTGCCTTCTTTTTGAACACTGAAACGATCATTGATCAAAATCTGTAATTTTTCCTCGCGGACCTGCCAATAACTTTTTGCATAATATTGTTTGCGAAGCAAGATCAATTTCGTACAAATTTCCCGTGGTGGTCGCTCTATTAAATCCACAATCAACCGTTTCGGTACGAGCGCCGGATATATCCGGCATCCATCTGATGACCTGTGTGTACTACTTATGTATAATTCTAGTGTTACTTATATAATTAATAGAATTTTATATAAATGTCTTTTAATATTAACACATTGTTTGCGGGTAACGGGAATAATCACAGTCTCACTACGCACTGTGACTATTCTGTACATGATAATGCCTCAACATCTGATTTTTCTGACGCGGAAGATTCAGATGGTGACTTTCCTCTTGTAAGAAGACGTTGTTTTATTAAGCACAGTTCTTATTTAAAGTTTAGGAAAATCTTTATACAAAAGAGGACTGACCACGCGCTATGTGTGCAGTTTCGGAGCTTCGTCCAGCGGGAGTATCACGGCTGACAGAGTATCACGCTCGTACCGAAAGGGTTAAATACTAAATTCGTTTAACCGCAAAAACGTCCATTACATTCGGCAATTTCCAGCCGGTAGTATCTTCGCGTAATTTATTTCCGCGCTGCGAATAAAAGAAAGACGCGGTTTCTCCCGATTGGCGAGAATACGCGAGGCGTATTTCCAGCGGATCCCCGGAGCGTAGATACAAAAACGCTCGCAGTCGAAGTGCTCGATCCGCGAGGCGAGATATCTTCCCGCGGGATTGTCGTTTCACCGTGAAGCCTCGGAGAGGCTTGAAATGATAGCGGGAGCGCGTGAGATTGGCGCGACAAAGGGTGGAACAACAATGGGTCGAGATAAAGAAAAGCACGCCGTGAGGGTGGTTCGAGGACCAACGAAAACGCGCTGAGGAGGCTGAGAGCAAGCCGAGAGAGGAGAAACAGACGTGTGCATTCGTAAGCGCGAGTGAGATGGAGGGAGCGTGGAAAAAACTGACGGGAAATGGAAAGAGAGAGAGAGAGAGGGAGGCGAAGGAGCGTGAAAGATAGGAAAACAACTGAGATTACGTAGGGGGGAAAAAGAAAATTCACGGGGAAGCAACGAGAAGGAAAGGTTCCACGAGTGGAAAGTCCCGAGAGAGCGAGAAACATCGAGGTATAAAATGTTGGATGTTTACCTTGGATGTTAACACAAGGAGTTAGGTTCTTTCGCTCGCTGATCGTCTTAACACTATACAGCTCGACGATTTATTTCGCACGATTATGCGCGAGTGGCCGACACTTTTTTGTGAAATGAAGATGGAAATTAAAAGGTACTTTATTTATTATTATATTATTACGAAGAGGTCCTAAAGATTTGTATACTGAGAGAATTAAAATAATACTTTTTTAAACATATACGTACAGCAAGATTCGAAACATTTCCTTAAACATAAGAGCACCGCGGAAAAGTAAAGTAGTAAAACATACTGTACTTGCGTATCAGAAAAGATACTTGGCATGGTAAAATATTGCGACAAACAGCTTTACGAAAGCTAAAGTTTCTAGCAATGCATAACACAAATAGTTGTTATTTCACGTACAAACTAAAATTGGAAAATGTAAAAATTTTGCTGTTCTTTTTGGCGTGCGGAATTTTCAATATCTGCTTCCCCGACAGTACGCGAGATTAATGTGTTTTAATGGAATCGCAAACGAGGCGAAAGTGTGTCATCGGCTGCTAACTACTATTTTACGAATGACGCTGACGAATCGCGGTGCCAGTCTTGTACAGTGTTATAATTTGATCGATCAGATCTAAACGAAGATTCAAATCTTCTTTTGAAATCTGCTTTCCTATCTTTTCTTTAATCTTCACGAAGTCAGGATGAACTCTATTGTACTCAGAGTCGAGATTGATCAAAGCGAAGAGTACGAGGAAAAAGAACTTTGCTCGTCTTGCAGAACAACTGAATAGAAAAACAAAAAAAAAAAAACATTGTGAGAGAAAATGGGTTTATTGTCTAGGTTGGTTAACGTCCCAGAGATCAAGGAAACAGAAGATGATCGAGAGCAAGAAGAGCAACAGTAATCTCAGAGCAAAAAGAAGAAGAAGAAGAAGAAGAAGAAGAAAGAAAGAGAAGAGAAGAATGGTACTAGAGGAAAAGAAAGGACAAGAAAATACGGAGAAGAAACATCGCCTGACATGGCGATGAAATCAAATTTCTCGATTCTTTGAAAACTCTGACGTACGAAACCGGTGGCGGCGCGGGTCGAGGTTAGATTCCCCGTGAATTTCATCGGCGGGGAAACCGCGGCGTCTGCTTACTCGGAGCTATTTCGAAGGGAATCGATCTGTCAGCCGGTGCCGCGGAGGATCGCCCCGACGACAGAGAATTCGCTTTAGGAAGGCGCGGATGGCGACGATTTCTCTCCTTAAATTGGAATCGATCAGGTTTGAAAGTACTGCCGGTTCTCTTTCGAACGAACGAACGAAGAGACGACAGAGCGAAATGGGTATTCTTGAATCTTTGACTCGGCTGGATCGTCAACGCTTAATTCTTGAACTTTTATTTCCTTTGACTTTCGCTTGAAGGATTCACTTCGAAAGATTATTGAGATCTTTTCGAAGTGAATCTCGTCTAATTACGAGATGAACGAGGCGTACAGGCAAATTTGAAAATGTGTCCTCCGAACGTGTGTGTTGTGATTCGAGTGCTTTTAAAGATTAAATTCGATCGAGAGACGACAGAGCGAAATTAAGAGTATTCTTGAATCTTTGACTCGGCTGGAATGCTGGATCGACGTTTGATCTTTCGCGGCATAAATCAATAGTATTGTTTATCTAAATAAATACTTCAAGCTTCATTTAAAGCAGTATCATCTGAATTCTACATGAATAAATTAAAATATAATAACAATACCGTGTCACAGTACTGATGATCTATCAGATCGTAAAAATTATACGCGTATAGAGAGTAAGTTTTTATTTACTAGCGTTGCTTTCCCTTTAGAGAGATTCGCCTCCGATCACTGAAAATTCGAAGATCACTGCTTCCGAATGTGCATTGAACGTGGATATGGGTTACCATTTTGGATACAGATATAAATAGAGATTAATTCACACAAAGGGGATTTGGCTCAAACCACGAAGGCAGATAATTAAAAGCTCGAATTTCGAACGAGAAGGATCTTCCAATTTTCAATTTTCTACGGATCTCCTTTAATTTCCTTTAACTTTGCGTGCTTCGCCGTATGAATTTAAACACACGCGAGAGATACGCGAAGCACACAGGAATTTCGAGACGGACCAACCTAACTCGAGAAGATCCTGCATTGTCACTCGGTCACGAGTGAAGAGCTCGAGGATAATCTTGGCGAGGGAAGAGCTCGAGTCGAATTCCGCGCGCACATATTTATTCTTTTGTGAACGTGCGAACGAGTCGAGAATAAAGTCATTTCACGCGTGGACTTTGTCAGATGATTTTCATTTATATTCGACGATCCTTCGTCTGGATAAGGAACCAATTACGATGCGGAACGCGGGCTCTTGCAGAGGAAATGAATCTGACACGACGGTCGCTTGAGGACTCGATGATGTATTATTTTGTTGCCTCACATTTAAATGTAACCGTTCGCGTACGAAAGATTGATCTTCCTTGTTTTCTGTCATCATTCTACTCTGCCTGTTCTGGAACTGCGTTACATTTTCAATCACGAAATTTTCAGCTACAGAACAAGAATCACGGGTAAATGGTAGAAAAGATTGAAAAAAGAAAAGAAAAAAATTAACGCTAAATTAATCCCCCGGGAAGGTGAATTTTTTTTTTTTTTTTTTTACGAAAACTCGAAACGAAAGGGGGAAAAGATGGAAGAAAAGAATGGGAAAGGAAAAAACTTGTTCGCACTTTTCCGCATCCAGCTTCTCGTTGAATAGCGGACTGACACATGTTACCACCTTCCGGGTGATTAATCGCAAGAAAAAAAAACAGAAAAAAATCGCGGATCTTTATGAATGTTTCGCAACGCTGGCGCGAAACGTTGAAAAGATTCGGAGACCAGGAAAGATAATCATCTTTAATTATTCCAGCGTGTGCGCGCGCGCGCGCGCGTAATTTTTTCTGAAAACGTCCGACGAAAAAAAGAAAAGAGGAGAGGGGGAGAGAAGGATGAAAACGGGAGAAAAAAAGAGAAGAAAGAAGAAAAGCTGTCTAGAGAATATTCCGTTTCGCGTTTGCGCTGCGTCAGGACGCGAAAGTTACGTACGACGCGAGCTGCTGTTTTATTTTATTTTTTTATTTTTTTTTTTTCTGTTTCCTCCGCCGTAAACGACCAGGACGAAGCTGATAAAGCTTACGCTTTCGGCCTTTTCGCGACCTTTTTCTGCTTGTCTTTCCCTTTGTCCTCGCGAAACACGTGAGAAAGGAAGAAGAAAGAGAACGATATGATATCCTCATGAACAGAAGATTAAAACGGGGATCTAAATTCGTACAGCGAACGAAGAGAAAGAAAGAGAGAGAGAGAGAAAAGGGGGAGAGAAAGCTTGGCGGAAGATTTAGAATTTCAAGCAAATCTCTCCCCATTTTTCTCTGCGTGCTCTGTCAACTTATAATTTACGAGGATACTCTCGACGGTGACGTGTACCTGGATACTCGGTTTTTTTTCCTTCTTTTTTTGCAAAAAAAGAAAGGAAAAATCTCCCCCGTTTTCGGACGTGATCACTTCAAAAAGAAAAAGTGCTCAATAACCGAAGCAGAGCTACGCGCTATTTCTGTCAACTTGAAATTTACGAGTACGCTCGCCACGATGACGTATCAACCTCCTATCTTTTTTTTTTTTTTTGACGAAAATTTCCATCTGAATTGAAACGTAATCATAGAAGAAAATATGACGAGTGCTCAAGCTGTGTGTGAAATATCTCCTTGGAAAGAAATCTTCTCTTCCCACTTCAGAAAGTAACGAATTCAAAGGGGAGAAGAAAATATCGTTTGAAAATATGCGATATCGTGAAACAACGTTACCCCCTGTTTCTCGTACTGGTACGTCTCTACGTGTAGAACTCGCAATAAAATATCTGTGAAACAAAAGTGCAACAGTTTACAGAAAACACAGGAAACATTTCAGCGCGTCCAACAACGCTTTTCACCGGGTTTCTGGCGAAATCTAGCCAAAATCTTCGCTGTTTCACTCCGCCTCTCTCGTTTCGTTTTTTATTTTTCTTGCCTTCCGGGCCAGGCAAACGCGCGAGAGAGGGCGCGTGAAGCTTCTAAGTGTACCATTCCCGCCCAATCGTCAACAATAACGATCGAGTTTCTTCCCTTACGTCCATTTCCCCATCGCATCTTTCATTTTGATTTCTCCGACACCGAAGTATCGCACTTCTTACTGAAAAAAAAAAAAAATCATTTGCTAATTAATTCTTGATTTATTTTTCGTTTATTTAACATAAAGTTGCTCGTTTGAAAGCTCGAAACGATTTCAATAGTCGAAAATCGTTAAACCATTCCCTCTGCGAAATTTTATAATTAGCGCGACATTTTGCCTGCGTCACTTGAAACAGCGAAGACGAACAGTGAGAAACTGCAATTGTAATAGCAAAAAAAAAAAAAAAAAAATTCACTCAAAAGGGCTAACATTCGTTTAATGATCTGAATTAGGAAAATACAACATTCCGAATGAATAAAAAAATGACATGTTGTTGCAAATGAATCAACTACTGACTTAAATTTATCAAAAAACGACGAAAAAAAACCATTCGTTCTTGCGAATGAATTAATCACCGACTCTTAAATTTGACAAAACAGAACACAGGATTTTTCATCGAAATTTCTTTAGATTCGCAGCGGCGAATTTTTCGAAGACTTTCGCCTTCTTCACTGCTCGCGCAAATTATTCCAATTCTCACGCGCTAAATATATTTTCCCACGAGTTCTATATTCTAATTCTAGACGTTAGAATCCACTGTTGTGCTGTTGATCTCTCGAAACGATGGAAAATCCTTCGTCGAGCGTCACTGAACACCGAAAGTCTGTCGAGCAGCGAAAGTTCGGCCGAAGTTCGCCGATTTTCCCGACGCGATTCGCCGTGGCCAGATTAATCGGCCAAGGTTCCGCCGACGTCTTCGACGTTATCCTCCTGTCGATATATACCGGGATGACTGGCTGGTTGCGCGTTTATCGACGATGATGCAAATCACGTAACGCGGCTGCGAGGCCACACGGTTATGAGGAATGGCTCGAATCGATGACCGGGGACAGCTAATCGATAGTCGCGTATTTTCGAGCCGGTTCGGCCCACTGACAAATTTACGATGCTTCTCCTCGCTGTTTTCCTCCTCCTCCCTCTCCCTTTTTATCTATCTATCTATCTACCTATCTATCCATCCGCCCTTTCTCTCTCCACGTCGCGGAGGTGAAATTTTTCGAAGCGTCTCCTTTTGTTCGGGGAACGCTTCGGCAAATGAAGGCAATACATCGAGAAAATCGAGAGAATCGCGTCCTCTGACGTTCGTTCCTTCGTACAGAGAGAACGAGAGAGAGAGAGAGAGAGGATGAATGCGTGGGTGTGAGTTAAGGCAACTTCAGACGGAGCCCGTGAGTCACGTAACTTCTGATGAAGCGATTGTTCCATTTCGACGGTTGAATAGCTACGAAGAGAGGAATCTTAGAAGCGCAGTGGAAGTTGCCGCATTGGTTAACGGGGCTTTTTGCGCCGCGAGAGGTGAAATATTCTACTTCCCCCCCCTCTCCCCCGGATCGAAGAGACGATCGGTATCTATTGACGATAGAGGGACCCTCCTTTGTAACTCGGAATCCCTCGTTGCTCGAGCCGACAGCGTCGCGTATAGACGAGAGAATTTTCGCGATGAGGAAAAGAAAAAGAAAAAGAAAAAAAAAAGAGGGCAACGAGCAACGATCGTTCGACGCGATCGTTCAATCTATCCGAAACTGGTGACGCGCGTTGTACGGGGCCTGGTCGAGCTACTAGATGATGTGTCAAATGCGTCATGCGTGGAAATTCGTGCGATCACCGTTGCGTTGTCAGGCGACATTTTGGAAATATAGTATAAAGACCAGTCGAAAATCTTCCCTCGCTGCAAAGTGGCAATTTCTCCAAGAAATTACGGATAAAATAAGGATAAAAAACAACCTTGTAAGTATTAAGTTTTGAATGAATAGGATTAGAAGAACCTGATGAAATTATTAAATGAATAAATACTAGTATTAAAATAATTGGTGGTAAAATAAAATGTAAAGAAAAGAATCGATTTAATATGTAGAATAATCGATTGAAAATCCTCCTCAGATTCATTCAACAATCATTTGTCCAATACAAGGGATTGCAGATAATAAATTAGTAATTACTATTGCTCCTGGAAACGATATTTGACCTCGTGGAAGTACATAAAAATGCAGTTGCTGTTGATAAAAATGAAATTGTTCTTCCAATTATTCAAACACGAGTTAATTGAAATGAATTAAATATAAATATAAATTAAAAGAAAATAGAATGATGCTCCATTTATATGAATTGATCGAACTAGTCATCCGGAATCAATCTTTTAAATGCAAATTCAATATTTGATTTAATAGTGTATTAATGATTGATAAAAATAAACCTGAAGTAATTTGAATTGTTAAAAAAGTTCCTAACGTTGATTAAAAATTTCAAAAATAATTAATATTTATAGGTGTAGGCAAATTAAAAAATGGAGATTATCTCTGTGAACGGAAATTTAATTATTAAATTCGAGCCAACTTTCACGCTCTGGCTAGAAACTTCGAATCGCTTAGGAAAACATGCAGCTTTTCCTTGACCAGTTGGTCGTGATTGACGAGTATACTCGTCGTGCGTAAAAAGTAGTTACCATTTGGCTATCTAAATTGTAATTCTAGTGCAAACAAAAATATATTCGTAAGTTTCAAGATATTAGATGTTTTAAAATATTTGGAGGCCAAGACGAAATAAAAAATTTAAATAACTATTATGAAAGAACTGTGCGCAAACAAAGTTATTTTTTCTTTCTAAGTGAAACTCGGTGGTTGGATTCATATTTTGTTTTAGCCTGTGCTAATAAATGGCGAGCCAATGAAAATATAATCCAGCCTAACCCTCGTTATACAAACATCTCGTTAGATATAGACGATATAATTCGTTCTATCTTATCATAGTTTTATTATTACTGGCGCCTGATGTCCATTCCGATGCACATAAATCGGCAAACATTTTCCAGATTATATATCCAAGCACGTCATGAAAAAGCAATCCTACACGAAGATGTTCATAATGTTTCAAAAATACGATTCGAAAAGTATCAAGATATTGGTGTTTCACAGCAGCAAATTGAATTTCTAATTTTCGCAAGTAATTGATTTTTCTTGTGTTTTTTCCCCCCTTTATCATGCAAACTGTACGCGTTTATGTCAAGCAAATAAAATAAATATTAGTAATAAAATTATTAATTTTACAAAATAAAACTGTCTTTCTCGTTGAATATTTGAAACGGCAGCATTTACCCTGTGATTGACGAGTATACTCGTCATCACTTTGAAAAGGAATCAACACAGTGTGATTGACTGGTTAATGGAAAATTCGCGATTCACTGGTCGATACCATTACGATATTATAAACAATATGCGTCCCGTTGCAGTGCTAATGAAACTTCGAAATATTTCGTGCATAACGCGATCGTGGAACGGTTTTTCCGTCAACTATCTCCCCCCGATTGTTCGTAATTTACATTTACAACAACAACAACAATAACAACAACGACGACGACGACGACGACGTTTCAGGCATTATGGTTACGCCGTGTCTGCACGCATCGCGTACACGAGCGGCTTTAATCGAGCGTTAAACTAATTGCTGCGATTAATTTGTCGTGAAATATGAATTTCGCTGTGCATAAGAATGAACATCCGATTTATCGTTACGATCACGTTATTATTTATTCCGGCCCCGCTTCGCTGTTTGATTTACGTTCCATTGCACGACGTGCAATCGTCGATATTTGCGTTTGTTTCGGATTTGAGAGGGGGGGAAGGGGGATAACGGCTCGCGACAGCCCGTGGGAAACTTAACTTTCGTCCCGCGTTTCACCCACTCAATCCAACCCACCTGCGCGAAATCCGTGAAATTCTAACGATATTCCTCTTTCCGAATTGCTCGTTGATATTTCGATTTACGTTGTTCTCGACGCGTTCGTTGTTTCGTCGCGCTCGCAAATTAGGAGTTCTCATTGGAGTGTGTCACAACAGCTGATAACGTTCAATTTATTAACGCTCTTCAAGACTTTAAATCGCGATCTACACGGAGAACGGTGAAATGTTTCGTCAGCGTGCATTTCTCAGAAAGTATATTCGAAATAATCGAAACACTGAATTGTTAAACCAATGTTATTTACACCTGTTCGTATTCTGTCGGTGCACGTATTAAAAATTTAACACCAGCTTCAACTTCTATTTCATGATATATTTAATTAATCTAGTAAGGTATGGCGCAATTGGAAACATGGATCAATACATAATCCTACGGTCACGTTCCTCGCATCCTTTCTTCGTTACGTTTATTACAGATTCTTTTTATGATTTAATTGTATTACCGTTTATTTTCATTTTAAGGGCATTAAATGAAACTTAACTGTAAAATAATCACGTTTAAATAACATATGATTGATATATAATGGAAGATGTAATTGTTGAATTAGAATTCACTCTGCGTCTGATCTGAGATATTGTTCTGTTGCAATTATTGTTAATAACATTTGCCGGGCGCCTACAGTGTTCAAAAGGTTAAAAGCGCGTGACACTGATAAAATTCAAAATGTGACCGTGAACTGAAAAGAAATTACGACACGAGTAAAATATGACAGCCAATATCGAGGTTGCTGTAAGTAGAACGAGTAAGTGTCAGACAGCCGCGCTGCTCCGACTTCTCAGACGCGTATTTCACATGCATCGTTAATGTAGTTTTACAGCTTCGCGAGACATACTTTCGAGTATTACAGATCTTTATTATCATAAAGATTGACATCATAGTCTACATTTGCCGTGTCGCGGACTATGTCGCACCGATCAACTCACTATCGCGATGCTTTTTACGTATTTTTGCAATGGGCACAACAGACCGTGCCCCTTTCAAATTAACGGGCAATACTTTGCGAAATTTCCAAGGTCTAAAAGGTGTGTTCGAACGTCTAATAAAATTTCACTGTCGTATATCCTTGCCATTAGCTCGTCTTGAAAGCCAAAAGAAAGAAGAGTGGAAAGAAAAGTCTGTCCGTGGCTATCTATAGATGAATTCTACACCTTTAATTCGATGAAAATACAAGTAAAATTGACCTTGTCCTTGAATATCATGGTTAAAAAATTACGACACGAGCAAAACATGACAGCAAAATATCGAGGTTGCTGTAAGTAGAATGAGTAAGTGTCAACGACGGATCCAAGACTTTTAAAAAGCGAACATTCGAACGAGATAACTGTGGGCTACGAGAAGTTGTTCAGAATTTTTCCCTAAGAGCAAAACAACTATCGCTGCGTGTTCGATGCGATTGTCGCAGCGAAAAAAAGTCCAGACTTGGGACTAATTTGTCCTAATTTTTCTCCATTTCTTAACACGTGAAATACGATCGTACGGTTGTGCGTGCATGTGAGTGTGTGGAGTGCGTATGAAGACAGAGGGTGCAGATCTTGAGGCAAATTATACCGTGCAAGTTCAGAGAGAACTTAATATCCTTTTGTCGTCGCCTTGGTACTCGAACTTGTTCAGTTCTTTAATCACTCAAATATTACTAAATCACTATCATAAAACCGCTTGGTTTTAATTTTGTTAATTTTACTCTTACCTAACGAAGCATGTGATTCACAGTGGAGTCCAAAAAAGAAAAAAAGAAGAAGAGAAGAATATGGCAGCTTTTTAGAGCTTATCGAGACTTGGGAAACGATAAGCGGGGACACCAGGTCGTCGTTCGAGAGACTTACACAGTCGACGCAGCGGTGCTAGCCTCGTCGGATGAAGGAGTCTCGTTTGAACGCGGAATTAATGGAATTGTCGCGAGAGAGAGAGAGAGAGAGAGAGAGAGGGTCTTGCAGAGGTCCTATGGAACGGCGACACGATCTCCAACTAGGCGCCATGGGATCCGGGAAAGCTGTTCTCCTTCGTCACGGCTGCGAGCATGTCGATCGATTAGCGAACACCTCGGGACCACCGGAACGACTCGATACACTCGTCTCTGTTTGCGTGTGTATGTGTGTGTGTATGCGTAGACCCTACGTGATTTGCATCCTCCTCGATAAGCGCTAAACAAGCGGCGATAACATTTGATCGCCGTTGCGACTTGGCCGGTTAATGACGGACTGTGTACCGTGACAAGAGCCGGTTAACAAGCAACGGAGATGCTCCATTCGAGGCGATGATTGGATCAAGGATTGCCGCGATTCCGTCAAGAACGCCTCCGTTTCCATGAATCGATGGTTTATAGGTTAGGGATCGTGGACCTCCGAAAATCATCGCGGCATACGCGTTTGGATTAATTGCAAGCTGCGGGATTTATGGATTTCTGGTCTCGTCGCGATGTTGCGAGAGAAACTCAGCCGAGAGTTTCGCGGAACCTTTCATTTAATCGAGATGCTCGCGACTATCGACGATGAAAAACTCGATGACCCGAGAAGATGATCTCGGCGATGATCACGTGACTGTGTGTTACGTCAAGTATTAGCTTCGAGGGATCTTGATCGACTGGATGATTTTCGTCGTTTTCTGACCTGTTCTGCATAACTTGCGACGTCCAATTACGGGACCTTAATGACCTCCTACGGCGTCCCCGATGGCTCATCCTCAGGAATGGGATCTCCCATCGTGCACCTCGCGGACGCATTTATTTATTTAGGATCTGATGGTTATGGATATCACAAGTCCTACGGAGTTTACAGAACACAAACAATAATTTACATTATTGTTACTGAAAATGTAGATATAATGTGCTGAAGAAAATAGAAATAATCGGTGAAGAAAAAAGAAAATAAAATTATATCGAGCGAATGATTATATCTGAATCAAGAGACTGAAGTTCCGAAGTTACCTAATAATATTTTTGATACAAATGTAAGCAACAGAATATAAAGAATATAAGTCAGAGATAGAAAAAGAAAATAAAATTATATCGAGCGAATGATTAAATCTGAATCATCAGACGTTCTGAAGTTACCTAATAATATTTTTGATACAAATGTAAGGCACAGAATATAAAGAATATAAGTCAGAGATAGAAAAAGAAACTAAAATTATATCGAGTGAATGATTAAATCTGAATCAACAGAGTGAAATTCTGAAGTTAGCTAATAATATTTTTGATACAAATGTAAGCAACAAAATATAAAGAATATAAGTCGGAGAAAGGAAAAGAAAGTAAAATTATATCGAGCGAGTAATTAAATCTGAATCAACAGACTGAAGTTCTGAAGCTACCTAATATCTCTGATGCAAATGTAAACGATAATTTATGTTATAGCAAAGTACAGTTTCGAAAGAATACTTCGAAAGACGTGAAAACAATCAAACAGAGAAAGAGAAAATAAAATTATACTTTTTTATCAGACGTTCTAAAGTTATCCGATGAATCGCGAAAGTAAATCAGTCATATTCTGATTATCGGATTCTAAAAAAGAAGTGAACCCTGAATATCAGAGAATCGCAGCGATTAAAGTGAATGGAGGCAAAGAGTAAGAGAAAAGACTACAAGATTAAAAAATTTTTTTAAATATTCTTTGCACAGTTCTCACTTTGCTGTACAGTATTACGTTTGGTATTAGGTTTCACATTTGATTTATCACAGTTGTAGCATCAGTGTGAGTCGTCTAAATCAAATCAAACAATAAAACTGAATTATAACTAACATTATTCGAAATATAAACATCACACGCGTCTGCAGTATCATCTGTTAAATGATTAAGAAACTTTTTTTCAAGCGAACTATTAGGTTGTGACCTAATGGTTCCTTGGTTTTGAAGTTTTACCTTCGTAATGAATAGAATACAAAAAAAAAATTCGACCTTGGAATTCAAGGTCAAGGTCAATTTTGCGGCAGATTCTACGTGCATTTCTATCAAATCGACTTCGTTCGTCTATGAAAGAATTCATCATCTATGGACGAACTTTTTTTTCAGCTCTGTGCATGATTGAAAAATTGCCGCCAAGAAACATCCGAAGGAAACTTCTGCCCCCTCATCGATACTCTCTCTTCACTTTGTTCGCGAGTTGGACAGCTCCTAACCTCGCTATCGTCCGATCTCGGAAGATCGCCGTCTCGTTCTCGCGAATTTCGCAGATATTACTCGCGGTGAAATTGCCGCTCGCTGAATATCAGAGATACACGCAAATGTCTGCGGGAAGGGGGTGCAGGGCCACCGCATACGAAATACAGGTGTGCCAACGAGACCTCCACCAGCTCGCCCGTTCGCCTACTTGCCGAGAGGCTGGGTATCAGGAATGTTCTCTTCATGAATAATTCTCGGTGTCCCTTCGTGCATTCGTTTCCGCGAGCAGGCGGAATGCGTTTCAGAAATCTAGAAGCCGGCTACAGGGCGCGCCTAAGCCGGCGTCGATCATCCATTTCGTTTCTACGCGTGGCATGGTATGGTATGGTATAGTATGGTCTGCCCTCATCGAAATTCCCTCGACGTACGCTGCTTTCTCACCCCACCATCCACGTGGATGGGCATCGCCATCGTGTAAATGGGCTTTAACAGAGATTCACGCGCCCTTCCTTGCGTATGATTGAAGAAGATCTAGATATGAGACCCGGGAATTTGTCTTCGTTCCTCGGATAATTTCCTTTTCCTTCCTTTCTTTCTTCGTTAGTCTAGGAGAAAATAGCAACAACTGCAAGACGCAGAGCGAGAAATTTCTCTTTTTTTTTTGTGCAGATTTGAAGTCACATTGGCGTCGAGGTCATTAGCGACTGGGTACTTATATTTTGTAGTACAGATGATTTTGAGAAGTCAAGAATTTTCTCTGCCACTCAAAGTTGGTGTTGCATTCGTACAGAACGTGTTGAGATTGAATTGTGACAGATTTTTAACATCTATCGCAGAAGGGAGGGTTATCTTAATGTGTCCTACCCTTAATCGAGCATAATTCTTTCCTTTTTAAGATTAATCCGCTAAAAGAAATTTCTTGGTAACAGACATTTAGTGCCAAGCGATAATAATAAAATTATTACTACCAGGTTTAATAATGATTAAATAATTAGATTTAACAATAATAGAATAATTACTTCCAATTGTGGATCTTCGTTCGATTTGACGTTGTCCATAGTCGGTTCCATTCTCTCTTGACGCTAGCATTACCAATAAAATGGTCAAATTGATAATTGATAACTTTTGTTTAGATATTTGTACAGATATACTTCTATAAAAGGAATTTCTTGGTAAAAGTCATTTACTCCGTTCGATTTCATTATTGTCCATAGTTCCATTTTTCCTTGACGTTTTTGCATAGTGTATAAGTTCTTGATACAAGAGTAGTAGTTCACAGGCTATTTTCTTTCTCGTCACTTTGGTGACAATAACATTACTATAAACCATTGCTAGTATGTTTTAACCTCTTGATGGCCGTGAGCGCATCAGTACGCGCCAATCCCTAAATATAAGCGAAATTAATTTCGATTTCTTAACAGTGACATATAGAATCATTTTCTATCACTAAAGAAATTGAAAAATGTATATATTCTTCCTTGATTTTGGACTTATTCGAAAGAAAAAGGCAAGAAACGTGCGAAAACTGTAAAATTCCACTCTGCCCAACTATTTACTTCAAAGCATACAAACCATAAATAAATATTAGTTTCATTGCGTATAATGTATATGTTTATTTTTTAGACTATAAATTTATAACATTTAAAACTTAACAAACATGCATATACTTTTTTAATTTTAAGGTTAGCAATCAACTGGGAATTATTTTGCATATTCGATCGAAAATGAAAACATTTTTCTGGGAATATATTACAAGTTAACTTGCCGTTCTAGTAGACAAAATTTGAAAAATACACAAATTTTTATCTGCATCTCAACCGCTTGCTCAGTGAAAATGTATATATAATGTGTGTATATAAATTTTGATTTTTCGAAATTTTTAAAAAATAAATAAAACTAACTTCTAAATTGGGAGGAACGCATAAGACACACAGGATTCCTTGATGCTCCAATATTCCCTTCGAAAACACAATCTTGTATTACAATAGTGATTATATTAAAAAACAGCAAATAGTGAAATATATTAAACAACAACTTTGAAAGACCAAAAAGATAAAAATGATACAAGTAATATTGAAAAAATTACATTTTGCATTGTACGATATCGTTCAAAACAATCGCCAATATGTAATCCTGGTTTACGAGTACATGTATTGCAGATATATACCTTGTTTCATGCCTCCCACTTTTCACTTTTCGGCTAGAACATACTAAACAGTCCTTTTTCTTTCCCTCATTTTGACGCAAATTGTGCAATTCGTCGCTCTTCTTTGTCTGACATTGATGGTCTACCAGGAATTTTGAACAAACTTATTTTTTATTTTTCTTTGAAGATTTTTTTTTTAATATAAATAAATGATCTCGGGAACAAAACCAATTAGCCAGAACAAAAGAGGAAGGAATCTTTTATTATCTTATTTATTTATTTTATTTTATATATACGCACGAATTTAAGCAGAAACTAGAAGAAAACATTGCAACAAGAGTCCCTAGAATGTAATACTAATGTAAATATATGTATAATAATAAAACGCGTAGGATGGCGACTATATAGTGACATACGAATGCAAAGGGTTAATTTTGAAGCAGATTCTTTGGACAAGCCCAAGCTGTAGAATTCATGTGCAACAAGCTTTTCTTTCCACCCTGTGCAGAGGCGAGCAGAAGTGCAGAAGGGCGGGGACCAGTTCGCCGAAGGCAGGTCGGTCGCACGAAGAAATTGCCGGGACACGGTTCAAAGAAGCAACGAGATTAGATACTGTTATCCCCCAGCTCGTCGTATAATCTGCACCGCGGGCATTCGCGGACCACCGTGTCGTCGCCGTGTAAGCAGCCTGAGAGCTTGGAGAAGCTCTCTTCGTTCCCTGCGGGGCGAAAGATGCCTGTGTTCTTCTCCTCCCTTTTTCCCCTTCGAAGCCGATGATCGACCTCAAAGCCCATTTGCAACGAAGAGGTAGAGGACCCGCGAGAATCGAGTAAAGGGGAGAAGCACGAGAAATTCATAAAGCCCGGAGGTGGCCTGCTAAGCCATCATGGGCCTGGAACTGTCAGTCACTCGATGACCTCTTCTACGAAACGATCCGCCACGAGAGAGACAAACTCTGTGCACGCAGTGTTTTGAATCCATAGTCTCTAATGAAACATCAATGTAGGTTTTCGTTTCTTTTTCTACTTGTTATTCGTTTTTCTACTTGTTATTCGTTTTTCTAATTGCTACCTCTTTCTCTCTTCCTCTTCCTTTTGCTCTTCCTCTCATCCCTTCTTCACTACCTATTCCTCTTCCTTTCTTCCTCTCTTCTTCTTCTTCTTTTTATCGCTTCGGATGGCTTCAGGATTGAAAAGATCACGACTGAAAGAGAATTTTGCGAGCGAGACTGGATATTTCTGCGAATATTTTTATGAAAATCTCAAAAGAAGTTCTCTTCGTCTGATTGAATTATCAGTCTCCACTCCCCACCTCCTCTATCCCTGTCTCCTCCTCTCACCATCTTTATCACCCTCTTCTCCTCCCACCATCTTTATCACCCTCTCCTCCTCCCACCATCTTTATCACCCTCTCCACCTCCCACCATCTTTATCACCCTCTCCTCCTCCCACCATCTTTATCACCCTCTCCTCCTCCCACCATCTTTATCACCCTCTCCTCCTCCCACCTCCTTTATCACCCTCTCCTCCTCCCACCATCTTTATCACCCTCTCCTCCTCCCACCTCCTTTATCACCCTCTCCTCCTCCCACCTCCTTTATCACCCTCTCCTCCTCCCACCATCTTTATCACCCTCTCCTCCTCCCACCATCTTTATCACCTCTCCTCCTCCCACCATCTTTATCACCTCTCCTCCTCCCACCATCTTTATCACCCTCTCCTCCTCCCACCTCCTTTATCACCCTCTCCTCCTCCCACCATCTTTATCACCCTCTCCTCCTCCCACCTCCTTTATCACCCTCTCCTCCTCTCACCATCTTTATCACCCTCTCCTCCTCCCACCATCTTTATCACCCTCTCCTCCTCCCACCATCTTTATCACCCTCTCCTCCTCCCACCATCTTTATCACCCTCTCCTCCTCCCACCATCTTTATCACCCTCTCCTCCTCCCACCATCTTTATCACCCTCTCCTCCTCCCACCCTTTATCACCCTCTCCTCCTCCCACCATCTTTATCACCCTCTCCTCCTCCCACCTCCTTTATCACCCTCTCCTCCTCCCACCTCCTTTATCACCCTCTCCTCCTCCCACCTCCTTTATCACCCTCTCCTCCTCCCACCATCTTTATCACCGTCGGGATATATATGTCATGATACGTTGATAATTGCGCGCAGAACGGACAGTTTCATCTGAAGAGATAAAAACAAGGGGGGAAGGGGGAAATGAAGTGAAGGAGTAGGAGAAAACGAAACTCTACATCCAGATGATGATGTTTGAAGTTTTTTTTTCTACTTGTTATTCGTTTTTCTACTTGTTACCTCTTCCTCTCTTCCTCTTCCTGTTCCCGTTCCTTTTCTTCTTCCTTTCTTCCCCTTCCTCTCTTCCTTTTCCTCTCTCTCTTTATTGCTTCGGATGGCTTCAGAATTGAAAAGATGGCGACTGAAAGAGAATTTTGCGACGAGACCGAATATTTCTGCGAATATTTTTATGAAAATTTGGAAAGAAGAGGTTCTCTTCACCCGATGTCTCTTTATCGGTCTCCTCCTCATACCATCTTTATCACCGTCTCCTCCCACCATCTTTATCACCGTCGGGATATATATGTCAATGATAACGTTGATAATTGCGCGCAGAACGCACGGTTTCATCTGAAGAGATAAAAACAAGGGGGGAAGGGAGAAATGGAGAATGAAGGAGTAGGAGGAAAAGCGAAACTCTACATCCATATGATGATGTTTGAAGTTTTTTTTTCTACTTGTTATTCGTTTTTCTACTTGTTACCTCTTCCTCTCTTCCTCTTCCTGTTCCCGTTCCTTTTCCTCTTCCTTTCTTCCCCCCTTCCTTTTCCTCTTCTTCTCTTTATTGCTTCGAATGGCTTCAGAATTGAAAAGATGGCGACTGAAAGAGAATTTTGCGAACGAGACCGAATATTTCTGTGAATATTTTTATGAAAATTTGGAAAGAAGAGGTTCTCTCCACCCGATGTCTCTTTATCGGTCTCCTCCTCACACCATCTTTGTCGGTCTCCTCCTCTTCCTCTCTTCCTCGTGGGAAAAGAACAGAAAGGTATTCGCGAGAGGTTGACCAAGAGAAAGGGGGCTTTTTGCTATTAGTAGTGTTCCTCAGTTTTGCTTCGGATGGCTTCAGGATTGAAAAGATCACGACTGAAAGAGAATTTTGCGAGCGAGATTGGATATTTCTGCGAATATTTTTATGAAAATCTCAAAAGAAGTTCTCTTCGCCTGATTGAATTATCGGTCTCCTCTCTCCACCTTCTTTATCCCTGTCTCCTCCTCCCACCATCTTTATCACCCTCTCCTCCTCCCACCTCCTTTGTCACCCTCTCCTCTTCCCACCTCCTTTATCACCCTCTCCTCCTCCCCCCATCTTTATCGGTCTCTTCTTCCTCCCATCTTTGACGGTCTCTTCCTCTTCCCATCTTTGTCGGTCTCCTCCGCTTCCCATCTTTGTCGGTCTCCTGCTCTTCCCATCTTTGTCGGTCTCCTGCTCTTCCCATCTTTGTCGGTCTCCTCCTCTTCCTCTCTTCCTCGTGGGAAAAGAACAGAAAGGTATTCGCGAGAGGTTGGCCAAGAGAAAGAGGGCTTTTTGCTATTAGTAGTGTTCCTCAATTTTGCTTCGGATGGCTTCAGGATTGAAAAGATCACGACTGAAAGAGAATTTTGCGAGCGAGACCGGATATTTGTGCGAATATTTTTACGAAAATTTGAAAAGAGGAGGTTCTCCTCGCCCGATGTTACCATAGCCCAAATTTACCATGTAAATTTAAATTCAGATAAGTATTTGAGGAAAGTACTCATCGTAAATATATAGATCTCTCTGAGAAAGAAACAAAGACGAGAAATAAAACTCCGGTTCTAGTCCGTCATAAGTTTCGCAACTCTGTTGATGTGTTGAGGAGACAGTCACGATTGGTGTCGATCGTGTACTTTCGCATATATCGCTTAGGATTCTCACTATTGTGGGAATCGAGAAAATAAGTGTGGCTGATTTGCACTGTCTTTATGTTGTCTAATATTCCCTTTTACAGAGTGGGCAAAAAATTACTCCCTACTAAAACAAATCCGTAACTTTTTTATTACATAAAAGTGTCTTCAACGTTTGAAAGTTAAAAATAATTTTTAAAACACGATGAAAAAATTCATGTTTGAAGTTAAATTTGATTTAAAATTGGCACAGATTTCGATCAGATTTTTGACACGTCACAAAACAGCAAAAAGTCTCCGAGAGAGACTTTGGTGCTAATATACAAATCGTTCTAAGGTACTTTGACCAGAAACCAAAGTACAAATAAACAAGAACATATAAGTGCGATAGAAAGGATCCATAGGCAGAGATAGTTTAGCATTGCAGCATGCATAAGCCAATATTGTAATATTTTTACATCTATATGTTCCTATATGGAGTGGAAGTCTTGCTTTCTTCAAATAAATAGTTCTGTTAAACTGTGAAGTATATAATTTTTAATTGTACTTTTAGAGACGTCTGTACCCTTTATAAGTACATTTATAAAGTATAATTTTTATAAGTATAAGTATAATTTTTAATTGTACCTTTAATACCGTCTGAGAGACGTCATGCGGTTCTTAAAGGACTATATCGAAATATTAATTTGTTCTCTCATCATTTCTTATTAATTTCGCTTATAATTATCGCGTTTGTGACACTTTGCAATATTTTTACATCTACAAGTCCCGGAGTGGAAGTCCTATTAAACTGTAAAGTATAATTTTTAATTATACTCTTACAACGTAACAAAATGTGACGTGTCGTTATTTGGAAGACGCAAAGCTGTCCCGTAGCTTTTCTTTTTCTTCGAATTCGTACCAGAACCCAAGTAATTCTCAGCATCGAGTCCCTTCATCCGAAACTCACTGCGAGGTAAACCTGCATTTCGGTGGCCCGTTCGATTTATATTCTCGGTCGATTGTTGCCACAGAGAGACAATTCCTGTTATCTCCGTGCAGCGGGAGTAGAGCTGGCTGGTCTTTAGTCAGAGACAAAGAGCCGCTGATGCTCTCGGGGACTGGCTGAGGAACTCGTGATGGGGCAGAGCGAGAAAGAAAGGCCGAGAAGGAGAGAATTTGTCCAACTATTGAATGCCAGAAGGTCGATAAGAGCGTCGCTCACGCGACGTGGCATTCGCTCGTACGAATTCGTCTCCCGGTGGCGAAAGTGGCGACGAAATTCTCGATATTCGTGCAAACACTCGTACATCTACCAGCGTATCTCCATCATCTCCACAAACAAGAAGCGGCGAAAAATCATCGAAAGGGGCTTAAGCGGTGACTGAGTTCGAACTTGGTTTCGCGAGGAGAGCGTTCCAGAGATCCTCGAGCGACGTGTCTTAACGACGCCAATCGACCTTGCGAACGAAAGCTTAAGGCTGATGATGCCGTGGGAATAAATTTGAAAGAGTAGCGGCGAAGTTTTTACGGTGGATTGCTCGCTGCTGGGACTCGGGATTATTTTTCTTCATCCGCCACAGTGACGAGCTTGTGACGTAGCCGTTGTTTCTAGGGCAATGTCGGATATTAAATTACGCGCCCCTTCTGAAACACGGCGTAAACGTTCGAGAACGACCCGAGTTTTCAAAGGAGCCTGGCAGCCGCAAAAGAAGTTACCAAAAATGTTTCACTCGCAATTATTACACAGGGTAGTCCATTTAAGTGAGGCCACCTAAATATCTTTTCGAATTATGATGATACAAAAAATATTTGTTACCCGATCTAGTTAAATACTATCGAAAGATTTATAAACTGGTAAGAATTCCTTTTTTTTAAGGTCATTGATGTTCTTCCCCCATACAACTATTTTTTTTTTTTTTTTATTGCATCGTGTAGCTGGTAAAAAAGTACGTTCAGATATGCGAAGAACACGACGTTGAAATGACGCCGAAAAATTTAAGTCTAAAACAAGTTACCTAAATTTCACATGTTATTATCGTCATAGTAAATGTTCAAAGTGTTGTCCTTCTGCGACGATACACTGTCTGAATCAACAGCAGCAACATAGTTCGAACTATTCGATTTCTCGTATCCTCAGGTGTAATTGTACACTGTTCGTTGTCAACTGTTTTTGTTTTAAATTTCCTTTGGAAAGGAGGGAATTACGCAAAAGTCGTGCGAAATGACGAGACAAGTATATTAACGAATACAATTGTCGTTATTCGTAGAAAGATGTTGATTATTTTATAACAATAACAACCCGAATAACAGGTGTCCAGCGACAACGAATGGAATCGTACGTATCGAGCGCGACTCGATCCACGCTCACCGGAAGCAAGTTACACAGGAACTGGGTTCAATATACCCGGAAACTTAGCTTCCCGTACGTTAGCACCGGCGATAATCTCGCCGAAAGCCATGCACCGGTTTTCTGCGAGAGGTGGCGGTGGCTTCCGGTCGGGAGGAAAGAAAGGAAGAAAGAAAGAAAGAAAGAAAAAAGAGAAAGAGAGATCGCCAGTTGAAAAATGAAACGAGGCATGAACCCCGGAGCGCGCACAGGTGTTCCCGGCAAACTGGAGCATAAAGTACCTAAATCGTTCCACATTTTCCGCGACATGAGGTATACCGGTACGCGTATCAGGGAGCGAGAGAGCGCGAGAGGCGAGACTGTGAAAGCTCTCCGACTACACGTTCGCGGGCTCAAGCTGGGAGAACTTGGCCGGCGGCGCGTGGAATTTAACTTCTCTCTCGGGGAAATCCCGTGAGAAAAACGGCACGGGATAAACACGCGCCTCCCGATCCCGGTGCAGTGGGCTTGGACCACTTGAAAATTACCCGGGACACGCGGCCTAACTTCTCTCTTTCTCTCTGTCTCTCGGTTTTTTTTTCCGCCGAGTCGAAATCCTCGTCGAAAACCAGACGAGCGGCGAGCGAGGATGGAAAAGTTTTTGGCCGCTCGGGGGGCAGAAGAGGGGAGCTCGTGCTTTTGTGTGATCGTGCTTCTTCGGCGAAGTTGCACGGCTAATTAGAAAGTCAAACAATAACGCGAGCGCGGCCCGGCCGGTCAAAATAATTAGGAAATCGTCCGCCTAAGTGGTTTCATGCCCGAACGAGGTATGCCCGCGAGTGCACAGGTCTGAGGAAACTGCGAGCTTCCTCTTTCCCGATTTCGGAGAGAAAGAATAGCTTGCGGTTGTCGTGAGAGTCGATTTTTCGATTCGAACGAGAAAAATAGCGTGCGATGCGTGTAAAGTGAAAAAAGGTCAAATGCTGGCACTCGATGAATTAATTTCATTCGTTCGTGCACAGGTTCAATTCTCAGAAAGGCCGAGTCTGAAATCGACTTTCGATCGCATACCATTCACGTATATAAAAATAGTTATAGACGTCGTTGTGCTGCTGAAAAATATTTAAAAGGAAAAAGTAGCACAAAAATACACTGCTGACGTTCAATTCTCAAACAAACAGATATACCATGTATGTATATATACTGTCGGCGAGTCACAGAGGATGTCGTTTTGGTGCTTAAAAAAAAAAAAAAAAAAAAGAGAAAAAGAAACTGATAAATATTTTATTTTATCCGAAAAATTCACTCGGTCATATCGAATTCACGGTTCTAAAAACAGTGGCGCCTGTTTTTTCGCCGAAAATCGGTTTGTTTCAATCGCATTCGTATCGTCGCTGCCACCGTTGCCGGTATAAAAGTTTCCAGCTTACTGGAAACCAGGGACATTTTCAAAGTTTCTTCCTTGCGTATTTGCTTGTTTAGGAAAAAGATACGATCGATACGTGACTCCCATTTCCGTGGCACCTTTGTCCCGGACCTATTCACTCCGTGCGTGTTTCCCATTGTACCGGCGAACAACGTCGTTTTTCACTATATTTTATTACTTCTATTTATTATATCGGAAACAAAAGGGGGAGGGGGAGGGTGGGACACGCGATTCGCGCCGAAAATTCAGTTTTACGATGGACCGCAGAGCGGCATAAAAAAAAAGAGAGAGAGAAAAAGAATCGGCGACCAGCCGAAAAAGCTTTTCGCCCTGAAATTTCCTACCGCTGTCTACGACCGCGAAGAACGGTCAAAACGCGAAATAGGACCAGAAGATCATAAAGAGAGAGAGAGAGAGAGAGAGAGAGAGAGAGAGAAAAGAATAATAAAACGGAATGCAACGTTTGAGCTTTAAACTCCTGCCCGGTTTCGATCTTCTTTTTTCCATCCGTCGCTTTTTAAGTTCGTCGTAAAAAAAAAATTTTTTTTACCCCGGTTCGATTTAATTTCGCGCCATTTAACGCGACCGCTCGCACGAGCCGGCCATTGTTCGCGATTTAAAGTCCGTGGAAAGTCTCGTCGTGCCGTTTTTTTTTTTTCTTCTTCTTCAATTAGGTCGACTAAAAAAATCCGATGATATTTAGCTGCTGCGCTTCTCTTTGTTTTTCATATGATATCCCCTCGAACGATCTGTAGGATCGCTGTGTCCCAAAGTCAGAAGATGAATTTTCGTTAGATGGCTTTCGATACATCATTCGTATTCGTGTAACTTACGTTCGTTTCGAAACTGTATCTAAACCAAGATGTCCGTAAATTAATGACCATTGAAATTTCCATAAAGATTAATGCGTTAATCGATTGGTACTCGATCCATTTTAACCCGATACTGTTTATGGTAGCCATCGTATCTTAGGTTTATATATCTACGTGTAATCATATTTCATAAACTTTATCTTATTTATTTATTTTATAGTATTTTATTTTGCAGCGTCATAGTTTTATTTTGTAGTTGTATTATATTTTATTAACTGAAACCACCGACACGTGAAGCATCAAAATTTCCATCAGAAACTTTAGAGTAAGAAAGTAAAAAAGTCTCATAATATTAGGTGTATACCATAAGTAATGTCGTTTCTTTGATACTGTACAAAATTTTATTTTATTTAAGAATTGATATAGTTTTAGCGTATAATATAATCTCCATCGTTATTGACAATTCTTGCCCATCTCTCTGACAAAGTTTCTTGCAAAATGAGGGCGATTTTAAGTTAAATTAAAATGTTTATTAATAAATTTGAAAAAAAAACTAGTACACCTAATACAACAAAAAAATTACACAAGCTTTTATTTATATAGTTTGCGAAGAATCCACACTGCTTCACATTAAATTAAAATTTCCTAAACTGAAATTATGAATTGGTCATTTTGATCAATGATAGTTTAAGTTGGTAGTTTAAGTATTAATATACAGTGTTGCTGGTAAATTTAAGAAAAATTGTCAACCACTTACAATTCTTTGTCTCGTAAAATCAACTTGGCTGTTGAGATATTCAAAAGACATCAGATATGGTAATCAGAAACTAATCACGCAACGTTGAATAACCATTCAAAAAGCACGCTGCAATTTCTCCTCGTCGAAAAATTGAGAACTTATAAGTAAATGAAACGCCTCATTGGCCCAGCAGACATTTCAACAACGTGATTGAAAACAATAGAACCAAATGAAAAGTGATTCGTATCGTTCTGGTATCGTTGAACGAATGTTTAAACGAAAGGCTCGTTCGCGTCTTAAATCCGAATACTTCTCGCGATTTAGACGAGGATACTTCTACTACCTGGGAGAAATGAAGTTTCAAGCGAAAGTACTGAGAATGATACTCTAAAATAGCGTTGATTTTTGCGAATGTCGTCGACGAGAGAAAGCTCGTTTCCGTCGGTAATACAGCTGAAATAACGATGTAGCGAGAGAGAAAATGGATAAAAGAGAGAAGAAGAAGAAGAGGAGGAGAAGGAGAAATAGAAAGTCAAGAGAGGAAAATTCGTTCGCATTTACGTCGGCCGCTGTACGTCCCACTTGCGTGAAACTTAATTCCCATCTAACCAGCTTCTACGGAAAAGTAATTTCTTCGTGTCACCATAGAATTGAAATATCACCCTTAAATTAGCGTTAGCCCGAATTATGCCGGTTGTTGTCTCGCCTCGCCCCTGCTCGAGCGGATTTCTACGAACTTGACTTTCTAATTAAGACGTTTAGCGGAAACTAGGAAACCTCGGCCTGGGAAAACTCGAATTCGCGCGCTGAAGTTCGAGAAAAAAAGAAAAATAAAAAGGAAAAAAAAGGAACGATACCGAGTTTGCCCGTCTGACTGTAAAGAAAGTCGTACTACTGTGCCAGTGCGTGGTAAAATAATCGTACGGATTCGTGGTCTGCGCCATTGTTACGTTTATTCTTAAACGGAAGATCTAGTTTGAACCGCATTCACGCTGCTAGAAACATTATTATCTCAATTCGTTCGTACTGAAAGGAATGAGAAAAAAAGAAAAAAAGAAAAAAAATCACCAACTTCATGTAAAACAATGTGTTCTCATCGTCGAATAAACGTTCAAGTTTATCAAACCGTGCTGAAATCTCCCTTTATTCGTATCTGTACGCTGCTCTGCACGAGAAAGATTTGAAAATAATGTGTTCTTTTATAACGCAAAAATCAAGATTCCATTTTGCCCGTAACTTACGTTTGAATAAACAAACATTCGAGAAAATTTATTGGAACATTTACTTGGAGAACCTTGTAAAACTTATAAAAATAGATTTTACGCACTCGTCGTTAAAAAAAAAAACATTAATTTCATCAATTCACACAGAAACGGTGTCTTCGATCATTTCCGAGATCATATTTGACAAAATATATGTTACCCATCTCCAACTTTGATGGTAGTTCTCACCCCCCTTCGACATCGACGATTGCCGAAAAAAAGAAAAAATGCGGGTCAAATATTTTTTTCGAAAACTACAAATTCCGCTACACCAAATTTATACCAAATTCCATCGAAATCGGTGATTTTCACACTTTCGAAGAACGTTACTTGCTCCTCTGTTTCGGATTTCAAAAATCTCTTCAATGCATTATCCAGGAAAGGGGAGGAGGGATCTGTCGGCAATAACGAGAAAAGTAAAACGGAAATGTCGTTCGTCAAAAGTGTTTCAGCGAAGAGATCGAGTGACAAAGGGGATCCGAATGTCTCCTCCGAATTTCTCTCGCTTACGGGACCACCGGAGACTCGAGAGGAGGGCCGCCATTAAATCCAGAAAAGAAAGCGACGGAAACACCTGGAACCCCCTTGGAAGAAATCCTCGCCCCCTCGGGAATTCGTCTTCTACGAACGACGATTCGATCCTCTTTCCTTTCGTCGACTTTCATTCAGTCGCGAGCGTATTCAACCCCGTCAGCGTGACACACCCTCGAGAAGCCAACCCCCCTTCGTAGGCTCGAACAAATCAAAAGGGTTAGAGGTTGAAAGAGATAACAAGGTCTCGCTCACACTTCACGCGAGATCGGTGGGGTTCGTTGGTTTCAACGTGTTTACCAGGTTCAATCGCGTAATTATCCGACGTGTGTTCGAGGAGAGACAGAAAATCGCCGCTCGATTCGATGCATGCTTCCCTTTTTTTTTTTTTCACACGCGTTCACAACGGCGGGAAAACTGCACGCGTGCTCGAAATTTTCCTCTCTCAGTTGCAGCTCAGGTTCATTAAGCGCGCGAAATGTCGTTTCATTGAACCAAAAATTGCCGATAGTTTGTTCGCAGTGTCGCGTGCAGAGTGGAATTTCTATTTCAAAGAGAGACGGAAGATGGAAAAAATTTTTTTCTATTGGGAATCGTTTAAATTCGTCGGATGGAAATTCTCTTTCGAAATCTTCGACACGGAAAACGTTCCGTGTTTGATTGAAGTGATGTTCGAACTTAAAATTTACGTATGCATGCCTGGAAATCGGCAAAAGAATAAGCTGGGGCCATTGGGCACGTAAAACGTGGTTCCTTTGAATAAAAATTGCTAACAGTTTGCTTGCAATGACATGTGGAATTTTTATTTCAAAGGAGTAGACGATAGGGAAAAAATTTTTTTATCGGAATTTTCCCGAAATAAAAACATTCTCTATTTTCGATTGAAACGTTTCGTGTTTAATCAAGGTAATATTCGCCTGACTAAAATCGGCAGAAATACCGTTGAAATACCTAGGACCATTAAGCACATAAAATGTTGTTTCCTTAACACTAAACGTACCGGCATTTTACATATACCTATTTTACCATAAGGGGTCATTGGACCCCTTATGAATGAACGTTGATTTTTAGAAAGAAATTCTTAATTTATTAAAGGAAATAATTCGCAGTATAACCTGTGATTTCTAATAAAATAATCAAACTTATATTTTTATTTAAATGAAAAAAATAATCAATTAATTGCACTTTTTACATATGACTGGTCTCTCCTTCATACATTTTCCGCAGACAAATTTTTTGCAAATTATGCAAGTTTGAGTGGTTTTATCACCAGTGCACAATCTTATTGAACATTTTCTTCGTGATTGGGAAATATTGCTTGGGCTGCTTGATGTTCCTTGTTTTCCTTTCCTTCTTCAAGAAATTCGTGATACTCTGTGACTAGTTCATCTGCTAATTGTAAACAGGAAACGCTGTCTTGATATCTTTATTCCAGTTGTTTCCCGACAGAGTATCCATGCATTGGTTCCAGCTAAATCCAGAATATTGAAGAACACGTGCCGTCTATTGCATTTGGATTTGACGCTGTATTTTCGCGCCATTTGGTCAACCACATCGACGCCATATTTAGTCTTATTACAATAACTAATTGTTTCGCGTGTTCGCTTTCTATTGTTTTTGGTTTCGACGCATTCATGTCTCGAAATTGGTATCGTAACTTTTTTTTGTTGGTTTTGATTTGTAAATTCAGTCAGAAAGATACATAAATTTCGTAAGGGGTCAAATGACCCCTCGCGGTACATAAGGTACGCAAAGAATTTTTCTCGGTAAAAAATAAACTAAGAGGAAAACAGAAAGCGAGAAATTGAATAATCAGATAATATAAGAATTTACAGAAAACCTGTTTAGCGAAAGAAAGAACAACGAATGTACGATTTTAAAGTAAATTTTGAAAAGGGGCCGTTTGACCCCGCTTGGTACGTTTAATGTTAAATAAAAATCAGTTAACAGTTTGCACTACAGGCTCGTTCCACGGAATTTCAATTTCAACGAGGCAGACGATAGAAAGAAATTTCTTATTGGAAAACGTCGAAATTTCTCGAATGAAAATTCGTTCTATTTTTGATTGGGACGTTCCGTGTATTAATCAAATATCGCGATCGAATGGAAATTCTTCCCGTCTACGTTCGATTCGAACATTCCGTGTTTAATCAAAGTCATATCAAAATAATACGCGATTAAAATTCACGCGCGCGTGCCAAAAATCGGCGGAGAGGAATTTTCTAAAATTTTTTCAAGTTTTTCTTATTCCTTTTCCTCTCCCGCGTTGCATATTTGTTCCGTGCATCTTTCATTTTGAATCACTTCGAATCCACCGCGAATCTACAAAAGATATTTGCTCCGCTACCACGAGAAACAAAGCTTGAACGATTCGACAAAGTTATCCCCGTTTTTCACCGATCGGGAATCATCCGAATTATCGGTGGTCGAATCGCCAATATTTACTGTGAGCGAACGAGAACTATTTGCAACGTCGGGGGGGGGGGCAAGCACGTTCCCAAAAATTTGCAGATACCCGATGTAAAAAGTTTCCTGCCACTCGGTAACGTAATAAATCGCCGGAAACGAGCATCGACGAATTCTCGTTCGCGAAAATCCTTTCAACTCCAGCGCGATTTTTCTTTTCGCCGACAGCGAAACCTCGACAACTACGCGAACCTGTTTTTCAACAAAGAAAAAAGAACGACCTGCTACGACCCAGTTGGGCGTGTTCCGGTCATCTTGACGAAGCCGAAAACTTCAATTAATGACTTTGCACTCGTTGCAGAAGAAGAAGAAGAAGAAAAAGAAGAAGAGATGGAAAGTACAAGGGAATCAAAATCATAAACTTCTGTCCCGTATTTTATACGTAACATTATATAAGCCGGTGACGCATCATTTGTGATATTAATTCCAACGTTCGTTTAAAAACGCATTAAATATCGTGTATTTTCAAGGAAGCAGACATTGAAAATTCCGTAAAGATTCTAACGGAGGTTTCTTCATAAGGAAAAAAAAAAAAGAAATAGCAGAATTTTTACATTTTAGTTTGTATATGAGATAACAACTTTTCGTACTATGCATCGCCAGAAACTTTAAAAGAGATATGTATTTGTTGATGACCATTTCAAGTATCTTTTCTGAATACACAAATACATGGTATATCTTATTACTTTGCTTTGCTTCTGCGAAAGAAAATTATTAAACATACGTGTGTATTTAAAAAGTATTGTTTCTTTTAATCTTTTCAGTGCACACAAGTCTCTAGAATCTTTTCACAGTATTACATTAAATATGCTTTAATTTCTATCCTCGTTCTATTTTCACAAAAAAAAAAGTGCTAGCCACTCGCCACCTATGGTCGACCTATATAATACGTTTAAACGAGTATTAATAATCTTGGTGAACTAGGGATATTAATCTAAAATACACAGAAACTACAGTTCGCCATGGTGTATCCAGTGATACGAATCGAGGGGGTTTAAAGGGGAGGAAGCGCAGCGTGATAGCAGAGATCGCGAACCATAGTCCCTGCGGAGTTCATAAAGGCTCTTCTTTCGGCAATAATCCACGCTGTCCGATCTGCTCTCTGCAGCGAACTTCTCCTAGCGATCTTCCCGCTAACTTTGTTTCCCCCAATGGGGTTACCCTGTTATAGTCTTCGCCATGAGCATATCACCTGACGCTATAGACGCTATATTCCCGAGATCGTGGAGGAACTTGCAGCACACGGTACAGGGTGCACGAGGCGTGTTCCACGAAGTCCCTGACAGTGACATTACTTATTCAGAAGCTACACGCTGCTCCACCGAGTCTCTCGAAACGGATGTGAATGCGGTGTTTGAACGAACCGTGGCCAAATCGAATCGATTGGAGCGTAGAGAGCGCGGAGTGTGTTCTCGTGTGTTCGAGGATGGATACGGAGTAGTCTCTCTCTCTCTGTTTAGAAGACCGGAGGCAGAGGTATATAGATCTTTCTCATCGGGAAAATCGATTTGCTCTGCGATTTGAGCGAATTCTCCCGCCGAGAATTGATCGATTGCTCCGGATTGATTCGAATTATCAAGATCATGCGTTTCATAGTTTCGGATTTAACCTTGATTAACCTCTTGATCGCATTTTTTTTTGAGGACCGCGCATCAGATCGTCGCGTATTTTAATGACCGCGCATCAGCTTGCCTGTATGTGTATTTTCAATTTTAAGGAAAATGTACTTTTATTAGTAAATAAATAATTTAAATATTTTTTATTTACATAATTGGTGAGCCACAATCGATTGGGATATAATTTACACAAAAAAAAAAACAGTTGACTTTCGCTAGGGTTGCCACACAATAGATCAAATACTAAATATTAAAAAATATTTCTCAAATATAAATACGAAAAATATTTCTCAAGTATAAATACGAGCGCAAAGGGTTAAGCTTCACCTGGAATTTCAAAAAAAGAAATTTTTTTTTCTTACATTGTATTGTACTCCAAGACTTATCCAAGGAACCATAGATCGTTACCTAATAGTTCTTTTAAAAAAACGGCAGAAAAGTTTCTTAATTCATTTGATATTGCAGACTAACAGCGACTTTATAGTTCCGACGCATGGATGTCGGTATAAAGATCAGACTGTGTTTGAAGTTTCGTTACGGGTGTTACAATCCTGATTTGTAAAGTGTACGGTGTTTTATGGGGCTTCGTTTGTTATTTTTTTTCTTCTTCCATTTTCGTTCGATGGATTTTAATACAACTTGCAAATATCGTCGATCAAGTATACGTCCGATACGTTAAAATAGATTGAAGAATTTCGAGAGAGAAAGATAGGAAGAATATTGTAAAAAGAAAGAAAAAAAAAAAGAAAAAGAGAAAAAGAAAAAGAAACCGTAGAGATATCGGAAGGAGCAAAATATTGCCTTCGAATCGATATTAAGGAATATCTTCAATAAATATGAAGCAGTTACTTGAAAAGTGGCCATACGGGACTCGTCGATTTACAGTACAAAGGTTCCACGTCATTGGATCATCCGCCCAGCCACCGTGAAAAACCAAAGTTGAACATTTCACAAAACACTCACCGCAGACCTCGAACGAGACTCTCTTTCTACTTGCGCTCTTTCTACTCCAAATCGCAAACATTCGAAAATACTCGGAGAAAATGTTGAAAAATACTGTAAATGCTCGACCCGATTGTAAAGAAATTCCAGGACACTGACGAATCGTCCTCAAGGAACGTTCATTAAAACGTTCGGAGAAAAAAGAGAATTTCGAACATACAAGGTGTTTGTTGCTCTTTGCGTGATAATAAATATCGAAGCGCCTAACAGATTCTTCCTTCTTTTTCGAGTGAAACGAGGACAAATAGGGGAGGGGGAAAGAGAAATAGCAAATACGCGGTCGAAGCGATTTGTTTCATAAATCACGGGAGGGACGAGTAACAAACGAAGATGCAGAAGAGGGGGGGGGAGAGGATAATAAAAGAGGAGCAAGCAGAGCGGAATTTCGAATAGAGGAGCTAGTAGCGACGTGCTCGAAAATAATTGTTCCGTACTCGGGGGGGAGTTCGAGGGGTAGCGGGGTCGTTTTAAAGGATTTTTCGCTCGTAAAATGCCGAGCGGAACGGAGGCACGAATGGCTGACGGGATCGCGGAACAAAGGACAACGCGAAGCGCAAGGCACTCGCCGAGATTCCGCTTCCCCTCGTTTGCTCGTTGCTCGTCTTATAGTCGCTAGATTAGGAGTTTGTTTTCCTCTACGCTGGCATAAAGCATTCTAAAGACTAGGTAACTATCTCTCGTCCCCGTGTCGACGTAACCGCGAAACACGAGCCTGAAAAATCTCTGAATTTAGTCTGTCTTCTCGCCGATGCGTTATCGAACCCCTTCGCCTTCAACATCGAAGCGTGCACGATCCCTCGATCGGCGTTCGAATTTAACGCTAATGTTCTAACGTCATTGTAATTGCGATTTCACTTCGAGAGGTTTTATTTCAATTCGATCGAAATTTAATTTCAATTGTGCGGGAAAAATTGTTATTCACTAGAGAGATGAGAACGAGTCCGTTCGTATCATCGACGATGAAATTGAAACGTGTATTCTTCGCAAGTGAATTGAATGACTTTGAAAGTCTCGTCTGTGATACGTGTATTTCTACGTTCTTTGACTTATGTAATTATGTGTAAAGAAGTATAATTATCTTCCTTGCGATTAACAGTACAATGTTAGATAGTACGGTGAATATTTCAATAAACTTCAATCATTAGTCGTAAGAACAATATTTTCTGTAACAATAACTGATCCTTTTAATACTTTGTAATTTATCTGTATACTGATTCTGTAATACTTATTCTGTAACAATAAGTGATCCTTTAATACTTACAATGTTAATAGTACGGTGAATATTTCAATAAACTTCAATCATTAGTCGTAAGAAGAATATTTTCTGTAACATTAAGTGATCCTTTTAATACTTACAATGTTAATAGTACGGTGAATATTTCAATAAACTTCAATCATTAGTCGTAAGAATAATATTTTCTGTAACAATAAGTGATCCTTTTAATACTTTGAACATTGCACATTATGCTTTCAATTTTACGTTACACACGAAATATTTATAGCGTTCGTTTTCTTTCTACTTATTTATAATTGTAATTATAACCGACATTTATTCACTTTATTGTATTTTCTGTAACACACATACCCTCTTAATACCCTCAAAAATTTCCTCGTTCAAAATTTTCCCGCGATAACAGACAAGAGTAGAACTTTGATCTCTGCGAATTTTCATTCGGGGATTCACATTTTTATGAAGTAAAATTCAGAAAAGAGAAACAAAGCGGAAAATTGTTTTCCCTGTCAATAATCAATAATCATGCAATCAGTGTAATTATATCCTTTTGCACGTGGAAGATGCATCTTCAAATTTCTTACGAAGAGGACGAACAATCCAATGCATTGTGTCAGTGACAACGAGTTAAAATTTCATCAATGAGAAAAAAGAATTATCCTCAAAATCATCGTACATCTGTGGAAATCTCGACGTGCTGGAAATCGTGCTGCGTCCAATGCGAAGATTCTTCCATACGACTGCGGAAACTCAGCCTGGCTAAACCGATGATACCATTAGCGTTCCCCGAAGAACAGCCACGCACAATGGGCGCGCGTAGGCGAGCTTCCTGCAGTTATCTGTCTCGCGCATTCCTGGAGAACGCTCGCCGCGTTCCAACGCGTATAGCGAGCAATGTTGGATCGGCGACGTTTCAGAGGCGTATTAATTATGCGATTTCCCCGACGCCGGTGGATCGTCGACTAGACGGGGTGCGCGTAACCGCGAGTAAATTTCGCGAGACGCCTAGACAATTAAGCCCCGTCTCTTGCCTCGCGAGACAGTTCAGGATTCTCTCGCCGATATTCAGCCGAGGAGAAGCCGCGCGAACACGTGAGCGTGACGCACGGTAAGTAGAATTGGAGAATCTCGTAAATTTTTTCCTTTCTTTTTCGACGATCGAGATTGTTTTCATTTTCTTCTCCCCCACGATTATTGCAAATTCGAGCTAAATCTTTTGATTTACTATTGACATCTAAAGGCGTTTTCTAAAATTTACTTTCGAAATAGCGACGCCATTTTTGAGAAATAAAATCATAATTCCGTCGAAGTTGTAGAACTTGTGTGCGACTTCTGGACGAAAAACTGCATTCTTACGTGAAACATGATTTTCACAGGCATTTTTTGTGGCCAACTTTACGCTATTAATAGTGCATAATCTTCGGTTCTGTAGAGACTGAAGCAAATGATGTACTCTGAAGGTGGACGTGTCAAAAACTTTCCAGCCAAGTTCTCTCAAGATTTTTTGACAGATCGTCAGAGAAATTCGATTCATTAAATTTTTCAGTGTTAAATCACGTGGTACCCAAACATCGAGCTTTCTTCTTGTATCCAGCTTTTTCCAAATGGCTCGAAACTGTATTGTGCTCGATGTTTAATTTCTCGTCGATATCATTACTGCTAATGTGCAGGTCTCGCTGAATTTCTTCCCCACGATTTCATCGACTTTTCCAACGATTGGTCGACCAATCAGAATTACGTGCATTTTTGACATCGAAATCACCAAATTTCCAAACGCTCGAACCAACAACTTTGTGCCACGCGTACTGATACTGCGTGCCCGATAAACATCACAAATTTCTTTAGCAACTCGAGTCGCATTCTTTGTAATAAAATTTCGAAATTCTGCTTTACAATAAAATTCCAAAACGTATCAATTTTCTTCTTGTCTTAATTTCGAGACGCAATTTCGACTGAATAAACAAATATCGCAACTTTCCTTTTCTTTCTTTTTTTTTTCTTTTTTAATCAAACTCAATGATACGTCACGTTTCGAGAGAAGTTGTTTTTTTACTAAAAAAAAAAGGACCCAATATTTCAAATGCATTACCGTAACCTAACCACGATCGGATGAAAAATCTACCGTTTATATCCACGTTTATATCCTCGTTTCTCGTCAAATGTAAAATCTTCAAGGTACTTGAACATCGTCGTCGTTTAGTCGTTCGTAAAGCTGCACGAAATTTATCCATGTCGTTCGCCAGAGTATCGAGAGCAGCGAGAGAGACAGGCGTTCGTTCGCCTGCTGCTCGCTATCGGATACTAATCGCATCAGTGCCTCGAGACTTCGAGAAGCAAACGATATTAGGCGATAGAAGGAGGAGGAGGCGACGTTCTCCAAGAGGAAGAAGAGCGAGAAGGGGAAGCTGATTGTGCAAGGACGAGCGAACGAAGGATTTTACGAACGAATGGCGGCGGCATCGGGCGTAATTGAGCATGGCGATAATTATTACGGTGCTCGGCCTCGTTGAGTGGATTCGATCAATTTCAGCCTCCGTCTGGCAAGAACACAGACGAATCTTCTTCCTCTTCTTCTTCCGCTATTTCTATGGATAATCCCCTTGTAACGCGAAAATCGCTGCCTTCTTCTATACTAAGCTCTTTTCTGCGGTCCTATGTCGATTGTGGCTCGACGATGCATATTGTTAACTGGACAAGGATTAGCAACACTTGTGACGTGTCAATCACGTGCTACCAACCCACAAGATTACATCGAGTGATCGATCGTGTCTAAAACAATAAAATCAGTTTTTCTTTTTTTTTCTCTCAGAACTAAAATATATTTACAACGAATAAGAGAACGATTGTGGTATATACACCGTGCTTTGAACGTGCAACGAGAAATTCTTTTGCAATGCAAAAATCAAGATTCCGTTTCGTCCGTAATTTGCGTTTGAATATATAGTTTTCGTGAACAGATATTCAAGGAAATTTGGTACACGTGGAAAAATACGAGTTTGAACAAAAAGTCCATTAAAAAAAACATTAATTTCATCAGTTTGAACGCGAAGAATAATGTCTTCAATAATTTCCGTGATATTTGACAAAATATGCACCCCCCAACTTTGATCATTTGAAAAACTCCAATCCAGGCGTCCTATAAGTTTTAGTCAGTCCAGCGTGGAAATCTCATTGTTCAGAATTTTTTTCTGCGCGTGTCCAATGCGAAAAAAAGAATCAAATTTGTTTGTTTACTTAAGACGTAAAATACGAGCGTACAAAGCGTTAAGGGTAGGATTTTGGGTAGAGAGTATCGTTCAGACCTTGAGAGAGTTACAGAAAGACAGCTTAACCCTTTCGGTACGAGCGCCGGATATATCCGACATCCTTCTGATGATCTGTGTGTACTTATATAATTAATAGAATAATAGTGTTACTTATATAATTAATAGAATTTTATATAAATGTCTTTTAATATTAAAGCTAATCTTAAGACGACACTTGTTAGAAGAAACATTGTTTTATTAAGCACGGTTCTTATTTAACGCTTAGGAAAATCTTTACACAAAAGGGGACTGACCACGGCGGACAGAGCGTTTGTACCGAAAGGGTTAATATTACTTATTCAGTATTTCTTAGATATCGATAAACTATTTATTACCTGAGTTCAACTTTCGTTCAACTTTTTCCTACATAATCGTACCGAATATCCTCGAAATAAGTTCCTTGCGGAGCGCACAAAGCAACGTATCAATAAACAATCGCCATCGAGTCGTATATACACATCGGTTTCACAATGCAATCAGCTCGCGTTTGGATTTATATTGCTCTTCGAGCAAAAGTTCCATATTCAGATTCAGTGATCCATCGTTCTCCCGAATTTGGCAGAACAGTTTCCCGTGTTTTTCGAATTAACGGAACTCGGTGGCGAACAGGTGAAAAGTAACGAGGTAGGGGAAAAGCGTGAAAAACCGACGGTTCTTTTTCCGTTGGTTTTCGAGCTGATCGCTCGGCTCCGTTCGAAATAATTAGGTGAAAATCACCGGGAGGGCATTTAGCTGGCCTCGGAATTAGTTTAAAATACCGGCCTCTAATTGGCATGGTCTGGCCCCCTTGATCTGCTGCTCGACGTTTCGCCCGTAATTTGTTTCGATCTCTGATTAACCCGTCGTTGGATCTGTTACTGGTTTCTGATTTAATCGAGCATGGTGCTTAAAATCGAACGGCCGATTCGTTTCGCTTGATGGAATTGGAGGAGAGATGAAACGAAAAGAGGAAGAAATAAAATAGGATCTATCTATCTATCTATCTATCTATATATATATATACACTAGCCAATCGTATCGAGTACGTTCGATGGATACTTCGATGTTTTTATTTCCACTATCGTGCTCTCTCTCTCTCTCTTTCAATCTTTCTCTCCATCGATATCTTGTGCAATCTTTGTTTATGACTTTTGCTTCGATATTTTCCAGTTCGATCGTTCCTGATTCAATTTTCATCGAGTTCCTTGACTCTGTCGCTCGTTAGGGCAGATCTCCACTCCGAACGATACTTCTCGATTTTTTTTTGAAAAAATTCCACCGCTTTGAAAAAGATAACGCGTATAATATTTTCACGTGTTCACCGGCGATTTATAACTCTTTCGTGCGCTGTGAATTTTATGCACGGTAAAAAAGAAAAAAAAGAGGAAGGAAAAAAAACACGAACACACGGTACATCTCCACGAAATTTCAATACTTTTATTATTTACATCGAATTTTCAGCAGTTTTTCATCGATCCTCACTCCCAGTGACAACAGTCCGAGAGATTCATTTCTTGATCCAGCTCTCTGAATATTACTCGAGAAAATTTACTCAAATAATAGTCCCTGGCCGCGACTTGGCGAGCGTCCAGTACCCGGGGAATAAAACGAAAATCACGTAATATTTCCACACCCCGGTGCAATTTATAAGTTCCACGTACGCGGTGGACGTGATCATACGAGCCACCGAAAGAGAGAGAGAGAGAGAGAGAGAGAGAGAGAGAAAGGGAGGAAAAAAAATTGAAAAACGCATGCATATTTCCATAGGCCTGGGAAGAGCAGTCACGTCGGAAACCAACGCCGGCAGATACATATTTATTTCGAACGGAAATCCGTGAAGTCCAGCCGCTGTCGCTCGTACGTCATGTCTCGGGGACGCAGGAACAACCGTCACGACGAGCACACGTACGAAACGTCGTGTATTTATGACGCCATGGCGCACCGTGTCGCGTGTGCACCCGGCTTGACACGACTGTTACAACGCGTCGTTAATGACTTCTGACTATCTGATTCCCAACGGGGGATAAAACTAGAAATTCATTCGCCTGAAATTATGTAGTCGCGTGCCTCGAACGCTTCTACATGCGTGATCCTATCGCGCATTAGTATGACAGATGGAAGCGTTTAAGAGTAAAGAAAAATACCGTATTTCGAGATAATTTCTGCGATCGTAACTTGCTTTGTTTCGCGTGATTTTTTTTGTAATTTGTAATTCTGATGGAGTATCGAAATTTGTAATGTAACAGAAGCTTTCAAACACTTGCTTACAACCTACTAATACAGTTCGGATTGCGAACAAATCGGACAACGAACGTCTCAGATCACGACGCTGTGCGCAAGAGCTGTAGTTTATATAATCGTAATATTATTTGAAGATTACACGCGAAAGATCAGGGCCGTCCTAATATATTCGGCGCCCGTGAGCTACTGAAAATAACGCGCCCCTCTTCATAAGAAAATACACGGGATGGCTAGCGGGAGCGGGGTGACCGGCAAAGTTATACAAAAGACAATTTATTACCATTACACTGAACAAAAACATAAAATTCATACAAGTAGAAAAAAAACTACACGAACAAAAACAAACTTTATAGTAAACAAAAAAACAGAAGTAAATTATATATTTATTTTTCTAGCTTTTTCTTTCGCAAATTGATTAATAATATCACACGTATTTAAGTTATCGAGTAAGTTCACTCTCTATGAATAAAATACTCAGATCATTTATTCTCCTCTGTCCCAAAGAAGACTGTAAATAATTTTTTATCCCTTTCAGTGCTGAAAAAGATCTTTCGCGGCTTTTGGAGATTATCTTTTTGTAAATTTTATTTAAAGCATCTTTAAAATTTCCATAACCGGAAACCTGAAACTGCCCTCGCTGAATCAGCTCTTGCTGACCAACGAGTGTCGCTTAATTTTTCGGGAACTTTGTTTTTTGCTGCTATTTGCGTATCTTTCAAAGCAATTGTACAGACTTTGTAGAAGTAAAAATAATTTAGCTGCCCGGTGGTTAGGGTTGCCCGGCGAAAGATATACGAATCTATTTAATCCTTTTTAATTTTTCAATATTTAGAAATATAGACAAATACGATTCGGACAGCGAGCATCGTTTCTGAACGATGATTACGCTCGTCAACTCCGACGACTGATAATTCCACGCAGAGTAAATCTCCGAGAATAACATCGTTTCGCAACAACGGCATCATGTGCACAACATTCGATCCTGGACACTGCGTGCCATTCCGAGTTTCCATCTCGGATCGCAACCGCCGTCCGGTTCGTCGTTTCTGTTTTCCTTCGAGCTCCAGGCTACGCGGCATATCTATCTATATATATCTATATATATATATCTCAAGGACAATGCGAAACAGGGGGTGGAAGGAAGGAAAAAAAGATTGATATGCGCAGAGAAACGAGACGAGAGGAATGAAACACACGCCGTGTGCGTGTGCGGTGACAAAAAGAAAAAAGAAAAGGGAGAAAGAGAGAGAGAGAGAGAGAGAGAGAGGAAAAAGAAAGAAGAAAGAATATACAGAAGGAAGGGTCGATCGACGATTCCACCCTTCTGGCGACGCGCGGAACGTTTACCCTCTGCCCGCCGTCGTCTCGTGTCGATGTCACGAGTAACGAGTGTCGTGGTGCAGACTGCATTAGTACCGGGCCAGAGAGACCTGGGGTAAAAAAAAAAGAGAGAAGAGAGAGGAAAAAAAAATAACGACGAAACGACGCCTGGGACTCGATCGATATCGCCTGATACATTGTTTTCGGATAAGAAACGGGATAGCTGCGCGCGTACCACACCTCGATGAAATAGCGCGTGCCACCTCTGTCCGTGACACGTTTGATATATCGGATAGTATATACGCGGCTGTTTAAACAAGAGGAATGCATAAATGATAAATCTGCCGGCTAAGTTTTTGTCTTATGTCGCCGGTTCGTGTTTTACCGAACCCTGTGGTTCCTGTTTACGGAGAAGAGCCCCGCGCCTCTGTGTTACCGCGCGATTCGATTTCTTTTCCTTTTCGATTTCGATTTCTTGACGCGTCATCGCGACCACGCGGCGGCAAAATGATTAATAACAACGTTTGACGAAACCAATGTTTACGGAATGGTACGGGTAATCGGTGTAATGGATGAATTGTTGTACGTGGCAGCGTTGGACGAACGTCGGGCGCGTGATGGATAGAGTTGTCTGGCTACGATCGGAATTATTCTACTCGGCCCGGCGCGACACGCCAGGCATACTGCGCTCTCCCTCTCTTTCTCTCTCTCTCTCTCTCTGTTCTACTTGGTTCGTTTTTACGAAACTCTGTGCGCGCAGAGTTGTAAATACGTGTTAGACCGACGAGTTTATGGTTTATGGTGGGGATAAAATTTTTCGTCCGTGAAATTCTTCGATCTGACTGAGATAATTGAAAAATAAAAACGTAAAGAGCCATGTCCCAAAGCTTTTTACAACGGTCATTTGAAGCGTCTACCCCTTTGTTGGAATAGACACAACATTCGCAGGTAGGAATTATGCAAATGATGTATGTAGAGTATCAAATTATCCTGTTACACGCCGTGTGGCATTTTCTATTCATGGTTGCAATTTACCTGCATTATTTATTACGAACGAGTAAATTAAGCTCGTCAAATATTCGGCGCAAGTAGATGTAGAATTACATTTTACACGGAAATTATTGATTTGGAAACCTATACGGCGATTAAACATTACCGATGAATGATACATAATGAACTCGACAAGTACTAGAAACGTTCATGCAATATCTTGTTCCGCGATGGATATTTCGATAGACGTGGATTATTATTATCATTGTTACAAGAATTTCAACTAATCGTAAAAAAGCAAACTAAAGTGATCGTAAACGTCGATATGGCTGCAGATCGTTCAATAAAAATCATTTCGAATCCCTTGAATCTCCGAATACTAAAAATATCAAACTGTACAAGAGGCACGCGCCTCGCAATTTGAAATTCAGAGAACCTTCGAAAGAACCTGACTTGCGGACGTAAAAGCTTCCGCGAGTCACGATATTTGGGATACAGGTCCGGTGAATCTTGGTGGAATCGCTTGATTAAACAAGAGAAGCGAGGCGAGTCCGTGAACGCAATCTGCGAAATCAAAATTTCCCTGGCCGAACGTTGTGTCTGGCGAGTTGTGGAGTGGCCGCTTGGCTGGCACGATGGCTCGCGTCAGCCTCGATTATCGATTATGAAATTGCAGGCGGATAAAGCAAACGAGAGGCTGGGCCCGGCCTTTTCTCTCGCTCTATCTCGGCCGCGAGAGGGGTGGCTCGTGTTAGTCAGACGTGTACAGGTGCGCCGCGCCGGTTGGCTTTCCGATTATCGGATGACAGCCACACGACAGTGTGTATGTGTGTGTGTGTGTGTGTGCAACGCTCGCGAGAGCCAGCGTGTGTGTCCCTCCGACTTACACCATCCCTTTGTCACACCATCCGTTCGCGTTACACCACCATCACGGTGGTTCGTTCCGCTGCAACACACCGTTCTACACCGTGCGTACACACGGACAGAGACCGTGCAACATCCTGCTCTCTCTCTGTCACACACACTCTGCCCCCGTCACTTTATCCACCTATGACGCTTCATGCAGTGCCACGCGAGGGGTGAGTGTATCGTTAGCCCAATCTGTCCTCTGTCGTGTGTTTTGCTTCCGTTATTTTCTGCTTCTTTGGAGGGGCGGGGGAAGGGGATGTTGACAAAAATTTTCTTTTATTATTCTTTCCTCCTTTTTTTTTTTTTTTTTTTTTTAAAGAAAAGTCAACGAGCGTTTGACTTTGGAGGCGAAGGTGAAGAAAATGAATGGTTATTAAATTTTAAAAAACGAAAAAAATTCATCTTCCAATTTCCAAATTTTCAATTTACTATCGATCGGTATCGACGTTCCACTTTAATGTTTTAATAGAATGTTCAATGTTCTTTTTGACTATTCTACTTTAATATTTGTATATCAAGTTTTATTCCAACGTCTGAAGGAGATGTTTTCCGATAACGCGAAAGCGGCTACATATTCGGCATTCGTGTAGCAAACTGGTCGTGTTCATGGTAATTTGTCGATGTCGCCGAGGCTCGGTCAGCCATCATATTGCATTAGCCGGCCGTTATTGCACGATTATCCAGGAATCGAGTGAACTGGCGGTGGCTCGAGTCCGCTGTTAACTCGGCTCGTATTAGAGGCTTCCACGGCGTTGAATTCACCCCTTGTTGCACCTTTTCTCTGTAATTTCTCCACCCCCCAAAAAAAAAAAAAAAACCGCCGCGAGCGGCTGACAGATCGGCTTTACAGGCGTTCGTTCCCTTTATTTTTTTGGTTTCTTTCAATAGAAATCGCTTCTCCCGCCTTTTTGTTCGAATTTTTTTTCTTTTTTTCGTTTCGGAATTCTCAAACTCCCTTTATGCAGAAGTATTCAACCCCACGTTACACGTTCACCGGCCACCGAGTTATTTTCGAGCGAAGCAGTTTTTTCAGGGAGAAAAAAAAAAAGAAAAAGATCTTTCAACGGAAGAGTCATAAACGAGTCCCGTTACAATTTTACTTTAAACATAAGTCCAATCATGTAATCACGCCATGTAACTGGATCAATCTTCTTCTTATCGTTTAATGCACAGTAATGAGATGCACTCACGTGCATTCCAATAAACTGTTGTCCCACTGTTATCCGTATAACTGATCCGGAAAAGAATCCGATCCGGAACGACCGCAGATAAATAAAACACAAAAATGTCAAATTTTCATTGCATTCCGTTTCAAAGTCGTGGTAACGGCTGCCCGAAGAGGTTAATAATTGCGAGACAACACGCGAACAGGTTGCGGAACGTCTTGAACGGCGAATTACCCGAGTTAAGGATCAAGGATCTTTAAACGCGCGGCCACTTAACGTGCCATTTTGTCGCGATTAACTCGAACGAGTTTAACTCGGGCTCGTTAACAGCAAAATTATCCTAGTTTTCTCTCTCTCTCTCTCTCTCTCTCTTTCGACTACAAACTGCATCCGTGTCTCTCGTAAACTTCCAATCGTGACGTACTACGAACGCGCGATCGATACCGGCGCATCACCGAATTTTCCAACCATCGAATAATATCGACTACAAACAAGTGAACATACTGAAGTGTGAATCACCGATTTTGATGAGATTTGGCACAAATGTATCAGTCAATTCAACAAATTTGACCCGTGTTTTTTTTCTTTTTTTTTTTTTTTTTACTGGCGATCGCCGACGTTGAAGGGGGTGAAAACTACCCTCAAAGTTGGAATGCGGAACATATTTTGTCAAATATCTCGGAAATGATCGAAGATACCGTTTTTCGTGTTAACCGATGAAATTAGCGTTTCTTAACGATGAATCTAATGGTGCATACCATTTTATTCTCTTGTAAGATTTAACAGCTTTTTTATAACGCTTGGCTAGAAGTTAATTACGGAGAAAAAATTAAGAAAAAAAAAATGGGAATCGATATTAGAGAGATAACGTAATATCTCTTGCTACCGAGAAAGAAAGAGAGAGAGAGAGAGAGAGGGAGAGAGAGCAAGGAAAAAATTCGCTCGTTTCTCGCGGGAAACGTTAACGAGATAAAGTTTTTTTTTCAACCGCGACGAAAAACAAACGTATCTCGCTCGGCATAACAATGAACTTCGCCAGCAAAAACTTCCCTGTGATAACTAGGGAAAGCTGTCTATAGGAAAATATCGTTTGGTCTCGATGGGGTTGCTCGATGCCGTGCGCCACTCGTTCCCGTAATTCTTCCTTCCTAATCGTGAGGAATATTGAAACTGTGGAGGATGCTCGCGACTACAATACTCGCCCTATATTGGGCCCAAATTAGTTGTCACGTTTGTGTATTATTGATCCGGATTTATTTATTTCACTTGACTTCTAAATATCTGGTAAAGATGGTAGTCTTGGGAGAGACTAAGAGAAATCATTCGATCGTCGTTTATTTATCAAAGTAGGCTGACCAATTATTAACCCTTTCGTTATGGCAGTGTGACGCTACTGAACGGGGTACCGCGTTGTAGTGTGCACATTGCACATCGGTAATCTTCGGTGTTTCGTATGCAGAAATATTTTTTGGAAGATTTAATCCAATATAGATCGATAGAACAAGAGATACTCTACCAGTGTAGTAGATTCTTTTTTACCGACGAAAGTCGAATCGGCTCAGTCGTCGCATACATGCCGACTGTGTAATCGGCACCCGTATACACAGGCTGTCTCATGGCTGCCGACTATAGTCGGCACCCGTAACGAAAGGGTTAATAATTGGACTAATATTTTTAAAAATACACCATACCAGCTGTCATTTTAAAAGTGTGCATAAATGGACGATAATTTGAAAGTTGAAGTCAACGTTACGTTATGCGTAACATTGTTCCGCGATTGTTGGCGCACAGCGTTGCAAAGGTGACAAACTGGTGCCATATTTGCTGAAGAATTTAATGTGCATCTGTCGAACTGTACCCCGAATTGTTCATGAAAAACGAGCAAAGCCTTTTCGAAGGTATCTTCGGGCAGTTCGACTGTCAAATGTCAAAAAAATTGGTAAATACGGACGAAGAAGAAAAAACTTTTCTCCAAACATGGAGGAAATTAAAGATTCTCTCGAATCGAAGAGGCTCATCACTTAGAAAGTTTATCGTAAAGCTTGCTAATGTAAACGTGTGCAACTCAACCATACATAGAATTCTTCTTCGAGGGAAGAAAAGTGAATAAAAACTGACATGGAAAACATGACGACGTACACTCGTACAAGGTATAGCAAACAAAGAAAAACTCAGACGCTTACCACACAGTGTTGCATGTAAACACCTGAAGAGTGTTCCAATTAAAGCTAAAAACTGTTCAAATATTACTCAAGGTTGAATTCTTGTTAACCAAAGAAACTTTCCAAATTTCATTTACACATTCATTTCATTCTTTTACACGTGCGACAGCATTTGCACACACCGAATGCAGCGACAGCTAATTCCGAAAAACGAGAACGGGGTGAGAGCGTATTTGCAGCGTAATTCCGTGTAATTGAATAACTTCGGTATTAACTAGATCAATTCTGGCTCGCGTGTGCAAACGTCCCGCCTTTATTGCTATTAACATTGTATTTATGAATGATTTTGCTTCGCCGAGAGATGAAGCGTTGCATGATACTCACTTGATTCGATTGGAGACCAGCAGTTCCGCTATGTTCTTCCCTAGCATTGAGTATAGTGTTTCGACGAAGACCAGCACTTTCGGGTCGGTCCTCAAACGAGCCTCGCTGCGATGATCCGGCGCCGAGGGCAGCCTCGTTGCACCTCTCAGCGTCGAACACCTGATCGCTGGCTCTGGTCTACTGTCTCGACGGATCAGGCTGGAAAACACAAGATGAAGAATTTTCAGACGCATTTTATTAGACGATTGACTGGCATCTTTCGTTAAATGATTGTTAACCTGTTGATCGCCGCAGTTTTTTTTAGAGACCGCTCATTTCGCACGCGAATTTTGTTTCTTGCCTTTTTTTTTTTTCGAAGCAGCTTTCGAATGTATCCAAAATCGAGGAAGAATATATACATATTTTTCGATTTTTTTCAGTGTTGGAAAATGATTCTAGATGTCACTGTTAAGGAATAGAAATTAAATTCGCTTCTAGTTAGGGTACAGGAATGGCGTGCACGGCGATCAAGTGGTTAAGGCTGGTGCTTAGAAGAGAACAGGAAGTGTAAAAGAGACAGGCGTTTGTTTGAAACTGGATTTTTTCCTTTTTATATTGATAATCGATGTAGCATGAGACTACTGAGTACGTGTGCATCTGTCTGTTTAACCCTTTGCACTCCGTTGTCGCCGCAGCAGCGACATAAAAAAGAAACAATGGTTTTCAATTTAAATATTTTATATATTTAAATTGAGTTTCAATATTCTTTAGTTTTTCTTAGAAGCATATGCTGTTAGTTAGTCTGGAGTAGCCGGTAGCCGATAGTAAAAATGACTCGGAGTTGCTGATAGGTTATATTAAAAATTGTTAAATTGGAGTGCAAAAGGTTAAAACTGGACCATCGATTAATTCCTCTGCTATGTTTCCCTTCTTTATATTGATAATTGATGTAGTTATGTAACATTTTGATTTAAAATCACTTGTGATTTCTTCGCATGACACAAAGAATATTCGTATCGTTGTGTCTTTCATGTACAGGAGCATAATCGTATCAATGACGATGAAAAATTGTTGATAATATGAACTGGCACAACTTCGTGGAAGAAGATCGTGTGACGATCCATTCGGTCTCATTTTAAAGCGTGAAGCTTCTACTTTGATAGTTGTCGTGAGAATTTTTTTCTTTTCCAAGGTGATTTTACCATCTAGCGAAAATTATCAAAATTCAAACATGCGTAAAACCATTGAGAAACTTTGAAATTTTTCGTGACTTGAAGATCACGATGAGTCCTTAAAACCATCTTCTCCCATCAATTTATTGAAATTCGAATATTAGGGTCAGATGGATTTTCATGAATTTTAAACCTAACATCCTAACATTTTATTCAATTATTGAATAAAATGGCGGGAAAAAGTCGTACAGCAAGTTTCAAGGGGCTGTAAATTTGGTAAAAAAATTTCTAAACTTATCTTCGTAAAAAAAGAAAACTTAAAAATGGATTGTTATACGATTCTTTTTGTTTTTACAAAGTCACATCAGCTTAAATTATCGTACAGTTTTACACTGAACGCGACACAATGTTTCAATAACTGATAGGACAATATATATTACAAAGAGTATAATATAAATTTCTGAATTAGAGAGTACACCGTTTCTTGCAATTCTATATAGACGCCGTCGTTTACTTCCCTTTCGAAAATCTCAGTTATGTATTTAGCGTGAACGTCTCGTTATCGGGTGTTCCGGGCTAGGGAACGAGAAACGAGCCATTTTTTTTCCCCCCTCGCCTAACGAGGATAAAGAACATCGGTGGATGAGATGATGCGCCGGTGTTGGTCGTGTCGGACAAAAGCGAGCCGGATTGCTCCGCTTGGCATGAATCGGACGGCATTTTTACGATTACCGATAATCCGACTGTGTGTCTCAAAGAGGCCGGTAAAAGAGATTCGTTTCGAGGATGGAACGATGAAAGAATTCCTTCGTCGGAATCGACCGCCGCCGAGGCCTGAATAACCGCGAGAAGCTTCTGAGAAATGCCGTCCCTTTTCAGCCTTTTTCCCTCTTCAAAGCGCTACCCCCCTCTTCCCCCTTTTGCAGCCAGAAATCCCATTGCGTAGGTGAAGCCCGGCCACCAGTTTCTGATATACTTTGCTCGAGATCAACGCGATCGTCGGATCCTTCCGCGTTTTAATATGCAAATCGGTTGACGATAACGTTTGAATCCCCCTCGCGGCGGATTAAACTCGACGTTAAGGTTCACTTCCGGCAGATTCTTTCGGAGCGGAAAATAGGGGATGCGAGGATAAATTGAGAAATAATTCGTGGTATATAATAATACAAGATTGCATTCATCGTTCATAGATGAAAGTTTGAAGCGGTAGGTCAGCAGAAATTGTACGTCTTAATTATGCGACTTACTTGAACGAGGAAGAATTAGATGCTTGGAGAACTAAAATATTAATGGAGTTTTATTGCTCGATTAGCTCGTTGAGGCAATACTTGAGAGAAATAATTCGTAGGATATAATGATACAAGAATGGATTTCATTATGAGAGACGAAAGTTTGAAGAGGTAGGGTATGGTAGCAGAAAGTCTAATTATGACAAGTGTTCATGGAGTTTTATGCCCGATTAGCTCGTTCAAACAAATTTGAGAGGAATAATTCGTAGGATATAATAATACAAGATTGCATTCGTTGTGATAGATGAAAGCTTGAAGAGGTAGGATATAGTAGGAAAAATTGTTGCAAATCTAATTACGTGACTCATTTAAACAAGAAAGAATTAGATCCTTGAAGGACTAAAATATTCATAGAGTCTTGTGCTCTGTTAGCTCGTTCAAACAAATTTGAGAGGAATAATTCGTAGGATATAATAATACAAGATTGCATTCGTTGTGATAGATGAAAGCTTGAAGAGGTAGGATATAGTAGGAAAAATTGTTGCAAATCTAATTACGTGACTCATTTAAACAAGAAAGAATTAGATCCTTGAAGGACTAAAATATTCATAGAGTCTTGTGCTCTGTTAGCTCGTTCAAACAAATTTGAGAGGAATAATTCGTAGGATATAATAATACAAGATTGCATTCGTTGTGATAGATGAAAGTTTGAAGCGGTAGGATATGGTAGGAAAAATTGTTGCAAGTCTAATTATGACAAGTGTTCATGGAGTTTTATGCCCGATTAGCTCGTTCAAACAAATTTGAGAGGAACAATTCGTAGGATATAATAATACAAGATTGCATTCGTTGTGATAGATGAAAGTTTGAAGAGGTAGGATATAGTAGGAAAAATTGTTGCAAATCTAATTACGTGACTCATTTAAACAAGAAAGAATTAGATACTTGAAGGACTAAAATATTCATGGAGTCTTATTCTCGATTAACTCATTCCAACAAACTTACAATTAATTCCACGTGATTCAGGTCGCTATGAAAAGACGCGTATTCCAATGTACGTCGGAGATTTAATCCTTTATTCGATATCCTGTCAGCAAATGACGTCAACGTTAATTAAGGAATTATATTCTATCCAACCTTCTAACGACGAAGATTTCCCTCGATTACTCAAGAAGACTTAAATTGCAGTCGATTACAACTTTTCAATTGAAATTCCCTAAGAATTAACCATAAATTAAATTGCTCCGAGCACATTGATGTGAGAAAAATATTACAACTCGTGCTTCGTCTCAGTTAACTGATACACCCTGGCGTACAATTACAACCGCGTTCTAATAATAAATCTTCGATCGATTCGTATCCACCGGCGCGAGAATTGTCGCGAGAACACGTTGTTCGGCTTTGGCCGAGCGTTCGTTCAGCCGAGCTACATCGTTTTTACATTAAATGCGGATCGTCGACGATGAAATGAAACGGACGAAACGTAACAAATTTCCCGTGTCCGGCCCCCGGCCGCGCGCGGAAAACGCTTTAAATCGCGACGAACGACGAGCCCCTCCTTCATTCTCTTTTTTTTCTCATCCCTCTTTCTCACACGCTCGGCGCGAGGAGGGTTGCTGAAACGCAATTTTCGAGCTGAAACGTTGAAACGCAACACGCGCCTGTTTTCCACTCGCAATTCGCCCGACGAAACTCGTCTTTATGTACGTGACCAGCGACGTAATATCGCGCTGCTCGCCCGCAATACCTGGAGGAGGTCCGGTTTATCGATCACTCGACTGCGACTTCGTGGCGAAAGGGTCGATGATGGTCAATGGTTCATCGGGCGAAGACTCGCGCCTGACGACGCTAATTCCATCCAGCATAATGCATCGTGGCCCCCCGTGCCACGGATGATGCATAGGTTGATGAGTGGATTCTAAGACGAAGAGCTGTCTCGGGAATGCGTTCCTCTATTGGCCAGGACCAATAAACCTAACGTAGGGATCCGTCGGTTCAATCACGCACGAGTGTCAATCTTTATACAGACAGATATTTTACCTACAAATGTGGTTTTAAACAAAGTTTATCAAAACAGTGATCGACAGAATAAAAGCTCTCGCTAAATTTATACATTCTTGCAACTCGCTACCCGCTGCAATAATCCCGATCCTCTCTTTCTCTTTCTGTCTCTTTTCTGATTCTTTCACGATTTTGTTCTTCGAAACTTTCATCGCTCGGGTGACTAAAACAAACACTCGCAGGCCTAATCTTCGCTATAACAATTGCACACTCAGTTCTATTAAAATTAGATTTCAGTAGAAAATCGTCGAAGATTCTGCAGATTTTCTTTTCTTTCTTTTTTCCCCCTTGATAATAGTTCGATTGCGACAAAAAACTCTGTTTGCGTGAATTTGTCATCCACTGATTCTCTCCGCTAACAATGGATCTTTCGCTCACGTAATAAGAACTTTACGTAACTGTTGCAAGGGATCTGACCGGGTAAAGTTTTTTCTTCCTCCAAGTTTATTTCGTTGTTGGAATCAGCGACTGAATATGGTTGCTCTTCTATATTTTTTAGTATTTATACTAGTAATGAAATTTATTTAACTTCAGTATTTATACTTCGTAGAGACGCAAGCATTTTATCATAGATCTCGTATCTTAATTAAGCAATCTAATCTATCATTTGTTAGAGACTCTGGTTAGGTAACCAATTTTTAAACCAATTAAAATTTACTTCGAACAGACGTAGTTCCACTACGATCGAAAAAAAAAACACTCCTCGATTAATGGGATTTCCAAAAAGGAAAGACAAAAACAAATAGAAGAGCAGGAGAGAGAGAGACGACGACGACGACGACGACGACGACGAGGGTGGTTGCGAGTTGGCGAGTCGCGGCGCCACTGGCCGGAAACGCGAGAATCGCCCGGACTTCCGGAGCGCTTCTCGGAATCGAATCGAATTTCGCCGCGGGCGAAATCTACATCCATAATCGGCCGGTATGAAATTCAAATCGAATCTTTTGTGCGACGGCAGACCCCTCCCCCCACCCCCATCCTCATCACCAACCCGTCGCTAGCTAGAAACTTTCCGCTAAACTTTTCCCCTGAAAGGAGAAACGCCGCGGAAAGTATGCGGCGTGCACTTCGCGGCCCGGCATTCACCGCGTCGCGAACTTCGAATACTTGAAATACTTGAGGCACTCTTCTTGCACCGGCTGAATCTGGAACGCCATCCCCCCCGGCGGGACGTCGTTCGATACACCCTTCCGTCAGAGGCCATTGCCATCGTTGCGAAAAGAAGATTATTAAACCTTTGCACTCGTATTTATATTTGAGAAGGTTGCCAATCAGACTCGGAATTACTTTTCACATACGATCGAAAATGAAAACATTTTTCTGGGAATATATTACGAGTGTCACTTGCCGTTCTAGTAGAAAAAAAGATTTGTAAAATATACAAATTTTACATACAAATATACATCTGAACCGCTTGCTCGGTGAAAATCTATATAGCGCGCGTGTATGTAAATTTTGATTTTTCGAAATTTTTAAAAAATAAATTAAACTAACCTTTAAATTAGAAGGAATATAGGACACATTGGAATAATCGTGACACTACGTCTGCCACTCGTCGGCTATATTTGTGGTTGTGCGTGTATAAGAGTATATAATAGCGTCTAATATGTACATACAAAGAAATTTATGTTGTCTTTTACTTTTTATTTTTCTTTGAAGATCTTTTTTTATAAATAAATGATCTCGGGAACAAAACCAATTAGCCAGAACAAAAGAGGAAGAAATCTTTCATTATCTTATTTATTTATTTTATTTTATATATACACACACACACATTTAAGAAGAAACTAAAAGAAAACATTGTAACAAGAGTCCCTAGAATGTAATACTAATGTAAATATATGTATAATAATAAAGTGTAGAATGGCGACTATATGGCGACATACGAGTGCAAAGAGATTCTCATCTTCACCGATTTTTGCCTTTTTTGGACACACGCATAAACTGTCCAAAGCACGAAAATTTGTTTCGTCCACAAAGCATTTGTGGGAATATTTTTTTCTGGATTTACAAAGCGAGGGAGAAAAAAAGATTGGATTCTATAATTTTTGTGATAAATCAATGCTGACGTATACAAGCTGACGAAAGACCAGCCAGTCAAATTCAGATGCCAGAGTCAGGTGGTTTTTGCAATTAAAAGAAAGGATGACGAAGAAGATTTGATCGTTTGTATTTTCACGAATGTAACTTTGCACCTGTGTATTATTATTATTATCACGGTTGGTGGCACGTCGCCGCTAATCTCCCTGGTAAGCGTTCTACGTTAAACGAAGAATTACATGACAACTAGACAACTGGCTAGTATTGTAACGTTACCTCGTGCCGTGTGCTTCTATGAATAGATAGAGCTATTACCAAGAAAGTGTCTAGAATGCTCGTACAATCCTGGCGAATTTTAACCCAAACAAACCATCCAATCCAATAATATTACACGAGACGGTCAATCGAACACACTTGTCCGTTGTAAAGATCAAAAAGATGTTCCTTCTCGCTGTAATTGAGGCAATTTCGATTGAAATTCCTTTAGTTCGATTCAACAAATTCGCGAAATTGTAAGAACTGAAGTCAATAGTTGGCCGGAAATTTGTGAAAAAAAGGCAACGTACATAAAAATTCCCAAATTTCGATCCGAAAAAGGATCGCAAAACTATCTAACTCGCGACCTAAATTTCGTTTCTTAAAAAAAAAAAAGAAAGACAACAACGTTGACGTTAATTTCACCATTTCATCCAATCATTTTACAAAGGAATTTGCATATTCACCGATCCAGTTTCTCGGGTCAGCGGTCAAAATAAGATGTCGAAATAAGAAAAAGAAAAAGAAAGAGAAGAAGGAGGAGAAGAAGAAGAGAGCTTCAACGCGCGCGAGAAGCAAAGAGTGCAAAGCTTTCACAGATCAGGGGACCCCAGAGCTTCGAGTTTGATATAGGCGGCAGCAACACCTCGAGTTTCTCTCGAACTCGATTAAAGGAGAAGCAGAGGAGTAGCCGTCGATAAAAGCTCTCGAGGCCTGGCTTCATCATAGCCACGAAAGATCCACGCCGCGGCTGGTGTTCGCGTGTAAGCTTTCGTGCAGGCCACTAATCTGGTCCGAGAGAGATACGGAACGTCATCCTATCGTGCATCACGGTGTGGCCCGCACCTACTCGGCTAAGCCTATTAGCGTTGCAGGCTTATTAGTGGGTGCCATCTGACCCAGATTCCACGTTTCCACCGGGCCGGACCTCGTGGACACTAGCTTAATACCAATTTACGATAATAGTATATATAGATACGAGATCGAACGACGCTCGACGAAATCGCGAATATTCCCATCGCGATCCTTCGTCGAATTCTCGACGATGGAAAAAGAATTGGCAAAGCGTCGACGACGAGAATATATTCGTCGAACGGGACACGAGCTCGCTTTTCAGCGCGGCTTCGTTCCACCAGCGTGGCGGAAGCTCTCTATTATCGTCGATGATCGATATCGCTCCTGCTTTCCACCCGTAATTGATATTACCTTGATATTACCTCGAGTCGAGCCGCCTTTTGCTTTTCTACCTTTCGCCTACGGCGATTTTTAACGAACGCGAGCTAGATATCCTCATTCTTTCCCGAAAGAGGCAAAGTGTCCGCTCAATTTCGGTGATCGTGGATAATGATTGATATTACGCGCTGCATCTCGATGCTTTGACTCGTTCGATGGTCGTTCGGGAAAAAGGAGGAAACTCAGAGGAGGAAATTTGTCAAAACGCTGTATATATTTCTTTTTGCAGGAAGAATTTTCGTCCAAGAAGAATTTCCAGAAGCTCTTAGTTAGACTAAGAAAAATGTAGCGACTCGTGATTCATTGTCAGTCACATCTCAATCTCGACATTCAGTCTATTTTCTAATGAAAATGAAAGAAAGAAAGAAAAAAGAATACAACAAAGCATCCAAGAATTTCCACAACGAGCTTCCTGCATTCGAAGAACGACTTTCGCGACCTTCGATCTTCGAACTCGAGGATGACTGAACGGACGATCGGAATTATTCAACGCGTGCCTTGGCGAAATCCAACGCTTTAGCTAACAACATCCACCTCAATAGTATGATTATTTTAAGGTGGCGGATCAACGGGGAGATACTTGCCTTCCTTCTGCATCAACATCCTTGTAAATCTTCAGTAAGAGTTTCTTTCGGGCTCGCGTTCCTCGTTAACTTTGCAACCCCTCGTCAATAATTACCGAGCGAGGCAGCCCCCAACAGCCGGAGAGCGAGCGGGAAATTTTCTTCTGATCTCTCCGGGACGCGCGTTTGTGAATACGTGTTCCTCACACACACACACACACACACACACACACAAACACACGCTCCCGACGTCTATTTCCGTGCAGGGAACGTCGTTCGAAGGAAGCGTTTACTGACAAGTAGTATCTGCAGATTGGTCCATTTATTCTTTTGAAATATTTATTCTTCGGAATGCGCTCATTCTTCGAGCGAGGATCGCGAAAATAGAGATACGTTGAAATTGGTTTCGCGAGGGATAATTTCCAGAAAATACCGTCTCGCACGCGAGAGAAAGAATTTTTTAGAGTTCTCTAACGCGGTTCTAGCGCGTTAAATTTGAAATTTCTCAAGGAACTTGAGAAAGAGAGAGAGAGAGAGAGAGTGAAGTTTCTCCAGCGATTTCCAAAAAAGATCGTTAGGCTTGAAATTTATATCGGAACATTTATATCGCCAGGGGAAACGTGTCGCGATGCGCGATTTTTAATTAAGTATCGCGCAGAGGGAGCTCGGCGAGCGACATATTAAACAGGGAGTTATTAAATTTTATAGGAAACGCGAAACGCCATAAAAATGACGACGATATTTCCATTTGCGCACCAACAAACGCGCTACAATATTAATTCCTTGTAGTTTGTGACCTGGTGTTCAATTTCCTTCACCGTTTCGCGTGTTCGAAAAACGTGTAAAAAAAGTTTTAGGCTACCTGCTCCACAGCGTCGAAGTTTTAAAGAAATTATCCCCACGAAATTCGTTGATGTTCATTATTTGAAACGATATATATTTTTCAACGAGGATATGTATGATTCGGGAAGGAAACATTTGGTTCATGGTTCACTCCAACAGTTCATCTGTAGAAGCTTAACACTAGAAAAATGGTCAAAATGACCAATTTATAATTTTTCTGTTAGATATTTCATGTACGTACAAGTTTTACATATATGCAAGATTTCAAAGATTTAAATGATTTTTCACAAAACATTTTTGTACTATAAATACTGTTGTACGATCAAGTTCTATTATTTTTATATATTATACATTTATTATATAGTAGGCTAAAAGTTTCTTCCCGCCTATTTTCTTCAACAAAACATCAAAATACAAGGAAAAAACTAGTTTCGTTTCTAATTTCAAGTTAAATTTAAATTCACGCACGATCTTTCTTCGTTATGTTTGAAAAATTATTTCTTTCGATCGTTGACCGCCAGAGCGAGTTCGGCGAGGGATAAACAAATTACGGATTTATTTTAGTGGGAAGTAATTTTTATCATATTACATCGTAAAGTTCCATATTTTTTTTTTTTTTAATTCTAATGGAAATTTTATGCTTTGATCGCTGATAGATCTACCTGTTAATGTACCAAATCCAACCGGAACACACCCCCGCAGAAGATTCAGCGCAAACCGCGAAATGCATAACACTTCAAGTCGCTGCCAACACTTTTCTTTCTCCGCCTTCACCTTCTCTCGGGAATTCAATCATAAAATTCGTGCGCGCAAACTCGCGCGAAACATCTTGCCCTCTCTTGGCGAGGGGGTGGCGAACGCGCGTTGGAAATCGACATGGCGCGAGTGAGTCTGTCGGGGGGGAGCCCGAGTGTTGCAGGGTAAATTGGCGGAAACGGGGGAAAGAAAAAGGGGAGAGAATGACTCGAGGGCGAAGGAGGAGGGCTTGATACCAAGTAAAACGGCCTGCGAGTGTAATTCGATTATCCGCGTGAAAAGTACCGAAGACGCTGCTGTACGAGACGGTAATTCGACGCGTCCCTCTCACCCTGTCCCAAGAAAATGTAATTTAATCGGCTGTCGATAGGCGACAATGCCAGCGTCGGTGATCTAAAATTGCATCTCGAGGGCCGCCTTTATTAGCCGTCCCGTGGCCACCCTCCCTCTCTTACACTCTCCACCGTGAAGCTCTTCGCGTTTAACAAGTGGAACGACCGAGAAAGACAGTGAAAAGGGGGTGGATGGGAGGGTGAAGAGAGTCGTTAGGGAGCCATGTAAAATGTCGCAAAGTCGCGAATCTTCTGCTGCTGCGCAGCAAGTTTCTTACCAACACCGAGCAGATTTCCCAACATTTCACGATGAATCTTCTAAAATTTAAAAAAGAAAAAAAAAGAAAGAGAGAGAGAACGCTGAATTCGAAACAATCGGTTCCCATCGGTGAACCGAAATTCATAGATTATTAATCACGTGGAAGACTCTCGAGGAAGGAATGGCTTTCTACCATTTACGACGAGCCAGTTCAAGAAAGAGAACGGACGATTAATCACTCGAATTATCCGAAGGCGCACACGCGTGCGCGGCGATTTTCTGTGTGCACGCTTTCTTGTTAGAGACACGGGAATTTCCTCCGGCCCCGGGACGCAATGCTAATGGATCCTAATCGGTACTTTCCGCGCGGAACGTTTCGCTCCCGTGTAACCTGAGCGCGGAGAATGTCGTCACCGTGTGCACAGCCAGAAGCATCGTTGCATCGCAGATGCGTGGCGTAGCAAAGCTGAAACAGTCTCTCCTCTCGCGGAATCCAGACGAGCTCTACTCTGTTAACAGTCGGCGTCAATTGCTGGGAATTAAGCCGGATTCCTCGTTCGTCAACCTCGGTCCCGTCTTATTAGCCCACCCCCTCTCGCGGACTTCCTCCATTTCATTAACTTTTCTTCAGCTACAGTTACTGACGATTCCACTGGTTTACAACCCAGATACTTACGATTGCGTCGTTAAAGCGTCGGACGACACTGGTACAATTTTTTTTTAACAAAAAGGAATTTTAATTCGTTTCGAATCGCCCTGAACCTTTGTCTTCCAAGATTTATATCGTTTGTTTCATTTCGCGCGAGCAAGCGAAGCAAAAAAAGAAAGAATGCTGCGAATTGTCGTAGTATGTGAAAATATTGGAATATTCTTTTCTACGACGGAATTTTATTTATATACAATGAAATTGGATTCGAAGATTGAAATCTCTCCTTTACAACGATCACTTATAACTTGATGTACCATTTTTTTTTTTTTGGTTATTTTTTTAAAACTTTAAAACATTAAAGTATTTTGGTAAACTATTAAATATTGGGCTTAGAAAATTCCAGAGATAGTAAAATTCCATTTTCGTCATATTCGTACACTCAATAAATTGGCCAAAAAAACTCGTATGGTAAGTTTCGAGGAGTCGATAAAGGTAAGAATCGAAGAATTTTCAGAGAGAGAGAGAGAGAGAGAGAGAGATAGCTTCGCTTCGATAACTGCTACGTAATGTAGAAACATGTTAGAATAAAGCCGGCGATGCATTGTGAAAGTAGAGAATTTCAAACTGTAAAGTGAGCTCGAGTTTATCATTATGCGATTTCTCTTTGCTTTGAAATTATAAGTTCCGAGTCTCAGTATTCGAATATCAATGCGAATCTTCGCTCGAAATTGCTCGAAAGAACGTGTCGCAAAGATTCCAAAGCAAAGGAGACTGAATTTGAAAGTCCAGAAGACGCTCGCGTGACTGTCTATGAATATTAATTCCTCGAACGATTCAAAGTGTCTGATTCTTAGCTGCTACCTCTCGATTAACCTGATTCTAGTTGTTCTAATTTCATTTCCACACGATACGCGCGTTTCTCTTTGGCGACTGTCGAAAGGTCCAAGAGTCTTTTTTCCTTTTTTCTTTGGCAAAAAGTACTACGAATTCCTTAGGAACACGGGTTTCTTCGCACTGAAGAAGAGGCCTTTCGAAATTCGCGATTAGTCAAACCGAGCCATTCGCAGCAGCCATCAAGTTCTATCAAGCTCTCGTCGTTTTCAACAAACCAGTTTAAGATACTGCAGCTTAGGCATAATTCATGCCTCAACGTTGTCGTCCTCCATTAATTCGAGAGGCAGACAGTGATGCTCGCTTCTAAGCTCTATAAATAACCCTGCCGACTCTTACTTCTTTCTCTCTGGTCTTGGCTGCCAAAGGAAAGCCGAGGGAAAGCCAAAGGAAAGCGTCGCGGTCGGCTTCAAAGAACAACTTAGCTACACTTTACACACATACACACACACCAATGTATATATATATATATATATGTGTATATATATATATATATATGTGTATATATATATATATATATATATATATATATTTCTCCGCCCTCGCTTCGTCTCACTTCACCTCACCACACCTCGCGAAATTCTAAATTCTAGATTTTATCGATTTAATTCGGCGATCGTAACACCTGTTCAAAAGTTTGGAGCATTCTTCAGTTTTTGGCGTGGAACGCGTGGGTTTTTGTAGCTTCTATTTTTGAATATAATCGATTAATAATCGATTGAATATAATCAATAATATGAATAACACATTATATAATAACATAAACCGTGTAGTTTCGATTTTTGAATATGATCAATTAATATAATCAATAATATAATAATATGAATAATATCGGTAATACGAATAATACGAATAATATCAATAATCAATAATATAAATAACATATAACCGTGCAGTTTTCGATTTTTAAATATTACAACAATAAATTTTCACATATTATTAATATTTTAAATATAATTAATTCATAATTAATTGCAAATAATCGATGCAAATAACTAATACAATCAGTCTGATCGATAATATGAACAATATCAATGATCAATGATATACAACAAATAATACTGCACTATGGAATAATATATAACAGCAATAATATTACACACTTCTTTCGAACCATCTCCGTCGATATTTAACGAAACCCTCGATTGCGTCCGGGATCTTACAAAATTTCGAACGAAATCCTTTGAAAATCCAATCTTCGGCAACCAAACATTTTGCAGCCATGCAAATCATTGAACAGAAACGGTAGGGAAACGATCCGTTTCCGCATCGAGGAGCTGAAAAATTCGCATACGCGCGACATAGAGGGTAACGAGCACGTAGCCAGGCCGAGATCCTATCGGGCCAGCAAGTTTCCCGAAAAGTCGTTTTGGCACGAAACGGACAGAGCGCGAGGGGAAGAAGATGCGGCGCCGCTGTAAAACCTTTATTCGTTGTCTCCATTTCTGCGTTTATCGCCGGCTGCTTCGAAAACCAAACCGTACCGTACCGTATCGTATCGTATCGTATCGTATTGTATCGTACATACACGCATGCAGAGTCGTGGTGGGTCTCGTCGTCGTCCGCGGTTTTTACGATCGTCCCGCGCGCGTACTCCGAATCAGCTCCTATCGGCCGCATCAACACACTGGCGCGCGTTGTTTTCTGCGTCTGAAAGTGGCCCGACAGAGAGAGAGAGAGAGAGAGAGAGAGAGAGAGAGAGAGAGAGTGTACACGCGCGAGGGTGAACGAACCTCCGCGGGAAGATATAGTGTTACGCTCGCGAAACGCGATACGCAATTCGTTCGCTTTTAAAACCGCGCGCCAGGCGGTTTTGTCCCTTCGCCGCGCTTAACCCTTCTCGCGCTCGCTTCTCTCGCGAGTGCTTGCCACGCACGCTTCACATCGTGTAAAGGCGTCGCGAGTTCAGAGAACAAGCTGATTACCAAGCTGAAGGGACGACTGTGGGTACGTATTTCGCAGCCTTGGTCAGTCTATCTCGGATCGTTTACTTGAAATTCGCATTCACGATTCTTTCACGGGAGTTATTGTTGTTGTTGTTCTTCGCGACGAACGCACAGCTCGCGGCAATTCTGACGACTCGAGCAGCTGAATTTGCTTGGAAACGCCGGATACAAAAGTATTCTTGTATTCTTGTGTTTCAATGGTATTTTTAGAATTACTCTTCTCATTGTTGTTCCCAGAAGATGTAACGACGAGCAAAACACATGCGCGCACGCACATGCAATTCTAACGTGAATAATATTTTATACTATTTGCATGTAAAATAGAACAAAAAGTGAAATATTTGTACGACTTATTGTTAGTCAAGAAAATTCTATCACCGTGTAAAACAGACGCGAATTGTTTTTGTCGCGGGATTCGTTTTGTCACTTTGCACCGCGTAATTAATTTAAATGAAATGTTGCCATGTAACTTTGCGACAAAGGATTATAGAACAATATACTTTTAAGTCGCAAAGCTTGTATCTTCACCCGCCCTGAACTCGTTTTCTTTTTCCAAGACTCTTTTTCTTGAAAAAAAAGAAATTGTAAAAATTCACATGTATGTAAAAAGCACTGAAAAATTTTATTTACGTAAGTAATTTCATCTTGGTCTCTTGGAGATTGAAGAGTTTCTTTTCTTCGTCGTTTTATTGAACTTCGAACATTGGAGTTAAACTCGAGGAAAATTCATTTCGTCGTCTAAGTCTCGAGCGTTCAAATTTCATTAAAATGATTAAAAAAAAAGAATGCAAGAAGGTTTTTCGCTCTAGAGTCGTTGAAAAGAGAAAAATTTCAATCAAGTTACAAAACAATGTTTTAACGTTTCTACAATTCTCGAGAATGTTGAAAAAGAAAACAATGTTAGAATACTGTTAAAAAAAAGTAGAAGCTTCACGGCTCGAAATGAGACAAAGTAGATTCTCATTTACGAACTTGTAACAATTCAAAGAATTCTTCACGATTCACCCTTGATTCGATTATGCTCCTCTCGCTGTATTTCCACCGCTCACGTGATAAATATTCCGAAACTATACAACCACGAGAGTTCGATTTCTCCGAACAGGAAAAAGGAAACGCCACGAATGCTACGGCGAAGCGCGAAGCAAACTCGTCGATCGGGTAAAAAAAAAAAAAAAAAAAGAAAAAAGAAAAAAACGTCGGTAAAAATCGGCGAGTGATTGTCCCGATCGAGGAGCCACGAAAATCGATCGAATGCTTTTAACAAGCATCGTCTTTCGCCTTGCGTCCGCGGAATCGGTATCGTTGGCGGAATTACGAAAGTTTTTTCCGCTCTCTCTCTCTCTCTCTCTCTCTGGATGTGAAAAAGTTTCGCCAACAATGCTCTGCTGGCAAATTACCGGAAGTACCGCGAGCACACTCCCTATTCCCTCCGCCCCACTAAACCACCCTCTGCATCTAGTTTTTTCGTCAGATCCGTGCTTCGTTCTCCCTTTTTCCTCTCGCCTCTCGTCCTCCTGTTTTTTTTCTTTTTTTTTCTTTTTTTATCTAGCGCCGATAACCGTTCGACAGGAAACGTACGCCGACTAGCAGCGAACTTCGAGAAGCGAAGGAGCGTGCAAACGGTGGCAACGCACGCGAGTCCACCAGGCGCCAGGTGCGATAAAAAGTCCTGGCTGGACTTCTTTTCAACCACCGGGCGGCGTATCACCGTTCTCCCCCCCCCCTCGGATTTCCAGGCAGAACGGAATAAATTTGACGAAATTCTCCTCTAATCGCACGCGAAACTCGTGCGTCAAAGCTTCATCTAATTTCAATCTCTCTCTCTCTCTCTCTCTACGTTTCGTTACTGATAAAGCTGCGTGTATTTCCAGCTTTGTCTCGCATACGCGAACGAATGTTTTGCATTTGATTGGAACAGTAATTATTCGGGAAATTTCGGAAAATCCATCTCTCGGCGAGACACTCCGCGACGGTTTTGGTGAAATTTTCGTGGAAAAAATTTAAATTTAATTGACAAAATTTAGATTTAATTGACGGTGCGTGTAATGTTCAATGAAATATTCGTTACGAATAACGAAGCTGTTTTCGCGAGTTATTTCCGCGAGGACAGAAATTAAATTAGATGTTATGAAATTCGCCCTCGGGAAATGTAAGCTTTTCGATTTACCGCCAGTTTCAAAGTGTTAAGTTTTTCATCAAAATTTAATCGGCATGCGCCGATCGCCGATTAAATATTGCAACTAGACTGCAACCATAATTTCTCTAACGCGTAAACTACATCGAGCAACACAGCGATCAAATCCATCAGAGTTAAATAAACCATATGCTAGTTAAATACGTTGCGTTTGACCTGCATTATTTGTCGATGAAATAATGCATTTATTGCACTGAATCCGTCGTGCCTCTGGATTTGTTTGAACAAACGAGACTTGCCTCGTCAAATTGACAGAAGCCACTGTTGCGAAATTATACAGTGCGAAGTACATACAAATTCGACGGATTCGAAAAGTCACGGATTTAAATCAGCAAATAATCAGTTTAACGTTCAATCAATCATAGAAGGAACAAAGAATTCCCAGCCGCTTGAACTGTCTGCCACGTTAATTATATCCACGAGATTTCATATATGAACCATATATTTTAACCATGAGATCTATCACTGTCATAATATTCAAGCGAAATTTCTACGTATTTCCAATTTCGTTTCCCGCGAAACATTAAAAAAAGCGTCGTGTTTTTTTCCAAAATCCCGCGCAACTTTAAATATATGATATAACTCTGCTTTCGAATCGTGATAGAATAATATTAGTTGGAATCGATACTGCTTTGTCCTTTTCGTCGGAATATAAAAAATGAACACGAAAGCAGAACAATTCTACGGCAAAGTTACTTCTCACACGCCGCAGTAATTCCCTCTCTCGGGTCAAATCGAATGAAATCGAACGAAATGAAATAAAGTTCAAACAAAATCAGAAACAAACTTGAAAATAAAAAAGAAAAACAAAAATAAAACCGATTCCTCGACGCTTCTCGACGCACCGGGAAATCCACGAAATACCGAAATGTTGAGCCAGCGATTGGCTGGAAATTCGTCATCGAGGGGGCAGCGTTGCCACGGGGTGAAAACCCGAATCGATGCCCCGGGGCGGATGTTTTCAGGCTCGGGGCCCGGAAAGCGCTTGACTTGCGGTGATAATCCACGATCGAGCCGAAAATGACTGGTTCTCCCTCGGTCGAACGCCGGTAATTCGAGCTAGTCGACAATTTAGGCACACCGGGGTTAATTCGATCTTTTGTCGAACGTTCTCCCTCTCTCTTTCTCACTCTCTCTCTCTCTTTTTCACACACACACACACACACACACACACACACACACACACACAGCACTCAATCTCTTTCTCTCTCGACGTCGAAACGATGGCAATTCCGCGCAACGGTAATTCAGTTGGCAACTCCGCGGCTGCCGATCGACGCATTTTCGTATACACCAGTGGCTCGAGTTATTGGATTACGGCATTTGATCGGCTAGTCGAATTACTTGACTATTTGCACAGGCTTAATCGATAATGACCCCGTAGAATTTGTTGGTCCCAGCGCGGCCTCCAGCACCGAGCGTTAATGTCGCCGAACGAACAAAAGAGACCCTCCTCTCCCTCTCCCTCTGCCCCTCTTCCTCGTGCAACGATCACGAATCGATCGATTCTCGATGCTTACAATTTCCGCCGAGGCGATTATCAGCTCTTATTATCTCTAAATAGTGTGACAATCTACGAGAGGTTTGACGAATTTTCGACGAAATTCTCCCGGATAATGCAGGAACCATTGTAGGAATTGTAGGAATTGTTTCCCGAAAGGAAAAAAGCGAATCAGTTCAATGAAAAATCCGCGAATCCATGAAAATTTTATTCTACGTATATTCGGTTTGCGAATACAGAAGTGTAAGTAAATCGTATCGTAGATCATTTCTCGTGATACGAGTACGGACGACATATTCGAAAAGCGTGAACATTTGATAACGAACCGACGAGTTGGAGAGGTTTGACACAAGTGGAAAAAGAAAAGTAAAATAAAATCAAGAAACTGAAGACAGCAAAGCTTTTATACGAAAGTAAATTCCTATACGCTTCGACTGATTGTGAATTCCCACGGTTTGGTCTCTCGATTCGCTCGATTTTGTCGAATCTCGATTTCTCGATTTTCTGTCTACAGGCGATAGGCCAAAAATCACTTGAATAATACGAAAATAAGAGCACAGATGCTCTGGCGGTCAACGTTTGAAAGAAATAATTCGAAAAACTCAAATGAACATAAATTTAATTCAAAATTGATAAAATTAGTTTTTCTCTTATATTTTGATGTTTTATTAAAAAAAATAATAATAAGTAGTATAATGGATATATTGTTTTATAATGTTTCAGAATATGTATAATATTTTATTAAAAAAAAAAAAAACGAAAAAAAGAGAAACTTTTGAGCTCCACCCTCTATATATCATTCCCGCGATTTTGAAAAATATATACACATTTCGCTCGCTTTTCCGATTCGCTGTTTCGATCTTACAGCAAACGGCAACTATCGGCGCGGGATTGAAATAATATTCCAACGTTGCTCTCACGAACCTATCGTGAACCATCGCCAATTCGCTCGAGAAGAAGCCCGTCCTCCTCCGAGGAGTCGGTTGCGTGAGAAAAAACCATAATACGTACACGAGAAAAGCGTGCAGCCTTCGATTCTCGAGGAGTCGCGATGAGAAGCATCGAGACTTTTCGCGCAGTGGCACACAACGCCGAGTACTGCACCCTGGAGGCAGGTCGAACGAGGAAAAACGGAAGGTCGAAGTCGATGGAATCGAGAACGTGCTCGATAGAGAGCTCGTTCGGAAAACGTTGTAACAGAAGGAATTCGCGGAGATAGGGGAGATAGAAGAAGCAGAAGTTGTGACAGTTTCACTGTGCTTGCCACCCAAAGGGATCTTCATCTGTGGATAAGTCTCATAAGCACTCCCGTCTGGTATTACGCTCTAAATATTGCAACGGGAAGCTTCCTCTGGAAATTTCATTTCATTTTATCTGGATTTGATTTGATTTTCACGTACTTTCTGCGCGCGCGCACGTTTCCGCGATATTTCTTTCTCGAAAGGAAGTTTAGAGAAAGCGTTAGGATGATTCAAATGTTGTGTCATGTATATATATAAAAATGATTGAATAAATAAATTCAGAGCAAATGTAGAGGTGATCGAATAAATAATTTCCCAAAGAAATTCATTTATCTTACAGGAACAGTCTTTTTATAGAGCAATAAAAGGAAATAGAAATATGGTATAACGAACGAATATAAATAAAATTAAAATTAGAATACCATAATTAGAATACCAATTAAGGAAAAATTAATTTGCATGGTATCTCAAGATACTTACGAGTCACACCAAAATAGGAGAGACTACGAAAACTGTGACAAAACATTATTTGCTGTCTAAAAGAATGCAGAATTGATTCTGTGAATTGAATTGAATCCATCTGCGTGGATTAAAAAAAAAAAAAAAGAAATGGTGAAAGTAACACAGACATTTTGCAACACGTGTGTGATATTTATAATAATCTGAAGCAATCGAAGCTGCAATTAACATAAACGAAACTCACGAGTGCAACTTCTCAGCAACAATTCCATTTCATTCAAAAAGAAAAGGCTGCTTCGTGCTATATTTTCAGAAAAAAGAAGGAAAAAGAAGAAGAAAATCCGCCATCGAACCTCGAGCGAAACCTTGTGTCTCTTCTCTTCCATCAACTTCTTCTTCTTCACGGCGCTACAAAGTAATTTTTATCGCCTGAAAATCATGTTTCGTCGGACACCCGTAAATTGCCGGATGCCAAACCCTCCTCTCTCGCCGATTCTCCCTCGCTCTCTTTCACCCCTCCAGCTATCCAAGCTGCACGGACGATTGCTGATTACAACGAAGGTTTGATCTTTTCGCAGCTCTTCTCTTTCTTTTCTCGTTTATTCTTCAGACTCGTCTCTCTCTCTCTCTCTTTCAGAAGAGGGCTTTCAGAGAAGCAAGAGCTTCGCTGCAATTTGTTGTCGCGCGCGGTTGGTGTCGGTCACGTCTCCTCGAGCGAGAAACGGGCGGTTGTGTTTCCGGTTGCGGGAATTGCGCGGACACGTCGGAAACGAACGCGACGACGAGACGTGCGCTCGAGAGAAAAATGAAGAGCGAATGTGAACAGGTTTCACGACGAAGAGAGAAAGAGAGAGGGTAAAAGAGAGAACGCGAGAGAAATATCGATCGCGGAGCAACTCGACCGTGAGAATCAATCAATTTGTTGCGAAAAGGAAACCGATATCCGGATGATCGACGACCCTGAGAGGCAACGAATCGACGAATCGCAGTTTCGTTGACTCTCTACTGGTTTGCAATGGTTTCGAAGAAGAAGCTTTCGCGAGGAAATTTGTGTTTCGCAGCAAGTAGCAACGATAGATGCGCACGAGTTGCGTGCTCGTCTCTTGACTTTACCAGCAAGTGTGAATTTGACGCTTGAAGATAAACGAGCGACGGAAGAGTATTTGAACAATCCGAGAACGCAAGGATTAACGAGATAGTCTAGAGCTATTGCAAGTGAATCACAGACTCCTATCCCGTATCAAGAAGCTACGTATTACGTAAAAACCAACTTTCTTAACACTAGAACTATCGACACGTAAAGCACGAAATTTCCATCGGATACGTCGAAGTAAAAGAAACAGAAAATGAAACAGAATACAATAAAATAATATTATTATTTTTATAATGCAATGTTATACACAAGCTTTTAGTGATGTGTAAGAACAATCATTCATGTCTCGAAACATACATTGTTTTATATCGAAACAAAAATTATCAATTGGTCAGTTTGACCATTTTCTAGCGTCAAGGAAGAATGGAACCGATTGTGCGAACAACATCAAATCGAACACAGATCCACAACTGATAGTAATTATTTTATTATTATTATTATTACTTGGTAGTAAATGTCTACCGCCAAGAAATTCCTTTTAGCGGATTAACCGGACAAGAAAGAATTATACTGATTGAGAACAGGAACACACTAAGATAACATGAATGTCTAATCAAGAAGACTGAGCCTCCCTTCTGCAATACGTAGATTGCAGATCAAAAATCTTATAAAAATCACAGGTCAACGCGTTCTGTATCAGTGCACAAACTTTGCGTGACAGAGAAGATTCCGTGGCTTTGCCCTGACTTTCCCAAAATCATCTGAAGAGGTCGACGGACACAAAAATCTGTACTATGAAATACATAATCGAAGCTGATTGTCTCGAAAACAAAAAGAAATTTATTGCTTATTTTCGACTTCTTTTTTTCACGTAGAATCATCTCCTGTTCGCTTGTGTCGACGCGTGTGATACCCTGTTTAAGTATCTAGTCGCTAATGACCTCGACATGACTTTAAATTCGCACAAAAAGAAACAGGTAGTCAGAATTTCATCGTACTATACGACTATAAAACTTATAAATTTAATAATCATATCATTTGTAAATTTCTCGCGTACACGAGTACTTTTCGAATAAGAACAATTGAAAAATTGTACGCGGATCGGATTTCACTTGCTGGATCCGGCGGGAGAGGGCGGCCGGCCTGAAAGTAAATTGGCGAGCGTACATAAAGAAAAATCCTGTCAAATATAGCCGTGGGTCGGGCACAATGACGGAAAGAATGCTCAAAGGAGCATTCATTGGATTGCTCGTGAATCGAGATCGAAGAATAGTCATTCGATAGATACTGCTTCTCGAATCTCTTCCTCTATAGACGCCAATTTCCTATCTGAAAAGTCAGCGCCGAGCGGCTTATACCGGCCTAGACTATGGGTGACGATCTCTTCTATAGCCTCGGACGATCCATAATCGTCGATTGAACTCAAATTTCACGCGGCGTTGTACATTTCACAGACTTCCATCCGGGGAAGAATTTCTTGTTCGTTAAAATATATATATATATATATATATATGTATATATGTATATATGTATATATGTATGTATGTATGTATGTATATGTACATATATATATATATATATATATTTCTTTTTAACGAACAAGAAATATATGTATATGTATATGTACATATATATATATTTTTTTTTTAACGAACAAGAAATATTTCTATATATATACATATTTTACACAGATTATATAATGATTACATAGCAGAATAGATTACGACGTCGATAATCTGTGTGTGACTTAGAAATTTCGCAAGTGGTGTTCATTGACATTAACGAGGCGTGGTCTGCTTGCATATACAGGGCATAGTTTCAGAAAGATCGGCGCGTCGTATAGGTTACAGCGCATTTCTCTGACGGTGGCCAGTTATCCTGCTTGCAGACCATTCCACCGCCACGGTATCATTTTCGTTTGCGTGTTCCCGGTCTTTGTAACAGTCTTTCTTTATTAGATTACGCGTTTAATTGGAAGGCAACGCCCTGGCGGCAATGTATTGCGCACGTACGCAAGTATAGTGAATGGCATAAATGTACCAACGCAGAATTAATAAGATACAGCTTTGTGAAAGAAAGATCTCATTTTAAAGCGTGGAGCTTCCAACGAGCTCGTTTTTTTCTTCTTCTTTTTTTAACTTTACAACATTAGCGTGTAAGAGCATTAAATTCATTAAGTCATTTTGAAGATCGAAGTCTTCGTTTTAGAATGCTTCGAACTCGCTGCAACACGTTCTTTTCACCTGGAACTTTTGTCGCTTAATCGTAAAAATGACGGTGAATTTAGTTCAGTCAGGAAAAAATTCTTTTCATGGCGTAAAGTCATCGTTTTAATCCCGATAAAGAAGATCGTGCAGCGAGTTTCAAAGAGAAAAATATCAATCTTCAAGGCCGTAACATTCAGTCGTGAAAAAGAACACTTTATAACATTAAAAGAAAAACAAAAAAAATCTGCAAATTTTTGAAATCACGTCAAAGTGGATCTTTTCGCGATCTTTGAGCTGTTATTCCTCGTTTCAAAGACACGATTTAATATACCCTCGTTCGCAATGGTAAAGTGAACCAACTGTCCACAAGGTGAAGGGGCGCGTGTAACGAAGCGACAGCGTTCCGCCGGCGACGTTTATTTCGTCCAATTACATTTGGCAGCTGCACCAAAATGTTTATGGACTTCCATATATCAGCCTTACGAGCACTTAACAGAAAGAAATGGCCGCAATCTTTCGTCTCTAATTCAGTCACTTAACCATCGCTTATACCAGGCTCGGAGCATTGTTTCTCGTCTGAAGATTTCTCCTCGAACCTCGAACGGTCAATTATCTCACCGTAGTGAAATTTACCTTTAGAAAGGCTCGAGAAATTTATTTCATTTAATCGTACCGAGATTTGCCGAAAATTTTCGAAGCCGAAATATTGAATATACGGGTGATTCATGATTTTGTAATTTGCACACCTGAGATAACTTTTGATAAAACGTGTGCGATACGAAAGTTGTATGGGTTTCGAGGGAGGCAAAATATGGCGCGATGTGTGACTCGAGAGTGAAAACTGCATAGACCATTAGGACCACTTGCTTGTCAAACGTTAACGTTCCATGGATCGAATTATCGTAAAATATCTTAATCGTTAGGTTCAAGACAAATGTGGCTCGATACCTTTTTACTTGAAATTTAATATTCTTCCGATTTATGATGAAAAAGATACATGGTCCAATTAAAAAAAAAAAAAAAAAAAAAAATAAAAATAACCTTGGAAATTTCGAAACTCGCAAAAAATTGATACGCCATTCTCTCTCTTAAAACCATACAATTTTTGTATCGAACAATTTTTCATCGGACGCGTAATTTGAAAGTTATTTCAAGTGTGCAAGTTACGTGAATCACCCTGTGTGTGTGTGTGTATACATATATATTCCATCTTGATATTATCAATCTGTTTATCATATTGAAATAACGTTTCTCTCTATGGTGAACATCAATCATTAATCGAAGAAAAAAAAATAAGACAGAAAATCGCGAGATTAGTTGTCAGAAAATTTATCGTGCTCTGGATATGGAGAACAGAAACGAGAGAGAGAGAGAGAGAGAGAGAGAGAGAGAGAGAGAGAGGAAGAGACAATCGGTTGGATGATTTTCGAGCGGAAACGCGATTGGACGGCTGTCAAAACCGGCGCACGGGTCAATCCGGGCCCGACTGGCTGGCTGGCTGGGCCAAGATTCGACGCTTGGAAACGTTATTAACGCCGCGGTTGCGCGAGATGTATCAAAGTCGGAGCAATTAATACGTCATCAAAGGGTATGGGCACGCTGGAACGGCCGCAATTTCTGAGCTCTCGAAGCCGTCCCACTGGAACCACTGTTGCCCCGAATACGCGAGAGACAGACAGACAAACGAACTAAAGAGAGAGAGAGAGAGAGAGAGAGAGAGAAAGAGAACCGGATGCTCGACCGGTGAAACAATTAGGTGAAAACGCCTTTAATGACGTACCACAGCTGTTGAAATTCGCGTAGCAAGATTCCACCATCGCGTCCCTCTTCAATCTTCGTCCGCGGATTCTCTCCGATGCGACCAGCTATCCTCGACTGACAGCTGTTTTCCATCTTAATTTGTCGGACGTCTTTCTCAATCGGACACCTTTTGCACGATTCTGATCGGCAGAATCTTGAACCTTTAACTCTTCCGCTGCGATAGTCCGCCCCGGCACTGAACATTTGCATGCCGAAAACGTGCCCAATGATCGAATCGTTTTCCAAGTCCGTTAATCCGTAATTTTGAAGTAGAATCTTTCTTGAATGAATTTCCTGGTAATGTTTTTTTTTCTCTTACCTTGAAACTATCGACAAGTAAAGCAGAAAATTCTCATCCGAGATTTAACACTTCACCGACCGATAGTGATAAGTAATAGACGATTAATAGGCTACCGGTCGGTAAAGTGTTAATATCGTATAATAATATATTTGTATATATTAATATATGATATTACTACCGGTCGGTAAAGTGTTAAAATATATAAATATATTATTGTACGATATCAACACTTTACCGACCGATAGCGGTAAATAGTAGCCGATAAGTAATAGACGATTAATAGGCTACTGATCGGTAAAGTGTTAAAGTAAAAGAAATTGAAAATCTTTATAATAGGGATGATAATAAGTAATGTTGTTTCTTGACTGTACATTTTATTTTATTTCAATTATTGTTTAAAATTATCGTCACTAGATGGTAATGTTTATTGAATTTGAAAAAAAAAACATTACTTGTGGGTATCCCTAATATTTAATAATTATAATTTTAATATAATAATTATAAGCCTAAACCTAACCTAATATTTACGCATTTTATGAAGAATTATTATAAATTTCTAAAAATACACTGTTTTATATCTATAAAATATCTAAACAGAAATTATCAATTAGCCATTTGGTAGTTTTGGTTTTAAACGAAATTTTCAAGCCTTTAATTTCCAAGAGATTAACAAAGTTATAACTATAGCCGGTCTTTTCCGAGTTGCGACAAATTGAAAAAGATTTTTTATCATATAATGATTTCTTATCGTATAAATATCCCACTCTGTCGAGTAGAAAAAGAAAAAAAATACAAAAATTTCATCCCGATGGATAAAGTGTATTATATATTTTTAATGTGCGATCACTTCAATACGGATGCCGTATATATATATCGCAGCGCCAGTAGTGAAAGGATTAAGAGAGTCTATGGACTCACGATCTTCATCAATCATCTTTCTTCAGGGATTTAGAAATCTATTCTAGAATTCTTCTTACTCCGTTGTAAGGAACAGAATTATACACCAAGGACGAGGAGACAGCAAAGATAATAAGCAAGGCAGTTTCGAGTTCCGAGAGAACTTTACAACAACGGAGGAAAAGATTCGAATCTTGAGAGGAAACGACTTTCGAGGCATAATCGACAAGTGAATTTAAGGTGTTTTAACAACCCTCGAATATTCGAAACTAGCAAAAACCTATGCTCCGCTGTACTCTGACAAGGAGAGAGAGAGAGAGAGAGAGAGAGAAAAGAAGAAAAGAAGCGAAGAAGACAAGTGCCAACTCGATTGAACCAACGATCACCCCTCTGCAAGCTAAATGCTTGAAGCGGGAAAGAAAAGAGGAAGAAGAGATGGAGAATAAAATGGCGGTGAACGCGCGGAGTGTTTAAAAGGGAATCGCGGCCGACACCACCGGTCGAGCTTTATCTCATTAATTTATTTCGCTGTTTACCGATCCCTAGTTTCGCTTAAAGATTACACGCGTGGTGGTGGTATCCGCTTGAAAAAAAAGAAAAAAAAAAGAAAGAAAGAAAGAAAGAAAAGAAAAAAGAAGCCGAATGAGGCGGCGTGTAGAAGAGGGAAACGGTGGCGCAGCCAGTGTGCAAGGTTTCACGGAGATCAGTTGGGTAATTCTTTTCGACGGTAATCCGCTTGCAGCGTCGCAGGAAAGAAGCTTAGGGCAACATCTCGCACATTGAGAGCGCTTTTCGCCGCTTTAAACGACGGATCAACCGAAACGCCGCGATCAAGAACAATCAGCCACCGGGCTCCTCTCGATTATGACAGTTCAGAGCCTAACCTGAACTCCGGCCGTGCCCTCTTTGCCCCCCTCGGCAACTACTTGTAGCGGATGAGACGATTATTCTCTAAAGGCAAGATTTCTCGCGATAAAATTGGGTTAACAGGGAACGTAAATCTAATAAATTTATCTACGAGCTGTTTATTTTGAATGTGGTATTTGTCAAGGGATGGTCGTTTCTCAAAATGTGATCACGTATAGGGTTGCTTAACTAAATTTGGGGATCAGACATTTTAGAAAAATTTCAAAAAATTAGTGTTTTAATAGTAGTCTTTAATACGTGACAAACTTGTATTTGTACGTTTTCGAATAAATTTCAACGCTTGCGTTTAGAAATTTCATTAATTTAGAAATACCGTTAGAAATGTTCTCTGTGAATGTTCAAATTCACAGTTGCGCTCTTTTCTTTTATTAAATACTTGGTACTTACAAATATACACTGTGCAACGTTCATAGGGCTGCGACTTCACTCTGTCTGCAAATGCAGAAACAATCTTCTCTTTCAATTGGACAACTGGTTTGCAACTTTGCCTTGGTGTACGATCAGCTTGAACTTTGGAGTTGAACAGAAAAATTTTTAAAGTCGATTTTCTCGAAAAAATTTCGTTCCCTTTCCTCGATTTGTTTCAGAATTACCACTGCGCTCGATTGTAACTACTCTGTGTAACTATCGACAAGTAGAGTCTTCTCGAAAGTTGGCATCAATTTTTCACGGCGGGTTAAACACTTCGATTTAAAAATAAAATAAACGGCTCGTATTTGCAATTCAAATAACGACTAAAATATTGCAGCCAAAATTGCAATTCACAAATAAGGTACGCTGTTACACTTGAAATGTGTGAAATCATTGCGTGGGCCAAGGTCAAGGGTTCTTTGTCCATTTGCAATTTGCGTCGTTCGTATTTCAGCTGAGTTTTCGTTAATGTTAGCTAGATTTCATATTAAAATTAACAATAGGATTATCAGAGTAAAACTCTTTGATAACCGGACTGTTCTTATCATTTCTTTTTTTTTTTCATAAAATTAACTTTTCATTTAGCTTTGGAAAGGCTAGTTGCAAAAATCAAATGCTTAAAATGCTAAAAATAGTATTGTCTTTCATTGCTAAGCTACTTGCAATTGCATTAGCTTCTTTCGTTTCAACGATGAAAAATATATGCACGATATGTTACTGAATTATATACGATCCACTATGATTTATTATCTTTCCCCGTCTCTCCGGAAACTTCATAATGTCATCTCTACGAAACTTCTGGGATTCGCCAGAGAAATGTAACCGAGGTACATTCTTATGTCGTTCATCGAGACGAAATTTTTACTGCAGACACAGTTCCCTCTTTTTTCTTTTAACGAAAGAAACAAGGTAAGAATATCATTGTCCGAATTTTTATTTCTTTCTTTCGTTAAAAAAATGAGACTTGCTCGCCAATACACACACTCCAAGTTCCAGGACTTGCTAATCACTAAGCTCGAGAAACGTGAGAATTTCAGAATTTCAGAATTTCGAAATTACCTGCACGCGTGAGAGGCGAACCCTCGCGAAGCGCTTTTTAATCGGCCGGCACGCCGATTAAAAGCCCTTTAGCTGGCCGAGCGGCGAGCTCAGCTCGCGAGATCAGCTCGTATCGGCTGCTTGATAAGCGGGATTCCGGCGACGTGCCGATAATGCAAAGTTCCGCTACGAAACCGGCGAAAGAGAGGAGAGAGAGAGAGAGAGAGAGGGCTTATCGGTGGAAGAGAGGTCGGAAGACCCCGCACACGTTGCACATCGGTGCTTACATCGATAAGTGCCTCGAGCGATCGCCGCGCTCTTTGTTTGAATACCTGATCAACTGAAAACGCTTCGAGTACCGAAGCAAGTGTGAGCAACGGTTTCGAATCGGTGACTACGGTCGAAAAGGGGGGCGAGATTTTCAATCGAAGCACACGCACACGCACACGCACACGCGCACACACACACACACACACACACACACACACACACACACACACACACACACACGGAGAGATACATCGAGATCGGTGGATAATCGGCTTTCGACGAACGCCGCGCGATCGTCTTTCACGTCGTCCCGTGGAAAGTAACGATATCGATAAACGAAACGTTTCGAGAGTTCTTCGCGGCCAGATCGCGGACAGGATAACGAACTCGTTCTACGTGACAGAGATTACGTGCAGCTTTTGGGAAACCAGAGAATGGGTCACGAATTAGCCCGCGAAACTTAATTCTTGATCAATCCTTTGAGCAATCGGTCGCGAAGAATATTTCTCTGTCGGTCATTCTGCTGTTTCACATTTGACGTTGATCTATCTGTATTAAGCGTCAAGCAATCCATTGAGAATCGAGGTTAGCGAGGTTAACGAACTACGTAGTACCTTTTCGATACTAACGACGACTATAGTCATTCATAAAGAATTATACAAAGAAATTACCAAATTACTATATCACTAAGCAATTTTATAAATTCTGTATGTACGTTACTATCAAGAATTACATGTTATATATTATTATAAAAAATTTTTATAAAGAATTGCATTGTCAAACAATTATATATTATACATCGTTATAAACAATTTTATATTACTACAAATTTGATTTCTTCGCCAACTGTACAAAATGCAAAAAAAAAAAAAAGACTTTGACCCTGAGAATCAAAGTCAATCTTGCGCCAGCTAGTGCATTTCCATCGAATCGAAAGTGTAGAGTTCATCTGTGATAACCACGGGCAAACTTTTCTCTCCACCCTGTGATACGATAGTTACATCGGCGCTGCATCCTTCGGTGACATTCGAAAAATCTCGTTTGAAAAATCCTCGATCGGCTACTAGCTTCGCGGCCGGACGACGTCTCCGTGATGGATCGGCCTTGGCCAAGGGTTCTCGCCGACAAAAACCGTCTTCTCACACCCTTTCGTCGGCGTGAAGTCGAACGAGAGCCAGCGACTGGAAAAAGGGTTAAAAACGGCATAGAGGAAGAGAGAGAGAGAGAGAGAGAGAGAGAGAAATAGAGCACACAGGTCGATACGTTTCGAATTGTGTCGAGTTGATGTACGACGCGCGCACACACACACACACACACACACACACACACACACACACAGAAACACACGAGGCTTTGGCTGCGAGTTGAGTGGAGTGGTGGTGGAAGGAAGCCGCCGGACGATGGACAGATGCAACTGCTATAACCGTGCACCGGAATGGAAGCCAATAATTCTTTGTGCCGCGAGCGGAGGAGGCGCGTGTGGCCGCTGATAGCGGCCTCGCGTTCTATATAAATTGCATCGTTTCCCTTCGACGGTTCATCACGAGCCAGCGAGCGCGTTCTATTGATTAGCAGTTCAATTATTGGCAACGACTGTTTTGCTTAGTTTTTTTCGTTTTCGTTCGTCTCCTTTCTTCCGTCACGCTAGAATTCTCCCGCAACTGCGAGAACGAGTTTCATTCCGATTATCATACGCGGAATCGCGTAGATAAGGCAAACGGCGACGAATTATTGCCGACGCAAGATTTATAGCTCGCGCGAGGCGGCGTGTCGTCAAGCACGATAGGAGACGAAGCAGGCGGAATAATAATTCCGCGATTTTTTGACAGAGTTGTTCTCTTTAAGCGGCGCCGGTGTCGATAAGCCGTGAATCATTGGATTTCGCTGCGCGGATGCCGCGGTTTATGGACCAAACGCAACAAACGCCGGGTGTGTATTCACGGTGAAATCCCGTCTCAATTCTGGATTTTATATATATATATATATATATATATATATATATATATATATATATATATATATCATGGAATATTCTCTAGATTTGAAAAAAGGCAGAGAACCAGTCACCGAGAATGGCAACACTGAATAATTATATAAACGCGTAATTATTCCATCTATTCGAACGAAATGTCCGTCGATCCTTAACTGACCATCAAAAAACGGTCAAAATGACCAATTTGTAGTTTTCTTTTGTTGACTATTGAAACAGATGTGAAACACACAGCGTATTTTTAGAGAATTATAAACGATCTTTCGTAAAAAGATATAAATAAAAGAAGCTTGCGCGTACTTTGTTTTTTTTTTTCTTACTTCAACCATAATCTCCGATGGAAATTTTATGTTTTCATTTATCGCCGGTAGTTGCAGCGTTCAATTGAATCGCGGGAAATACGGACAAAATCTATATGGATATATAAATGGAATTCCACTGTATCAGAAAATCGTTCGAATTCTGAAAAATGGCCCAAAAAAACCAGATTCTGCCTGAATTCTGAAAACCTGAATTCGCGTAACCTGTTCGAAGCAACGAAACGTTCGCTCCATCAACGACGATGGTACATCGTACAAGAAAATGGCATCAGCGAGACAACGAGGAGCGCTGCAGCGCTGCATCGTCGTCGCACGAGTATCAAAAGCAAACGCGCATTCATCCGCGCGTATCAGAGTCGCTCTGCACCGCACACACATATTACTGATTATTGCGACGAGCCTCGAGGATCCGGCGGATACGACACCGCTCTGCAGTTTCGGTATCAGTCCGCGCGCGTTAGTTGCATCGCGGCGAGTGTCAGATAGCGAGCGAGCGTGCGGCCATTAAATTTACGTGCAACATCTGAAGAATTCCGAGCGGATCGAGGAACGACGATAACAACGATCATCGTGGAAATTCTATTTTTTTTTTTTTTTTTTTTTTTTTTAATTATTTAAGAGCATATATTCCGATCATTTCTCCCAGAGAAATATATAGGACAGGCCAAAAGTCACTTTCTACGAAAATAAATCCGTAATTCTTGTGTTATATATGTGGCGGTCAACATTTGAAATAATTTTCAAACCTAACGAAAATAATAATAAATAATTTTTAGAACATAATGTAAACATACGAGTTTAAATTTCATTTAAAATTAATGAGATCAGTTTTTTCTTATATTTCTTATGTTTTATTAAAAAAAAATAATAGGTGGGGAGAAACTTTTGGCCCATCCTGTATAAGTAATTAGAACGACGCGACACAATGGTGCGCAAGCGCAATTATTACACGATGTTTCATTACATGTATGAGTGAATGTTCTATTTTAATTGAATCTACTGCGTAGTTCTATCGAATTCTATTCTTCTGAAATTCAGCGGTCTGTCCGCTGTTAGATATTGAACAACTATAATTAGACTACAGAGCGTGTATGTAAAATTTGTTTGGCTACTAATTAAAAACTAGAATATAGGCGGATGTTTAAACAAACTTGTTTCGTTCATTAAACTTCACAATCAGAACGTTACATTGATTGTTTGACATTTGACTTTTGCAAATTATACGTTTAACAGCTCCAATGTGAAAAGTACAAGTGTTTACAGTCGAATAATTTATTTTTATAATAAATCATAACAAATTGATTATTTAAAAATAATATTTTACATTCTAAATTACATTATTGTGTTTTAAACGATCCGTAATTCTTGTGTTATATATGTGGCGGTCAACATTTGAAATAATTTTCAAACATAACGAAAATAATAATAAATAATTTTTAAAACATAATGAAACATATGAGCTTAAATTTCATAAATTTCACAAATTTTTTCATTAAATTTTAATAAATAACTTTAAGTAATAACGAATGACAATAAACAATAATAAATTATAATTTCAAATAATTTATATTTAAAGTGCTTTCTTTTTTCAACGTTTGAATAAAAGATTTGGGAAATACGAAGGATAATGGAACTCGGGAATAAGTATCTCTGACGAGAGTGAACGTGTTGATTTTTGAATGGCTTCTTGTAATGGTGATGGACAGAAACGTTGGACAGATAGCGAATAATTTACGAGATGTTTAACGAAAAGCGAGCGAGTTTTATGTAACGACGCGTAATGATGCAGAATTTTAGTAGTCGTTAAAGCAAGGCAGTAACAGCGAGTTAGTGACTCGGAGTTTCTAATTATCTCTCGCATTTCTCTAAGTTTTAGAGTCTCTAAAGGTGCACGTGTCTATTTCATTAGCGAAACAAACTGATAATAAACTGTCTCGCAACAGATGTAAATCTTCAGGTACAGAATGAACTGTATATCCACCATTGTCATTATATTTGTATCATCCATCTCCATCTGTTGATTTTACAACTTGTTTCAATTCATGTGACTGGAATTTCATCAATTTCGGTATCACTAAATTTTTCATTGTCAACTGTTTTTACAATAAAAAATTTCTCTTCAAAAATTATGATCAAATTAATTCATTTTCACGATTAATTTCCATTACTGGAAAAAGCTGGAGCAATTACTAATGTCATTATTTGATCGAAATTTTGATACATCATTTTTTGATCTTATCGAAGAAGGAGATTCAATTTTATATCAACATTTATCTCGATTTTTCGGACATCCAGAAGTTTGTATTTCAATTTTACCAGGATTTGGATCGATTTCACAAATTATTATAAACGAAAGAGGGAAGAGGGAAATTTCTCGAAATTTAAGAATAATTTATGCAATATTAGGAATTGGATTTTTTAGGTTTTACGTTCTTCCCGTTCTCTCGAATGAATTTTCAACAGCCACGCGTTGACGAACGTGTACGAAGACGAGAGAACGATCTGCTAAAAGAAATTGCCATGAAAAATCTCAGAGTTAAATTCGTATTCGTCAAATTTGTCGAGTTTGTCAATCTTCAATTGGAGAGCTAACTGAACGATAGAAAAAATTAGAAGAGAGGCAAAATGTGCCAACAACAAATTCGAGAGCCCCTCAAGTAGAATGTGACGACGTAGTCAGATAATCGCTTTGTACCACGCAAGACGTCAATATCTTTTATAAGAAACGTTTCACAATGAAATCGTAATTCCCATCCGCGAGTCAAAGACCAGTTGCAGCAACGTGGTTTCAATCAAAAACCACGAAACCAGAATACGAAGCAAGATGAATTTAAATTTAAACAAGCCAGCGATACCAGGCCGAGTTCCAACAGATTCAACAGGGCATCGAGCGATCTGGATCTGGATGCGTGATGGATTTAGAAACGCGGAACACTAATTTCATTATAGTTCCGTAGATAGAAGTGAGGAGAGCTCAAAGAGTTAGAGAGTTAGAGGATCGGCTGATATCTACGATTTAGATTGCCCCGTCTAAAAGCTCTGGGACAGTGGGCTTTGATCTTTCGGTTCTAACGAAACCGGATCAAAGATCGCCGGCAGGATCCTGAAACAGAGCCGAGTAGCCTGCAAAATTCAAAACACTCTCGAAACGTCAAAATTCGTCTTCTCTTTGACAGATCTGAAGAGAATCTACTACCGATTTACCATTTTTTTTTTTTTTCAAAAATATATCGTTATTTTATTATCACTATATTATTACCGTGTCTCTTAAACAAACTTATTCGTTCGTCTATCTCTCTCTCTCTCTAAAAACCTCTTGAAATCGAATAGCTCGAATAGTTTATCGTTTCGTTGTCATCTCGAAGAGCTGAAAATTTTTAGTTCCTCGAGTCTCTCGCTTAGCGCTTCCAATTTCGCATCGCGCGTTGCCAAAACTCTCTCCCTATCTCTCTCTCGTCAGGCGAAGCGTCGAATCTCTCTTTGAATCCCCAAGAGTGAGCAATTTTCCCTCGTCCGGCGACGAACGAATCTTATCAGCGAAGGCTTTTATTAACAGACAACTCGGCTGACATCTGACGGTCGGCTAATTTTTCCACCGATTCTGCTCGATTCTTATCACGCGACGTTCCAAAGCGAAAATATCAGACTCGCGACGCACACACTGTCGACCTTTTCTGTTTTTGATTACAAATAATAATGAATTAATTAACCCTTTCGTTACGGGTGCCGATTACAGTCGGCATGTATGCTGAGCCGAAATTCGTCGGTAAAAAGGAGTCCTACTACACTGGTAGTGTATCTCTTGATTCTATCGATCTATATTGGATTAAATCTTACTAAAAATATATTCTGCATACGAAACACCGAAGATTACCGACGTGCAATGTGCACACTTTGCGCCGCGGTGCCCCGTTCAGTGGCGTCACTCTGGCGGAACGAAAGGGTTAAAAAAAAGTAGATTTTCGTGAAAGAATTTCTTTCAGTGGCAATCGAGTGGCAATGAAATAAAAACGCGGTTTCCCCCCTCCCCAGTTTTTCCCGCGGAAGTTTGCGAATCTCGTTTCCGCGGTGAATATAAATACATTCGCAGAGAGGCCGGAATAATTTATTTTTTCAACTTTCGCGCGATGGAGTTGCGCCACGCGCGTTTAAATATCTACGTGTAAATAATTCTGTTTGATCATTTTCGGCGAGTATCGACGCGTCGAGTTTTACATTGAAAGCTACGCGCGGAGCAAATTCGGACAATAAATGACACAATAAATTCCGTTTCGATTAAAAATTTCGAGGGATACGCGACACGAGCATAGATGAAATTAAAGAGCACTCGTCCTTTCTGAGGGATGACACATAGTACTTAAATCCAGACTTACTCTTTTTTATAATTTACCGAACCTTTTACAATTGTCATGAACATTTGGTGTTGTATGATGCGACATAATGACATAGAAGTATATAATATTTAAACAGACGCTTAGAGTGAAAGCTATAATAACGACGTGAGAGGAAAGAATTTCAAAAGAACTTCAGAAGAAGAAGAAATTTCTTAAGACAATCCTGAGTCAAGTTCGGGATAATTCGCATAAACTAGATTTCTCACGAAAGTTGAAAAAATGGCGAAGGATATTAATTTTTCCAAAGTATCATTAACTCTTGTTCAGCAATGCACGTCGATTGCTTCGAAATTTAAACGATATCACAACGATATTAGAAAGATATAATCAGCAAAATTTCGCGTTAAATACCCATTCGAATGATTATTTCCAATGTTACGCTCATTTTATTCGTAGTGGCATTCGTTTCGTAAATAAATTGCTGGTAGATGATACAGGAAGTTTTTCTTTTTTTTTTTTTTTATTTAATAATGGCTTTAGTTTGCTTTAGTATGGCTTATCAGACTTTTAGGTTTTGGCAAATCCTAGAACTTGCCTGTATTATCCTCTAACTAACGCTTTTGATTTTTGTCATTGCACACGATAACGAAAGCTACGAGGTGTAATCATCGCATTATTCTCTAACTGAAAAGATGATATGTAATTGATTATGATGTTATCATATATATATTGTATATAACATTATCATATCAATTACATATCATCTTTTCAGGATAACATTATATATTCTAAAAAGAATAAGAAACTAATCACCATTTACTATAAAGGAAGAAATCATCATTAATCTGAATTGAACCGAGGATTGTTATTTATCTATCTTCGACGTGACAATGTTTCTATGTGAACGTATTAGAAAATACATGTCATATTTTGTTATATATGGACGTTTACCGAACGTTAGCCTGAGATACATTGCTCACAGAAATTAGGGGATATTCATATGATTTTGCATTTGATTTTTGTTTGTAATGGCCTGTGTTTGGCCTATGTGCCTTACAATCTTACAAATTAGGTAGTTTAAGGTTAAATTAACGGTGTGTATAATGAGATCTCACGACTAAGTTGTGGCGGGTGGATAAAAGATAAATAAAAAGAGGATAGGAAAATTACTATGGAGGAACTTGTATAAAGAGCTTGAAAGCTTATGACTAGATTACATTTCTCTTGTGGCGCATATATTTTGATGTTGTTGATTTTAATGAAACTATCTATGATTTTGAGCAGCTTGATGTCAGGTGTTCGATGAAGTCAAGTGTTTGTAGCGACGATCTATTTCTCAATCGTCTCGTCGAAGAGTTCATTTCAGATAAATTTACGCCAACTTTGCAAAACTCGGAAATAAAAGATCAATATTTTAACAAAATTACTAAGAAGATGATTGTAAATAATTGTCAAGGATACATAAGGAAAATCAGCGAGGATATAAATAGTAGTTGTAAAAGAGTTAATCGACATTCTACGTTCTATAGTCCGAAGTCTAAAGTCTAGAGTCTAAAATTATTATCAATTAAAAGTGTATAAATAGTGACTTAATTAATTTCTATTGTTAAATAATATTATTAAAAAAATAATAATAATAAAGTATACAGTTATTCGTTGCATATGTAGTACGGTGACTTTATCATTTATCAATCATCGTACCTATATGTTTGCCGAGGGCGAACGTTCCAATTATAAATTGTCATCGTCCGCGTCGTTTGATGTCTCAGCTTGACCGAGGACACCGAGGCTCACTAATTTCCACCAGGATTCGACAGAGCGATTCGTCGTTCCGTTTTCGGGGGGCCGTTTTCCCGCGACGTCTCGGCCGATTCGTCAAAGTCCGCCGGCTGAAAGCTTTTACGCTCGTGTGGGAAGCTTTGTCGAGGTCTCGCAGCTCGAGACGAGAGCGTTCTCAATGGGGCTCTTCTCGTGCAGAGCGAGGCTGCTCTGCTACTTCGCACGAGCGATATTTGTGGACACGTGTACACATCGAGGATCGGTGAAACCGCGGCTAGGTGTTCGTTACACGCTGGATGGATAATTCATCCAAGTTCGCCCCCGGCCGAGTAGCGACTCTCTGCGGGTGTATCGTTGTTACTCGCATCGGTAAACGTAGGAAAATCGTGGATCAGCCGTAGCCAACCTTACCCCAGAGGACCGATAATCTCGCGCGATCGCGCGTGTCCACCAGATGTGCACCATATACTGGACGAGAGATTATTCTTCCCCGAGATTACACGCTATTAATTTTATAATCTCTTTCATGACAGAGAGAAAGAAAGAAAAGAGAAATTTTTACGAACGATTCGCTGTTTCGTCGTACTTTTATGGAAAAACCGAAGTAAGAAAACGAGATTCGTCGAGATTCTTTCAATGTTGCAACCAGCGTTCTGCTTTGGGTAATTTGTATATCTTTGTGCATCCGGTTGAATATATTTTTGATCGAAGCTTGTGTTTCCATATGATCTTCCCTGGTGTAATATCTCGTGTAATGTGAAATAGTAAATCGTAATTAATAATAAGATGCACAGAGTACATGTATTCTATTTAATAGATGAGATCTTTAGTAGGTAATGAAATATTTAATAGGTTCGAAATTTCAGTCTAGATACTATCATCTTAAAAAAAAAGAAGAAAGACAAAAAATTCACATTCTGTCTAAAACATAAAATACAAAATTTTCCAATAAATATGCCGTGATAGACATTGAAATGTTGACGACTAACACAATCTCGCAGGCAACATTTTCAATTTTCACTGAAGTAATATAAAATAATAATCTTGTAAAATAATAATGTAATATAAAATAATAATTAATAATCAGATGCATAGTATACACGTATTAGAAATATTTAATAGGTGAAATCTTAGTCTAGATACTATCATCTCAAAAAAAAAAAAAAAAAGAAGAAGAAAGACAAAAAATTCACATTCTACCTACGACGTAAATTATAAAATTCTTCAATAAATATGCCGTAAGTATAAGACACTGAGATGATCACAGGCAACATTTTCAATTTCCTCTGACGCGATCTCTCGCGTAACATAAAATAATAACTCGTAATTAATAATAAAACAGATAGAAAGAATATACCACCTCTAGCGTAAAATACAAAATTCCCCGATAAACATAATAAGGCATCGAAATCATCGCACAGTACGCATATCTCGGCAATACTTTGAGTTCCAAGTTCATCTAAAGTTCACACCGTTTCAAGGCAGCTATCAACCTTCATCGAGAAGCTTGTTCCCATGAAACCGCTTCGCGTTCCGTGTATTCGAAATATACGAATAGAGTAGGCCGCTACTGGTTTCCGACTGGTTTCTCAACTCGATTCGCGTTACACTCAGCAACGTAATCCAGCGTAACGGAAATCCTGCAGGCTCGTACTACACGCTCCGGGGGTGTATATTTACACAGCGGAATCGACGAGAGTTACGAGAGTTAACGTGGCGAACCTCTGCAACCTTGGCGAGACGAGCGACGATTGACAGAGGTCAGGCACTCGCTTCTCACGCAGACCCTCCACAGGAGCAACAGGAGGACAATGTTAATGGGCCGCGGCGACCCATTGTGAGCACATTGTTCCAGGATGTTCCAAGCCGATCCAGAAATGCGTCACGTCGCCGGCGCCCGTTACAGTTACGTGACCTGGCGTGTTGTCGTTCGCCGCACACGGTCGAATGGACTCTGCCCATCCAGGGCACTATCAAAGTCGGATTAACGCGAGAACTTCGACTTCGAATGCCGGGAATCGAGACGTTACGAATTTGCCAAGCGGTTCGAACGACCGGCGGGGTTCGCCGAATCTTTTGTCTCGGCCGGATGATGTCTCGGGTGGGTAACTGGCTCTCAACAGTTTGGCCAAGGCAATCTGTCGAATTCCCTGCCGCAAGCCCGAGTTTGGAGAATTTTAGAACTCGCCAGCAGACTACCGACTCCAGGGGAATAGGGTCTGGTCTGGTCTAGCATCGTCGTTCTCTCCCTTGAATTGTAATTCTTATCTTCCGAGAGAGAGAAAGAGAGGTTGTTCGAGCATATAGCCCGGCTGATTTTTTTAGCTTTGTGAAAGCTGCAAAGTGACACGTTCTCGTTAGCGATTATCGTTATTCGGTGTTACACAATTTTTTTTTTCTTTTTTCACGCGAGATGAAAGTCGTCCCCTCTGCGCATGAATTTCGAAGAAACACCGCCGTGTTCGGAGATGGGAAGAAAATTACGAGGGAAGTAAGACGTTACTACCCCTAGCCCTCGTAGGCTTGTGCCCATCGTGCGCAAAAAACACGAGACTGAAGAGATTAAAAGCAAGAGGGTATAGCGTTGCGAGTGAAAGATGTTTGAAAAAAAAAGAATGATTAACTCTTTGATTACAGGCTCGGTTATCGGAAGTACACAAAGGGTCAAGCAGCCGGTGCAGGAAATGGAAAAGGGAGTGTAATTTCGCAATCAGCGTTTGAAGGCCGACGTGCAAGAGCATCGGCTTAACACAGATTAAAGAGAATCAAGATACAAGAGTTTACGGAGTTTCAGTTACCCTCCCGGCGAGAGACTTCAATGTCTTCAGGAACAACTTTGCAATTCACCGCAAACGAAATCCCTCGCTTCCCTCGCTCTCGAATTACGTCAAACGTCTCCAAACAATGAACACAGCTTCTTCCATTATCTTCGTTTTCTTCTCTTCGACTTCTTCTCGCAGCTCGCAGACGCTTCATTTCCTCCTCTTTCCTCAGCAGAAAAAATTGCCCGCGACACGAAAATTTTTACAATCTCTCTCTCTCTCTCTCTCTCTCCTGTTCCCGCTTTCGTTCGTTTTCTTCCCCTTCCGTTTTCATTATCCAGATGAATTTTTGATTTCGTTATTTCGACGCTAGGGATACTGGGGTACAGAGAATGATAATTCCATGGAAGTCTCAAATGAAAAAAAAATCGCAAATATCCGCGATTACTCTCAGAGAAATTCTACAAGAATCATCAACTACTGATTTTTAAAACAAAAAAAAAGAGAAAAAAATTGAAATTTTAGTTAATTTCCTGGAATTAACAATCGCTCCTCTCTATTTTTCCAAACGTTATATACGATGACGTGGCTATCATAGATGAATTCTACACCTTCGATTTGATGGAAATACAAAATGTAAAGAACCTGTCGCAAAATTGATCTTGACGTTAAATTTCAAGGTCAAAAATTTTTGATTGTTTGCGTTGTATTCTATTCATCACGAAAGTAAAACTTTTCCAAGGAACAAGGTAAATGATTCTTTTGAAAAATGGCAAAACAGTCTTTTTATCATTTAACACTTAACGCAGACGCGTGCGTGCTAACAGCGACTTTACGATTGTTTATATTTTGAATAAAGTTAACAGTTTTATCATTTGATTATTTAGACTCACACTGATACTACAACTGATGATAAATCAAATTTTAGCGAAAATCTAATATGAAAATGACGTAATACACGTCATCCACTGTTATGTCTAGAAGCATAAAGTCGCTGTTAGGACGCAGCGTTAAATTTTTCCCACTTTTTGAAAAGAATAATATTAATAATCTTGAAAAAAAATAATATAATTCTAAAAATTAATATTTTTATAATAATTTAAAATATCAATTTATATCTTTGAAATCGCAATTCAATATTTCATTTTAAACTATTTAAATATGATAAATTGAAGAATAATAAATTTACAGGAATTAAATGTAAAATTAATCTTAAATAATTTATTGCTCTACAATTATAAATTTCTCCATGATGAAATGAATCTAAATAAATAAATTGAACAAATAAATGATAACAAACGATAAATTATTAGGTTGCGACCTATGGTTCCTTGGACAATTTTTACGTTCGCGACGACTAGAACACAATGCAAACAAAAGAAACGTTGATCTTGAAGTTCAAGGTCAAGATCAATTTTGCGGCAGATATTTCCACCAAATATCGAAAGAATTGTCGTAGAATTCGTCTGTGATAGCCACGACACAAATTTTTCTTTTCACTCCGTACATACGCGAGAGTCAGACGTAAAACTCCGTCTCAGCTCGGCTGGAAAGCTCACGCGCGGACGCGGCACGACAGGAACTTCGCGACTTTTTTTTTTTTTGCGAACGTAGGCATCGTTAACGAAGTCTGCGTCTTCGCGCTTTTCCCTTCCTCTCGCCCTGTCTTACGTGGCGGACGACGTGAGGAGACGCGAGGCGCGAACACAGGAGGAGAGCGAGAGAATAAAAAAGAAAAGCGGACGCGACCAGGGCCAGATATATTGCCGAGACACGTTTTTCACTACGGCGGTAATTGCGAGCCGATGCCGAGAGGTCTGCGAAACGCGCGCGCGTGTCGGAATGCTCGGAGCGATCGCGAGGAACGCGCGCGCAGCGGAAAAACTGCGAAGCGGCGATTGCCGCGTCGTCGGCTCGACGGATTCCTTCCGAGGGAACATGTTAATAGCGGAAAGGCGATGGCGAGTTCCGCTCGAATTCGCTCGATAGAGGGATCTTTATTCCCTTTGACGAGCCTCGAGTCACTTCACCGTGCGTCATTCCACAGCAGGCAGCGAAGGAATCTCCATGGAAGGTTTCTCCTCCCGTGCGAGAGGACTTTTTTCAAAGTGCAGTTTGGAAATTTTCAGAATCCCAGATTTCTTGATTCCGTTCGACGGAGAAGAGCTTGGAGGAAGATGAAGGGCCGAAAGTGAAAACAACGCGTGTTTTAATTTTGAAAAAGTAGAAATTTGAAGATTTCATCTGCTACTACTACTTCATTTTGTCATTATTCCCAAGATCTTTTCATTTCATTATTTATTTATTTACTATTGTGGTTAAATAGAATTCGCGTTTCGTTTGATCTTGAGACTCGAAAAGAAAAGTGAAAACGACGCGTGCTTTAATCCCGAATCGCTTTTTTTATTATTCATATATATATATATATATATATATATATATATATATACCTCCAGTATTTGCTTTAACATACGTTCATAACATACGTTTGCTTTAACATATATATAAACAAAATTTTGTTTGTCCTTATTTGAACGTATGTTAAAGCAAATACTGGAAGTTAGTATGATTGAACAGGAATTTTGTAAATTTCGCAAAAGAATGAAGTTTAGAGATTCCTCGGTTTTCAAAGTTAAACCACTTGCCCGAGTCTCTTCAGTTCCGTTTCAATGCGCGTACGTAAAGAGAAACAAAAATAGAACAGGGATGACACGTTTTTAAATTTTGCAAAGCACAGTTTCGCTTCAATGAGATTTTCTTTTTTTTCTTTTTTTTTTTTCTTCATTCGTTTAATTCGTTTTAAATCACGTATTTAAAAGGAGGTAAAACTGGACCGTAAATTACGCGCGGATCGTGAGGAGCGTGACGAAACACGCGTGTACGTTAATTTCACGCGGAGGAACAGAAAAAATGGTCACCACGGGCCACGGTGTAAATTTGGCAATTTTGCAAGGATATAATCGTGAAATAAAATCTCCAAAAGCATTCAAACGGCGAAGAAGGTGAATGCAAAAGCTGACAAACGCCGAAAGTATGAAATTACACGGGGGCGACGAATTAATCGACACGTTCGTTTGCATTGTGAAAACTTTCATCGTCTCCTCTGCTATCGGAAATTATTATCGGTGTTATTGTACAGGGATGATGGGGGATATCGATCCGCTCGTTCGGATCTATCTTCCACGATCATTCTTCGCGCGAAAGATACACAGTAGCTACACTCCTCCTTCGCAGAATATTAAACTGCTGCGAGTGCAAACACGCCGAAATTTGCATAACTCTGTCCTCCTCCTCTTCCGAGATTGTCTCTCTCTCTCTCTCTCGTCGTGAATTATGTTTGTTCGGAAAGTATCGTTTTCGGGAGATTTCCGAGCTGTCGTCCCCGTCAATTCGAGAGAACGTTCGATGTTTCAGTTCTAACGACGCCGAACTCGCTTCTATTCTAATTCTCAAATGATTGATTGACGCGCGCCCCCGGTATTACCGTCAACTTTTTTAATTCTCACATTCTTCCGATATTTCGCGTGACACGGAATATAAAATTAGCGATCCGCCGGAGTAGCACGTGTAATTTTAAGTCGAAGACTCAGTAAAGAGGTCATGTAAATCTATTATACGTCGTACTCCTCTCAAAATACATTATTTTGAGAGGAGTACGAGAACGAATTTCTACCGATCCGTACACGTTCAATTCCCATTCGAGTGTGATGATCCCACCGTTTTATTCGAGCGAAACGAGTGAAATCTAATCACCGAAATGTAATTTCGATTCTCTTAACGGTCGGTATCGATCGCCTCGTCGGTGTATAATGTGTAATAACCCCAACTACGCTGCACGTGTACACACGATTATAATTAACTCGGTAACCAGGCCATCCCTCACCTACAGACTTTTATAATTACAGAGCTGATAGTTGGATACAAAGGCGAATCAATCTTAGTCCGTCAGACCTCGCGAGACATAAATATAATCTGGAAATTAAAATCGGGCGAAATGATCCCATTTCCTAACGGCGATCATTCCGAGATTGTTCTAATCTCTTTTGTTGCGACAAATTCTGGTCGAACAACGATCCGATCAACGGATTAATGAGAGAGAAAAAAAATTCCTAATTGCTTTTTCGGTAAACAATATAAAAAATCGAGCAACTGAATATTTTTAAAAAATTTTGGAAACAAAAAAAAAATTGACGACTAATCCTAGCGTTAAACGATTGTTCTCGGTTCGCGTTAAATACCGATAGTTAAATATTTCGAATAAAAAAAGAGAAAAAATCGCGAAGTGCCGAATTTCGAGAAAATGATTGATAAATCACTGTTCCGATGATTCCCGATGAACGCGAATCCGCGTGTCGTCGGGAACGTGTTAGAAATCGCGGGTCGTGGGGAATACACGCGCGCGCGTATCCAACCGGCGCGATACATTATTCATTCGCGGTTGTTCGCCAGGCAGAAGTTTGATTATTCCGAACATCCGTCTTGTCAAGGTAATATCGAGTTGTGTAAACTTGGGGCATAAATGTCGGCCGGAACACACCGAAATATTCAACTTTTACCAAGTTCCGCTCCTGGGGTCCTGTACGCAATGTATTCGTTCGCGGGACGCCATTGTAAAGCCGCTGTTGCGGCTTCGTCGAACGAAAATTAATGCGCGAAGAGGCCTTGGCCCCCACACGCGTGTGAACTTCGTCTCGAAACTTCGGTCTCAACGCTCTAACCTCGATCCTCGATATGACAAAGCGTATGAAAAGGCAGCGAAGAGGAGCGACTCACAGACAACATTGTAATTTAACCCTTTCGCTTCGGCAGTCCAGTTCCGTCGAAGTGCCGTCACTGAACGGAAGCACGCGCCAGAAATGTGCACAGTGCGCGTGGTTTTTATATATATACATTTTTCTAAGTCTTAAATATCAACTGTGCTTAATGAAACAATCGTTGCTCTAATATAACACGTATAGTTCACATTTTCAATATGAAAAGATACTTATACAAAATTATATTAGTTATTCTAAAAGCATTGGACCAATTACAGTTGACGTATTTTTAGATATATTTACATATTTACAAGACTACGATTAAACGTTTAATATAATTAAGCCGATGTATTCCTAATTCTGGTAAAAAAACGTTGCTCTAATATAACACGTACAGTTCACATTTTTAATATGAAAAGATACTTATACAAAATTATATTGGTTATTCTAAAAACATTAGACCAATTACTGTTGACATATTTTTAGATATTTACATACTTACAAGACTTTACGATTAAACGTTTAATATAATTAATAACGTAACGCAAATTAGTTAATATATTAAGCCGATGTATTCCTAATTCTTGTAAAAAAAACGTTGCTCTAATATAACACGTACAGTTCACATTTTTAATATGAAAAGATACATATACAAAATTATATTGGTTATTCTAAAAACATTAGACCAATTACTGTTGACATATTTTTAGATATTTACATACTTACAAGACTTTACGATTAAACGTTTAATATAATTAATAATGTGGCGCAAATTGATTAATATATGAAGCCGGTCTATTCCCAATTGTCGTAAAAAGACGTATATGAACTATCGTTTCACTGTCGATGGATAGATTTTTTGGAATGAAACAGTAAACGATCGTTTTGATGTCGTAACAACAAAGAGTAGTTTTAATATGCGATTAATTCAATATGTCAATCAAAAATCAACAAAAAATTTCTGCCGATAACAGAGAATTTATCATTGACTACAGATGGTACTTGTATACGCATCATATGGATGCCGGATATTATATCCGGCGCTCGAAGCGAAAGGGTTAACACCCCTTGCCTTGCGATTTCCTTTTCAATTTCAACAGGATTACTAAAATTCTGAACATTAATTCAGAGTATTTAAAGAACTGAAATATTACATGTAATTTTTATTCACCAGCGTGTCAGTTCAACGAAGATCAGTTTAAAGTTTGAATTGGAATTTATAGGTTTACGACTTACTTCTTTCAAGTCGAAATCTTAACCCTCCGTTCCCAATTGGGCACTTAAATTTCAAATATTCAAATACTAAATTAAGTAGACAGTTTATTAATTCCCATAGAGGAACAGTCATAAAATGCAATAAATAACATTTATTTTCTAATAAAATATTTTATTATTTATTTCATGACCACAGTCATTTTTAAGTAGCCTAACAGCAATATATATTTTCAACTCGTCATAAAAATTCATGCAATTATTAACCTGCACCACGAGTACGACCTTAATGTTACAAGTCAAGGGGGTTAATAATCGACTCGTCAGTCGAGTCAGACATTTCTCGAATTATACATGAGAATCTGTCGGGCGAATTGTAAACGAACTGCAGACGATTCGAACTGCGTCTTAAATAATTTTAATTACAGTTTGGCTTTGGAGTTACAGTTATCAATAATTGATCTCGGGATTAAAATTACCCCGCGTTTTTTCGCTGCCGGTGCTAAAATTACTCTCGAGACTGTTTTCCATTCTCTCGTCGTACGAAGATTAACACTAGAACTACCGACAGTTAAGGCGAAGTTATTTCTACCAAAATTATCTTGATTTCTAATAAATAAAAAAATAAAATAAAATTCATTATATTATTTCTTTAGTTATACACTGTAAAAGTCATTGCATCATTGCGGGGAGAAGATTGTAACGTGAAACAGAAATTTTAAAATAAAATTGTAAAACCAGTCATTGTGGTAGTTCTAGTGTTAAAAGAAAAAGCAGAAAAAAAATCGAATAGAAATTGACTTTTAAGCAGGGAGAATCGACCTAATTTTCACCACCTCGGCGTCCCCTTTTCGCTGATTGAAAATACCGGAGGAAATTTCGACACGGGAGTGTTCTCTCGACGAAACGCGGTCACCGAGAGGGAATTGATGGAATCAGTGACCTGGTGGCAGGCACACGAGGAGATTTGCCTCGGGCTCGTGACTCTTCGGCGAGAAAGATGCGTCACGAGATGTGTCGCGGAGAACGAGACGACGTGCGTCTGTGGCTTAGCGCCGACGTAAGGGACGAGAGTCGAGGTGGCTTGAATTGGCGCTGATTGGGCATGCGACAAACATCCGGCCGCATTTCGCGTCCCACGGCCGAGAATGCGCGCTTACACTTCTCCCGGGATCCGCGAGAATGCACGCCTCGCCATCACGATTTTTTCGTCTCGTCGTCTTTTTCTTCTTTCCCTCTCTCGAGAGCGAGTGTCTCTCGTCGCTCGAAACTTCGTCCGCCATTAAAACTGCGTCAACTTTTAAATAATTTCCAAAGTTCTCGAATTCTTTAAAAAAAAAAAAAAAAAAGAAATTGTGTCCCGTGCAGAAACATTCCCGAGCGTTGAATCGTATGATTTTGTCTGTATTTCTTGTCACATTCTTTCGAGTAGAAAAGGAACGTGTTAGTTTGTTTTTCTGCCGCACCCCTTAATTAGGCTTTTCATTCATCTCTCATAAACTTCCATCCATCCTTCAAAAACTTTCACACAAGTTTCTCACTCTTTGTAAATCGAAACTCTGTAACTTTGTCTTTGTGTTTTTAATTTCAACTCCTTTTTTGTGTGCGCGCGTGTGTGTGTGTTTTCCGCCATTACCAATTTATTTTCGCGTACCCCCCCCCCCAGGGGGATCAAGGACTCCGAGTCAAGATTCAGGTCGCGAGCATGTTTTTTGATAAAAAGACACCTTGAATTTTCCAGAAACTCGTCTGGAACGAGTGCCAAGCGACTATGATTGGCCAGTACGTATGAAACAGAAATAAGTCTCAATTAATTAACGAAGAATCTTACGTCGTTGTACCAGAGATGATCTCCAACATCAGTAAAGAACATTGACAGTTTTCCGTGTATATCGAAAGTAACATCGAAGTGGAATTTATCACAACACGATTCAGACAAGATTTGCGTGTACAGTTCAGTGCAGTTAAAGTTACATAAAATCTCATTGAATATACATCGAGTGAAATTCGATCGTACGGCTTCGAATCCGAGCAAATTATTGAGAATTTTTAGAGCAGCATGTTTCAGTCCCCTCTTAGAGAGCTATTTATAAATTTTTTTTAAAGCTTCTCTTTAACACTAGAACTACCGACGACTAAAGTATAACATTCGTAGCAACAAGGAATTAATTCCTTAACAAAGGAATTAAAATACGTTAATAAAGAACGCAAGCTTTTATTAATATATGTTATCAAAAAATCTCTCGAGTATACTATCTAAAAATACACTGTTGAAATTATATCAATTGGTTGAAATTAGAAATTGGTAGTTCTGCTGCTAATTAGAAATTTGTCGAAATTATATGAATTGGTTGAAATTATAAATTGGTAGTTAGTTCTGCTGCTAATTAAAAATTTGTCGAAGTTATATAAATTGGTTGAAATTGTAATTGGTAGTTCCGCTGCTAGTTAAAAATCTGTTGATATTATATAAATTGGTAGTTCCGCTGCTAATTAAAAATCTATTGAAATTATATAAATTGATTGAAATTATAAGTTGGTAGTCCTGCTGCTAATTAAAAATCTGTTGAAATTATATAAATTGGTAGTTCTATTGCTAATTAAAAATCTGTTGAAATTATATAAATTAGTAGTTCTTTTGCTAATTAAAAAATCTTCCGAGATACACTTCAATTCCCAAAGTTACGAAAACTCTGTAACTCTGAACTGATTAGCGGTTATCACGACAATTTCTGCACTGCGCGGGTGTACGTATAGGCACGTGGTGTCACGCTTCGCGCCATTCGTCTGCCTTTTAACCGAAACATTAGAGTGGAGCTAATTGATGGCTGGCACGTGTAAGGTACTCCGACGATATCGGAGCGTGGCAAATCGGGGATTTCGGGGCAGGCGTGATTTGGAATATTGCGCGGTTCCTCGGGGGCTGCTGCAACACAGGGGCATTCGTGGCCCGACCACGTCGATGCGAAATTACATGTCAATGTCCACGCGAGAGTATTAGGTTTCGTGATTGACGACGGTTTACTCCGTACCTACAATTGCTTGCGGAACGGTCATAGGTTATCTATTAAGATTGATCCGTGTCGTCAATTAACCGAAAGGCGTGTTCGTCCTAGCGTCTAGGATCGACCGAAGGCGATCAATCGCGATCTAAAGGTATCGGTCAATCTGATCGGCCAACGATCCAATTAAACGCCACGTTACGCTCGAAACACTCGCCCTCGGCATTCGTCGACGTCTTCTCGTTCGCAATGTCGTCGGAAACGAATTTTCAATCTGTCGATATTGACGAACCAAAAATTTCAAAATAAAAAAAAAAAAAAAAAAAAAAAAAAGAACCTGACTCGAGAAGAAACATGAAAGATCGAAAGATCGTCCCAGCCAAGTTGAATGTTTCAGTTTTGCTTTAGTTTTGAAAATTCAATGGCGGATTTTCAAAAATCGAACAGCCTGCTTAACCTGGAAACCGCGAGTTTTCCAGTTGCAAAACTCCGGAAAATCGGGAAACTAACGAAACGACCGAAATACCGCGGAATCACGGAACACACGCGTCGCGACGTATTCGGCGGATTCGGGGATTTCACCGTGGCAAAGAGCGTGTGGCAACAACTGGGGAAGTACAGAACGAAAACGGGCGCGAAGGACAGGATCGTTTGCAAATGCTGCACGATGCGTAATTAACTTCAAAGGCCGGTCAGAGGGAGGGTTTGCCTCGTCGCGTACTATATTACCGCGCAATTAAGATATAGGTCCCCGAGGAAACCGCGCAGCCAAGCAACTGCCAGCAACAATTTGGCGTTACGTAATTATACTGCCACGAAATAACGCCGAATTTCCAGACAGCCTTCTCTCTCTCTCTCTCGTACACGCATAGCAGAGCAAAGGCTGTCTCTTTCTATCTGGTTCCAGCGCTAAGAAGGTTTACAATCGCGGCTTCGGGGTTAGGTTAGGGGTCCATATCGAGCCGAGACGAACAGAGAGTTCGGCCCGTGGGGTTATTCGTCTTCTCGAATTAACTGTGCCAACTGGCTGGCACGGAGTCCGCGAGCAATAGCGATCGTTCTTGCCAAGATTGAAGAAAATCGAAAGGGCGAAACGAAATGGACCATTGATTTTCGGCAACCGAGTTGCCGAGTGAGATTCATTCGGATATTCGGGCGATAGAGTGCTGTATCGATACACTCGACGCGAGAAGAAGTGTTGCGGAATTCGCGGGAAGAACTCGATGCGCCCGAGTTTCTTCATTCGATCTCTTGCGAGATTTGCTATTTCGGTGAAATTGATGAAACGAAGGTGCACGATTTTCGGAAAGCTGAGATGCATCGAAAGCGACGGAATAAAACACAAAACTTTCGTCGAATTCTTCTCAATTCTTCTCTTTCCGATCATCTTTCAAACTTCGAAGTTTCAAATTTCAATTGAAAATAAGCTTCGTCACCAGCGACACTTTTAAATTTCAATGAAAAATTGTTTCCAGCGAGATACGAGGCACGCTAGACGGTAACTTCAAAGGGTCGCAATTCACCTGATCGCTGGCCGAGATTCTCGATTTCGTATCGAGGGGATAAATCGCTGGCCCCTGAGTGTTTAGCGAGAGTCTTTGTCACGTTTTCCATTCATTACGCGTAATAGCTCGTTTCGTGCGTGGCAAACACTATTCATCGCTCGCGGTCGTGAAATTCTACGACGACATTAACCGATACCGATATTTTACGTCGAAAATACCTTCTTTTATTTCTTTTCGTACGTCAAATTCTTCTTCTTCTTCTTCTTTTTTTTTTTTTTTTAAAGAAAATGATATCTTTTCTAATAAAAATTAATAACAACATTAATCGATCCCGTGACCGATTCGTGATATCTTTTTACGCCGAAAACCCCTTTTTTTTATTTCTTTTCGTACGTCAAATTCTTCTTCTTCTTCTTCTTTTTTTTTAAAGAAAATATCTTTTCTAATAAAAATTAATAACAACATTAATCGATCCCGTGGCCGATATTCGTGATATTTTTTTACGCCGAAAATCTTTTTTTTATTTCTTTTCGTACGTCAAATTCTTCTTCTTCTTTTAAGAAAATGATATCTTTTCTAATAAAAATTAATAACAACATTAATCGATCCCGTGACCGATTCGTGATATCTTTTTACGCCGAAAACCCCTTTTTTTTATTTCTTTTCGTACGTCAAATTCTTCTTCTTCTTCTTCTTTTTTTTTAAAGAAAATATCTTTTCTAATAAAAATTAATAACAACATTAATCGATCCCGTGGCCGATATTCGTGATATTTTTTTACGCCGAAAACCTCTTTTTTTTATTTCTTTTCGTACGTCAAATTCTTCTTCTTCTTTCTTTCTTTTTTTAAGAAATTGATTTTTTTCTTTTAATTTCGTATAATCGCCTCGGCGATTATTCTATCGAATGTATTTCAATATTAATCTCTCGGTCCTTTTTAAAAAGGATGAAGCTCGATGAGGAACTAGATTACACGTCGGTAAGTGAGGCAATTGGAATAAGTGAAAGTTCACGGACTTGTTACTCGGTTTTCGCGATCCGATTAATTAGACGGTGATTTCAATGGAATTTCTTTCCTTTGGCACGCCAGTGCTATCGATTTCTCTCTCCATTGCGGAGATCTGCTCTATTAACGCTGGAATTGTCACCAGTATTCTTATTTATCGGAATTTTCTCGCTTTTCAATCGAGTCTCCTTTACATTATACGTCGTTATAATTATAGTCAATATGTCGCGAGAAATTTAAGATTTTGATCGTTTGAAAGTTCACTGCGTTTCGAAACATTACTACGTGATATGAAAAATGAAAAAAAAAAAGAAAAATAAGACCATCGTGAATATTACGAATTGTTCAAACCGCGAGGAAAAGTATGAAATTCTCGGTCAACAGTTCGTATTTTTAAATTGTTATAATTCAAACACGGATTGTTTCTCTTCCATTCGACTGCGTCCGCCGCAATCAATGCGTTTCAACTAAGAAAACGAAGTTGTTTATCTCCCCTCCCCCGTTTTTTTTCGGAAAAAATTCCACGCGGTTCTCGAAAACGATAAATCTTTCGAGGACTTTAATCAGTCAGAGATTGTCGTGACCAATGTTTCCCTTTCCCACAGTTTGGGAAATAAACATTAATTCACCGACAGCTTTTAATAAAAACGAATGAGCGTTAACATATCGGCGACAAATTATACACTTTCGACGCTAACGAATTTTCGTCCGAAAATATCTATTAAAAAACAGCCAACCAACGCGTGCCAACCGTATTACTTCGAAATTTTCAATTTTCCGCGCTAGGAAAATTTGTCAAATTGCAATTAACTCGACGATCGATCGTTTATATTCTCCGCTAGACCGAATGAATAATCTCGCGTTTTAAAATTAAAAAAAAAAAAGAAAAAGAAAAAAAAGCAGATTCCACGCTCGTATTTCATAAACACAATCGTCACTACATTAATGTTTTGCTGGTTTTCTGCCTGTACAAAGTGTTATTGAATTATTCCAACAAACGTAATGCCCACAGTTCGTTCAAACAGATCTAAAAAAAACATCCGTGACAGTCTATTGGAAAACATCGCCGAAGAAAACGAAAATAAGATAAATTAATTTTTTCACAAATTCGTGTCCTAGTTGTTCTTGTCCGTTTCAAGAGCAAATTTTTCAGTCTGTCAAAATTGTAACTATTCTTTTGTTCCGCTTAAATGTGTCGTCGTTTACAGTTTAAGTACGATTTACAGATTCTAAGACTTTTTAATATAGAAATTTCGCTACATTAACTGCAGCAACATATCGTAATACTATAAATTAAAGGTGGCCAATGTTATCCCCTCCACTGCATAGAAATTTCCTCGTTCATGAGCACCACTGACGCAGTGGAGGGGATAGCGCTAGCGATCAGGAAAGTAGGGGCAAAGGCCGCCAGTTAGCTCTGCTGTAAATTATAAATTCAAGCCAAAGTACATTTCTCCATTTACGCGACACTTTTTTCACGCGAGTCTCTTTCTACGCATCCAAAAATTATTGTATATCGTAGACGTTGAGATTCGAACGAGCCTTAAAATTTCAACAAGATTTAAAGAAACGTCGCAGCGAGCATCAGCAAATTTGTGCAAATTTGACGAAAGACAAGCGTGAGAACGAGTCGTCCGAATATTAGTTAACATTAACGAGGAAAATGAAGTTGCGAATATTTCAAGCGACGAGCGTAACGAGTTTGCGCCAATTAAAAAGATCAAAACTTGATCGTTTTGAATTACAGTAGCGATAATGACATCGAATAAAGTTTACTTTTCTTTTCTGATGTCATTATTATTATTTTTTTTTTTTTTTTTTGTTAATCGATGTGAAATAATTTCTATAATTTGTATCAGCTTCTCGTCCACAGCTACTTTTTTTCTTGCACTGGCAGACTAAATTTTCATTTGCGTGAAACGACTCCACGTGGAACGGGTGTACGAGAATCACGGTTGTTCCGCGGCAGTTCGTCGTTCGTCCAGAACGAATTGTACGTCATAGTTAAGAAACGCGAGTCGCATAAACTCCGGCCGAGGCGAAATGCCTCGCTGGCGCGGTCTCGTAAATCGGGAAATTCGGCAGAGACTCACCTGGACAGCGGGCTGCTGATGATGTAGTGCGTGTAGTAGAATATACTGGCGACGGAGACGAGCAGCAGCGCGGCGACGCATCGTTTCACCGTGGCCTGCTTGACGACGCAGCGCGGACCGACGGCGCTTAATAAAGGTACGCCAGCCTCGACCGCGGAGATCTTCATCACCATCGTCTCATCCGACGAGGCACGAGGCTACTTTGTCTCTCAGATTAGCCGCGAATCGCTCGACCGGGACACGCGGAACGCGTGGAGTCGTGTCGCAGCCGCGTCGCCGGCAGTCCCTGACTTCCGCAACAACGATGTCCTCTTCCTTCCTCGCCGGGCATCGGCTCTGCTCATAGTCGTCCGCCTCGTTATCTATTTCCCAACAGCCTCGCTGTCTTTCGAGAGGAATCTTTCGAAACGGACCTTGCAGTTCGGGCCAGTGAGATCGACACTGTCTCTTGCAGCTCGATCGTGAATCTTCGAACTTCGAGTCTAACGGAGAGATCCTTCTTTACACACACAGAGAGAGAGAGAGAGAAACAGAAATTTTCTTTTTAGCTCTTCTTAGCTTAATTTTTTTTTTTTCTTTTTTTCTTCCTTTCCTCTGTATATTTCCGGGAAGAAATATATACGTGCTCTTTCGTGTTCTCGAGCGACGGAATTATTATCGACGCAGAGTTGTTCCTTTTTCTCAGCCTCTCGGGTTGTTTCTTTTCGACGCTCGACGCGGTCGCGGTTGTTCAGAAGATCGAAAACGACGGGTCCTGGAGGATCGAGGCCGGCCCGTTTCTCGGGAAACATCGACGATAGCTCACGAATAAGGAACAACAGATCGCCACTTGTTGCGTTTCCACGACGGCAGCACGATCGCCATTTTGCGAGCAGCACCGGGTCGCGCCGTCCATCGCCATCGTTTTTTAACCCATTTGGCTAACGTCCCTCCGATGGATCCGCTCTCTCATTCGCTTCTCAGCGATCTGTGCCTCGGATCCTCGACATTCTCTCCCTCTCTCTCTCTCTCTCTGTCTCCTCTCGCAGTTTAATTTCCTCCGTGTCGTACGCTCGAGACCATATCTCGCCAAACGCCAAAGGGACAAACCACCAATCGAGCAGCATCAACTCCAAGCAAGATCCAACGAGCAACGAAAGTCCGAAAGAATCGATTAGAAAATTCTTTGGCCCGGTACGAACGGTCCTCGACTTCCGGTTTCGTGGCAAACGGTTAGCTGATTCTCACGGCAGCGCCATTTGTTACCTGGCTTCGAGGCTTGTATCGAGGCTTCAGAGGCGGAAACCTGTTCCACTCGTAAATTTCGCCGGGTCTCGCCTCCTGTCCTGGTCTCTCTTCCTCGTCGCCGCCCTGTTTCTTAACGCGTGTCGCGCGCTTCGTCCTCTTCCTTCCTTTCCTTTCCTTTCCTTTCGTCCAGGCCCTCGGCACAGGTACAACCTTCTTTCTGCCTGTCAATTAGGGACGATGGAAAGCTACCACGCTCCCCATCGGCAGCGACGATTTTCCAGCATTACCCTATCGCTTTTATCGATCTCGTTCCTCCCGTGCGGCTGCCCCTTCTTGCCCCTCGCTCTCTCGGCTCTCTGCAACAGTCGAACCGTGCAATGTCCATTAAACGACCGATAAATAACGAACGATACTCCGCGTCACTCTGCTGCCAGTGAAAGGACCAATTCGAAAGGACGTTAGGCAGAAGTGTAGCGTTCATTCAACTGAGTCTGAAATTTGCCGGATAGTTTACTAAAATCGCGACTGATCTTGAAGTCAATCGAAAGAGTGTACTAAAAACTAGAAGTAACCTCGAGGTAGAACCATTGTCCCTTGATCGAGTGAGAGGACCAATTCGAAAGAATGTTCTAAGGAATATTGGGAAGAAGTATAGTATCATTCAATATCTGAAATTCACGTTGCGAACGATCACGAAGTCGAAAAAAAAAGTCGAAAAAGTGTATTAAAAAATGAAAGTTATTTAAGATTCGAGGCCGGTACGCTGTCACACGAATTTGTTAAATAATCCTGACCATTGGTCCTTGATTAACGATACTACGTCACTGCTGGCAGTGAAAGGACCAATTCGAAAGGATGTTAGGGAGATGTGTAGCATTCGTTCAGCATTTTAAATTTGTTGGATAGTTTACTAAAATCGCGACCGATCTTGTCGAAATCGAAAAAGTGTATTAAAAAATAAAAGTAATCTAGAATTCGACGCCGTATGTTGTCGCAAGAACAAACCTCGAGGTAGAACCATTGTATCTTGATTGAATGAGAGGACCAATTCGAAAGAATATTCTAGGGAATGAAGGAATATTGGGAAGAAGTATAGTATCATTCAATATCTTAAATTCACGTTGTGAACGCGATCACGAAGTCGAAAAAGTGTACTAAAAAATGAAAGTTATTTAAGATTCGAGGCTGTCACTTGAATTTTAAATAATCCTGATTAAATCTCGACTATTGATCATTGATTAACGATACTACGTCACTACTGCTGAATGAGAGGACCAATTCAAAAGGATGTTAGGGAGAAGTGTAGCATTATTCAGCATTTTAAATTTGTTGGATGATTTACTAAGATCAAGAACGATCTTGAAGTCAATCGTTCGAAGTGAAGTAATGGAAAAAGTGTATTAAAAACAGAATCTAAAATAATCCCGAATAAATCAAGATCTCCGTTTATAAATCTCGACCAGTGATTAATCAAGTTATTTCTTCCATAATTATTTAAATACATAAATCAACGTTTCGGTTACGAAACGGAGATTAATTAATATCGCAACGTGTTTACGAGCTTCTCAGAAGAGAAGTTTATTAACTCCGTAACTTTTGTAGCCACCGGACGAACGATTATTATTGCATTTCTCAAACAAATCTGCGAACATTTACCGAAGGTTTTCCATTTATCGAATTAGTTGATAGAACTTCTCGGAGCAGTCTGAATTGAAAAATACTGTCCGTTTTTTCGCGTCTTTCGCCGAGAGCGGGGCCGAAGTAACTTGCATTCGCTAGCGTCTGCGCAAAGAATTTCATTTCCTTTCGTTTATATAAAAAAAAAAAAAAAAAAATTAGCGTTATTACTGCGAGATATTGCAATATCCTGCGCGGTAGCAATGCTGAGATTTTCAGTATTTCACGTAACGTGACGCAGGGTAATATCGGGGGTAAATAAATATTGAAAATTCCCCTCTGACGAGATTTTTCTGTACGAAGGTGGAGATGTTTGTAAACCATGCGCCCGTATAGACGATTTTTTGAATGACTAAAGTATTCGAGTGATGATCATTTTGCAATGTTAGCAAAGATTTTTTTCGTCAAAAAATCGTCTATAGCCACACGAATGTTCTAACAAATCTCTCGGACAAGGAATTTAAAATCAATTTATACATAATTTATAATCAATTTAAAAAAAACAATAATATATAACTGTAATATTATCATCAATAATCTATCTTATAATCTATCAATAATACTATGTGTTATTCATTGTGATTTTCTCCTCAGTTTACAATAAAAAGTTTATTATTGCAACATCGAATTTAAAGCATCAACTACAAGTTGTACATATATATTTGTTCATTTGGTTATATTATTTGTTTATTATTAATCGATTTGAAGAAATTGAAATTGAAAATTCAAATTCACATACCATTACGGATTACAACGTGCTTTCTCTTTCAAATCGAAGCATCGTAACTCGATGTTACAACTCAAAGTGTCAACGTCGTTTTCACTCCAACGCCTGTGTTTTTCTTTCTTTCTTCTGCCCGTGTATTTGAGCAACAATAACTTGAATTGAATAATTTCCAGAAGATTGAACACTATTCCAGTATAGCTACAATTGCCTTCATAAGCGTCCACAGTCAGAAAATGGAAGAGAAAGGTTAGCAAAGGTGATGTATTTCGCGAATTGGCGAAAGAAAGAAAAAGTGATTCAAATTTCAAAAATTGGCGAGGACAAGCGCGACTGACGCGTCCAAAAAGCGCGGCCACTTACGAGGACCTGTTATTTACTTCACTTTAAAAAAACATTCAAAAATCGCCTGTCTGAAAAAAAGAAAAAAAAAATCACAGGCGAAGATTCGGCGAGAGAGAAGACAATATCCACGTAGCATAGTGGATACTGCGACAGCCACGAATGAACCGCAGAGGAACTGGGACGTCGATAATGAACAACTGATACGTCATCGTGGAGTAACCTGTCTCCGGAGGCCGATAATAAACCGGCAGGGAAGCGGGCATGGATGCAAAAATGGGGGCAAGCCGTGGACATAATCGAGCGATCGGCGGTTCGGAGATCGCCATCAAAAAACGATTAAACAACGGACAAGCGGGCCGATCGACGAGTGCTCGACAACTCCAATTAATCGATCGGTACTCTTTCGCGGAACCGTCGTCGCAATTGCAACCGAGTCTGTCCAATCTGCCGGATTCCTCTCTCTCTCTCTCTCTCTCTCTCTCGAATTTTTTCCCCCATCGTCGTTCGTACATCGGTCGTAGCAAGAAGTCCATTAATCAACCACCTCTCCCCCCCGCAGCGACGCGAGCCTTTGTCCCGGTGAGAAGTGGCGCCTCTATCTGTATCATTTTAAAGAGCCGTACTCTTCAACTCCCCCCCCCCCCTCTTTCTAAACCTCTGTCCTGTGGGAGGGTGAGGGGGCAGGCTGATTTGGACAAAAAGAAAAAAAGAAAGAAAGGAAGGAAGGAGGGAGAGAAAGCGAGGGGAAAATAAATTGAAAATGATCCGGCGTAGGATAGAAGTTGGCGAATGGGATAGAATCGACGCCAAAAAGAAGATCCCGAGGAGGATATCGTCCTTCGTTCGTCGCTTTCCCGTGCGTCCCCGGGGAGCTGACCCAACATTTTTCCAACCGAGGAACACTGACGCCTCTCGCGGAATGCGAATAGGAACGGAGAAAGAAAAAGAGAGAGAGAGAGAGAGAGCCGGCTATTCCGCGAATGAACGTAGAATTTAATTATACGATCTTTTATTATGGAAGGAGAAGAAAGAGAGAGAGAGAGAGAGAGAGACGAGAATGATTATACGTGGATAAGTTCTGTTGTTCCATCGAATAGACACCGAAGCGAAGATTCATTAAATGTCAATTTAATCAGCAATTGCACAGAAATAAAAAAATTCATACGAATCTAGGATGACATCTTTTAAATCTGCTTCACTTTCAATTCGACGAACAGGTGTAACTATCGTCGAAATTTTCGAACAATGCCGTGATCGCGGATGTGGCAAACGAACACCCGAAACTACACCCGAAGGATCTTATTAAGCAGTATATCGATGCATTCAGCGAGATTGTGCCGCGGGGTCCGGTCGAACGACGATTCATTCCCAAAAATACCCGTTTTTACGCTTCTCTCTCTCTCTCTCTCGCACGCATGCGCGCATATATATATATATATATATATATATATATATATATCTCGATTTTGACGAAGCTTCGTGGCTCACGATGGAAAAAGTTCGCGACGCGAACCGAAAGCCTCCGACCCGAAAAGACAGAAAGAGAAGGAGAAGTTGCAACGAATCGGAGTTAAACGAGGAGACAGAGCGAGAGAAAGGAAGAAAGAAAGAAAGAAAGAGAGAGAGAGAGGAAGAGGAGGAGAAGCCCCCGGGAGAAGCCTCCAGAACGTACGCGGAATGCATTTGCCAGATTAAAACGCCATTGGAGTGCATCGAGCTGCCTGTAAATATGCTTGTGGAAGGACGAACGAACGAACGAACGAACGAACGAACGAACGAACGAACGAACGAACGAACCGACTGCGGCGCGGCAGTCTCTCCCTCGGATGAAATTGAATCTGCGCGATTCCCAGACTCTCGCGCTCTCTAAACCAGACACAAACGAACGAACGAAACGTTCTCTCGCCTTCTCGCCGCTCGGCCTCGCTCGCTCGTTCGTTCGTCGCAGCAGCCGCCGCTAGAAAACGGAAGAAAGATGTGGCTCCATTCGGGGGGAATAATCAGCGGTGGAAGCCTCGCGTAATCATTTCGCGGCGATCGAGCAGTCCTCTTTTCCTCCCGCAGTCTCTTTCTCTCTTTCTTTCTCACCCACCCCCATCCCTCTCGCGTGGGGGTTCATCACCTCTCGCGGTGTGCAATCTAGCCGGGACGCTGCGCCTACGTGCGGATCCGCCCTTTAAATCCGCGCACGTGATGCATCCGACTAACGACCCACTCGGGGAGCCAAAACGTGTCTCTTGAATTAAGCACCGCTCAGCCTCGTACGTACCGAGGGGATACGGAATTACCGCCGCGCGATGAATTATTCAGATAACAGAAATATATATATATATATATATATATATATATATCCCGAGGATTTTTTTGCTTTTCGCTCTCGGTTCGCGCAGTTCGAACGTGAGCGAGGGTGGAATCGCAGAGTTTGAACTTGAAACGAAGGACGAGACGCGTAGGGATCCGTCTTTTAGAGAATTTCTTCAGAACGAGAAAGAAACGGGAATTGAGTCTGTGGTTTGAGAAGGATAATTTGGAGAACGGGAGAGGAACGAGATATAGTCTCTGGACAGAGGAGACGAATGACTCGAGGAACAAACGGATTGGAATGGACCCGACAATTTGGTGAGAACGTAGAAGTAAACTGACTGAGAATTTAAGGGTGGTAAAGCGGGAAAATGGGGTTTTGAAAGGGAAAGTGCTCTCGCGGTAAGGACAAATTATTGCTTCGAAACGATTTTTTTTTTCCCCTCCCGGTGAGGTGAGCTCGCGGATCCAGGAAACAATATTTCCGAACGATTTCCCACTGTCACCGCTATTTCTCACCGCGCGGTCGAGTCTTTCCGTTCTTTTCGACGCGAGACAAAGAGCCCTGAAATCAACACTTTCCCCCCAGGGGACATCCCTTTGGAAATTGCCACACGTAGCAACTATTTCTCAACCGGAGACAGCCATTTCTTAAACCTATCTCTTAATAAAATAACGCCCGTTTCTTCCGATTCTATTACGCGCGTAAGTTAGTTCCATTAGCCCAAATTGAACGAGAAAGCAAAAAAAAAAAAGACAAAATCTGTCGCGAGAAAACAAATTCCAAAAATTTGAAAAAAAATTATGTCTCCGCTGCCACGATACTATAAATAAACTCGAAAACGAAAGTTTGACGATCTGACGATAGTCAAACTGATCGTCTCATCGAAACTTACATACTCGCGATTAATTTGCATAACAAGTTTCTACAGGCTGGGCCAAAAGTTCCTTCCTGTTTTTTTAAATAAAATATCAAAATACAAGAAAAAAATAATAATAATAACAGAAAGTGATTTTAGGCGCGCTCTATACAATCTCTCGTCCAGTACAAAGTTCGACCACGATCTAACAACATCCACCACTTCGATGGTAAACTACGCGAGCATCCACCAAAGAAAAAAAGAGAAAACTCGCACCCTCTTCCGTTAGTTCCTTACGGCGCGGACGCGGCAATCTCGCCTGCTAAAATTAAATTCGAAGGAAAAACCTCGCTGCACCCTTGACTCGTGCGCGAGTTTCCAACACGTCTGGACAGAGCGTTAGAGGGAATGCTCGCCTGCTCGGAGAACCGGCCGAACTCCGAAAGGTCTCGGGGATTTTTGCAGTTGCCGTGCGTGCGTGTAAACCAATCCGCTTCTCGGACGTCGGACGTGTCGGGACTGTGTTACGCTGTGCAACGTAACGCCAGGACGAGAAACAGAGCCAGCCAGCCAGCCACGGCGTGTGTGGATTTAATTTCACGCGTCCATCGCGCGCCGCTCCGAACGAATTGCACGCTTGTACACGCGACGTCCGTTTCTATCCCGCTCGTACGTACATCTCCGCTCGCAACCACCGGCTGAAACTGCGAACGGTTCCGTTTAGGTTTATAATCCCGGGATCATCCCTTGCTCGACACGCAGCAAGCTGGAAGAGGAGAGGAGCAGCAGAAGAGCAGGAGAAGAGGACGGGACGGGACGAAACGCTGTCTGTTTAGTGATTTGGCCGGTTTATCGGTGTTTGATCGGTGCGAACTGGGCAGGCTTTGCGCGTGACAGCGAACACACACCGGCACTGTTTGGTCTTCTTTTGATTTGATCCAGTGTTGGGCTTGCCCTACCCTTTCAACCACCCTGGCGATGAGGCGTTTACGTCACGTTTCTGTTTCCGAATTGTTTTCTTTATTTCGTAGAACTCTGTTGTTTCAAAAATGTTGTTTTGTTATTGTAATATATATATAGTATAAAACTTCTATATTTACTTGTATAATTGCTTGTATAAATATATGTACTGTATATATTACTTGGATATACTATATATATTATTTGTATATATATTTATATATATCGTACATATTTGTGTATATTGTATATATTTGTATATATTATGTATTGTGTATATATTTGTTTAATGTATAGTATATATTGTACTTGTATACATTGTATATACTGTGTGTGTATATATATATATACACATTATCGTACATATATAATATATACAACACACACATAGAGTGTTTAGCTGAAGAAGGCCACCTAAATATCTCTTTTGCTTTTTATACCATGAAAAACTTTCATAGAGCTATTCAAATTGTTTCGAAGGAAGAATATCCTGGAACAGAAAGTTTCTTGCTGGCTCATCTCCTTCAAATTTTTTCAAGAGCATCAACATCATTTTATATATATATAAAATATGTATTTTACACAGTGATGAAATTTGAATATATCTGATGAAAAAATACATTCGAATGATACTTGAACGATAACCTTCAGACGACGACGACAATGAACCAATAAAATGATGAAATTGCGATCGTATGTAAGCTTACGTTACGACGTAACGCAAGAATAAATTGTTTATCAATAAATGTTTCTTATTTTCTTAAATGGTTCCTATTTCACTGCGAACAATTATTTAGCTGACACTCTCTCCCTCTCTCCCTACACACACACACACACACTTGTCTATAACAATTATGAAACTACTTTTAAACCTACTTAGGAGACTGTTTCTTTTTTTTTTCAAGACTTTTCTAGCCGAGAAGCCCTTAAACAATTAAAACGAAGTTTAACCTGACCGGCTGTTTGCGTGCCGCGGAGAATTATGCACAAAGTGCGAAACTTACTTGCAACTGTCACTAGCCAACTTTCTTTCAAAATCCTCTCGTAAAACACTCTCGGTGCTTGCCAACTAAACTTCGATCGTAGGCTTCGCCGAACCCTTTTTTCACTCGATTACAATCACGCGGTACAATCATTCGGGAACGTTTCTTCGCGTGCACCGTTGCAACGCAACGTCGAAGAAGTCGCGATTGCAACACCAAATATTTCGCAATTTAAAAGTTGAAACCCGTTTGACGAAACAAGGAAATCATTCACCTTCTTCATCTTCTTAACGAATTCTATCGTAATTTTTTCGCTGACGATGAGCGATTACAGTCACCAATTATTTTGCACTCAGATGTTTTTTTTTTTTTTAATGTCACTCGACGAGTCGATGCTAGGTTTTATTGTTTTTCACTGCAGTGAGAAGCGGTTTATTCATTTTTATAGGACTTAGACGCAGCCAACGTTGATGACTATCCGCAATGTATACACATTATTGTATAGATGAAGACTCACTGAAAAGATTCGTATTTCGTGGACTGTGGGACTTTGGGGAACTTGAAAGATATTACTTGCCAAGTATTAAAGAATTTTTTTCAATTTTCATCATTCCGTTCAATATATTTTTAAAAATATATTTTTAAAAATATATCACGTACTATAGTCTACTATAAAATACTATATCACGTATTTGTCAATGGAAAGTACGATTTCTCGTTAGAAAAAAAAATCTTTTATCGTAGAAAAAAATTAAACACAGTCTGTCAGATTCACATTTCAAAGAAGAAGAAACCAAATTATTCGAAATGAGAATCGAGGGTTTTCAAGTTGTCTGACTTCGCGCGTCTGTTTCAACTAAAATTATTATTTTGTTGATTCGTCCATTTTCGAGGTTGCTGGACATTTGTAAATCAAATTATATATATATATATATATATATATATATATCAAACAATATCAAAATGAGAAAGTTGATTTTTTTTCTAAAATTTCCCGGCGAAGTGAGTATCGCGCGGATAGAGCAAGAGACAGACACCATTCGAGCGAACCGAGTCGTCGCGAAATTAACCGGGACGTGTTTTCCCCGGTTAGCAAATCCCTCCTTTCGATAATTCAGCAAAGCCCCCTGCGCAACGTCGGGATGTGGAAGCCAGCGTGTGCCGGCCGCATCGCGAACCGAAAAGGTATATCGCGATGGCGCGCCGCGATAATTGCCCGCTCCGAAACGGCCATAACTCACGCCGCGGACACGGAATTTCAAAAGAGATTTTAATGGTTCCCCCCCACCCCCCTCCCGTGATTGGTCGCCCCCGCGTGGTTTGAAACGCGGCCGTCGAACCGCGCGTCCTCCTCGAGGGGGTGCGGGGGAGGGAAAAAATTAATTTCAAATCGGAATTGAACTCGGTGACCGGATCTCGTTGGCGAATCTCGGCGACGTCTAGCCATTTTCAATCGATGATATTTCAGCGCTTGATAATCGGCGTCTCCGGCCGATAATAATGACGCGTTCGATTCGACGCCGTTAACGCTGTCTTTTTACCCGAGGAGGAGAAGGAGGAGGAGGAGGAATCGTTTGCTCACGCTCGAACGGAAAGATAATCGATTAATAGGTTCGACAGAGGTGAAAGAATTCGTGGGATGAAGAGCGGAAAGATCAGCGGGGAAAAAATTCGGGGATGGAAGAAATATGGCAGGTGAAATTTATGGTCAAATCCTTTCAAACTTGATACAATATATAATAACTTGGTTTAATAATTTTGGACATATATATTTTCATCGTGTAATAGTTTTACGTCTGTTTTTATATATTATGTGCTCTGTTATGTACATTGTGTACAATGTTACGTATTATGTATAATATATTATGTTTGTTATATACATTATGTAAATATGTTGTGCATACATGTTACGTATAATATATTGTGCTCTGTTTTATACATATTGTGCTCTGTTATGTATATTGTGTATAATGTCACGTATTACGTATGATATATTACGTTTGTTATTTACATTATGTAAATATGTTATGTATATGTATTATGTATAATACATAATATATATATAATATATACCTATAGACATATATAAACACTGTATATCAAACTGTAAATCTTAACAAGTCAAACAATTTTCTGGTAAAATTGAGAAATTGATACAAAAAAAAAAAAGAACAGAGTTGGAGTGGTACACACCGTTAATAAATGATTAAAAAAAAAAACAAAAAAAAAGAAAAAAAGAAGATTCGTTTCCGGAAAGAGTTCAACGAAACTTGGCCGGACATTTGCTGCAATTTTTCGGATGTGTCAACGAGCAGCCTGGAAATTTCAAAACGGGTAAAGCTCGCGACGACTTTTTCACAAAGCGCAACAGAGAACTTTTCCCCTTCGGATGGGAAACGTCCTGCGTTTTTTTTCTTTTTTCCTTTTTCTTTTCAGTTGTTTTGCCATCAAGCACCTTTGTGCAAAATCCGCGAGAGCGCCGATTAAAAACTTTTCACTTTTAAACACGCCGGACCTTGAGGTCGCGCGAGTTAACGCGCGCTATATGCCCGATGTTTCCTTCCCGCCGGAATGAAGAAGCAATCCCACGTTAAACGAGATTTAATCGCGAGGTGAAATCCTCAACTTTCGTGCGCGGCTTGTGTGGCTCGGTGTTTTTCATCGGATTTCCTCGCGCTGGAGAATATTAGTTTCGTTCCGCGACGATTCGATAGTTCCGTGGCGAAACCGAGGCTAAAGAGAATTCGGATTTCCGATATAGAAACAATCGTGGAAAACTGTGCTGGAATATGCTGTTCGTGCCTGTAGAAAATAGAATTACGCGTGCTTGAAATTTACTTACATGTTCGAGTTCGACAATTTCTCTTCTGTCACACGCGTGACAGAAATGAAGAGAATTGAAAAATCTCACGATAAAAATATTTGGGTTGGAGTATCATTGAAATCAGCTTGGAAAATTCATTTGACAATTAAAATTTTGGACACGATCACGTTTTTTCAGTGTTCTTGATATCTTCCCCTTTATTATTTTTATATATATATTTTTTTCTTTTTTCTCGGTTGGAATATTGTGCACACGTGAACCGTGCTTTTGCAACTATTACGATACATTATATATTAATTTTTAACGGTGCTGCAGAGCATCAAATAAAAAAGGAAAAAAAAAGGCTGCAACACACATGTACGTATTTAGTTTTAAGATAAACTCCCTTTGCAAGCATTTTAATTATTTCTTTGTAATGTAATATCAGTTTACTATGCATGGAATTTTAAATGAAACGCGTAAATTATTTCAGCTGTGAAAATTACGAGTGGGCTGATTATTTATTCTTCGCGCTTGTGCGCCGTGTACAAGCTTTCGATAAAAAATAATTAATTCATTTGGATGTTAATGGAAAAATTTCAACGATACCACTGTTCAACAATAATATGTCCGCTAAAAACACCCATTAAAATCGTACATTGTTAAAGTAACCGACCGGATCTCTTGTATTCTATCTTAATTAAACTTATTGCTGAATGGAATTCCTATTGTTAATTAAACGTATCGACTGCTTGCTCCGACCAATTGAAATTATACAAAGAGAATCTCTTAATTAGCAGAAAAGTGTAGAATTTCACTGTAATTTCTTTCCTCAGGTTTCCACATCTTTTCCATGGTAAAGAAATTATGTATGTGCGAGAATGAATATATGAAATAACGAAAGATTAGATACGTGCGGGCTCGGATCGGAATGAAAATTGGTTAAATTCGAGGTATCGAATAGACCAATTGCGTCGAGTAGTTCGATCGACTATCGGTTCAGATCGGAAGGCATCAGATAAAAGAACTTCATACCAAATTAAATTTTTTGGATATTGTTTTAAAAAAACCGATTTTTCTCGGACTGAATCCCGGGGATATTGGGCTACTACCTGACTTCTTTGAACGTTGACTTCGAAACGAATCGGGCTATCTGAACATCAGTAGTGTTCTGCTTGAATCCGCTACAGGAAAATTTCAGATACCTGCCAGAGATACACGCGGCATCCCGAAAGTTTCCCCGACACATAAATACGTTCGAGCATCCCTAATTTTCGGACCCGAAACTAATTCAGCTGATCCGAAGCTGATTCACATCGGAGACTCGAAAGCTGATTCGTATCGGAACCCGAACTTTTAGTTTCGGAAATATTTTTTATACGTGTAGATATACGAGAGAACTCATGAAAATGTTCTCAAACGCTAGAAATTCAAAATCAGTAAAATCCAACATCGGATTTTGAATAAGTATCGGGTCTCGAAATAACGAGCACTCTAGCACTCACGAGTTTCAGCTCAGTTCAGCTGAAACTTATATGGATATAATAAATTGATGGAACAAACCTTTCAAAAAGATTGTATAAATTTAATTTCACTTTATTGAAAGTTTTTTTTATGTTCTTTATTTAGATGCTTGAAATTGAATTAACTGTATTCAATTAAATAAAATGAGTCGATAGAAAAGATTAATATAGAAAGCAAGAACCTATGGCACATCACTGCGAGAGAGCGCTTCTTTATCGTATTTCATCGATACTGGTATTTTAATTGTCTCGTGTTACTTATACATACGAGAACGTATTTTTTTTTTTACGGAATATATAAAAATCCTCGTACGCCCATTAATGTTCAGACTAAACATTCTCGAGATGAAAAGTCAATGGATAAAGGTTCATTTATCCACTCGCTACGTTCCACGATAAAAACGAACGAACCATTTCGACAATAAAGAGTTCGAGAACCTTTTAAACCGAGTTCAAGTGCACAAGTGTGTCGCGCGACGATCTTTTTACAAGATCATACACAGTTTCAACGATCAGTGTTCGAATGTTAATGGGAATTGATCTGACCCAGTTGGGAAAGAAAACCTTTGAAAAATATAAGAAAAAAAACCCACTCTCTCGCGCGGTCCTCTGTTGCCAAAAAAAAAGAGAAGTAAAATCAAGAGACAGAAGGGAGGAACTGAAACGTGGAAAAAGAAAATAAAAGAAAGAGGGGTGGCAACGTCGACTCCTTAACGATAAGGGGACGTACCAGTCGAACGACGGACACGGTGAACCGAAGTTTTTTAATAAACCGACGGACAGGCACCTCGCAACGCTTTCATTATCCTCGTTTATCGCGCGAGAGCACAACCTCCTCCCTTCCCCCCCTCGGCCCCCGTCGCTGGTCTGGCCATCGCCCGGTTTACATCGCAATTTCGGTGCTCGCGCATTTGCGGCCAGCCAGAATTTCACCGCCATATTTTTGCCAGCCGCAGACCGGGGGCTGATCTGTCACCGGGCATCGTCATTTCGACGCCGGTCCCATAGACGAACGCGGACGCGCGCGGAGACTGATAGCCGCCGGTGTTTTTATCGGCCTCGTGACGCCTCTTCGCAACTCCATCTCTCTTTCTCTCCCTTCCTTTCTCCGTTTCACGCTCTCTCAACTACGCGAAAAATAAAGCTGCAGCGGTGTGTTATTCCGCTCTCGCGATTCGATATTTTCGTTCAGTAGTTCAGGAGTTTCGATCAACAAGCTAGAACTATCGAAGAAAGTGGTCAAAGCGACTAATTTCTTTAATTTTCTCTTCTTTTTTTTTTTGGACACGAGTGTATTTTTAAAGATTTTAATTTTTCGTAAAATATGTATAAATAAAAGCTTGTTACCGTGAAGTTTCTCTATTCTTTTTTGGACTTGAGTGTCTTCGATGGAAATTTTAACTGCTTTAATTGTCGGCAGTTCTAGTGAATTTCAGTCGTTAGAAACACAAGATATACATTTATTAATATTCCATCAGACGCAATTTTCTTCGTTTCGTACAAAGCGCAATAAATACCCAATGCACGTAGATATCACATGTATATTACGAAAGCATTGTTGCAGCATCCTCACGATTTCAAGCCACGAACCACCACGAAATGATGAAGAAGACATTAGAGAATGGTGCAATTCTTCAACGACATCGGCGCACGATGCAATGATTGAAAATTTAAAAATTGGGACATCCGATGAGATACCAACGGAACTTATAAAACTTCGGTTGCAATCGATCAAAGCCGGCTCCACGTCAGAATTTGATTATTATACCGTATAATCGTTACACGCCGCTATCAGAATGTTCGACCGACAAGTTTCACTGTGCAGCCAACACAACTTCCCGCAACCCCAATTAGCACACAATTTCCATAGACCGCGAACAATAGCAATTAATAACATCTCAAATATATATTCCCTGAATACAAAGCAATTACCACGTGTCACTCTACGAGGGGAATGCTCCTCGGCCTTCGAGTTTCACTGCTGGGCCAACCAGCGCAATCCTCGACCTCTCTCTACTGATTGTTAACACGATCTCGGCAAACCATAAACGAGGAAGAACTAACGAAATCTTCGAACGTGTTCCTCGAAACACGTGGAAATTACGAGGGAATCACGTGGCAGGAAACTACTAACTAAAGCAGATGTCATTCGAAAATCTTCCTAATTAGAGTAGATCCGATTTCCTCGGTTCGTGAAATTATCCAATGCGAGGCGAACTTGAAAATTGAAAATTCTGTTGTTTGCACTTTCTCTCTCTCTCTCTCTCTCTCTCTCTGATTATGAATATAATTTATTAAACAATATATTTGTTTTACTGTTGCGCGAAGTACCAATGATAATAAAGAATTGATCATGCAACGATTTGGTTTCGTTTTAAAGCGTGAAACTTCCAATCTGACAATCGAGAGTTCGTCCTTTCCGAAGATGATTTTACGTCGTGTGGCGAGTGAGAAGGTGAGGGTACTTTTTTTTCTCGAAAATTGTCAAAATTCAAACGCGCGTGAAAGCGTCGCCGTGAAAGAAGTTTTCATTCGTTTTTTTTTCTAAATCTACCACGGTCTTGAAAATTGAAATTTTCTCTTTACAAAGATCCATAGAACTCGCTCTATTTTTTCCTCCATCATTTCATCGAATTTTGAACATTGAATGAATTTTTGTCGTCTAACCCTGATTTCAATAAAATGGTACAATAAAAGGGGTTAGGTGGGTTAAAAAAAAATGTTCCACCCTTTTGCTTAGCTTTTTATGCATGGTGGGATATATTTTAACCCACCTCGAAAAGTTGAAGTTGCTCATAGCTCGTATTTCAATATTTTAATACTTTTTTCAATTTTTTTATATTAAAAAAAGTCCTGTGCAACTTGGGTTTTTATTTTCTTTAAAATCGTGTGCCTCAAACAGTTAAGGGGTTGTCTCCCGAAAAGAAAGACTTCTTCGAATGGAACGAATTCACGACAAAACAGAGTCGAAAATAGAAGTTCGAGACGCTTTGAAACGAGCCCGAGTGGTAATATCGGTTCAAACTATCGGCGATATTTCATCGTCGTCGGTGCAATTGCGCTAGTCGCTGCACGTGTCAATCCTCAAAAATATCCACGATGATTGCAGAGTAATTCAGCGAGCGGCGCTCACACACACACACACACACACACACACACACACACGCACATGGATTTTGGAAGAAAGTTTCGCAACAGGGTAGTCTCCCGCGATAAGCCTCGCCCTAAGGGATTGCCGCTTTACACGGAAGGCAGCAGCGAGTTCTCCCGGGATTGCAACGGGAAGAAATTGAATCACTATCGTTAGGCAGGGCAGCCATTTTCATAAGCAGCGGCACGAGCACGAGCACGAGCACAAGCACAAGCACAAGCACAAGCACAAGCACAAGCACAAGCACAAGCACAAGCACAAGCACGAGCACGAGCACGAGCATAAGCAGATCTCTCGCCCGCGCTAAACCGCATTCGAATATTCCGGTGGTTACACCGTCGTCTTCCAACTGATGCACGCTTGTCCCGACGCCGCCCGTGCAATAACCTACAATTTCACGGTAATACGGAACTTCATAATGTCCGTAATTATCCAGGATAATCTCGCTGTCTCGTTCCTCCTCCCCCCCCCCCTCCTCGCGCGTAATGTATGCTTCCGCTTTATCCCGGTAATGAAAATATCTGCCGCCGGACGTATTTGTCCGGCCTTGTTAACCCGTCTCGACAGAAGATCCCCCCGTCTCGATCCTCGGTTCGACGAAGAAACTACTCTGTTCTAACGAGCGAACTTCGACGAGCAGGCTCGAGCACATGTTCCAGCGAATGTTCGAGAGACTTTCGTGGATACGAAATATGTGCGTGGAACTTGCGCGGGGAATTTAATACTCCAAAGGTATTAAGTCTTACAATTAGAGCGAACGTAACCGAGTAACTCTTGTTCTCTTTATTCCGAAGGATCGAACGAGGAAAACTTTTTTACCATGTTTTTTGGATAGTTTGTAGCAGAGGTGGCGAACTGGCGGCTCCCCCACCACTCTTTCGGTTGCTAGCGCGATCCCCTCCACTTCAGCTCTGGCTTATAATTATAATAATTTTAGAAAGACTGCGAGTGGAAATTAATTTTCATGGCAGAATTCTGTATATTTATCGCATCATGAAGATCTTTACGTCTCTAGTTCTTCCAGAAATTGAAAGATTTTCTGTGGATTCGAAGGTTTTTGTGTCTTCTCGAAAATATCGGTCAAGTTGGTTTCAAGAAACCAACCTCTCTCAGGAATATAAAAAAAAAAAGAACGAAAAAGAAATTGAATTTTTATCAAATCACACGCCTTTATATCGCGTAGAGTTTCAATTGCTATAAGAGGATAAGAAAAAATTAAGAAAAAAGGGAGGGAGAGAGAGAGAGAGAGAGAGAAATAAATGGCTCTAGCAGAGTGTAGAAGTGGCAAGTCCTGCTGGAATCTCGTGGAAATAAACTCACATTCCGAGTGGCTGCCACACCGGGAGAAGTAATAATATGAAAATCCATTCGTGATAAGTGTGGCACGGAACGCCGAAAGAAACGGTGACAGCCACCGGGGGGGGGAGGGGGGATGTGGATTGTAAATAAGCCTGTCGCGAAAACGAATAGTTTTTCCATGATCCTCTCTGCTCGAAGTGGAAAAAAAAACAATGGAGAATAAAAAGGATGAATGAAGCACCTTAGAGAGCCCGTCTCTGTCTTCGAGATTCTTCTGAATTCTTGATAATCCACGATGAAGATTTAAATATATAACAATAAACATACGAAACATAACGAAACGCGTATCGTTGTGTGTGCGTGTGAATTTTTAATTAAAATCGTTCGAACAGTAAATTTTGATATTACGTCGTGAGATTTACTGTTTGAACGAGCTTCGAATATTAATCATTCGCGGGATACCAACGAGAATTCTTGGATTCGAAAAAAACTTTTTCAAACAGATTTCTCTGGAATAACAAAACCTGCCTGGATCACGCTGCTAATCGTCAATTAAACGCGGATCCTGAACTGTAATCGTTTCAGTGCCAGTTTCACACGTAGTGCGTTCCCCATCGATTCTGAATCGGTGGAAACCGAGGTAGATTAACGTAGATGGTACGTGCACCTGGAAGATCTACGTTGCATGGATTACCGACGCAGCTATGCTTATGGCAGCAACTCGTAGTTACAGGCTATTTCGTGGAACCCGATTAGAGATAACGAAACAAGACTCTGATAAAGCTACGAGTGCAGTAGTAACCGTTTGGATATTTCCTCGCGAGTATTAAGCGACACGCTGGGTAATGATCATCTGCGTTTAAAATTCGCAGATATGTACAGGTAGCACGGCATCTTACAACACGGTTTCGCTCTAACACGATAGGATAAATTGCGGGAGCCCTCGTATAACTTACCTCACGGGAAGGAATAATGAACTATAGTGGCTTTACATGAAAATGTATAAACAAATTATAATTTATTCATTTATAACTCTATTCCGATGTCATGCACAGTTTACAAGCCATACGCGGCGAGGCTTGCCGTCTCAGAGATACAATGTTGCGGAAAGTACCTTTATCTAAAAGGATAAAGTGCAAGAAACGTTCTCGTTTGATTGTACTGAGCAGTGATGAGGAAGAAATTTATTAAATTAAGATAGCATTAAATGAAAATATCTTTTGTTTCTTTTCGTTTTGCGTCATACGTACATTTATATTTTTAATAAAAATTAAGTTGCTTATATGGAATTGAAAAAAAAATGTCTGTTTTTAATAAGTTTTCGGAACGTAACCCCCCCTTTTTGTACTGGCTCTGGGTCTCACACAACGCGGCATTTTCTAGGAACCTATCTACCGTGTTATAGAAGGGTTACCTGTACTTTCAATCGAGGTGTTTGTCAAACATCGGTACGAAATAACGATGCGCGAAACGTGCACTTAAGAAGAAAAATCGCTACGTAACCAGGCACTAATCGCAATTAATTACTATTATCCGTGGCATTGTCTGTTTGTCAAATTGGATCGAGCCAGCGTTCCAATTCGATACGATTATCGCGGCCGAATACCTAGGAATTGAAGTAATATTTCAGAGGAACGGAAGCGTGTAATACTTCCTAGATCGTAATTAATCAGGACGTTGATACGATTGATGAACAATTTATATCGCGAACGCGGTTCAGAATGGTACGGAATCGATACGATCGAACAACGAGCGAGTTAATGATGCACGTTAAATGAGGACGGGAATTAACAATGAAAACTGCGTGCTCCGATTATTAACGTGGACAATTCGACGACTACGACGAATTCGAAGCTGCTATACGGATTGATCTGTCGGACTTTCGCGTAACTTCCGTTAGGCCAATTCGAATCGAACGTCTCGACTTGCCAAGTACGTGCGTGTTCCAACGTTATCACGATCACGGTTAAATGAGATACATATTAACCAAGCGGAAAGTCATCGTGCGCGCAAGTCATCCTGCGGATACCGGGTGTTCCGTTTGTCTTGGAAGTTCCTTGCAAGTTCCTCCAAGTAGTTGGGAATTTGGAGAGATATATCACGATTTAGTAACTCACGATTTTCCTCGTTCATTGAATCGAAAGGTAAAGCCTTTCATTTCTGGTAGAAACGAATCGCAATCGGATTTCGTGTTCGCGCCAAGTCTAAGTGTCCGCGAGATGAAGGAAAAAAAAAATCAAGTAACATTGTACAAAAAGACGATCCGAGATGAAGCGTTCAAGCGAAATCACACGAGTCATCGTGTTCGTAGCGTAGTCATCTTCTTCTTCTTCCCTGTCATTAGCACGAGAACGAAGAAGCCAATAATTACGCTATATATGTTGCACTGTGAATTACGTGCGTTGTTGCAACCGTATGTCAGTTTTTCTTTCCTAAATTGACTAATAAACGAGTCTCGTTAAAAAATTATACTTACAATATGATAAAGATAGACTCCGAATGTTCTAGAATTGTGATCGAAGCTGATAGTTCTAGTGTTAACCCTTTGCAAATGTGTATGTCTGCTCTCAGCCACCACAACAAAGAACCATACTGATCTTATATTATATTAAGTCGACAAGCTTCGGAGATACGTAGAATACGACAATAATATTTTATAAATCGTGTTTAAGTGTAATTAGGCAATTTCGCTTCATGAAATATTTCAGAAATAATACTCTAAAATGGCAAGAAGAACGCCATTTATGCTATACCGCGGCACTGCGAAGATGCAAAGTTGCGAAAAAATGCGAAACAATTATGCACCAACCCAACTGCGGCACTGCGAAGACGTAAAGAGTAAAGATTGGTTCTGTATGTTCAAACGGAAGAATTAAGGGCGGAAGACGCCAAACTAGTTATTTTCGCGACACAAAATGTTCTCGAAAACCAGGGCTTCATATTGGAGACTGCTTTGAAAAATGCCACACCGATGGAGAACTATAAAATATATAATTTCTACATATAATTAGATCATATTATTGTGTTACATATATCTAAAGTTTAAAAGAAATTAATAAATTTTGCTTCTCCTTCGTAATCTTGCATATTACGTATCACCGTTCGTTCAACGAAAATTAATTCCGACCAGCATGACACCTATGTATAAACTTAATAATACGACCGCAAAGGGTTAAATACCAATTGTATCCCCCCCCCTCCCCTCAGCCTTTCTAGAATCACGTTAACACTAGAACTACCACACCAGTCAAAATGACTGGTTTTTACAATTTTATTTTAAAATTTCTATTTCATGTTACAACTTTTTCCCCGCAATGATGCAATGACTTTTACAGTGACAACTAAAGAAATAATATAATGAATTTTATTTTATTTTTATTTATTAAAAATCAGAATAATTTTGGTTGAAATAACTTCGTCTTAATTGTCGGTAGTTCTAGTGTTAACGAATGACGCGTAACGTTGAAATACTCGCGAGTAGATCGACGATTCGAGGAGAGATTGAAAGAGAGGAAGGCAACTGTTGATCCGAATGGAGCCATCGAGTCGGCCATGCTGTCGGTCGCAACAGTCGAAACAGCCCTTCCGCGGAGTAGGCGAGGCGCGTGCAATGAAAAAACAGCCGCAAGACAGATAGCGTGAAATAGCCGTGGGTTTCCCGCGCGTGTTTGAGCGCATTCGAGCGATTAATGCCGCGGAGTGGCACACACGGCCGGTAGTTAGGCGCGCGCACTCGACTTAATGACGACGTTGAACGACCGTCTTTGAAGCACCGTGGTGTGGCCCGGTGCGGCGAGGCTGCGCGAGTACGCGCGCGGATACGCTCGCGTAACTGGTCACGAGGCACCCGGTAATTGCGGATAACACGCACAGGGGAAAAAAGAAAGAAAGAAAGAAAGAAAGAAAGAAAGAAAAGAAAAAAGAAAAACTGTGGAGGAGGAGCGTTTAAAGGGAGAGACGGCGCGGCACGTCGAGACAGCAGCGGCTTGCTCTTCGAAACGCTCGAGTGTCTTCCACGAGTAGTCGAGGATCTCGCCCCAGCGCTAGGAATTTCGAGACCGTGGAGTACACCGATGTTTAATTAACGGAACGAAACGGGACGGCGCGACGTGGCGCGGATGGATTTGCTCCGGCAGATCGTTGCGATGCCTGGAATTTCAACTCGGTACCGACCGATCGATCGTTCCCCGTTTCACTCTGTTCTCTTATTTTTCTTGCCTATTACATACGTACCGGGTTGTGTGCACGCCCCCTTGTCACACGTTGTTTTTGAAACTATGAACATCGTCTAGTGAAAAGGGGAGATAATGATATTTTTGTCGATATTTTGGGAATTTCGAATCCCCATATTAAATGAATTGATGCAGCTCGATATTCCTTGCAAGAGAGTACCTCTACAAAAGTATCGAAAAACTGGTAGTTTGGGAGATATTTGAACTTCAATTTGATGAAATCTACGCGCGAGACAAGGACAGTAACAACACAAGAAAATTTTTCCTGCGAAAATGCTTCCTTGTTTTTCATACGATAGATATTTCCATTTTTTTCCATAATGCAAATGCTAAAAATCGATTAATAGAACAAGAAACATGTAATTCCATTTAAAAGATTGAAGGTAAACCTTGTATCCCTCCAACTACGAAAAAAAAATATTATTGCTATCATATCATGGTTCTCTTTATATTAAACAATTTTCATCAACAAAGTTTCTTCATATCTTCGAGGTGACCAAGTTATGTGGTTCACGCTGTATGTACTAGTTACCGTGTTGATTTTCTAGAGAGGTAGAAATAAATAGATGAGAATCTTGGGACAAGTTTTAAGATCTTGCCAATTATTACTAATTTACTATTAATAACGATAAAATTTTTATTAACAAAATTTCTTCATATCTTGAAAGTGATTATACTACATGGTTCATCCTCTACATACTGTTGTTGGTTTCTTGAAGAGTTAGAAATGGAGAGATGAATGTCTTCGAACAAGTTTTTAAAACGTTACCAATTACTACTAATTTACTATTGGTAACGATAAAGTTTTTATTACAACAAAGTTTCTTCGTATCTTGAAAGTGATCACGTTACATGGTTCATCCTGTATATACTGTTATTGGTTTCTTAAGGAGTTGGAAATGGATAGATGAAGGTGTTTGGACAAGTTTCAAGATCTTGCCAATTATTACTGATTTACTATTAATAACGATAAAATTTTTATTAACAAAATTTCTTCATATCTTGAAAGTGATCACGTTACATAGTTCACCCTGTACACACTGTTGTTGGTTTCTTAAAGAGATGGAAATGAAAAGACGGTCTTTGGACAAGTTTTAAGACGTTACCAATTACTGCTAATTTACTACTAGCAACGATAAAATTTTTATTAACAAAGTTTCTTCGTATCTTGAAAGTGATCACGTTACATAGTTCACCCTGTACACACTGTTGTTGGTTTCTTAAAGAGATGGAAATGAAAAGAAGGTCTTTGGACAAGTTTTAAGACGTTACCAATTACTGCTAATTTACTACTAGCAACGATAAAATTTTTAATCACACGAGAACAGGAAGATTTAATTTTTGTAACGAATGTTCCCCGCCTTACGATCTTCTATATAAACGCGAGGCGATAGCAAGCGATCTACGACGCAGTAAGAAACGACAGGCCAGTGTCAGGCGCTAATTCGTACGGTTTCGTATCAGACGACAGATGTTAACAGTGAATTAACACGGTAGATCCCACGGGACTCGGGCGGGGCGAGAATTAACACCGTTCCCAGGCCATCGATATGATCGCAATTTCAGCTTACAACCATAATTAACGCGCACCCTGTGCTAACGCGCTACACCTGACCAAACTCCAGTAAAACAGTATCTTCGCCGTCTATCGGTAAATGTAGAGCCAGACGATAAATCGAACGACGAAGCGAACGAGAAAGGGTGGAGGTGGCGCGTTCCACCTTCTCGTTCTCGCTCGTTGAAGCACCTGAGAAATTGAGACGATGGGGGAGTTTCACGAACAGCGGGGAGAAAGTGAGGTCCGCGGTTACGAGGAAACTTGGACTTGAACGTCGCCTTCTATAAAATCTCTCACTCTGTCGGCAATGTCGTTTGTTTTTTAACCCCTTTTCACTCTCGACACTTTTACGCGGCGCTCGAGACTTAAGAAAGCCTCGGGTTCTTCACGGCGAAACTTTCTCCACGAGTGCGGGATTTCTCTTCGTTTTTCGAAAGAAAGGAGATTTCGTGGACTCGAGTAGAGATTCACCTATTTGTCCTACGGTGGGAATAATTTAAAAAAAAAATATTTCACGAGACAGCTTTCGAAATATCCGGAAAGGAAATAGAATCACTTGCAATTCACCTGTAATTCTCGCTCTCGTATCACGTATCCAAGATCCACGGTGAACTTGCGGATCCAAGGGAATATTATTTAGAAGCAGGTGTCGTCGAATGATCGAACCGTGTCCTGGCCAACGAACAATCGGACTTCTCCGATCGGGTTTTCCCCGGGTCGTCCCTGGGTCATCCCCAGGCGAGTATCCTGGCAATACGATCCAAATCCAGCTCGTAAAAAAGGATCGACGTTGTAAGGGATCCTGGAAGCCATTCGACGTCGTAGAGCAAAGTTCGATTCCCCGATGATGGACAGTTTCCCTGTTTGCCATCCTGGTCCCCTTTACTTTGTGTCCCGGACTTCCAATACACCTTTCGTTCAGCCTCGCGTACGTATGTCCACGTTCGTGCGAGCCACGTGGACTCTAGGATCCATCTTTATTCTTCTTCTTCTTCTTCTTCTTTTTTTTTTTTTTTTTAATTTCTACGATCAGTACGTTCACTGGATTTGATACTCTTCGACACTGATGTCGACGATGCTTGATGTGAATTTAGAAACGAAAAGGTAGATTCATTCTCTGCAGAGAGTGATCAACTATGTATATTAAGGTACAATTTTATGAAGAAGAGTACCACGTCGTGATGTTAAAAAGAACTGAATTTATCGTATGTCATAGATTATTCGTAGATTTTTTCATACATTGTACGAAGAATTGAAAAAAAAAAGAACTCGTGGTAGGAAGAAGTTTTAGAATTTGAAAGAGTAATTCAATGGCGTGAACTTGCTACGAGAAGTCAAATTTTGACACACTTTTCGTATGTCATAGATTATTCGTAGATTTTTTCATACATTGTACGAAGGATTGAAAAAAAAAGAACTCGCGGTAGGAAGAAGTTTTAGAATTTGAAAGAGTAATTTAATGGCGTGAACTTGCTACGAAAAGTCAACTGAATTTTGATGGTCAGTGGAACGAGAGAAAGGAATCGATGGCTGAACGAAAACTCGAGAGCGACTCGATACTGTTGACGTTATGCAGCAAAATAAATTGTTTCTTCCTTCGCTGATTCAAAACTCTGCTCGAAATCTGGTTACACGCGAATTCAATTCGAGACGAACGTAACTTCGACAAATCAGCGAATTAATTATTCGCTCGGTTGATTAATTCTTCTCGACGATCCTCGTAATAATAACTGAACGTGTAATGATGAAAAAAATAGTCGATAGTTTAAACCGTTGTAATTTTGCAACAGAAAATTATACAACGATCCATGCAGTATCGTTTCGAAGCGTGAAAGCTTTCGCTTTGAAGTTCGTTTTTTTCATTTCCAATGAATAATTCCAATAAATAAGTTCTTTATAATTTCGTTTCCCAAAACCTCGATAAATATTCGAATATAATCTAAGCTCATATTTATATTAATATTAATATATTATAATTGATATATTAATATTAATATATTATATTAACATAATATTTATGTTGATATTTAAACTTATTATTGACACATTTTGAATAGAAAATCTGAGTACGATGTATAAAAAATTTCTCGAAACGTTCGTCCAACATTCTTGATAATACAACTTTCACGTCGTCGAATGCGAAACCTATCCATTAAAAGATTTCTCGTGCAACAATCTCATCGCCTCTGCATCGCGTCCTACGTTTTCAACGTGATTAATTTAATGAACAATTTGATCGCGCCCTGTGCCTGTGTTTAATTAATTAACCTTCTGGCACCTGATGACTTGCGCGACACACTCGCGTCCCAGTTATTAGCGGGAATGAAGGAATCGAGGCAACGAACGAACGAAAGTTTGCCTGGAAAAATGAAAATAACGGCCGGAGAACAAAGGGGGGGGGCGCGGCGGGTTCTTTCATCCAGTCACGATACTTCGAAAAATCTTTTCCGAGCTCGTCAGCCTCACGCGATCCCCATGCAAGAAAAGAATCGATTTCTCCCGCCAGGAGAGTGGTGTGGTGCAGCAGACCACCACCGTGTGTTCGAACTAATTAATTTCCTACAAGAAAGAGGGCGCGTGATATGACTGTTGCAATTACCACGCTGTCGATCCAGATTTCAAGTTTTCACCCGGCGATGAACTTCCCGCTGACGAACAACAGAGATTAGATTAACGAGTGAGAAATGTGGAACAGGTTTCGTCGACGTGGCCAAAAGTGGATGAATTTTTGGAGTAGATAAGCTCTTCACCGACCAACGTGGAATGATCCAATCTTAAATGAAAACTTTCATTTAAAAAGTATGATCGTATCGAATTCGTAACGCTATACTCCGATTTATTAATTTTATATTTCTTTCCTCTAATGTTAACACGAATTTCTACCGCCGGCATTAATAAATATTTCCGTAATGACATTTCTGCGTTGAATACGATAAAAATTTAGCCTATAAAACGTCGTTCGTCGCAGAACGCTCCAGCTATTCGAACCATGATCATAAATACAACCGAATCCCGGGAGATACGAAATAACGAGCATATTCTATCGAGGCTGTCCATCAGGATCCTCCTCGATGAACCTTTAACAACGCCAGCGCGACTCGAAAACGACGAATTTTCGCCGGCGGTCACGAAAGAGAGAGAGAGAGAGAGCCCATTACGTTTTTAATCTGTAAACGATACGGAATTTACGGCGAGTCACGATCGCGAGACGGCGAAAAACGCGAGGCTGGATCATCGAAGAACGTCGATACTAGTAAGGCTCGTTTATTATAGTGCTCGTCGTGGCTTGTCGAGCTGTTCCGACTGATTTCACCGAAGGGCATTCTGCAGGGCGGCCACCTACACACGCGTACGATCGTATGTACACGGTGAAAAGAAAAGTTCGTCCGTGGCTATAATAGATGAATTCTATACTTTCCATTTGATGGAAAATACATCGTGAAGAAAGAGTTCCGCAAAATTGATTTTCAAGAGGAAAAAAATTGAATTTCAAGGTAAAAAAAATTCTTTTCTTTTCTTCGCATTGTATTCTACTCGTCACGAAGATAAAACTTTCTCAAGGAACCATAGGTCTAATAGAACTTAATAGTTCTCTTGAAAAGTGGCAAAAATTTTGTTTAATCACTTAATACTGCGGACTAACAGCGACTTTATAGTTCTGGACACGTGGATGTGTGGATAAAACTTTCCCAAGGAACCATAGGTCTAATAGAACCTAATAGTTCTCTTGAAAAGTAGCAAAAATTTTTTTTCAATCATTTAATATTGCGGACTAACAGCGACTTTATCGTTCTGGACACGTGAATGTCTATTTTACGTAATTGTAGCATCAGTGCGAGTCTAATCAAATGATTAAAACTAACCAGAATCATAAAGTCGCTGTCAGAACGCACGCGTCCGCAGTATTAAATGATTAAGAAACTTTTTTGCCAGTTTTCAAGAGAACTATTAAGTTGCAGCGTATGGTTCCTTGGAAAGGTTTTATCTTCGTGACGAATAGAATACAATGAAAAGAAGAAAAAAAAATTTTAACTTTGAAATTCAAGGTCAAAGTCAATTTTTCGCCCGGTTTTTTTACACGTATTTCCATCAAATCGAAGGAAATTTATGATAGTCACAGACAAGCTTTTGTTTTCACCCTGTACGTGCGATCGATCCACGTCGATCGTTCGATGACTCGTTCTGTTGTGGTTCTTCGTATTATTTTCTCTCTTTTTTTTTCTTTTTTTACAGCTTGAAAAATAAACCGTGAAAAATTTTTGCAGCGACGCCGGGGATTTTGATAGATCGAGACTCGTTTTTCAATCGAACTGATACCCGGCCGGAGTGGCTGACGAATTGGTTTGATCGATTATTTCCAAGGAATTAATTGGATATTTGGGGAGGGGGGGAGAGAAATGAAGTTTAATTTAGTACACGGCTAGTGACACTCTATTCTTTTTTTTTTTTTTTTGACGCGGATTTATCACGCGGGTCGACGCCGTCGTGGCAATTGTTATTTGTTACACGCTCGTAAAATTAATATTTTCGGTGGAAAATTGGATGCACGATGAATTTTTAGTAGGGAATAATTCACCGATGTTTGAATGAGTATTCAAAGCGAGAGGAGGAAGGGAACTGTGTTCGTTTAATTACGCGGAGAGATCCGTCGCGTTGACACTCGGATATCATCAACAGTCATCAATCCCGATAGTATTCAACTCGAAATTGCAATTAATAAATCCACCGTTGAAAGTCAAAATAATCCATAATGATTTCCAATCGATTCGTAATGATTCTTTCCAAGAACATCCTTTCTAGAATTCCAATTCTAGCGAGTTTCAGTCCCAATCTGCTCTCATCATCGTCATTATCATTATTATTGTTGTAATATATGTTTAAACACTTTTATATCGATCTCATTTACGTAATTTCCTCGCTCGAACATTCATCTCGAAATTTCATCGCCGCCTCGTTATTGAAATTACGCGATGACTAACGACGACAACGACCAATAAACATTTTTGTTTATTCGCGCGGAGACGCGTATTCGTCGAGAGGCCTTTACGAGAGACACCGCGCACAGTTTCCTGATTTCACCCGTTACTTAATTATTTATTGCCTTTCGCTCTATATTTAGTCTCGTTGCGACAACCCGGTTGCACGCCCCGTTTATTCGTATCGTTGGGGCAAAACTTGCGAAATCCTCGGCGTATTTCTTTTTTCCAACGCGCGAGCGTCTCGAGGGAAAAACATCGGCTCGTCTCCCGGAAAAAATCGTCCGGCTGCCGTGTCCCCGTCCCGCTAGAGGGTTTTTTAATTAATTCTTAATGATCGCTAATTAAATTTCAAACTAGTCGACGGGCCACTAGGTGTTCGAAAATGTTTTTCAATTAAGTTTTAAGGGGTAGCCCCCCCCCAACCCCTCTCATCCAGCCGACGGAATATCACGAAACGACTTTTTAATTAAATTTCATGAGCTCCATTTTCGACGGTGTTAAGTGAGAAACAGAGAGAGAGAGAAAAAAAAGAGTAAGAGAGAGAAAGAGAGATGGGAACGGTTTGAAATGAATTTCGGTTTTTACTTCATTTCGAAACGCCGTACGGACGTATTGTAGGTTTGCATAGCAATTCCGATCAAATTACCTTTCACTTTGTTCACGTCGAAAATGTCGTAATTATAATTCATATCTGGGGGAAATCTCGTTTAAATATATATTCGCGCCGGCATCGATGCATTAATTTAGGATATCGAGAAAGGTTTACAGTGGTGTTCGTTGTAATTTCCACCGGTATTTGGTAAATTTTCGATTACTTTGAGCGAGGTACTGCGAGAATCTCTGGAATTTGAAAAAAAGAAACATATTTCACGGAGCAGTGACGAAATATTTCGGGCACAGTCTTCTTCCGCGCACTCTGTTAGTCGCGCGTTCCTCCGATTTCGACAATTTGACTAAATAAATGTAACCTAGAATTGTAAAACAATTATAGCCTGAATAGTTTATATTTGCATATTTTATTATTTTATCTTTATTTTCGCAAACATCCGCAGGTTCGTTAATTATACGCCCGTGGAAAATTCCAAATGAAACGGCAAAGCAAACAACAACAAAATTGTGGAATCTCTGAAATCTGAAGAAATTCAGAGAGCAAAATTTCTCTCGGATCGTTAATTCCTCCGATTTTAAATAATATGAAACCTAGATGTAAAATAATCTACTCTGAATATTTTATATTTCTATACTTTATCAATTTATTCTTCATTTTCGCAAACATCCGCTAATTATACGTTCGTGGAAAATTCCAAATGAAGCAAACAACAACAAAATTGTGGAATCTCTGAAGTCTGAAGAAATTCAGAGAGCAAAATTTCTCTCGGATCGTTAATTCCTCCGATTTTAAATAATATGACACCTAAATGTAAAATAATCTACTCTGAATATTTTATATTTGTATACTTTATCATTTTATCTTTATTTTAGCAAACATCCGCTAATTATACGTCCATGGAAAATTCCAAATGAAGCGCAAAAGCAAACAACAACAAAAGTGTGCATCTCTGAAGTTTGAAAAAGTTTCCTGAACACGTACATCTCGGATTATTAATCCGTTTGTTTCTAAGAACCAAAACTAAATGAATGAAACCTAAACCTTAAATGTTATAACAATAACAATGCGCTTCTGAATATCTTATACATTTCTTTCGTTCTTTTTCTAACTTCCTTTCTATTTTCTAACGTGAATTACGTTACAAACGTCATTAATTATGCAACGTCCGGCACGCCCATGGAAAATTCCAAAATGAAACTGCAAAGCAAACGCAACAACGAAGCGCAGAGGGCGATTTAAACTACAGTTAATTACAATATTTGTATTACCTGCGTGGAAAATTCTAAACGATCTGCAAAGCAACGAAATACAAACACACACACACACACACACACACACACACACACACACACAGAGTTACAAGAGTAATTTTAGAGGGTGATTTAGAAGCGGTGCATTTACTTTAGTCGAAAGGATAATTCATTCGTCCGCGTGGGCGAAAATGATGGCGTGCGCGGCCCCCGGCAATTTAAGAATGAATATTTAATCGCGATTTACGAGGCAATCCTGTGAAATCGCGCAATTGCTCCGCGGAAAAATAATTCGATCGCCGACCGATCATTATGCAGCGGACGATCTCGACCGACGCTCAAATGACTAATTATTCATTTTTTTTTTTTTTTTGATGAGCGGAGCGCGACGATCGATTGTTAATCACCGATCCACAGCTTGTTACTTCCCGACTCGTTTTATTCCGAAAATCTGTTTGTTCGCCAGCGAGCGCCAGTCCGTCGTTGCCCTTAAACATTCACGAGTGAAAATATTGCCCTTTGCGAACGTGTGGTTGCAGCGGCCGGTGTATCGAAGACTTAACAGGCAACGTTGTTTCACGGTTGCGCGAGCTTCCGGCAGCCTTGGCTTTCGGATCCCACGAATAGGCAACGGAATATTGTATTCTACATACAATCTCGCCTGTACGTACAATCGACTTTTTAGATCTTCGCTCATTGAATACTTTCAATATCGCTTTAATATCGGTCTAAATATGACGAAATATCTGAACGTTTTACCATAATTCGAGTACATAGATGGTAAAACACGTTCACTGTTGATCGACGAAGCAAATTTATCGTACACGTACGTTGAAAATTAAAAAAAAAAAAGAATAGTAGCTGAATATTGCTCTTGTTGATATTCATTGCATAAACAGCTGTACAGTATAATAATGCAACGGTGATTTTAATGGATTTTCTTAAAAACAGTTTAGAGAACAAACAAAGAGATGTGGTTCTCGTTTGCACCCATCGCTGAATGTTGCGACATTCACTAAGAACTTTCTGAGTCCGCTAGTTTCTACTAATATTTCTTCCCACCCCAGTGTTGCATTCTCTTCGCAACAACTTTGACGAAATTTTCAAACTTTTGACACGTAGTCGCACTGTCGTGATCGTGCGTTTTCCTCACCGCGGAACTGTATCGGAAATGTGAGCAAAGTGTACACGGTACTTAACGCGTTAAGCAAGCTTCCCCGTTATTTTGCCCTGCAAAATCACTTGACATTTCGAACACCCTCCGCTGAGAACAACAGAAGAACGCAGAACGAAATACCGAAGTGGCCTCTATCCACTTTTGTCCCCAAATCCGGGGAGGGGGGGCAGACGAATCTTTATTCGACCGTGCGAAAAAAAAGAAAAAAAAAAAAAACAGGTAAATCTCGAGCGCCGAAGCTTGATGTTGATCGGAACGAGGGTGAACGAGGGTGGATGTTACGGTGGTGGTGATGCGAGTCGATCCATCGAGACCACGTTCTATGACGAGGACGTTTCGCGCGTGGCATTATTAAACACCGGGGCCACCTCGATTTACCCACGTCGGTTCAGCGAGCACGGCAAATATTTGCGACTATCCCGACCCGGGTGGTGAAAAAGAGAACGACAAAAAAGACAATAAAAGAGAGAGAGAGAGTGAGAGAGAGAGAAATGAAAAACGAGGAAACGATGGGAAAAATGGAAAAGGGGGTCAGTGGAAAAATGGGAGAGGAAAGTGAAGAAGAAAAAAAAAAAGAAAGATACGAAAGGGGGTGAAAAGGAAAGGAAAGGAAAATTGAAACGCGAACGTTTCGATTCAATAGAATTCTATTCGCGCATCGGGGGAGGAAGGAGGGAAGGGGAGGGCCCCCGGTGTGAATTCGTTCGACGAACGGTAATTACAATGGAACCGCGACCGGTTAAACAGCCCACGCTTTTAAACGCGTTTATACGAAATAAAACTTTCGGAAATTCCGTGCCGGGGCAGACCGCGTGGAAGCCGCGCGGTTCAGTGAATTTCGATTAAGGTAATTAGCTGGCAACCGACGGGGGAATATTAAGTTGAAACGTTGTATCATTTCGACGAGCGGGATTCACATAGATGGGGGGGAGAGGGGGGAGGTGGCGAACGAAACCGGCCATTTGCGTTCGAATTTTCCGGTATATTTTTCTCGATCGAAACATAAACTGTCAGCTAAAAGTTCCATCGAATTCGTACATTACATTCTCACAATTTCAATTTGAATTTCTGCCCATTTCTCTTCTTTTCTTTTTTTCTTTTTTTTTCCAGGAACGAAAAAGCGAGTTTTCGCTCGGCTGCGAGATTAGAAATTTACTACGATCTCAGGAATTTTCCTGTCTTCGTACTTTTCATTTTTTAATTCTCGAACGATTCGACGTTCCGAATTAAAAATACCTACGTCAGTTTGTCTCTTGGTCTCGCGAACTCCGTGAACTTCTTTTTCAAAGGGGGAGAAAAAAAAGAAAAAAAAATAGGAAAAAATGTGCGAAAGAAAAGAGAAACTAGAGAGAGGAAGGGAGGGAAGTTTCTATTTAAACTGCCCTGTGCAGTTTAAATAGTTATAAACGTTTGTACCGGCAACACACGTCGCGGCGAATTGCAGCTCGGAGCCGCGGAATGTTCATTCGATAACCCGATTCGCAGGGATCCGCATTCGCGCGGATTTTCGCAATAAACGGATTACGTTTCTGCGTGCGCCGACTCTCTCTCTCTCTCTCTCTCTCTCTCGTTTTAATCTATAAACAGTGCCGGTTATGCGCCGAACACAGGAAACGAACCGGACCGTTCAACTGAGAAAATTGAACGCGTTAGGGCTCGGCTAAGTCCCGCGAGGTCATTAGAGGCAAAGCGGCAAATGAATCCGAGATCTTGGCTTTCCGAGTTTCAACTCGACTATAGAGTTTCCACGGAATTTCTCGCCGAATTTGTAGAATTATTGGGTCTCCCTCTCGGGCATAAACCTCTCGGAAGCTGAAATCGATTGCGCGCTTTCTGCCAAGTATCCCACAATTTTCTACAGCAAATGGCCGAAGCAAAGTTTAATTTAATTGACTACTGAAGACCGACACACGGCACTCTCGAATTTGCAATTTTATCAAGTCATTTAACCCTTTCGTTAAATGGTGCCGACTACACTCGGCATGTATGCTGAGCCGACTCTCGTCGGTAAAAAAGAGTCTACTATACTGGTAGAGTATCTCTTGATTCTATCGATCTATATTGGATTAAATCTTACTAAAAATATATTCTGCATACGAAACACCGAAGATTACCGATGTGCGCATTTTGCGGCGCGGTGGCGACAACTCTGGCGGAACGAACTGCCGTAACGAAAGGATTAAGCTTGGGATTTTTTAACTCGATCGAGTCTCTCGTAACTAATTTTCAACTTCCTTCCTGTCTGCCACTGTACAAATCTGTATCGTTGAATTTCAGATACATAGTGTCAAGTACCAGAACCACCGACGACCAAAGCACGCAAGTTTTTATTCGTACATCTTCGCGGAAAATCGTTTAAAATCTCTGAAGATGCGTTTGTAAAATTTCTAACAGAAATTAATAAGAAATGGCCAGAAATTTCGGACATTTTCGTCGTTTCGGTAGGTCCAGTGCATTTGTAGAATTTCTAACAAAAAAATTAATAATAGTTGGCCATTTCGGCCATTTTCGTCGTTTTGGTAGGTCCAGTACATTTGTAAAATTTCTAACAAAAAAAATTAATAATAGTTGGCCGTTTCGATCATTTTCGTAGTTCGAGTATTAGGAATTGTTGGTGACTGCCACGTCTCCTGCAGTCCGAGTATCAAACGCGAGTTCGTAATCTGCGCAAAGAAATTCGGAAACAAGTTTGTCAAGCTCGAGACACGAGCGAGACAGTGGGAAAAATGTCACGAGTTGACAACGCGATTGAAACGTCAGTTTAACGACCGGTTTTTCCCAGTAAAGTCGCAAGTCGTTTGCATTCGCAGCGACGAGAAACACACGTCACAAGGAAACATTCGCGAAGTCGAACGAGAACAGTTGATAAGAGAGACAGCCAGCTCGGCTAATTTGCATGTGTTCTTTATACAGCGGGCACACGTAGTAGCAATTCGCCTCGTCCCTCTGTGTGCCTGTTGGCGCGAGAACGCGAAACAAAACTACATACCGGTCGTGCTTTGTCGAACCGGGACATAGTGAAGAAAAGAGAGAGAGAGAGAGAGAGAGAGAAAGAGGACCGCCTAGCCTTGACACGCGCTCCGCGCAAATAAAAGATGCATCGCCTATTGTTCCCTCTTCTCTCCGTGGACTTTCATATATTTTTCGAACTTTCAGTGAGACGTATCGCTCCATGCCCTTGAAACAATCGGTCACGTTTCTCCGTCTCTCCATTGTCCGCCGATTCCCCGACGACACGCTTTGACGAATTTCAAACGACAGCTGACAACATGCTTCTTTCAGCGATCTCTCGAGCTGGAGACTCGACCCGATGGAACTCGACGCGAGATTTCTAGGGGAAAAATATGTATGTTTCACGACGGTCGATTTTAAAGAAGAGGAACCGCGTGAAACGTCGATTTGTACTGCTTTGACACAGTTTTCATTCTATTTGTTGAAAGTTGAATCGATTCTAGTTTCGAGATTCGGCCGACGAAAAGGGAGATTTTTTTTTAAGGGAATATAAATATATATCTGATGATGGTCGACCTCGAAGAAGAGGCGAATCATTTGATTTGTACTACTACTTTGTTTCAATGAAGGATCATTTACTGTTTATATATTTCATGGGACAGTTTTTGTATATTTTATTGATCGATTTACACGTGGAAAAATTAGTGGAAAAAAAAAGTTGAATCGATCTAGTTTACTTTCTAAGAATTTTGTCAAAGATGAGGGTAAATCATTGACCGGTACTACTCGCAATGGAAACAGGGCATTTTATTTTCTTTCGCTGTCAGATTGTTTGCGAAACGATTTTTGTAATCGATCACGAACGGCACGAACGAAGTGTTTTATTTTCTGAGGATCTTTCGAGGAAAATAACGGACGGTGAATCGTTGATCCGTACTACTTTTATACGAGATTGTGCGATGCAACTACTCGTTCGTTGAAATTGACAGAAATTGAAAAAAAAAATACACACGAATTTTCCATTTTTCACACTGCTCGAGTGCAAAATGGGAGTTTTCGTATATGTTCAAAGCACCCTCGATCAATCTCACGCTATGCATTATGTTCCTGGCGTTAAATAGCATTCGGCGCGCTCTTGAAAATTTCACGAAATTTTTTCCATTCCCCCGAATTTCATTTGCTAAATTTCTCCTCTCCACTTTGGAAACTAATTTCTCCACTTGCTTGCTCAACTGAATTGAACGAAAAAATTCACGGGCCATTTAATCGGGGAGGTTGAAATTCGGAGTCGAAGTTCGTTGGACATCCGGCCAATTCGCAACGAGAGGAGCTTGTTCGGGACGAGAAGTGAAACGAATGAAATATTCATTGGGATTAGACGATACTCGCAACAAAGAACGCGATTTCTCGAGAATTTCTCTTATTCAACGAGAAATTCTAGATGAACACGGTTCGCCAAGCAGTCGAGAATCGCACTTTGACACTACTACTCTCGTAGGGGCGTGAAAAATAATTTCGTGGCGTTCCCTACGGGCTAATCCCATTAGGTCGTCATTCTATTGCGCGCGTATGTGCATAACATACTTATACACTTTGGCAGAAGCGTCGAATCGATCGTGAGGAACGAAAAGATCCAGCAGCTGGCGGCTTTTCAGCGTCATCAGCAGCGACAGTCATCGGCGATCTGGCGACGATTTGAATGGCAATTGATGCCGGCAAAACCGCGCGCTGACGTATCGCCATAATGCGGTCCGGCGATAAAGCGTGGCGTGCACCGTTTCCACCGTGATAAAGTGGCCGCTGATCGATGCCAACGCCGAGAATATACAGGGTGTTCCCCGCGTTGACTCGTGGTCAACCACGACTGACGTGTAAAAAAGAAAGAACGAAACTTTTTTTTTTCGCCGGAACGAGTTTGAAGTTTTCTGCCGAACTATAGACGCTTGAATTTGGATGCTTTTCTGTTCCATGCTGGACAGACGCGATAATAATCGATACGAGATAATATTTTAACAAGTGAAATTGTAGAATAAAATTTTCTCGTCGTATTCGCGACACGAACAAAACTTTGAATTACCTTGTATCAAACGTAATCGAATTTTCAAAATCGAATCTTCTCGAAAACGAGGCGTCGTACAGAGAAATTTTACTCCACGTGTTTCGCTTATTTTCGTACGTGGAATAAATGATTTCTCTCTGTCTGGAATTGGAGCTAAATTTAAATGCACTCGATGAATTTTCAAACTCACGATCCCATCACGAACACCGAGAGGCTTCGAACGAACAAAATTTTACTCTCTCTCTCTCTCTGTCTCTTCTCGACGCGTTTTTACGTGTCAGAAGTCACCACCCGGTCAGTTGACCACGAATCGCGGGACACCTTGTATATACATCGAGAACCGAGAGGTAGAACCCGGCTTCGCGCAACACGGAGGAAGAAAGAAAGGAAAACGAGTGGAAAAGATCGAGAGAAAAGAGAGAAAAGAGAGAGAGAGAAACTGGAAGGTAAGGGATCGAGGCTATCGATCGAGAGAACCCAGGGAAATGACCGTCGGAAGTTCGTCGAATAGGTCAACAACGACCGCGTAATGATTTCGATGAGGCGGTAAACACGGAAGTCGATCGCCTTTATCGATTCCCGAGCTCTCCGGTGATAGAAGCTCGAGTGTTCTTGGAAAATTTCCCTCGTTTATCGTGCTTTCTTGAGTGTTTTCGAAGCGCTCGATTTCTGATTACATCTGGAGCTTTCTCTCTCTCTCTCTCGAAAGAACTGGCAAAAAATCGATTTTCGAACGTCGAAAGCTCCACGATAAAAATGGACTTCTTCGTGATAAAATTCTTCATGTAAAGAAAGTCGACAGTACTATGGAACCTATGTCGAAGATCAATCATAAAATAAGTAACAGGACTTCTCGACCTACGACCTGTCAGATTCCTGGAAATGTAAAGAAGGTCGACAATACTATGGGACCCATGTCGAAGGTTAATCATAAAACAATTAAATAGGACTCCTCGATTTTCTACGATCGGCTAGCTCCTAAAAGGACAAGGAACACTACCTGTGAACTATAAAGGACAGTCGGAAATGCAGGCGAGCTCAATTGGATTCTATCCAGAGTACAGAGCTAATCGAGCGAGCTACAAGGCCGCGCTGCGTAGTCATATAAAGTGTAAAGCATCGAGAACACGAGTGTTTGCGTAATTTTCTTATATTCACGAAAGAAAAAAAAAAATGAATGGCTTTAACGCCCTTAACACTAGAACTATCACACACCAGTCAAAATAACTGGTTTTACAATTTCATTTTAAAATTTCTATTTCACGTTACAATCCCCCCCCCCCACAATGATGCAACGACTTTTACAGTGATAACTAAAGAAATAATATAATGAATTTTATATTATTTTCATTTATTAGAAAACAAAATAATTTTGGTAGAAATAACTTCGTCTTCGGTAGTTCTAGTGTTAAAGCCTGTCCCATAGAATATGTCTGGCTTCATTTCTGTAAGGAAATAAAACTTGACACCCTTTCATGTATGTTTGCTTTATTTTTATTCCTGTTAATTTTTTATGGACAGAATTGGTTGGTGGTAACTATAATTTTATTAACTACTTTTATTTTCCTCACTAATCCCGCTTGCCCATCATCTGTGTCTCGACAACTTTAACACCTCACTCTTTTACAGCATCTACAACCGATCACACATCGTTCGTAAACTTATCTCTTTCCTTAATCACGTGACATCATCCTCCTCCTCCTCCAAGTTCCTGATCGAGAGAGTGACGCGTTTTCGTTGCACATTTCGTTACATTTTTTGCCCCAACACTCCCGGTTAAAACATATTCTATGTTAAAAGATCACGGAACGTCGTTGGTTTCTTCGCGAAAAGAAACCAACCGCGGTACGATTTAAATTCCAGCCTTCCAGTTCGAATCTCGAGTTCCAAACGATTGCAAACGATGGACCAGTCGATCGTTTTTAAATTGAAGATGACAATCGTCGGCGAAACTTCCGGCTAAATGCCGCGATTCTTAATCCTCTTGCCTCGTGCCATTCGGTCGCATTCTGTACCGCGGATTACGGTCGCAGGTTCAACTAGAAACCTGCCTTTCGCTATGAAGTTTAAATTAAACTGCGATTCTGGTTTCAAATTCTTAAGCACCGAGGATTACAAATACAAATTGCGCCTGGATATTTTACATCCGGCGACGGTACGAAGGCCGGCGAAACGTGAAACGTTTAACCTTACCTCGTAAACTTATTCACTTGTTTCGTTATTAAATCGCGTAAGAAATCGCGGAGGCAATTTCATTGGGCGGGCATCTCAATGGCAATTTTACTTTTCTACGAACATTTTACGATCTCCGAAGGCAAAGGGACGGCATCTGGTATAGAAATTTGTTTCGTTTAAAGAAAAAAGAGACGAAGAGTAAATACGAAGGATTTAATCTGGATGAGAGATTTTATTAACCGTTTGAGTCGCAGGGATCATTGGAAAAACATGGTGGAAAAACGCCGAAGGGCGCGATAGCGCTTGTCTTAAACCCAAGCGACGCGGTAGCGCTTGTTTTATTTTACGTCGACATATCCCAATGTATCATACAAATCCTGTATTACGAATTTCAAAAAAAAAAAGCAGAAGATCAAAATGTGACAATAAGAAAAAAATCGACACGGCAGAGAATTACATTCGACGAAACCCGCCATTATTCAATCTAGAAAATGCCTTCATGGATGGTGTCGATGAATCGGATAAAATGCTGTATACCTATCTCGATGAACGAAGAACAGTTAAACATTGGAAAAAGATAGCCTTTAAAGGCCCCCATAGACGTTGAAACATGCCGCGATGCATGCATCGACTCCTAGGTTTCATGAAACGTCAGATGATGTTTCAGAATCAGCTTTTGCCTCTACCGATTCTTCAGTTCTTCGCGTGACGCCGAAGTTGAAACAAGTGTTTTAAAATGTCGGATCGTCTTCCAGCTCCAATATTAGTGATAGTAACACAAGATCTGAAGAGCGCGATCGCGCTGCTTCGGACTCAAACGGTTTAATTCAATATTCAGCTGTGCGGAACTGTACGACTGATTTCTTTTTCTTTCTTTTCCTTTTTTTTTTTTTTTTTTTTTTGAATAGAACAGCGCCAAGTCGTTAACCCAGGTCAGGTTGATATAGCTCAGTCGGTAGAGCATCAGACTCTTAATCTGAGGGTCCAGGGTTCTCGAACCCCTGTTCGGGCGAAAAAAAAAGACATTGCCCTTTAGGACAACAGCCACGGGAGAGCTCTGTGTATAAAAAGGTCCTGGAGCTCTCCCGAAACGTGCGGAGGACGGCCATCGTGGAGGTTTTAGTCGGTAAAAATCCGACACTACCTGGGTTTTCCCTTGAAAGACTCAGGTGTCTTATGAAGATTTCCTCCACGTAAAAAAAAAAGAAAAAAAGAAAAAAAAAAGAAAAAAAAAACAGGTTAATATTGTGAATGACAAGGCCCTACGAGAGCCGCAATATTAGCATCGAATAAACGCTCGTCATATTGGCGGTCGTTTCGTAATCAAATGCTTTAATCAATTGTAATTAGTCCACGTGACACGCATACCTTCGGAGACAATCGTGCAGTTATCTACATTATTCATTCTTCGTTCAAATACTTACGCACAAGGACGCTTGACCTTTGACCAGCGCGATTTAATTCAGTTGTGGACAGATTCTTTTTCTGAAAAAAAAAAGAAAAAAAATCTTTTTTAATCAGTTACTTTATACGCTCGGATATTCTGGGCTTCAACCCAACAAGTTGTCTTACAATTTTCTCTGCAACGCATTCTCAGCAACACGCATTGCTTATCGTGGCTGTAACATCGTTTCAAATACAAAACACCGTCACTTGTAATCAATACTTAGTTTTCAATTCGAAGAAAACTGAATTTAAATTTCACGGAACATTGTAATTTGCTTTTTTTGAAAACCACGAAGTTGTCTTCGTGACATCTTTAACGATGTTGTAAGAAAAATTCGTACGATATAACAGCGTTACCGATCGAATCCCCAACGAAGACTAAAAATTCTCAAATCCTTTCATCTCGACGCGTAACGTCGAAACTCCGCCGATAATGACAGAAATTAGCCAACTTTCGCGAGAAATTACGCGAATTGATAATTAACTCGCACTCAATCCTTTTTTACTTCGTACGCTCGGCAGACTAAATTGTATTAACACTAGAACTACCGACAGTTAAGACGAAGTTATTTCTACCAAAATTATTTTGATTATTTTAATAACTAAAAATAAAATAAAATTCATTATATTATTTCTTTAGTTATCACTGTAAAAATCATTGCATCATTGCGGGGGGAAAAATTTTAACATGAAGTAGAAATTTTAAAATAAAATTGTAAAACCAGTCATTTTGACTGGTGTGGTAGTTCTAGTGTTAACTCAAATTCAAGTCTCCGTGCTCGGATCTTTCCACGCAACTGGAATATGTACCAGTTGCCAATTTGTTCAAAGATCTACGACGGAGCTCAAATCTAGCTCTCGTTCTCCACGATCGCGTTAACCGATGGTCCAGATCGGGGTGCTATCGGCGTCTCGTTAACGCGACACACGTTCTCGTGCAACCCCCGACACTCGACAGAGAGTTCACGCGGCATCCCCCGCCCGTCGTTAATGGCGTGCACACCCGGGGGATCGATTTTCGCGTGTCTTCTATTAAAACTTGCCCGTCTCTGGATCGTAATCTCTCCCTGCTTGCCCCGACGAATCGAGATGCGTACGTGGGATTCGTTCCACTTCGCCGTGGCATTCAGCATCGTTCTGCTAATTACCAAAGGGGAAACGTCCACGGAGAAAGGGCCTGCAATTACGAATCGTTTGTGGGACGAGATGCACTCTACAGCTCGTGAAACTATCCGCGTAACATTTTGAAATTCAGATTCCCTTTGCACTGTCGTTGATTTTTCATTTTGTTACCTTTTTTCTTTTTCTTTTCCTTTTTCTTTTTTTTCTTTTTTTTTTTCTTTAAGAAGGGATTTTTATTTCGACAAGTTAGAATTAAATCACGCTGGTGGCTCCTGAGGGAGATCGACTTTCAAAAGTTACTCGTTCGAAAACGTACGATGTCCCATTACCTGATAAAATGACACTGCGTGCCATCGATCGTTAATTTCCAGCGAACTATTTAAAATTCATCCAATTCTCGCCAAAAAAAAAAACAAAAAAAAAAAAAAAAGAAAAGAGCTATGTGGAAAACGTACCACTTTTCAACGACTCGAAATTTTGATTATCACGGTACAATCTCCCGTTACCAAACCCATTCATTTTTTCATTTTTTCTTTTTTTTTCAAATCTCCCCGTACGTACATTCAGTTTTGAACACGTCGCCACTAATTGAAGGCCTATTCAGCTCGACGATGAACCCCGGGACAACGCCACCACTTCCAATTTTTCGTTCCTTCCTTCTCTCTCTCTCTTTCTCTCTTCTATTTTTTACTTTTCTGACGATCGAACCGTCCGTATCGTCAGACAAACAGAAAAACCGACACACACACACACACACACGGAAGGAGGAGGGCGCAACAGGACGATTCATTCAGCGTCGATGGGCGAAAACAGGAAAAAATCGTACAAATCGACGAGCCATCGAAGGATTTTGATTGATCGTATTAGTTCGTCAAAAACGCGACATGAGTGGAAAGCGGCCGGGCAAATGTACCTAACGATGTACGCGAGATCGAGCCGATTAATCTGCGCGTCACGTGCCGCTACCGTTTTCAACCTGCAAAACACGAGGCGTCCCCTCGTGTCAGCCAGATCAAAGCGGTTCCACGCGATTTTATCAGCCGAATCGGCACTTACCTATCTTGTACCCCGAACGCGGCGAGAACAATCCCCCGTCGACCGCGTGCCCATCATTTTCATCAGTCAAACACTCTGATCCGATGGTCGATCCACGCGGTTCCACCCCATTGTCCGCTAATCACAGAACAGACAGTGCGGTCAGTGCCGATTTTTATTAATTTTTATTAACTTCTTCATTGTCTGTCGCGCGACTGACACTCGATTCTCGAGTTACTTTTTCACGCGTCCGTCGCGGGGTAAATTGCGATTAAGAAAATTTTTGCTAAATACGAGTTTATTTCATCCATGCTCCGTTTCGGACATTTTCTGCTATCATTTTGTATTATACGTATCCTGTGAATTTTCAGAATCAGCGTGAACGTTCCAGTTCTAAATTTCGAATTTCAAAAATTCGCATCATCTCGTCGTCGCATCCGTCCGCCAAGCTTTCATAATCTTCGCGAAATTCGAAAAGAAATTTTATCCATGCCCCGATTTCTGTTCGATTAATATATATTATTTGTGTTACTTTGTATTATACGTATCCGTGTGAATTTTTAGAATCAACGATAATCAGCGTAAACCTATCCCTTTCTGTACTTACGAGTTTGCACAGGCAACCAGCCCGATTCTAAAATTTCAAATTCCAAATTCGAAATTCGAGAAACTCGCATTATCTTCTCGTCGTCGTCTCTTGCGCCAAGCTTCCCATAGTTTCCAGAAGATGAAAAGGAAAAAAAAAAAGAAATCTCAACGAGTCGACTGAGACGCGTCTTTCAAATGGCTCTCGAAACGTTGAACCGAAACGTGTGAGAAAGAAAAAAGAAAAAAAAAGAAAAAGAAAGAAAGAAAGAAAGAAAGAAAGAAAGAAAAAGGGAAAAGTACTCTCGTCGCCTTCTGAAAGAAGTCTCCTCTTTTACATACACGTACAAAGCAGCCGCTCGACGTTGAAACGGTCGCCGCCAACCTTCTCTCTGTAGTTTTCCGGGCGGCGTAGTATCGGAGGCATTCTTATCCGCGATTCTCTCTTCCAGCGGATCGAACAGAAGCCAAGAGAGACAGAGAGAGAGAGAGAGAGAGAGAGAGAGAACCGATCCGTGGCCCCGGCTGGTTTCTGGACCGTGTCACTGGGTCACTTTTCCGCGCGTTACTTTTGCCACCGGAAACCCTCCCTCGCGCTCGTCAACGAGCACGTGATCCGTTTACTCGAGACGCGTCACCGGTTCCCACCGATTTCCTGGCAACCGTCCAGCTCGATTAACGCGTAAGTCAGGAATTGATACCCGAGGCTGTCCCGGGGAAACACACCTCCCGCGGGAACTATCGAACCTCTCCGGAGAAACTGTGATTTACTGCGTCGCCAACGGATTAAACGTTTAGTGTGTTTAGTGCGTTAAACCAGAGGTTAACACTAAACGTTGGGGGTTTCGCGAGAAATCTCCCCCTACTATTAGTTAATTTTTTTCTCGTAGTGTTCGTTGGCTCTTTAGTCTTTCTTCTTTTTAATTTTTTTGGTTTTCCTGAACAATCTGGCTTTGCCGGATTGAGATAGAAATATATTGTTGCCTGACTAGGTGTGAGAAAGTCGTCGATATATTTCACGTGTGTGTATGTGTGTGTGTGTGTGTGTGTGTGTGTGTGTGTGTGTGTGTGTGTGTGTAGGATGGGGCCAAAAATAAATCCGTAATTCTTTTGTTACATATGAACGATCAACATTCGAAAGAAATAATTTTTCAAACGACAATGAGAGAATCGTGTTTGAACTTGGGATTTAATTCTTTTTGTGAAAAGAAAAATGGCACAAGTTCATTTATTCGTACATCGAGAATATTTAAGGATTTCCTAGGTTTGATATTCGAACTAAGAAATATCGGGCATAATGTTTTTGGAACTACGAAAAAGTGAAATTTCATCAAGAAAATTGTTCAACAGAAAATGAAGGGTAACTTTCAGTTACAAACGAACTTATTTTAACGAATGAATATTAATCGAAGTGAATTTTTCTGAAGTGCATTTTTTTTTCAATGTATATTGCAATTTTGCTTCAAGTAACGCTTCGAACTTTGACGGTGCGTTTTGCACGCGGTGGCACTCAGTGGAACTGTTTGAATATTTATGGGAATTAGGAAACATTTCGAACTTTCACTGAAACTGTAACGAGACACGATGTAAGTAGATTATACAAAACTTCGGGCCCGATGAAAAGTCCCCTAGAGAAATACGCGAGGAAAAAGAAACAGAAAAAATTTTAATTTCCTCGTTTATTCACTAATTTTATTCAATGTCAATCAACTCGAGAGAGAGAGAGAGAGAGAGTACTTAACACGGGTCAAATAGTATCTGTAATGCATCAAACATCACCAGAACAATGTTTGATCTGATGTTTCCATTGCTCCAAGTGACTAACCTTTTGAACAGTATCTTCATTAAATACATGATACAGATGATAACAGATAACATTACATGATAATGTGGACGACAAGCGCATCGATAAGCATAAATAAACATTTTTTCCCTTTTTTCATCAGTCGCTTGCACGTTTACCAAAGTTTTAACATTTAACCCATTGACTGCCAGGCAAATTCAGAGCGTCTTGCCCTGGGAGCCAAAATTTTATTTTAAAGAAAACATGAAATTTTCCAAAATATAATAATACTAAGTTACAGATCTAGTATTGAAATGGCATTTACAGTAATTTTTATTGAAAAATAAATATATAATTAATACATATAAAAATATTTAATATGTTATGACCGAATAGTCTAAGTTATTATTTTTATAATAAAAAGTGATATTAAATATGTTTTATACGCTATATTAAATTTTTATTCATCCTTTCTAATAATTCCTAAACTCAACCGGCAATAAAAATATTCCCTGACCAATTGTAATCAATCTAAAATTGTATCGTAGACTACGAGATATCTGGCAGGTTAGGTTAAATTCACACTCTATGCATTTAACGCACTCTGTACTAAAGTAAAATTACGAGCAATTTGAAATTGGTATTTCAGAAACTGAAAAGTCGTAGTTACTTCGTCAAACACGCCAGCACGCCAAATGTAAATGAACAGATTCGATAATAATCATTCTCGTAATTTGAACGAGATTGGATTGCCAATCCAATTGCACGAAGCATTGGCATTATTGGTTTGTAATCACGCACAATCGCCAAGATCTATGGCCAAAGGGGCGAGGAAGAAATTTACGCTGCTCTCTCTCCGTGTCTCGGTGTGTTTCACGTTCGATATAAAGTAACATAAAAAAGAAAAAGACAGAAAAGCTTCACGGCAAGAAACGCGTAATACTCTTAACGCGTCGTACAATTTTATCTGTAACCCTGAACGACAGTGACGTTTCTATGTATATATACCGGCGATAGAATATTTTAATCAGCAAATGGACGAGCTTGCAAAGTGCATTTAAGATGTTTTAAAAATTCAACGGGATCGGCCGGAAGGTCGACGATGCAAGGCGAAAAAATTCAAAGAAAGTCCAAAGTGAAATTCACTCGTTGTCGCGAGTAATTGAACTCTTTAAAAGCTCGATTCCATTCGAAAGTGAAAAACCAACAGAGAGAGAAAGAGAGAGAGAGAACGATAGGCGAGCACGTGCGGACCTTGAAATGTTCACTATTCCAAGCTCATTTTCTTCCATCTGATCGCGAGAAAACAACAAAATCAACGATACGCGTTTCGATCGAAGAGCAAACATTCGACGCTCGATTATCTCGTTCGTACGTAGCCACTTGCGATATTTGTCCACTCGATTGACTCATTGGTTACAGATAATTCTCTCGATATCACAAGCAAGCTTATTCTTTCCTACTTTTTTTCTTATCTCGTGGAACGCGGCGATTATCTTCTCCTCGAGAACGGAGAACTATCGAAAACGCAGCAGGCGTCGCGTTTCCAGTTACTTCGGAAGTTAATTCGCGGTAAAAGACATTTCTCTCTGTTCTTAGAAGAGAGCTCCGCGATATAGGAATTTCGAGATAACTTTTGACGGCGGTTCGCGCGAAATTACTTACTCACCGGGAAATATACACAAACAAAGATAACAAAGTAAATAAATAAATAAGTAAATAATCGATGAACGAAGTAAATAAATAAGTAAATTTCTCTAGGTGCGTTAAAACGCGAACACGTTGGGTGTCTCGATTTTTCAGGCAAACGTGACTCGCGCCACTCTGACAAAATAAACAAAGTCAAAATTACCAGCACTTGTGCAAAAAACAAAAAAAAAAAAAAAAAAGAAAATGATTTTGATTTATATTCTTCCGCACGTTCGACAGAGGTTCGACTGCGTAATTTGGCACTGGATTTGCACTGCATCTTCTCATTGAGAAGAAAATGTTGACGATAAAATACCGACACTTTCTTCGTTCCTTCAAACAATTACCCCTTTTGCAGTTTGCCTTCAATTTAACAATTTTTAATGTATCCTGTCAGCAACTCCCAGTTATTTTTTATTATCAGCTACCAGCTACTTCGGACTAACTAACAGCATAGGCTTCCAAGAAAAAGAACTAAATATTTAAATTCAATATGTAAAATATTTCTTGTTTCTTTTCGATGTCGCCGCAGCAGCGACAACCGAGTGCAAAGGGTGCACAACGATCCTTGATCAGCGATCTGGCGATACGACGAATCAACAATGCCAGGCGATCTAAACGTTTCACGAGGGGGGCGGGGGGGAGGAGGAGGAGGAGGAAGATTCGCGGCAATTTCATCATCCGGAAATAGTTGACCGAGGGTGGCCGCCCCCTCTTCATTCATTTTCCATCGTATCGGCCATAAAAATCTCGCGACTATCGGCGCCAGGATCGCTTTAATGCCGATCGCGCGGTGCCAACGATTTACAGCCAACGGGTACAGCTTACAATTTACAGGTAGTTTTATCAGCCGGCCAGATTCAAAACACCAAACGCGATCCGGAACACGCTAACAAAGCCAGATAAGATCGACGCGTAATAACGCGGCGATCGATCAGATCGGCGCATAAGTCACGCGCAATTGGTAGGAACGGGTTGGAGCGCTTGTAATCCGACGAGGATGAACCGAAGTCACGGGGATGTAATTCACGCGGGTACGACGTGAACGGATTAAACCTAACGGTCCGGCGGCAATACCAACCAACCGGTCGGGGGAGGGGCTTTCGTATATACCCTCGTCGTCGCAGAAGTTACACCCCGCTGCAAACGATCCCACCGTTATCTGTTGTTTCTCTAGACAGTCGATATCTTCCATCCGAGTTCGACTGCTGTACTACTGGTCTCCTACAACACCATGTCACCTATAGCTGAGATTTTAAAAGTCCAACAGACTTCATTATTAAACCCCTGCATTTGAAATTTATCTGAATTCAACATCGAGGTCGCAATCATTGTTTTTTCTACATGATTTATAAAAAAAATATAACGCTGTTATCCCTGTTATCCTTTACACTATTAATTTTAAACTATTTACACTATTAATTTTAAATTAAAGATCGAAAAATTTCCTTTAATTAAAGCTTATAAAAATTAAATTTAATAATCCTCCCAATTAAAAATTAATTTAAATACGAAAATAAATTAATATAGAATTCTATAGGGTCTAATCGTCCCATAAAAAAATCATCTCAAGTTTAAATTTTGTTGGATGATCAATGCTTGCCTAAGTGCTGACTCACTGAGTTTTGTCCCCAAATTGCAATATTTTCTCCGTTTTAAATATAACCGGAACCAAAAAAATATTAAATTTATTACTTCTTAGTAATAATTTCTATCCAGTGATATCGTACCATCGTTATCTGTTGTTTCGCTCTCTAGACAGTCGATATCTTCCATCCGAGTTCGATTGCGGTACTACTAGTCTTCTACAACACCAAATGTTGATCTAACGAGTGGCAACGAGGAGGATGGAAAATTCCTCGTTGCCCTTTTCATCGTCTTCGGAGGTTCTTGGTCTGCGCAAAGTGGAGACGTTCCTTCTGAGATCCGCGCAGAGCGTGTTTTGTTTAAAGATTCTCGGGAACTTGCGGATCCTGAGAGGATGACCACATGGCCTGTGGCACAGTGCACGCTATTCAAGTTCGCGCGGACACATAACTTGCCGTGGTAACCAGACCCCAGCCAGTGTTAACGGGCCAGTGCAAGGGCCCTCGGTTTTTCTCTTCAGGAACGGCGTAAGCCCCCGGCCGTGCCATAAATCAGGTAAATCGCCGTCCCGAGTTCCCGAACAGAACCCATGGAAATATTATCCATAATCTGTATATACAACGAAACGAGACAGTAGACGTAAACGAGTGATCGATGACTGTCTAGAAGAGGACCGGTTCACGGGTTTCGGAGCCCCGTCGTAGGAAAACAAAAAATGGAACAACTCGAGGTCCCTGAGGATCGACCGGGGGGGCTCGACGAATTTTCTTACTCTTCCTAGTGAACGTATTTTCTTTAAGGCCCTTAATGCATGCATCAACTCCTAGGTTTCATGAAACGTCAGATGATGTTTCAGAATCAGCTTTTGCCTCCACTCTACCGATTCTTCAGTTCTTCGTGTGACGCCAAAGTTGAAACAAGTATTTTCAAATGTCGGATCGTCTTCCAGCTCCAATATTAGTGATAGTAATGTTAGGTTTATTACCACGGACTTTCCTTGTCCAACTAATGCTAGAAGTCTATTCCTGCATCAGTGCTTCTCAGTGATGCTTGCATCTCAGCATGTTTCAACGTCTACGGGAGCCTTTATGCTGCTGCCTCGTCTCGTTGGGCAAGATTTCACGTGCAATGTTTCTACGCGTTACTTTCATATTTTCCACGCGGAAGATAAAGTCGCGAGGATTGTTTCGAAATGATTAAACGATAATGAAGGAAGGAGAGAGAGAGAGAGAGGGGGGTTGATGGAAGACTTATTTGCGTGACATTCGCGTGGGCCAGCCACCGGCTACGCTATAAATATGGAGCCTGGCCTCTTTATTATTCCAAACAAAACGGTCCGCGTTGAAAAGGTCCCCCCCCCCCCTCGTCTTGTGCACAGGGGTGATTCGAGAAACTGGGTCCCTCATTCTTTTCTGAATGGACGGGAAATTGAAAGGGAGAATTAAATAGTTCGGTTGGTACTAATCTATCACTGGAGTCCCTCCCCAGTCTGGCGAACGTATCGCGTTCAATACTATCTACGTACGTGTAACGACAGCACGGAGAGAGAAAATCGGGAAAGAATAGAGGAGTAGAAATTACAGAACGGGAGATTACAAGCGAGAGATTTTGATTTATGAGCGAATAGAAATGTTCCGGTCTTGATCGTCGGTCGAAATTTTTAATTTTGTAACTGTATACTAAAAAAAAAAAAGAAAAAAAAATAACATTCAATCTGTAAGAGCGCAAGCTTTTTCGTTTTTACTAGTAATTATGCTTCGTGCAATGGTTACTCTATCAAGTGGTTAATCTATTTCCTTTTTCTCTTGTCGTTGAAACTTTAGTCGTACGGTAATTACGCGAATATATTATCGCATCTCAAATTATTCAAATTATTTTGACACACGCTCTATCTTCGCGATACACACGTGTTCGTCTTTTGTAAAAATAAACAATAGCAGAAAACGGAAACGAATAGTCAGCGACGAATAATCAGTTCAGACATTGATCAGAAGCGTTTGAATGACACTTTCTACACCCACCGTGCGTCTCGTCCGAAAAATACCATCAAAAAAATCAAAACGAAGCAAAAGCAATCGACGAGGAAACAGGCGCCCGAGGAACGCGAAGAATCTGAAGTGGAACGTGGCAGCGGGAATTATCAGACGGTCGTCAGCCTGATAATTTCCATTTGCAGCGTCGAGCCGGCGGTGTGATCGTCGTCCGGCTCTAAGAATTCAAACGTATTTCCCCGTACGCGTGCAATTAAAACTTCCCCTCGTGGGACGATGGGATTAGATTTGTCGCGGACGACAAACGCGAGAGGTGTCGGCGTGGCCACCAGCTTTCCAGGAGTCAGGAGGGCACACGCGAGAAGGAGACGTTGAAGGAAGAGGTTGGGGGCTCGGGAGACCGCGGCAAGATTCTTGGTCAAAGGGCCGGGAACCGAGCCAGCAGCCTGGTTCCGGCGAATTATGAAGCTGACACGGCCGACAAGCGTTCCGAAAGCAGCCCCGCTATTTGCATACCGCGACGCCAAACTATTGTCGCAGCCGCTGTTCCACAGTCTTCGAAAGTTCCTCGCAGAGAGCGAAAAGAGACGGAGAGAGAAACAGCGTTACAAGAACGACTCACTTCACGCTCTCAGCTCGAAAGATTTCGATCCCTCGCGAATATCCTCTGTTTCTTTCCGCTTTTGAAAATTTTCTTCTTTCCTTCGAGCGAAAGAGTTTTATATCGATACTCTATCTCTCTCTCTCTCTTTCTGTGCTAGTCGTTTGTACACCTGCAGAGAGCAGAGACGCCTTGAAAGACAATCGATTAACGCTAGAACTACCAAAGTGATCAAAGTGACAAATTTTATAATTTCCAATCGGAAATACGTATCCTATATACCTATTATAAAATATTATAAAATGCCTATTATAAAATATTATTATATTATATTATTAACTTTACCACGAATATCATAGCTTAGTCGCCGGTAGTTCTAGTGTTAAAGGGGAAGCTTTAGGAAATTTATAAATAGCATTATAAATAGATCTCCAACGGAGGACTGAAACGTGCTGCTCTGAACATTTTTAACAATTTATTCCGACTCGTGCTAGTCGTACCGGTCTGACTCAATAGTGAGATTTTACGTTTAACTTCAATTGCACTGAACCGCGTTCTGATAAATTCCATTTTGATGTTACTTTCGATACACGGAAAATTAGTATTCTTCGGAGACCTCTTGTACAACGACGTAAGATGCTCTTTTGATTAATTGAGATTTATTTCGTTGGTTAATTGAAACTAGCCGCTTGGCCATCCGCGAATTTGTTTCATGCAAACTGGCCAATCATAGTCGCTTGGCACTCGTTCCAGACGAGTTTCTGGAAAATTCAAAACCCTGAACCTTGACACGCACAGGTGGACAATAACGGCTCGGCGAGCGCTTTGGAAATCCTCGATCTAGTTCCCTTGGGGATACGTGAAAATAAATAATTAGTGGAAAACACCGAAAGAACGAGTTGAAATAAAAACGCAAAAACAAAGTTACAAAGCTTTTGAGGAGGGTGCTCGCAAATGAAAAGCTTAACAGTAGAACTACCGACGTTTAAGGCGAAGTTATTTCTACCAAAATTATCTTGATCTCTAATAAATAAAAATAAAATAAAATTCATTATATTATTGCTTTAGTTATACACTGTAAAAGTCGTTGCATCATTGCGGGGAAAAGATTGTAACATGAAATAGAAATTTTAAAATAAAATTGTAAAATCAGTCATTTTGACTGATGTGGTAGTTCTAGTGTTAATCAAGGGAGAGAAAAAAGGTTTTTCAGTGTTCTAACTCGGCAGTGTTTGACACTCTCGCGCTAACAATAGTAATAACCGATTCCAGCAAGTACACCGATTGTTCGCGGGAAACGTTTCACGTGTTATTTACGCGAACGCGTCGCATCGAGATCGTTATACCGCGGCGAATTTACGGCGGTATTAGGATAACTAGCGACGTATCATCCGACCCCGTGGATAAATAAGTGTCCCACCCTCGAGGTAAATTTTTCCATGGCGTCCCTCTCGTCGAAGATTTACGACGCTAATCTACGAGCGCAAGTTCACCGTCCGTAATATTCCGTTCGCGATCGTCATTCTCTCTAATAATCCAATATCACGACGACCTGGCTTTTCCCTCGCCGTTCCCCGCTCGAAAATCTTTCGTTTCGTTTTGCTTGGCCAATAGCTGGCCACGAGACACATTCTGCTCTGATTGGAGGCCAAAGTCGACCCGCGGCGCTCAAATCTGACTAACTCATCTCCGCGTGATATAAATAAAAAAGAAAAAATTGTCTTTCGAATCGACTAAGAAACCAATTCTAATTCGTGTATGGTTGTAATTCACCATTCCACGAGGCTTTGGTCTACGACAAATTAAACGGCGAGTTCAGTTCCCGAGTCTCGACGTACGTAGCTGACAGAGCAGCGGCGCGGAATCTTAGCACGCGTCTTCTTCATTGCTCCTCGAGCCAACCAGCCGCGTGATTTCACACGCTTGTGTGATGAACGCTTCTCCTTTTCAAGCCCCCGTGTGCGTTAACGAGTTCCGTGGAAAAACGTCCTTGCACGTGTAGGCGGATCGTGGACCTAGTTGGAAGCGGTGCTCGCGAGTTGAACGAACGTGACTAAAAACTCGGAACAGAGAAACTACGTTTCCTACGTTTCGCCACCCGTTCGATCAGCCGTGCTCGCTATCTCTAACCGACTTCATCTAACTCTCTTCGTGCACTCTCAAACGTGCACTCGCACACGCGCCCGTGTCCGCCTCGATACAATTGTATACAATCGATAAAATTAATCAGAAGCTCCCATCGGCAGCTCAATTTAGCTGGACACGTTGTAAAAACGTCTCGATCGCCGACGTGTCGGATCTACCATATCCTAGTTGTCTCTCGTCGATCCGTCCCGTTTCATTTTTCACCAGGCGAGCGATGGGGCAAAATACACTGGGTGTCCCGATGACTGTTAGCACAATCGAGCGATTCCGGGAGCGTAAAAAAGTAGGTCGAAAGTGTAGAATCCAATTTTTCCACGGGGGAGCTTCGCTTTCGAGCGAAGCCGCGCGAATTATATTTATCATTCACTTGTCAGAGAAATAAATCGGAAGAGTGTGGAGTTCCCCGTTTAACGGGGAGTGGGCCTTTACTTCCGTGATCCCGTGCAGAGAGAAATATAGGTCAAAAACGTAGAACCCAATATTTTTTCCTTCTCCTTTTTTTCTTTTTGCCTCGTCAATTTATGATATAATACTATTGAAAGTACATCACGATAGAAGTGAGTGACGAAATTCAATTAAATTGATAATTAAATCCTCGAATTAAAAGTCCAATAATACCAGTCGAATTTCTTTAGAATTCAATTTTTTTTTTCTTCCATTAATTTATATCATACTGAAGCTTAAAGTGTTCGATTTAAAGCAATGAAACTAATAATTAGAAATTCGATTCATTTCTAAAATTAAAAGCCCAATACCATCACTCACACTTCTTTAAAATCCAATTTTTTTTTTCGTTTTTTTTTTCGTTAATTTATGGCATACTACTAAAGTTTAGGGTATTAGATTTTGTTTCATTTACTATACATTTTGCATGACAGATGTTGGTAACGAAGAAAATAATTAAATTCTCAAAGTAATTTCTTGAAGAATCTAATTTTTTTTTCTCGTTAATTTACTACCAAATACTACTAAAATATTTTAGTATCAAGATATAGGTTAGGGCGTTTCATTTTATTCGTACTTTACACTCCGCGCGACAGAGGTTGGTGACGAAGAAAATAATTATAATTCTCAAGAATTTCTTAAAGAATCTAATTTTCTTTTTTTCTCGTTAATTTACTACTATTATAAAAATATTTTAAAGTATTTTATTTTAAAGTATCAAGATATAGGTTAGAGTGTTTAATTTTATTCGTACTTTACATTCCGCGCGACAGAGGTTGGTGACGAAATTTAATTAAATTGATAATTAAATTCTAAAATTAAAGTCGCATGTCGAATTCCTTTGGAATCCAATCTTTTTTCCCCATTGGTTAATTAATTATTGTTATTAAACACTAAATACCAAAGTATTATTATTATTATTAAGTACCAAGATATTTCAAAGTATTTTAATACTACCAAAGGACGTCCCGATTTTATTCTGCGCCACAGGGATCAGTTAAGAAATTTAATTAAATTCCAAGATTAAAACTCCAGCAAAACACCAGTCGAATTTTCATCGAATATCATCAGCCACAAATACCATAAAATTCGCAGAAAACACCCTGTACAAAGGAAGACAAGATCAAGCGACTCGTTAAGCCGATCTCATTTCTCCTCCCCTCCCCCCTTTCACGGCGCGCGTTTAATTCGGCGGACACTTTGCGGAAACCGATCACACAGTTAAAACCATCGATCTTTCGTTCCACCTTCGCGGTTGATTGATTAACGGACTATTCATAGCGGCCGTTTTATTCCTTCTGTTTCTGAATGTGAGGCGCGCGTGGCGACGCGAGAGGCACATCCATCAAAAGCGGGTTCATTCCGAGAGCGCGAGATTCTCAGCTCGATCGCGAAGCAGAAGCAGAAACAGAAAGAGAAACAGGTTGGCGGCATTCACGGAACTCCTCCTACGCGAGCGCGAACAAGCTCTTTGTAACGCTTGTAAACGAGCGTTATCTTTGGCTATTGATTCGTCCAAAGAGAGACGCGGAGAGAAGGTTACACGCGCCAGGTTTTCCCTCCACGATTCTTTCAGCCTGGATGTGTTTTAACAAAACCGTCGATGTGACTTTATTATGCGCATCGAAGAGCTCTCTTCGATCTTCCTTCGACTCGACGAATTTCCATCCGATGTTTCAATCTTCGCGGATGTATATTCATCGGCGTTCGTTGTACGAAGCATTTTGGAAATTTTGACCGAGTTTGAAACACGCAGCGTAAACGAACTGTACGTTTGACAATGGCAATGAAATATTTCAAGTGAGTATGTAATACAACTTTGTAAAAGAAGATCCACGCGTAGCGATCCACTTGATCTCATTTTGAAGCATGAAGCTTCTGCTTGGACAGTCGGTATTTTTTCTTTTTTTTTTTCAAAGATGAAACAAAGACTTTACAACGTGTAGCGAGTGGAAAAGTGATTGATACTTCTTCCTCGAGAATTGTAAAAATTCTCAAACGTGTGTAAAAAATTTCGTAACTAGCTCCACCATCAGTTTGAAGATTGAAGCTTTCTCTTTACGACCTCTCGAAACTCGTTGCACGATTTCTTTTTCATCATTTTATTGAACGCTAAATATTAGAATAAACGGTAGAAATCTTAACGTTTCATCAATGTTCAAAATTCAATGAAGTGGTGAAAAAAAAAATCATACAGCGAGTGTTCCAAGTGATTGTTATAAAGAGAGAATTTGAATCTTCGAGATCGTGAAAAAATTTTTTATAATTTTTCTACACGCTACCCGATGTGAAATCATCTTCTAAAGCAAAAGAACGATCTGACTATTTTACGTAGTAAAAGCTTGGCGCTTTAAAACGAGACCAAGTGGATCGTTGCACCATCTTCTTTCACCAAGTTAGTCGTCAGTTCGAAGTATCGATAATTTTTCACTGCCATCGATACACGCTCTTACACAGCTCTTCGCTACGTCCGAGTGAAACGCGAAATTGGAAAATCTACTTCTCTGAGGTTAATCATCCGTTCGCCCATTTCCTTTTAGCACTTAATTTCTTTCTATTTTCTGTGATTCACACATTGTTGACCAATTTTACGCAGAAGCTATCTCACGTCACCGTCTTATTATTTCGTAATTGAGCATGAAAGTGAAATAATCTAAATTAACTTCAATATACTTTATTTATAAAGAATGAATTTAAGTAAAACTTTGCGTACCTTTTATATGTATTACATTTTATACATATAATATATTTTGGTAATTTTCTTTTTAAGTGAAACAATCTAAATAAACTTCAATATATTTTATTTATACAGAATGAATTTAAATAAACTTTGCGTATCTTTTATATGTATTATATTTTATACATATAATTTATTTATATATGTATTATATTTTATTTTATTTTCATATATTTTAGTAATTTTCTTTTCAAGTGAAACAATCTAAATAAACTTCAATATACTTTTTAATTTTGTACATATTACATTTTATACATATAATACGTTTTAAGTAATTTTTTTTGGTGTGATAAACTGTATAGTAATCATTTACGATTTCGCAAAATTGCCATTTTGGAGGTCCGAGTTTCCGATGAACTACGATATATTTCAAAATCACTCGGACAATCAGATAAGGCAATCTGCATGTAATTCATTGAGAAGTTCTTCACCTTCTGTCGCGATCCGTCATGATTGAAATTTTTGTAATACTAAAATATATCGGTAAAACCTAAACATCAGTAAAAGTAAACTTTTCCTTTTTGTAATAAGATGAACAGTGTTGAACACGACGAAGACAGATTTCACAATATCCTGTATTACCCTGAGTGTCGGAAATTAAAATAGTCAATGCTAGTGAAAACACGAGTCAACTCGTGACCGGTATATGAACTGACCAATATTACTGACAGTAACATTAAAGCTGGATGATCCGACATCTCAAAACACGTTGTCATTCACACAAGAAAACCGATGAATCGCGCGGAGGCAAAACTGACTCTGATTTTACTGGTTTCAACGAAAAACATCGACGTTGATGCATGTTTCAACGTGTGAGAGGGCCTTGACAATTTCGAGGTGCCTTTCCGTCACCTCTCCTTTCGAGGCTGCAAACATCACCAAGATCGACAGCTCCGTTTCGCTCAAGGCCGTCCGAAGCTAAACTATTTAAAATGTCATCAACTTTGCAGAGGGTACACTTCGAGTTCTGTCTCGAGCGGCTTAACGAAGATCGGTGGCAGATCCAACGGACGAGATTAGGACACTAGGTAAAGAGAACCAACGAGAGGATCCGACCGAGAACAAGAAGTTCTCGTTCGTTCGAGCTCGCCTCGAACTCGAGTCCGAGTGCAGATTGTCGCGTTGTCGTCGTCGTCGGGACTCTATACAGTCTCATAGTGCAGCAACGCGTTAGAAACGGCTCCCTCGGTAGTTTCGTCCAATGGACACGGTGTATCGTTCCCTCTCCGCTTCCTCTTCGTCGCCAAGCGATCTCTACGGTCTTTCTCCTCTGGCTGTCCCCGCCGGCAGCAAAGAGGTTGAATTGCATCGTTACATCACCGGTTACTTAACCGTGGACATAGTAATCCGACCGTCAGCATCGTAATGCTTTTAAATAGACCAAGCTTGCCAGAAAGTCCCCGACAGTCTCTCTCTCTCTCTCTCTCTCTCTCTCTTTCTCTGCGGTCTTCCTTCCTTTCGCGCCGCTTTCGTCTCGTTTCTTTGTCTCTTATCGAGAGGCCTGATAGAGGAGAACTGCCTTTTCACTCGTTATATACACGAAGACGAGACCCTCTGCTGTGCTTTCTCCTTCCTTTCTCTCGATTTCGTCCCCTTGGCAGAGAGATACCACCGGAACCGGATGTCTCCGCAGCTCACCGACACACGACGACGACTGCCACCATCGAGCCTTCTCGATTTCTTGAAAACACACGAGACTCTTAGCTCTCTTCTGCCGATCTTCATCCCCTGATCCTCGATTAGTTCAGACAAACGGCTGAGCTCCGGCTGCGACAGCGAAAGAAACTTCTTTCACGTATGTATACCGCGAACTTCGAAAATCGTTTTTAAACTAGTTTGGAAAACTATACGAGCGCGTATATTGTGGTTTCTCTCGGAAAGTGAGTGAAATTTGCTGAGAATCATAAAGAATCATATTAGCCCCCTTGACACGCGAATTAACCAACTTGATCGCTGTGCGCGTACCCTAAATAAAAGCGAAATTAATTTCGATTTCTTAACGATGACATCTAGAATCATTTTTCTAACACTAAAAAAATCGAAAAATATATATATGTATATTCTTCCTTGATTTTGGATAAAAAAAAAGGCTGCTTCGAAAAAAAAAAAGGCAAGAAACAAAATTCGCGCGCGAAAGCTGTAAAATCTCACTCTGCCCAACTACTTGCTTCAAAGCATTCCACACCCAAGATGAATATTAGTTTTATTGTGTATAGTATATATATTTGTATTTTTTAGACTATGACATTATAACATTAAATTTAACATCAAATTTAACAAACGTGCATATAACTTTTTTAATCTTTTTAATATTTAGTATTTGATCTGGTTGTTTGGCAACCCTAGTGAAAATCAAGTGTCTTTTTTTTTGTGCAAATTATATCCTACTTGATTGTGGCGACGAATACTGTACAACGAATTATGTAAGTAAAAAAATATTTAAATTATTTATTTATTAGTAAAAGTACACTTTTTAAAAATTGAATACAAGCGGCTAGCTGATGCGCGGCGGTCAAGAGGTTAAACGAAATTCAATGTGACCGAAAGATGATATTTCAACATCTGTATTGCAAACTTAACGTAATTCAAGATAATTTTTGTGCTCTTGAAACACCGTACGAACAAATTAATGATTCGATAGTCCTTCGGGAAACCCACGGACCCCCCTCCCCCCAAGATATTAATAATATCGGAGTTTTGAATAATTAAAATCAACGAGAGACGAGACTTTCCTTCCGGGAAGAATTTGGAAACAAATGTTTCTACACGTTTAAAAAAAAGAGAAAAAGAAGTGACGACAGCGGAGGAGGGGGGAAATTAAACGCGCGCGCGAGTAATAAACCGCGGGTCTCGCAGAGGAAAAGGGCGGGATGTGTTCATTTCGCGTTTACCTAAGCGAGGCTAAAATTTCTCGACACCCAGGAGCCTAGTGTGCCTTGCTACCTATTCATATTTCCAACCTCGTAATGCACATTTTTCCTCGTAATGCGGAATCGCGGGTCCCCCGTGTTGAATTACGACGAAAGTTTGTACGTGCAATATGTAACGAGACATCACGCTGTTCATCCGAAACGTCGCGTCGGAGATAACCCGAGACGAAGCACGTTCAACTATACACCGTTCCGAAAAATTATCTATTTTTTCTTTCTTCTTCTTCTTTTTTTTTTTTTTTTGTTCGCAATGCCGCGGTGCTTCTCTTACTTTACTGCCTCCGGGGAAATTACAAAGATATTATTAGGAACTTACGATCCATTTTATAAACTGATCCTTTTCGCTAATAATTTATCGAGCAATCGTAATGGTACAACTCTCGATCGAATGAAATTTATAATTTTAATTGTTTAATTTTTTTCTTGAACAACGTATTTTCTTTGTTATTAGTAGCAGAATCTTATCTATCGACCAGGAGGAAATTACGAAGAAATTATACTGATTTCTAACAGTAATTGGAATCACTGCAACAATGGTTGCAATTCGATTTTACGATCCTTCTGCACAATAATCCAGCGAACGGGCAAAAGATTTGCACTGCGAATTTCCTATCTCGAGGAAATGAAATTTATAATTAGAAAAAAAAAAAAAAAGAAAAAAAGAGTCTTGTCGTTCGAATTTCAATTTGTAATTCTTCCTTTTCTTTCGCGGCTGTAAAACGTGGACAGCAACAGTTACACGCTCTAACCGCGAAATGAAACCGCAAATGATAAATATCGCGAACATTCGAATGTTCATTAGTCCGGAGTGCGTTTGGACGAATGGCAGAAATTAATAACAGAGCATGAGAGCGAGGCCAGGATTGTTTCTTCCCCTGGCTTCAAGTTCAACAACGCAGAAAGCAGCCACCACTGACACGGTGCCAAATGCCGGGCATTTTACTTCATTGCTTCCTCGCTTTGAGAGCGTGATGTATTCGTGGCCAACGAGGGAGTGAACTTAATTGCGAGTGTCATCCTGCGGGTACACAATGCTGTAACACCGCAACGTGTACACGTGACTCGGGGATATTGTGCCGGTGGTTGCCAGCGAAGCAGCCTGATCGAGGATCCAGCAAACCCAGAAACATTAATATCTATCTCTCGTCTAGGTGCCTCAGGTGCAGCCTGTTCGCTATGCTCGGATGCTGAATTTTCGATGGATCCTCTTTTCTTTCTTTTTTTCCACTATGAATTTCCAGCCAACATTCTGGATGGATTTCTCTTCCGTCCCCGTATCATATTCGGCATCATATTTGGACTGGTTTTTAAATATTTATGCGACGTTCAAAGCATCAGAAACAAGAGATGCTGGCTTGATTTTTGAACTCTGCCAAAACCTTTGATAACAATCACCATCCCTCGAAAGTTAATTCAATTATCAGAACTCTCGAAGTTAACGAAGATGGATTTTACGAAGATGAAACTAAGAAAAAGCTAAAAAATTGCAAATTATATTAACAGTTAGTAGTTTAACACTATTCCTACCGCGACCGGTCAAATGACCGATCTCTAGCACAACTTATATTTTTTAACATAGAATGAAGATAAAAGCCAATTTGACAGTATAAAAATATAGTTTCTTTTATTCAGAAGTGTGTAACGTACATTTTATTCGTTTCCACCGCATTTTTTATTTATTTCACAGTCATATTAGGTAAGACGGTGTAAGAAAATCCGAGGTTCTGGACCGCTTCGGATACCAATCATGCAAATAAGCACCGCGAAGCCGATAGGCCAGCGACGAACTGTGAACACTTGGGAAAATCGGCTAAAAATCATGCCACAACTGCATTGCCTTTCGTTTGTAACGACTTTATATAGTTTTGAAATTGAGTCCTTGAGAGAATACTATTACAAGAAGATATTATAAATCGTTTTACCGGTCAAATGACCGGTCGTGGTAGGTAAGACAGGCTACAAATTTTTTTCTCAACAAATAAACGATAAAAAAAAGAAGTGAACATTGAAAAATGTATTATACGTATATTTGAGGAAAAGTCGTGAAGTTTAAAGTCGATTCAATTACGTTGTATATAGGAAATATCTAATCGAAATTTTAAAAACGGTCATTTGGCCGGTCGTGGTAGGAACAGTGTTAAATAGCTACCAAAGAAATGACATGACAAAGAGTTCAATCTTCTGACACGGAGAATCAAACGAGAGGGAGGGGGAAATGTTCGAATGTTATCCCAGATCGTCGCTGTAGATCTATACACCTGCGAGACTAGAATCGCGTAAGGCAAACAGCCATCAAAGGCAATCCGAAACGCACATCGCTTTAACTCGATATCGTTTTAACTTCGTCCAAGACTTTATCATCGTAGCGACTATAAGGGATCGCGACTAACTTGTTAACGCGTTGTCAAAGGCACAGGAAGTTAAGGCTCTGTGAAAAAGCAACTGCGCCAGTCAACGAGCTGGCTTCGTCGAACTTGCGCGCATAGAGGAGCCGGTACTCCGTGAAACCTCGTCAAACAAACTCTTCTAATTCAATAACAAAGTTCGAACACGCGAGATCACCTTCTCTTTATTGCAGTCAAAATTCGGTAGTCAAGATTCTAAGTCGGGGGGAGACGTTTATCATTTTCATGCAATATTCTCCCAAATGTTAGATCATGCTCTTTGCGATAGTACATAAAGTCGTCACCAGTGAAAGTTGAGTCACAGAGTCTTCCAAGTATCTGTTGCTCAGTAGAATTCCAACTGACGCACACGGTTCGTGATTATTTTTTTTTATTGCAATAGTTTATCTGCGATATTCCGACAAGGTTCACGGTTAACTGATTCGAGATTCGTCTTAGCGAGCGAGTTGGAATTTTTCTCGGCTGATCGAAGAGAGAATATGATAGACATTAAAGTGAAAGAGCTTTATGGTAACGATAATTTGCACCAGCTTTCGTTTATGCATTTCACGAGGAATCATTCGAATCTCTAAAAATTCATCGTCTCGTATTTGCAGAATTTCTAACGAAAATCATAAAATCGGTCGCTTATGACCACTTTGGTACTCTTCGCGTCAAGAATCAGGATAGAAAGTCATTTTATTTGTCGAAGATTATAGAAAATATATTTCATATAATTTTTCACTTTACGAGTATTCGGCGAAATTTCGTCGTAACTTTTGTAAAAGTTCGCAGTCCATCGTGGGGTAATAACTTTGCACCAAGTTTCCTCAGTTCTTCAGCGACTATTTCAGAAATCGAAACATCGACGTCGAAGATCAACGATTCCAGCACGGTGTGTCTAAATTTAACGCAACCTTATCGCGAGAAGACGAACAACGAATCGCTAATTGAATTCCTACGCGTCTGTCGCGCGAAAAAGGAAAAAAGGGTGCATGGGAAAGTGCAGGAAAAAGCAGCTCTCTCTCTCTCTCTCTCTCTCTCGAAGCTACGTTGATACGTCGTCTCTTACGTTGTTTGTGGGAGACGAGCCAATTGGAAAATCGAAGCTAAGACGATTACATCGGTGGCCCGCCTTCCCCTCCCCCATTATGTACGCCCGAGCAGTCGGGCCGATTTGCCTAGAGCGTGTGGGGCCTCTGCCGGCTCTACGTAATGGATTTTGGCCGTTTTCCAATGAAATCGTTTATCGATCCGTGGGCTCGATTGGTAATTTCACCGCGTCGTGTGTATCGACTGGCGGTTAAAGAGCGACGATTACCCCGATTCGAATATCCTGACCCGCTTTCCAAGGCAAACAACCCGGCTTTTTCCGCGTCGCGACTTCATTAAAACCTCCCGGGGGGATGGGGGGGGGCGGCAACGTTCTCGCAGATCGGATAAATTGTCATTAACAGAATTAACGAATTAACTCTGACCAGATCGTTCGATTACACTGTGTGTGTGTGTGTGTGTGTGTGTGTGTATGGCGACGCAGAAAACTCCCGTTATCACAGAGATAACGCAACTGAAAATCACCGCGAGAGAGGTCAAGGAGAGCGAGAATCTACGCGCGCGAGAGGAAATATTTTCCTACTCCGTGTTTCCCACTGATTGGATTTACCGTCGAACTCGCGTTATCATTCCGCTACGATATTTTACGCTACGTCGGATTGTGAAGCTTCGGATTGCGATTCGACGAATTAATCCCGCCGCGATCCTTGGGATTTTTCATCGATCCGATTTGCTCCCGCGGTTTGTTTAAAACCAACCAAAGGGGAGGGGCGAGAGTTAATCTCATAATTTTCAGAGCGATTAAAAGAAGTGAATTCTCCCAATAAATCCGAAATAAATGAAGTAAACGGAAATACGTACAGAAAAAAAGAGAGAAAACCCCGGTATTTATCCAGATGATTTGATTTTAATTTTCCAAGTTGTACGATGTTTGAGGATTGTTCACGGAATCACTTTCAAATTTAATTCCACCGTCGGAACTTCACCATCGCAATTATATTGGGAAAGTTTCAGACCACGCGAGTGTCCAAATACCTGCACAAGCTGCATATACAGCGCGGAGAGTGTGTGTTCCAAAAATGCCTTGAATCCAGGATGCGAGGATTAAGACGCTTTGAACTCGCTCCCCTTAAAAATCTCAACCGCGACGAAATTGAGAAACGGAAACGGAAAGCAAAATTTCAAAGATAACAGCGATACGATAATAGTGATACAAGTTGCACGATGTTATTAAGAATTAGTCGTGTATGAGTCGTCCTAAGATACTTCGACCAGAAACCAAAGTACAAGTAGGAAAGGATATGCAAACGCAGCAGAAAGGATCCACAGGCCGAAACAGTTTAGCATCGCAGCAAGCATAAGCCAGTAATATCTTGTAATATTTTTACATTCATAAGTTCGGTAGTGGAAGTCTTGTTTTGCTCAAATAAATAGTTCTGCGAAACAGAGGTGGCTAACTGGCGGCACGCGGGCCCTTGCCCCTACTTTCTTGATCGCTACCCCCTCCACTGCGTCGATCTCTCCACTTGCTTGGTGGGGAAATCAGCAAACGAGAGTGGGATTCATACACGGCGAGGAAATTTCAATGTATCGGAGAGATCGACGCAGTGAAGGGGGTAGCGATCAGGAAAGTAGGAGTAAAGGCCACCAGTTAGCCACTGCTGGAAAGTATAATTTTTAATTTTTTACCCTTATAACGTAACAACGTTTCGAAGAGAGAGAGAAAGAGAGAGAGAGAGAGAGAGAGAGACGGAGCAAGAATCAAACCGAGCCCAGAAATAGATCCATTGAAAAAAAAATCGTTCCTCGTCGCGACGTAACCGAGGAGCGGCGGCCGATAAATTACGCCGAGAAGCGAGAATATGTTTAATAACCTTCGACGTTTCGACCTGTTTCCCCCATTTTCCTTTTTTCCCTCGCTTTTTCATCGTTTTTTTATTACACTTGACCCGAACGATCGGGAGGCGCTGAACAATGGAAAGGGTTCGGGAAAACGGACGCGGATCTGTTTCGCGGCGCGTAATGAATCGGCCCTATTGTAACATTTAATTACGTTTTCGGTAATCGACAGCGCGGGATCGATTGTCCCTGCGACCGAATGCAATTTGCAAACCTAATCGCCTGTTGCGGTCCGCGAGTAAGGCATAATACCGGTTTGTCAACCGCATTACCGTATTTGATAAAGTTCGTATTAACGTGTTCATTAATGCTGTGTCCCCGTTAGCTGTGTACAACGATCGTTGTTCCTAAAACGACCACCTAATAGTCGGTCGATGATATCTCGGTAATAACTTGCGTTATCGGTTGATTAGGGACCGGAGTTTCGTACGTCGCGAGTAGGAAAAATGTTACTTGTTGTTGATAAAATTAATCTTCGGAGAATTTGTCGAATTGGGTTGTCCAGTGAATAGACGGCTGTATACTAATCTCTCATTAGATGCGCGTATTCGTGATTATCGTATATATACAGGGTGGGCAAAAAGTTCCATCCTATTTTTGGTTTAATAAAATATCGAAATATAAGAAGAAATTAATTTTACTCGTTTTAAATTAATTATATAATATAATATAAAATTTATTTAATATGTAACAAAAAAAAAAATTACGGATTTATATTTCAGTGGAAAGTGATTTTTGGCCGACCCGATATTTGCCCTAGATTGATAGACCAATATAATCGTGACAGCCGAATCTCGTTACATAAAACGTACAATATGGATGTAAAATTCAGCGTTAAGCGTCTAAATATTTTCTTCGTGCGTACAGCATGATGTATTTTTACACGATGTATAACAATCTCTCACAGTCGCCGAGAGGGAAGATATATTACAAACGTGAAATTTCCCGAGAAATTCCCGAACGCGACTCGAGAAGCTTATTAGCAACTATATCCTCTCTTTTCGTTTTCAACGAAAGTTCTGGTATCAGAAAGCAGCGGAAAACGTGCGGAAAATTCCGGCCACTTCCGGCTGGCTCCCGACAGAAAATTCTCAGGTTCAACATTTGAAACGAGAGAGCGTTTTTCTAAAAATACGCGAAGAACGCGCAATTTTTGGTGGCTCGCCGCTTCGTCTCGAGCGGAGAAATCTACGATTATTTAATTCAAGAGGAACAACGTCAACGCTATACGTGTGTGTCGGGGCATTATAAATAAACCGCACGGATCCTCCAACTTATATTTGCGTATCGTTGATTACGTTTACGCGTTTCGCCTTTGCTTCTTCTGCCAGCCGTGAAAAGCTCTCCGCTCTATTTTTCCAAGCGATTTCTTCCACGCGAGAGATGAGATCACGGAGACGAGCCGCGGAATAAATTTGTCATCTTATTAGTATAATCACTTGAGCCGATGAAAGTCGGAAGACGTGTGAAGATCCTCTTTTGTTAATATTCCGCCAGTGAGGCAGTCACTCGCGTCGTGTGAAATGAAATTGCGCGGTGAAGAAATTGCTCCTCCTCTGCTTGTGATTGCGTATCTTATTGTTGTAAGAGCGACTGTTCGTTTTTTTTTTTTTTTTCGAGGAGGACGATCATAAGTATAATTTGATACGAAGGGAACAGGTTTTTCGTTCGAAGACAGAAGATGGTCTCTGTCTTTTAAATTGTCCTTCCTTTCGTCCATCGACTGACATACAAAAATCGAAGAACGACAATTCTGACATTTCTACTCTACTACTAATTTTAATAATTATTCTCTTGCAATCTCTAGTTCTAGATTAATCTCTTGCCACCTTGAGCCACAAATAAATCATTCGGGTTTAAAGGAGAAACAGCGATTCTACTTCTTTTCAACTTTGACTCGAGATTCAAGTCTCGTTTCTCTCAAATTTCGACGAGTTGTTAACGAGTTAACAAATGATGAACAACGTTTCTGAAGATAAAGTTGATTGCAATTAAAAGCGAGTGACGCTTATCCGTGAATGCTGGCGAAGGAAAGTTGCGAGGCAAAATAATTCGATAATCACGAGGGTCATTGAATTATTTTCTTTTCGTTTCTGGCCGAAATTCTACGTTCGTTCGTACAATTCTCTGCTCGCCTTGCTTGAAACATTTAAAGGAAAAAAAAAACAACAACAACAAAATGAAAAACAAATTAACACCATTTACCGTGTTGTTGGTAAAAATTTCGCAGGCAGAAGGCCTGGCGAACGAGCGGCCAGGTTAGTTAGTCAGCGAATTCTTCAATTCTTCTTCGACCCTCGGCGAGGGCCAACGACCCAGAGAGAGCAACGAATACAAGCTGAGAAGCAACGCATTACGCCTCGTAGCGATGGAGTTAACCCAGGGCAGGTAGCCAGTGCACGCCAGGTATGCGTGTTAACCCTCTCGTGTTCCTGTTGCAGCTTCCTTCTTCGTTCACTCTCTTTCTCTCTCTCTCTCTCTCTCTCTCTTGGCTTCTTTTTCTCCCTTTCACCCTTTTTCTTTTCTTTTCTTTTCTTTTCTGATTCCCTGGCCTCCTTTACCGTGGAGGCCTCGTTTCATCCGTGTTGCAGGAGGACTCGATGCCACTCGGCCAGCAAACTCGTTCGATTCCCGATCCCTGCCTCGAGCCTATCGACGCGTTTTCAAAAGGGTCAAATCGAACTGACGGGACACAAACACACACACAGAGCCTCGATATTTCATCGGCCGCCTTTCGAAATTAAGTGTCTTTTCGTAGCTCACACGTGAGCGAGCCTTTTGTGCCCGCTCGGAGGAAAAAGCGGAGGGCGATCGTCGCGAGATTACACGCTCCGTGTAAACGCTGCTGCTAGCCAGCTTCGAGCGACCAGAACGAAGCTTCGAATCTCTCGGAAAGGCTACCAGGGACCTTTCTTTTCATGGTCCGTGAGACCTCGATTCTGCGATCTTCGACTCGATGGATACGCTAGTTTTGAAAGAGGTGGAAATCTTATTTTATCGCGCTGGATATCTCCAAATATTTCGGGAACATCTCTTTCTGCAATATACGTTTCTCGGAAAATGAAATTTTCTGAACAGCACTGTTTTCGTGCGTTTCGAAGAAGTCAGGAGTCACGGTGTGACCGGCGATTTTTGCTTCTTGTCGAATAAAAAAAAAAAAAAAAGAAAAAATCTTACTTTATCGCGAATATTTCAAATTGTAATATTTAGAATTAATTAAAATTAATTAAAAAGATTCCTTCCTAAAAGATTTTCTAGAGGCAGGATGGACTGAAATTTATGCGAGGTACTTCCTATGTGTTTCGAAGAACTTGAAAGTCACAGTGATGAACTGTTCGAAAAATCGACTCTCATTTCGTCGCGAATATTTTAACGTTATAACGTTTAAAATTAATGAAGAATATTTCAATTTTCTTTCGGAACGTTTCCTAGAGACATATTTAATTATTATCACGAGATTAATAGATGCATTGAAATTTATGCAAAACACTGCGATACGTTTCATAGTGACTAAGCCTTGTCTTTCGCAAAAATCAAATCTCACTTCGTCGTTGGCTCAGGGATATTTAAAATTCATGAGGAACGTTTCAATTTCTTTCCGAACGTTTCCTAGGGACATATTTAACTATTATCACGAGATTAATAGATGCATTGAAATTTATGCAAAATACTCTGATACGTTTCGAAGAAGTTACGAGTCATGGTGACTGAGCCTTGCCTATCGCAAAAATCTAATCATATTTCGTCGCAGCCTCAGGAATATTTCAATCTAAAATTAATCAAAAATATTTCAATTTCTCTCTGAACGCGTTTCCTAGACATGTATATTTAATTATCGACAGATGAGCTGAAATTTATGCAAAATACTGCAAAATGCGTTTCGAAAAAGTTGGAAGTCTTGTCTTTGGCAAGAAACGAATTTCATTTCGTCGCGGGACCACGAATATTTAAAATAAATGTCTCCGAAGAACATTGCAACATAATAAAATCATAAATATCGAAAATCACAATTGTCATAAAGTTATAATGCACAATATAAAATTATTACAAATATCACAAAGTTCTAACGTTTCAAAAATTAATCAAGAATATTTCGATTTTTCTCTGAACGCGTGTCCTAGAGACACATGTTTAATTATTACAACGAGATTGATATATGCAAATTGAAATTTATGCAAAGCGCCGCGTTTGTAAAGCATGTGTTTGCTAGACGGAAGATTAATAGCCAGAGCGAAGCGATATAAAAATCATTTTACGTAACCATATTTTTTCGGCTAATGAGAACAAAAAAAAAAAAAAAAAAATCGAGCGGCGATATACGGTTGAAGATTTCAATTCACAAACAAAGAAAGAAGAGCGGCAAATCTAATCGCCGCTGCGTATCATTACGCCTTATTGGTCGCGATTAACACGTTGTATGACTGCCTAATTAGCGCCGTCGGTTTTATTCCTGTTTTGCATACACTCTCGCGATCCCCCATCATCGCGATTATTCATTCTCACGTGCGCGACAACCGGTCGGAGAATTCAACTTTCTCCGACACAACGCAACGAACGATATGTAATGTAACATGCTCGCGACTGAACCGCGACTTTGTTCCAACAAATTCGCGTTCGCGAATTGATCGACGAAGCGAGCGAGTTCATTTTCATTGGCATCGATCGAAAGTTACATATTCACGCTTTCGTGTTAACGCGAAATTTGTGAACCGAGCTGTAGTGAATATTTCTAACAACCATGGGAAAATATATCATGGTTATGGGAAATATCACCATTTGTACGACAGAACCGATGAAGATACTAAACACGCGACTACACGACTCGCCGGCGTTAACCTTATTTTTAAGGTTAAGCATCAGAGTTTCGAAAGATTCCGCTGCTAAACTTTCCCCCTATTTTCACGAAACTTTTCTAGTAGCTACTTTACTATGTTATTTTCTCTCTCTCCTTTTTTCTTTTTTCGTTAGACACATACATTTCACGTAGAGAGAGAGAGAGAGAGAAGGAAAGGTGTTGGAAAAATACGCTCAATGACAGAAACGTCAAGGGCTCAAAGCGTAGGTCCATTAGACAAAATGCGGCAGCTGTAGAAACGGAATGGCTACTCTCGTGCATCTTCTTTGATGCCCCCCGGTTCACTCTCTCTCTCTCTCCCCCTCTCTTTCTCTTTTGCCGGGTACACGTTAGTTAACGCGATTACATCGAGGCCGAGGTAATATACCGCCTCGGGGATCCGTGTCAGAGATGCAAACGTACGATTCTTATTAAGCTGATTACGCTCATTAACTAATGCACGCTTTGTAACACGTCGTTGATCAAAGTTGCGCGCGAAAGCGAGAGAGAGAGAGAGAGAGAGAGAGGAAGAGGGGGGGGAGAGGGAATGTGCACGAGTTCTGTGCACAGGGAATATTGGGAAGAAAGATAAATCAGGGAAACGGTGTTGGAAGCACCGTCAAGATCGAGCTCGCGATTGGAACCACGCTGGAAACTTTCCTGTTTCCTCGTAACACCTTATGGCGAAGTATAATTGATGGCACAGGATATGACTCCAAAAGTTTTACACGAGGAATATGCAGGTGTGCGATCGTTTCAAAGTTCCGCGAGAAGAATTAGCGCCGGTGATTTATGTAGTATCGCTGCATGTGTACATATACGTATATATTTTTATATCGGAGTATAGTCGAAACGACGACGAAATAGCCGGAGATAAAGATATATATATATATATATATATATATATATATATATATATATATATACACACACACAGAGTCGAAGATTTTTATTATAGTGATTGAAGAAACAAAAAGAAGAAGATAAAGAGCAAGAATCATGAGTTTCTGGCGATATTTATAGAAAAAACTGAGAAAATGAAAAAAAAAGAAGAGAAAGAAGAGGAATCAGTGAACAATTTTTATTAAATAATAAAAAGGATTAGAGTCGAAGGTTTGACAGAATTTTCATTACGGTGATTGAAGAAATAAAAAGAAGATAAGGAGCAAGAATCAAGAGTTTCTGGCGATATTTACAGAAATTGAAGAAACAGAAAATGAAAAAAAAGAAGAGAAAGGAGAGGAATCGGTGAACAATTTTTATTAAATAACAAAAAGGATTAGAGTCGAAGGTTTGACAAGATTTTCATTACGGCGATTGAAGAAATAAAAAGAAGAAGACCAAAGAGGAAAAATCAGGGAAGTTTTGGTAATGTTTACGGAAATTGAAGAAATTGTCAAAAATAAATAAAGAGAAAGAAGAAGAATCAGTGAACAACTTTTTATTAACATAACACAGAATTTTGGAAGCTACGTTCTTAGTTTCTCCGAGTTTCTGAATACGTTTAATACAATACACGTTAATAAGTGAAAGTTCCAACAAAAGGTATTATCAAGAACTTTGAAAGTCTTTCCTCGTAAAATCACATCGTCACGCGACGAACGAACAAACCCTCTGAAAAGAATTTAAATCCACTGATTCTCGGTGATGTTAATTAGAAAATGAAGCGCGAACGAAGTTCGACTGACGAGCCGGTATTAGAAATCGACGAAGACGCTGGTCGCAGACTGAAGAAACTGGCATCGTTTAAGCAAGACAGAGGCAGCGGACTCGATTACTCCTGACGAAATTTCATCGCGCTCGAGGTGAGGTCAAAAGTGGCCGGGGCGAATTCCGAACGGGCAAGCGCCGAACGACGCTGAAAATTTGCATGTAGCGGATAAAACGTCGCGAAGAAGAAGGTCCGTCTAAAGAAAACCATTTCAAACTTTTCGCATCACGCCTTCCCCCCGGAAAAACTTTCGGGTTCGAAGATGACCGTGAAAGGAAGAACCACGTTCTCCCGGTGGAGAAGAAGAAGAAGAAGAAGAAGAAGAAAAAAAGATGAGAAAAACCGAGATGAAGAAACCGAAACGAGAGTGCTCGCGAGAAGGAAGTTCGAAAACCGTGTTACGACAGCCTGAAAGCGGCTCTAGTTATCGGTTGTGGATTCGCCCAAGGTAACGAAAGACTTGAAGAGGAAAGTGCACCGGTTTGTTTCTTACAATTAGTAATCTCACAAGCGCAAGCTTCGAAGAAGATTCGCTGTTAATGGAGAAAAATAACGGATACTCTACTATATATGACAATCTCTGAAACGCCCGAGGGACGCCATTCAGTTAGCTCTGAAAAGGATCTAAAAGGATCTTCGATCACAAGCCAAATTGACCTAATAACAATAGAACTTTGACGACAGATTAATTTTGATTAACTTGATATACTGCGATATCGAAATTATTCTAATAGTGTAGTTATATTTTTAGTTGCTTTTACTTGTGGTCAAAAAGAGTGGTCATTCGTGTTGTATAAAACAATTAATTGTGTCGTTTGAGTTTATTCGAATTATTGTTGTCTGTGCTGTCTATCTTGTGTTTATTATTTGTCGTTTTTTGTTTCCGTTCTCTTTGTTATTTAATGTAATAAACATTTAAATTACATCACTACAATACGATGACATCATGCTTCCTAAGCTAAAATCGACAATGACGTGACGTTCGCGAGGTTAATACGTATATAAGAGTACAAAAAAATATCTTTCCAGATGCTTATATTCTATATTCCAAGTCATACCGACTTCAATGAAAAAATAAATAACACTTTTCAAATTCGATCGTGTCGAATTTCACTTACATAATTCGTAAGGGATTAAGGTTGGGAGAAAGTGCTGAAAAAAATCTTGAAACATTCAACAACGTTTCCGAAATTTTACAAACGTTTGCGAGCCAATGGTGCAAGCGCGAGGAGTGCAAGAGCGAAGAGGGACAATGTTCTCTAAAAGTTTTGCACATGCTTTTCAACGTCTCGGCAGCTAATTCAAAACCATGAATTGTCAACGAGTTTTTCAAGTAATACGTTTCTAAGACGCGGAATACGAAGCTGTTAATGTAACAGGCGTCGCCCAGACGCTCTAAACTGTTAAAGGGTCAAACAGCAATTAATCGAGCCGAAACATTGGTTTCGTTTTAAGCGACGAAAAAAATACACCCGTTCTGACTCTCGAATTAATTATTCAAGGTAAGAACTTGAAAAAACCTGTGAGATCCGAACTTGGAAAAAGGAAAGATATTAACCACCTAAAAGAGAAAACACGCGCACATCTCGTCGATAGAAAGGTAAAAATTTCCCAAAATACGCTTCCACGCAGCAAGGTCGACGAGTTGAGTTGGAAACTTTGCAACGCGGAGCGAGATCGGCCGACAAAGGCGCGGTGGCGAACAACGTCGCTTCCGGAACTCGAAAGGGCAAACTCAAAGCACGACTCGGCTTCGCGTCGATAGGCGCACACGCGAGTCGTCGAATCCCGGTCCCAGTGAGGTGAACGAGGGGGATGATAATTTGCCGCGAACTGGCGAACCTTTTCGAGCGCATCGCATCGATTACGAAATTCGCCAAGTTGCCTCGTCGGAGAGGCGGAACTTTCGCCCAATCAACTGGGAGACACTGACAGCGATCCTGCGACGTGGTTATTAACCCCATTGCGCACCTTCGAGTGCTTCCTCTCCGGGCTGTATTTACCCAGCGATCGAACACGCGAAACGGTGAACACGTGGAGCGAAAGTGTGTACCGAGGACTCGAAGACCGACTTCAAATACCGAAGAGGAGAGAAATTTCACGTTTCTCGTGAAAAATCTCACTCGTATCTTTCCAACGACAAACGATATTCCCTGTTCGAGGATTGGACACGGTTCTTTGGCCAAAAAAAAAAAAAAAGGAAAGAAAATTCTTCGTGCATGATTTAGAATTTGGAAATTCTCGACACGTTCCGCGATCGTTCGATATAAGTGACTCGATCGTACAAAACGTTTGGCTCCGGAGAAGGCACGCTGTAATTAAACACAATTGAAGCAAGACTGACTGACGACAATGAGTCTGCGCGAAGAGCGAAGACTAGAACGACGTGAATGCAGGGCAAAAAGCAAAAACTTATCTGATTTTGCAATCTGCGATTTTGGTTACACGAGCGATCATTTGCCACGATGACTGTGTTTTACGTTGCACGATTGCGAAGAGAGAAAATAAATAGATATTTTTGTTATTTTATCGCGATGATCATCCATTGCAACCTTAATTACAATTATAATTAATTGTATATCAAATGAGAGACTCGGTACGAGATCACTCCCTAAAATAAATCCATCAAGAGTAATTTTCTTTTATCATCCTTTCATTAACTTGCGAACGCTCTGGCGCTTTCGACAATTTTAATAAAAAGATCATGTTTGAACCTAATGGTTCGACGTTTTGTTAAAAAAAAATATAAGCGGGAAGAAACTTTCAATCCTGGAATGGAATATATGGAACAGACACTTTTCATAGAAATTACAAACTAATGGAACACGTGGAAACGTCACGATTCCACGCTCATTATTTAATTTTATATCTGCAGCTTCCGCTGATTTCGCGTGTTTGCATTTCATATTTTCCCGCCATTCGATTTCTTTTTTTTTTTTTTCATTCGCGATGAAATCCCGTTCGTTCGGCTGACGAGAGTTGCTCGCGAAGGATTAAGGTCGAAAGGTCGGAATGCGCCCCGGCTATATCGATCGCATAACTACTATCCACCAAGATCCACCAAGCCATCAAGAGTTAGAGGAACTCGTTACGCGGATCGCGAGCGTTCGCCTGTCGCCTTTCATTGAGAACGAACGCGACCGGAGGCGAGGTTATCGGGATCGAACGTAATTCACGGTGACGCTGGCACGAATATCGCATTAAGAACCGCCGTCTAGGCCTCGCTTACTGGTCACTAGGCCAGGCGAAATAAATGCTTCTTGCTTTTCGCTTTCTCTCGGGCTCTTGCCCAGACTCTCGTTAGGCTGCGTTACGCTGATTCAAACTAAACGTGTTAAACTGACACTTTGTATATATATGTCTAATGACCGATCGCAAAACAGAAATTCGTAAGAACAGAATTTCGTAACAGAATTCGTAAACAGAAAAACGTAAAAAAGTGGATTTGTATAATTGCAAGTTTTTGATAATAAATAAAACGAACAATATAATATATAAAAATATTCAAATTAACTCGACTATTTTCAAAATTCAATATATTGTCACGATCAGTTTCTCTTAATTTTTTAAAAATAATATGTAGAAAAAGTAGTAGATAAAAGAAAGTTGAAAAAAAAACGATTGTATAAAAAAAAGTCGATTTGTATAATTGCAAGTTTTTGATAATAAATAAAACGAATAATATAATATATAAAAATATTGAAATTAACTCGACTATTTTCAAAATCCAGTCAATAATATTGTCACGATCAGTTTCTCTTAATTTTTTAAAAGCACACTTTTGATATCTTCCCCCGTGTTTCAAGTCGTCATGTTTACATGACAATCTACTGCTCAAAGTTTTTCCAAACCTCAGAAAGTTTGTACAAAAATATTTGTTAAACTGACACTTTATATATATGTACCTGCTCCCTACCAGTCTAATGACCGATCACAAAACAGAAATTCTCTTTTTACGAGAGAAATTATTTTTACAGGTAATTGTCAAGCTAATGTAGGAAACAATGGACAAAGTAACGTGTAAAGAAAGTAGTAGATAAAAGAAAGTTCACGTTGAAGGAAAAACGTAAAAAGGTCGAATTGTATAATTGCAAGTTCTTTGTGAGAGAAAAAAGGTTACATATTTTCATCTTTTTAACTAGAGTCTTAGATCAGAGGTGGCCCATAGAACAAGTTTTTGATAATAAGTAAAACGAATAATATAATATATTGAAATTAACTCGACTATTTTCAAAATTCAGTCAATAATATTGTCACGATCAGTTTCTCTTAATTTTTTAAAAGCACAATTTTGATATCTTTCCCCCGTGTTTCAAGTCGTCAAGTTTACTTGACAATCTACTGCCCAAAGCTTTTCCAAACTTCAGAAAATTTTGCAGAAAAATATATATGCCTATTTAGAAGTGCCTACAGATGCGAACAAGCTTCCTCCGCCGTGAAATTAATAAACACCGATCGAGAATGATCGAATTCGATGATTCTCGCTACGATGTAACCTCGTACATAATTAATTTGATCCAGAGCAAACATCAAAAACTAAGTTATTTTGTATCTCCTTCTTACATGTTTATTATTTATAAACGTTGTTAAAACAATTTATCGAGGCTCACTTCGAGAAAAAATTAGCACGTACAGTATAAAAGTTCAGCCTCAGTAGATTCAGACGAAGTAGCAACGAATGCAGAATTTCAAATTAGATTTTTAAATCAGGATCATTTAACTAGGCGTTCGGTGTGGATTCGACGATCGCCTCATCTAATCGTTCGTAAAAGAGAGATCCAAAACTGTGCGGTTCGTTCGTTCGTTACTTCTCGAAGTATGTTTGAATTGTCGCGTACTCATTTGTCGTGTCGTGCACGCCAATTGCAATTTTAGTTAGTTTACGAGAGAAAAAACTATCAAAGTATCCGCCGGCGAGCCTTTCCGCTTGCAATTCCCGATAGAAAATTGGCTCGCGACGAAGTCCGCCCCCCCCCCCGGATTTTCCCCCTTTTTTCGTTTTCTACTAAGCGGGCAAAGTTCGCGTTTTAGAACAGCGATCTAGCGAGTATTTGCATTTCGACGACGCTGCAGGCGCCGCGGCGCGAACGGTTTTCATTTCGAAAAAATTGATTTCGCCGGTGTTGCGACTTTCGTGCGATACGCGAGGCAAGCGTATTAAAATTAGATACCTTGTCTGTAAATGGTAAATTCGACTATGTCCATTCGGCTCTTCACTGCTTCGCCTAAATTCTGGATAAGTCTTCTAAATATCGATAACGCGCTATAATGAATATAATTAACGAAGAACTGATCGTGTCCACGAAATTATTCGAGTTTCTTTCACGAATATATTGTATTCTAGGGGAAATGTATTTATCTGCGTGACAAAAAATCGGATGGCAAAGAAGAAAAGTTTGCACAGGGCTGAATCTCTTAATTGGACCTTATATAATAAGAAAATGACCAAACTTTCTGGGAGAAAATTGTTTGGCTCACGGGGGTGAGTAAAAAAAAAAGACGTATAAACTGCAATACAGTTATGAAATTTTTATTTTTATTAGCTAAGAAATAGTAACAATTATATTTTTAACAAATATAAAGTTATTCTATTTAGTGTTTTATAAAAAGATTATGTTAATTACTAGTCTGGGAACTTTTACCGTATTTACAAAAAAATTTGAATTATTTTAACACACAAATATAAATATATCTTAATTAATGGGACGAAAATCGCAAATAAAATATTCGTTGCCCTCTTCAATATTCGTCGCCCCAAATGAATTAATTTAGGATATTAAACATTAAATATTTATACTTCAGCGTGAAACAGAAAGTAACAAGGGAAATAGAATACAAGTGGATTCGTGAATGTGAAAATTGAACTCTTCAAGCCGAAATTTAACTCTGTCTGCACAGACCACTACGATGATGTTTTCTCTGAAACTTGTCGCATAATGTCGTTGGCTTCACTCGAATATTATTACCATTTGATTGAGTATTGAAGCTTTCAGTTTAGAAAAACAATGGTTTGACTCTACTTTCCTCTACCTGCTGCACATAACGTGAAACGTATCTACGTGAAGTCTTATTAGTGTTGTATAACACGAGATTTTGAAGTTACGACTATACTGGAAAATTTTGAAACAAAATACAACATATTTGCCTCTTGCGCTGGCAACTGGTTCGCGGACCATAACGAGTGACCAAACCGTATACAATAATTGGTCGCTTTCTTTTTGAACTCGTCGGTACAATATCACCGGATAGAAATTATTACTAAAAAATAATAAATTTATTATTTGTTTCGTCTAAGTTATATTTAAATACATTTAAAAGCTGAGAAAATATTTGCAATTTTTGGAGAAAAAAATTCTCAACGTGCGTGCCACGCATCATTCCAGCGCAAGAGGTTAAAACAAATCGCAAAAGAAAATTTAAACAATCAAACTGTTCACTATAATAGGATATTGATAAATCATTGGAACTGTATATCTAACACTCGTTCATCGAGACCACACTGTAGCGAATAACTTTCATGCACCAATATAATCACCAGTTGTGTTCAAATCAAATTTCTGCAATTTCTGCAATTTCGATACGAGACAAAAAGTTTCCCCCCGCGGCGAGCAAAAGTTGAAATACTTTTCGCGTTTCTGGCTACATACGTACGTATTTTCTTTTCTTGTTCAGGCTGCCGTGGCAAGCTTTCCTTCTCGCTAGAATTTCAGTTCCGTCAAATTGAATCTCCGTTGCCGGACGACGTTCTGCCACAGCAAACTTTGCGCGCACGTAGCTCGTTTTATAGCCGCCACTCCGTTCTCTTGTTTTTGTTAACCATAGCGGGTGATGCGGTGCAAAAACAAGTGGAACAGTATCAATTCGAGCGCGAATTTCCGTAGCTAGCCGGGGGGGAAATCCTATGAAGCGAACGGCCGGCTCCCGTTGGTTCATTAAAACGCGAGCGATAAACAAATAAGATCTGAAACGCTTGTAAAATGACAAGCGACAAGAAAAAAAAATATCGTTCGATGATCGTGCCCGGACGTATTAAACGTGTCATTGGAAAAACTTCTCGATGGTGTTTTTTTCTTTTTTTTTTTTTTTTGCGAAAGTGAATGCTGCTTAAAAAATCGATCAGACGATTGATAATGGCATCGACAAGACACAGTTATTTCAACGTACAGAATCAGTGAGGTAAATTTTCACGATTCACGGGAAATCATAGAGCATTTGAAATTCTGCGAAATCAATGTGTTTTAAAATCTAGATAGAAAAAAAGAAGTTCAATTGTTATTAAAAAAAATTCGCCAAAGATAGAGAGAAAAGAAAGATATTTTTTAAGGTTCTTAAAAAGATTTCATCAGAACAGAAAGCTACCCTTCCGCCCTGCCGCATTCACACGCGCGTTATTATTATTAACAAACTACTTTATATTCACGGGGACAAATTGCAAGAAGGCGCTGCGAAAGATGGTAGTTAACTCGCATCTTGCCTCGTATTTCATCTCGTACGTATCATCTATTTCGGGGATGATTCGAAAGCCACTGAATCTTTGATGGTACTCCCGCGTCGTTACTTCGGGGAGGAAACAGAGGTGAAATAGATTTAATACCGTGCCTAGACGTCCCTCCCCGGCTACAAACGATGTCTTAAAGTTCCCTTCCGCGCCTTGCTATTAGCATTCTCTCCCTCTCCGAGAGAAGCCCACCCTCCTTTCTGTCATTGCCTTCCCGCCAACCATCCCGCAGATGTGGAATTTTTACTACATCCCCGCGTGGTGTAGATCCCCGGCCGAGGGTTCGTACGGGGTTGCATTAAAGGCGAGCGCTGTTTAAAGCCGACCTAACCACACCGAGAATAGTCTTCGAACTTCTTCGATACCGGAGCCACCGATCGACTTTTACACCCTGTTTCCGTCGCTCCGATTTCGTGAAATTTCACTGTAATTTCAGAAAAGTTTTATCGACACACCGCGTTCGCGTCTTTGTTCTTCGAATCCAGATGGAATAATTTTTTCCGTTTCGATTCGAGAGACATAATTTCGAAGGTCGACGCACATCGGATCGTACGATAACGCGAGTTTGGAATTAGTCACAAGGTACTTTGGGCCATGGGACGAATCGAAAGGAACACACGTGTAGGCATAGAAAGGACCGGCAGACAGATTTTAGCCAGCATTGCAACATTTCTACGTTCAATAACTTACCGAATGGAAAGTTCGAACAAAAATTGTACACAGCGCAATTTTAAGCAAATTTAAAAATCTAAATCTAGAATTGTTCTCTCTGTAAAAGAGAGACTTATTGTCTGCAAACAATTTATCGTTTTCGCAGAGGGAGGACTGCATCGAATTGCAGTCCCGATCGCGACAAACAGGGATTTAAATCAAGGATACACGGCGTTCCTCGAGGTCGCGGTGAAAACTCAGGTAAGAAACACCTGGATGAAAGGCAACAGTACTCGAGAACTAGAGTTCTTGAAGCTTTCACGGTGGAGCTATCGGGGAATTTCTAGGGACTTTCGCATCTGGCAGTTAGATCAACAGCTAAGAACCGTGTAATTTAAACAAACGACACCTGAAAACACACCTCGACGTTGCTCGGAACGAGAAGTGTACCAGGTCGGCTAGCTATGACCGGCGTAACAAAAATCGACTGGCGTAAACCTGAGCGTAAACTTCGCCACGCTCCTCAGACACACTCGAGGCCAACAAAAGGCCAAAGAAGCTTCCACGAACAGTGCTTCGTCGATTTTTCCACCCATAAAAGAAATAGAAGAGAGAGAGCGAGTGAGAGAGCACAGGTTCGCCTCTGCTTCTCTGGTGTAAATACACAGACAAACACGCACACACATCACGAGCCCGGGGAGTTTTCTATGCCCGTGGTTCTTCTGATGCATCTTTCATAGCCGAAGACTTAGCGTGTGTCCCGCATTAAAGCGTCGCACGCCTAATTTCGCATTCAGATTGTCATTTTCGCGTGGCAGCGCGACGTCTCGCGACGCTCGTAAACGGAACCTTCTGCCAAGGGCCCCGAATGCAACGAAACTCTTTAATCTCGACGTTCAAAGACTCCACACCACCAATTCTGTCCACCTCATCCTACTTTTCCATGAAAAATACATTCACGGCCACCGTGAGACCGTTTCCTCGTTAATGAACGAGCCAAGTGAAAAAAAAAAAAGGAAAAAAGAAAGAAGGGGAAAAGAAGGGGAAGAAGGAGAAACGTCTGACCTTAAAAACGTGGCAACAACCTGGAGGAAACGGGAGAAAGAGCCGAGGCCAGGCTAGAGGGTCTAATAACGAAATTAATATCCGTGTTTCTAGCAGATAATGGCTCCGAGCATCGCGTTATTACGTTCAATTGAACCACGTTAACGCGCAACGTCGTTCCACGGTGAATTCTTTTTTTTTTTTTTAATCTCTCAGTCTCTTCCTTTCTTTCTTTTTTTTTTTTTCTGTTTCGAAGAGCTGGATTTCTTTAATGGATCGATGTTCGGGTAACTGATCGGAGATTTAATAACTGCAGATCGTCCAACGCGCCGTTACAATTTGCCTCTTTGTTCAGAGACAACGAGCAAACGAGATTATACTGTTTTTTGGTTCAAAAAGAAAAGTGCACGTTTTCACGCGACAGCGAGTCAACGCTAGAGCTTTTGACAAAGTGGTCAAAATGATCAATTTATAATTTTCTATAGAAATTTTATATATATATATTTTGGACAGTAGGGTGATTTTTAATAAAATATATTAATAGAAGCTTCTGTTCTTCATTGTATTATCAACTTTTTCTTGTACCTTGCGCTTTAATATTTTTGCTACGAATACTATACTTTAGCCATCGGTAGTTTTACGAAACGGCAGGTTCTTCTCCCGGAAATTTTTCTTGGTTTTCAAGCCACCGGGAAAAGCGAACGATTTCCGAGAAATACGCTTTCGGAGAAATAGGTTTTCGTACTCCGTTCGTACGCCGATGGAAGGAACAGGCGAACTCGGTTTTCCATAAAACCTTAAATTTCCCTGTCACCTTTGGCGTTTCTTCCTCGCCGCTTCGAAACACTCGGAAAACTCGGTTTTTAGGCTTTTATTGCCCAGGCGTGGAACAAGTGGGCGGATTCAGAAAGTATTCAAACATTTATCGAACGCGAACGAAAAATTAGGGGTAGACGTTGGACTCGCGGATTTTATTTAAAAAAAGAAAAAAGCGTGAACGTTTGAGAGTTTCGTGACAAATTGGGGGGGAAAAATGAGACGACGAGGGGAGGAGGAGATCGTCAATCGCTATTCGTCATTCTTCTTTTCTCTCCAACTTTTTCTCTTTTAGGTTTAATCCATCGGGGAAGACACGAGCGAACGTGGAAGAAAATGGCAATCGCTCAGAGGTAAAATCGGTGGGTTGAAACGAACGTGTACACATAAATTTATCTATTATTTATATCGCTGTGCTTTTTTTTTAATGGATGATCACTGCCCGTGTAATTATATCATTGCTTCAATAAATCAATTTCACAAGCTCTGCAAACGCTATTTCAACGCTAATTCAACTCCGATTTACAACGCAAGAATTACGCGTTGCGATAGAAAAATACAAAAGAAGACAGGTCAAATATGAAATATTCCGATATTTTATCTTTCAAACGTTATTGAAACGTTGTTAAAAAATTCTGAAACTACTTCTCCCGATACGTACTTATAAATTCATCATTTAAAGACACGTATTTTACCTGTAAATTTATCATCATTTACAGACACGTAATAAAAACGTAGTAAACGAAAATTCCCAAGTTCTACCGCGAACGAATGATTTTATATATTTGACTATGAGAGCCTCAGACTTCGTACCTGAGCTGTTCCAACACGTGTAGAAATTTCACGGTCATGAGAATTACATGTAACTTTGTAATTTCGACCGATAAGTTCGTCTATCTACGAGGCAGCGATAATCTATGCGACACACGCGTGACATTGTATTACCAATTCTTTTGCATAACCATATTTTCCTGCGAACTGATCGAACTGTTGCGCGCGCATTAACCAATACGTAATTTCAGAATAATAAAGACTGATGCAACGAGATGCAATTCATTTTCTTGCTAGTTCAGTCACGCGTCTTCAAGTAAACGACTATGAATATTAAACGCGTGATCGCGATCATACGCGTTGCGGGTTTTCAAGGTTTCCCTGTTCCAATTATAAAAAAAAAAAATAAGTCAAAGTGCGCGACACACGGAACTGTTTCTTCATTGCGAAAGAAAAGGAACTATTATTTATTAGGAACCTGGCGATTACCAGATCCAATCTGTATTTTTGTAATGGGCAAGTAATTTGCGAATATACCGTTTGCATAAAAAGATGGACTTTCTTAAATTAGTATTATCAAATCTACTACTGATAACATTTATATTACGATAAACGGGCGTTGAAAATTTTCGCAGTGGCAATTTCCTTTGTAAAAATAATTGCAACGAACAACGAGAGAGCCTCGTTTAATTTATGATCATACTGTATCGATATACTATTTCCTTCAGTTTTTCTTCACACTGTTTAACGTTAGATTCATAACTAAACTGCAATACTGCCTGGTGGGATTATTTAAACAAACAAATTGACAACAGCGAACGATACGTTATTACAAATGTAGACGTATGCTAGAGTTAACGAAGATATGGAAGTACAATTAAATTGTAAATAACCATCGGAAATACCTTATTGAATGTGAACCACTTGAAATGGAATGCCGAACGGGATTCGGAGCTGGGAAGAGTTAAGCTCCCAGGAATATTCAAACGATCACAAAGGCCAACTCTACCGAGCGAGCGAGCGAGCGAAAGAGAAAGAGAGAGAGAGAGAGAGCTCGATACGACACGCGTTCATAATTCCGGGAATAAATTTCAACGGGGAAACCGGGACGAAATTGCGTCAGACAGATAACAACGAAGCGCGATATGTAGGCATTTAAAAGGACCGCGCTTGTTTACACACCGGCCGGGCCGACGTACACACATGGCTCACGTCTCTCTTTTTGCCAAGCGAGAATTACGCCGACGGCCAGACGCCGTACATAAAGTGTAAAGACGTCTCAACAGGCGACCCTCTCTGTCACGAGTGAAACACGCGGAAACATTCCCCTCCATCGATACTATCATTCTCTTTCCTTCACTTTTTCGCTTTGTGTAAATCTCGCAGTCAACAGCGACAGAGGACAACGATGAATGGCTGTACGACTTACCGGCGAAAGGAAACGGTCGATTCGAGGAAACGAATGGTTGAGACGCTACTCCAAAACAAATACGCCAGCAAGCAACGTACACGACGACAAACAGTTTTCTGAGAAATGTTTCTCTCGTTGTTGTTGGATGTGAAGATTTGTCTCGTCGATGGCCAAGGTCCCTTTCTTACCTTCCTTCTTCACGATTTTCACGTTTCAAGTGCCTGTTTCTCTCTCTGCTCCGTAGATTCTGCTCTGTCCCTTTCACACGTTCGCACGAGGAACCGAAACGTTACCGAATCGTTTTTCACACCAGGACGCGCACCACAGTGGTTTCTCTTCTGTTCTTTTCGCGCTCTCCGTCCTCGTCTCGTTTCTCCGCGCCCACACTGTCGGCTGTCACGCGACGCACTTTAGGCGCGATCACGACGAGAACCACGATATTACGCGCAACACCAGAAGAAGACAACACGACGAGTGCCACGAGGTACGAGTTGCAAACGATACGAGAAAGAGGCGAGAGTCTGCGTCACCGCGACCGCGAAACCAGCAAAGCTACGTCTCGGCTCATCTTTGTCTTTGGAGGTTAGGTTCGAGTGTGTCTGGCGTCTCTTTCGCTCGCGCTCGTTCTCGACTCGATTCCCCTCGGTCGGCAAGGCACGCGTCCACCGACACACGATGTCTCCAACAGTTCCGACGACGATGACGACGACGACGATGATCACACTCAGACGACACGCACCACCGCGACGCGAGTACACGACCGACTGCGCTCGCCTGCAGAACACGGTAGAACCGGCGAAAAACTGTGAGAAAATCCAGCCATGCTGCCTGCGCGACCGGCGTCAGACTGCCGCGAGGACAGAGCGGGGATTCGGTTGAGTGGCATCGCCCGACAAGCGGGGTCCCCCCACCAGCAGCCTCACTCGACCGCCGGACCCTCGTCCCTTCCGTCGCCCCCCTCCATCAGGTGCTTCTCCTCCGGTCCCTGCGACCCTTTCCTCCCCACTACTCGCCGCGAGGCTCGCCCCTCGCGTCGCCCCGCGAACTTCAACCACGTCGCCCATCCCCACCAGTGTCTGGCTGAGCGGTGAAAGAGAGCCAGAGCGAGGAAGAGAGGCAGGCACGCGCTGCGCGTGGGAGAGAGACGGACGGAACGGGAATGCGACGCATGCGCGGAGCATCGGTCGCGGCACGCGGTCGCGCCCAAACGCATCTCTCTTCTCGCGATCCTCATATTGATGTACTACGCGCTTGCACTCGCGGCGAGCCGATTGCGGGCCTAGCGAATACCAACGCTACGTGAGAGACGAACGAAACGGCTTGTTAAGAGACCGCTGCAGGCTAACTAGATACATAACTGCACACGCACTCGCCTTGAACGCGTTCGAACGAATTCGATCGACGAGACGGAAATCATCGATCAGATCGTTGATTCATTCGAGGAGTCGAATGTCCTGTTTCCTCCGTTCTACGCGCGGAGAAAATCGCAGGAGGTTACGCAACAACGTTATCACGTAACAAGCGCGAACTATCAATGTTATCAAGCGCTTCTTGCCGCGTTATCGCGAATCGAGTAAACTCCATTTACGAGAGACGTAACTCGTTTCACGCGGTCGACAGTCTCTCCATTCAGTATTCTTCTGATTTCTTTTCTTCTCGTTCGTTTCTCTCTCTCTCTCTCTCTCTCTTTTCCTCTCTTCTCGGAGATAAGCAATATTTACCGGAGAATGAAGCAGATAGCGTTGTCAATTCACGTGCATCGTTCGCGTGCAACGAATTCCGTTGGCACGATGCCCCCCCGGTCACGGACAATTGATCGCACTCTCGAGGCGAAGACACGCTCGAGGAGGGAACATTCACTGAAGATCGCGCTTTCGCGCGCCCCCGGGCCGTCCTTAGAAAACATTGTTCCCTCTTGCATTCGAAACGCGGGCAACCCCTCTCGCCCCTGCGTCGCGTTGAATTCGTTGAAACGACACAATCGCCGATACGGCGCGGCCGTTCGCGAGCTCGCGAGCTCTGCGAAACGATGCGGTCCATGGAAAATGGCGCTCCCCGTGCAGGGTTAACTAATGAATTCCGGCGCGGTTGTGTGCCGGGACTCGTCTTATCGTCGGCTGGAAATCAGCCTGCTTGGCAGATGTTCGCTGAAACCTCGACCTCTCTCTTCTTCTTCTTGCGTTTCTTTCGCACAGCGCCAGACGCCTCCATCCGTCGTAACCTTCGTCGTTTACGTTTCACAGAACTCCAGGGGGGGAGGGGAGGCGAAGGGAAATCCAGCTATTCTCCGGCGCCTCTCTTTTCTCGCCGTGGGCTACGAGTTACCGCGCTGCGGAATGGACTCGTTGAATTATATATCGTCGAACTCCGCGGGTTGGTATCGGTTCCGCGATCGCGTTACTGCCACGGGACGACAATATTAAAATTGAAACGAACTCGAACGAAAGGGCAAATTGCGTTTTCCTGAATCTTGAATGGACGTACGACTCGGGTATTTTGTTTGAACGGCGTTCAATTTGCAACGGGCATTCCGAATTGGCGTCGCGGTGTAATCCAAACAGGTTCAAGTTTGGATTCCATTTGAACTCACATAGAATATGTCTGACTTCATTTCTGTAAGGAAATAAAACTTGACGCCCTTTTTTTTTCTTCTTCGAAGAACTTTTATTTTCCTCACAATCCCGCTTGCCCATCATCTGTGTCTCGACAACCTTAAAGGCCCCCATAGACGTTGAAACATGCTGCGATGCATGCATCAACTCCTAGGTTTCATGAAACATCAGATGATGTTTCAGAATCAGCTTGCCTCCACTCTTCAGTTGTTCGTGTGACGCCAAAGTTGAAACAAGTGTTTTAAAATGTCGGATCGTTTTCCAGCTCCAATATTAGTGATAGCAATGTTAGGTTTATTATCACATTCTTTGTCCAACCAATGCTAGAAGTATATTCCTGCATCAGTGATTCCTTGCTTCTCAGTGGTGCTTGCATCAGTGATGCATGCATCGCAGCATGTTTCAACGTCTATGGGGGCCTTAACACCTCACTCCTTTACAGCATCTACAACCGATCAAACATCGCTCGTAAACTTATCTCTCTCCTTAATCACGTGATACCCTCCCCCCTCCTTCAAGTTCGTGATCGAGAGCGTGACGCGTTTTCGTTGCACATTTCGTTACATTTTTTGCCCGAACACCTCCGGTAAAACATATTCTATGTTAAAATTCTCTCGATGATTCGGTTTCTTTAGTTTCATTAATCTCTCGACAGAAAGAAGACAGAAAGGTATCCCCACGCACGTCTCCCATTTACTACCGCTAAGTAGCAAACTGTGCAAGAAGCGCTCCAAAGGGCGCATCCGTCGTCTTTCTTCCCCTTTCCAACGTACGTTTTTTTCTGAAATCTGTGCCGAACGCGATACCGGCTGGCCCAGATTCACCCCGTAAGTTCGCTCAAAGAAACTTGTTTCCGCCGCGCGCAGGCATATATCATGGCTTTCCTTGTCCCGTGGGAAGGGAGAGAGAGGGTAGGGGTAAGGGGGGGGCGGTTTACGAGAGGAAATGAAATTCTTTTTTATTCGCCTACTCAAAGATACAATCGTATTTCTCCTCGGCGACGGAGGAAATGAAAACTTTCTAGGCGCGCCTCTCTCCGGCCGCCGTTTTACCGTATTGCGCAAATAAGGAACATTATTGAGATAAGAATACCAAATCGCGGTAAACAGCTCTTCGCAACGTCTGGCCGATTCCCTTATTAAAGCGAGCAGAGAATCCCGCTGGGAGAAATTGTCTCGGAAAATATCTCTCGATTCGAAATGTGGAGTTTTTTTCATTTCGCGCGCACGTGCGTACGATCTCTGTTGATTCTCAGTCGTGGAAACGACCATGAATTTCCGTGCCGATAGTGTAAGAATAAGAATCCGAGTGACCGAGAGCCGCGCCTTCCTTCGCTCGTTCTTCCTTCTGAACGCGATACCAAGCGTGCGTGTTACAATAGGCGGAAACAGAAAACGTCACGTAGCAGAATGAAATTCAACCACGTATTCCTGGGGACCGTCAAACCGGTCTGATCGCGCGCACGGTGCACACGGTGCCTCGCGACGCCTTTGTCACTAGGCGACTCCGCTCGTCTTATTTGTCGTTTTTCTTTTGTAAGAGTCGACGTCCCACGTCCACGAGACACTGTACACGAGCCATCGATCGAGCAACAGGAAAGCAAAACACTCCACCCGACGTGACTCGTTTTCCTTCTCGTCGCTCCGATGTTTCCGACTTTTGCCGATTTTTACTCCTCGTTACGTTCCTCGATCTCTGCGACACTCCCGGTCCCGGGAGGCCAGCACGAAAAACTTTAAACTATCGTTTAAAAGTGCCAAAATCTGCATCTAACATCGATATCTACGTAGCAGTTCCCTTCACAGTACAGACTGTACTTTCCACCGGAATTTTCTTCCCACCTGGAGTCTTTCGTTCCCACCATTCGACCTACTTATCTCGCTCCTTATCTTTCGTTGGTCGATCACGCGATCCAGTCGCGTTATTTACTTTCGATTCGCCTCTTCCGGTCTTCGGTGGTATCGGCGTGGAGTAAAATTCAGAAGACGCGGAAGAGAGGGAGAGAGAAAGAGAGAGATTATCATCTCCCGCGAAGAAGAATCGATAAAAGAAATCTACGATAAAAGCGAGTATGCTACAGCGAGCTGACACACACACACACACACACACACACACGACCTAACGACCCTGCCTTTCGTGAATTCTGATCGCTCTCTCGTCGCCGACGACTTTTCAAACCGCTGCAATTACTTTGTCGTTTCACTAGCCAGTCGTGGGTATCGCGACTGCGTGATCAAACAAGCGTTGCGGGATCTGACGCATCGAGGGGCGCGATAGGTGCTAATTAAATGCGCCCTTTGACGCGATGCAAGACCCATAGGCCGTCTAACAATGGACATACCCTTCGTGATATTGATCCTGCGTGGCGTGTGGCGTTTCACAGTAAAATAAAGGCGACTGTTACACGCCTGTTGTGATTGACGGCGCGGCCTCCGATTGTACAAACAGAATAAATTGCCCGTCAATCATAGCTAATTAGAGATTTTTCTCTCTCTGGCTCCCTCTCCCCCCGTTGTCGAAGAAGACTTCTCTCTCTCTCTCTCTCTCTCTGCTTCTCTCTCTTTTCCTTCTCGTGCGTTTGTAAAACTCGTTCTCTTCGTTTTCTTCGTTTGCCTCCGATATACATCGTCGTCGGCGAAACGAGTTGGAAACTAATATTTAGAACCGCAAGCAACAGCGCTCGTTGGCAAAAGTACACTGCTGGGAGTACGTTAACGTTTAACCACATGGGGCCAATATTACACGGTAAATTATGCTTCTAATATCGTTTCGCTTACGTAACCCTCTTACAAGTGAAGCTCACATTTCGTTGGAAGCGACGACGACTCGCGTTACCAACGAGCGACATATAATTCGCCGTTTCGATCAGGCAACTCGTAAAGAACGGAAACGTCGACCGGTGTATATTCGCCAGAGATTATAGGGACTCGGCTGTCGGACGCACGTAGAAAATCTCTCTGCTAGCAGGATCAACGTAAAACGCGATCTGGCTCGAATCTCTCTTGTTCCATTCGACAAGATCGACTGCTATAAATTCTTTCATTAGCCGCGCGTTGAAAGTTGCTTCAAGCTCGATCCAGTATTTATATAAACGATCTCGTCGTTTCGGAGTTGCGGAATTTGTGAAATTTAGAGTGCTCGAGGTTGCTACGATATCTGCTCGTCAATCGCTGCATCGCGAAGCGAAATATTCGGCAGAATAATTCGTGACCAGCGATTAAGAATCTTACACATTTGTTTATTAATATACACGAATACATTGTACGAATCAATACGTTTATTGTGAGTAACTTGTTATTAAAAGCTGCAAATATCTTTCTTTTTTTTATTAAAATTGTCAGTTGGCGAAATAGTTCAGTTATTATTTCTGATAATCCGTATGTTGTTTTAATGACGTTTTTGATACTTCTAGTTATTATCTTCTAACAATTATATTACAATGATCATATAATATAATAACAACTGTTCTGCTGATTGAAGGATGTTTTTACAGCACAAATTGTTTAATCAAAAGTTACACTAATAAGCTCTCTAAGCGCGCAATATTATGTAAAGTATTCTGATATTTCACTGCAATTAGTTATTAACAGAGAATGGCAAATATTTAAAACGAGATTCCATAAACTATGATATAATGTGCAATTTAAGTTGCGACGCAAAAGGGTTAACCAACTCACGTCCCATAAGTGATATCGCATTTTTTATAAAATAATGGACATCTTTTTGTAAATAACTGAAATTTTTATTCAATAATATATCGTCCAATTATTTCGTGCGACTTTTTCTCCATCTTCCTTCTTTCAAAATTCACTATCTCATCTTGCGGAATTGAAAAAGCATATTTGCTCGGAAAATATGTAAATATGTAATCCAAACTTAATTGTAAGCTTTCTTTTAACTAATCCTTCAAACTGTCAACGATTAACATGATAGGAAAAACAAAAGTCCACTGCGAAAATATGAAACTTTGATTCTTTCCATCCAAGAGTCCAAACCAACATGGCGGATACGAAATCCGCCTTGAGCCTTCTAAAAGTTCCTATTACATAGTGCAAAATCAAGTTACCTCTCAGCCTCCGACCTCTCGATCAGTCGACGATCAACGAGAGTCGGAGAGAGTTGGAAGACGACAGTTTCCCAAGATTGATCCGCGCGAGAGGGTGAATCCGTGACAGGTTGAGCAGCGAATTGCTCGCAATTTAGCAAATCTATCAGAAATCACGACTCCTTAAGCGGCCGTCGATCAGCGTTCCCCGACGCGGCGTTTAAACGGCTCAGATTAGGACGACGTCTCCGACATCCCGGGGATCCCCATCAACCGAAACGCATCGCAGTCATTAAGCCGGCCGATCGATTAAGCAGCATCGCGGGGATGTTTGTACCGTCTGTACGCGAGCCGGTCTGCCGCTGTCTGATTTATTAACGAACTCGAATGCCACCGGTGGAAATTAACCTCGTCTAGCCAAGTCGTGTTTCCCGCCGTTCTGCTTCGTAGCTGCAGACACGATCGTCAGCGATGCTCGTCGTCATCGTCGTCGTCGTCGGCCAATGCTACATTAACTAATTACTCTCCGGTACCCGTGCGAGCATCTAGCCGTTATTTGGTTATCGGGAGCCACGCGCTCTATGATTATGTTAGTTAGCAGCAGTCGATTTAATTAACTCTCGTCTACGGCGGAAGCTGTAGTCACGCGCGAATAGTCACAGCGACAACTGACTACACTGGCTGACTGTGACAGCAAACACACAGAGGATTTCCGTGTAACACAACGGAAACGGTGTAAGGAAACGGTTGTCGGATACTCGGAGACTGGGAAGGATAGTTGGTTGGTGAACCTGGTGAATCGTCCGGTTTCAATCGTTCGGACGTTTATCGATTACGGGGCGCGAGGTTACCTTCGTTAACGGGATATTTAGTCGAGACGCCCGGCCCGGAGAGAAAGAGACGAGGATCGGGCCGTCGATACGGGCCAACGAACTGAACGTGAGTTTGCTCGGTATCGATGTAAACAAGGAAACCTCCCGCTGCATAAAGCCGATCTCCCCTGATGAAATACCGATTAAACTGTCCCCAATTCTGCGACGCTTATGCAATTGAACCACCGTCCCCTGTGTGTTCCTTGGCGTTTAAGGGATATTTTTCGGTGCGGCGATTGCAACGATCGAACCCCTAAAAATAAATTCGTTTGCGGTGTATCTTATGTATCATAATTGAAGTTCACCGATTCTTCCCGGTGCTTGCTAGAAATTCGCGTTCGTCAAGTAGCGATACTGGCTCAGTGCTAACGCTGATGAAAGTTTTTGCCTTAAAATGTTCGTCGTGTAAAAAAACATTTATGCTTTTTATCACTTCTTCGAGGAGTGTCTCGATTGTGTATATTAAAAAAAAAAAAAGTAACACTAAATGATAGAGTCAGTTTTCCTCGGAAATGAAGTATATCTGCAACATTTAACATTCCATAAACAGAGAACAGAGAATTATTTACGAACAGAGAACAATTCCCTCTTAAAAGTATAAGTGTCCGTTCCTTTACACGGTCACATCGACAACAGTAGATTCAATGTAAAAGACATTCCGGTAAAAACGAAACGCGACATTTGCCGTGATATCCCGCGATATCGAGGAACATTCATCTTTATTCCGCGGATATCCTTCTCTGTCGCGTGGAAATTGTCTGCGTCATTAGCAAGGGTACGATCGTGTTACAAGCTCCTGAAGAATCTGCGCGGAATCCGGTGCCTCGTTTGTTCCCGATACGAAATTGACCTCGCGACGTCATAACGAAACCGAAGCACGGAGCAGTCTACGACGTGGTCGATAGTCGTCGCGCTAACGATACTTGTTATAATACTTATATTAATTTGCGTTGCGACGTGCGTCCTTCGCGGCTGATTTTTCGATCGGGACACGAAAGATGAAAAAAGAAAAAAAAAAATGAAAAAGGAGGCTGCTTCCGAGACAAAACACGAACCGAACGGTCCCACCGGGCCAAATTGATGAAACGAGCCTCTCAACGACACGATACGCCTGTCCGACGATATCGTCACCGGTCGCCGTATAAATCAAAGCGCCGAAAGAAGCACGAGCGGGGGGAACAAAATCCATAAATTCCCGGTTCGCCGCGGCCGCCGTGGTTTCCGTCAGAAGTTCGTTCAAGTTCCGAAAGTAGTATATCCGCCGACGGTGCCTCTCGACCGACGAACCAGGCGTAAATAATGGCGGAGGCCACCGAGGCAGCGGGGGAAGGGTATTGCTTCCGAGGGGGTAGTTACCCTCTCTCGCGGCGCGAACAGTCGAGACGTTCGTAAACAATACGAGTACGTTCGAAGGGAAAGAGATCGCCGAGATTTTTCCAGCGAGTCCTCGGTGACGACGGTGGCAGTGGGATTTATTCTAGCGGGCGAATTTCATTAGCCATTTTTCTTTAACCCTCTTGCGCTGGTTTAACCTCTTGATCGCCGCAGTTTTTTGAAGACCGCTCATTTCGCACGCGAATTTTGTTTCTTGCCTTTTTCTTCGAAGCAGCTTTCGAATATATCCAAAATCAAGGAAGAGTATATATATATATATTTTTCGATTTTTTTAATGTTGGAAAATGATTCTAAATGTCACTGTCAAGAAATAAAAATTAATTTCGCTTTTGTTTAGGGTACATGGATGGCGCGCACGGCGATCAAGTGGTTAACCCAACTTCGGTTTATGACGGATACGCGTGATCAAAAATCCGTGATTCAGTAATTCGTCGCCTTCGCTTTCAACTCGTCGGAAAGGTAGAATTTCCTGAAAAGTAATAAATTTATTATCTGTGTCGCCTGGCTTGTATTATGGCGTGATTCACGTTATTCCAACGCAGGATGTTAAGGATATTAAGACTCGTTTGACAGACGTACATGCGAAGTCTTTTCAACGTTTACGACGTACGAATTAAATGAACATTCGTGCAAACTCGACGAAGATAATTTATGCTGCAAAATGTCACCAACACTTGCAAACAAAATTTAAAACAAAAATTATGGAGGGATAAATTAAATAGTCAATAGTTAAATAGGACGCCAAGGGATTAAATACGCGAAGAATCGTGAATGTTACGTGACTGATTACGTCAAATCTTCATACGTTTATTAGAATTAGGCTAAAATCTTTCACGCTTTTTTTCTATGCCAATATTACATACGTATAATGTACGGTGGGCATCGATCAATCGGCGTTGGACAAGTTGTATAAAAATACTCTGCACGAAGCGGAAAATGAACTAACGATATAAATATTTCTACAATTTTCGTGTATATATATAAAATTCGACGATGGTACACAAGTTCAATTCAGAAAACGAGAATCGTAATTGAAAGATTCATATTTCTCGTCCGTTCGTGCAAATAACACACGGCCCGGTATTATTTGTAATATACGCCACGCATCGATCAATTGGCGTTGGACAAGTTGGCGAAAAATGAACCAGCGATATTGATAGCAACGAGATATTTCTACATTTTCATATATATATATATATAAATATGACGATACGGTAGTAACACAATCAAGTTCAATTCAGAGAACGAGAATCGTAATTGAAAGATTCATATTTCACGTTTGCCGCGTCGTTCTTCTTCTTCGTGTTCGTCGATTCGCGAAAAAAGAAATGTTTCAACCCTCTCGGCCCGGTTTCAATTGTGCTCCTTGCCGTTGCTCTCTTTGCCAGCCTTTCAACGGTGTCGCTTGCATTTTATCAAAGGAAACGGCTGCGGAACAAGGTAACGGAAGCGCGATGTCTCGCGCTGAAATGCGCGCTCGATTCCCGAAAAATCGTCGCCGGGAGTCGCCGAAAGTGCCGCAAATTCGGGTTAAAAGTTACCGTATCGACGAGTCGGAACGCGCGAAAAACCGCACGAACGAGATCGTTGCACCGAGGCTGTAAACCGTTCGCGTTCGAATTTACGAGTTTCCGATTCCAAAGCGATCGAGAGAGAGAGAGAGAGAGAGAGAGAGAGCGGAGCGAATCACGGACGCAGAAACCCATCGCTACCGATTCCTCCATTATGGAATTCTGCGGCATCCGCAAACAGCGTTCACAAGCAGCGCGTGAATTTACTACGGAAATGTGGTCGTATCGAGGCGAGTAGTCTCTGAAACTCTTCATTTCTATTGGTTAGTTTGATAATTATTAACCAATTTATCGTCGTCTCTTACGTGTAGCCAAAATCGTTTAACACGACTGCCTTCTTGATAGACGACTATACTATAATATATATATAAATATTCTAATATCAATTAATCTAGCTGGGCACACTTCAAAGCACGGAGTTAATACTTTGACGATCTTGAGTTCGTCCTTTGCATCGCGTACTGGCTGACAATAATTCAAAACGCTGGACAATTTCATCGTCTCAATTAAATCTACCATTTACGACGAGCTCTCGACATTCGTTATACGAGTCAGAATTAAAATTCAAAAACATTCTCAACAATTTTGTCGTTCGATTCCGATTACATTCGAAGCTCAGTAAAATGATAAAAAAAGGGAAAGAAAAAATAAATCGTACAGTCATCAAAAAAAAATGTTTCAACATTCTTTTGTTCTAACGAAAAATCTACCATGATCTCTTCTTCGCGAAATTCAAGAAATTCTCAACGTTTCGACGAGGCGTTCAAAGTTCAATAAAGTGATAAAAAAAGAAAAAAGAAAAAAATCGTAGCAGCTGGTTGAAAAGAGGAGAGACTCGAATCTTCGAGATCACGGTAGTCACAGAGAAAGAAAAAAAAAAATGTAATAAACTCGCATAGAATCGGAGTGGCCAAATGTCGATCAACGTCGCTGCAGTTTTCGTGTCGTCGACGATTCTTTAAACTTACTCCGCGTATCTTCCTTTGCGCGACTCGCTTTTATACTTCCCCTTCGTTCGCCATCCTCGCTGCCGGTTTTCTCCCTCTGATCCGACGCCTCGCGACGAACGACTTTTCCGCGGAGTCGATCGTTTCCATTCCGGAATTTCTCATCAAGCGCTCGCGCCGCGCCGCGTAGCTAGGCTGACTCGCTCGCCCCGTAATGAGTTCCGCGCTTTGTGACTGCTCGCCGCTCGCGAGCCTTTTGTTCGCCATAATAAAAGGACTCGGCTGCCTGCCGAGAAACAGAGAGAAAGAGAGAGAGAGCTTCAATTAGGCTGCCGGTCGCGAGTATCGGCACGGCGTGAAGAACATCGAACAATTACCACGGTTCACGAGGCCAGCCTCTGTTAATATTCAATCTGTTGGCGGTCGCGGTTCAACCTGTTCCTTCGCCGATTTATGCGATTTTTTTTACGAATTGTTTCGTAAAACTTGAACATAAAAGGACTGCGTGTCCTACCAGACGCAGACTTGTTATTTTTACTTATCGGAAGCGAAAATGGAAAATGTCAAGTATATCACGCGACGACGAGACAGAAATCGATTCTGACACGTTCTCGGTAATCTTGCGAGTATTTTCAACTTTCAATAATTCACGTTGCACTAACTCTCACAATTTGAAGCTCGTGTTCTTTTTTCTTACGTTCAAAGGTGCCGTCCCACTGTATGTAATTCAAACCTGACAGCATACGAAGTTCATTTCGTGAAAAGTATTGGAAATACGTCGAGTTAAGGGCACGACACGACGTGATTAAGACAGCAGAGTTGGATTTTTCACGGACTCGCTGTATTTCTCTACTCGCTTTATTTTATTACCAGATGTCTAAATTATCGATCCTCGTCTACAGCTGACGAGCGATCAGAGAATATAAAAAAAAAAATAAAAAATATACTCTTAACTCGCCTCGGAACTTACGAGTAAAAGATTCAACAAAACTTTGATTCTGCCTGTTGGAAATGTCAACTGCACAAAATGAAAAAAAAAAAAAAAGAAAGAACACGTTCTGTCAATTTATTTCATAGATCGATCTCGTTCCTTAACGGCAATTAATGACAATCAACGCACGCGATGCAATATATATATATATTAAAAGTAAAAATAACTAAATATATAACTATACACAATAATTTCAATACTACACACACACACACACACACACACACACACACAGTATAGAAATTATTGTGTATAGTTATATATTTAGTTATTTTTACTTTTAATAGTAATAGTATAATAATAATAATAATAAGTATAATATATAATAATATATAATAATAATATAATAATAATAAATATGATAATAATAGTATAATAATAATAGTAACAGTATAATAATATATATACATATATATATATAGTATCGAAATTATTGTGTATAGTTATATATTTAGTTATTTTTACTTTTAATAGATGGCCTGTTTGCTGAAGATGCGTGAATGAAAAGTATGAATGTGATGCGAGAAGCACAGCGCTTTTCTTTTTTAAAAAAGAAGAAAGTCGTGCGAGTCAGCAGAGAGTCGAAAAAGAGTGTTGAATGAGCGTGGTTAAAAGAGTAATTTGCGTTGTATATTAATCGTGTCGTTTAAATTTATTCGAATTATTGTCGTTCGAGTTGTCTATCTTGTATTTATCATTTGCCGTTTTGTTTCCGTTTTCTTTATCATTTAATATAATAGATCATCTAAATTATATCTGTACATGTATATTCCCGGCGAAATTAGACGCGGCGAGATTCAAGATCCGCGTGGATCGGTGGATCTGCTCGTTACGGCTGCATTTTCGCCCAGAAAATTTCACCCAACAATGACGCGTCTTCGCCGTCCGCGGATTACGCGACTAATATGCGTCGGCGGGTTCAGCCTGCGCAAAACTATGACGAAGATGAATTCATTGTCTGTCGCCAACGTCGGCTGGAGTGGGTATACGTAATTCATCAACGTAATTGAGCGGTGCTCGCGAGCTCAGCCGCGAGATGTTCCCCGCGTTATATCTTCTGCTCCCTGCCAGCCCCATCTCGTAATGGCTCGTTAATTTTGGCCCCGGTGTGCAACTTTCTTTCCCTCGCGCCGAGGCATGTCGTGAGGCGCTCTCCTTTGACGCGCGACACTGACCATCCCTCTCTTGAAACGCCTCTTGAAAAATTCAGCGAAGCCAGCGGAACGAATAACGGAACTCGCGATTAATTGGTCACTCCATTTCGTAAATTGCAAAAAAAAAAAAAAGAAAAAAAAATGGCACCGAAGAAACGAAGAAGACCCACTGTCGCGCGTGGATACTGGCTTCGAGCGGTCGCAGTTTGTCGCGAGAAACGGAGACTAGAGCGAGACAAATTCGAGACGACTGACGTTGTTAGTTAAGCCTCTATTGCATTTTATTCCCAATTGGGCACTTAAATGTTCAAATGTTCTATAGTAAATTATGTGACAGTTATGGGACAATTTATTGGCAGTTGTTTGCCAACAGTCGAACATTTTCTAATAAAATTTTATTATTTATTTCGCGACCACAATCATTTTTAAGTAGACTAACTAGCCATATATATTTCCAACGCGTCGTAAAAATTCATGCAATAGAAGGTTGAGCATCGGTGTACATTCGTTGTAATTATATTCATGTTACGAAATGAAAAGGAAGTCTGAGCTGTTAGCTCGTATATATGTGAGATATGTCTCTTCAGAAGGGACAGTCAAGTGCAAACTGTTAAGTTTGAGGTACGATAAGGCCAAGTAAATTGTGCAGCGCGCAGCGAGCCAATGGCGGCTGGAACGCGAGTCGCTCGCGAGAGGAAAAAAATGCCGCGCGAACAAGAAAACTCCATTACGCTGTTCCTTGTCGGAGGTGCGTTCCCATCCGCGAAAGATCTCGCTTCGACGATCGCTAATTTCTCGTAACAGAATCCTTTCGACGCTTCGACACTCTCAACATCCACGTCGAGAGAAAGAGAGATTTTTCTTCGCGCGAAATACGGTTTCCGCGGATGAGAGGGAAATACGCGAAATACACGTCGAACTGGCCAACGGGTATTTTTTTAAACGGAGAATTTTTTTTTTAACTCTGACTATTTAACGCTAGAGTACACTGAATTTGATAGATTCGTCGGACGTGTGCTTAAGCTTTTAGCTGATTTCGAAATATATAATTCTAATTTTCTTTCTTCTTCCTTCTTGGGAGAAACATCTGGCCCGATAATCGCGATTGTTTCATACGCTCTTTTGTACACGTTTTGATACTCAAAATTGTCTATTTACCATTTCTAGTTCAAAAATCCTGGAACGAGCTTATAGAAAAAAATTAGAAAATCCGGCAAGCATCAATTTAAAAAATTACGCCCACCGAGTTAATTTACTTAAAATACTGAAATAAAAGATCGTTAAGCGAGGTATAACATCGACGTTTCGTTCAACGAAACAGGCAAGAGGGCGGGCGGGCGCGTGAATTTGCGAAACAGATCCGCGGAAAATAATGTAGCCCGGTGACTGTTTCGCGAAACAGGCACGAAAAACAGGCTCGTTCTCGTAAAACAGAACTCACCGGAAACACCTTTCCCCTAATTCTCGCAGTAGTGCAGCTCCTTCGCTTTGCCAATTCGTTCCAGCGAGGAACTCTGGTATTCCCCCCGGTTTCATCTCTTGCTGAACAACTTTCTGACAAAGTGGCCGGTTCCCAAGTGGAACGAGTCCGAAAACATCGTCGTCCGAGAGCGGACGGCACGCGTCGCCTCTTTCGGAGGGGGTGTCCGTAATCTAACGTGGTGCGAGAGCGAGCACACGAGCCTAATTCTTGTCCAATTTCCAGCGTAGCGAGACCGGTTAACTCTCTCGCCGGTTAGCACTCGCTGAAACGAGTTTCGATAAAGTTAACGCCCGACACTCTCTCCGGCAACCGACGTTCAGATAAGTTAACTGCCGCTTCGAAACACACGAACGAACCGCGCGCTCCGCGTAGCTCAACGAGCGTGCAACTCGATGCACACGCGTTGCTGACGCCTGTTAAACGATTGAACTGGCACTATCAGTGGGATTTTATAACCGAGAAGTATCAATGAATCCTCTGTGGAGAAATTAATTCCGTCAGACGACTCGTGAAATTGCAAATGGAGCGCGTAACGATTTCTTATAATAATCATTATGCATAAAATATGCATAAGTTATAAGTTAATTATTATTTTAATATACATATATATATATATATATTTTTTTTTGTAAATCCTCAATCAAGAAGAGGAATATTACTAATAATACGTAACATATGTAATACATCATTGTAACATATAGTTAGCTATAAGATGCATAGTTAATTATGTATTACTAGTAATATTCCTCTCCTTGTATCGAGGATTTACAAAGAAATTCAACTTCAAGGTTTCTAATATAAAATATATAGGATAGTACATCAAAGTAATCTAATAATTTTGTTACTTATGTTAGAAACCTTGGAACTGAGTTTCTTCAATCCTCGATCCAAGGAGAGAAATATTACTAATAATGCATAATTATGACATGTAATTAGCTATAACATACATAGTTAATTATGTATTACTAGTAATATTCCTCCCCTTGTATCGAGGATTTACAAAGAAACTCAACTCCAAGGTTTCTAATATAACTAACAAAATTATTAGACTTTGATGTACTATCTTTCTATATTTAATCTGAGATTAACACAATGCATTCTCCGTCACATAATGTTGTTTCTCCTACATTTTCAAACTACACTTTCATCGTTGTTTGTTTTGTCATTTCATTATCGTTGTCAGTTTTTCAATTTCATTCCTTCAAGAATTAAATAAACATTATTATTATTGATTATTAATCAAATGAGAACATCTCGCGTGTAATCCTTTTCAATAAATTCATATTAAATCTGCCAGTATTGGAGTTACGTGGAAAGACATGTCAATATTTCATCGATACGTCTTTCACCTAGAATTTTAAAATCCACACGCATTTCCATGCATTTGTAAGGAATTTGAACATGGTACAAAAATATAGAGAATGCGTGTACTATGCAAAATACAAAATACGCGTAATACTCGCAGTGAAAACAATTTTCCATCTAGATTCCCTTTTTTCTATTTGCAAGAAATATGAATTTGACTATTGGAAAAATCACGAGTTAATCGTCTCGTCAATTATTTATCCGGCAGCGAACACCGCGAATAAAATTTATAAAATTCTACTGTACGGCAGAAGTCTATTCAAGCCGCAACGACAGTATTAACGCTTTGCGGACGAATGTCGCCGCACAAGCGACATCACATTTCTATTCACTAGCTCGAATGTCGCCGCAAAGGCGACAGAAAATAATTTCGTTATCTATATCGTCGAGGTTTCTTTCAAATTGGCAACACTTTATTGTTACTATTGGGTAGTACACTTTAATAAATCGTTACTTTTTTGCCTTTCATTTTACAGAAATTGCAATAAATAACGACTGAAGTAAATGTTACGCAGACATAGAGATATCACAGTCGTGCTTTGATTGGTGACTTAAGTTTACATTTGCTAAAATCAAAATAAGTTTCGCTAGTTTTTTTTTATAACTCCAAAATATATCGGAAAAGAAGGAAAAAGAAGATTTTACTGACGATAACTATGTTGGTCAGCAGTGAAGACGAGTTCGTGTTCGCTATTTACGACGATGAAATACTAAAAGAAAAATTCTGTAAATTTGAATTTTCCAGATAATAGTGATAGTGATAACAGAAGTTATCACTAGTTACTTATCGATTCTACTGCGATACTTGCCCTCGTAAACCTACCATGCATATTGGGGGTTGCTTCGAGAAATTTCACAAACTTCTAAAAAAAATACAAGAACTAAAACATACTTGTGTATTATAAAATAATACTCCCTCTGTCCGAAAAAACATGGTATACATTTGAAAGAAAATCTTAGATTATCTAGAGTTTCGAAAGCAGCTGTCAATACTCATTACATTGGTGTTTACATTGATAGCTAAATAACCTAACATATTCGACAGGCGTTGCTTTTGAGTTAAGTTGGAATTTGAAGGCCAAAAATTAGTTTTTTTAAGAAAAATAAAATAGTCACCGCTGTAATTTCAAAATGGAAATCTTTTACCCAAATAAAAGCGTGAATTTACAAAGAAGAGATGCGAAATCGAAGCAATTGACTAGTGAACAACGTCATGGTATCTTGCAACAGCTAATAGAGTATATGAAGAACAAAGAAAAATTCGAACACGGTGCTATTAATGAATTGATTGAATGTGTTGAAGATGCATTTAATAAATTAGAGAGAAATACTCTTGATAACGTTTTTATAACATTACAAACGTGTCATGGAATCAATTAATGTTGACAGGAAGGGGAAACACCTCATATAAACAAGGTAAAACTTCGTTGTGAGGGTCGATTAGCTGAAAAGTATATAAGTATATGTTCAGAAGAAGCTAAATCTCACTTTAACTAAATTTCGATTACACTAAAATTATTTGTATTATATTGTTATATTGTGATGATAAAATGAATTTAATATTTCTTTTATATTTAATTCTAGTTTCATTTGATTTTTTTCGCAAATGTATACCATATTTTCGGACAAAAAAAAGAAATATTAAAATGTATACCATATTTTCGGACAGAGGGAGTAATTATTATTGTTCTTTAATAAAGTCTAAAATTCCATTGAACAAAATATTTTTCAATTAACTTCATATATTTAACGCTTTAGTACATGACCGCGCTTGAAAAAGCGCTCGACCGCAAAGGGTTAACCCTCAAATACGCGTTGATATATATCAATAATCGCAAGGCATGGCGGGGCTCGGGGGTTTCGTGACTGGAACCAGCCTTTCGTGCAAACCGCTGGCATGTTTACTCCGTGGAACACAGTCGATTCTACAGTGATATCTGTGGTTCTAGCCGTCGCCAGTCGTGCTACGACGCGAAAGCAAACTCATCACGATCGTCGTACGCAATCTGTCGGAAAGCGAACCTCCCGGCGACTCGCGGAATTGCTTGCGACGCAAATTGTGTTGACAGCCGCTGGTTTCCTTTTTTCACCCCCGCTGGCCCTTCCGGTTTCCATCTCTGCAAATATGTCGATTTCTGAATCATCGAACCGCTCAGCGTGCCTTGGACCTTGGATTTGTCTATCGAAAGCTTGAATATCGAGTCCTCGGATATCGAGGATTTTATAGATCTTTGGCACGATGACCGAGATTGGATTTTTGACGATTCTTCCGAGGCATTGCGATGATTTTCGAATTTCACGAATACTTTGAGAGGATGTTGCGAGAAATTTTTCTAAAATTACACGAACAATTTCTTTTTTTTTAATGTGGTGTGAATGAGATGTTGGACAATTCGGTGACATTCCTCTCGATGACTCTCGAGGATCGGTCGAATAGAAATTTTTATTCGAGTAAAACTTTCGAGGCAAAACTTTCTTTTATTATATGTTTTCTTCAATTCTTTTCTTATAGATTAAAAATACACTAATTTAAAATTAATAAAAATAGTTTTCTCTTATACTTTGATGTTTTGTTAAAAAAAAAAAAAAAAAAAAAAAACAGGAGGGAAGAAACTTTGGGCCCATTCTATATTTGGAGACTGAACTTCAATTGAGCCTAGTTCGCTGATAATCTGTATAATTTTCGTACACATACAGAGTAATTCGCGTAACTTGCACACCTGAAACCTCGTATATACATGCGAAACATATAGAATGTAAATTTTAATCCAGAAACGAAAGTACGGACTGAAAGTTTCTTGTACCCGTGCAGCACGTCAAGACACGAGATACGAAAAACATAAGCCGATTCAGCCGTCAAAAATCGTGATGCGCTTTCAAATCGTCGAATTTGCAACTCTTCGTCAGCAAAAGATATAAATAGCGATCTCCTTGCAGAGGCAAGTGCAGCACGAGAGCGTTTTTTTTTATTTCCCTCGGCGTGAACGCAGCGAATAATTTCCCGTTTGAATATAATTTTCTATCTCCAGTGTACGATGTTGTTCCCGGGAAACAAACGCGGGTAGATACAAAGTGATATTCCATTCACTGGGTACGAAAATGTAAATTTCCCGATGTTCGAGGTAAAAAAAAAAAAAGAAAAAAAAAAGAAGGAAAAAGATCGATCCTTAATAGCTCGGTAAATTTTCATTTGCAGCAAACCGTGGTAAACTAAAATTCATTACGGGCGCATCCGGATCGATAGGGGAAAGCTATCGAGACACCTGCGAGATGATTCATCGAGTCGACGCACGTGCGATCGGCCACCGGGATAATCTATATTTTATAAATCACGCGGCGCATTCAGCGCGGAACAATAAAAAGACGAGATTCCGACAAACATTCGCATCGGCCGTTTGCTTTGTCGCGAGTTATTGCAATTATTTTCCATTCCGCGCGCAACACGTTTCACGTTTCCATTATTATTATTATTATTATTATTTTTTTTTCTTCTTCTCTTATCGTTTTAAATGTTAGAAATTTTCACGTTTCCATTGCTACTTCTTTCTTGTTTAATTAAATTCTCCCTCTCTCTCTTTATCTTTTTTTTTTTAACTACTCGAAAAAGCGTCGCTCGCGCGAAAATTTCAGTTCGACTGAAATTTTAACTGAAACAAATTAAAAAAAAAAAATAAACAGAACGCGAGCAGAAATAAAAGTTTAACAATTTCGCTGTGAATTTTAATTTCAGCTCGTGTCGTCGAGCCGAAAGCCAGTCTGTTTTCTGAGTATGCTCAATTGTCAAAGTGTATCGAAACATCGTATTATTGATCGACGAGAATCTCGATAATGCGAAATTATCAAACTAATAACATTAGATCTAGATTTAACACGTCTTCTTAACGTTCGATCGAAATTCTTTGAAACGAAACTGCAAATGAAAGAAAAAAGGAAAAAAAAAGAAAGAAAACTGTAATAACTCCAATTTTAAACGAATTTGTCTCTGCTCTTAGAAAACTCCCATGATATTGAAGTTTTCTACATTTTCTCCGCAAATCATTAAGTACGCGCAAAATATCACAATGCTACGTGGAGTATTGAATATAAAATATTACGTGTTGCAATAAATTATACTTCGTACTTTTGGAAAAATCAGAAAGAAGGCGGAATCGGTGGAAGAATCGGCTCGATTTTAGCCGACGATACGCGGCCGATACTACGTGCGTCGCTGGTATCGGCATTGAACGCACGTAGACACGCGTGCAAACATCGCGGTTCATTAAATTAATCCGAACACGGACCGACGTATAAACGGTGGACGTGCGAGTCCGTCGCGACGTGCCACGTCGTCGTAATTCCTCTCGGACGTTCCACCGATTTCGGATCGTGCCGCGAATATCCGTCGATTCCCGATATATTGAATTGCAACTGTCTCGAACCTTCGATGGGACTCGGAAACGATGTCTTTGTCAGCCGCCAAGTGATCCGTGTTTGCCGGTGTATAACGGGCCCTGTTCAACTCCCTGCGCGAATCCCCAGAAACCGGCGCTTACCGATCGCAAAACTTCGAGATTCGCTATATGACGCGTAAAATCGAAGTGCTTGAAGGGGATTTCTGCTGTCTTGGAAACTGATATCTGTTGATGTTTGTGAATATTCTTAACACTAAACGTATCGGCATTTTACATATACTTGACCCCTTATGAATAAACGTTGATTTTTAGAAAGAAATTCTTAATTTATTATTCGCAGCATAACTTCTGATTTCTAATAAAATAATCAAACGTATATTTTTATTTAAATGAAAAAAAAAAATCAATTAATTGCACTTTTTTTACATATGACTGGTTTCTCCTTCATACATTTGTCCGCAGATAAATTTTTTGCAAATTATGCAAGTCTGAATGGTTTTATTACCCGTGCACAATCTTATTTGACATTTTCTTCGCGATTGGGAAATACTGCTTGGGCTGCTCGATGTTCCTTGTTGCAGGTTTTCCTTTCCTTCTTCAAGAAATTCGTGATACTCTGTGACTAGTTCATCTGTTAATTGTAACAGGAAACGCCTTAATATCTTTATTCCAGTTGTTTCCCGATTGAGTATCCATGCATTGATTCCAGCTAAATCCAGGATATTGAAGAATACGTGCCATCTATTGCATTTGGATTTGACGCTGTGTTTTCGCGCAATTTGGTCAACCACAATCGACGCCAAATTTAGTCTTATTATAATAACTAATTGTTTCGGGTGTTTGTTTTCTATTGTTTTTGACGCATTTATGTCTCGAACTTAGTGTATCGTAACTTTGTTTGTTGGTTTTGATTTATAAATTCTGTCAGAAAAATACGTAAATTTCGTAAGGGGTCGAATGACCCCTCGCGGTACATAAGAATTTTTCTCGATAAAAAATAAGCTAAGAGAAAAACAAACAGCGAGAAATTGAATAATCAGATAATACAAAAATTTACAGAAAGTCAGATTAGCGAAAGAAATAACAATGAATGCACGATTTTAAAGTAAAATTTTGAAAAGGGATCGTTTGACCTCGCTTGGTTTAATATTGAATTCATCAAAGTATCATACGTGTATTATTATTTCGCGCCACCAGAAATGATCTTTCGATTTCTATTTATTTTCAAAAAACGATCTGTTGCGACTGCGAATATCAGTAGTGCAATCGAAAAGCGAGGAAAATTCTGTCAAATTTTTAATCCTCCCATATCGTTCCACTGGAATGAAATAATTGACAGGAAATTTGAAAAGAAAAAAAAAAAGAAATATAACGTCCCTCTCTCTCTTTCTTTTATTACTTCAATTTCAGATTGAACGATATACTTCTCATCTTCCCTTTCTTTCAACGATTATTGCCATTAACGTAGAAATCACTTTGTCGATTTCTTTAATCCTAACAAGTGTTCCATTTCACTTGCGTGTCTGACTATCTTCAAGCTGCGACGAGTATACTCGACAAAAGCAGAGACTGTGGTCGAAGCTAAATTCTCTGGTTGTCATATTTTTATTACAAAATTCGCATCCTTTCTTCTCCATCTTATCCAAGTGTTACTTTAACAGCAGATGCAAGTTTCCTTTGCTTTTGCGTGACGAGTATTATACTCGTCGTTAAATAAAAAAGAAAGTCACCTTCTTATCGCGAGCAAGATGACTCGAAAGATGTTGTACCAAGATTAAGTTAATAGAGAAACAATATCCGACAGGACATTTTCCCTTGAAATACCTTGCAGTCCTCGATAAGATTTCCCATTGGCAAAAACCACTTGAGGTGTTTGCATGGACAAACGATTCGTGTGTCGGCGATCGGTAACCGTGGATGCTCATTGAATATTACAGCAGCGCAACCCCTAATGGGAAAAGGGATCGCGACGAGTCGAGGCTGCTCTGAATGGCTGTGTTGAATGGAGATTCGCCCGGACGAAGGGTGCCACTTCGCGGTCGCTTTGTCCTTTCGGCGGTAATCGGCGCCGTCGATACCAATTTCACCGGTAATTAGAGAGTTCACTTTTACTAACGACCGTCTCGCCTTTCCTCATTGTCGCGCGTTCAAGCCTGACAAAAACATCGTCGCCGCCACGAATTCTTCCAATTCCAATGCCAGAATTCGTTTGCCATCCTACGTTTTATATATTCCGAATTCCCCGCTATTCATACACGATTAATTATGAAATAAATCGTTTCGACACGAGTCACGAGTCACGAGGAGTTCTCTTGTGCAAGAATTAAGACAGTTCTCAATGCCTGTGGGTTTTAACGAAACTCGATCGACTTTTTTTATTTCACTGAGAATTTTTTCTCCCACCCTCCCCAGTTTTTTCTACATAAAAAACGTCAGTGCAAGTTGCAGCGCGAAGAGTTTCCCTTTTTAAGAATTTGCAACTTCGTCCAACTTTCGTTTGTTTTCGCCACGAATCTTCTCGATCACCGCGGACTTTTATGCGTTTGCGGAAAAATTTGAAAGCCCAAAATCGCGCCCAGAACGACCTGTGGTTCCTTGGAAGAGTTTTTACCTTCGTGACGAGTAGAATACAATGCAGAAAAAAAGAAAAAGAAAAGAAATGTTTGACTTTGAGATTCAATTTCTTTACATGTATTTCCATCAAATCGGAAATCGATTTATAAGGTGTACTACCCAATAGTAACAACGAACTATTGCCAAATTGAAAAAAAACCTATTATAAATTATTTTCTGTCGCATGTGCGGCGACATTCGTTAATATTAACAACGTGTAACTTATGGCGCGCAGAATTTCGTAAATATTTCAAAGTCAAATTTGCCAGAAGATACGAGTTCGCGATGAATGATATCGATCAAACGACGCAAGACACCGACGATGGAGAGAGAAAAAAAAAGAAAAAAAAGAAAGAAAAAGAAGAGCCACGAGACAGAAAACCCTCTTCTCGTTTTTCGGGCGATCCGCCGCGCGTCCCTTAGACTTCGAAAGGCTCTCTCTCTCTCTCTCTCTAGAGAGAGAGAGAGAGAGAGAGAGAGAATCCCCGCGGGGGCCGGCAAACTCGAGAACACTCCAGCGGTGGATCTCCTCCAGGGGGAATCGATATCTCGACGGGACAGAAGATAACAGGGGATCTCTCCACCGCGGGCGCAAAAGGGTGAAGCGAGAAATTCAGAAGCGAGACACATTTCCCCGGACGCTGCGAGGCGAACACGTGACGAACGCGCGTCTTCTTCCGCGGGCCACGTAGACGTCGACTCTTCCCGCTGACTCGTCGAATATTCCTGGCCAGGTTTTTCATCATCCCGTCTTCTTTGCGGCTTCGGAGTCGTCCGCGAAACGTCCGGGTCCTCGCTGGTTGCTCGTCGAACGAGGGTGAGGAGAATTTCCTTGGTCCTACACGGTTGGATTTCTCTTATCCTTTTTCTCTTTTTTGGTTTTCGAAAGAATATTCGGTATTTCGAGGTGATCTATATTTTGTAAACCAACGTACAGCCAGCAAGAGGGGGGGCACACCAGACGAAATTCCTACAAATTCCATTACTCTTTCGTATTCGCCGCGTGTCATTGCGATTTTTTTCCCATTTTCGCGTGACATATTTCCGTTCTCTTCCTCCATTTCTTTTTTTTTTTTCTTCTTTTTTGCCGAAAGTTAGGAATTTTCAAATTTCCGTTATTAGTTACCTTTTTTTTTTTTTTTTAATTAAAACAACGTTCCGAATTCCACGAGGAAGAATCTTATATTGGGTCGGTGTATATATATATATATATATATATATATATATATATATATATATATATATATATATATATATATGTATGAAACGAGTTGCACCGAGGTGTGGAATTTTTCGGTGGAATTGCATTCCTCTCGACTTTTCTTTTTAATCAATGCAGCCGAGATTACTCTATGACACGTATACACACGTGTCATAAATTCGAGCGAACGGTGATTATGGCGATACTGATGATCTCAAAGTTAATCTGAAGTTCAGCCGATATCGAGCAATATCATTCGAATACGCGCCGCGATATTTTCGTAATTTTCCTCTCGAAGGGAACGGCATTGAAGCTGCAGCGACGAAAACGGCTGCGATGGCCCGTTTTCGTGGTTTCTCGCAACAGTGGAATTTGCAACGGACGTGAGAACGATAAGGAATGTCCAGAGCCAGCCCCGTGAAACGATTTGGTATGCGGGCTGCGTTCACGCGATTATCTATGAGTCGATAACTTACTTGCCGAATTTCTGGTCAACCGACTCTAAACGCTCGGCTCGGGCCTTGTTATAATCTCGTCCAATTACCAGCCTTATTGTTGGCGACGCCTGCTCGTGAATAATAATAAGGCGGTCCGTTGATCATTCGTTCTTCAACATCTATCAACGTCCACGATCTTATTCTCATGGAGAAGCTGCGAGACGAGAAACTACGATTTTTCCTCTTCAGAGATTTTTCCTCTTCTCTCTCTCTCTCTCTCTAGCGTAATTATCTGAATTTTGGACAAATTCTGGGGTGAATATAGCTGGAAATGGCAAGTTGCCTGAAACACTTGGAGCAGAAAATTCTTGTACCATGAACTCAATTTCCCTTGTGAGATTAAACTGAATCACGTGTACACTTTTATGCGATTTGATTTGCTTCTCCGATTAAAATTTGATTTTTTCAAAGTGAGACTTTCATTAAACAATACCTATCGAGACGTATTTGCAATCTTAATTTACACTCGATGTTTGAAAGTTTTCGCAGACGTTCGTGCATGTAAAACATGCACATGAAATAATTGTTTGAATTTTGGAAATTCTGGCCGAGGATAGTTGCAAATTGCCTGAAACAATTGGAGCAGAAAATTCTTGTACCATGAACTCAATTTCCCTCGTAAGATTAAACTGAATCACGTGTACACTTTCGTGTGCTCAGATCTGATGTTTCTCCACTAAAAATTTTCTCAGAAGCAGAACAATTTATTTATTAAACAATATCTATCAAAATGTATTTGTAATTTTCAACTGACACTTGATATTTCAAAGTTTTTTCTAGACATGTGAAATATGCAGACAGTATGCACGTAATATACGTAGAAGTACGTACGTAAAATATGCACGTCAAATTTGAATTTCGGAAAAATTCCGGGTGAATATAGGAAACACAAAAATTCTTGTACCTTGAACTAAACTTTCCTTGTAAGGTTCAACTGAGTCACGCGTACAAATTTCATTTGCTTCTCCATTTGAAAACTTTCTCAAAACAGGACCCATCGAAACTTCGTCGAACATTTGCAACCTCAATTCGCGCTTGATACTTGAAAGTTCTCTTGCAGATTTGCAGACGTTCGAAAGATTTGCACGCGAACGTACTTGCGAGACGATACAATTGCCACTTAACAATCGCAATTTGAGATGCCAGCCTGCTGTAACAACTCGAAGGGATCTCAAAGGAGATCTCCATAAATCCCAATCAAATCAAACGGTGCTAATCAAATCGAAGAAATCGCCGAGTTCGATGGTATCCATAGCTCGTAGCTCGAAGTAGCCATAACTCGTAGCCAGGTTTGAAACGAGTCTCGTTAGAGAGAGTCTCGGCACAGAGTACCTGCGTGTGTATGTGTTCGGTTGAAAAAGCCGATCGCGCTCGAGTCGGGCATAAATAACGCGGCGGCCATTGCATCTCGGCCGGTGGAAAAAAAAAAGAAGAAAAAAAAAAGAAAAATGCCCATCGCTAGGCGCCCGGAGCTCGAAAGAAAGCGACGCCAACGCGCGTAAGCAAGCGTGTGTACCCGCTTTGGCCTGGCAGAGCCGAGAGCCTTTCGCAATCCTCTCTCCTTCGCGGAATAAATTTTCTCCGGCTCGACTGACACCGCCCACGCGCCATCCATCGCGCGAGTGAAAATAATACGCGCGCGCGGCACCGTTTTCGCTTCTATCGGTCGGTCGACCTTCGATCTATCGATCACTACGGCAGAGATTTTTCCATCGTGCTTTCACTTTGAGTCGTTCTTTCGGTGTCGTCGGTAGCTGAATCTGGCCGCGTGGGGGAGGGAGGGGTCGTGCAGTTTGCAGCTACATCCCTGTTACAGCTCGTTTCAACCCTTCCGCGGTGTTCCTACGTTGCTCTGGACAACCATTTCACTGTGAATCTCGCGTTTAGGCTCGATGGATGCGATCGAATCCAATATGGGTTTACGATTCTCCGACTCGAGTACGATACGCATCGTTGGAATATTACCGATTAGGTTACAGTATAGTACAGTGAAGTGAGATTAATTATAGTATTACAGTAAGTATGGAATATTACTGATTAGGTTACAGTATAGTGCAGCGAGTTTAATCATAGTATAGTAAGTATAGTATAGAAAAGATAATGATTATAGTACTCGCGATAATAATTCAATTATTTCGCAAATTCGTTTCCAAAACGCTTCAGAAACGCAGTGTTTGCAAGTTTTATAAATTTATTTACAAGTATTTCGATGTTGGAATGAATCGAACCTTTTACAAGTCACGAATCACGAAAGGCAAAAAGGCACGCTGCATCTGAATTTTATCTGGATGTTTGTATTTGCAGCTGTTTAGAAATAACATTCAATCTGCAGCACTTGTTTGTTTTATATATATATATATTTCTTTTTTTCTTATTTATAACACTCTTGGCTTTAGAAAATATCCTTTCGCGTGTAATTCTCGACAGTAACGCAAGTATCGCTAACAACAGCAAATCACGACTATATATATTCCATTAAATAAATATTCCATTGCCATTCTCGGACAATTTCGAATAAGATACTCATAACCTGTTCGATCAGTGTTCGATTCTATTTTAAAGTATTTTTCTTTAATATCACAGAGTGCTCATAGATGGTTGGGAATCTATTCGCATTCAAGTTCGAAACCTGTTTGATCAGTGTAAAATTACTTTTCTTTAATATGACGATTCGAATCTTTTCCCATTTCGTGTATTCGAATATACGAATTATTTTCGTTTCCAAGAAAACTTGCAGCAAATTCGATTACCCATCATTAACTTGGCTTAAGTAAGTTTTGTCTTTTCATTCCAAAGGAACAAAACCCTTTCAACTCTCCCGAAATATCTCGATGAAAACACGGATCCATTAATGTGTGCACTGAATAATCGTTTAAGGTGCACACAATAATCACGAATCGCGAAGGAGTACAATTCAACGAGAGTCGATTATGCGACTGATCCTACGATCCACTGTTGCAGTCGCTGTTGCACAGCTCTCTCGTTTGCCACCCTCTCGGTTCACCACCCTCTGCGAAACTCTCTCTCTCTCTCTCTCTGTTTCCTTGTTTCTAATCTAGTCGATGGAACGACTATCACAGGCACACTGTACACGGATAGTTTCGCTGTTGCTGCAGCACCGGCTGCTCTCGGCGATCTCGGCGAAGGAGAGGGAAATGGAGAAAGGATCGGTGGAAGGAATATACAATGAAGAAAAGTTGGCGAGGAAGGGAGGATTGATAAGCATCGGCGGACAGTGACTAACGCAACGGGATCAATGATCCGAGGAGTCGAGCGTAAGCAGATTCTTTAGCATCCGTGGGTCGTATTCTTCTTTCGTATTGTTATTATATATTATTTTATATTATTATTATTATTATATATATAATATAATAATTTTATATCGTTATTATACATTATTATACATCTTTTTTGTTCAGTAAAATTTTCTCCAATTTATTTATCAACAACCACTCTCGATAAGAGAGGGACTTTTTACCCATCGAAAGATTGTCGTTCAACAACTTCAAATTAGAACGATTTTTTTTTTTTTCTTTGTATCAATGAAGATCTTTATATCTCGCGGTCGTTTCTTCTTTTCTTCTTTTTTTATCTCGTATTTTGGTGTCAAAATTTCGCATCGATTCGGGACGACGACACGTCACATTCAAAGAGTGAAAAAAGGACACGTAGATTGAAACGACGTTTGTAATTTTAAATCGAGCGCCAGCGGTGCGCCCAAAGAGCGGAAAATACACGGGACATAAATTAAAACCGACGAATTTCGTTCGCGCTAACTCCGCGAAAAAAGGAAAGAAGAAACAAGAAAAAAAAAAGGAAAAGAGAAAATTCTCACGGCGCAACAGTTCGATTAAAGCAGCTCATTGTTCTCGTTTTTTCGATTCTTTCGGCGGCCACCGTGAAAGGATCAAGGATACACACCGGCCAGTTTTTAATCAAATTAAAACTGACAAAATGCGTTCGCTAATCCGGACGGAAATTCCGCTTTCGAGTTAAACAAAAAGGAGGGAAGAAATTTGTTTCTCTTCATCTTTTCTATTTTTTTTTTTTTTTTTTTTTTTTTCAAGAATCAGTCGAAACTTTCATAATTTTGTTTTCCACTCGCGACAGAATGAACGGCGAAACAAAAATATACCGCGTGGCGAGATTAATTTCACCGAGGTAGAAAGTAACAAAAATTTCGTTCGGCGATGCTGCCGGGGAGAGAGAAAAAAAAGAGAGAAAAAGAAAAGGAAGATTCACTCGTCTCTGTTTTTCTCATTTCGAAGGGAAAAGAGAGAAGAAAACAAGAAGAAGGAAACTGAGGAAATTTTTGCAACTGAGCAGAAAAGCGACGATGATTAACGATACACCGCTGGCATTAATTTCGTCCCGAGCAGAGAGAGGACGGAGGAACATCCTTACAAAACTGAACGAAAATTCTCTTTGCGAGACAACGTTAATTTCAAGCCCTCAAATTTCGTAACGAAAAGTTTCCTCTGATTGGATACAATGGAAGGGTCAATCCTTAAAATAAAATAAAAAAAGAAAAAAAAGAAAGTTCACCGTTTGCCGCGACCTATTTCAATTTCTCTGAATTTCGTGGAATCGTGGAGTCTCGAGTCAAGAAGTGAGAGAGTATTAATCGAATTTTCAAAATTTCCATCTCACAGTCGACGACACTCCTCACTGCAACTGCTTTTCCAGTTTAGTCTCATTTAATTCTATCAATTAATCTAACTCGTTTTACTGACTTGACGAAAACGTCACGTCGGGAAGTGACTTTGCAATCCTGAAGAAAAAAAAATAGCCTTGTCACAGTGACAACGGGTTGAAAGACAAAATCAGACGGCGTAAATTGACCAAGAAAAGGAAACAATGAAAATTTGTCACGTCAACGCGTGTCTCTCTTAACGGATTAAGACCAAGAGATTTCACGAAACGAGATTCTCATTTTATCAAACTGATTAATTTCATTGACCTGGCGAAGCGTCGCGTGACGAGTGACTTTAGAATTATGACGAAGAAACAGTTGCAAGGACAAGACAAATTGACGAAAAGCAAACGAAAAAGAATTTACGCGTTAACACGTTGATCGCCGTGTGCGAAACCAAGTATGTTTTTTTACGGGGCCACAAATCCTTAGACATTTTTATGCTTCTTCCTTGTGTTTTTGTTTTTTATTCTTTTATCACTATGTGTTAGCTACAGTGTTAGCTTGTCGAATTAGAAGTCTTTACAAATTTTTTGCACCCCTCAAATGTAGACTAGAAATTTAGAGAATTTGCAATGAAGCTCCTAAATCCCATAATCCGTTTCCCAATATATCACAAATAACTATTATAGTATTATGTATTTTTATGTAGATAGTGTAATTATCGAAATAATTCTAAAAAGATTGACTATATTATTATTATTATTATTATTATTATTATTATCATTATTATTATTATCCGATATCAAGTTTAATTTGTTAATTGATTGAAAAATGATTTAACTATTAAAGACTCGTTTTTTTTACTAAATATAATTTACTAAATAATTTCTTCTATTATCTTAAGATTTAAAAATAAGATCGTCATCCAATGGAAAGTTGAGATTATTACCGAGACACGGGTGACACGGCGATCAACGTGTTAACAGATTAAGACTGGAACACCGAAGGTGCTCGAGAGATTCCACGGATCGGTAAGAAGAACAACAGAGGGAAGAAGAATCGTTGGTAACGGTTGGCGAGGAGAACCGGAGGGAACGTTTGGAGAGGTGTTGGCAAAGCGGGGCCTGTTGCCGATATATCGCGGTGGAATGAGTGAACGCACGACGCATCCGATGCATATACACGTCGCGCTCGCCACGGACAAGCGCGCCGCGATGGCAAATACGTGCTCGCTGGATGAATCGCGAAGCAGCGAGCAACGCCGTGTGTTGCTGTGTGTGTGTGTGTGTGTGTGTGTTTCGTGCGAAAGCGCGTGCGGCCGCTCCTAGCAAGAGTGGCATTTTCCCAATATCGAAGTGGCTGATGCGACTCGATGCGAGAATGAGTAACCTCTTTTATTGGATGTACACGCTCGCACCGCTGTCGGGTTCTCTTCTCTCTCTTTCTCTCTCCCTTTCCCATTCCTTTCTCCAGCTGCCGAAGGATTACTCGAAGAGCATCGATCCGCTTTGTTCCGCTTTGTTCCGTCAAGGGAATCGACTTGCTCGGGATCCTCCCCTCTCCCCTTTACGCCACGTTCACCGCGCGTGTTTCACCGATTTTCTTCTTTCCATTATTATTTGCTTCGCTTTTCCCCATCGTCTTCCGAATGCTGCGTGTTTCTTTTCTTGGCAGAGCGGTGCGAATCGCTTGCGCTGATCAATAATCAGAAGTGATATTTGCGATGATATTTCCAACGATAAATCACGGTTACGGCGATAATGTTTTTTAGTATTGATACTAAATAATGGTGTGAAATCGTTTCGGAATCGATACGGATGTAGAAAAATCAGATACAGAACCGATTTCAGAACTGATGTGGAACCGATGTAGAACTGTTTCAATGTAGAATCGATACGAAACTGTTTCAGAATCTACATGGAACTGATATAAAATCGTTTCAGAAGCGATGTAGAACTAACATCGATACAGAACCGTTTCAGCACTAATGTAGAACCAATATAGAACTATTTTAGAACCAATAATCTAGAATATCTAGAATATCTAGAATACAAAACTGTTTTAAAATCGATATGGAACCGATACAGAATCGTTCCAGATATAGAACTAATATAAACTCGACACGGAACCGTTATAGAACCAACATAGAATCAATATATAACTATTTCAGAATCAATGTAGAATTGTTTCAGAATCAATATAGAACCAATCTAGAATACAAAACTGTTTCAAAATCGATATGGAACCGATACAGAATCGTTTCAGAATCGATATAGAACCAGTATAAACTCGACACGGAACCGTTTCAGAACCAACATAGAATCAATATATAACTATTTCAGAATCAATCTAGAACCGATATAAAACTATTTTAAAATCGATATGGAACCGATGCAGAATCGTTTCAGAATCAATGTAGGACCAATCTAGAACTGATACAAAACTGTTCCAACATCGATGTGGAATCGATATAGAACCGTTTTAGAATCGATATAAAACCAATCTAGAACCGATACTAAACTGTTTCAAAATCGATATGGAACCGATGCAGAATCGTTTCAGAATCGATATAGAACCAATATAAACTCGACACGGAACCGTTTCAGAACCAACATAGAATCAATATATAACTATTTCAGAATCAATGTAGAATTGTTTCAGAATCAATATAGAACCAATCTAGAATACAAAACTGTTTCAAAATCGATATGGAACCGATACAGAATCGTTTCAGAATCGATATAGAACCAGTATAAACTCGACACGGAACCGTTTCAGAACCAACATAGAATCAATATATAACTATTTCAGGATCAATCTAGAACCGATACAAAAGTTTCAGAATCGATGTGGACACAGAACTGCCTTCGAATCGACATAGAATCGTTTCAAAACCGACATAGAACCGTCTACAGGATCGTCTCTCTTGAACTCAGAGAAACGAAAATTCCGTAATTGAAAGTTGAGACGTCACGTTTCGGTATATCCTCTTTCCGTCGCAACAACTGTCGCTTACGAAATTTAAACTTTCTTCCAGTTATTATACTGCGCGAACTTCCACCATTTCGCTACTTGCCACTTGGCTTAATTATCTTTCTAGTCGCGCAATCGCGAGATACGTTGAAGTTACTATTACACGTTGTAACACGTGACGTTTACAATGCCGGAAATTTCATTCTTAGCTTCCGATCCAGTAATCCACCCGAGTCCCAATGAACGCGTCCATTAAAAACTCACTCGCGACATGGAAAACATCGTTCTCCGTGTTCATTGCTGTAAAAAAAAAATTTAAATAACGAATTTACTTAGATATGTTGATATAACAGGCATATCAGACACGAATGAAAAACTTCATGGGAAATAAAACTCCATGGAAATATCTACGCTCGTTTTGGAAGTGAGTTTCTCTTCCCGAGGAGAATCGTGCACAAGCCGGATCATTCGTCAATGATGGGAATCTCGCATCATCTGTACAGAAACGATCCACGAAGCTGTTTCAACAACAGCGTGTTCTCAACAACAGGCGCGCGGTGATTAGCGACCGTGAGACGCTTACGAACGAACGGCGGTATCATAACCGCGACGCTACGCCATTTCGCCATTACGCGTAAAACTAAATTTCCGCCAGTCAGAAATCGTCTCGGAGCGAACTAGCTAGCGGAGGGAGGGACGCGAGAGATTGCATTTCGCACGCCGTGCGAACAGTAGGCATGCACGTATGTACGTGCGACGCGAGCAAGAGAGAGAGAGAGAGAGAGAGAGAGAGAGAGAGAGAGATACCAGAGGCAGAGTTTCGATCGCGAAGCGAAATAGTTTGAATCCGAGAGAAGCGAGGCCTCCTTTATATGTATGTACAGGCGACCGCATTATGTGTGCACGGCCGCTAAATACTCCATGGATGCCGGATAAAGTTGAATCGGAAGCGTAAACACGGCTAAGCTACTTATCACTACGTATTCCGTGGGATGTGCGCGAACACACGGGGGTGGGTAGTTGCGTTGTTTCGCTTCCGGGTGCCAAGTAAAACAGTTTAGCCTTGAGTAGCTAACGTCCAACTTGGCCTCGAGAGCCTCCGGCTCGCACGTTGTTCCTCCCTATTTTAAAGCAGCCGCGATTCGCCTGTTATCGCGTCCACGTACGCCTCCTCTTCATCCCAATGGACATTGTTGAGTCCGCGGAATATTTGAAGCTTATTTCGATAGCCGGAATATTCCAACGGGCAATGGTTGCCCGCACGGATTCGCCTATTCTTCGATCGGCGTAATCCTCCCCAGGATCCGCGAATTTCGACCAGATGCCGTTTTCAGAACTTCCTCGGCACTTCCGACGAATATTTTCGAATAAAGGTGAACGCACTGTCTCTGCGTAGGAGCGGCAGGTATTTCAAAAACCGAGGGATGATTTTCGAGATAGTTCCTCCTGACGTGGAAGAACGTTTCAGAAAGAAACACACAATTCGATCTGTTTCCCAACAGATGTAAATCATTTGCAATAAATGTTCTTTCAACATTGAGTCAAGGTATCATCCAAATCGATGAACCACTGTCGCAAATCGTTTCACGCGTTCATCCAATGCAGCTTCTCTTTGTAGTACACTTTCGTAGTGCTATATTTTTGTGCAATTACATATGATATATACGTATAGATGTAGATATAAGTGTATATAGAAAATGCAATTGTAGATACGGTGTACAAATATTTTTGATAATCACTGTACGTTTCATACGTTTTCCCAATGCAGCTTCTTTTTGTTACACTTTCATAGTATTTTTGTGCAATTATATATAAATATATAAGATCTACACACACACACACACACACACACACACACACAGATTATATGTAGACATAGATACAGATGTAATTAGATCTAGGTATAGATATAGAAAGTGTAATTGTACATACAAATACTTTTTGTAGCCGCAATATTTTTCGGCTTCAAAATCATTCAATTTCTGGCAATCATTAAAAAATTATTTTCCAGAAACCATCCGCCGGTTTACCAATCACGTTCAATCGCGTGTCCTCTCGCCTTTAAAATTTCCCGCAAAACACGCGACGTACTTATTGTTATTCAAAGTGGAGTGCAAGCAACCATAACAGAGCTGTGTGTGCATCGCGCACGCGAACAAGTGGACAGCCAACGGGGTTATACGCAGCTCGAACCTGTTCCTCCTGCGCGTCTGCTTTCCGCCCCGGCGAAAGTATGCTGAATTCCCCATCGGGCGACGCTTTTGTCACCCGCGGCTGCCGCGGAATATCTAAAACGTCGCGACGAGACGTCGATCACTCGCGAAACCGCGAACATCCTCTTGATATTCTTATCACGATCCCCTTAACGAGCTATTTTCTTCAAAACGAACCTTTCCAATTGTTATTCACCCCGATGATATACCCGTTTCCGTGTTTCGCAGCGGCGGGGATTTCGTTTGGTTTAATTTGTAGAACACCCGGTTTTCGCGTTGTCGTGTTCCGATGGAACGCGATTTCATGGAAACCGGTACGCGGAATTTTTCGAATATTTTTTTTTTCTGCCCAGGAAAAGGGACATAGTTATATTTTTTCTTTTCTTTTCTTCTTTGTTTTTTGTTTCTGTTTTTGTGTACTTATACACGGTGTAGCGTACCGTGTCTGGTTTTTTGAAAATAAAAAAAAAAAAAAAAAGGACGGAAGGAAAAAAATACGTACGATGAAATATGGCCGCCGGCGCGAGTGGAACTGGAATTTATTTCCGCGAAATTTGAAATTCGATGGAAGGGAACTCGTCGAACGGATGCGCCCGTTAGCGCACACAGTTTTCTTGTTAACGATCAACAATTCTGGAACCTTTCGTCGAACGTAGACAGAACAGTTTGAAAGTTGAAGAAAATTAGACGATGCTTCGTAAAACGAAGGACTTGCGAAATCGACAGTTTCATTATACAAATACTGAATATCAAGTGTCTTTGAAATTTCTACATTACAAATTGTACATGTGTATGTGTGCATGTGTGCCTCTTACAAATACATAAAAATCACGTGGATCGAGAAGGACGAAATTTGTCGCAAATGGAATTTCTGGAAAAACACGTCGCACGCGCGTATCATTTTCAGGCCATTTCTCGGGTATACGTGGATAACATAAAAAAGGGTGCGCACCCTTTTTTTTCCTTCCTTGGAAACGGGGACGATATTATACGAAGGGTCAGACCTTGGCTAAACGGATATGGAACAGCCGGAAGGGTCGATACGGCGGCGAATCGAACGTAGGATGAATCCTTGGTCTGCGGAAACCTTAGCGAAGACACGTTGGAGAGAACCTTTCAATCTACACTTGCCAGGGTTCGCATTTACATTTCGCCTCAGCGATCGACTTCTCTGTATTAAACCACGAGACAGTGGCCTTGGCAAGGTTTCAATAAGACGTGAGGTTTTTACAGGCGTAAACTAGCCAATTTTAAGCGAAATTAATATTAAAAGATCTCGAGAGCAGACAGCATTGAAGAAGACGTCGAAAACGGTATCCGAAATATCCATCGAAAAATTCGAGGACCTTGGAACCAAACTTCGAGAAACATCTGCATCGCACGCATTTTACGTTATTACAGAACGGTTTCCACGGTTTTTGATTCAAAAATACATTTCTCGCGGAGCGGAAGAAGCTAAAGGAGAAACTAAAACGACAGGGAGAATGAAGATAATCCAAATATCCAAGATAAAAAGCTCTCGGAAAGGAACACCGAAGCACGAAGCGTGACAACGCCGCTTCGTGTAAACACCTTTAGTACGGCGTTAATTATTCAGAGTGTTTAAGATCTCGGAATAATCCGGAGCGACTTCCGCCAAGAATGAGGTTGTTCATCGTGGATGAATCTTATTATAAACGTTTGCAGCTTCATCTCGGCAGCCTGGCCGCTGAAGAATTAACATTGCCAATACTTCGACTATTCTGCAGCTACTGAACTCCTCGTTAAAGTGGCTCGTATCATTAGTGAAACTGGCCAAGGCCTATACTAGTTGTTGAAGACGTAATTCGCGTGCTATCTGCGTGGTTCTATCGCGCATTAGAAGAGAGAAGACATTCGTTTTCTGGCAATTCCTCCGGTTTCTCGACTCTTCAACGACCAGGAGGGAAGATTAACAGCCCCGAGAAGATTTCCTCGCGGGTCAACGCGCCCAACGTGGTCGCCATTCGACGCTCGTTCCGAGCATTTCTATCGCTGTTTATCCACCCGCACGAACCGGCAAGGGAGAAGGCAACAGGACACCTCCTTCGAATAAACAACGCGTCTCTCTGGAGTCGATCGTGAATTTCACGCGACTCATTCCGACCCTTCGGCCTCGAGTACGTGACCGAATATATTCTTCCCACGGTTTCTCCGAGAAACACCGAAGAAACGACACGTCCCAGTTCACGTACAACAACCGTCCTCCCCGTATATTGAGCATCCATTTCCGTTTAGTCGATCGCCCCGCCGATGTGTTTTCCACCGAGAAAGCGCACCTCCATCGAGAATTAAACCCCCGTTTCCGCACCCTTATTTTGTCTTGTTCGCGTTCCTCGGCTCTCGCTTCACATTAATGGCAGCGTGAATTTTTCTTCCGGTTGCCGAACGAGGGTTACTTACAGTTCCCATTGACGGGGAATTCACTTACACTCGACTGAGGGGGTGAAAACGGTGAATTTACAGCCTTAATATTCACCAACCGGAGTGTTTGCAACGTTTGCAACTCTGAGAGTAAACGAAGATGTTACACAATTTGTTGCGAATCATAGAGCAACTTGGAATTCACGATATACATCGTTTTCACTCTCTCTTTTTCTCTTATTCCCGTTTCTTGATTCTGTATCTTCACTGTATCGACAGCGTGAATTTTTCTTCCAATTACTGACAGAGTGTCAACTGTGTTATTTACAGTTTCCACTGGCAGAGAATTTAATCACACACCTGACTAGGGGGATGAATTTACAACCCTAATATTCACCAACCGGAGTGTTTGCAACGTTTGCAACTCTGAGAATAGAGACAGAGATGCTTCACAGTTTGATGGATGATGAGGAGTAATTTTGGAATTTTTACATCCCTTTTGTCTTATTCGCGTTTCTTGACTCTCGTTTCACGGCGTTTGCATCGGTGAATTTTTCTTCCGGTTTTCTGACAAAGTATCGTTGTCACTTACAGTTTCCATTGGCAGAGAATTGAACTACACTCTACTGAGGGGCTGAATTTACAACTTTAATATTCACCGGAGTGTTTGCAACGTTTGCAACTCTGAGAGCGAACGAAGATGTTACACAATTTGTTGCGAATCATAGAGCAACTTGGAATTCACGATATACATCGTTTTCACTCTCTCTTTTTCTCTTATTCCCGTTTCTTGATTCTGTATCTTCACTGTATCGACAGCGTGAATTTTTCTTCCGGTTGCCAAACGAGGGTTACTTACAATTTACAACTCTAATATTCACTAATTGGAGCGTCAAAGTTTGCAACTCTGAGAATAGAGACAGAGATGCTTCGCAGTTTGATGGAGTGATTTGGAATTTTTACACGCCTTTTGTCTTATCCGCGTCTTGACTCTCGTTTCACAGCGTTCGCATCGGTGAATTTTTCTTCCGGTTTTCTGACAAAGTATCGTTGTCACTTACAGTTTCCATTGGCAGAGAATTGAATTACACTTGACTAGAGGTATAGTGAATTGACAATTTACTCCAGTTGTGGCGTTAACGTTTTGCACGGTCACGATGGAATAACTTGGAACTCGAGATTAGGAAATTTTCTCCGTTAAGGGGTTGCGTTTAAGGGGGGGGGGGTTGATATTTACGCGGGCATACGGTACCGATTGGCAAATTGCCAAGTTTCTGTTCACGTGTGTAGCAACAGCAGCAGCCGAACGATCGAAGGAATGTTACAACAAATTTCTGATATCGCACGGCCCGGCAGTTTGCTCCGGTGTGTCGCGTTCCCGTTTCTCAGCGGGAAGCTATCATTGCATTTGCGAAACGGTTAACCTTCTTTCTCCGCCATAAACGACGGCCGACTCCGCCGCTAAATTCGCCGCGCTGAGGCAACCTCGTTTCCGGAAGTTAGCGTGTCGCGGCAATTCGGTTAGCAAAAGTTGCAGCGTTACCGCAATCCAGCTTTGGTAGTTGCCGTATCAGCGATAGTCCGCCTCTAAATCCACCCCCCCTCAACCTCCTCCCCCATTGCTTGTTTTCACGTGTGCTACGTGACGTTTTCCTGTATCCGCCGTTTTGATAAATTCCGTCGTTCCACGCGGAATCGTTACGCTAGCAAGCTCGTTAAATCAAAGATCGGAGGAGAACGGAAGGAACGAAGAATGGGAGGGAAATTCGTAAACACGACGTTCGAACACGACGAGATATTGTTCGTCGGAGAGAAAACGACGAATTTCGTCGGGGGGGAGGGGAGGGAGGAGGGCAAATATTTGTCACGAAAGACGTCAAGACAAAGTTAACTCGTACTCGCTCCATTAAGGGGTTAACAGCCCTTAGCAATCCACGCAAAGATGAGAAAGTGGCTTCCAGCTATCGGCCTGACCTCGATAACTTGCTGCACCTTCGAGGATCGGCGAACTCGATCGATTCGGCACCGCTGTAAAATTTATTATTCGCACTGTTCGCTGGTTAGACACTCGTAGCAGCAGTTTGGCGTGAGATCGTCGACGGGAACGAGGCTTCGTACAGTTGACGGAGGGAAAAATTGCTTTCTGATAAATGAATCATATACGACGTGTATCGACGTGTTGCATTTTCGAGAGCGGGTTTATCGATCGTTGCTCGGCAAATTGTGGATGCGAAGTAACAGAACAGCCAACAGTACAATTCTCTGCAGAGGTGAATCTGAGTTTTACCCTTGTTACAGATTCACGGGAACGATGCGTGTTCGTAACGCGATTAATCACTTTCCTCGCCTTCGGTCTATTTCGATCTTGAAAGTTTATCATATAAATCGATGAACTCATCTGATTAACGCGATACCCGCTCAAAACTATTAAACGTTTAAATACCCCCTCAAAACTCTTGACACTCTCGTTCAAAACTCTTGGGACAATTCCCATGTCTGACGAACAGGCTTTACGAAAATATCCAAAATAGAGTATTAATTATAATACGTTCGCGATAGTACCTTAACGAAGTGTTGTATTGTGTTATAATATGTGCAAATTGCAACTTTTGTTCCGTTTTTTTTATTAAATTTGGAGAACTCCTGAGTTCATTAACGAAACTCCGATATTGGATATGAATTTTCAATGAATTGTCAATGTCCCGTTATATGTCCTTTATAAAATGTTCAACAACGTGGTATGATTACGCAAATTAAACGAATTATTAAAAATAACTTTCTTTCAATTTAAAAACAAAATCACGACAATTGTCCCAAGACTTTCGAACAGAGGCGTATTAATTTTTCCAGCTTATAAAATGTCCAACAGTGTGGTATAATTACGCAAACTGAACGAATTATTATTACTATTAATTATTATGAAACGAATTATTATTGTTATTATTTATAAACAGTGTGCTATAATTACGTAAATTAAACGAATTATTATTATTCTTAATTACTATTAGTATTAATTATTATTATTGTTATTAATTATTATCAAACAATTTTAAAGCAGAATCACGACAACTGTCCCAAGACTTTGGATCAGAGGCGTATTAGTTTTTCCAACTTATAAAATGCGTGGTATAATTACGCAAACTGAACGAATTATTATTATTATTAATTATTATGAAACGAAATATTATTGTAATCACTTACAAACAGTGTAAATTACTGTAATTACGAAAATGAAACGAATTATTATTATTCTTAATTATTACTATTAATTATTATTATTAAAGTACTAATATACTTTAGTATTAATTATTATTATTATTGTTATTAATTATTATCGAACAACTTTAAAGCAGAATCACGACAACTGTCCCAAGACTTTCGAGCGGAGGTGTAGACTTCAGCTTCCTTGAAGACGAAGGCCAAGACGAAGACTCGTATCACGCACGTGTCGCGTGTTTGGATTTGCGGGCAATCTACGATTACTGGTACGTTCATCCCAATGGACAAACGATTTTCGATCGTCGTAAAAGCGTATCGCGAGAAATCGCGCGTGAAAGAGAGAGAGAGGGTGGGTTTTCACGGGGCAGTTTGCGAGCGAACCGTAAAAACCGCGAACCAACCAGATCCTCGAGTTTTCGTTACGTAACGGGGGAGACAGAGGCTGCCGAGGAGGAGAAAGAAGACGGGCCGGAAACGGTGTTTCCGATATCGCGAAGTTTCCACAAGTTTCGAAAAGGTTCTCTGTACGTCGGCGTCCGGGTGATTCAGTTTGCACGCCGCGACACCGGATGCACGCCGTTCCGCGAAACGACGAAAGTGACGCTAACTCCTCGTACGCGGCCCCGGCGAACATCCCTTATAAAGTGAGATTTATTCCTTCGTTCGACCCCGTTTTTACGACGGCGACGACAACGCCGCGAGGTTATTTTCTTCTAGCCTTCTAGGGGGGGGGGGCTAGATTCGCGTTTTATGGCTGGCTCCGGAGGGGGGGGGGGAGGGGGAAGAAATTCGGGTTTCATATGCGGAAACCGCGACTGGCGAGGATGGTTGTTAAAGAAGCTGGTAAAATACGTCTGGTAATACGAAAATTATAGCGCTGTATTTCGCGTTCTACAAACGAAAAATTGAAATTTCTATCGGTAATGTCGATTCATTTCGCTGTTTTCTCTTGAACGTTTGGCGACGTTCGTCAAAGTTGCCATTGATTCGTCAGGATCTCTACTTTGGCATTTAATTATTTACTCTTCGAATTCATTTCGCTTTGAAAGTTAAAGATTGAAAGTTAAACAATCTAGTTTAGAATGATTTCAAAAATCAATTCCGACAATAATAATCTTTCCTTAAAATAATTGCAAGTTCATATTTTATTTAAATATATATATATATAGAGTTCTTAATAGACCACGATCGATCGAAATCAAGCTTCTGCAACTTTTTCACAAATTCGGAAATAACACGTTGCTCCCTATTTTTCCTATATCCGGTAGCAAAAAAAAAAATAACGAAAAAGAGAAAGACAGAAATTGCAGTGTCGCAGGAATAAACATCCTCATCGATTCAAACTGTTTCCGCAGGATCAATTATTCATCCACTCTCAAATATTGCCTCTTTATTTATACCGAGTGACAGACTGCAAATTTTTATCATGAGATATTTACGGGTCTACGACATTTAGTGACAAAATTCTTTTTTTAACCCTAAACGTATCGGCATTCATTTCTTGTCAAATCAGGTTAATGAAATATATCATACGAAAGTTGATTTAACATAGGAAACAACATACAAAATAACTCTCAGATAACAAGACGAAGGATCGCATATTCTCGTCCCTTTTAACGAGACCGAGAGAGATACAGGGCACGAGCGTACAGTTTTTTTTAAATAAAATTTTCGATTTCGTGCGTTCAGCGTCAGAAAGTCCGCATGAAAATCAATTCGATCGATTAATATCTCGCAGCTGTCGATCATAGCCGAGAGGAGGGACGTTGGATCATTAAGCGGTGATACGCGGAACATTTTCAGTTTCGCGAGCTGGGAGTCAAGGCAACGCCTTCCGGCACGATGATTTGAATTTTCCCTTACGTACCGCGAGCGAACCGATAAGAGGGGTGGAAATAAATGGCGGGAGGGAGTTGTGGGCCTAGCCGCCTAGAGAGCTGGAAACTCTATTTTATGGTAAATAGACGTTGCCTGCGAGGGCTCGACTCGCCTTCCTCCATGCGAGTGCCGATCGAAAAAGGAGGGATGAAATACACGGGGGTTGGAGGGAAGTTCAGAACGATATGTCGGGCCGCGCGACGATTTTCTCCTTCGGTTTATCGGTTTTCAAATGGACTGCGCCGTAATATCGAGGCGTTCGATCCTTCTCTCCAGCTTTCTCACTTCTTACTCACTCTAGTTTACTAGTAGTTTATGCCACTGCGAGCGTTATAATTAACATCGAACGTTGAAGTTTGCGTAAATAGGGTTGTAAAACCTTCAAAAAGTCGAAAATAAAAAATTACACCTTGTTCTGTTCCCTTGTCTGATTAGAAACTGTCCGTTTACGGAAAGCAAAGATGAAAAAACGATGACGATATTTCGTCGTCTTTCCACTTGTTTATTTCGTCCACTCTCGAAAATAAAAAAAAGAAACAAGTGTCCCCTCTCGGTTGTGCCTCATCTGCTTCGAAGTTCGAAAAATCAAAAGTGAAAATTAACACGGTCCCCCGGTTCTTTCTTGTATATAATAAGCCGATTCATCTTTCAAAATAACTCGACATTTCACTTCTCTGTTAAGATGTTCTTAACGCTTGAAACGCCTTTAAAACGGCTTTAATACGTGAAGCACCGGGTTTAAATGCGACTATATTTGCGCATATTTTATTCTGACATACTTCTCCACAAAGGTACTCGTTATGGAAAACAGAAACTGCATTAATTAAATATAACTTTTCTAAAAGGATCGTGGAGGTAAAAAAAAAAAAGTAAAAAAAAGAAAAAAGAGAAAATTGATCGTTACACGCACAGTTAAATACGAATAATTCGTAAAAATTTCTGAACAGAGACTATTGAGTTCTTCCTACTGCATTTCCACGAAACTCGTAAATATTTAAAGCGGCGTTTCAGGCGAAAGTTCCCGACGTTAATCGAGTTTCGATCACCGCCAAAAGCCAAAAGTCACGGAAAACTCGCAACTCACGGCGAAACTTCACAACCAGCTTACGCGAATATATATATAGCGAATAACGCAACCGATAGCTGCTCCTCTCTCTCAAGCCACTTGGGGGAAACTTTTCTTCGCCCGGTGCGAGCGGCGCGACTATCGCTAATAGAACTCTATCTCTTGCGTGTAATGAACGTGGGCGAGGGACAAACGTCGTTATGTGGCCAGCCGCAAATATTCGCGCGAGCACGCGCCCGGCAACGTGTAGCCAGCTCTCCCTCTCTCTCTCTCTCTCTTTCTCTCTTTCTCTGTACCAGCGTCGCGTCAGCTTGAATTGAACCATTCGCGAAGAACGCGCGCGTGAATGAGCCCGGGCTGCTTATTTAGTGGACTGAAGCGGTACGTACAGCCTCGTAGTCGTGTGTACGCGCACACACGCGCACGCGAAATAAGCCCATTTCCACGGTACACTCGGCTGGCCACCAGAGGACAAAAGCCGCGTTTATACGTGCAAACTGGCGAGAGGACGCAAGGAGCCCCGCCAACCGGACGTTTCCCGCGCATAATACTCGCAATATGAGGGACGTTGAGCCGGAAACTACACGCAAGAACCACCCTTTCTGCGCGGTGTATGCGACGACGACGACGCGCGCGCGCGTGTGTGTGTGTGCATCAGCGGGACTTCCTGGCCGGGGAAGAAGACCATGGTTTGCAAATTACACAGAAACAAGCTGTGTAAATAAGACCGGCGCTTTCTCTGGACCCTTTGGGGATTGATAGTCACATAGTGACAGCAAGTTGGCTTCGAGTATTCGTTGGAGGGAGATTGGCTCTCGCTAGTGATTTCCGAGGATACTTTAAGTGACGTTCAATCGTTACGGCGGAGTATGCTCGTGTATTGGACAATCGAGAGATTGGATTGTTTTCAAATTGCATATATTCTCGAATCGGGCAATTGGATCGAGAGACGTAAGTAGGAAAGTGACGATGTCGGCGCTTTTGAACGAGGTATCTCATCGAACCGCACACTTATCGATTCATAATTCGGAAGAACAAAAATGTCGAGAGGAATAGAAAAGAAGAATGCTATTTGTACGATGCACTGAATTCAGTTAATGCCGAAGAACGAGGAATTCTATATTCTCAAACACAGCCGTGTATGTTTATTCTTAAAACTGTGAAACACGTACCTTTAACTTTACTCGTCGAAGACTGGATCCTCCAGAAGCATCAAAACAACCTGAAACACATTGGAATATTCATATATTTTCAATGCTCTCCAAGCTTCGTAAGAAGAAATATCAGAGAATATGACGACCGGTAATAAATGACTCGATGACTGCTTCGTAACTTTTCAAAATCGTCTTTTCTAAAATTATATCACGCACAGAGGCGTTTGGCCGCGCAGTACGTAACAGAAGCACGCAAGTGCGCGCCGACAGAGTGTAGTTGTTATATTAATTGTCGTTTCCAATGAATGACGCGCGCAATATTTTCCGCGGTATGTTCGGCGCAGTCGGCCAGTTTTGAATATAAATGGTTCCATTATCCAGCGGTTCGAGCTGCTTATTCGGCCAATTGTCCCCGCGAAATGACGTCGTTCAATCACCGAGAATTCATTATGTCGAGCTACGTTCACCTTTGCAGGAGTGGCAGTCGTATCCTTGGCGATATAAGCCCTAGACCACAAAGCGGGGCCGGCTTCTTGCCCCGCGTGAATTTCGATAGCCACCCCTTTCGCTTCGCTGCGCTGTCTCTCGCATCTCTTGAAAGCCCCGTGGAACATAAATACGTCGCATAAATACCGTCGCGTAACTGGCCTATGAATTAATTAATCGCCGTGTTGTCCGCTGAAAACGAACTACCCTTGCGAATAATGGCCGTGGAAGAGGGTGGCTTTCACGCTCGGTGACGCATTTCGAGGAACGTCGCGGCAAATATCGTATATTCTGATTTTTTATATATGTTTAGTAGACTCCTGGTAAAAAAATTCTACTGGTTTTATATATTATTCATTACAATATGTAACATGTATTGTATGTGGTAGAATTTCTTTTACTATTATTCTTATATATGGTGGAATTTTAGCAGAGGTTTTTAAATAAAATTTTATTATATATTATAAATATATAATAAAAAATAATAAGATTTATATTATATATTATATATAATATTATTATATATTTATAATATAATTGACGTAGCGGTTAAGGAGTTTCATAAAGAACGTACGAAAAACGACGATAACTTCGAACGAGCTTGGCTACTTCCATTTTGCCGGAGAAATATCAATAATCTCTGCTGGAACTTTTACTAAATTGGGTTTAATTTCGCGTTCGGGATGTAATCGAACTGGCGATATTTCAGGAATGATCTAGCTGCGAGTGTCCATCCGTTTTTATTTTTATTTAAAACATCCGTGCCGATGAAAGCATAGACTATTTTTGCATTTCTCGAATTATCAGCGCAACCCTCCTCGAAAATAAAATTTCATCAAACCATTTTCGTTCTTCGAGACAGACGTTTTAATACACCTTTCTACGAGGATCTCTACGTGAACAGCCTCTATTTGTTTTTTATTTTTTTCTTTTTTTCTCGTCGTTCCAACGAACCGAAATCCAAGAGGAAACCGAACTCGTGTTCGAGGACTCGAACATCGTTGGCTGCGTTTCTCGTCTAAAAATTTCCCGACGGGAGCCACTTCGAGCGTATCTACGCGTGGAAAACGATAATCAGGAGAGAAGCTCGGTGGAAAGTTTCGAAAATCGTGGCGCAGGGTGAAGGGAGGGGGAGGAGATGGGTCGGTCCGCGCGCGGAATTTGCGCGTGCACGGAGTTGGCGCGCGACGCTGACGAGCGGCGGGGACGCGTTTAAGGATTAAAGTCGAGCTTACGAAAACCACTCGGGAACTCGTTCGCTACGTGTGCACGTAGATTCGAGAGAGCAGATGTTCGTAATTGCTCGCCCACCCTTCGCCCCTCCGCTCGTCGTTAGAAGTGCTGCCCGACGCGTAAAATCCTCCTAGAGGAGGTAACACGCGCAAAGTTCACGTTCAGTGCGTATACGTGTGCATACATGCGTGTACGTGTGTCGGCGTAGAGCGTATATACGCCGCTCTATGTCCGCGGGCTGTGTGTGTACGTGAGGGGAGCGTGTTTAACTTAGCCACCGTGCACCCTCGAGGTGTAAACAATTATTGCTGCAACGATGCAAAATAAAAATTGCAAACACCAGCGCCACGGCCTCTGGCCTCCAAATCTATGCCGCGTGCCATCGATTATAAATGCGACCCGGAAATTTTCACGGAAATGTTGCCCGGCGGCTTGAGGAGACGCTGCCGGAAGCACACTCTCGTTCGTGCAAATGGCGACTGAAATGCTCGGGGAGTTGAGATTCGGCGAAAATTTGCATCCACTTGTCGTCGGTTGGAATAATATTGTTGGCGATGCTGTGGATGTTCTTAAAATTTACTCGTTAATTGTCGAAGTAATTAGTTGCAAGGGACCCGTCGTATTAAACTCGATCGAGTGTTGGTTTAATTTGGAAGAAATACAGTTTTGGGATTTATTGGTTGTATTAGTTAAACGACATTGTAGAGGGTGCATTGCGTTGAATCTAGCTCAAGGGGGTAGTTTTGACCAGAACGTATGCGTACTTCGTTTTTAAATTTTCTTTTAAAATTTGATTCTTATACGACGTTATACGTAACAGAAGTAGAAGAAGATTTTTTTTCAAAGAGTTTTTCCCTCTGTTCGACTTGTTTCGACCTGGGAAAAGTATGAAACTTGCACTTGCTTCTCATTGAAGGAGAAAGACGATTCTTTCGGAGAATTAATTCGAAGTAGAAGTGTATTTCACGTTGAAAGCAACTCGCCATCCTTGGGAGCATAGTTATTAAACGATTATAAAGGTTCAATGAACATTTCGAATGCTCGGCGAGTCGAGTAGTTGCGAGGACAAAGACTTCTGCAACGACTTCTTGACTCTAAGGCGAACAATGAAGGGATCAAGGGGCGGAAAATTCGAGCCGACGAAGTAACTCGGTGATCCTGATTAAAAAATATTACGAAATCTCGCAGCGATTTTGTTACGATTTCTGACGATTTAAAAAGGAAAAAAAAATCAGAAAAAAACGCACAATAAACTGTTCGACGTAAGAACGCAATAACCGGCGAGTAAACTCGCGGCGCGTACATAGACATTCTCTCGGGGGAGGGGAACGTATACACCCTTGGGCTTCTGTACGGGGTGTTCCATTTACTTCAATTTCGAATAATCCTCGTTGCTGCGTGGCTAATAAAATATTGTTCATTTCATACTTCTTTTTTAATTATCTGCTAGGAAATATTAAATCGGATAAATGATCGTAAGAGATATGCTTTCAAATGTTTTAAAAAAATAAAAAGCTGTTAACAAACAGCTTGAGATATAAGATCAAAAACTGAGCGATTTCTTTTAATTATCTGACAGACTGGCAAATATCATCGACAATGTTGCAGTTTTAAATTCATAGAGTTTCATAAAATTCTGCACTCGATATAAGAAATCGAGCACTTTTACAATTACAGTTTCACAATGTTATCGAACAGGGCGCTACTATTATCAAACTGCACGCTCGCGAAAGAGATCCACTACCCCAAAGCACTAGACTTCCCCCAATTCGTTGCCGTGTATCGGCACCCTCTCTCCTGGACTACTATCAGCGATTCACGTGAGACGTCGAACAACCTTGTTCACGTCACGTATTCGCCCTGCCGTATCGTCACACAATTACTCCTCCATCAGCGAAGAAACAAGCTGTTCGAGTCGAAACGAATCACCCTGTGTACCAGCGTAACCGTGCCGCGCGCCAGCCCCCCCTCCCCGGTTGTAATACTCGAAAATCCACACACACACACACACGCACACACACACACACATATACATTGTGTGCTCACTACACTTGCTACAAACACATTTTGTTTCAAGTGCGTCGCAGTCTACTCGGGGGGTAGGAAGGTAGAAAAAAAAGCGGTGGTGGAGAAAGGAGAAGGAGCCAGAGGGAGAGGGGGGAGGGTGGTAACGAGAGGAGAAGCGTCGTTAATTTCCACGTCGGCGGAACAAGGCGACGAGATTTACTGATATTTTTTCCACCAGAGCTTTTAGCGTCGGCTATCCAATCCCTGCCGGCTGCAACACTCTCCCACCCCCTCTCTCACTCCCTCTCACCGCCTTCGCCGCCACCCGGCAAGCCGCTCGCGAATTACAAATGTTTATTGCGCCGAGTGGGTTATAACGGGCAGCCGGCAGGCGACTAACTAGGGAATTATGCGGCGCCGCTCTTTTCCAAATCACCCGGTACCGACGTAGCGGGGCACGCCCCTTCCGCCGCGGTAATAAAACCGCGCGACGGAACGCTCCGGCTGATGGCCCGTGTGCCGAGAGCACCTCGAGACGAGAGAGAGAGAGAGAGAGAGAGAGAGAGATCTCGCCACGCGTTCCTTCCTGATTAATATCCGATTCCGATGCCCCGAGGGAAAAAAAGTGGCCGGCGGACCTCGTTTTCCTTTGAGAACGATTGGCCCTGGAATCTTGAGTCGATCGCGCTGATCCATGCTTTCTCAATCCTGTTTCTTTTTTTTTTTGGCTGGGTCCGAGAATTTTATAATTTTCAAGTTTTCAACTAATTCATTGGAAATCGACGGAGGCGCGACTCAGTTCGAAGCGACGGCCAGCTGATCCAATGAATCGTATTTATCGAAACCTGACCCGGCGACTCGCGAAATTGTTTGATGGGGAACAACAACGCCGCAGCGACGCTCGAGTAATTTAATCGCAGCGACTGACAAAGTCAATGAAGACGGGTCAAGCTTCGACCGATATTAAACGCGAGGCTCGGAGGCTTTGCCGGTTTATCGTTGATAACGCATGAAACAGGAGTACCGATCGGGCGGATCGATGAAACCGACAGAACTAAAAGAGGCAAGAAGACAAAATTCCATATAAATTCTCTGGCTGACTTCCCCGGGGAATATGATCCGATCCATTAAATTCGATTACGTGAAATTAAAACAGGGACGTGAATCAGTGTAGTGAGTTTAACTGAATCGCCGATTGAAGATTCTCTATTTGCAAACGTATCGGGAACGTTAAGCTGTCTTGTTCCAGTGGTTTCGATAGAATGATATAGAAGACACTTGAAAAGACTCATAAAATACGTTTTACAACGAGAGTTATAACGAACTCGCGTTTCGTCGTTTTTTCTCCACTTGATAGTCGATTATTCCAGTTATCCCTTCAGTTTTTCAGCCAATAAAAAATGGACTGAGTGTGAAGTGTCGTAAGATATCTTCTTGGAGATCGCCGCCGATATCCTGTCGTAATTAAATTAAATCAGCTCGCAATTAAATTATCACTGCTCTGGAAATGATAACGAAAAGAAAAAAATGAATATTTCATTTCACCTTCAATGTTTTCGCTCACCTTGTCGCAATCCCGTTTTCGTTGTCGTTGAAATAAAACACGCGCGACAAACGCGCCATGTCTCTCTTCCACGAAAGTCGTAACGATACCATCTAAACGAAATTTTCTTGCGTTCAATCGATTGGTTTGACGACAACTCTCTGGTTAGAAAAGCCACGATTACACTCGAGGGTTGGAGAAAACTTTTCCAACCGCTCCGAAGGGTAGGAGGATCGCTGTCCCTCGTAATCCACGAGCGATTCTCGTGTTCCAGACTCCGAGGAACGATAAAAGTAACGATCAGCCTCGCCAATAACATCACGGTTACGTTCGTCGTGCACTCGTCGGGGGTGGGATCGTCCGTTCTTCCCCTCTGCTAATTGATCCACCACCGAATCACCGAGGCCATCACCGAAATTTACTTAGTACTTCGAGAAAGCTCACGCTCGTCTGGCTGTTTCACGAAGAAAACACGAGCGCGAGATGCGTTTACTTTTTTCCACTCACGCGTGCTCGAACAACGAAATTCGATCGCACATCGCGAAAATATCCATCGAAGGAGATATTACACGAAGGAAAGTTTCCACGTTGTTCGCAGTGTCTGACTGACTAACTTTAATCCTCTATCGCGTGCAGTTGATGAAGAATTTACAGAGTCATTCGCAGAGGAACCCACTCACCATTGTTACAGGGTGTCGTGTAACTACAAAATTTTTTCCGACTTTGAAAATTTATTCCAATTTATAACAGCTTCGTTTTTCTTCTCTCTACGCAGAATTGCATTTTATTTATCAATTCTTCAATCTAATCGTTTCTATTCACCGCAAATCGTAACAGATATCGTACACAAAAACGTATCGTGTTTATTCGTCGAATCGCAAACCGACGTGTCACGACGTTCTAGATCACGATGTTAATATTCGCTGCGCGACGGTTCGCGAGAGCACATTGTTAACAAGATTTCATTCACACCGCCGTTAAGTCGGGGAAATTAATTCCGGCCGGCTTTCGTAGTAACGCTGCTGATGAAAGTAATTAATTAAACGGCGTCTAACGCGAACTTTATAATCGCGCCTGTTTAATAGACTTATAGGGCCGATGTGCCGCATGTTAATTTAGAAAATACGTTCTCTTGGCCGGTGCCGCGCTCCTTCCCAACACCTCCAATCTTTCTTCAGTCATCTTGTTTCCCCAGCCGAGATTTCTCTCGTTCGTGTGCTCAAGAAATTCATCCAAAGTGCAGCACAATCGTTAAACATTGACAAACTAAAAAAAGAAAACAGTCATGGGGGACTGTCGACAGAAGTGAAAACTTAAAACTATGAAATAACAGTTTTTTTTTGAATTTTCAAATTAATTGTAGTATCAAAAATTAAAATTTCATAATTTGTAAATTAAAATTATTAACATTAGTCTGATTTTCACATCTATCGGCACTCCGAGCAACAGTTATATACATTTTTATAAGGTTTATTTATTAGTCAAAACGTATGATGGGCTGCGCAAGCCCAAAGTACAAAATATAAATACAACTTAATTGAAATAATAATTAATATACACTTATATTATTTATACATAGTATTTACATAAATTTCAATGAACTTAATTTTCAACGTTATTTTCATTGTTTGCATCATTATAATCATTAATTTCAACAATACTCATTTCATTATATTCTAAAAAGGATACAATAGGCTTATGGTAACTGAAGTAAGAAACAAAAATGTTTGATTGGAATTTATGTAAATATCGTGTAAAAAACCGCATCGATCGTCGTTTTATATTTTGTAGTACTGAGCTTTCGATCAGTGGACATAGTCAAACCTAATGCTTCATTCAAAAATTCATATATATATATATATGCTTTCACTGCTGGCCAAGCATATTACGTCATTGCATGTCGGTGACGCGAACCCATAAGATTTTCCCCTACCAAAAATCGTTCAACGCGCCTAAAGAAGTTTTCACTTGAAAAAGAAAAAGTTGAACTCTCGCGCGACGAGTATCTTCTCCGAGTTATTCGTTCCTCTTATTTGAAAAAAAGAAGAAGGAAATTAATACTCTGGAAGGTTCTACTAGGTTTTCTTTCTTTTTCTTTTTTTTTTTCTTTCCTGTTTATCGTTGGAAAGGAATCAAGAGAAAACTTTCAGAAACGTGCGTTCTGGAGCAACGCTCGCCACGGAGAAACCCCCGTGGTGGAAAATGTGGATCGACGTTCGGTCACGCGGAAAGGAAATGCACGGGCCGCGACTCCCGACCTCCAGAAAGCACGCGAGTTGAATATTTATCGTGTCCAGAGAGAGAGAGAGAGAGACTTCGACACTGCATCAGGACAAATTAACCAGACGGGGTCGTGCGTGGTCAGCCAACCTATTTCGCCGATGAGTTTCATCTTTTCTGTTACGCAAGTAGAATTTCATTTCTCTTAGTATTAGCATAGTCGTTATTTGTACTGATTGTGACCGTGTCGATCGATTTGATTTTTCCAGCTTGACTTTCACTTAACAATCTAGAGTTTGGCTTCGCTCAGCGAGATATAACCCGACGACCAGGTCGTAATTCCAGTGGTATTTTTAAATTACGCGAGCATCGTCCCGTAGGGATTCTTTCACGTCGGACAATGTTTCGACGAGAACAAGGCCCGATTTGTCACCCGATATCCCCCCACCGAGAGATGCAATATTCCTTTATTCGACCTCAGCCACGACGAACGTCTCGCGCGATCTCTCGCTCGTTCTCTCAAAGTTTCGTCGGGGATCGGCCCCCCGAGCCCCGCAAACCTACGTGATTCGCGTGCCAACGTCGCAAATATGAGGGCCACCGCCTCGTCGGACATCGATTCGTCGTGTTTTACAGGTCGAAGCCAAAGAAAATGAAACCACCTCGGCCAACAGAGAACGGAAGTCAACGTTCAATTCCAACAACGCCGGAGAGACACGTGTACGTGTACGTGTGCGTACGTGGACGAACAAGAGGGTGGGAACGAACGAATAAAGCGAGTTTACGTCTCCGAAAAATTAGAGGTAGTTCCCATTTAGAAATCAGCGTCGAGGGGGGAGAAGACACAGGGACACGCGTTCTCTGGCGACACGTTTGGACGACGAGTCGACTCGTTTCGCGCCGCAATCCGAGGCGTTTCACGAGGCTCGTACGCGAACGCACATACACACACATACACACGTATATACAGGGAGAGGCCTGTCCCCCGCCGACCGCGCATTACATATGCATAGTTTCATAAATTTGCCCGCGATGTTTTGCCGCTTCTTCTCTCAGCCGTTTCTCTCTGGCTGCCTGTGAAAGCCAAGCGAAGCCGAGCCAAGCCGAGCTTTTTAATATTACGGCAGCCAGCCGAACGCATCCGCATCCTGGTTTCGCGTAGGCGAGCTTCCGGTACCACGGAGCCCGAGTGTCAGGCATAGTTAATGTCGGATACCGATCGTGTATTTAGCATTCCGTGCCTCTTCCTCCCCGCTTCTCCGCCCCTTACGCTTATTCGAGCCGAGCGTAATGGCTTAATATCGGCCATTAATTGCCCTTTCCGCCCTCTTGTTGCTAATGCCAGACCGAGAGAGGGACCGTGCAGCACACACACACACACACACACACACACACACACACACACACACACACACACACACACACACACGCATGCACGCATGTGACGCATGTGTGATGTTTCTAGACTTTAGACGAGCAAGCGTGGCGAAGAAAATGGGATTAAACGTGGCCGCGTTCGATTAGGTTTAGGTCTGTGAGTCTTCGATTACACGTGTATTACACGTCGTTTCAGTGACAAGAGTCTGAATGATTTTACGATTTCACACTGTGCTTCGATCAAATTCGTGCTCGTTTAGTATGATAAACGATGCGATTTCTCTGTTCACCTGTATAACTATACGTAAACATATTTCCATAGAAATATAGTTCAAAAAGTGGAAAAACTCGTTTCACTTATTAAATGCTGCACTCTTTGAGTATTTTGTATGTTTTAGCACACTGGAGTTTCCCCCGAACGCAGAAAAATCCGCAAGTGTAATTATTATATTACGTGTTGGATATATAGACTTGTGCTGTGTGGAGAGAGGATGAGGCTCGAGCTGTCATTTGGCTATAGTATACAAATGGCGATTGATTTGTTTGCATTGGATTAGGTGGCAATGGATGGCGTTTAGTTGTATGCGTGTGACTGTAGACAGTGGGGACGGTGCTCAATTTAGGGTGGATTGTGATTTGTGTATGTTATTTGCCTTGGGATTAGGTGACAATGGTTGGAATAGTTGAGGTTTAATTATGTTGGTGTAAGGTGATAAATTTTGGGCGGGTATGGAAACATGTTACATCCTATAGAGCTAAGGTCTATATTATTGTTATTATTATTAACATTTTCACACGTTATAACATTATTTAACACATTATTATTAATTAATTATTATTGACATATATTTAGTACTAGACTACTTATTTAGACTTACTGCATTTTTTCCAATTACTAATGTTTCTTCCTCTAGTCCACTATTAACTTTAGACTTTTTATACAATTTTATTGCACCATTTTAGTCTTACTTGGTCATACTAATTTCTTCCACTGTTAATATTTCTTTAATTCGCTATTAATATTGATAGACTTTCTATTTCTACTATTAATAAGTTTCCTTGGTCTACTATTAACTTTAGTCTATTTTTTTTTGCTACTTTACTACACCATTTTAGTCTTATTAAGTCACACTGCTTTTTTCTAGTATTAAAATTTGTTAGCCTGCTGCGTAACATTGTTAGACTTTTTATTTCTACTATTAACACATTATTTTCAAATTGTCTACTATTAACTTTAGACTTGCTATTTTAGTATACTCTTTTAATCTTATTTAGTCTCATTACTCTTATCTACTATTAATAATAGATTCACATTAGTAGTATATCTCTTTAGTCTGCTATTGAACATTGCTTTCTATTTTCAATATTTCTCAAGAACTCGACGAGTTTAAAGTTTCTCCTTTACGTTGACCGTTTTTTAAATTAAATGGATAATTAAACAGAAGTTAAAAACTCCGTTTCGGAAAAAAAAGGAGAAACTGAAATGCTCTCTTAACAAGCTGTCAATCGAAATACAGAGAAACGCGAACGCGAAACTTCGAGGCAAGCGGCTTCCTAATCTCGAAGTCGTTTCGCAGAGACCGTTCTGCGTTCCAGGAATACGACCGCTAAATGGCCGTCAATGAATCGCCTGACGAGCAATTCACCATCACGGATCCCTCTTAGCCATCACGGGTCACGATGTATTGGTTGAAATTAATTTCCAACGTGCGGATCCGGCGCGTGGAAGCAAGCAAAGGGGGAGAAAGAGAGAGAGAGAGAGAGAGAGAGAGAGAGAATCGGGGATAGACGACGTCCAGGGAAGGGGAAATTTTCGCAATGAAGTACGGGGTGGGGGGGGGGGACTAATGATACGCGGATAAAAGCCAGGCTGCGAAATGAGGCCGAAGTGAAGAGCAGGAGAGCGAAAAAAGAGAAAGGGAAAAAAGGGAAGAGAGGATAACAGCGGGGAGCACACAGCACATTCTATCGAGATTCAGAACGGTCGGGGTCTATCTCTTTATAAACTGAAAAGAAATCGAGCTACCCTTCCATCCCTCTTTCTCTTTCTCTCTCTCTCTCTCTCTCTCTTTCTGCACAGCATCTTTCTCTTTATTCTTCTTTTTTTTCTCTCTCTTTTTTCGGCGATGGAAGTGGAAAGCAGGCAGGAACGGGGTTTCGCGGAAAAAGGGCGCGGAATCAGAGAGGGAATGATAGAAAGAGAGAGAGAGAGAGCGAGAGTGAGAGAGGAAGAATTCAGCGTTCGAGCGGTCGTAAAAAGAGGATTGAAACTGCGCAAGACTTTCGTACGGAAATGGAGGTCCGGTATAGAAACCGCGATTTTCATCATCGAGAATGCCCCTGCTGCTAGTCTATGGTGCATGAAATAATGTTTCCACGGAACGACGGATAGCAGAGAAAGAAAATGGCCGGGACCACGGGGGTGGTTACTTAAATGTCGTCATCCGGTCGAACGAATATTTAATGGACGGTTTACCCTTGCTCTGCTTCCCAACCAGTTTCAAGATGTTCTTTTTTTCTCTTTCCGTGTTCAGAACAGTTTACGGAGAGACTGAGAAAGAGAGACACACTCACAGAAAGAGAGAGAGAGAGAGAGAGAGAGAGAGATGAGATATGGAAAATTTCTCCGATACGTTCGAGCGAAATTTCCGTTCGCGGAAAACGGTATCCTACTCTCGCATCGTGTATCTTTACTCGCCTTGCTTTTCTACCGCGTGTTTCAGTGAACATTCGATATTCTTTCAGGAGACACTCTGCTCTCTTCCGGTTGAAAATTTTCCGTTGCTTGGTGTCTCTCGTCAATTTATCGTACGTTACCTTCCGTATCTGGTCGCGTTCGAGAAATTCTGATGCTGATCGTGAGATGTTTTGTGTCACGTTGAAACGTTTAATCGTTCATCGAAGCATCGGGGAAAAAAATTTGGAGAAAAACTCCCAACCAGGCGAAATGGACAATAATTTAGTCGATGGAGAATCAATACATGCCAGCGTATTATCTTCATATTATAGAACGTGGACTCTAATTATTTTGCACACGATGCGACGAATGCTTCAACGTATCTCTCATTCGTCGGCGAACTTTTCGATCACCTAGTTTTTATTCTTTCGTTCCGTCCCACCGCTTGTTCGCTAAAATTCGCTTCGCGCGAGATAACGTTCTTGAAAATTCTCCCTCTCGAGGAATAGAGCCGGGAGAGAGCCGGGGACAATCGTCTAGAAGATGGAAGAATTCGAAAGGCGCCGGAAAGGCGGGCGTAAGTCACTTGTGTATGACTTTTCAAGTGTCAACCCTCTTTTGTCTTCGCGCAAGTTTCGTGAAATAGACGGATCTTAAGGAGAACGTCATTCGGTTTGTGAAAGCAGGTTCTCGAGCGTGAGTAATGCGAATACGTTTCCCGGGAGTACATCTACCGCGTTATTTCCGTCAATACCCGTTTCCTTCTACTCACGGTGCCCTTCCATTCCCTCTACTATTCAGCCATTCTACCTTAACGTTATCTTTCTTTTATCCCCGAATCTCTTTTCGTCCCTCCCCCTCCCCCATTGTCATCTGACTTTTTTCCTCGTCGTTCTCAGTTTTACTTGTTTTCTCGTTAATTCTCTTCGCCATTTTTCCGCGGACACGCCCGCTTCTTGCCGTTCTATCTTAACCCTAGCTTCCTTCCTCTGGCTTTATCTTTCACTCTCTTCTGACGACGTTGTTCTCGCCGGGTTCCAGGTTTATTCGTTTTTTTTAATTAATTTTCTAGTTTTTGTTTTCAATACGCCTATCCTTCCTGGCGGTGTCATCTTAATGTCATCTTCATTTTAATCCGCCGAATTTTCCTCCATCGATGCACGATCTTTTACCCTTCCGATCCGTTTCCCTTCATTCTGTTCGTTTTTTCGTTAATTTTCTCCGCCATTGTGTCGCGTGAGTACGCCCGTTCTTGTCGCTTTGACCTTATCTTTCTTTTTATTCTCGACTCACTTTTCCCTTTGAATTGAGTCGCATGACCCTTTCACCGTTTTCAGTTCTATTTTTTTTCTTTCAAGTTGAATTTCCTCGTCATTTTTGTTCGACGCGGTATACCGAAACACACAAACGCGAATATAACTCTTCCGCTCGATCTCGCTGTCGATTTTCTTTATATTGGAAATTGGAAAAGGGCTGCCAGGGTCAGCTTTGTCTTCCTCTCTACCCCCCCCTCACCTGGAGCGCTGGTAACTTTTCGAGCCTCGGAACCTTGGTTTCCCGGCGAAATCGCCGAGAAACGACCAATAAAAATTTCAAGTCTGCCAATCGAAACGCGGCTCAAAGAGGAATCCGCTCGGTTCCTGTTAATTAATAAACATCGAATCTGCCTCGAGAGAACAGGGTCAACTCGTTCCTTTCGTTCTTTCAGCATCGCGATTTTGCCATTCCAATCGTTTCGACTCCGCTCTGCGAATCGAATTTTTGCCAGTTTCCGACCATTTTCACTCTTGGCTCTTTTCTCATCGACGAGAACCTCTATCGTTTTATCGAAACTAGAAACCGTTGTCCCGAATTAAGCGACTGTCTAAATTATTCGCGACTGGAGTTGAACAAATAAAAGGAAAACGTCTGAAAGACAATTCGGTTAACACATTAGACGCAATCTGAATTAAAAATTTACGTATTGACACGTGAAGAAACACCTAACCACAGACTAGAGACCGTTCTCCGTCATTTCGACATCATTGCTTCACGTTTCTCGTTCTATTTGCAAAGTGATAAATAAATCCCCTCTCTACTCGTGCATCCATTTAATCTTTATTACACGCGGAAAAAAGAAAAGAGAAAGAGAGAGAGAGAGAGAGAGAGAAAGGGAAGAAGCAAAAATGTTCGACTTCAAACAACCAGCAAGATCTACGTTCCTCCTCGGTAACCGTTCGTATCTTTGCAAACTCACCCCCCGAGCAGGCACCCATCCCGAGCAGAACGTCGACATTTTTGCGATCCACGTCCAGGCAAATATTTGCGTCGCTATCTCCTCGCGATTCTGACGTCTCCGATATCCCCCCTCCCCCAGTCCTCATCCCGATTTCTCTTTTCCAACGATCGTTCCCATGGTTCGAAGAGAGACTTCGTAAGTTTTCTAATTAGTATGGTGCCTCCGGGTAAGCGAAGTCGGCTCGCTCGATAGTTTAAAATGGGGAGAGACGGGAGAGAGGAAACGGGAGAGAGAGAGGAACGCCTTTGAGTTCTGTCAGGAACTTTTGGCCGCCTCTTTTTCCATCCCCCCCACCCCTTCGCTTCCACCGCGTCTACCATTCCCTGCACACTTCTCTCTTTCTCCCCGAGACAAGTCGTAAAGTCGGCTTCAAGATTTCCTTCTCCCACCGCCGACATCTCGTCGTCTTTCTAACCACCCTCTTTCTTACATTTTATTATCCGAATGTTCTGCCATCGTCGAACCTCCGACATTTCGGGAGGACCTTTCGGGTGGTGGTGAAAGGGACGCGAGAATGGTTGGCAGGGATTATTCGAGTAGGGCGAGATGCTCGCGCATGCAATTAAAGTCAACAGGTTCCGCTGTCGGGAAATAATGGGATGTGAAGTTGAGTGGAAGCTTTGGCAGCCACTGCGTGCGAAGTCAGGCAGCCGTCGCATTGTGTTTTCGGAACGCTGCAGGCCAAACGAATTCGGGACGTCGCAGGTACACGTGTACGGATTTTGCAGCATCGATCACCCCGATCCACGCGTTTTTGACGTTTCGTGATCTTGCGATCTGATTATTTTATAATTTCCTTCCATTCGCGGCTTGCGATTATTTTTTTCTACTCTACGTCTTTGTCAAATTCTCAACCATTTTCAATATACCTATATTTACCTAGAACATATAGATACAAGATATATCTATAAAATATACCTACAGTCGATAATATTTGTAATATATAAATACACCTATATACAGGTACATATGCCTCCTTATGTAACATAATTTATTTGCTCTCGTAGTCTGTTGAAAGTACAAAACGAATAAATAGAATTATAATATTTTATAATAAATAATATAGTATCTTAAATACACCTACGTTTTAAATACACCATCGATTTATTTACTTTCGTAGATTATCGAAAATATAAAGCACGAATATAAAACAGAAATAAAATAAAGATAGAAAAGAATTAAATCAATGTACTCGAGTAGCAACCTCAACCAAATTCAAATCTGTTCTATCGTTTTCTCAAAACGAGGAGGGGGGGGGGCTGTCAATTTCATCGTAGTCAGACGCGTCCGCGTGTGACATTGGATCTTCTGACGTCTCCTTATTACCATCGTCGTTATAACAATCGTCCTCTGTCCCTTTAGAGACAAGTGGCCGCGTTTAGGCGCGGGCACGTAAGATCACTTGACTTTTCCCGGCTCAATCCTCTTCAACCCCCCCGTCAAGGCCATTATTCCGCTGTTTTACAAACAGAACCCCGAAAAGGGTGACGCCGGGTGGAGTGACTGTTTTCAGCTACTTGCAATCGTTTTATTTGAATATCAATCGTTCGACGAACGCGACCACGTATAACGAGTTGCGTCGCCCAGCGAGACGCAGAGGGGTGGCTGAATTCATGTTCACCACAGCGAGAGAACGGAACGACGTTGGGCGATGGTGATGGACTCGGCGATGAAAGTTCGAGGCATGATGTTAGGTTAACCCCTTGACATACGAATTGAGTGAAACTCGAAATATGCCCGAAAATTGATATTTATCTTTCATTTTTAACATTTTGCGTGAACTTAAAATATGATTTTTACACTGCAGAATTTCACAAACGCAACATGTACTTGTAAATAAAAATTAATAAAACATGATGAAAGAACAAATTAACAATTCAATAGTCCTTCAGGAAGCACATGACATCTCTCAGACGTCGTTGTATGTCAAGAGGTTAAGAGCGTTGATTGAAGTATTTATATACATTTTATTTTCACTGATAAACAAATAAATGAAAGATGGTAAGCTGCGTACGTTTGACGAATGTTTCTTAAAATCTTTAAGCAAGTGACCGTGATTTGTGAACTTCAAAGTAAGCTGAAGTCAGCATCAGAAAAATATTGTAACCTTCAATCTTCACCTAAATACTGAGAACAATTTGATGTGTCGGTATCAATCAGACTCAATATCCGTATAGACAAACGGAATGGAAGAATTATTTAATCGAAAATCTGATCGAGTGACTGAGTCTCGATCCGAAATCTTTCCACATTCGCTGAATACGCCCCCACTTTCTACGCTATGCTAATCGATCGATAAATAATTCCGCGACTCGCGCTCTAATGACACGATATTTATCATCGCACGATAGTCAGAAGCGCGTTAACGAAGCAATGAAAGCGGCTCATCGATCATCGATAAACGGACGCGGAAGCGAAACGTTGGTAAACTCCCGGCGGCGGCGGTGTTGTTTAAAAACTGACAAATCCGCGACTGAAAAAAAAGCAAAAAAAAAAAAAATAGCCTTACAGATCGGTTGAACCATCTCCAAAGCGCGTAATGAAACGCGTGCACGGTCGAACGGTCGGAAACAGACAGGCGGGGAAACGAGGCGATCGGTCGTTCCGCGAGCACCGGCCCGATTCGATCCTAAATCGATTATCCGGCGTTCCATCAATTTCTAATTGACGCGATAATAAATTTTGCACCGGCCCCCCTCCCAAGCGTCGGCCCACCTATTCCCCGTTTCCAGCCCCCGAATTTCCAGCCCGATTAAATTTAAGCGCTTTGCTACACCCGTTTCCAACCGTCCTCCTCTTCGTCCGCCTGGGATGACGAGGGTGAGAAGGGGGTGAATTCGAGACGAAGCAGCAACGCCAGCAAGCTTCCCTTGCAACGGAAACGCAAATCGCGAGCCGCGTTTCCGCTCCTAGCAGGAAGCCAACTTAATGTAGTATCGAAATTATTATTATAACGTGTAGTTATATTTTTAGTCACTTTCACTTCTAATAGACGGCCTGTTTGCTAGGGATGCGTGAACGAGAAAATATGAATGTGATGCGAGAAGCACAGCTTCTCTTTTTAAAAAGAAAAAGATCGTGCGAGTGAAAAAAAAACAGAGTCAGCAGAGAGTCGGATAAGAGCGTTGAATGAAAGTGGTCAGAAAAGAGTGATCATTTGTGTTGTATAAAAGAATTAATTGTGTCGTTTGAGTTTATTCGAATTATTGTTGTCTGTGTTGTCTATCTTGTATTTGTTATTTGTTTTGTTTCCGTTCTCTTTGTTATTTAATATAATAAACATCGTTTAAATTATATCACTATATTAATGGCCTCCAATCGATGGCACCTTCTTCGAGAGAATTGATAAGCATTTTTCAATCGGATCGCTTCGATTTATGCTGTTCCTTTTTTCTTTTCTTTTTCTCGCGTTAAAAATCGTTCACGAACGAGTGAGAAAGATTACTAGTTGATCGCAGCTAGTTAATGCAATTTAAGGTCCGCGAACTAACGGTTAGCTTGTTGGAAATAAGTTACGTTTGTATTGTGTATGTATATATATATATATATATATATATATCGCGGAATAAAATTTTCAAAATGTGACTGGACTTTGAAGTTACACGATAGGTTAAAAGAGAGAGGAGATCTTGATTGTCATTATTGAATGACACGCCCATTTTGGAGAAAAATATGAATTATGAATTCTGATGATCCGCTGGAAAGATACTTTAATTACAAAATCGACGAGCTGCCGCTTGAATCAATTTCTAACATCGAGATCCAAAGGAACTAACTGTTCCAAGATCTTTCTCGAAGAGAAGCAAAAAGCAAAAAGATTAAAAATACTACTTGTAAGAAATAAAATCTAGAAAAAAAGGGAAGTGTCCACACTACTTAACTATCGCGGAACCATGGACTCGAGAAATATATCGCGAAAAACTGGTAAAATTCCGAAAGTTGGCGGAAAACGCGGATCGCGTTTCTATTGCACGGAGAAACACCTTCCTCCTCCTTTTGCATCGGAAACATCGTGATTTGTTTTATTTGCAGTTATGTTGTTGTTTGCAGAAGAGCGCGAGCGAGTTTCACGAGGTAGGACGTCAGCCTCGAAGCGTAGAACATCGCGTTATTCCGCCGAGAACGTAGCTTTCGACGCAATTTTATAACAATACCGCCTTCTCTCTCTCTCTCTCTCTCTCTCGTTCTCTCAGCTTTTTGTTTCTTCTTCCTTCCTTCCTTCGACGAGAAAGGAGCGTGCGTACGGCGGCTGCTCGTTTGATTTTTCCTTCGTTCGTTTTTTCCCAACCCCTTCCGCCGCCACATTCGTGAAAAATGTTGAGCGTTAGCTGAACGGTTGAATATTTCAGGCAAACGTTTTCGGGTGGAGAGAGAGAGAGAGAGAGAGAGGAGGAGGAAGGGGAATTTTCGGAGGAAACGCGAGCGTTTTTGAAACGGTTGCCTGGGGTTTGTGTGCTGAAACGCTTTTCCCTCACGTTCGAGCGGGCTCGCGTTCCGCGCTGGCGAACCAGACAACGCGACGATTGCCTTCTGCTCTGTATCACGTTTGTGCTCCACATTTCTAACTTTGTTTGCGGCTGGCTTGTACATTTGTTGATAGCTCGAAAGACAGAGAGAGAGAGAGAGAGAGAGAGAGAGAGAAGGCACGAGAAGTATCGTTAATTACGAACGCTTCAGGGGAAAACGAATGGAAAAGGAAAGTTTGGTAGCTTACCCCGTTTGACATTTCGCAGTCGATGATTATAACTAAGCTACGCGAGTGCATTTTAAATGTGAAGATATTAATTAATATTAAAAGCATTTGTGAAATGACTTTTTATATAGATATTCGAAAATGCAAGTATTCGTAGAATAATCAAAGTGCAATGTGCCAATTGGATTCTGCATTCGTATTCGTACAAAGTATGAATTTTTGCGATTGTTCGCCATATAATTATAATTTCAGATTAAATATATTTTACTTCACGTATTGTTCACTTTATGTAGATGTTAGTGAAAATGCAAGTATTTATAATATATTCAAAGTGAAATGTTCCACTCTGATTGTCATATTTGTATTCATACAAAACATGAATGTTTTGTGAATGTTCACGACGAAATTACAATTCTAGATTAAATATTTTCTACTACATGTCTATTTGATGATGCAAGTATTTGTAAAATAATTAAATGTCTTACTTGGATTCTGCATTCGTATTTGTACAAAATATGAATTTTTGTGAATGTTCGCCATATAATTGTAATTTCATAGATTCAATATTTTTCATTCTATTATTCCAGTGCAAGCACTTTTGATTCCAGATGAAAATTTTCTGTTTCTCAGAGAGAAAAAGAGATAAAGCGAGCATAATGTATTGAATAATAGGCGAGTGTACGAAGTATTGAATTTTTCAAACGAACTGTCGATTAAAGCGTCAAACAGGAGGACGTTAGATCTAACAGCAGGAAACTCGAATAGGTAAATGCTTAGACTGTAGCTTCGTCAGGAAATTACATCCCCTGTGCAGAGTACTCTGTCCACGTTCTCTATCCGGAATTAACTGTACGTGAAATTGTACCTCATGTTCCTTAAGCTTTGAATAGGTTTATCCCCCAAAAAAGGGATAAACGAAGAAGTTCACTTTTATTTTATTTTTTTTTCTACTAATTTTTTCACAAGATCTCGTCCCTCGATTTCTAACATCGATCGTGCGTCGTATCGTTGCCACACGTTTCTCTGAATTATGAATCTCGATTTTTCGCGATTTTAGAAACTTTTAATTCGAACGCATAGACGAGGTTGCACATAGGCGCGGATTTTTTTTTTTTTTTAATTCTTCAATTTCTGAACTATCGAAGTTGATTGACGAATTGTTCGACCGTTCGGATTCCATTGCATCAAAAAAGCACGGAATACCTCAGATCTCGTGGATCGAATTAGCAAAAATTCCAGAGCCCGGCCGCGTCGAATTCGCGAATATTCCGAATTTCGGAACTTCAATCGCAACAAAGCTTAGACCCAGTCGCGCTCGATTCGAGCAAACACTCTAAATTCCAATTCCTTGGACTCGCCTTCCTTCGAAACCTTGAACTCGCCCTCCCCCATAGCGACGAGTTACAAACGAGTTCCCGAATTTAGGAACTAATCCCTTTCGTCGGAAGATTCATTTCCAGCAGTTCTAAAATTCCAAGCTCACGGCATCAACGTCAAACGATCGTGAAATTCCGAGTCGGGGTCGGATGGTTCGGCGATTCGTTGGAAAATTAGAAGCAAGAAGCAAAGGGTTGCGTCCGTGCTCTCCAGACGAGCATTTTTCCGAGTCGCACGCAAACCGCGTCCGCGCATTACTATGGACAACCGGTCGCGGCGGCCTGGCGCACACACGGAAGCGCATTGTGGATTCAGTGCGTGTCGCGTGCAGGCCGGAAATAATATCTATCGATCGCAAGCCGGGACACGGAGGCCAGAGCATAGGATAAAAGTGCATCGTGGCTCGATCCAACGTGAGAACGGAACCACCATAGATCGTCGTCGTCGTCGTCGTCGTCATTCGTGAGCCTGTTCTATCGCTTCGGTTCTTCATTTTGCGACCAATATCGACCGAAATCGACAAAATGTGCTGTAACCACTGTGTTAACACTGTGTTAATCGCCGAGCGCAAATCGAGTAGGTTTCTTGCAGGGCCACGAATCTTGCAGGCTTACTCCTTGGATATCCTATTGTTTTTATGTTTTTGTTCTTTATTCTTCTTGTTTACGACGTGAACGTGTTCTTCAGTTTTTACACATTTTTTGCATCACTATATAAGGACCCTCAGTTTCGTATCAAATTCAGATCAGTTTTCCAACTGATCACAAACGATGTTGTTACAGTATTATGTATTATTACGTAAATGAAGTAGTCACGACTTCTTCGAAATAATTTAACAATTTACTATGTTGTTATTGTTACATTGTTGTTTGATAATTTAATTGGTAGGGAAATCAACTCAGACTGAGAAAGTGAAGTTCACGCACGGCGAGGAAATTTCAATGTGAGATCGATGGGGTGAGTGGAGGGGGTAGCGCTAGCGATCAGGAAAGTGGGGGCAAAGGCCGCCAGTCAGCCACCTCTGACTGTTCTAAGTGATCAAATTCCTGATTTGCAACGCTGTGTTCGAGCATAACACATCCACGTTACATTATTATTACGCACTTTTTGGCCTTAAAAACCACGGAGAGGTGTAGAATGCTTCTGGTCTGGAATGAAAAAAAGAGCGGGAAAGCATTTCGCGAAAAATACGAGAGACACGAGTCGAGTTGCAAATATCGACGGACGACGAATTCGCGTGTGTTCTCGTTTTATTACAGATGAACGCATAGCTAATGCATTAGGTTGCTAGGCACACACGGTGCTGTCTAATCGCGATTGCCTCGGTAAAGTTTAAATAACTAATTTGATAATGCATATGGAAATGAACATCCACTTCGCAAAGATCGTTGCAATTATTCACATGCGTATTGATTATTCAGTATGTTCAGCGAGATAATCTTTAGTATTTATTACACTGCCGGCTGTTAATAATATTATGTACGCGTAATCATTTACCAAATATGTACGTTTCGCGGCGATTCAATTTGTGAATTGATCGCTCGATCAAAGAGATCTTCCCAATTATTTCTGTGGAATTTTCAATTCGTCGTTCGTCTTCACGCCGCGTGGATCGTTTTCATTGTTTCGTTACGAATTCGTCTTCCGTGAAGTTTCGAACCGGCTGAACGATGAAATATCAATCGCGGAACGAATGAACTTTCATTCGGCACGAAACTGCATTCGCACGATATTGCCGGTGATGTTGATTGAAGTTTAAAGAAAAACGGAGCATCTCTAATTTCAATTCGTTCGTTTGACGATGAAACGCGGCTGATCGACAACGTTCGATATCGTACGTACGCCACGTCGTCACGATTTTATTACGATCAACACGCTTCGAAGAGTCCATCCTCCTTATCCTGCTCGAGCATCTCCCATACGACTCTCGTAAAGTTGCTCGTCAGACGAGTAACGACTGCAACGGCGCACGGCACACACAAACAAGCGAGCCAAATAAGCCCTCGGTAACAAGGTAAAACGCTCGGTCGCGGTTCATGGATTATTTATAACTCAATTCAGCTTGGTGGGCCCGGGTGTTTCTGATTTTCCCCGATAGCGACTTGAATAAAACTTTATCCAGTCCGCCGGCAGAAAGAGCGAAATAACGAGAGAAAGAAAAAGGAACAGGTCGGAGTGTGTAACCATCGAGCCGCACGTTCGACACCTATATCGAGGAACTTCCTCCGCGAGGTTTCTAAAACGAGGTTTCTGAAGCTTTCTAAAAAAAAGTATGACGTGAGACGAAAATATTTAGCACAGACTGGGATAAAGTGGATTCGACGGAGCTTTGTACGAGCGATGCTTTGCTCGTTACAAGCTGGAAAAAATGAGTCAGAAAGCGGCGCCAGCGTTGCTTCTCGAAGGGACAGTGCGACAGAGTCGATGAAATCGAGAAGAAGAAAAAAAAAATAAGAAAAAGATATGAAAAATTGAAGTTCTTCGGCGAAATATCGACGTTAGAGAACGCAATTCAGTGAAGAAACCATTAATTTGTTTGATTAACGCATTAAGTGATGCGAGTACTTTGTTTATCTTTCCGTTTTGCGGTAAGCAGAACGCAAGATCACAATAACGATAACATTCAGTATCACGGAGAAGTCAGAAGATTTGGTAAAAATTTTTATAAAAAAAAATACAACACTGCCGGGAAGAAATATTAGTAGAAACGTGACTAAGAATGTTACAACAAACGAGTGCAGAGGAAAACCACACCATTGCCTAACAACTGTTTTAACAAAACTCATCGAAATTACTATTGCATTACCACACTGTATATACTGTTTATATAATAGACATCAATAAAATCAACACTCGGCTATTATTTTTTTCTGTAATCTTAAAATTTTCAATGTATATCTCTCGAAGAAGATTATTTTAATTGCATGAAAAAAATCAAATTTTCCCTCTGCCTCGAGGCAGTTGCAGCTAGACGATCAGAGAACAAAGATACAGTACAAACAACAGAGCAAACTCCAAGAGCAGTTCTCCGGCGACAAAATTTATTTAAAACTTGGAACAATATCGGAGAGATCCTCGAGAGAGAGAATCTCGACTGGTCATCGGAGTCGCTCGAACGGCGAGCGCAGACCGAGAGAAAATTGATATACTCGGACGATTTTATTTGTCCCGGAGCCGGTGTTGGAAATCCTGCAAGGACGGACGATTTCCGTCGAGTTGCGATCGATCCGGGACGGAAATGCAACGTCCGCAAGGCAAGCGCGGCCGCGGAGAAACATCGAAGACCAACAGGGGGCTTAAGAGCGAAACCGTGGCCGAAACCGTCAGCGATTCGACGTTTTCGTGGCTTGGCCCGGGGGGGGGGTTGCTGAATTTCTCTCTCTCTCTCTCTCTCTCTCTCTCTCCGGCTGCGAATCGATTTCGCGTTTCCCTTCGGATATTGAGCCCCCGGCGAAATTGAAAAGCGAAATGTATTTTCCACGGGCAAAGATCGCGCCAACGATCGCCGGCTGCCTCGAGAAAATACCCGTCGATACGTGATGCGCCGGTGCCCATTTTCCGGAAATTCCGGCAATTGCTTTTTTTTTCGAAATTTCGTTAACTGCGAGCGAGGATTAATCGAATGGAATCGAATGGGATCGGATCGAACTGAGACGATTTTGCGCAGGGATCCCGCAGATATTTGGCCAAATATTCCCGATTGAATTTTGCCTGTGTGAAAAACAAAAGATGCACACACGTGACCGCCACTTTCGCAGGTTTCACTCGTGTTCTATCTCTTTCGAAAATTCCAACGAAATCCCGTTCGAATGACTTCGAAAAATATATACCGCGCCGGAGAAGACACCCGAAAAAAAAAAAGTGTAACGAGGATACTTCTCGCGCCGGAATAATTACGGCGCGCGGGAAAAAATCCCCCCAAACGACAAGAGTCAACAGATTTTTAATTTTCAGAAACAGCAACAGGTCACGTTCGTCTCGTAAAACCTCGTCCGACGTGCAAATAACCTCGATAAAGTCTCACGAGCGTGCAAGTCCTCGAAAAATAGTCGAGCGAGAAAGAAAAACCTTGGGAAATTTGGCCGATTCTGAAATACACGCACACACACACATATAGCGAAAACGAGCAGAGCACGAGACGACGAGTTTCTTTATTCAAACGGAAGCGGCGAGCGTCTCGGTCAGCGGAAACCGGCGAGGAATCGTGCTCGTCGCCGTGACGGCGAGATCCCTGGAAACCATTTTAAAAACGTGGCCATGTCGTGCGTCAGAATACCGGCGACGAATTCTGCTTTTCTTCTTTTTCTTTCTTTTTCTTTTTTCTTTTTTTTTTTTTCTTTTTTTGACTGAATGCAAGGAACCGGTACGCTGTCACGGGATGCGTTTCAGGAGGGAAGAAGAGTCGCTTCGCGGGGGAGAAGAGAAAAAGGGAAGACGAGGGGGGGGGGAAGGCCGTTCTGACCGTTCTGCGTTGACCACGCGGCTGAAGAGAAGCTGAAGAAAAAGCGCAAAAATATGGCGGACGTTGAAAATATCCCGGAAAAGGGAGCCACGGACGGGGTTTGTAACGGCGGCTGATGCGTTGGAAATTTATGTATATACATTGTTGTCTTTGAAACGAGGTAGACGTTCGCCGTGTGTCGTATCGAGGACGAGTTCGCTATCTCGCGAGAGAAAAATTACGAAAATCGAGAAAACTGGTTGGTTGATTTTCGTTAGAATTTCACCAAGCATCGTCGCATTGAATTTTTCAAGTTACAAGCAACTAGGTTCGGTTAGGTTTGTGTTAGATATAGTTAAACTTGGATATAGTTAAAGGGACTCGAATTTCTAAACTCGCGATGGTCGGTCATTGAAAATCATTGAAGCGCGTCGTCGGAATCCGCAAATTAGATACATCTGGTGAAAAACTTTTAGCAGAAAACGTCGCTGCTGCGGAAACCTTTTCGAGTTAGAAAACCCTTAATGGAACAAAAATATATATTAACGAATTAATTTGTTTGTTTTGGAAGGCACCACCGTCCAAAAACGTTGGTCTCGTGGGTATAAAGTTAATAAAAAAATCTGTGCAAATGCTAGCAGCCCTCAATTTTCAATGTTCATTATTGGCAAAAGATTCCCAGTTAAAAAGGAGAATGTAAACAATTATGGCGACATAGTTAGAAAGATATCGATAAGTAATTTAATATAAATCAGCCAATTAATCGTGAAAACGAATAAAATTTTTTAAAATAATTCCTTTATTCAAATAAATAAAATTTTTTTATCAAAGAAATGGTTATTATACTGTTCCCATAAATATTGAAATAAAGGAGTCTCTACTGTCATTTCTTACATTAATTCACAGCGTCATCATCCCATAGTTCATCGTTAAAGGAGATAGACCAAAAAAAAAAAGAAAAAAAAAAGAATAAAATTTCATATCAAAGAAATGGTTGTTTCACTATACGGACACTTTTGTCTCCCTATTCGTATTAGAATAAGGGAGTCTTTACTGTAATTTCTTACATTAATTCTCAGTGTCATCATCTCATAGCTCATCGTTAAAGGAGATAAAAGAAACGAAAAAAGAGTGAAAGAAAGGAAAGACTGTACGCTACATAGTGTCGATTGTCACTGAATCAATCACTACCGCTATTTGATACTTTGATTCAGAAGTGGTGTGTATACTGCACATACATAGAAGCTGGTAACACGGGAAAGAGCCGAGGCTCGAGCAAACGCACACGGCCGGGGGAAATCAATATGCATTTGCGCGTGCCGGAAAATAAATGAATCGGCTCGTTTGCTCGGCGCTTTCGGCTCCCATATCTGGTGCAACGGCGCGTGGTCGCCGTCCGACGTTTCTCCAACGGCGCGCCGTAATTTTCAGCTATCATTTTGTCTGCCCGCCGGTTTTCGAGGTCTCGCCCGGGAGCATAATTGCGACCGCGCGAACCCACGGATACTCCTCTCCTCGTTCCTACCTCTCTTTCTGTCGCCCCTATTAAAATTTCTCCCATCTTTTTTTCTTTTCTTTTCTTTTCTTTCTTTCGTTTCCTCCAGCGAGAATAAAGAGTAATTTCAGGTGACTCGTGCTCCGGAAAATCGGAGATTCCACGAAACGATTTAACAAATTTGTTAGGTGATTTGTTTGACTGCGAATGGCGGATGGATTTTTGCAAATCTGGAGATTACACAGATCTCTTCGATTCTGGCAATCTCTGCTCTATGTATTTTTGCAACGAACGAACTGTTCCGTTTAGCTGCAGTTGTTACCTGGTGAATTCTTATTCCTTGTATCTTTGTGTAAACAAGTCCTGCTTCTTGTTTTACATTTTCATTGAACACAACGTGCAAATAAGTGAAATAAAACTTTTCTTTTGTCGTTGGTTCACTTCACAGGGGGAACAGGCAGTGGCAGTTGCAATCCGAAGCAGTTTTATAGCGAGCCGGCCACACACACACACACGAAATCGTGGATTTTTTCCCCCGAGGTTGCCATATTCACGTTCGCCTCGCGCACCTATCCTATATATCAAGAAAGTAATTGAATTTAATCCCTCGTGAAACTTTCAGCGATACTTTAGGAAAGAGAGGGGAGTATATTACGGCAATATCAGGGACATTTATGGCCGCGTTGCAAGTGCCATCGGCGCACCGTCAGAAACGGACAAAATGATTTACATTGTGAACGCGGAACTACGCGCTCAGCTTTGCCTCTCTCGTTCCTCCTGCCCACCGTTAAATTGCCGCGAAATTGCCAAGTTCAATCCGTTCCGGCGACGCTAATTACTCAGTCCTTTCCCCGTTGCTACTCATCTCTTGTCGAATTCCGTTTCGTCGAGTCTCCAATGCTCTCTCCGTAAATAAAAATAAATTTTCGTTCTTTGCTCTTCTAACCGTTACCGTGAACGAGAACGAGCTATCTCCGTCGTCGAATTTCGTCAACGAGCTACAGGATTTATTATTATTATGCTCGACGTTTTCTCGAGTGAACTGAAGAAAAAAAAAATGAACGAAGCGAAGAAGAATTATAAACGAAATGTTGTGTTTTTATGTACACATCGATCCACGAAGGAGTTGAGAAGAAGAGCTAGTCTATTGAGAAATTTTACATTTTTAATATGAAAATCTACTTGATCTTCTTTTAAAATTCGAAGCTTCTGACTTTGATTTAATTTGCAGGATAAGTTCGTTCCCTTGTTAAAGATGATTTTTACATCGTGCAGTTCGAACTCGATTGAAAAATTCTTTAACTGGATTCATCGCCATTTCGACGAACCAAGTTTCCCCGCAACGAGATCTAAAAACTCTCGTTTTATAATTGTGTTTTTCTTCACGATTTTATCAGGTCGAACACGAGAAGTTAAACGACAAAAGTGCAAGAAATCCCGATTTGATGTCGTTGTCTAACCTAACGTTCGATAAGCTCAATAAAATGGTAAAAAAAGAAAATCGCATTTCAACGACTCGTTGTAAAGAGAAGATTTCAATCTTCGAAACTGACGTTGATGGATTTCATCACAAGAGAGAGAGAGAGAGAGAAGTTTTTTAACATTTTCACACGCGTTTGAATTTTGACAGTTTTCAAAAATTATCCTCATCATTGCACGATGTGAAGTTATCTTCGAAATCAAAACTCACTGTCAAATCAGAGATTTCACGCTACGAAATCATTGCGCGATCTCTTGTTTCACGAAGTGTTGTGCCAATTTCAATTACTGACAATTTTTTCATCGTCATAATTGGCCCAATTATGCTCTTCCACTGTGTTTGTACAGTTCTTAACAGAAATAAGTCGAACGGACAGAAACGACTTTCGAAAGAATATAATGTGCTTAAAACAAAAAAGGGAGCTGTCCCGTTGCGCGAGGGTCGAATAAATCGCGAGAGGGTTGCGCTCGGAGGGGGAGCGGAAGCTCAGCGGGGACTTAGCGCGAGATCTCAGGCGCGATTTTTTTTTCTCTCTCTTTCTCTCTCTCTCTCCGCGTTGCCATCGCACGGTAAACTTTCCTCTTAACGGATCGACCGAATGGCGCTTCCCTTCGGTGCGAAGTCGCGCGAGAACACGAAGGGAGAAGTTCCGCCACCGAATAAATGGCCCTCCATCCCGACTTCTATCCTTCATTTAGCCTCTACATAAATCTTCCATTTACATTCTTGGCCCCCTTTTCTGGCTCCTCGTTTTCTCATTCTTATTTCCGTGTCCTGGGATTAATTGGCCGCGATATCAACTCTTTCTCTCTTTCTCTCGTGACTTTCCAGCTAATCACGAGGCGGATATGAATAATTGTCTTGGACGTTCGCGTTGTTCATCTCGGATTAGCATTTCATTGGAAGATTCTCAGGGATCGAGGTATCAATCGTATTCGCGATGAAATTTGATGAAATTTGTTTGCTGGGCTCTACAAGATTCTACAGTTCTTTAATAATTTAATTAATTGAAGAGAGAATTTCGTATGTTAGATATTGCAGGAGAATATTTTTGGGATTTTTAAAGCCTAATGGACGATTTAGTATTGTTCATGTATGTTATTTTGAGCGATGCAGGATCATTGCAATATTTCTTGGTTGAATACCCAGCGTTCTCGATCGTGTGACTCGTGATTCTTAATCCCGTAGCGAGGCGATGGACAAAGTACACGCAACTTAGCAGCAATCTACCCGGTTGTAAATATTCCCACACTCTCCCAGATCTTTGCCATTCACCTCCCCCGACGCGCATAAATTCTTCGAATTTATCCGAAGAAATTCACCTTGGTTGTTTCCTATTTAGTTCCTCACGAACACGCATCCCTTTGAACGTCGAACTACGAACATCGTGGAAACCTCTCGTCTCATGTTTCGCTCGTTTCAAACTCTCTCGAGATCGACTCGAATAAAGAGGGGGCACTCGAGAATGACGATATACACGGCGAAACAGAAAATATTTCAATTTCGAAGGTCACGTATACGAAACTCGAATTTTCAGGCACACGATAGAAGCAGTTTCCGAGGAGCATCTCGGTCCTCTCGAAGGCTACCTCTGAACGGTGCTCATCCCCATTCGGAAATAAGATAGCTATACTGCGAAAGAAAATCGTAATAACTCCGAGGAGGAGCAAGCAAGTCGGCTACTGGCTTCCATTTGGAAGTCAAACAAAAGCTTAGCAGCTTTCGAGGAAAAGGAAGGGCTGGGAAGGAGAAGAGGCGATTGCACCCTCTCACTGGCTGATTTATTCTGTCGCGCGCGCGGGGCAGAAGAGGAAATTCTTGCAGGAGCCGCGTACTCGCGATTCGGCAATCGAGTCCATCATCAATTTTCCGTCAAGTTTGCTTCGGACTAGATTTATCAAATTTGGTGAACGCAGGACTCTCCACGTGCCTCTCTGTTTTATTTATCTTTCCTTCTTCTTTTCTTTTTTTTTTAAATTTCTGTCGACGAAATTGTGTCGTTCGAAAGAAACTCGAGTGCGATTACAGTCTATTAATTTTCCCTGGTGGAAGTTGAAGAGAAATTCTGTCGCAACGAGTGAATATCTTTTTGTCTTCGTTTTTCCTTAATTACTCAAGTATTAGTAAACTTTATTCGATATTTATTTTACAAACCACGTGGGTTTAAATTTTCTGGTTTCTCCTCCCACATTTCTTTCTTTTCTCCTTTTTTTTTTTTTTTTTTGGATTCTTTCGGCGAGAAAACGAGTTGAAAGTTCCAGACAATTTTAGACGGCGGCGCGACCCCGCCTTTTACTTGCAAATTAGCGGTTTCTCTTCGCGTTTTTGCCCCCTCGCTCAACTCGTGACAACAAATTTTATTGCAATTGCTGCTAGTTCTTCGGCCCTCTTTGTTGCGTGGGCTAATGGGCCGGCGTTCGTGCCGCTGTGCTTAACTCCCGTTCCTTTCTCCCTTTCGCCTTAGCCCTCCGGGGCTAGGGAATTATTCTTGGAATTCGCCAGAGCAACTAAAAGGGATGAACCAAATTCTCGGCTCCAGTCTCGTGAGCAGAAAAGGCCCTGTGCAAAAACGGATATCACCTTTCGCTACCACTGAAAACACTGTAACGTGTACTCGTATGGTACAATCGTATGCATTCTTTATTATAACCGTTTTTAATCACAAACCGTTTGACAGTTTCATTTGAAGCAATCACGGCGAGTCGAACTGCGAATGTTCCCCGCAAATGAAGATACAAACCGCGAATCGTCGGGATTAATTACGGCGCAATTTTATTTCATTTTTCTCGATCAAGTGTATCAATCTGTCAACAGCTTCGTTTTTTAACACCAATGAATTTCTCAACAGGGAAATAACTCCTCGTTCGAATGGAGTTATTCGAATCAACAAGCTGGAGGCTCGCTTGAGACGAGACGATAATCCCTTCGAAGAAGGATAAAACGATCCGCAGTATTATTCAAAAGAATCAACGAATGAATTTACGAAGACGAGAACCCAGAGAGCTGATCTTGACGGAATTATTCGAGCCAGTGAACGAGGAACGTTCAACGAGATAATAATCTCTTCCTCAAGAGGGGATGAAACGACCCCCTCAATCGACGAGTGTTGTTCGACAGAATCGGCGAACGAATTTCCCGAGAAATGGAAATAAAAATACAGTGGCAGGAATTCGAAATTATTCGAAATTATTCGAAATTATTCGAATCGGCGATTCGATCGGGAAAACGAAACAATAATCCTCTTCCCGAGGAAGGGGGAAACAGCAGTGTTCGAAGATATCGATGGTTTCACGTTAACAAAACGAGCCTCGCCGATAGCGACTTGATAAGACTTCCCCCGTGTTTGCGGCCACGCATCGCGTGCATCAAAGGCTAGCTGGCCGCAATACGACACCGGGGAAACCCTCAAACGACATGGCAGCTCCAATTTCAGTACAAATCCATCACAGGCAGCCATCACGAAACTTGCGGAATATTTCACGATCGTGCGTGTGGGACGATGAAAATTATATGATCAATTATGCAAATGTGGGAAAGAATTTCCAACGCGTTGCTCACTCAGCGAAAATCTCAACGAGACAGACAGACACCGATATTAATTGTACAACAGAATTTTCGATATGATAACTGATGTATAATATTTTCTCCACTTTCGTCAGTCTTTTTTAGTTTCTCGATCATCTTGCAGTACTGTCGTTAATAAATTCTTGGGATGGAGATTTTTTTTTGTTTAATATTTTCTCATGCTTCTTATATTTTATTACATTGAACAAAATATGACGAACTGGTCATAACAGAATACATTAACAAAGGGATACGTTAGGGATTAGAGATATTTGAAATATTTGTGAATTACTTTGATCTGTACAGAGGAAAGTATAATGAAATTGAACAATTTAATGACGATATAGAAAAAAATTACTTTCTGAGGGGGAGAGAATTAAAATTACTTTCCGATGAATAACAACACTTTTGATATTAATTTACGTGACGAGTATGTATTCCAGCGTGTATTAAATTTTATGCAATTTAAATTCCACTTAGTTACCTTTCCATGCTTCGGTTATCGACGTTATGGAAATATAATAACAATATTTTTGCCAGTTGTAATTTGCATATATTATTCCGATATCCGATTGCCGAGTTTTATAATTTTCCAAATAATTTAGTAATCTCAATTAAACACACGCTCGTACGCATTAAATCCTGCGACCGTGTAACTGATACGTACACACTTCGTGTTCTCTCCAGTTCGTGATTTCCTGATTTTTTGCATCGAATCGTGGAAAATCGTTGCCCTCCAGCGTTCGAAATTTTTCATGCGAAACGATACGTACGCGGGAATAATTTCCTTCGGATCGTTCGATCGGATCGGCAAAGTAAACAAAGTTCGCGAGCAACTAGAAAAAAAGACGACAAACGAGATAAATTAATTAACCCAATTCTTTCACTATATATATATATAAATATCAACCTGTCTGCAAATTTTTTTTAAAAATTGCACCAAACCGCGACTTGAATATCTCAAACCATTCTCAGAGAAATCCAAACGACTGCAAATAAGACAAACTTATTGATTAACTTGTTATTATACGTGGGTTGAGGAAATTGCTCGGAACATTTTTCCTGCGAAGAAGCTAGACTTGAGTCTGTTTGTCTAGCGACCCAAATTTTGAGACATAGAGTATTATAGATGTGTGCGAGCGTGCGAGGGACGAAGGTTTCGATGGTGAAATGTCGTGAAGGGATCACAGACAGAAAGTAGCGAGACGTCAGAGCATAGAGCTCGAGAGGAAATTATACAGAGAGTAGCGAGTTGTGAGAGCGTACAGATCCAGAGAGTATTAAAACGAGTGGCGAGTTATAATGAGAAGATATAATCTTCGTCATCGCCGTATTTTGTCAAATCGGTTGAAACCTTATTTCTATCTACATACATGCGAGAATAAAAATTCATAATAAAATTTCTACACAGCACAAATCTAATTTCGTAAAATCTGGCCTAAAATCTAACTTCGTCGACGTAACTTTCCGTATTCGCGTGTGATATTGTGATCGAAGAAAATCACGCGGAATCGCGTTCGCGAGGAAAGAGAACAGTAAAATTAAGGGAATATCGAATACGGCGGTCGTAAATACGTTTCAATTTCGACAGCGACGAATACCCCCCCCCGCTCCGCTCCGAGGGGGATTAGAGAGGCAAAGGTTTTTCGCGAAATAGATCGATTCGAGGATTATCGTTGCGGCTAACCGAAAGAATTCCGCAGCAGACCGATTCCGTGTCTGACGGACCAGAGCCAAGTCTCTGGCAGGCTGGCTTGGCACGATTCGCGAATCCTTTTCATATTCGGCTGCTCGCATCGGCGTTTTCGAGAATTGATCGTCCAACGATAAACCCCGAGATCCGGTCCACACCCGAGACTCGACACGATAACGCACGGACTATCAGAACAGAGAGAGAGAGAGAGAGAGAGAGAGAGAGAGAGAGACAGAAGACTCGAAGAATCGGCCGAAAAATGAGAATTTCCTTCTGCAAACTTTTATCGTTCCGTTTACACGAGCGAATACGGGATTATGGTTAAGTCGCTGGACCGACGCGAGACTATTTTTTTGAAAATCTTCGGCGTTCGACGAATTTGACGTTTCACGACAGGTAAGACAGGTTTCGTTAAATTTTGTGTGAAAAGTTGTATTTTATTTTCGATATTTCGTAAGAGACAATCCGCCTGTCTCGTCAAACGAGTTCAAAACTTTGACAGACTGCGATCGTACAATTTCCGCGTTGTTGCACACACGGTTGTCCAACAGCCGTTAATCGATCTATCAACAAGGGAAAAATTTCATAAACTGCGTGTCGCTGAATCGAAATTCAACAGTTCTCATTATTTCGATTTCTGTCGAGCCGGAACTGTCCGACCAAACACGCGTCATCACTCCAGACCTCGTGCCACGTGTCAGTTAATTCCTCTGAAATCCTCGACAAACAACTAATGCAAAACTACGATCACTCGCAAACGCTAAAACCAGAAATAAAGCGCGAAAATTATACCGTTGTAGATTATTCCCAAGTTAAATTACAAAATCGATACGCGACTAGAAAAAAATAAAAAAGAAAAGAAAAGAAAAGAAAAGAAAAAAAAATCATAAACGCTTCTCACCGAAAAAAAAATCGTGCAATTCACCGTTTCGATTCCCGACGGATGAAATACGGTGCTTTGGAAACAAACGAATATCCTATCAACGTTCGAGAGTCTCTAGAATGGAGATCCCTTAACTCGTGTTCTCAGCGTTTCGCAGCGTTCAACGAACAGAATACTATTTCGCTGCGTTCCATGCTCGAGAGTACGATTGATCGATCCGAGGTAGCCCGAATTCTTCGATTTGCAATCGTTTTTTTTTCGGCACGACGAGAAGTTCTTACAATTAGACGCGAGGCGTCTGGCCGAGTCGGCGCGGCTAGCGTCGACTAGTTCCACTGAAATCCTCGACAAACAACTAATGCAAAACTACGATCACTCGCAAACACTAAAACCAGAAACAAAGCGCAGAAATTAAACCGTTGTAGATTGTTCCCAAGTTAAACTGCAAAATTGATACGTAACTAAAAAGAAAAGAAAAGAAAAGAAAAGAAAAAAAAAATTATGCAATTCACCGTTTCGATTCCCGACGGATGAAATACGGTGCTTTGGAAACAAACGAATATCCTATCAACGTTCGAGAGTCTCTAGAACAGAGATCCCTTAACTCGTGTTCTCAGCGTTTTGCAGCGTTCAACGAACAGAATACTATTTCGCTGCGTTCCATGCTCGAGAGTACGATTGATCGATGCTCCGAGGAGAATTCTTCGATTTGCAATCGTTTTTTTTTCGGCACGACGAGTTCTTACAATTAGACGCGAGCCGTATGGCCGAGTCGGCGCGGCTAGCGTCGACTAGTTCCACTGAAATCCTGCAAACAGCACCGATGGAACACTGAGCGGCAGGGATAGGAAATGTTCGGTTGGTCGTCGGACGAACGGTACACAGGCCTCGTCACCAAGCAACCTAAGACCCCTGGGGAGGATATGGAAAAATTCGCTGGAAATATATTTCACGGTGTACCCTCTATCTTTCCGCACACGTACATCCACTTCCCTTCCACGTCGTCGCTACGATATATCGCCCGAATCGACTCGATGTCAGTGACCCGGAATTTGCATTTCCCCGGAAAATACACGGGGAGTGAGCAGGGGTGCAGAGGGAAGGAAGAGGCAATGGAGGAGACAGGGGGATGGGTCGAGGCTGAAACGCCGAGGGTGAAACGTCCCTCTGCTTCTCTCTCTCTCTCTTACTCCGGCTGGAACATTGGCAGAGAACGAAATTCCGAGCGGCACTTTTTTAGCCGGTCCAGAGCCGGAACGATTCTCTCTCGGGGGGGTACGAGCATCGACCAGGGGCCGGTAATTAGGCGCGATCTGTCGCGATTTCGTAATCGTCACGCCGGACAGCAGGTTTTCTAATGATCTATCGAGCTCGTTAAGCGGCGGGGATTACTCTGCGCTCTCGGGAGATTTGCCAGGCCGAGGCGGAAGGAATATAAATTTTTTGCAATGTAGACGTTTTGCTTTCGGGTACGGGAGAGAGATCGGAGGAGGATTGCAGAGTTCAAAAGGGAACTTTTGTTCTTGGCTATATATCGGAAATATACCAACTAGATTCTTCTAGTTAGAAGATCGTGTTACGAGAGGTGATTACGTTTAGTGAAGAGTGCTTGAAACCAGATGAAATAGAAGCTTTATTTTCAGATATTGTTAGAAGGGACGTTATGTAAATTTTTAAATGGCGTTATTAAGAGAATGGATTGGATAGATTTTACAGTGAAGATTGTGCCGTAAGGAATAATTATACTTAATGACGCGTGATTTTCGCAGATGGATGTTAGAAGAAAAGGCTGCGTTCTACGGAATTTCACATTGCCTACGAACGTTGTCAAGAGAAATTACATTTGACAGCGCGTGTTTTTCACAAGATAAGAGTTAGCTTTCCAGTAGCTAATTCACGAAATTTCGAATTAATGATCGTAGCTTCACGGCAGAGAGATGATCGGCAAAAGATCAACCAGTTTTACGACATAGTTTTAAATACAGCGACGAGTTTGCAAGAGTTGACGGTGCACTTCCCTACACGTTCAAGTTTCTCAGAAGAAAAAAACGCCTCGCCTCGCGATCTTCTTTCATCGACTCGAATTCACCGGTTCCTTCGCGATTTATAATCGCTCCGCGACACGCTGCAAACTGCCGCTACAATACGCGTCGAAAGGCATCGCAAACGTCTCGCCATCGCCGGGACTCGATAACAAAGAGGAAGATCCAGCGGAGCAAAGTCACTGGCCCTGTTACAAAGTAGACTCATCCTCCTGCTCGTTTCCCTCCTCCTCCTCCTTCCCCGGGAGAAAAGAAAAATCCTCTTCCTTTGCAGGCAGCATCGAGGAACGATCCATCTGTCGCCGAGGCTAACTCGCTCGCGCTCGCGCGAGTCGGTACGTCGATCGGGATAAAGGATAGGAATCGTCGAACGCGCTTCTCTCAGCCTAGCCTCGCCATCCCGATCTAAACGTTCTCCTTTAAATGCAAATCTGGCGAGATTACGCGGGGATGATCCCCTTTTTCAACTCGGCCGGCCTTGGATCGCGTGCATATAGACGCGAGAGCCGTCTTATCGGGTCTAGACGATAACGCGAGAGTCGCACGAGCATTAAGCAAATTGTTTTTGGCCGGTCGGCGCGCTTGTTCTTCCGGCCAATCGGGATCGACGACGCGTTCTTGCGCTCGCCAGAGGCTTCTCATCATAATTTCGTCCGGCCGGGTTCCCACAGCCATCGAGAGTTTGCTCGAGTTCGGGGCGTTCTCTCTCTCTCTCTCTCTCTTTCTCATCTCGTTCCCGTGGCGGCAAGAGAAGGGAAATTCCGGCGGCGAGATTCAACCGGGAACCGCGAAACCAGCCGCTTTTTATTACCGCCACTAATTCACCTTCCGCAAAGTTTCGCCAATTTCCGGGCGTAACCGCGACCGCTTCGCTGTCCCGTCTTTCTTTCTTTTCTTTTTTCTTCTCTCTCTCTTTCTCTCTCTTTTTTTTCTTTCTTTCTCCGCGCACTCTCGATCGCACCACCACGCGGCGCCATCCCTCTCCGATCCGCGAGGTTACAATTTAATCTGGCAACAAACCAGCCTACCAGTCTATCCCGATGCAATTTCGTTTTCGCTCGGAGGAAACGAATTTTCGGAATGGGTTTGCAAAATTCCGAGAGCGGAGTGGATCATTTCAGAGTAGAGTGAGTAATTTTCGTAACGTAATTCAGAAACAACGAGATTGAAAACAATATTGAAACTGAATATTGGGGATAAAGTGTAATATTCAGAATATAACTGAGAAGAAGGTGAATGTTTATTTTACTGGAAGCAGTGAATTTGAACATGCACTAAATTTCTGAGCGATTTCGTTCAATTACAAAGCAAACAAAAGAAAAAGAAACAAAAGGAAGAACAAAAAGAAAGAAATAACCTTTTGCACTGGACCAAGGGAACGTCGTACTTAAACTCCAGTTAACAGCTCTGACTTTCCTGTAATTGCTATGATTATAATGTGTATATATATATATATATATATATATATATATATATATACATACATACATACATACATATGTATTACACGTATATATTATGATATTTCCTGTAATTACAATGAACATTTGGTATTTTGATATAACGCTATAGTGCAATAATATCTGCAACAACGACGTAAGAATAAATGAATTTCGGAGGAAGAAATCTCTCACGGGAACAATTCGAGCAATTCGGAGCAATTCACGTAAACTAAATTTCTTACGAAAGTGAGAAATTGATAAAATAGCGGGAGGTGAATGGGAAACTATTTTCGGAGAGGTTGAAAGTAGGTGTTTATCATTAATTTTAATATACTACGCATGGTCCTACGGAAAAACCCACATAATGCATGTTGGCGATTACTTCACGTCACGCTGTCAGAGAAATGCAACGAACAAAATTTCACGATAAACACCATTTGAACGGGATAATCATTTCCTATGCGACGTCATTTTATTTGGAGCGGTGCATCCACTCTATTCGCTATTTCGTAAATGAATCGCCGTGTGGAAATTATATGCTCCTGCGTGCATACTTCTACAATCACGCTTGCACCTAAATAATTTACATTTACGTCACGTGCCTAGTAAATAAACGCACAAAATGTGGAAATGTATCTCTCGTATACCTCGAGATGAAAATCAAACTGATTCAGAAGAATCGATCATTACCTGTGTATCAAATCGATCGTTTCGAAAATTAGAGTTCAATTAGACGCCGAATTAGGGATTCGCGGAGAACACCGAAGTGATTCAACGATTCACCGATTGGCAATGATTTGTCAGACGAGGATCGCCACGCCCGTGGGCAGACGAGCAAATGCACACGACGTTATAGCGACGGTCGTTCGGACGTCTGCTCGCGTGCTCGCGTGCTCGCGTCGACGATTCGGTAGTTTTCGAGGAACGACGTGGAGCGACATCATTACGCCAACGTCGTTTACGTCACGGCCACTTGACTGCGCACCGATAACGACCGAGGGAGGCGCAACTTGACCCAGTTGTCTGCATAATCGACTCCTTGTCGATCCCCCTCGGACATTTACTTCCTCTCTCTGGCGGCCAATCACGCGAGAAACTGCTGATTCACGGGCTGACACACGAACTCGGCGTGTACGGCGTGTCTGTAAACTTTATACCTCTCGCGCCAAGTGGCGTACGACCGGATCACGCCGCGACGTCGACGATCGCGAAACGATAAACGTCGCGACGAAATGCCGTCGCGCGTTCGACATCGACGAACAACCTCGTATTTTTACCCCCGCTTATCGGCTTCCAATTTTTGAAGTGAAAACTTCTTTAGGCGCGTTGAGCGATTTTTGGTAGGGGAAAATCTTATGGGTTCGTGTCACCGACATGCAATAACGTAATGCGCTTGGCCAGTAGTGAAAACATATATATGTATATGAATTTTTGAATAAAGCATTAGGTTTGACTATGTCCACTGATCGAAAGCTCAGTACTACAAAATATAAAACGACGATCGATGCGGTTTTTTACACGATATTTACATAAATTCCAATCAAACATTTTTGTTTCTTACTTCAGTTACCATAAGCCTATTGTATCCTTTTTAGAATATAATGAAATGAGTATTGTTGAAATTAATGATTATAATGATGCAAACAATGAAAATAACGTTGAAAATTAAGTTCATTGAAATTTATGTAAATACTATGTATAAATAATATAAGTGTATATTAATTATTATTTCGATTAAGTTGTATTTATATTTTGTACTTTGAGCTTGCGCAGCCCATCATACGTTTTGACTAATAAATAAATCTTATAAAAATGTATATAACTGTTGCTCGGAGTGCTGATAGATGTGAAAATCAGACTAATGTTAATAATTTTAATTTACAAATTATGAAATTTTAATTTTTGATACTACAATTAATTTGAAAATTCAAAAAAAAAACTGTTATTTCATAGTTTTAAGTTTTCACTTCTGTCGACAGTCCCCCATGACTGTTTTCTTTTTATTTTTCACCAATATTTCGTCTGACTAACGAAGGGGAGAAAGTGAGAGGGCAATTTGCAATCGTCGATATTAATATCGGTACTGCGAGAGAGGCTCGCGATAACGATTAGACCGCAGATAATTCATGCAAGTGAGAGTAAAAAGAGGGATAAAGATTCACTTCGTCTGGCAAAAATTTCACCGATAATGCTCTGATCTCTAGGACTTTGTACAGAATTTTATTGACGAATACATCGTTTCCTACAGCTCGGTAGTTTCACTGAAAATGAACGACAATTTTTTAGAAGATTAACTTTTTAGCGAGGACTGTGTGATATAAATCACGCGAGAATATAATAACGTTTCGATATTCTGCGCGGTAGGAGAGTATCGGAAACAGCCAACACTCGCGTTATAGTGGCCTAACTAACCGCTGAAGAGATTAGGCAAGGGATCAAGGCTTGCAATCTTTAGTACGTATCTAAATGTACTATACCCTATAGATCGTTATAATGAAAGTAACATACTAAAAACAAGCAGGCGTGCACGGCAGGTTGGCACTTTCCATTGGTTTTTCACCGATGAACAAAACGAAAATTCTTCATCATCATCATGATGAATATCTAAACAAAGATATATTCTTAAAGGGCATTGAAATATATATGAAAATAATACTGGCAGTAGCAAATACTTAAGGTGATATTAAGCCCTCAAAACCGCATGCATTTTAGAAGTTTGCACATTTAAAAAAGACCAAAGTTGTAAGACCAAGAACAGTAGGCGTTAAGAAGAATTTTAAACGAAAAAGTACAAATTAACATGATATTAACACGGCAAATTAAATAAGAAGTGCAATAATGCATACAGACAAAAATAAGTTAAAAATAGAAAGTTATATAAAATTCAGATATTTATAATTGTTACAAAAATATACCTATATATCTATATCGTTATCAAGTTGTTAATAATTGAAAGCCGTAAAGTTCTAGAAGCGTGCAGTTATGAAGGGCTAATTTAACGTGCAGTCAGTCTCGATGATTAAAGAAAATAATTTGAATCAAGCACGTGTACGTGAGCGCGCGTTTCTATCTTAACAATTCTTCGTAATTTTGATCATCTCATCAAGCGACAACACTATGTCGAAAGTATTCGTACATCGCGAGTAATTGTAAACTTTCACCTTAAGCGCATACGTTATTCGTCGCTTTCGTGAAAGGAAAGATCTTCGTTTCTCCCCATCGTGCAATTTTTACACAAAATTTCGCAACCAGGGCCAACGAAATACCAAGAGGAACAGAAACAGAGAGAGAGAGAGAGAGAGAGAGAAAGGATGAGGAGAGAGAATGCAAGTTGCAACATAAACCTCGATCACGGAGGAAATTGCGCCGGCGAAACGACCGCGCGGATATATTTTTTCCACCGCGAATAAAGCGATCTTGCTTTTTCTTCGGGGCAATGATTGATACGATACAACGGCTGCGACTCGATCGTGAACGCAACTGGGCCGACATAAAGGCGCATCGTTCGTCTTCGTGTTTTATTAAACGAGTCGAGCCTCGCGAGCAACGGCCGAGGGATCGATAAGTCGTCGATGTGACGGGTACGGTGCGTTGCCCCCTTTGTGGATATACGCGCCACACGGAACGACGTGTCGTCCCCGACGTATGTTAGTTTTCGAGAAACGTTACACACCAAGCCAAGGAAAATTGCATCCATTGCGGATAGTGTGGTGTAAACCACTCGGCCAGGATCGATACTTTCCACCGAGGAGAAACCGGGGTATTAGACGCAGTGAAAATCTCGTTATTCTTTTTTTTCAATATCGTTTTCAATTTTGTCGCGACTTTTCGAAGACCGAGCAATTACGTATGTCGAGCGAGAATTCTCTTGAAAGATCGAAGCTTGAGGACAGATTGTAAAGTATTTCATTCTTTTTTTTTGGGGGGACAGGTGATTGCATAATTTTAACCTGCTATATGTGCAGCTCCAGTTGCGATTTATATAATCGTGTGTCATCGATAGGTTTTGCTCGAGAAAAATTATGACAATTTAGAAACCTTCCTGAAAGAATCTTCTCGAATGATCCAAGGCTAAGGATTTAATTTTCTCAAAACAGGTGATTACATAATTTTTTTTTAAAACGGTATACGCAGCTCCAGTTGTGATTTATATAATCGCGTATCATCGATAGGTTTTGCTCGAATTGGAAAAATTATGACAATTTAGAAACTCTTTCTGAAAGAATATTCTTGAGTGATCGAAGATTGAGGACAGATTGTAAAGTACTTAATTTTTTCAGGACAGGTGATTGCATGATTTTTTTTAAAATGGTGCGTAATCGAGTTAATAAGAGGAATTATAACAATTTGAAAGCTTTCCCGAAAGAACTGAGAAAATTGTACGACCGAGAGTTTCGTACGAATCTTTGACAAAACTGAGATAGTCCAGACAGAGTTAAATTGTTATTTTATTACACGTCTGGCGACGGCTCGATGCCTCCGCGATTGTTAAAAGTTCAATAATATACACGTCCCAAGTTTCACGACTCTCGTAACAACGCGGGACGCGAGAATCTTGGACAATGTTGTTACTCGGCGAAAGAACAAAGAAACATCGAGACGGTGTGATAGATGCGTTTAATCGGTAGATTATTAAATTAATTTGAATAACGACCCGTCGATTCAAGCGTAACAGCAAGAGCAAGCTATTGTCTGTATTTAATTAACGGCTGAGGGAAAACTCGCAGGGAATTCCACGGAAGTAAGGAGGGACTCGGCTCAAGATGGAAACCAAGGATGGAAAACTTGGGAAGCTTCTGCGCCATGAAATATTCGGCCGAAAGTGTTCTTCATTTAGTATGCTACTGTAGGCGATTCTATGCAACGGCGGCAAGCTCCGCTCGATAAATGAAAAATCACCTAGCTCGAGAATTCGGGGAAGAATGGAGAATTCTCCAATCTAATTTGCAGCTGGTTAATCTGTTTCTCAATCGTTTCTCGCAAGTTAGTAAACTAACTTAGTTGGTTTTTTTTTTTTAGCAAACTAACTGACTTACTCAAGGAAACATACCGAGAAGTCCCTTGTAATTTTTCCCTCGTAAAGAAATTCATTGCTTTCAAATCGTGTATACTAGAATTGTCCTCTGCTCGTAAACATATTTTATTTATGAAAAAAACTGATTTTATCGTCCACCACTTACCTTTTTTTTTCTTTTTTTTTTTTTAATAGACACGATTAAATCTTCACAATAGTGATACTCCTCGAAGAAGTAATGTGAACATAAATTTTATTACACCACGAACATTTTATGGTAACAACTTCATCACAGTCGAAACAACGTGTAATTTCAAATTGCAAATCCGTGAAACAAAACTTCATTGGAGTTTCAAGTTCCTGTGGGTTCTATTACCTATGTAATCACATTTAAACCACGCGTATTTAAACGTTTTTTTTTCTTATACCTTGTGGAGGGCAATTGGTTGTAAATTAATGACTGTAATTTTTACAATATTATCTCGGATATGTTGGGAATTTAGTACCCATCGTGTTCGCGAACTTCGGCTGTGTGAATCGCAACGCTGGACGAGATCTCGAAAATTTCGCATGTTAATGCTCAAGAAGAATGTTCAAATGACAGGAGAGAAAAAGAGAGGATTATAAAGAGAGAGAGAGGGAAAAAAGGAAAGGCAGAGGAGAGGAAGAAAGGATTCGCGCGAATCGCGCGAGGTACGTTAATTCCAGCCGACTTTCATTCACGCTGAAATACCACAATTCACTCATCTCGGGACCATATGCTTTTCATATTTCGTATTTGAAAGCGGCCTGTCACGTTCAGCTGCGCGCCGGAGAACCGCGTCCACCGTTCGTTCTGAGGGTAATTTCGCGAAATCCCCGCGAAACATTGTCGGAATATCCCGACATTCGACCGGATTCCTGCAAAGATATCCAATAACCGTGTAAAAGTAGTCGATGACACGCGAAATCACAGTCACGAGTGACGTATCGAATTCGATTCGTTCGATTCGATTCCCCCTTGCTGTTCGAGTCGCGCTCGAGCCAAATATAGAAACGAAATGAGAGGGAGCTTAAAGGGCACCGAAATGGTAACAAATAATGGTTAAAAAATTGAAATTGAAGAAAAGAAAAAGGGATCGTTCTCTAGGGTTCGTTTGTTAATTTACGCGTTTAGAAAGGTACACGTACAAGAATCTATTCGTAAAAATTTACCACGTTCTCCCAATTTTCGTTGCACGTTTCGAGTTGCTAATTAAACATCTCGGATTAAAATTCATTTGCCCCGCTGAAAGTTCGCCGAGGAATTCTTTCGCGTTCGTGGAAATATCTCGTTGCGGTTTCATTATACGTTCCCGTCATTCGTGTTTTAACGTATCAACAAACGTACAATTATTTCTCGCACACGGAATTAGTAGAAGCGAAATAGCGTCAAAGGATTCCCCTGTCAATCAGATTAAAAAGAAAAAGAAAAAAAATCACACTAACCGAATAATCTTCCTCGAATACTCATCATTATTTATCGCCGCTAGCGCAAATCGAATCTCCCGTTAAACGCGTTAATCTAATTAAAAGTCCACGGACCAGCATCGAGATTTCTCTATTTAGGCCGCAGAGAATTTGCAATTAGAATCCACGGGAGTCACTTCACCCTTGCGAGCCGCCGTCCAAACAATGTAACGCAGTCACCCTTTTCAGTGTGACACACACACCCTTCCTTCTCTCCTCGATCGCGCGCCATCGCGTTTTACCCTATCTCGAAACAGCCGCAATTCCCCCGTCCCCCATTCTCAGCTCCTCACCGCAGAGATACGAGGTGTCGATTATCAGCGAACCCCAGTTTCGGCGTGTTTCAACCGCCTTTCGCCCGCCGTGCGCGACGAACAAACCGGAAACCGGTCACACGAGAGGCGTAACGTGTCGAAATGGCACGTGAAGTGTGGGCGTCAGCAGGGGAGGCATTCTAGCCACGCTCTCCCTTTCTCTCTCTCTCTCTCTCGTAAGCTGTTCGCTTACATCTTGCGATTCGTAGATGCACTAACGGGTCGTAGACAGCAGATGACGCTACTGGGACACGCTGCGATGTTAATTTAACTATTACTTGTACGCCACGATCGCCGCCCACAACGAATTCACGTCTCCGACAAGTTGGATCGGGGGGGGGGGGGTGAACGAACGAACGGTTGCCGAAGGGTTGAGGCCAGACGGTAGTAATGGAATCGAGTATTGAATATTTGAATACCTAGATGGAAAATCTAAGTTAAGAAACAAGGATGCACATTATTGAATTGCATTTGAATCTCGATGGGATACTCGAGGAAGTGAACATTTTAAAGTACTTGGAAAAGTGGTATTTTTAAATTTAATCAAGTAGATTCGAACTTTCTTTCTCTCTGATTTTTCTGTCTACGACATGTTGAATCGAAGGGCGAGGCCAGTAATGGGCATCGAGTATCGGATGTTTGAATATTTAGATAAAAAAGTATTAAGGATGCGTATTGTTAAGCAGATTTGAATCTCGACGAGATATTTAACAAGGCAGTATCTTAAAATGTTTGAGGCTAGACACTAGTAATGAAATCGAGTATTCGTTTGAATCTAAATAGAAAATGTTAAGAAACAAGAATAGATTTGAATATAGATGAGATACTGGAAGAAGTAGTACTTTAAAGTATACTGCTTGAAGAAGTGGTATTTTAAAGTATAATCAGGCTTTGATCAAACAGATTTAAACCTTATATACGGATATTTCAAGTTCTCAATTTTTGGAAGAGTGGTATTTTTAAATTTAATCAAGTAGATTCGAACTTTCTTTCTCTCTGATTTTTCTGTCTACGACATGTTGAATCGAACGACGAGGCCAATAATGGGCATCGAGTATTGGATGTTTAAATATTTAGATAAAAAATATCAATCTCGACGAGATATTTAACAAGGCAGTATCTTAAACTACTTGGAAGGAACAAGATCCTAAACTGCTTGAGGCTAGACACTAGTAATGAAATCGAGTATTCGTTTGAATCTAAATAGAAAATGTTAAGAAACAAGAATAGATTTGAATATAGATGAGATACTCGAAGAAGTAGTACTTTAAAGTATACTGCTTGAAGAAGTTGTATTTTAAAGTACAATCAGGCTTTGATCAAACAGATTTGAACCTTATATACGGATATTTCAAGTTCTCAATTTTTCAAAGCGTCTAGTAGATCACCTTCTACTTATCGAATGAAATAAGCAAGCTAGTAATTTGTAGATTTCGACGAATATTTAATATTTCTTTATTTCTCTTCGGTTTGACATTTCTTTTAATACAATGATTTATAATCGGTTGTTAGGGAAAACTAATGAAATCGAATAATGAAAACAGACTGTTTAGTTTGAAATATTCTACAAAAATTTCAATATTACAGTCTTTCTTTCACTGTTCATTTTTAATCTTCATTACAGAAAATCGCCTGCAATGAATAAATTTTCTAGGAAACTACGTTTCGAAAATGGAATTTTTCCACTGAAGCCTCGACTAGAACTTATAAGATGCATTATGTTGTACTAAACTTGATCGTATTTCTACGAGATCATGATACCGATATCGATTCACGATGCCTTTTTCTCTAAATTACTCCCGTCACGCGCTCCACCATGACGTTACATTGTTTGAAGACCGATGTAAATCGAACTGTCCGTTTTACGAGCGAATAAAATATCCCTTGGCAGAGAGTGAGGTTTTTCGATCGGGACAACTTTTTCTCATCGTTTATTTTTTTTTCTCTCTCTTTTCAAGGATCGGTATGCAGTTACAAAGTTTAGTGCCCGTTCGGGACGAGTAAAAGGAAATATGCCCGTCCAGATAGGATTTTGATCACAGTTTGATCTTCCGGTAGTAGATTAAAGTAAATGAAGAGCTGCGTTTCGAAATATACAGAAAGACGCGTGGGTCACGCCGAAATTCGCGCAACACCAATATAACGACGATTTATTTATCTTTATCGAGAGAAAATTTAGAAAAATTAATGCATGTAATTTTACGATTAATAAAAATACGATTCGTTCTTCCAGACGAACTGTACTCGGTATAATACGCATAACGTGCCGATCTATCAAGTTCGTACTTGTCTTAAAGATAATTTCAATTGTCTGGAACCTGTGAAGATCATCTCTGAAGAGTATTTCTGAATTAATGTCCAACGTAGCTGAGAAAAAAATGCTTCCAAATCGTTTTAGCGACGCAGTCACGAAGACACGACCCGTAAAATCACTTTCAAGACCGTCATCGACGAAGCTGATGTCGTTGACCCAGATAAGGAATTGCATTTTTAAGCGAAATGCTGCTGGAAATCGGTGGCGTAAAATATACATCTGGAAATCGGGCTGAAATCGCCCGTTTGCCCCGGCGATTTCGCAGAAACTCGCGATTCAATAAAGTGCAGTGGCGTTGAACTTTCTTCGACGTCGGGTCTCCGTAAAAGAGGCTCGTTAACGTCGTTCGCCATCGTAACGACCACATGTCCACTTGGACGCGACCTTCTTTTTCAGTTCCTTATCGTTCGCCAATACACCGAAGAGCCTGTTATAGGTAATTCTCGATCGACGAAGCCAGCAGCGCGTTAAAAAGATATGCCCGGCCGGGGCAGTCGATAAAATCTAGACTAGTTAATCTGATTTTCAATATCAGTCGGCCAGATGTGTCCGAACGTTCGTTCGAACGGAACGAACTGAAAGGCAATCTGTATCGAAAGTTTCTCTGGAAAATGTTTCGTCGTCATCGTCGGACGATGTCCTTTGGAAATGCTGTTACTCGAGAAGTTGCATCCGAAAGAGAATTTGGCTGATTTCTGAAAACTTCAGAGTTTTCGATGGCACAGAATCGAGAAGTGAAAACATTTCTAACGACTAAAGAGACTGTCGCGAATCACAGAATTAGAAAACGGACAGAGTCTAGGCGAAGATGAACATTTCCGAACGAAAGATTTGGACGAAAGAAAGAAGTGGACAAAGAAGTCTTTGCCTTGTTAAATTTCAGACACGTCACTAGTTGGCCCAGAGCTCCTCTCTCTCTCTGCGTGGAAACACGCGAAAGAGAGTAATAAAAGGTAACGACAGAGAGAGAGAAAGAGAGAGAGAAAGGCTTTGGGAAAAGTCTCGATTTGCACACAGGCTACAAAGGACGACGCAGGTTCAAATTGCAACGCAGCCGGGATCTAACGGAGGCGGTCCATTCTCCGCGAATCTTACATGGTTGTAATCATTGCGTAGAATTCACCAAAGAACCAGGATTCAAGCCATTTGGTATTCAAGCTGATCGTGTTCCGTCAAAAGCGGCAAACAAACGAGGAAAACAGAAGGGGCCGCGAGGGAAAAATGAAAGAAGAAAACAGAGAAACAAGCGTGGAACTTGGCGGGGATCGTGTTCTCCGCGAGGAGGCAATTTCTTTTCCACGGAGGAGGATGCCATTTGCATAGCAGACGGCCGGGCGGTCATTATAAAAAGGATCGCTGTCGATTAAAATACAAAGCGACCAAAGGCGAAGAAAGTTCTTCCTTCTCTATTTCTTTTCTTTTCTTTTTTGTTTTTTTTTTTAAATTCACGGAATTAATACGGCCACTTGGTCGACGGAAGGGGTTGCAAGGAGGCTGTAACGAGTCTCGCTTGAAATTCAATCTGTAAATCATCCCCCCGGGACCGCGACGTAACCGCTTCGCTAACTTCTCCACGTCGCTGTATAGACGTCTGGAACGATCAACTTTGCAATTACAACGGCGAATAAACTCGCCGGCCGCGTTAACAGGTTGCATGCCTTGCTGTTATTCGTGACGTGCAAATTTCCAAGACTGTTCCCAAGGAGGATTGGAGGTTGTTCCGAGGCTGGCGTATCGTTCCGCTCTCACGCAGTAGATTTGGGAAATTATTTTAAATCACAATGTGTTGAGCTAGGAGCTGCAAGCTCGCCAAAGAGTTGTATCTTAATGTCCTTTCGTGTCCGTTTTACACGCACTTTAATGCGTGTAAAATTTATTCGAAGAAAGCTGAACGATATCAAGAGCAAAGTCTATAAATTACCAATCCCTCCTTAGCGTGGGAATTGCACTGTTCTCAAAAACGGTCCTCTAGGAACCATAAACTTAATTCCACTCGACATCCCGTGTAATACGGCGCGCCAGACGTAAACTTCAAATCCAGAGTATAAGCAAGCAGAACCAGAAACTGCAATGATCATAGAATGAATTAACACCTCGAAAATTAGTATTCTGGTACTACTTCTGGAAATTTACGATATTTCAAGAAGCAAAGGATTTTGTAACATGAAACACTACAGAGGTAAGATACTCGATATTTATTGTTAATAAAATTCCTCTTTAATACCCTGACTGATAACACGTTCTATCATCCTCCAGAAACTCCAAATCTTTCTAAGATCGAAGTATCTACAATAATGAATAATTTCTACAAAAGTATCGCTTGACACGATTTCTACAAAAACATTCCGACTCCGAATAAAATTCCTTTCCAGTCTATAGTATATTCATCGAGTAGCCTTTCAAGTTCAGCAATATTCCAACCGTCAAGAAAAATCTGCCTCGTCAAAATCATCCGTCGTCCAAAGCAGCACAGAGACGCTGGATATTTCATCTCTAGCGAAATAAAATTCTCTAGTGCACCGTCAGCTCGATCGGGCGACCAACCTCACACTCGCCGCGCGTATTTGCGCGTATTTTCACGGGCAAAGGGAGTCACTTCGATCGAATTAATCGACTGCGAGAGCAAGTGGACTTGGCCGCCGCGCCGATTGAATTATGAACGCATTAGCAAATGAGCCGCTATTACCGGGCTTCCGGGGGATATGAACAAAGTTAGACGGCGGAGTTCTCTCGGACCGGTGGAATTTCGCGACGAGAAAACTGTTAGCGGAATTGGCGGTCGAGCCGTAAAACTCGTTAATCATCGTGCAACACTTTGTTCGACTCTCTCCTCCTCTCCACTCTCTATCTTTGCCCGTGCACGTGCATACACGTACGATTTTCCAGCTGGCCATCGTTTCTCGTTCGACTCGAGAAAGTTTCTCCCCGCGTTTTGGGATGCCGGCCACCGATGACTAGCTTGTGTATTATTAACTAGAGACTCGCGGTTTCAAACGTATGTTGAAACACACACGCGTACAACTACACGCGACGCGTGAATCGCGCGTCAAGCAATCAAGAAACTTATTATGCGTTATTAGTGTTAATCGAGATGTCAATCACCGATTTTGATGAAATTTGGTTACATAAATGTAGTTCACGGAAAAATATTTGACACGTGTTTCTTTCTCTTTTCGTCGATATTGAAGGGGTGAAAACTACCCTCAAAGCTGGGAGTGCGGAACATTCATATTTTGTTGAATATCTCGGAAATGATTGCAGATACAGTGTAAATTGATGAAATTAGTGTGTTTCAATGGTGCGTGCTATTTTGCGAAAAAAAGTCATAGATGATTTTACGTGAAAAAAATGAAGAATACAACCTTTTCGTTTACAACTTTGAGTATGAAAAATTTCCGTGAAAAATCACGTGCACGTGTATTTCGATTGAAATTTTCAATCTCGATTTTTCTCGAATAGACGAGGCGTCTTGAAAAGAAAAAAATTTTAATCCACCTTCTTTACTTATTTTCGCACTCCTGTCAATTTCTACAACTGGCTAAATTCAAGTGCAACACTGATAAACTTTCAAACTCGATTTCTCCGATGAACGAGAAGACTTCTACGAAAAAATTCCTGTTCCTTCCTCTCGACTCATTTTTTCCCAAGTACTTCGTATTATACACGTCTCTTAATACACAGTCTTTGCTATGTGTCATTTGGAGTGGACGACTCTTACAATTATCGTCGCCAAGAGATTTTGCTGACGTTGCTGTTCTTCAGTTTCAAAGGTTTCACGTTGAGATACGAAGTCGTGAAACAGGAACTTCTGGTATTAACGCGATGAAATACACGTGCAATCAGAAGTCGCGCAGAGACGGGCCAAGTTATTGGACCGCGGTGTGCGCGTGTCTACGCAAGCGTGCCGCTGTTTGCGTGTTATATTGCGGCGTATAAACGGAAATTATGTCCCGTAATGCAATGTAACGTCGACGAAACGCCGCGACCCACTTCGGCCATTCGTTGCCAACTGCGATACGCCCTCTCCCCCGTTAATTATATATCACGACTCGTTGCAATTAATACCGCGGTCTCGCACGCGTGCACGCGCGGTCCAAACGATAACGTTATTAAATTGTTCGCGGAGATTGTTCGCCGCTAGAAGTTTCCGCGAAATGGCACGCACAAAGAGCAAAGATCCGACTGATTTTGGGGGAAAAATGCCCGTTTTCGCTTAACGCTGAGAAAGTCGGGATACGAAATTGCAAAGACTCGAAATTCGCAACGAATGTTTTTCTTCTCTTAATTATTAATTCTTCGCGATCGACGAAACTCGTGGACTTTTTCAGTGAAAAATCCGACGAAAGCGAAGAGTAAAGCAGGTAAAAAAGCGGCCTCGACCGCGGTAAAAGTCACCGGTCCTCGACCATCACACCAACAGCTTGCCTTCTTAGCTTAAAATAGAAAATCGAAGAAAACTGGAACAATAAAAAATGAATTTTCTTTTTTTTTAAGAAGGCAATTACTCGTTCTCTACCAAGACACGGCCAAATTATAATCTCAAGGATCATACGAATACCAACCAGTATCTCCTCGACAAAGAACCAATCCCCCAATTCGTGATTCGTGAAAAATTCAATTAACAGTGGAATATATTATTGTCCAGTGTAGAAAATACACTACAAATTAAACATGTCTTTCCCTGACTGATAACTTAAAATAGAGCGGGTTAACTGGCGGCTCTTGCCCCTACTTTCCTGATCGCTGATGTTATCATCACCCTCCACCGTATCAATCTCTCCGCTACATTGAAATTTTCTCGCCGTGCACCACCCCCACTCTTTCAGTTTGTTGCAGTGGAGGGGATAGTGCTAGCGATCAGGGAAGTAGGGGCGAGGGCCGCCAGTTAGCCCGCTAGAATTAATGCACTTTCTAAGACAGTCTAAGCTTTATAATAATTTGAGATTTATTTCCATTAAGATTTAGTTCCAAGTTGCACGCAACTGGTTGACGCGACTATGAATAATGAAAATAGAAAGATAAAGAAAGGAATAAATTCGGGTTAAAATAATCTTTCTTTAAAAAAAAGAGAACAAAAGAAGTGTTTCGTCCTATAAAACCGAACGTACGAATCCTTGGAAATTTGGAATTCAGAGGCTGCGGATCAAGTAGTGGCAAGAGAAAGCAAAATGGGAAGCCAGCTGCGCGCGTGGAAACGTGGAAAATATCCTTTCTCTTTCAGTCGGGGAATCTCAAGTTTGCCCGAAGCCGCAATAACGAGGCAGAATCTACAAAACCGAGGGCGAAATCTCTCTCATCCCCTCCCCACTCCCGAAGAAACTGTTACGCGATTTTCCGCTGAAACTCTCTTTTTCTTTTGCTTGGCGAGTTCAAGGCCGCGGCGAAACGAGACCGAGTAAAAACTCGAAACGTAACACGGCTGGCGAGATCGTTGAGGAGAGGAAAGGGGAGGAATTGATCGCGCGCGCGGGGCGCGTGAATTCTCCTCGACTCGACGGAAGCATCTAACGAAGTGAGAACACGCCGGGCGAGAGGAGAAGTTGCAACAAAGAGTCTATGAAGCTCTGACCACGAAACACGACGATCGAAGCTCGCTCGCCGGGCTGATCGACCGCGAACTTCCGGCTCGACGCTGCGATAAAGCGACTCACGATGCACCGTTAGGCGAACGTGGAGGACGCGATGAATAGGGAGAATGGAGCCGGTGAACCGAGCTCGGCGACAAGAAATTCCGCATTCAGAAAGGGAGAAAAGGAGGACGACGAATGGAGGCGTGCCGCGTTGGAAAGTTTTCCGCCTGCGCGGACAAGCGCAGGCGAGGAAACTGGCGGAAAAGTAGCAAAACTGTGTGCTCGCCGATCAGAAAATATGGGGAAAATTGCAAAGCAAATAGGGGCGTTGAATTGGAAAACAAAAAAAGAAAAAAAGGAAACTTTTCGGCGAGTCGCGCTTCGAGCGTTGACTGGGTGATCTTCGAATTTCTCTTCTTTTCTTTCGAGTCGCGTATTTTCAAAGAAGATGCCAACACGCGTACATCTCTGATTATATGCGATTCTTAAAAGAACTGTTTCATTTAGTAATATTTCCAGTGTATTGTACGGCCAAGTACAACGAATTATGAGACCAACCATTTTCGAAACTTTTCGTAATAAACAAAGGCACGAATTCTTGGCAAGAGACGATAAAAAAGAAAAGAAAACTGTTTGAAATTATTATGCGATTATCGCAAACGATAAGTCTTCTTGTTAAAACCAACGTCAGCCACGAAAAGGAAAAAAGCGCGGACAAATGTTTGCGACACACAGATTCAAGATTTATTAGCCGACCAAAGGAACAACGAAACGTTGAAAGCGAGAGACCTTCATATCGAAAATAGAAGAGGCACGCAGCAGCTCATCAGAACTGAAATTTCTCGAACAAGAAGGACGAGTTTCAAATGGCAAGAAACGTAGACTCGAATACGAACGGAGGTTCTATTCAGAACCTCATTTCCCCGTGACAAGAAATCGAACCGCGCCACGAAAGAGCCAGAAGCGAGCGAGCGAGAGAGAGAGAAGAGTCAAGAACGAGGAGGACCTAACGAGAGGTTTCAGGATGTCTGAAAGCAAGATCTCTCTGCGTCTGTCTGAAATTCCGCCCGATCCGCTCGGGATCAAGGAGGAAGAGGTCGAGACGGCCTGGAGGGAACCGAGTCTCATCTGCATCCGGTAACATTGTTCCACGGCTTTCAGCGCCGCGAGAAAGACCTTCCTGCTGCAGCGTGCAGGCGTTAGGTGGCCTCCGAGATGGTCTCGATGCGGCTGAGCACGGGAAATGAAGTCGAAGAGGCTGGTTTCCGGAAACCACCGGGCTACGTTGCACGGTAATTGACCTGGGAGTTGACGAAAACTCTCATCGTTCCATCGATTTCCACCAGGCGAGAGCGAGCGGGTGTATGGATTTGTCGAGGCAGGATGATGACTTCCGGGTTCTTGAACAGGTGTCGAACCCGCAGCCTCTGAGATTATTATTAGAGCTGCGGCTTATAAATGTTATTTGCGAGATGTTATTTTCTTTGGAGATAGATGTTTAGCTTTTCTGTAGATACCAATATTTAGATATTACAGTGATTCGTAATCAGTAGTGATGAATTTTATATCGTACGTGTCTCGTTTCCTGTTTTTCTGATCGCGGCGAAAGATTTGAAAAATTCTCAGCATGGAGAATTGCAACTGGAGCACTGGAAAAGTGTAAATTTTCTGCAGATGCCAATAGACGTTTAGATATTACACGATTTATAATTAATAATGATGGGATGAATTTTATATCGTATGTGTATCATAATTTCTCATCTCTTTTTTTTTCTTTTTCTTTCTGAGCACATTGAGAGTGCACTCGAGGAATGTATTAAAAATTTTATATATAGATATAATAATAAAAGAGTGTTGCTTTTCTGCAGATGCCAACGTTCAGATATTACACGATTTATAATTAATAGTGATGGGATGAATTTTATATCGTATGTGCATTATAATTTCTCATCTCTTTTACTTTTCTCTTTTTTTTTGAGCACATTGAGAGTGCACTCGAGGAATATTTCTCACTATAGAGATATAATAATAAAAAAGTGTTGTTTTTCTGTAGATTCTAACGTTCAGATATTATACGATTAATTAATAGTGATGCGATGAATTTTATATCGTATGTGTATTATAATTTCTCATCTCTTTTGTTTTCCTCTTTCTTTCTAAGCATACTGAGAGTTCACTCGAAGAATATTTCTCACTACAGAGATATAATAATAACGAAAGAGTGTAGCTTTTCCGTAGATACCAACATTCAGACATTACGTGATTTACAATCACTAATGATGGGATGAATTTTGCTATAATTTCTCGCATTTTCTTTTTCTCTTTTTTCTGTCCAAACGCCATAAGAGAGGTCTTAAAAATTCTCAGCATAGAGGAAGAGTGTTTAAAACAGCACTGCTGGAGTTTCTAGTAGCATAAGGAAAAGTTTCAACGGAGAGATTCCGATTCTGCGCATTCCCGCGCAGAATTCAACAGAGCTTTAAACGAGAATATATATATATATATAGAAAAGTATTCCAATGGAATCTGTTCCAGTAGAATAATATCGAAACAAACTATTTCTCAGCGAATTCACTTGCTAAAATAAATTAACCAAGAGAAATTAGGCAGAGAAGACTCTTGATTGCTTCGTCGATTTGTGCGTCGAATGAGAGAGGCCAACAATGACGGGCGATGGTTTCTGATTCTTTAACAGGTGTCGAACAAATCCAGTTCAGTTGCTTACCGCTTACGGCCAGTAAAAGTTTAACGATCGCCATTAGATAGTCGATCGTGGATTCGTTTTTCGTTCGTCGCCCCGGTCGATTACTCCTCCTCCTGTTTCTCGATAGCCACGCATTTAATTATTTCTTTTCGCGGGCACGATCCTAGTGTCGTGAAACTTTCATCGACTTTTCTTTCTCGCTTCTCAATGGGAGAGGGGGTGGGCAACGATAAGAGAGCTACAGGTGTGAACACTCCAATGGAAAACACGAGCCGTTTTCTTGTTTTTCTTTAATGAATCGCGATATCGACTTAGAGATCCTTTGTCTATGGTGGATCGAACGTCTTACGGTGATGACGGAACATTGATTTCGCCGATAGCTATTGAGCAAAGGCCGTGACTCTTCCTTTCTTCGGAATGAGGTAAAGAAAATCTACTTGGAAATGGAATGAAATTATGTAAATTAGAATTGGCAAAGAGCAGAGTATAGTGAAAACAGAAGTGGATGAAAAGTAGAACAGTCTAGAGCGGTATAAAGTGTACAGAAATAGAACAGAACAGAAGGTGGAATGTAATGAAAAATTTTTAATGAATGAAAATCTTTATTTGAACGCTTGGAATTTTTGAAGCTTGACTTTTTGAGTTTGTCAGAAACAAACGTTTCCTCTGGACGAGAAGTTTCTGACGATATTTTCAACACTCCGCGTATCTCGAATCTCTGCATTCTTCTATTAGCAAATTAAGAAAGCTAATTACTAATGTTTCGCGTCACCGTAATCTGAGATAATGGAGAACGTTTAAGAATAACCGTGCCCTGGAAAGGTTGGACGATATTTCAACGTTTGGTAAAAAGTTTTTAAAGCAACGTTGGTTGTCGGGCCGCGGCAACCGCGCTATTTGTAATGTCGCAACGAGGATAGTGTTTCTGGTAACGAGAGGAAGACACGTAAAAAAGACACTCGAGATGTCTCGCGATTAAACCAAAAGGTTCCACGCACAAAAAAGTACAGGGTAAAGCACGGTTTTCTTGCTTCTCTTGCTTTCTTTATTTTCCGCCTTGCCTTTTTAATTTCTTGTTTAAAGCGGCCGGCCGGGCGAAACGTGAATGCAAAATTAGGGGAGGATCTTTCCCCAAATGCGGGGATTTGTCTTATCGAGATAGATATTCAAAGCTGCAGGAAATCTCTCTAAAGAAGCTATTCTCGAAACTGTATTTCTCGAAGTTACAATGCTTTTCTGACGATCATCTATTTTAAATCCAAAAACTCCTTTGATTTTCCATCAGAGATCACGTTCACGGAGAGAAAGACACCGAGAGACAAATTTGCAGGCGAGAGAAAGAGAGAGAGAGAGAGAGAGAGAAAAGAGAATCGGATGATTTAGTCAAACGAAAAGGAAGAAGCAACGATCCCCGACAGCTGACAAGCAATTTTCAGAGTCCAAGCCAAGCTCTCGAGGCAACGAAAAGAAAAATTTCACTTTAATATCTCCATTCTGCTATTCATGCACGGATTCGCGCATGAGACAAGGCAACGAGACAGCCTGATAGCTCATTAGATTCCTGTACGAGCGTAAGAAGTCTTCGTAGGAGACGTGACTGCAGTGAAAAGTCTGTTTTTTGTTCGGCTTCCATTCGTACTTTTTCTCGTACCTTTCTCCGCTATTTAATGAGTACCAATTGAATGTCTCGTTCGATGAGTAAATTTCCATTTTGATGGTATGAAACGATTATCGTAATTACATCGATGGAGATCGATTCTGCTTGAAACAACATTTCGGAATAGCTCGTCAAAGTGATCGAAGAATTGTTGCGAAATTTTTGTTAATATACTACGTGTGTCGTGGAAAACCTTTTGAAATTTCGTTGGCACTGTTGAAGAAGAGATGAACAATTATTTCGCGAACGCAGTGGTGAAATACAGTAATGAGAAACTAGTTGAAAATGTCGCATGTCCCAGTTATTCGTTCCCAATATTCTACGTCTACATATTTCATGTTTCGTATCTAATCTTACATTCCACATTCCACAGATTACTTTCTATTTCTCTTATCCCACGTCCCACATCTCATATTCCATGTCACGTATTGTATATTCTTATTCATACATGAGACATTCTGTGCCTCATATTTTATGTCCTATATATAATATTCCACATTCCACGACTCTATATTTCATACTCTATATGACCTATCCCACATTCTATCGCACATTTGTCCTATTTCTCTATATTCCACACTTCATAATTCACATTTCATATCCCATTATTCCTACCCAATGTTCTACATCCCACATTCTGTTTTCACATGCTCATGGAGTACTTACTTTCTATGAGAATTAAGGAAAAATCAAGTACAATTTCCATATAATTCGCGGGCTAGCTCGAAAATCATCATCTCCCGAAATGAGTTTCGCTGTCAAAACAACGAAGCTAATTTTTCTCGGCTAGCTCGAAACTCGTTATCCTGCAAAATGAATTTCGTAGCCCACAAAGTTAATTTCTAGATTGGTTAAAAATTTGTGACATCCCACGAAATGAATTTTACTCATTTTCCACGAAGCTAATTTCCGGGTATCTCAATAATTTCTAATCTCACAAAATTTCACAATTCACGAAGCTAATTTCTGGAGTGGTTAAGAACATGACTTTCAAACCGAATTTCGTACCCCACAAATTTCCCACGGAGATAATTTGCGAACATCTTCAAATTTTCAAATGAATTCCACTCATTTTCCACGAAGCTAATTTCCGGACATCTCCGTATTTTCTAATCCCACAAAATGAATTTCACAACTCACGAAGCTAATTTTTGGAGTAGTTCAGAACTTTCAAACCGAATTTCGTAGCCCACAAATTTCCCACGAAGCCAATTTGCGAGCATCTTCAAATTTTTTAATCCCGAAAAATGAATCTCGTAGCCCACAAATTTCCCACGAAGCTAATTCGCGAGCATCTTCAAATTTTTTAATCCCACAAAATGAATTTCGTAGCCCACGAATTTTCTACATAGCGATATCCACACTGATATCTATGTCTCTGCACGTGAAATATACAAAAAAAAAAAAAAAAAGAAAAAACACATGCGCATATATAAAAATACACAAAAAGCGTACGCAAATATAATAAACATCTTTAAGCCAGTTGCGCTTGTTGGAATATATTCTGAGCAGCTGTGTAATTGCAATGTTATCACATCGTGTGCGCACACCTTTTAACAAAAGTATGCAAAGCATATTACTTTGCATATCGCGTTTTAAAACGATGCACTTGCTTGAACACACCCGGGCTCCGGTGATATGGGACGTAGGATGTTAGATAAGTATGTGAAATATGGAACGTTGGTTGAAAATTTTAGCACTGGAAATTAAGACAAAAGAGCGGATCTGTTACAGACGTTAAATATGGAATACACGAGATACGAGACACGATGTTACGCTTACACCAGATAAGCAACGTGTTAATTATTAACATATTATACGTGTAATAACGTTGGTAATTGATCGAAGCTTGTGATTAAATTTCTGGTAAGTTTCGTACAGACCGTTTCGATTTGCACGACAGGACAGAATGCGAAATATACGTGTTCGAAAAAAATTCAATGGCCGCGCATAGAAACATGTGTCCGGATTTGGTGGAAGCGAAGGTAAGCGCGATCAAGGGAGATCAGAGGAAAATCGCGGTAAATGCCGGTAAAAGATCGTCGACGAATCGTCTACGGGTTCTCGTCCGGTGGTAGGAAACGTTGAAATGTGCTCGAGCCACGGAGATTAAACGTCCTTCCGGCGGTATAATGGCGCGCTTAGATCGCACGGAGGATCTCGTGGCTTCGCGACGATGGAATCTCAACGCGAATCCTTCGACTCGCGTTCCCTTCCGATCCTCTCCGAAAAAATATCCAAAGACACTCGCGATAAGAGAAGCCGAATATATCTATTTCAATCGCCACGCAGAACTGCAAATTGGAACGTTTCGCGCGTATGTGGAACGCAATAAAGATCTCGCTCGAGATCATTCCCTCGCCGGTTCTCTAATTATTGGAAACGAAGATATAGACTTAAATCTTATCTCGACAGAGTCGAGGCTCCTCGGAATTGAGAATCTCTCGGTTCGATTTAAGAATTTAGCGAGGCGTTCAGTTCACTTTTTTTGTACGCTATCTTCGCGTTGATTTTGCAATTATGTGGATAAAAGTAACACGAATGTATGAATCGTTTTCCAAACTACGTAATAAATTCCAAGATTCTGCGTAGAACGTCTTTTTTTTTTAATTTCAGACAAACAGAGTGTACGAATCATTGTATAACTAAATATCTAGAATTGCAAAGAGTCGTAAATTGCAAAATTACCTATCTGTAAAGAATATAAAATTATACAATTCGACGTTTATTCGAAAGCGCTGCAAGATCGTTCCGACTCGTTCGATAGCTCGCACAGAACCTAATTGACTTTCGAGTCTTATAGTAAATAAAAGTACAGTTTGTCAATTTCGGAATTAAAGAATACTGAAAAAAGTCCGAGTACGACGATGACAAAGAGACATTATGCTTTCACGGTATCACAACTCGCTATTCGCTATAAAATTCTCTAGATCTCACGACTCTCGCGTTACTCTCTCGTGTTTTATAGTAAATAAAAGTATAATTTATCAATTTAGGAATTAAAGAATACTGAAAAAGGTCCGAGTACGACGATGACAAAGAAATATTAAGCTCTCACGGTATCACAACTCGCTATTCGCTATAATGTTCTTTAGATCTCACGACTCTCGCGTTATTCTCTATCGGTCACGACTCGATTCTCTCTCTCCAATTTCCTTAAAACCTTTTCATGCACACAACCGTACGCTCGTATTTCACGACCAGGTCTTAAATCTGGTTTTTCTCGTTGCGATCACAATCACATCGGAGACGCACCAGGCGGCCTCGCCTAGACGAGTTAGGAAGAAGTTCCGAGCAATATCCACGGTTTCCTCAGCTCAGCATTTAAAAGAGAATACATTCTCAAGACACTTTTTTTTTAGGAAACAGCGAATTTTATGCGTGATTTGACGAAAAATTCCTCCGTGACTGTAAGATTCTCGATCGAATTTGGAAATCTGTATGGATACGAACATTGTTCCAAGGTTCGAGAACTCCTTGCTTCCCGGAGAGTCTGCGGAATAAGATCCGCGGAAGATTGAACAACGATCAGCGAGGAAAGTTTCGAAGAATTCGCCGGGATACATTGGCTGGGGCAAAGTTAACAGAAGAGCGGAACACTGGACGAAGAGTAAGAAAACTGGCTGGGCGTTCGTTCCTTCGGCAAAAGATGAGAGACAAGCGCGATGAGTACCCTTCCGGATTCGTTTGGATTCAGACTTGGTGAAACTTAATTTTAACGAACGAAACTTGGAGATTCATCGAGACGTGTCGAGACGCGAACATCGTGTAAGTTAGAACTCGCGGACTCGGATCGGAAAGTTAACAGAGAATTTAACGATTCGGCCCGATCCGGGCTTGGCCCGAAATATCGACAGCCGTACAAATTGCGAGCAATGAAAGGAACGTTTGCGTTTAAGTCTCAGCTGCCGGCTATCGTCGATTCATGGTGAATCCGAAAGCTTCGAAATCGGTCGGAATAAATTTTCGGCCCCTCGAGCCGGGACCAAAAACACATAAATTATACATAAAACCGAGGGAAAACACCGAGGGAGCCGAAGGGAGCTTTGAATTTTCAAGTATTGTCGTTCTACTTTCGCGAAATCGTCCAAACAGGAAAGCTTCGAGCTAGAGCCAGAATGATCGCTGACGATCTATCTATACAATGGTGAAAATTGAAAGAAAAAAAGAAAGATGAAAAAGCAAAACTCGTAAAAAAAACAAAACTCGGTAATAAAAAGAAAGACGAGCGTTTCGTTGTAGTTGAGTATTCAGGGGCAAGCGTCCATTTTTTATCGGGATTAAATTTTCCACGAACCCTTAGCAACGGCTCCTAAAAGTCCTCGTGTCTTTTTCACGTGCAACGTGGAACGCAACGACACAATCCATAAAACGGGCGGCGATTTAAATTTCAATGCCTGCATGTTTCACGAACTTCGTGGATATCTTCCACCTCTTCGAAGATCTCGACGACAGATCCGCTTTAATGTTTCACTGCCTTATTAACAATTCGCTCTTCGTTTCTAATTGAATTTTCCCAAAGACGCCTCAAAGACGTCTCTTTTTTTATTTTTTTTTTTTATTTATGGAATGAAAGTTTCAGTGGTTTCTCTTTGATCTCATATGAAGATCAAAAGAAAATCAGAAGATTTATAATTAAGACAGATCGAACGCACAGCGAATGATTCGATCAATAAAATTTTCATTGGAATTTGCTGGACAAACAAGTTTGCAATTTATAATACACTAACATCACAATAGAATTACGCTTATAACCAGGGCCAATCACTCCCTGTTCAATTTCGTTATATTTCGTACGTACAATTCTCGCATAATTTCAATAATCCGCGCGAAATGTCTGAACTTTCGTTTGAAACAGGAGCAGCGTGCTCGCGAGGCTTTCGAGCGTGGAAGCGTAGGTGGAAGCCAGTATGGGGATGGCGAAGAGACAATGCACGTGCAGGAAACTCGCCCGAAAATTCCAAGCTCCGCTCGATGCAGCCTTCTCGCTGAGACGCGAGTTCTGCCGGTATGCGCTTCAATCAGCCCGAATTTTCGGGTAATACATCCTTGGAGACTCACCTTTGACCCGCTTCCGCCCGCCGCCAGACCAAGCTAATTTCGCAAGTTCGCCCGCTGTGCCAACAACTTTGTATTTCCTCGTCCTGGCCCTGGTTGCACCGCCGTCTTTCCAGGGTTTCTGCCCGCTCGATCCTTAACGAGACAAACGAGCGCGAGACGCTTAACGGATAGACGAGTACGTGTTTTGATGTTTCGCGCGAGTTTCCCGAGATCGTGTGCTCTAAGCATCGCGGGTAGAATTGATGCGGGCGAAAGCGGGAAAGGGGGGAATTCTACGCCCTCCCTCAAACGTTATTCAGTTTCTCGAGTTTAATTCTTGAAGCGGTCCCGCCCCATGGATCATTTCTTCCGGTTGGAACTCGAGCTTTTTGTTGAATCGCGTTGCAACAATCCCGCGTCGAAACAATCGTTTACTTTGCTCGAAGTTGGAATTCGGGCTCAAAGGATCGCTGGGAAGTTTCGCGGTGCCTGTTGTGTTGCTTAATAAATTTCGAAAGTTTCGATCAATGCGACTGAAGCTTGTTTGCATCTGCCCTTGATGATTCACAGTCACAGGTACGAGAGTTAAACGTTAATTGAAACATGCTCGAAAACTCCCTCCATGTATTTCGTTTTTTTTGTTTTTTAGTTTGCGGGTTCAGTAATCTCGATATCATACTATTTTCAGATTTCTTACGCTCTTATTGATCAAATAATGCTACTGCGTGTAACAAAGTAAGCAATACTGTATGTATATAAATGAAACAAATGTATCTTACACCAGGCGTATCCACAATGTCGTTTTTTAATACTGTACAAAATTTTATTTTGTACAATTTAACAAGCACACCGAATGTCAATATGTTTAACTAGAATATAGAATATGTTATGATAAGTTAAATTATATTCACCAGATGGCAATGTTTGTTAAATTTGAAGAAAACGACATTATTTGTAGCAAATTCTAATATTTATTGGGCATTATTTCAGCATTCACAGAGAGAGAGAGAGAGAGAGAGAGAGAAAAGTTGTCTCGCGATACCGAGAGCAAACTCTGCCTCGCTGTACGCTTCCTTTTTCGCGATCGAAAGCATTGAATCGAGCATCCTCGGCGATCGATAGTTCTGCGCCGTTGTCTCCCTTTTTGCCCGTCGAATATTTGCGAAACTTCATACGGCGGCGATCGGCGAAATTTTTTTTTCTTTCCTTTTTGCCGGCCGGTTCGTTTGTCCACCGTCGTAAATATTGAATATCCATTACGAAATATTGCGGAGTATCGAGTATATTCGAGACGCGGGATCGATACGCCTCGATAGGCACCCGGCAGCCGGATCGCTTCCGGGGAAAATTGCTTCGCAGAGTCTGGTCGGCATCTTCGATAATTAATACGGCCGTACGGAGGCTCGAACCTGACGCGGAAATAATGGAGAGACTCGCGAGCTGTATCGTTGACCGGATATTTTCAGCGTTAGGGTGCCGCGCGGTTGCTGAGCCCGCGATTTCCTACGACATCGCCCCTCTCCTCCGCCTCCCGTTTCCACTCGGTTCGAATGTTTATGGGACAAATGATTTGCACACTCTCTGTAACATCGTAACGAGAAACGACGAGCATTGTCTCGAGTACAGCGGTGAAATTTCACAGAATTATTACACTTATTTATCTTGTTAACTATAATATAATTATAAACGTAATATAATACGTGTATAAATATAACATATGTGCTTACAAGTAGTTTCTTGCAAAGTGAGTACAAGGACTTGAATATACGTTTAAATACGTTCGCGAGTTACTATAAAGGACGCGCGCGTGCTAACAGCGACTTTACGATTCTAGACGCGTGGATGTCTATTTTACGTAATTTTCGTATTAGGTTTCACTAATAATTGATTCGTCATAGTTCCAGCATGATGAGTCTAAATAATCAGATTATATGATTGTCAACATTATTCGAAATATAAACATTACGTAATATAGACACCCACGCGTCAAGTATCATAAAGTCGCTGTTAGCACGAGCAAATGATTAAGACACCTTTCTGCCATTTTTCAATTCAAGAGAGAAATTTCTCTTCACTTTGAAATTCAAGATCAAGATCAATTTTGCGGCAGCATTGTTTCTTTGCACGTATTTCCATCAAATCGAAAGTGTAAAATTCATCCATGATAACAAGGGATAAACATTTCTTTCCACCCTGTACATTTTCCTCCGTCCTGCATATGGTAAAGATCGAAAGCTGAGAAATTGATCGACGAGACGTTACTCGCGAGAGTAACAAACGCATTTGTTTTCACGTCGCTATCGATGTAACGAATCTAAGCCTTCCGCCGATTCAATTCTCGCAGTCTTTAAGAACCCTCGAGTCCCTCCCTTCCCCGAAGACGACGAGACTTGTTTTGGCAAGCCCACGAAAACCCCACGCGGCTGAAAAAGCATTGACCGTAGCCGTTGATGAATTAGCGGTGCTCGAACGAGAGCCAACGGACAACAATCCTCGCGGGCCAAGTCTCGAGCGCATCGAGCGCCGTTTGCACGGTCTCTCCATTACGCGGCACAAAGAAAATCCTGCAAAAAGACCGTGCTCGATTGGTGCTCGGCTCTTTTCCGCTCTCTGGTTTGCGATCAGCATCGAGAAGAGTGGGGGGGGGATGGAGATGGGGATGGGGACAAGGTTCGAGAGAGAAAACGAGAAGGTTGTCTGGTGGAGCAGATGGACGCGAGCGCAAAAGAGAGAGAGAGAGAGAGAGAGAGAGATAGGTTGGAGAGGGTGGATCAATCGTCGTTGCGGAAGTGCGTTGATTTAGCAATCAGAGCAATGAGAAAGGGGTAGTGCAGCGGAGTGAAGGGATGGGGCTGCGAGGCAGAGAGCCAGTGTAAACGCGGATGGAAAGATGAACAAGCGACAGGAAAGAGAGGAACGAAAGGGTACACACACACATACACACACGCACGCACGTGCACGCACACACAGAGGGATAGAAGAGAGACGACGAGGGGGTTGAAGCACGGTGGAAGAGGGAAAAAGGACCGTGTGCCTCTAGTAATTACGGTCGGTACAGCGGAATCATTTGTTTGCGCATTGTTGCCGCAAAGCATTGTTGCGCAGCGAAACGTTCCACCACCATCGGCCATCATCCCCCCACCGTCGAGGGTGGCTCGATTCATTCGCTTCTCTGGCTGTTCGACTGTTCGGCCCTCGGTACCGTTCGGGGGCTTCAAACGCATTGTACCCTTTGCCGGCCGCCTTCCAGCTTCGCGAGTACTCGCTTCTACACGTACGTATATACATACGCGTGCTGGTGTATACTGGTTGCTCGTACGTGTGAATGTATGTACAATATACGTGCGGCGAACGCTGCTGGGATCAGCGTTGCACAAGTTTCGAACCAAACGAATTCTACTCGGATGACAAATTAAGCGGGCGAAGCTACGGCTAACTAGCCCGTATACGAATAGCCCGGACCCGATGAACAGCGCTTCCGCTTACTGTTTTCTGGCCACAGTCCCGGCCAGTCACTTTGTTATTGCTGTACGATGCGTTTCGTACGCTGCCTCCGGGGTGGTAATTTCAGGTTTGGAAGAAGTCGAGGCAAACTCGAGAAATCGTGCCGGGCAAACCCGAGGATTCTGGTGATTACTTGGAATAACGTTTCGAGTTTGTTGTTACTGGAAATTTGTCACCCTCTTTCGAACACCTCGAGAAGAAATCGAGGCAGAGACTAAATGGAATTGCAAGGCGTTTGTACGAGAGAGTTCCATTGCCTAATTCCACGATGCGTGGTGTTTTTTCTTCTTCTTTTTTTTTAGAAATGAACCAACAGTTTTTATCAGCGACGCGATTGGAGATGTTCCAAGCAGCAGGCATTTTCATTTCGACGTGAATTATATGAGACATAGCCACTTTGTTCTGTGCCATCAAGCAAATGAGATTCTAGCGACAGCGAGTATGGAGAAAAGGGCAGAGGAAAAGTTTCCAGGATCAAATCTCGCGTGTTTCTAATTTAATGAAATGGCTGAAGCTTTTGAGATTGCGCTTTTTTTTACTTTCTTGATGATTCACGGGTTAGTGGATAGAAAGTTTCAATCCCCCTTCCGCGGAACATCAATGACAGAGATCTCAGGAAGATCAATAAAACACACGAAAACTTTCATCTCGAATGTAATATTCTTTGCAAAGTTTCGCAAACCATTGAAATTCTAATTATATCGTCTTCATAAACTAAATTATAAACCTTGTACCAAAGTATGATCAAACTAAGAAACACGTGATGAAAATCAAGCTCCTGTTTACAAATCAAAATTATTTTACAAAAAGAAACAGAAAACCATCCAGACGCTCGAAATCAATATTAAAAACCAAATGCCTCGGTAAATCTATGAAATTCCCTATCGAAAAGCATAAATCGGTCGCTTTAACTACTGTAACGATCGCCCGTGTCAAATCTCCGATCGCGTTATTCTCTCATCGCGCCATCCCCAGCTCATAAAATCGAATGCCCCGCAAATTGAATGGTCCCCGGCTCCCAAAATACAACTGGCGACCGCAGGAATAGCGACGATTCCCCAAGACGATCCACTTGGAGAGAACGACGGGCAGAGGTCAAAGTTTCCTACACCGCAATACCGATTAAACGGCGCAAACAGGTTTGAATCTGTCGTTCCTCAGGGGCGAAAGGGAAAAAGCGAGTGTGATCGTCAATCTGCCAAGTGCTGGTAATCCTTCGGCTCAGACGTAACTTCTGTAACCTGGGTGTATCCCGCAAACGGAATAAAATACAGGTAACCCTCCTATAACACAGTAGATAGGTTTCTAGAAAATGCCGCGTTGTGTGAGACCCAGAGCCAGTACAAAAAGGGGGGTTACGTTCCGAAAACTTACTAAAAACAAATTTTTCTTTAAATTCCATATAAGCAACTTAATTTTTATTAGAAATATAAATGTACGTATAACACAAAACGAAAAGAAACAAAAAAACATTATTTTCATTTGATGCGACCTTGATTTAATAAATTTTCTTCCTCGTCACTGCTCAGTAGAATCAAACGAGAACGTTTTTTGCACTTTATACTTTTAGACACGGCGGCACTTTCCGCAAAATTGTATCTCTGAGATGGCAAGCCTCGCCGCGTATGGCGTGTAAACTGTGCATGACATCGGAATAGAGTTATAAATGAATAAATTATAATTTGTTTATACATTTTCATGTAAAGCCACTATAGTTCATTATTCCTTCATTATTTTAAGGTAATTTAATTTTTAAATGTGTTAAACAAAAATCATGTTATCTAGTGCTGTAGAAGTACAGTGTTATACGAAGGTTTTCGCAATTTTTTTATCGTGTTAGAGCGAAACCGTGTTAGAGTGAAACGCATTTTGGGATAAAATAGTCGCGTCTCCTTGGACCGAATTGGTAGAAACTCGAAGGCGCGAGCGAAAAAAGCTCGTCAAAGACGATACATCCGGTTAGAGATGGCGTAATCCTCGTACACACACGTACACAGCTCGAGATGCTGGTTCGAGTTAAATTTCCTGATCAGATGAATCAACAGTGAAATTGAGGAATAAGAAGGTGGGACGATTCATATTAGTTGGATGGGTTTCAGTTGCTATGAAAGTAGATTCAAATGTACAAAGATGGGAGGTTTCTAAATAATGAAGTTGTAGCATTTAAGAAATTTCACAATGTAAATGGAAATGTATAAATATAATGCTATATATTAATATAACATGTTAAGGAGGAAAGTGTGTTGATTAATTCTTTTAACGACAAGATGATCATACACCATTATCGAGTTGTTCCCTTTCCTAATTCTGACAAAATATCCACGAAGTATAGAACATGCTATGTGTACTACAATTCTAATAAACTATCTACGAAGATTAAAATACCTATAAAGTGTGTTCGTAATTGTCTTGATTAATTCTTTTAACGACAAGATAATCGAGTTATCTATAATTCTAATGAAATATTTACGAAGTACAGAGCATGCGACGTACACTGTTCTAATAAAATATCTACGAAGAATCGAGTACCTATAAAGCCTGTTCGTAATCATCTTGATTAACTTTTATACCAACAAGATGATCCCGCACCACCATCGAGTTGTTCCACGTGTAACTTTAACAAAGTATCTTAACTTCAAGTACATCTCTAAAAAAAAAAAAAAAAAAAAAAAAAATGAAATAATCCCCAGAAAGTAAATTCGCCAAACACCGAAAACAGAAAAGCCACGAGTAAACTGAAAATCAACGTCCTCCCCGAAATCCTGCTGTTAAAGTACACAAACCATCGAGGATCGACCATTTCGGAAAGAAGAATAACAAACTGCCTCCCCCACCCCTCGCCCAACTCTAAATAAACGCGGCGGCCGGCGAAACCTTTCGAGCACTTAAACTACCCCCGAAGCTAGTGACGGCTCGCGCGTTAACGCGAGAAGAATGGCCGCGGCAGACTCTCGGAGAAGCTCGGAGAGGGATGGTTGGTTCGAGGAGCGAGGAACGGAAGGGCCAACTACGCAGGCGTTCCACCAACGCCTGACACCGGTTCGTAATATTGAAGCAATAATCTTGGCTTCCTTCCTCTTTCTTCTCGTCGCCCTCTACGCGTTACTTGTACTACGCTCTGCTACATGAAGATATTAAACTTACCTGACGCTTGTGCAGTGGCCCGCCACTCTCAGCGAGCTTGTGTACGTGAGCGGGAGAACCGGTGCAGCTATCGTCGACCTTCATCCCCTGTTCCTTGGCTGCGCTGTTAAATAGCCCCCGGGGGAGGATATCGGCCGCGTCCGACGTCACCTCCGCGCCTGGAATCGATGAATAATAAAAACGGTGCTTCGCTGCGCTTCCGACTTTCTATTCTTTCTTTCTTTATCGATCTGTGTACTTATTTATTTATTTAAATATTCGCCGTTTCTCTATCCGTATATCAATACTCTATTATTTTTCTGCATTTCGTCGATCAATCGCTCATCAATGCGCCTAACGAAAGTTACCATTTGAATATACTTCTGATCCCGCGGATTTCGCAATCACGATTTTTCGCTTGTCGTTTAACTTAATCACAGCCTGTGATCTATTATTTCAGGAAACTGGAAAGGGCTACGTGACTAGAATCGTATATTTTCGTAGAATCTTCACTTCACGTTGCGGTAATTTTCCCATCCATTGTTTATCGAGGGGAGGATTTGCAAAAAAGAAAAATGAATATAGAAGAGGTTTCGGAGATTGATGGAAGGCAGCGAGAGATTCGCGGATACGATTTAAGGACGGTCGTTTGTTTGTAATTTCAAATTGGCAATTGAATTTTTATGGCGGGGATGAAAGGACGGGGGGATGGAGGCGTGACGAGGAATATTTTCGAGGCTGGTGTTTTGACTTGGGGCTCTTGAATGCTGAAAGGGCGACGGTGTTGAAACTTGATGTTCGAGATGCTTCTGAAGGATCGCGGGTGATGAAGGCAATAATTAACGACGAACAACATCTACGCACGTAGATTCGGCGTACGAGTACGATATCAGCGAAAAGTGTCTTCGTTTTGACTGTTGTCTCGACCACGTCCAATGCGTTTTTTTTTTACAATCACTTTCGATCCAATTGCACTTTTTAAAGATGGAAGTACATCTCTTGTTTCGTTTGATGAAATGAAAAAAAAAGAGAAAAAGAAAGGCGAGAGTGAAAGGAAAGACTTGTTTGTTCGACAGAATGAAAACAAAATTGAAATGTAAAAATGTGAAACATCGTAGAAGAGTCGACAGAATGATTCTCGCGAACGAATCGTCCTCGTCGATCAAAAATCCACGTCCGACAACATTTCCACATGTTTTATCTCGTACTCTCCTAGTATAACGTTTGCTTATGGCAAATGCCACGTATTACGGACATCAAAGAGACAGACACGAGAGAAATTCCCGAGAGGTGATTCGAAGTACGTAGAAAGTAAGACGCGGAAAATGGAACATCGCGGAACAACGTAGAGAAAGGATACGGACACTTAAAGGCAGCACTTTCGCACCTAAGTGTCTTTATATCAGAATAGAACGTACAATAGTAAGTGCGCTACGAAATAGAGTGAAGGAACTGATAAAGAATCACAGAGAGAAGTTCTTGCGAGTTTCCATCGGAATGCCAGGAACGAGAAACTTCAGTAGCATACGATAAAAAATGTAACCAAGCACGTAGCGTAATTTATTGTAAACTTTGAACTTACCGAAACCCGCGAATTTCTTTGTTTCGTAAATAACGAAAGCCTTACGTTCAATTCTTATATAATTTTAGTTCTGTTATAAATATATCGTGTTCGCTGTATGCATTGTTTTGTATAGGTAAAATAAAATTTCTGAAGCCTCGAAGACTCTCTTACCGAGTTGATACGAACAGGACAAATCCACTACATATCCTACAGCGATCGAAAAAGAAAAAAAAAAAAAAAGAAGGAAAGAACCTACCAACTCCCTCGCATCCACGTGGAAGCACCCTTCAACCACGTTCAAGACGAGGTGACAAAGGGATGAAAATGGCCGTCGGGGTAAATCGAGCATATAATAAAGAAGACTACTGGCGAGACAGCGAAACGCCATTTCGTTTACGTCGCAGCGACGGATCCCTCTCATTCAAAATTTACGCGATCAAATGAATGATCTATATCGAGGACAGCCGGCTGTAAAGTTCGAGTTGAATCGAGTCGGGCGAAATAATTCACCTTAACTCGATTAAGATCAAACCTCGTTCGATTAAACAGTTTCATCTCCGTTTGAAGCACACCATCTTATTTTTGCATATATTTCCGTTACATCAAAGGTCCAGGTGACGCATTTGGCCATGGTATCGAGGGCAAAGGAGTTCTCTCGAGGAGAGCTTACCAACTTTCACGTAACTTACGGGCCGTAATGCAGAAAGAGGGAGGGGAAGAGCAAGACGATTCCGAAAGGATCGCAACGATTTTCGAAAAGTTATTCGCGGTGAGAGTGGCCAACAGCCACGATGGTGGCCAAAAATTGCGTGCCATCGGAACGAACAGGCTTCGATGGTCGAACGGAAGAGCCGTTATGTTATTCGTATGCATCGACGTTGCCCCCGTTTCGGACGTGCGCGCGGTCTCGAGCCAGGGTTACCAACTTTATTCCACTTTAAATTCTCGGGCCCGCTTGGCTCTAGCTTGTGTATAAGACATCCGCGTGCCAACTCTCTCTTCGCACTATCTACCGGGCGTCGCGACAATGTGCATGGAAATGTGCATGACAAGCTCGAACCGTCGAGCCGGGATTCGCTTGGGATATTTCAGCTCTTAGCTGACGATCTCACTCTAATCGGTACACGAGGCTACGACGCCGAAAATGGCCCCTGCTTCCCCTAATTTTCGCGTTTAAATGCAAAACGCGTTTGCGTGGATCGCGGATGACGAAGTTTTTCGAAATATCACGCGATTCCATTTGTACGCTCGTTCACAATCCCCCAGTGTGCTTTGAAATTATCTCCGTTTGTGCTTTAGATGAAAAGCTGTGTTAAAAACGTGATTTTCACGTGAAAGTCACGAGATTGACGCGTGAACTGATTGTGTTCTGAATGTATCTGTTATGTTGTTGAAGTGGTACTCAGTCAGACGGATGTGATAAAAAATTCATTGAATCGTCAGCGACGAAATTCTACTCGCGTTCAACTTGTTCGCTGTGTTTCCTGACATTCCATCAATTAGACAGACTCGATGAAAAATTTATTTCATAACAAATGAATCGTTCAATTTCAAATAATTATGCTTATATTCAATCTGTTTACTGTAATCCTGAAATTATATCAATCAGAGAGATGTAATAAAAAGTTCATTTTATAACAAACAAATTGTATGATCAATTTCGATAGATTCTATTTACGTTTAATTTATCCACTATAATCCTGAAATTATATCGATCAAAGAGATGGAATAAAACATTTATTCCATGACAAATAAACAATTTAATTTCAAACAAACTAGTCCCTTGTGAAGTATTGTGCGAATTATATCTTAAAGAACATTAGAAATTAATATTGGAATGATATCGTTTTAACACGTTGATCGCCGAGCGCAAATGAAGTATGTTCTTTACGTGGCCACGAATCCTTGGACATTTTTATGCTTTTTGTTTATGTTTTTGTTTTTTATTCTTTTATCACGTTAAGCGTTAGCTTGTCGAATTAGATCTTTACACATTTTTTGCATCCGTCAAATGTAGAGTAGAAATTTGGAGAATTTGCAACGAGGCTCCTAAATCCCATAATCTGTCTCCCAATATATCACAAATAACTATTACAGTATTATTATGTATTTTTATGTAAATAGTGTAATTATGACTACCTCGAAATGATACAAAATATTAACTATATTATTATTATTATTTGACATCAAGTTTAATTTGTTAATTGAAAAATGATTTGACTATTAAAACCTCGTTTCTATTATCTACTAAATATTTCTTTAGATTTGAAAATAAGATCGTCATCCAATGGAAACTTGACTGTATCACCTAGATATGAATGACGCGGTGATCAACGTGGCGATCAACCGTTTCTTCGAATACCTAAGCTCTTCTAAATTACGATCTTTCAACGTTTCAGCTTCCTAAAAAACAGCTTCACGTCGTCAAGCTACTCTGATATACCATCACCGACGGTGGACATCCGACGACGACGTTGTTTGGTAATCGATGTACTCTTGACGTTTCCGAGCGTCTTCGACGGTCCATTATCGTGTCACGTTCGTCGTCTATTCGATTACTCGTAGGAAATTCCGGCGACCTAGAATTCAGCATATGGGTCGCGTGACCCACATGCTGGCGGAAAGGATTCTCAGGAATGTGTGAGTGATCACCGAACCTCCTTCGACCTCTCCCCATTCTCTCTCTTTCTCTCTCTCTCTCTCTCTCTCTCTCTGTGCATCGTTCTCCGCGTCGCGATGGATGGAGGGAGGAGGGAATATATATGGGAGACGACTACCCTGATTTCCACTATGTCATCGAGATTACCCTATCCACTCTCACGCAGCAGCCCCTCGGACGGAATGTCGATTTTCATTTAGACATTCCTTATTTCCAACGGCGGGAAATTTAATTCCGTTTACGTGTCGCGAATATCGATATACCGCGGGGAACGAGTGCGCGTGGTCGAGTTTCTCTGCCCACGGGAACGCGCTCTCGTTCCCGTTTCTCCTTCAATCCTCTCTTTATACGCCCGCGTGAAACGCGTCGTAAAAGAGTAGACGTAGCCTTCTTTCGTTCTTTTCTTCTTCCTCTTCTCTCTCTCTCTGTCCCGCGTCGCCCAGGGAATAATCCGGCTGCACCGCGAATGAGATTTATATTCCATGAAGGCACTGGGAAATTTTCGGTTGCTCGAGAATTTCCATTGACTCCTTCGGTGGCGGAGAAAGAATCGTTGGATCGTTGACCTGCTTCTAACCTGCGTCGGGAAATTGAAACGAATCATTCTTGTTTTATCTTTCTATCAGCAGCGTGGCGATGACGCTTATAGACGCTTCTCCACGAAATTAAAAGAACCGAGAAACTGATCGATCTATGAATTTCTGCAATTCAGAAACGTAGAAATAATTATACAACGCTCTGGTTGCGCTCCAATTTAAAGATATACTTTCAATATCCTTAAAATCTTCTCTTTTGACATTTCATGAATTCAAACGACTGTCTGGAATTTAGAAAGATACTTCACACCATCGTTTCACAGTTATCTCGCAATATTGCAGATATTGCACTCTAAACGAAAAGTATGCAGCGTGAGAATAATTAATTTTACGTATGAAGATCGCAAGTAAATTTCCTTCAATTTCCGACTCGGCGAGTCACGAGAATCGAAAAGAAAACGAAAGAAAGAGAAACAATCTGTCATCGTCGCACGTGAACGGAGAGGCCCCGAGGGACTCGACAGGGTTAAATTCAGAGCGAACCTTGCCAATATTGCCGTAACGCCTCCGACACCGCTGGTGAATGTAATTTTTAATAAACCTGCCGACACGTTTCTCGCCGTTCCGAGAAATATCAGGATGGCACACATAACGCGTGGCAAGGTACGCGAGCTATCGGTGGCCATTATCGTTAACACGCTGCCGCGTGTTCCGTCGACAGAGATTCGATTACTCATGGGAAATTCCGTCGACCCAGAAATCGTATCGACGAGCTTCGCGTGACCTCGATGCTGGCTCGCGATCGTCGACGAGCACACCACAGGGCATCGAAGGACAACAACGACAACGACGACGAAGCAGAAGCAGAAGGGACGAAGCTGGAAATTCGCGAGCCGATCGAAATGGAGGAATATATGGAACTGGTTACCGTGATTTCCCACGTGTCACCGGGGGCCTCGGCTGTTTCCTTTCGCCACGTCAGCCGGAATCACGAATTCGATTTCAGCCCATCGTCGCTCCTTCGCTTTCTCGCTTCTTCCTTTTTTCTCCCTTTCCCCGCCGATAGCCGTGTATCAGCGACGAGTGCATCGCCACGGAAACAGAAGGCACCGGCGAATCGAACAGACGTCTCTGGACGCACTTGGAATCCCTCTTGGAATTCTCCTTTACGTCCCTCGATCGTTCGTGCGATTCTTTTTTTTTTTTTTTTTATCATGACTTTGACGAGCATTGAAATCTCGGTTTCGTAAAGAAGCGTCCTGTTGTTTGGGGAGATTCTAGATACTTTGATTTCTATTTTCTCATTATTTGGCGAGTGTTTTTTATATTATTATATTTTTATATTTTGTATTATTATATTTTTTATATTATTATATTTTTATGTTGTATATTTTTATATTATATTGACGCATCTATCATTTTTTGTTTGTACTCCCACATGGGACTCCCACGCTGCCTAGAATTATACACATCGAAAATTTTTACACGAAAAAATTTCTCAAACGCGTAATTCGCTGCTCCAAAAGGAATTGATTTTCCTGTCTCGCGTAATTAAAAAAAGAAAAAAAGAAGCGCAAATTGCACGTTCGAATATTTGCAACTTCTTCGAACTTCCACATGTTAGTATGTTCCAAATATATTTTGAAAAAATTCTGCAGCGTCCGTGCACGGCCTACCGAAGTAAAAGCTCATCGACGAAAATTAGCGACGAACATTAGCCGCTTTAAATTTGATAATAAATTTCTCGCGCGCGTTTTCTGTAAAATTACGTCGCCCGGCAACGGACGTAACAATAATTTTTACGAAGAGCCAGAGAAATAGCGCCGTGACCATACCTCAACAGAGTAATCTGGTCGCATATAATCACGAGGAAGATGGGAAACGGCGCAGGGACGCGAGAAAGGGTCGGGCTGATGAATCGAGAGGGACTAGGGTGGCAAGGAGCGTGCAGTAACTACAACATAATTCAAAATCTCATTAGACCGCCGCCATGAAGTATAATTTTTTGCCCATTACACGTGGCCACGGAGCACGTAAGAAGGACGCTGCTCTTCGTTGAAAATGTCTTGCTTCCGGTCACCGAGCGACGCGTCCTTCCTGTCTCGCGGACGAGGCTGTCTCCTCTTCAATCGTGCATTCGATCCTCGTTTCGCGAAATAACCATAACAGGGACGAAACTTTTGCAAAGCGTCGAGAAACGAAACCGCTCTTTACTGGTGTAAAAAATGGTGTATTTTGCAGATTAGAGGATAATTTACGTATCCCATCGATCGATTTAGAAAAAAATATGTAATGAAAAAAGTAGACGGAAGCAGGGTTTGCTTTGAGATGAAGAAGGGAGAAATATGAAAGGATGTTACGTGTTGTAATGAAATAAAAAAATTTCACTTATAACTGTTTGCATTCAAGTCTTTCAGCATAATAATTATTCTATAATAATATAATTCTAATTTAACTCGTTATATATTAATTACATTTACAACTGTATCCATTCGAGTTTTTAGAATCTAAATTAAATGTATCAAATAACAGATTGCCGAAAATAACATGCCATGAAAATGTAAATATATTTCGCACGTACAAAACAGACACATTCGCAGGAAGGAAAGCAAAAGAAAGATGCGATGATAAATAAAATTATTCATTGCGAATGTTGAAGCAGATTATTCTCAAAAAGCGCAGTTGTTCGTACTTTTGCAATCCGCAGCGAGTAGAACAGCGCGAAACTGATCAGACGTAGCGACGAACACTCTGGCGACGGCAATTGCCATCCGTTGTTACAAAAATCTCGAGATCATTCGCGCAGCGGCGTTCATTAATTCGCGAATTGGCGGCGGTGTCGGTGTCGGTGTCGGCGAAGAAAATTAATTTCACGGAAGCGAGAAGGTAATGGTGGTGGTGGTGGCGGCCGCATCGATCAAACAGCGAGCGCGGCGTTGGCTTCGAAAACACGGGCGGAACCTTTTCCGAACGTGGTGCGCCGCCTCGATAGAGATTCCGCTAATTAATTTAACTTTCACAGTTTTCCGGCCGCGAGCGGATAGTAGCGCGGGGAGATAGGAGGACGGGGACGGAGTCTAGTCAGCCAGCCAGCGGAACTTCCGGCGCCGATTTACGACGCGGCGTGTTCGCGCCACCCGACACCGAGCGGTGGTTCGATCGCCGCCAACTTCCACCGTTTTCTTCGGGGCCTTAACCCTCCCCCCACCGCACACCGCCGCCCCGCTTTGATCGTTTTCGAGGAAGGTGAAACTCGCGCAAGCGGCACGAGAGTTCCGGCAACTTTTCGCCGCATTGTTGTCGCGGCCACGACGTACAACTTGGCAGCGACCCTCGTCGTGTCATTGAAAAAGGGGAGGAGGACGGTGCACCGTGCGGCGAAGAAGAAAGCGACGAACCGTGCGTACGACGCTGACCCGACACGCCCGATGCTACAATATGCGTGCAGGAAACGATACCGCCCTCGCGAGAAATTTCCGACTTCACTTCCCAACCACCCTTCCCGCGCGGCAGGGAAACAATGGGCAGAGGAGGATGTAGTTGGTGCAGGATCTCGGCGGAAGGTTGCACGAGTACGATGGAGCGCGCGGTGATTTACAGTGTTCGGTGTTTGTTCCCTGCATGCGGTGGCTCCGCAGATGGTCTACATGGGGGTGGAGTATCGGGGAAAATCTGTAGAGGTTATTGGAACGTTTATTACTTGGCAACTCTTTCGCGTGTTTTCTTTTTTCTTTTTTTTTTTTTTTTTTTTTTTGGTCGCGTATTAATCTTCTATTGCGTGAATTTTTTATGACGTGTTGAAAAAAAAATATATGGCTGTTAGTCTACTTAAAAATGAGCGCGGTCATGAAATGTATAATAAAATTAGAATAATAAAATTAGAAAATGTTATTTATTGCATTTCATGACTGTTCCTGTATGAGAACTTTATTTAAGTTGATGTAGCATCGTAGCTTGTTGTCGAGTCATAACCTGTAGTTATAGTTATTACATCTTTAGTTGCATTTAATTATACTAGATAGTAATATTTGCTGATTTGGTTGGCGTGAAGCGTTTTTCTTTTTGAAAAAGGAGACAGTCGAGCGAGTTGAGAAAAAGAGTTGACTGAGATGTTAAAAAAAACCGAAAATCTTATTAAATAAATATTATTCATATTTAATCTCTACATCATGTGTACGATTTTCATATCCTTATCTTTCGACGTTGCAGGGATCAGTTTCACGATCAAACGCGTGAAGAATATGAATCGATCACGCACGGTTAAATAATTTTTCCTCAGCGTGCAAGAGATATTGCCGGTACACGCAATCGTAAATTAACCCTCCAACCTGTTATTATCGCACTACGCGTTATCGCGGAACTATAAACAATTTGATTTCCCAAGCGTACGAAGTGTCGCGTAATTCGAGTTAATTGATCACGATCAGGCACGTTTGAAATTAGCAGTCGGGCATCACTCGGGCAGGTTCGATATTTCTCTCGTGAAATCCCTGATACTGATAAGAAGCGGCACGAAATTCTTCTCCAACCAAGAAGCGAAGTCCAAAGGAAGAAATCGGTGCGATTCGAGGGCAATTGCGCAGGAAGAGGAACGATTAAATTAGACGAAAGGCCCATTAAAAAGATAGGCCAGTAATCCAATGATAAATTTGACCGGTTAACTACCCTCGTCGAAGAAAAAAAGAAAAAGAAAATGAAAAGGAAGAAAACAAAAAAAAACAACAAAACGAAACAAAAGAAATTAACGCTCGCGAAACGTATGAAACGTATTTCTCCTCTGCTGGAGAAGCGTCTTTAACGTGCGTTACGTTCCCTGTAAGTTACAGCGCGATAAATTTCGTCACGGGGAGGAAAAAAATTTGCCGGGCATCTCGGAAGAATTACCAGCGCCCTAAATCATGAGGCCGGAGAGAGCAGGAAGGAGCTTTACGAGCGGAACCAGAAGTCGTGATCGTCGCCGGACACGGTACAGTTTCTTCGGGCTTGAACTCTCCCCTCCTTTTTGCTAAATTCTGCACATGGTACCTCGAGATTATTCCTCTAAATCAAAATACATACGTCGGAGAAACGTAAATTTAATTTCTCCGTTCGTTAGAGTAGTCTCACGCTCGACGAAAGATTGTCAATTTGAAACTTGGCTGCAACTTCGTGAGGAAAAAAAAAAGAAATCGCAGACAGATCCAACAGGCTTCGCTTCGTACGGAAACACTTTATACGTCACTCTGAAAGGTAGGGTAGATAAAGATACCTGTTCGATGATTCGAACGTCTCTTGTGGTCGTCGAAGAAATCTTTTTCTACAGCTCTGAAGATTCGAGTCTCTCTCATTTGCAACTTGTCGCACGATATTTGAAGAGTTTGAAATATTCTCTAGGTCTCACGACCTAGGGATATCATCCACTAGGGGGAAAAAGTATAATAGATCCTACAGAGAAGCTCGTTACACGCGTGAACAAGCATCTTTGCGTAAAACGTAACGTCTCGTTTGTGGATGCGCAGCGATGTGTTAAGGGATGCAACGACGGAGAGGTCTCTCTCTCTCTCTCTCTTTCGAAGCACGACGACGGAGAAGAAGAAGAAGAAGAGCGGAAAGAAGTCCCGAGGTGGTATTTTGCCGTCACGCGTTCAGGAGAAGTGGTTTAGAAGAGAGACTGACTGTAAAGACGAATGAAAGAGGTACGCATGGCCACGGCCGTTGCGTCGTTCCGTTCCCATTTCTTCCCGTTCACGCTTCTTTCCTTGTCTCCTTACGAGCGGAGATAAGCGTTTCGTTAATTGCTCCACTATTTACGCCGGCTCTCCTCCAGTCGAGTCTTCATTACGTCGCGCACGGGATCTCGTTAATTAATTCTCGGGTGAACGAACCCACCCCTCGGCGTCGTTAATGCTCCCTACGGTGCAGCTGGTTGCCTCACGCAGCCAGTAAATGCTGTTTCGAGAATTTTAGCTCGGCCAATCGGCAGCTCGGCGATCGTCTGTTCTCTCGTTACCGTTGAAAACAGTGAACCTGGATTCGCATTTTTTTCTTCTTCTTTTTTCATTCAAAAAAAATTAACATTGCAGACGCGCGTATCCTTTGGAGAATCGTCAACGCGTGTAATTACTTCTCTTTTGCTACAGTTTAGCAAAAACTGCTTTCTCGAATTTTTCAATTTTCATTTCAGACCATTATGATATACATATGTGGTATATATATGTAATAAAATCGTGTATCGATTGAATAATGTGAATAATAAATAAATATGGATCAAATGCTCGAGATTTCGAAAAAATTTTCGTGCAAACATTTCGTGCAAAGTGTCGTGAATTAGCTCGCCATGAAAGGCGAACAAACCCTGTATAAAGGGGGTGAGAAGGCGACCGAACGGCCAAACACTCGGTAAAGGTAGCAATAACGTTTCAATGGGATGAAAATATTGGCACTTCGGTTTCGAACTTTATTAAATAACGGGGCGGGTGTATAGAGGCGGATATTTAGGTTTGGCCCCGTCATGCGTCGCGAAGATACGAGCCCCGATCGCCAATAATTTCTGCAGTGTTACGGGTTGCCCGATTCCTGGGAAATTTTATACCCGGTATATGAAAAGAACCGGGCTGACTGGCTGGCTCGATACCCGAAGGGCCGATAAACTGCCGTCGAATATTTCGGTGTGTCGATAAATGTGTAATCGAAACGCAAATGTGATATACAAAGTCCTCTTTTACAAGTGTCCTCTCTTCTCTCTCTCTCTCTCTCTCTCTCTTTTTACCTATCTTTCACGGAGGATAAAAGATACGCGGCAGTAACTTCGTTTGACTGAAATATCTGCTGATATTAAAAAATGTGGTTCGTAAAAGTTGCATGGGTATCAAGGGGGCTACCGTGGCAATAATTTGTTTTAAAATGAAACGCTACGCTGTTTTATGCCCGTCGCGATAGCAAATACTTAGATACTTTATGACTTTATTGCGCCACAGTGTATCAGACGAGCTGCATTGTGCACCATTCTGCATATTTTCAACGAAAACACACACACACACACACACACACACACACACACAGATATATCAGTCGAAAAAATTAGCAACTCTGTCAAAAAAAATTTCGTTCGCAGATCTCCTGCGTTTTCAATGCAGTTAGAAAAAAAAAAATTATTCAGAAAAATTGTTACGAAATTGACAACGCCCCACAAAATGTCATTGAAAGTCTCTTTGTTATTGATTAATAACATACATACGAAATTACTGAATAAAATACAACTACTGAGCTGAAATTAATTATTCCATAAATTTCCTTTTTGGTAAATGGAAGCTTTTCAATATTGATATACGAAGTTTCTTTCTCACTGATCTAACGCAGAAATTATTCCCTTCGAAGCAATTTATCGGATAACAAATACAAGATTCCCCCTCCCCCCCAAAAAAATTACTATAAAATATAAAATAGTCATCTCCGAGAGATGTTGATCTAATTCGCGCTTAATTTACACAACTACTGCAAAGCGATATTATCAAGATCTTCCTTCCGGAAAGTAACTATAAAATCGTCAGGCTCATAAAACCTTCCAATAACCAAGAACCTTTCCCCGGAGCAAGAACCGGATCCAAACACCCTTATCTGAACCGGTTTTTCCAGCGTCTGTCAAACAGGGATGATCTACTAGCTTCGTTAACGGGCCGCCATCTGTCGCCACGTATTTCTCCCTCGGTAAAAAAAGAAAACCCGGTAGACGACTCGAGGTCCCGTGTTCGAGAGGTTAATCGCGATATTATGATTCTCGTCAGCGTTTGCAGTTGGCAGCCAAGCGCCAAGAGAAGAAGAATTCAGCGGTTTTCGTGTTTTCTTACGAGATGAATGCGAGATGGGTTCTTTTTTGTTTAAGTTTAAGAACCAAAAAAGAAAAAAAAAGGAAAAGAAGAAGACGGAGGACGACGTCGCGAAGAAAATTAATTCGAATAAAATCGTAGACGAGATCCAAGAACGAAGGAAAATAAACAGTGGATAATTTCACCGCGAATCATCAGCGAGAGTTTCTTAAGCTGACACGAAAGCCAGGCAGATAAAAACTCCTCAGCCTTCATTACGCGTCCTTGTTCGCTGTTTCTGCGACTCATCTGCGCGTCAAAAATTCCTATTGGAGCGAGTTGGGGTAAAGATGGAATTAGCGAGGCTCGGAGAACCATCGTGCTTTCTCTTCTTTCCTCTTTCGGATAACGAAGGATTAGTCTACGATTTGGAGACTTTTTCGGGCACGAGCGTGTTAGGGTCTTTGACGGAGACTTCCCTCGAGTTCGTAAGAGATTTAAGTGAAATAACAAATTTTCTAAGTGGACTTAGAAGGAAGGGGGGGGGGAAAGGGAGAACGAACGAAGGACGGCGAAGCAAAGCAAGAGAAACGAAAGCAATGGAAATTTCCCTCAAGGATCCTGCAATTCCGACTTATCGCCGGGGAAACGTACGAGCAGAGTGACGGAGCGACGGACGAGAATTCGGAGGGACAATTTAAAAACGTTAAAAGCTCCGAAACGCGACGCGTGGCAGCAAATAAAATTAAACGAACGCCGGCTAGAAAATAGAAATAGAGAGAGGTGTCGCACCTTGTAAAGGGAGAATGAGCAGCCACCTCTAGGGACGGTACAGTATCGCGAATTTCTCCAACCATTCGAGTTCTCTCTCTCTCTCTCTCTCTCTCTCTATATATATATATATATATATATATATATATTCCTGCTACCGTTCCGTTTTGTTGCTTCCGTTAGGCTATTTTTGTGAAACGTGTTCGATCTGGCGACAGCTCTGGCGAATTCTTTCGAACGCTTTCGAGAAAAATTCTCGGCGTGCACGAAGTACACGGGGGAGAAACAAGCGCACGATAAAATCACGATCAACGCGACGAAGTTTATATATATTTTACTTGTGGAGCGAGATGTCTAATTGATTGGAAAGTATATCACGATAGCGATAAAAGTGCAAGCACTTTGGAAGCACTTTTCGTTTCGTAATATTACCTGGTTATTACTTGAGATCTGTTTGAACATTATTCTAAAATATTTGTGTGCGAACGCGGGGGAAACAATCGCAGAAGCAGCTGCCGTTTCGTATAACGAGAGCGCTTGAGGAAAAGTTTCGTTTCCGGCGAGCGAGCGAGCGAGCCAGCCGCGGTCGATTTTTCAAGGCAGGAAAATGACTTATCTATTCGTAACGTCCGCGAGTTTCCAGTTGCCTGCGTGCTTGAAAAATGCGACCGTTATAAAATGGATCCGGCAAAACAGCGGCCGACATGCACGAAGCGGCGAAGAATAATGGCGTACTGTCACAATACTCCACAAACCGTTACTCGCCTATCGATGGATCACGGTGGAAACTCAGCTTTATATTCGCCGCGAGTAGCGTTGCTTCGACCGCAAGACGAATTCGTCAAAATCGACTGATTTTCCTCTGGGCTTTATGTTTCCGTATCGAGCAAACTTGATACTGATTTTGATTGATTGCTCGAAATGATTGATAAAGGAGAATATCGAATGGAACGAGGAAATACGAATTGAGAATCACATATATATATATATATATTATAGTGGAAACGATGAGCGATGTAGCGATGAATGCGAGAAATAGGGAAATTAAACGAAGAGGCGCTAATGGGACACGCAGCGAGTGATGTAAGTCACTAAGTGGTCAGACGCGAGGTTCGCACGTATTTCATCGAGAGGATGCGAATTAACAATTACAGTGAAATTTAGATTACAGTTTAGACTTTGGAAAAATGCGTCGAGATACACAGCGATGCAAGTCAATCATCGGTCAGATGCGAGGCACACGTTCAACATATGTACCTACACCGTATGTATCTTATTTTTTAAGTTTAAAAACTTGCTTCAAACGTGTGCCCTTAAACGAAAATTAATATCAGATAACGTTAGATTAAAAAACGTGAAAGACAGGAGGCCAGAAGAAATATCTCTTCAGAGTAAACTCTAAATTGTCCACTCGTTGCAAGAAGAAGGACTCCGCTCTCTGTCTTACATTTTCAGCGTCATCAATCATCTGAAACGCGACGTTCAAGTTTGCCAACGCGTAGTCATCCTTGCTCGTTATAGTTGTACAATTATATTGTACCACCTCGCGAGAGGATAAATTCGTTTCCAAATGTTCGATAACAGCGATGTAAAAATATCCTGTCGTTGCTGGAAGGTAGAATTATTAGAAAAAAAAGGAAAAGTAGGAGAAAAATAGACAGGAGCGAAAAAAGAACGATACGATATTCTCTCTCTCTCTCTCTCTCTCTCTCGGATTCAGGCCACTGAAAACCAACACACACGTAGTCGCGACCTCTTCAGTGCACCGTGTGTCAAAGATTCGCACCCAACTTTCGACCAGAGAATTTTTCTCGATCATTCTGCAGCCGATGATCTCGCGACACATTACAAAAGCAAGCGGTATTATTCGACTATTGGAAAATCGAAGCGACCCGAAGGTCCCCCGGTCGTGTCGAAACTGGCCGACAATGTTTGTGGTGAAAACTCGCCAGCAGCGATTCGTTTTACTGTAACGTGCGGACGAGAACGCGTGCGAATCGAGCGAATCCGGTTTCGGTTACGATATACCGAATTCTCTATTTACAATTTTTTACCGCGGCGTAAAAAATCGACCAATCGGAAAATAGAATATAATTATTAACGACAGAGATACTGAAACTGTTAAAATGCCGGGTTTCGTGTTTTTTCTCCCTTTTCCTTTTGTTCTTTTTTTTTCTTTTTTTTTTTTTGTTACCGCGGTTACTAGAAACGATGTCCATGCTTCTGGCAAAATTAGCGGCGAGTTTTATTGCGAAAGAAATTGGTACTTTTCCCATTTGTAAATTTTGTAAATTATGTTACGCACGTTTTTCTACTCGTAAGAATCGGTCAATGAAATGCAATTCTAAAAAAGTGTCCTCCGCATTTATTTATTGTTATCATATATGTCATCTTCACTTGCGTTTAGTTACAAATTACGAGCTTAGGTAGTCAAATGTTAAAAACAAGGAAGTAAGTACGAGGTTTAATAATAAAAATTTCTTGGAAACTTTATACAACTTCTCAGAAAATAGAACAGATCTCTTTCTTCGCATTCCAACGCTGGGTAACAATAACAAATTTATACTATGTCGGTGTTAATTGCATCGCGGCCATTAAAAAGGGAATGTATCCGACCCCTTGGTGAGATCTCTCGACCAATCCATTTTCGTCTGCGACGCGAAACTTCGATTTACGAGCGTACACTTCACCGCGACAGACGTTCAAATTTCCCAAATTCTTTTTTTTTATCTCTCCCCCCCCTTTTTTTTAAATGTATATCCCGCCCGTTGAGATTTAAACGAAAATTTTCAGCGGATGATTGGCTGTTACGCATCGCGCTTCGACGCGTTTTGCACTTTACTATTAACGGATCAAATTTCAACCTCGATTTACAAAAAAAAAAAAAAAAAAAAAAAAATGAAAAAATAAAAAAAAGAGGGAGCGCGAGAGTTGAGACCCGAACGTTATAATCGAATATTTACTTCGTGTAATCGCGCAAACAACATCTAGTAAATAAAATTCGCGCGAAAAATATAAACGAAACTGTCGGCAAATATGACTGACAAAGCAATTAGCGAAGTGTTTGGATATCATCGCTCGATATAACGCTTTGAAAGATAGATACTAAGTAAACTGGAAGGCTCTTTGAATTTTTCGCTTTGTAAATGTTGCCAGATTATCCTGAAATTTTCGCCCTAACTTTCTCTTATACTTGACTACAAACTTAACTTTCTCAGCTATATAAACTGCGGACTTCTAAAAAGAAGTTCAAAGAATAAATAATATATAGAAAATACTATAATTGAGCAGGAACAGTAAGTAGGTATTACCATATCATTATCAACGCCATAAAAGTTGTCTGCTACAAAAGTTTTAAACTATATATTGTTTTCTTAGTGCTGTGCGTTAGCATCAACTGTTGGCAATGCAGTTTTCACTGTAAAAGTGAAACATTTAAAGACAACGTGCTCTCATAATCTGTACCACAGATAGAACTGAAACGAAAAAAGAATATGTTATCATTGCACTCTATGCAATGATCACAAGTAACAATTCAAGCGATGTACACGTTCAAACTGAGAAAGTATATACTTAAAAAAGTAACTACCACTGGATGATTTCGATCGTCGGCGCGTAGAAACCGGCAAGCTCGAGCCGAAACGACTCGAAACAAACCGATTCGGTAGTAAATCAAAAAACGTTGAATGAAGAATCAGGCTCTATGCCGATACTGTCGTAGCCCTAATCCCGGCGATATCGTTGGGGAAAACTGGATCCTTTAACTACGTCCCGGCCAATATCTGGCTTCGATCGAGCTCGATCTAAGCGGCCGGAATTCGTTAATCCTGCGTCGATCGAGCAGGCCGACCACCATAAAACCGGACGAATGCAAATTAGTTTCGAGGCGGGGATCGGCCAACTAAAATCCTGGGAAACGAAAATTCCAACGGGACGGTTTCGTCGATTAACGAGCGACGGCGAAGGTGCAGCTGGAAAACGCCACTTTTAACTCGACGAAATACCGCGCGATCGACGAGAGCGGATCTGCCTAGAGGGATCTGTGACGAGCGAAGAGGAGAAAGAAACACGGCCGAAGAGAGGAAGTGAATCGTTGTCCAGTTAGTCGCGTCGTGTGCGCAGTTCTGTGTGTGTGTGTGTGTGTGTGTGTGTGTGTGTGAGAGAGAATGCCGTGGGTAAATTGGCCAAGCTGAAACTCTGAAGTCTGTATCAACCTCTAACTGATATCCCGAACATTGAGAATCGTGATGGTTTAGCTTTAATTTTGGTTTAATTTAGCAAGTCGCAATATTTTTTAACATTGGTTTTAATTTTGGATTTTCGTTACCGAGGTCTATCTAGGGAGACAGAGAGAAAGAGAGAGAGAGAGAGAGAGAGAGAGAAGGAAAAGTACAAAGTACAAATTAAATAACCAACATTTCCAACGATACGAAATTAACGTAATTAAGTCCATTTGTAATACGAAATTAAGTCTATTTTAGAAAACGGAGGGAAGAATCTTAATTGAAGTATATTCAAAGCGTCGTATCGAGAGTTGCAGCTGTACGTTATTTCGAAACTGTTTAATTTTGCCGAAATAAATCACATCCGTCTTCAAAGCCACTGTTTCAATTGTCGTTATCAAAATATCCTCTACTTCGTTTACATTTAACTTCCTGTTCATTTCTGTTCAACATATAATTAGCCAGACGTTCAAGTAACGAATTATCAAACTCGATCTACTCAGAAATCTGAATCTTCGAAAAAAGAAAAATATAATTTTCACCAGCACAATCAACAGAAATTTAACTCTCTGCACATACACATACACACACAATGCAATTAATTTCAGAACAGTTGTACGATTTTATATGTACCAGTGTTTGTATTTGCTCGTTCGTGTGCGTGTTGGCTGCATTTTACGGCCGGCCTCTGCACGTCAAGAGCCGATATTTTATCGTCATTCGCCTTGTCCCTTTCACGTATACGTATTCTCCTGTCTTTCATCCCTCTCTCTCTCTCTCTCTCTCTCTCGTTACATACGAGAGCAAGGACTCTTGATCGGATGCACATTCGCGTCTGACTTTCCCGTCCTCTAATCGTATTATGGTAATTCCACTATCGCGCCGTGAATCTTCCGGTTAAGCACTCGAACGACCACTACGTATCCCGCGAATTTTTAATATTTCTTCCAACTCCTGGCTAGCTGTCTCCCGAGAGGAGAGGGAAATATTACCGCCCGGCGGGCGAATACGTACAGGCTATTTGTTAGAATCGCGATGTGTGCTCGGGAAAGCGGAAGCCCGCGCACGGGATTTCTCAGATTTTTCCACCTTGAGACCGTTAATCGACTCGTATTTCACCGGCCGTGTGAGCCCGTGCCGTGGAAACGCGAAAGACAGTCGAATATTGTTTCACGCGGCTGGAGGATGAAGTATTATTATTCCTGGTTGGATTTTTACCGCGCGACCGGAGGAAAGACAGTGCGAACGTGTTCACCGGTGAAAAACGTAAAGACGCGAAGAACGCGTTGCACGTAGAGACGGACTTTGATTGATAAGCCGTGAAACGAAATCAGAACAGCCGGACTGTGAATTTTCATTAATTAACGTCCCTCCTGACAAACGTCTCGTCTAAATTCTCACACGTCTTTTCAATTGCTCGCCACTGTGCGCACGATTTCTTACGATCGTTCATCGTACACGCATTCGCAGTCTCTTCGTTTCTCTGTCACTTTAAGTAGAGAATATTTGCGTCTTTCGAACTGTCTCAAGCATCAGTTGGTCTCGAATTATTCCCCCGATTCACATTTTTCACAGCCCAATAAAAAAATTCAGCTGTTCCGACCCAAATGCGTCAGTAAAAATCCAATCACCTCCGCGCTAACAACTGCTCAAATTAATGGAGAAACGATCGCCAGGCCGATCAGACTTTTTAAACCAACAGACGTGGTTTCAGATCGGTCGTTAAATGACAATAATACGAGCGAGCACGCGCGACGTTGCCGCAGCGGAACGCAATTTCTCGCTGACGTTATCGCCGTAAATTTACCCAGACACCCGCGTAACCCAGATTTCAAATTTCCCCGCCCCCCTCGTGATCTCCGCGAGCAGATCAGTCGATTTAGTCCCCGGTTTTCTACTACCAGATGAAAAGCACGCGCGACGATCGGGACGGATAACGCGGAAAATCGGGGAGAAACTTTGCGTAATCGTCTAAACACCGGAGGCTACACTCCCTCCTCGAAGAGCAAAGAGAGGAAATGAGGAGAATTTCCCCTCGTCAATGGACTCTGGTTTTCTCTTATGATAGCAGAGAGAGAGAGAGGAGAGAGAAACTCGAAGATTTATGTAAACGAGCCTTTCAGAGGATTTATCTAGCTGAAAATTGAAGGAGGAACGTCTCATTCCAAGAAGTAATAGAATTTTTTTTCTCTCTGTCTCTGCTGGTGACGAAGGTGGGGATCTCGTTTCAGGATAGTTAAAGCCGTCTCTATTTGCATACAGTGAGCGAGACAGTGTTCGCTCGCGAAGTTGGTGTCGCGTTGCACCAGCGTTAATTTCCTACCGGCGTCATACAATCAATAAGACTCGATTGGAAACTACGAAACTTCGCCGAGCGTTTAAGATTGACTTGGACCGGAGGCCCTCCGAAGAAATCGGTTTCAACGCCGCTAACGAACGGTGTTGATTTTCTATCGCGCGCAGAAACAACAAATTCAATCCTACACTTCGCTTTTGCGTAGTTTGACGCAAGTCCGCGGCTTGAGAAACAATTTCGTCTTGTCTACTCGTCGGTACTATTCCTGGCTTTCCACGGATTTTCCAATTCGTTCGAGGCAGCGAGTTAAGTCAGGGATTACGTCATCCTATGAAATCCAATAGCAAATTTTCTCGCAAATCCGCGCATTCCGATGCGGAAACTTGCGGGATCCTCTCTCTCTCTCTCTCTCTCTCTCTCTCTCTGTCGGAAACGCGAGGTTTCCAAAGCGAAGGTCAAATCTAATCCCGGGGGACGGCTCATCGACCGGCTCGTCCCGGGCTCGGCGCAGGCATCAAACAGGCGGCGAGACGAGACGATTTCCAGCCAGCATGTCTCTTTCCGCTCACGAGCCATCAGGTTATCGCGATGCATATTCATGAAGGCGTTGGCCGTGCTCAAAGGAGAGCTGACGAGTCAGGAGGACAGCAACACCGCGAGAAACAAAGGTGTGGCAGACTAAACTAGACGCGAGTGCGCCTCGCGTTTACCTTCTGAAACGAAGACAGAGATGAGAACTCAGGGACCTTGGCGAGGGAGAAAGAAGAGAGAAAGTAGAGACGAATTAGAACGAACCCCACGAGGGAAACTTGCGCGGACACTAACGGGAAAAGGAAACTTTGAAACCGTAGAAAAAAGAGGAAGGAAAGATGAAGGAAGTCGGAGCAGACAGAAGAAGAGATAAAGAAGACTCGTCGATTTTTCCGACCTGGCCGGATTAAAAGGCTGAAAAGGCTGGACGAGAACGAGGCAAGCAGCTTGTAGAATCATCGCAAGAGTTTGGTGACACGCGGCAGGAAGGAAAACAGCCAGACGATGGTAAGGATGATAACAGGGACATGGAAACGGCGTTCGGGGAGAACAATAACCGTGAAAGCACGCCGGGAACACGGCCAAAAGGCAAAAATGTCGGCCGGGTGGTGCGCCGCGCGAGGAAGCAGCTTTTTCCCCCCCCTGGTCTTCGTCACTGTTGCTCGCTACCGTCGTCCACGTGTACGCGTTCCACGGCTCGATGGACCGCTCTTTCATTTTTTCTCCCTCTCACTCTCTCTTTTCGTTCCTATTTTTGTCTTTCGTTCTTTCTTTCTTTTCTTTTCTTTTCTTCTTTTTTTTTTTTTGCTTTCTTTCTCTCGTTGCGCCACGAATCAAGGGACACGAAGGGAAAGGGGGAGGGGAAGGGGAAAGAGGGAAGTTTCGTTGTGAAAGCGGAGATCCAACGAGCTCGCGGATCGACGAGCTTCGGAAATACCGCCGACTGATTTGTGTGTCGTTGCACGCTGCAGTGGAGCTCGATACGAGCCACGGGAAGAGAAACGTTTCTACACGAAGGAGCGGATAGTATGGCCTGCCGGTGATAGAAAATGCCGTTCTTCTCGTCGAATTGGAACGGTTTTCGCTTTGGTAGGGATTTTGAGAATATTAATACGCGGCGAGAGTGACGAGAGGATCAAGTAGAGCATGCTTGTACCGTGCAGACAGCGATATACTTTGAATTTGAATTTGAATTTGTGAAATTTTTAAGGAATTAACAAGATGCGACAAGATCGAAGAAGAGAATATTGAGTAGAACAAACGCGTGTTGGTCGGACGGTTGCTAAGACGCGTACTTGTGCTGCTGAAGTAGATGAGGAGCGTCTTGATCAGACAATGTACTTACGCTACTTCAGTCTGATCAAAATCATTTGTATGACATCTGTATACGCGTATGTACGTGTTTGTACAGAGTGAATCGATAAAAATTATCATCTTAGAATGTCTCTAAAATCGTGAAAGAAAGATATGAATAAAATTCGTTCGACACGAGAGAAGTTACTGAAAAGCGTTACTGAAAAAGTTACTTGATCAGACAATATTACGCTACTTCAGTCTGATCATAATCACATTTGTATAATATCTATATATGCAAATGTACGTGTATAATATCTACGTCAATTAACAAAAATCGTAAAAGAAAATTGATTACGAATAAAAATCGTTTGATACGAAAGAAATTATCGTCCTTTCGCAGCATCCAAGCGAAGAATTAAAAATGTTAAGTCACTATCCTTCTCGTGCCAAATTTCCTACTTAATATTGTCAAAATATTGTTCCAGATATATCCTTTCCCGAACAATTTCCCAAGATAAAATTCCGCGCCACGTTCCCCCCTCTCAATTTCGTCGAGAAAAATTTGTTACGCGGCACGGTCCACTTGCGAGAACGCGAAAAAATTCTATGCATTCCGAAGCACCTCTCTCGCATGGAGAACAGTGCTCACGGGTCAGTTTCTTCCCCGTCAATTTCTTCGTCGATTCTAACGGAGAAAGGAACGGCGAATCGTCCCTTCGATCGAATATTCGAACGAATACGAGAGGATCGTAGAGGCTCTTTGACAATCGGCAAATACACGTCCCACTTTTATACACGTGAAACGCGGCTCGCGTTGAAGCGTAATTCGCTTTATTTATTTTACCAGGTCGTCGATCGCCGATCGTTGCTCGCTGCCGGCGGCTCCGGTGTCATAAAATCGCTAGGTACCCGGTTTATTTGTACGTCGAGCGTCGGGACGCCTCTGGCTGCGACGCTGGAATTAACAGACCTGATGGAAACAAGCTTTCGCGCTGCAGCCGCGTTCACTGAAATATCGCCGTTATTCAAGCGTGGCGAACTTACTTCACCGGGGTTTATCCGGTTTTATTCACTGTCGTGGAACACGTGGCGAAACGAGACTGGTATACGGCGGCAATATTCGTTCGGTCGAATCAGGAACAGCGTAATCCGTGCCTGCGCGAAAGGATAATGGCTTGAGACATTGTTACAGTATTTCGAATCTCCGTTTTAAAATTGTTCGAGGAAGTGGAATTAACTTTTCTCGATCACTATTGAGTTGACGCTAAACATTAACATCCTTTGTGTGTGTGTGTGTGTGTGTGTGTGTGTGTGTGTGTGTATTGGTCAGGTCTTTTTACGAAAGGAATGCACGAAACAACTTTTGAATATAACAAGCAAAAAAAAGTTTTCTTTTAAACGACAGAATGAATCAAAGAACGCAGAATTTTAAATCAAATTCTTTAACCGGTCATTTGACCACGAGGAACGAGCCCCGTATTCGTTTGAAGAAATTGGAAAAATCTTCAGAGACAGTAAAGAGAGAGTTTGTGCAAACTCGTGCAATTTTATTACATACCGGCGACAAACATCGAGCGACGAGACTGAGACACGCGCCAGCCAATTGGAATTCTAATAGCCAATTCTAATAACAACGAGCGAAGTGACGATTATGATATTAAAAATCCGATTGTGGCGGAGTAAATCCGTGGCGCGGTGCGCGCACGTGGCACAATATGAAAATCACCGGCGCGCTTTGTCCGGACGCTCGGAGCGCGTGTTACAAAGAGGAATGCTGCATCGCGGCACAGCGCGCGAGCGTAAGCGCGGTAATCCGGTTTACTGGCGGCGGTATCGGATAACAGGCTTTCCTCACACATGCGCGCCCCTAACTCTGAAATGTGGGCCGTCGATTCATTAACGTGGATACGCGCCACGGAAGTTTCATCCTGTCCGGCAACTCGGGCATAATTTTTAATCCTTGCCCAAACAATTCGTCCGATCGATTCGATTTACATCGGACACAATACGCGCATTAACCGCGCCAGCCGTGAACCATCTCGTTCGCGCGAGCCACGGTTATCAGCGTAAGGAGAAATCGCTCGCCGCGATTCACGAGTTCAAGCTCGCGTCGAAATTGGCAATGTTCGCGAAAATAGTCTTCGAATGATATTTGCAATATAGGATTAGCTCTTCGCGGTCGTATGTCTACTTTGTCAGCCACCACAACAAAGAACCATACTGATCTTATATTATATTAAGTCGACAAGCTTCGGAGGTACGTAGAATACGAAACAATATTTTACAAATTAATTTAAGTGTAATTAGGCATTTTCGCTTCGTAATATTTCGTAGAATACGAAATAATATTTTACAAATTAGTTTAAGTGTAATTAGGCATTTTCGCTTCGTAAAATATTTTAAAAAATAATACTCTAAACTGGCAAAAAGAAAGTTACCGAAAGAAGTGTATCGTGAAAATGCGCAATAATTATGCACCAACCCAATTCACGTTGCGGCACTGTGAAGATGTAAATAGTAAAGATTGCTCTCTATGTTCAAACAGAAAAATTAAGGGCGGAATACGCCAAACTAATTATTCTTGCGACGCATGTACTCGAAAACCAGGGCTTCATATTGGAGACTGCTTTGAAAGATACCACACTATGGAGATACCATAAAATATAATTTTTACGTATAATTAAAACATATTATTGTGTTACATATATCTAAAGTTTAAAAGAAATTAATAAATTTTGTTTCTCCTTCATAATCTCACTGTTCGTACAAAGAAAATTAATTCCGATCAGCATGACACCTACGTATAAACTTAATACCACCGCAAAGGGTTAGAAGTGTATGTGATTTGCTTGTATCCCTTGGGATTCAAAGGACCTTTGTTGTAGGGAAAGACTAACTAATGATAAATCTTGCTACTTTTGTAATTTATTCTTAACTCAACTATTTAACTTCTACTATAATTTTATGTAACTTCATTGGCTAACTGTTTAACTGTGACCACCGATTTGACTAACCTCCGAATTTTCTTTTATAATAATAAACCTTGGATTATACACTTTCCATGGGACTTTGTGGAGCGGGGGACCAATCAGCAGGTGACAGGGAAAGTTTTCGAATTTTCCATCGCCGCCTCTGAAACTGACTCGAGTGAGCTGGCATTTGAAGCTATCTTGCATGAACGATCCTTCAAGTACGCGCTTATTACTATTGCTTAATCGGAATTCTACGTGATCCATATCTATTTAGTTCTGACATAAATACTTGGACGTTTATAATTTTCCGCATTTGGGGCACATCCATGTCATAACTGATGACGTACTCTTGTCCCTAACGCAAGAAATGAAGAAAATTTAGCTGAATTTCTGACGCAGTCTGTCAAAAGTTGGAAGTGGCAACCGAAATCCGTGGCAAAAACACGGGAAATCCGGGACTGAAAAATAGCAAGGAAATCGCATCTGCGTTAAAAACGCGACTTGAACGCCTTAACACTTCGTTTCACTTCCGATAATCCGTAACGAGTGTTCCAATTTGTCCGCGGTGCCTTCTTCTCCCCCCACCCCGAAATCTCCCGTAATTTTTCTAAGGATCTCCTTCTCACTACCAGCTTCGTGAGAAACGGCGACACACGTGCGACAATTAATCGTCTTATCATCTCTGGTTCTGCGATCCTATTTCGTTTGGTCTGGCTGTTCTCCCTTTATCTCCACTTCTTCTTCTTCTTCTTCTTCTTCTTTTTATGAACCTTTCTACCTCGTGACGTTGATTCTCCTTTTATTTGAAACGGCAAGGCAGACAGGATAACGGATCGTTCCCGGGGTAATAAATTGTCATTATCCAGCGAGTAACCGGTTGTTCGTTAACGAACCTGTCTCTTGCCGAGCGAAACAACTGGCTGGACAACCGGGCCGCTCTACGAGCCGAATTACTCGTGGCCGTTGCGTAAGCAACAAGTATTCATTATGCGTTTATTACGGCTGGAATGGAGGGTTACAAGTGGATCAGGTGGCGCGCGATTGCTCGTGAAACGATACGTTCGAGAGGAGGGGGGGCTAAGAACGATCGCATCTGGATCGATGTGTGCCGAAACAGTGTCGTCACTGGCGTTCCCTCGTTATCTCTCGTTACGAATTTCACGACATTGCGTGGGAAAAGAAAAACGAGATAAAAAGCTACGTAGTTTATAATAAATAAATAAAGTTTATTAATTTAGAGGTATCAAGTTCTCTCTGTGACTCTCTCAAAATCTTCTTCGTATGCACTTCGCGCACACATGACCGAACGAATTTTACGTGTTGAAGGAATTAGACGACCACCATTAGGCAAACAGTTTCCGAAATTTGGTTCTTGTTCTTTTTTTGCTGCGACAATCGCATCGGTTCGGTAAGAAATTCCGAAGAACTAAGACTTCCTCGGCCGACAATCGAACGTGGGATAAATTCTTCACTCTTCTCACAGAGGTATCGAGCAAGTGACGTAACATACTTTTTCAAATTGCACTCGCCCGTGAAACAAACGATCAGCTCGTTCAGTGACTCGATCAGCCAAGAGTGTCGTGAAAAAAACAACATTTCATCTCTAATACGTCAGATAGGTATCAACGCAAACGTGGCCGAGAAATGAATGCGATTTCACGTACCTGCGTGGGGACAGGGAAGAAACGCACGCGTTGCTGAAGAGATAGAAGAAGAGAAATTTTCTACGTGCTAGATCGCGAGCCGTGAACGTTAATGTATTGAAATGCACGTACGTTCGGTGTCTGCGCATCGAATGCAAGAAACCGAACCTACCTCGCGAGAATTATTCATTCAACCTTCTGCCACCGCTTTTGTATATTTTTCATAAATATTCCGCCCTCTTTGCGATCGTACGCTCGGGTTTAATAACTTTTATGGAAGGCGCGCGTTATGCCTGGTCTCGTTCGAATTGTCCGAGCAACCCTTCTTGTTACTGCAGAAATTTTTATGTTTTGCCTCGTGTGTGATGCACAGGGTGTCTCCGATGGTTATTTGACTGTTACTCAAGATTTTTAGATCTTGAGCATTGAAGAGAATGTGGCACTCTCGGTGATTTGACGAGACGATACTTTGAACGAAAATCAGTCATAAAACATAGAAGGTTGTTGAGAAATTTCGATCGAGAACGTCAATAGTTCCTTAAAACAGCGCAGTTATAATCTTTCGTATTCGGCGTTGCGAATAACTGAGGCAAATCCAACAATGTTCCACAAATTTAAGGAAATCATTTTGAGATTCATTTTTCACCAGCGTCTAAGTCAAACACAAACGTTCAAGGTTTATTTGAAAAAAAAATCGTAGCCAATAAAAAATCCGGGTAATTATTACAATAATAAATAATTGTAATTGCGTGTACTCTGCGTATACGTGTGCGTGCGAGAGTGGTGCACGTTGTCCGAAAAAATTAAAGAGCAGTTTACACGAATGCTTTCTTAAGTGGAGTTTCGTTGTTTAGTTTTCTTTACAATGCGCAATTTCTTAGTATTAAATACTTTTCCCAGCGGAGAATTACTATTCAAACGTTTCGCGGTCACGTGAAATTTACAGAATACGACGCTGCCGCTTCGATCAGTTTCCAAAGCTTGGCTTTTAAAATTTGATTTATAGTTGCCAGATAAATCGTAGGAACGTAGACCAGAGTAGAGCACTATAGAACCAACCCGGAAGAACAGGACTGAAAGCAGCAGGGGGTATATGCCGCCGGTATAATTTATCGCTAGGTTTTACAGGTAAATGGAGCTGTTAATACCAACGTTTACTACCATCAGCCGGACAATACGACGCTAAGGACGATTTGAATGGGCGGTTTTAACTCTTTCGAGCAACCGTCCGCCGATCTGGCTATTTTAGTCGCGATAACAATTACGTTGCCCCGAGGAAGGGAACTGCGAGTTAGACGCTCCCGTTTCGCTAGACAAACGTACGATCGATCTGCTTTCCACGACGTCGTCAATGCGTTCCTATTGCGTCAGTGTTCTATTACTGTCCACCGAGGTATCGACCGATAATAGAGTGGATTGCACTTTCGCTTCGTCGCGTATTGCGACTCCCGTTAAATCCCTTTGAATGCTGGATCGCTGTTTTTACGCTCGATCTCTCTCTCTCTCTCTCTCTCTCTCTCTCCAAAAGCAAAATATTTTTTAAAATAACTCCAGCGATTTTTTCTTTTCTTTTTTGAAGTGAAAACTTCTTTAGGCGCGTTGAGCGATTTTTGGTAGGGGAAAATCTTATGGGTTCGCGTCACCGACATGCAATGACGTAATGCGCTTGACCAGCAGTGAAAGCATATATATATATATATATATATATATATATAACATTAATTGAATTTTTGAATGAAGCATTAGGTTTGACTATGTCCAATGATCGAAAACTCAGTACTACAAAATATAAAACGACGATCGATGCGGTTTTTTACACGATATTTACATAAATTCCAATCAAACATTTTTATTTCTTACTTCAGTTACCATAAGCCTATTGTATCCTGTTTAGAATATAATGAAATGAGTATTGTTGAAATTAATGATTATAATGATGCAAACAATGAAAATAATGTTGAAAATTAAGTTCATTGAAATTTATGTAAATACAAATACTATGTATAAATAATATAAGTGTATATTAATTATTATTTCGATTAAGTTGTATTTATATTTTGTACTGGGCTTGCGCAGCCCATCATATGTTTTGACTAATAAATAAACCATATAAAAATGTATATAATGTTGCTCGGAGTGCCGATAGATGTGAAAACCAGACTAATGTTAATAATTTTAATTTACAAATTATGAAATTTTAATTTCTGATACTACAATTAATTTGCGAATTCAAAAACCACTGTGAAATAATAGTTTTAAGTTTTCACTTCTGTCGACAGTCCCCATGACTGTTTTCTTTTCTTTTTCGTTCCAATAACAGTTCGAATAAAAAAATTGCGTGTTTTTCAATTCGATCATCCTTCTGGAGAAAGATTTCGAAATTTGGTCAAAATAATACAAGCCATCTTTAAAAAAAAAAAAAAAATCTCACGCTCTTTCCGCAACACTGAACAACTTCGACTTACACCCCTTCGTTCGCCCGTATTTCACAGACTTTTCATTCAAGTTTCCAATAAACGCATAAATCATTCTTGGTGCACCAATAAACGTGCAAAGATACCCAGTTCCTGAAATCGGAGAGCCCCCCTCCTCCCCCGGTAACAATCATAAAACGATTCCCACGAATCCTCGAATCTCCCGTCAATCACGATAAACATTCAATAAATCATGCTCGGCGGCATCGTCGAGCATTCCAATCAATTCAAGACTGCACTCTCGTCGAATCCGTCGAAACAATAACTTGGAACTGCACTTCGCATTCGCGAAATCCCGGCCCGAATCGCCTCTTCATCCCTCCGTCGATATTGCTACACGCACTCCGATACACAGCGTCTGCCGATACCAGGAAATACTGGCTGCAGCCGATCGAACCTGCAACCGCGTAAAAATACCGAACTTCGTTGCTCTCGACTATTCGAAGACTCGAACGCGGAGTTTAACGTCCCGACGAACCACGTCGAACCACGTCGAGAACAACGTTCGAGCGGAAAACCATGGGGGAAAAGGATGGGGGAAATCGATGCCTCCTGCCGCGTCTTTCACGGGAGCTTCGCGCCTTCTAGCTTCCATGTGGCACGAAGCGGAAAGAGTCGTTTCTTTTCACCTCTCGCCGTATAATGCGGCGAACGGAGAGGATTGCCACCGTTTCGACGCCGGATAACTGTCAAATATCCAGCCAGTTCTCCACTTCCGGGAGAGCCACATTTGACCTTGTCGACCACCACCAGGTGGAAATCGGATTCCGCGAATTTCACTATAACATCACCGACGAGAACTACTCCGCTCGCTGAGTCTGCCTCTTCCTCTTTTACGATCGATCGCAGTCCGAGAAGAAGAAAATTTTCTCCGTTCTTTTATTTTTTAATTTTTTAATTTTTGTCCTGTGTGTTTGAATTGTAATCTCGTTTAGTAATCGATCATGGTCGTTTAGTAATCGATCACGGCTAACGGCTCACATCAGAAACTGGCAAAATTCTACCGACTCACGCGCATCCCACTGCTTTGGTTTTAATTTTCGAGAGTTCAACGTGCTCTCGCTCCCTTCTTTCTCCGTGTTTTTCTCCTCAGCGAGTACATTTCCCCTCCGGTCGTAAAGAACGTCGTTCGGAAAAACAACAGGCGCGCCTTCCTTTAACTTTATACATCAACTCTTTCGACTCGCGTAACAAACAGCCTCAACTTTCCCGAGAAAAGAAACGAGAAGCTCGCGAGGGGACACGCGACTCGCCAGTCGGCTGTCACCGGCGTCAAACCGACGAAGTGTTCGCCCACACTCTCTCGCCGAAAATTCGCCGGGTTCGTAAAAAGTTCGCATCGCGCGGCGAAGTTAATTCGGCTGTCAAAGAAACTCCCGCGAAGGGCGGGGAGGGGGGGGGGCGAAGGAGTCACGTCCATCGTGGCACAAATCGCGTCGGTGAACGCGTGTTTGTTTTCGCGGAGACGCGCGCGAAAACAAAAGGTAGGAGAGGCGAAGGGCATCGATTCTCTCCGGCCGCGAAACGAAAGTTTCGGACGAGACGTATTCTCGGTACATATACACAGCTCGTGTCGAGACGATTTTCAGCGCCGCAAAAGCGGCGGAGGGGTTGAAAAGTTTTCGCTCGATACTCCTCTCTGTCCTCGTCGGAAGATTCCCTCCTGACCGGATGTTCCAACCGCGAAATGGCTTTTCGGGGTTCGTGGTTTCTTTCGAAAAAGAAGAACGCCCCTCACTCCCGGTAACGAGATATTGTTCTCGCCCCCGGTGCGAGGACGATAGTTTCTGCCAGGGCGGTGCTTCGGGCTCGTAATGTCCCCCTCGTCTTTTTCGGGCGATCGCGCGCGCAAAAAAAAAAAAAAAAAGAAAGAAAGAAAAGAGAAGAGAAAAAGGAAAGAGGAGAGACCATCGCCGAGGTAAAGTCTGGCTAAAACCGCCGCATACTACTTTTGGACATCTTCCAACCAACGTTTTAACGGTCTGCTTAAATATCTGTTCGCTTCGAGATTCGCGGATTAACAGATTATTCCGGCATTTATGGAGGCGTGCAGAAGCTTGTGAAAGTTTGCGCGGGGTCATGCACTGACACTGGGTGTCTGTTTAAGTGTCCATTCGTTCAGAAACTCGTGGATTAATGGACAGCGGACAGACTTTATCAAGTCTCCGTTTCTCGTTCGATTATTTTCATTTTGGCTGGAATTTTGTGGACTATCTAAATTTTCTTTGCAGGAATGCAGCAATCATGTTACTAATACGTAGTGACATGTAATTAATATATAAAATAGTAAAACAAATATGTAGTAATATAACAAAATATACAACATTATATAAACGATAATATATAATATATATAAGTATATATAACAATATATAAACAATATATAAATGTATAACAATATAACAAAAAAAAATGTGTAGTAATAACGGTGTAATTGATTTACACATGTCGTGAACTGTAAAACTTTTAATGGCATTTAAATATGCCATAGTACCTGTTTTGCTTATTAGTACTTATACTACTTTTTTAGTTATATTTATTAGTTTAGAACAATTATTATAATATTAAAACTACCAAGATCATTTTATACTATTTATACAAAACTTTTCTTTTATTTACAATATTACTTACACAAAACCGAAAACTAGTTTCGTTTAATTACCAACAATTCATCCCGCGTGTAATTCACCAATCGAATGTCAAAATCAACCCTGAAACAACCCTTTTAAATCATTGATTTCTTTATAAAACCCAGCGTTCTTCACGTTTTTCCGGAGTCGAAAGAACGCCGTGTCCCGGTCGGTTTCAATCGCGAGCGAGTTGTCGCGGTAAATGGTAATTCGTGCAAAATAACGAGGGAAACGAGGGATGCTGGTCAGAGGAGAAAGAGGATGGAAGGTTCCTGAGATCGATGGACAGAAATAAGAGAAAGAGAACGCGAAATAAGAAAGGAGAAGAATAAAAACGTGCATGTCGAGACTGAAGGAGGCCATTCGGAGGAGAAACCCACGGAAGTGTACGAAAAGGATTGGAAATCAGCGTGTCCGATGGCGCTCCGGGAAACTCGATTTTCTCGGCTCGGCTGGCCGGAGTCGAAACTTTGCGAAATCATTGACGAGATTACGTGGTTCTCTCGCGTCGCTCGCTCTCGTCTCGAAATGAGCGGAATCGAAGAGAGAGGGGAACGAAGGAGAAGAAAGTCGCGCGGAAATGGCGAACTTAATTCGCGGCGTCGACGACGGTGGTTTCAACCGCCGCCTCGGCTTCGCTGACTTTTCCTTCGTCGGTCGTCTCCCAATGGCATCGCGTGCCAGCTCGAATAAAATATGCGTTTTAATTTGCAATTTAATTGGAACATCCCGCAACCTCCGGTGCGCTCCGGCTTTGCGTTTCTTTTTTTTTTTCTTCTTTTTCGTTTTTTTTTTTTTTCTGTCGAACCAAGCCGTCCGTATCGAGACGCCGGCGGCCCACGATGACCATCGCGCTCGCTAATTTCCCAGCTCGCGAATTACGAAAAGGCCATCGGCCTCCGGGGCGTTTACGAGCAACTTTTACGAGCAGACGTCAGGGTACCATGGAAATGAGGCAAGTTTAATCGAAACGCTGATAGAGAACGCGGCTCGTTATTGCGATTACGAATTTCCTTGCGATAATTGCGGGCGTGTCGTTGTTACCAAGTTCCGGTTGTATTTCGCGAGAAATATTGCGACGATATTTCTTCAGCGGAGAGCACACGCGAGCAATAAATCATGTATCAAATAAATTCAAACCAAATACGCGAGATGCATTAAGAGAGAGAAAAAAGAATTTAAAAAAAAGCAGGCTAATATCGTCAATTTTCTGTATTTTTGAATTTATGAAGTTATCATAAATACTTGTAAATGTACTCGTGTGTCATTGCGTGAAAATGTTTCTGCACTTTCTTTCGATCGCGATTTTTTTTTTTTTTAAATGTAGCTTTGATTTAAAAGCAGAATAGGTAAAAACGTTTGAAGGGGAATTAACTTTGTAAAACTGAAATTGCGAGCGGTACAAAACAAATTTTGTTGAAAAATTATTCGACAGAAAATCCCCCGGAAAGCTGTTTAAATTAACGAACGAATTCTCCCGTTAATGCGGGACTTCAATTTCGCATTCAGCTTATTATATGCAGATATTATTTACAATGTTAATTGAAATAAATAATTAAATCTTGGTGTTTGTGGTGCGATTTTCAAGCTCGTTTCAAGATCTCAGGTGTATTACAGAGCCTTATGTTAACGGAATTACGCTTTTCGACACTACTTTTATAATATTTATTATCTCGATTAAAGCGTATGGCTCCCGAACGTACGATAGAATTCCATTTACACGAGCCCGATTTATCCGAATGAAATTTTAGTTAAGCGCCCAATTAAATGAACTGCTAGCGAACTGAATCCACTTGCAATCCCCGAATGCTAACCCCTGTTATGCGAACGAAAAACCAGTTATTGTATAAACTGTTTGCCTCCTTCGAAACAAATAAATATTACTTTAGTGTACATCGTAAACCTTAACACTACAACTACCTAAAAAGTGAAATCAAAATGACCAATTTGCAATTTTTATTAGAATTTTTGTTAGACATAAAACAACGTATATCTACAGATTTAGATTTTCGAAAATCGTGTAAATAAAATTCATTGTATTATAAAGCTTGAAGGAGGCTCCTTCAAGCGAATAAACATTACTTTCGTCTATATCGCGCTGAAATTTTTTTCTTAGAATTAGAGAAAAGTGAAGTCAAAATTACCAGTTTATAATTCTTGTTAGAAATTTCACATGACATGAAATAACGTATTAAGATTTTCGAAAACTGTGCAAATAAAATATAAATTGATAAGTTGAAAAGCTTTTTAGAAATTTTAATTTTCTTCAATTTTAATCATCGGTAATTCTAGCATCGATCGATCGTCAAAATTTGCAATATCGCAGAGAAACCGAGGAACAAAAAATTTCCGAAGGATGGTTCTAAAAATTAAAGGATCGTCCAAAACAAATTCCAAAACTTCTAAAGAACTCCACCAAGTGTTGTCAGCATCCCATGAACGCAAACGAGGGGAGGGGAGGGAGTATCGTCGAATTCGTAGGGGGTATTATATCGTAGAGGAGCATCGCGTCGCAGGCCGACGAGCCGTCGCGATCATTCGCCGCGGTCGGTCTCGACCCGCGGGACTCGTAAAGAAAACGTCGTTAACCTTGCCGGGTTCTTCGGATGCCGGACACTTGCGAAACTTTTCCACTACGTCACACACACACACACACACACACACACACACACACACACACACACACACACACACACGTCCACGTATACAGAGAGCTCGCGGAGCCAAGTGACGCCGTTTTACGCCTTTCAAACTTCCTTTTTATGCTCGCCGACTTTCAGCGGCGTATCGCGCGGTTGACCGACGACACACGCACGATAATTCTCCCCGGTCCAACCCCGAAGAGTGACAGTTTGGCTGAAGTTACAGCGGTGGCGACGCTACAGCGGAAGAAGTCTGCACCGGCAGTCTCCTTAAATCGCCGTCCTCTCGCCGGTTCGTGACGTCGAGCGTGCCAACGATTTTACCCTGGAGATGTTCTTTCCTTTTTTTCTTTTTTTCTTCGCGGGGCAAGTCTCGCAACGATTATGGTTATTGACGAGGTGATGGATGAGATTGCTGCGGGAGAGTGGCTGTAAACCATGCGGTGGTTGATGATGAAATATCGGTAGACTCGTCGAAACGGTATTACGTGGAATCGAACGAGGAGATTACGCTTGTTTGTTTTCGCGAGAAATGGAGGCGGACGGTTTAACAATACGAGAGGGATTGAAATGATATCGACGTCTATCTACGATATTTATACGTTTCCAATCTTTTAGATCTTCTGGGCCTCGTTGGCCAACGAAAATCTGTCGATCGTTGCCGCACGTAGTTGGTTAATTAGGGGATAATTGAAAATGAATATGAAACGATAAATTTGATTTTCTTTTTCTTTTTTTTTTTTTATTAAACTAGAACATCAGAAAAGCAAACGACAAAGTCGAACTTTTTTTTCTGATGTTCTCGTTTGAAAAAATCAAATGCTTCTTTTCTTTTATCGCTTCATTGAGACGATATTTCAGTAACATCCCCTGATTATTCCCTATGAGAAGTACATTTACGAGGGTATTAAAACAACTCTTACAGCGAGGCAACACACTGATTGGAAAAATATATTAATTAAAAAAATATGAAAGTTTTTAATCAGAACACTGAGCTTGTATTTTTAGATACCAGTTCATCAGTATCTGGTTTGATACAGTTAGTGACAATACGGAGAGTATTTTCATACTCGCTTAAAATTCTTATTTTATCCTTTCTGTGGTTCATATGGAGAAAAAATCTGCTCACAAGTACACTCTATGGTTAAAATTATTCAAATAATAAAATTCTTATTCAATTATTCCAATTTTGATGGTACAGCGCGTGCTGCGGGTTGGACGCGTCTGATTTACAATGAACAGAACTGTACACTCTGTCTAATTCAACAAAGAACAGAGGAATCGGAACCGAGAGGAATAAAAATACCAGACACGCGAGCAAAACAATCGACGAGGGGAAAGTTTCGTGAAAAAGCGATAAGTTGTCGAGTGCGATTTCAGTCGTCTCTCGAGTATTTACACGCGTGTAAGCCCCCCCAAAAAAACGTCCTTGCCTGGTTGAAATAGGCGAAACGAGAGAACGGGCGGCCAATGGCCAGAAATAACGCAACTGACATAACCGTAACGCGGTTTAATTGCACTGCCACCTGTTTGGGCCTAGAGGAGAAATATAGTGTTGCGCGTACAGGCTCTGACCATTAATGGCCCTATCCTTCTCCTAAACCGTTTTAGAAGCTTACGGCGCGTCGTAACCGTGAAAAAGCAACTTACCAACATGGCCGTGGTGGAAACTGCCGAACCGTGCCGAACCGCGAAATTTCCAGGCGGTGGTTAATCGCGGGGCTCGCGAGCGGGAAAAAAACGGGCGTTTAAACGCGACAAATGATAAATCAGCGAATGTGTAAGCGGGGTTTTGAATCTCGCGAGCAACATATGGTACGCACGCGTGAAATTACACGCCGTGACGGGATTATGACGCGAGATGCGGGTTGCAAAGTAAAACTCTGCAGCCGGGAAATTATGAAATAATTTGCAATTTGCAATTGTATCGCGACGATGGGTTGGACAGAATTTGATTTCGGCACGTTGTCGAATTCGCGGGCAGGTGAAATTGTCACGTTGAATGATACGCGTTGAAAGGGCGCGGCTACGATGTTTCTCAGAGAGAACAAAAGAAGAAAGAAAGTGCTTGGAAAGAAAGTTGAACCCAAGGGAAGTCCAACTTCCCACAGCCGCGAATATGATTACGGTACAATTACTCGCGCAGGTGTGACAACAATCGACGTAGGAGCACCTTAATCTCTTGATCGCCGTATATTTTTAAAGATCGCGCATCAGATCGCCGCGTATTTTCAATTTTAAGAGAAATATACTTCTACTAATAAATAAATAATTTAAATATTGTTTACTTACATAATTGGTGAGCCACAATCGATTAGGATATAATTTGCACAAAAAAGAAAGAAACACTTGATTTTCACTAGGGTTGCCACACAATAGATCAAATACTAAATATCAAAAATATGCATGCAGTTATATGCATGTTTGTTAAATTTGAAATGTTATAAATTTATAGTCTAAAAAACACACACATATTACATGCAATGAAACTATTTATTTATTTATGGTGTGGTATGCTTTGAAGTAAATAGTTGGCCAGAGTGGAATTTTACAGTTTTCGCACGCGAATTTTGTTTCTTGCCTTTCTTCCCCCGAATAAATCCAAAATGAAGGAAGAATATATATATATATATATATATTTTTTTTTTCGATTTTTTTAGTGATAGAAAATGATTCTACATGTCACTGTTAAGAAATCGAAATTAATAATATTAATATAATTTTATTTAGGGTATAGCGATTGGCGCTTACTGATGCGCGCACGGCAATTTCGAATAGCGCGCACCGGTGCGCGCACGGCGATCAAGAGGTTAAGTCGGAAACTTCTTCGAAAACGAGACTCGAGACGAAGGTGTGAGCGAGGTTGGTAGCTGTTGAGAAATCCAATTTGCTCAGTTCGCTCGGGGAGATATTTATGCGTTGGTCGCGAGTTTCGCGCCAGTTTGACCAGAAACGAGGTAACCCGGATTTCCGGGAGCCGTTGTTCCTCTGAACAGAGGCCGCGCAGAGGCTGCAACAACAAAGGAATTCGCCTGATCGATCATTTGGCCTCGCGTGGACGTGTATTACTCGGAACAAAAGCGATTCTCTTGGTGTTCGGTGCTCGAGGAACCGCGAATTAAACGCGGAAATCGCGGGGAAAGGAAAAAATCGATCGGCGATTCGAACGATTTCGAAACGCGTATCGCTCCAGCCCGTATGACGGCACAGTTTTTTTTCAAGCGTGTCGCACGCGTAGAAATAATTTGCATTCCGCGGGTAAGCCGGATGACGATCGCGTCTGTCAACCCGGTGTAAAATGTGCATGCATTATGGCCGATATCTCGTCGATGCATTATGGCTCGACGAAGAAACATTCTTTCCAGTCGAGTTGAAATTCATTTCGAGACAACCGTTTCGTTCTGTCGGCCCCGATATTACCTGCAATTATTAAACGACGGTTTTTCATTCCTCTCGTACGAAGCAGAGCGTGGATTTTTTTCTTCTGCGATTGGCGTAGCAACGTGTGCTGCAGAGGAGCAGGCAACCGGATATAATCGTCTTTTCAAGCCATGACGCTTGAAAGAAGTTTAAAAATTACACGGACGAGACTCGAACATCAGACATCGTGTAATTTAAATAAATCTTTTTTTGTACTTGCAACTACCTGTTTTTGTACCTGTACTTCATCCCCTCGGTAAATTCGCATTTTTAAATCCTCGTTCATAAATTTACTCGCGTATTTTTGCATCTATTAATTACTCAATTTTTTTCCCCCTCGATACACGCTCGCGCCCTTTTTCTTCCAAATAACCAATTCTCCCTCGGCGAACCCGTTTTTAATTCTTCCTCGACAGACTCATTTGCCACGCTTTGTTCAATTACACCAATTAATCAGTCCTCTTCCGACAGGCCAACATTTGTCACTCTGTGTATCGATTAACCAGCTTGCTTCTCGCGATAAATCGAGTTTATTCCCAGTTGGGCAACCAGTGCCGTTCCACCGCGAGCTTATCGAGTCCAAAAGCTTTTTCACTGTGATTCGCCCGAGCGGAATCGCGTCCGAGAAACGCGGGAGCCTAATCGTTGGAAGCGGCGAGCGGTAACGACAGCGGTTGACGAGGCGAAACGAAGCGGAGCCCGCGGCGCGTAATTCCGCGGCGGTCCATCGAGTCGCTCGGCAAAGCGGTAACAAGGGGACATCTTTACAACGGCGCGCGTCGCAAGCGTAATACGAACACAATTACGCGCGGGCGCAGGTGCGGGCGCGCGTCGGTGCGCGAGCCGCGAAACGGCTTTTAAACGGTTCCATCGGCCATAAGCCGCTCGTAGGATTTGCTCGCTGCGAGCTGGTTGGCGAGCAAACAAACCGGGGCAAACAGGCGAAACAAACGGGGACAAACAACGCCAGCGAAATAATCAAACGGGCAAACGGGCAAACAAAGCGGCTCCCAAGGGTGGGTGTCGTTAAAACGGCGGAAAGACGGCCACTGCAAGTGGCGATTTCTTCTTCCGGTTGCCAGTGGCCGGTTCCCAGTTATCACTTTTTTCATTTTCTCTCTTAATTCCTGTTACATTTCGTCCTTTCATTTTCTTTGTTATCTTCGTCTTTCCCTTTCTATCTGCTCGTTATTCTCTCCCTTTTTCCCTCCTCTTTTTTTCCCCTCTCGTTCTTTACATCTTATTTGCACGCTTCCCCTCTTGCTTCTGTATCGCTCTGTAATTTCTCTCGACTCTTGTCTTCGCTAATGGCGGCGTTAAAACCATGGCAGGATTATGATTTAAGAGAAATCTGATTTGTCCCCTCTCCGTTATTCTCTCTCTCTCTTTTTTTTACTTCTTTCGCAGTTCCGTATATTTCCCTCCCCCCCCTTTTTTTTGATCACACTCTTTCTTCTTTTACTTATTTCCATCCTCCTCTTCGTCTCTTTCTCTCTTTCGCGTGTCGTTCCACGATCTTCTTAATTATTTCTAATTCTCTTGCCAGTTGAAATTTCCCCGTTAGGATCGCTGAGAGACGATGACACTGACACTGGCGAGACAGGGTCTATTTTTCCCCCATACGGGGGACCAGAGATTGCAGCTGCGTGGGAGGACAAGCTCGAAGAAATCCTTTCTCTCCCTAGCTCCTCTTCTTCTCTCGTTTGTTACTCCCGTGGTTCGTTTTTCTTACTTCTCGCGGCTGCTTCTCTCGTGAAAGCGCTAATGCGAGACTGGAAAATGTTAAAGGCCGAAATGCAGCTGCCGAGATAAAGCCGCGCCCCGCTCGTTATTTATTCAGAGAGGCACCGCCGATGCCGCGGACGCGACCGACGCTCGGCTCGTCTCGCTAATATCTCGTTGCATCCAGCTCGCGAATCTCTCCTTTTGAATGTTTCACGGCTGTCCGTGTCCGCGGAAATTGGCTGACTAAGTAATAACCTCGCAGGATGTGGAAGGATTCGAGAATCCTTCGAGTCGCCTCGAGGAGCCTCGGATCATCACTCGGATAATCAGAAGAACTCCACGTTCAGTTTCTTCGCACGTTTTATGTTCACTGACTTTAGGATTCAGATCACGGGCGTCGAGCCTTTTAGATCTTCTGGGCCTCACTGGGCCAACAAAAATTTGTCGACGGCCGCCCATATTTTACATATTCTTTTTGATCAGTTCAACGTAACCTATATTATTATACGAGCTTTTGTAAGGAAATAATCTATTGATGAGAAAAATGTATTTATATTAATTAAAATAATACGAAAATTTTTAACGACAGCACTGAGCACTCATCTTTTAAATAGCAGTTCGTCATGCTCGTTTAAGAATTTTCGTTCTTCCATCGTTTTTTTGCGCGCTTCATATTCGGGAAAAAAATCTGCGTGTTCGTGAAATGCTGAATATATTTCTTTAGACAGTTTGTGGTTTACAAAAATCTAATAAAGACACTTGGATAAATTTTTCCTTGAGTTGCACGTCTGATTGGAGCTCAATATATTTCATTTGCACATTTCGTTCGCGACATATTGATATCAACCGAGAATGGAGTAGCAATCATGCCAACCGTCTAAAATAAAGAAATATTTCTTTGGTTCCTGGAAATTATTCGTAATTAGTAAAATAATAAAATTCTTATTAATTATTTCAATTTTGATTATACAGCGTGGACATGCCTGATTAGGAAGAGAAGACTTTGAAGGTGATACAGATTTGGCGAACAAGAAGAAAAATAGAAACATAACCTCGAAGAAATATTTCATTTGTCGTTATAATGTTTCACGAACATTGTCAAACAAAACAGTTCGTTTCGTTCGTCATGAATCTACTTTTCACCTTTCAAAAAACAAACGAACACCATGAACGCCTAACTATCAGAATACACGTTTCCCAGTATTCCAGTATTTCGGGGAAACAATTTCACCGCGTGCCTCTCTCCTCTGCGTCTTCAATTCAGAGGTATGTACGTTCACCTCGAAGAAGGAGGTCGTCATTTGTAAAATTCGCGTTCTGAATAAAATATTATCCTTAATTATATCCGGCTCTTAATCCCCCGTGAATTGAAACAGTCCCGAGCTCTGTCTTTCGCGCCGCCAGCCAGGCTTCTGGCCCCTTTCAAACCGTCTTCGCTCGTTCCGTTTCCTCGAGCACCAAGTCGTGCCAACTGCAATTTGAAAGCCGGTCTCGCGACGACATTTTCGAAAAGACCCTGCCCGAATTTGAGCGTTAAAAGCCGCGCGGCCTTCCATCCAATTAAAATCCAGATTTCGAGAAAGCGTACGAGAAGAATACGTTCAAGAAAGGAAACCCTGTTACATGAATATCAAACGCATTTCAAAATGAAATGCGAGGCAAACGAGACCGATTTTTCGAAAATAATTGTTGCTTTGTTAAATTGCTCGTCGTTCCTTCCTAGATTTCCTCGAAGCTTGCGCGTCGAATTTGTACTCGAATCTCCAACTGTTTCGCATTAAAAAATTTGTACAAATTCTACTAAAAAGTGGTTTCAGCGCATTGCTAATGAATACAGATTTTTATGAATTTTGTAGAAAACTTGAAGGTGCAAAACAAGATATCTACGTTCACTTGATAATAAAAATTCTACCACCAGTGCCATTTCTGCAAGTATTCGAATATTTTCGCCAACAGTCGCACGTCGTTAACAGTCGTCGTGATTAAAAGAAAACAGACAACGTAAATTTATTATTGGAAAAAAGACAGTAGCAGAGATCAAAAATTATTGATCGCGGTTGCTTCCCTGGTTTAGGAAGGCAAACAGACTTGACCAAAACCATGGAACAGACAATTCCGTTGAAAGAAATTCGCGCTCGGTGAGCGAATGAGCGAGCGTACGTACATTTGCGCGCATTCCCTCTGTCCTCAAAGCCCCTTTTGCCGGCCATGAATCATTCCCTTTCGCGAGCCGATTCCACGGTAATTAACGTTGACTGGTTTCGAGCACGCGTGTCGTTCATTCGCTCGAATAGCAAACGGCTACGTGCGCCAAACCCTTTCTCTCTCTTTCTCTCTCTCCCTCTCTCTGATTTTTTCCGCTTCTGAGTCGCGCAACGCCGAGTAACACGTGCACGATAGAAAGTCGGCCTTTGATCAACGCCCGTTTCTTTGTGAATTAGATAGATCGGCACGTTGCCGATCAGAGAATCAGGCTCAGCGGAATGCAGGTCGAACAATCGGCCGAAGAAACGCCAAAACTGACCGATCTCGAATGATTGTTGCCTCTGTCGGGCCGCAAGTATTTCGAGTGATTCTGCAGGGGATTCGTGACCTCTGGCATTGGTACAGGCCTGATAAAACAACAAATGTTTTTAGGACTGACTCTCGGTCAGTCTAGTGTCACGTAGTGAGAGTCCGGTTGAATTCCTCTCGGAAAAAAAAAAACAGATTCGTGACGAGGGTGATTGCAAGTTCAAAGTTCCAAAGACTAATTGACTGTTTTTAGTTTTGGGGACCATTATCGCAGTTTTAAATGTAGTAGAATTGTCATGGAACATATGACACATTGGCAACCCTGAAAAATAAAACCCAAACTGTCTCCGACCACGCGATCGGGGAAAATGGCAAAAAGAGGGTCGCATGAAATCTTTCTGTCGGTGCACACGTACATCCAAGAATCTCTCATCCGAACATACAACCAAACCATCGTGAGGAACACGGGTAATTGTAAAATGGAGGGAATCCCACTGCAGCTAGTAGGGAACAGGACGACGTACAAAACCAATCAATGAAAATACAGGTTTTTTTTTGAAACTTTTCCTGCAAACACTACGAAATTAACATTCAAACAAACAACAATATAGACCTAAATTACTTATCCTATTATTAACAACAAAATACGGAGGATCCTTCTAAAAAAAAAAAAAAAACTCCTGATTGGTCTTACGTCGCCATTTCGTGTAATTACAAATTATCATCCTCACTGTGACACGTTCCCCTAAGTACACATCCGTTGGCTAATTTCGGAGAATTTCGTATGTTTCAGACATGCTTGAGCGAACGATGACGCTGATTGAGATGTTAATTAATGGTTTCCTTAATTAATTGTTCGAATAGTAGTACGATACGTAATACTCGTATCTTTTGACAGAAGTAAAGAGACTCAGAATGGTGGAATATAATGAATAGAATTCGACTCTTCGTGTGGAGGATTTAGTTGCAATACGATTGTGCAAAATTTGGGGATACGAAGACGCGTAGAATCTGCTTGACGGACAGAATATATAAAATATTGAAAGCACAGCAGATAGTGCAAAATTGAAATAATTGGACAAAGAAACGAACAGAGGCAACAAAGGTAAGGAAAATAATCAAAATACGAAACGTTGTTAGAAATTCGAGAAAAGATTTTTCGCCACGCGTGCACTGTCATGCCAGTGAGAGAAATTTGTATGGTTGTCGGCGCGTCGAGCGATAAAGCTTCGTCTCGCAAGAATTAAATTCCGCGTGACGGTTTTTTGAATATCGGAAGCGGGCCGCGCATTTAAAAATCAACGATCGTTTTGTTGCCGCCGCGCGCGCCGCTCCGCAAAACGGAGTGGACGGAATTTATTTGGCCAAGCAAATATTTGCCATACTAAATATTTAAAGCTCGCATCCTCCGCGTGGATCTGCAACGGCTAGGTGGATCCGCCGATGTTTTTCGATCGATCGAACCGAGGAGTATCGGGCTGTTTATTTGTTCGTGAAAATAAACATCTCTCCATCATTTCCTCGAAAATCCGTGGCCGCCGCGGCGAGTTTATCCTTTTGTTTGCCACGATTCGCGAGACACGCGCCCTCGAATTTCATCGGGGCGAATAAAATTCACGCCTCTCGGAAACGTTAAGGTAAATTTACATACAACGCGCGGACCTCTTAACTGACGCAAAATTTTCACACATTTTCGCCGGAGAATATCACTGCTATCACGCGTAAGTTATTATATCTGACACGTGACAGTTTTGAATTCGTACGACGAAAAACAGTATATCGGTGAAACGTGACAACAGCCGAATCAAATCAAGAATCATCTCCTCTTCCACCTAGTCACTCTCGATATCAATAATAATTCACGAGTGTCGATATTCATCGTGGCTCAATTTACACCGACTCCTAGTATATCTAGCCTTTTACGCGGAAGAAAGCCAACGAAAATTCTTACTCGAGTGACAATCTTCGCCGCGATTAGATCAACGTTGAAATACCATCACAGACTGCAGCTCTCCTTGCTGACGAATCGTAACTAAATTTTTTCTTTCCGTTTCTCTGTTTCTTTTTTCTTTTCGTTCGCAACGTAATCAATCGTCCTGATCGTTAATGCCGAGGAGCATCAGGTCGCTTCGAAGCGGTGGGGAAACGGCCCGCGACCGACGAGAAGCTTTTAATTTTCACGAAAATTTCGGAAGAGCAAGCCCCCGGTCCGGCTGATGTATTAAAGCAGCGAGGACACGCGACGTTAATATTTCGGACGGTCCTTGCGGCATGGCCGACGACGGACAGCCAGTAAGAGCCTCGGCTCATACACCACGGCCTACTTCTCTCTACCTCTCTGGCTGGCTCGCGTTCAAAAGCAAAAGTAGCTGAAAACCCGGCGGCCATTAGACGGATATTTAGCCGCCGCGGTCTCATCCCTCGTCGGTTCACGATTACGCGGCCGGAAAGCCGGTGCCGCTGAAGTAATCCCTTTGAAAGACGAACGAGCAAGGGATACAGTCGCGATTCACGCTGAATGGTCACCGATAAAAGCGACTCCGTGTAATTTTCTGTCACTGCAGGATTCCGTGTTCAATTTACTGACCGGGGAAAAACTTTGTTCCCAGCCTGCTCGCATTACTTCTCTCCCTCTCTCTCTCTCTCTCTCGTTCTCTCTCCTCTACCCCTTCTGCTATTCTCTGCTCTGTTTCTCGAGCCAGCTCCTCGTCCTCCTCCACCATTGCTTGTCTCTTGCTTGCTCTCTCTCTTTCTCGCAGTTTTCTGTCCATTCGTACACGAGCGAGTAGAAAAGTAGCCGGTCACGCCGCGCGAAACTGTTCGGTCCACGCTGGATTAATTCAGCCTGCTTTATTACAACATTCGCGCGTTTATGATCGTGGAAAGTTCAACCGAGTTTCCCCTTCTCGCCCACGCGAGAGAGAACACTCGACCGTGCGATCGTCACGCAGTGGTCGAGGAATTTTTCTCTTCCTTTTTTTTTTTTTCTCTTCTTCGCCCTAGTCCACCCCACCGAAACGTTTCCGCCGCGGAAACGTTTTTTTCCATCCGGTGGGAAAACACTCGAACGAGCGGCCAACTCGAACCAACTTCCCCGCTCGAGAGAGAGAACGACGTCGCTGACGATTGTCGAGTTTTAGGAAACCAGCTTCGATGGTTAATTGTCGTGACGAAGCGCGGTTTGTTCGCGGAAGCGTTAAGCAGATCTTGAGCGAAAAACGCGAAAAACGTGGGACCTAAATTAAAAATGACAACACTGCAACGTGTTTGGAAGTCGAGTTTAGATCACAGGCAGGTTCTTGCTCGTTAAATGCAGAACATTGTGCTTTCTGCATTCCGCCATCGCCATCGTTCTAAAAACACAGCATTTCCATCGGATCCGACCGAAACCTTCGTGTAAAGTCTCTCAATTACGGTTGTGTCTTTTCGTCATCAATTCAAACTCGAAATAAATATATAAAAAATCAGGGGAGGGAGAGGCGAAGGAAAGGAACCGGGGGAAGTCGTCATTTAATAGCGATTCGTCGCGTCGATTCGAAAAGATAAGATAACAGAGAGGGGGCGGTATTTCAGGCGGCGATGAGAAAATTGGATGGCGTACGGGGAAGGGAGCCACCCCACGACCATTTTCTTCCTCTCTACGGACTTTATTCCAACGTTTTGCCACGTTATTTTATTTAAAGTACGTCCTCGACTCCGGCTCGATTCAATTATTCAAATTCCGTCGCAGCCTGGCCTTGACTTCCGTACCGCACCCCTTTCGAGCCACCCTCGTCCCTCTCTCTCTCTCTTTCTCGCTCCCTCGCTCTGTCTCTCCGGAGATTTTCCTACTGACGATTTCTCCTCGTGCATTTCCATCGAAGTCGCTAGCCCTCGACGGTTCCACGGTATATAATGCCATGGGGCTTTCGCGCAGCGCCAACCCTCGCAGACACAGAAGCCACCCCTCTTCCCAACGAGATACGAAGCCACGGAAGTAGGTGTAGCTTCGTGTAAGATTGGAAAAAGGGGTGTGCACTGGGGACCAGGATCCCGGATCGTCTTCTTTCACTGAGAGAGAACTACTGAGCGCTACTGAGTGTAGCTGATATTTACTATTCTCTGTGGGGAGTCCATTTGAATGGCGAATACAGCGAACATAGCCGGGGTTCGAAATGTTTTAGCTCGAGGGTTTACACCATGATAATAACTGCGAGTGTCGCGAGCTACGTGTAATTAATTTTTATGAAAATTCACGTCGTTTCCGTATAGAAGGCAGCGTGTTCGACGAAGATTCAAAGAGAAATGAGAAAAATAGCAGCCCACCAAAGTATTCAAATGTGGAAACGCAGTTCGAAACATCGTCGTACATTGAATTCCCCGCATGGAAATTCCCCCGCAAACATCCGCCACTTCGAACAATAGATTTAATTAAACGCGCGCTGAATTTAATAAATACACTATAATTGGCGAGCGGTAAATTTACCTAACCGCGATTAGCAAACCGCGGCAATTTAAAGAATATTGGTCAACACCGACCGATAATTACAGGTTGTCGAACTTGTTCGGCGCGTGTATTATCAATGATTATCAGCGAGTAATTGATATAGCATTCTATATCCGATTGACTCGTTACAAACAATGAGGAAGCAGTACATTTAACGATAAATTGACACAGAATCGACACAATGTTATGGATTACGAAGATTGAAATGCCCCAAACTGATACCTGATAGGAATTAATTTGATCAACTAAAATCGCAAGAAGAATTACTTCCACGTGCCTTGGATATATTTCATACATTTCTGTATAAATTCCATTTCCCAAGGATGCACAAACAAGAATGTCCCAAGAACTCCAATCGCTACGGTGCGAATGAAATTTGAAATCGTTTCATACACCCAAGACTAGAAGTTGAAATATTTTCAAAACGATCAAAAATGTATCGAAAAATATTTCAAACAACAGTTGAATGATTTCGAACGGAGCATTAATTAGTGTAATTGGTATTTTTCTAATGTCGAAATTTTGCCTTCTTTAAATTTTTTAACACTAAACCTACTTACAAACCGTGGCCGGTTAAAACGACTGTTCCTTAATATTAGTTCAGGAGATATTTTAATTCTCCGTTTTCGCTAATATTTCAGCTTTCAGTCTCAAGTGGCTCACTCTCTGTAGATAGAAATTTTTTAGACACACACACGTAGATTGTTACGAGCGTATCTGTTTGAGTCTTCAGCTATTTCGTAGCTCTCTAGAGAGAGACAGAGAGAGAGAGATGGTTAGTCGCTGCACTCCACGAATTCGCCCCCCCCCCCATTTCGACGAAAGTCTGTTCACCGTGGCGTCGTTTTCACGACTGGGTGATCCGCAACTTGGCACGCGACACACGTCGCCGTCATAATTCAAAATTTGCCGACGAAGAATTTGCGGGCGAGAGACTTCTTCGCAACGTCGTCATTCGCCGCACGCGGCACCTGAAATGTGGACCGGCGTCGGTCGACGTGCGAACGTCGCCCATATTTCGGGAATATTGGGAAATACGAGCACAACCCTCCGCTCGGTGTGCATACGCAACGTCTCGCGCCGAAAAAATTCGCACGTGCGTAGCGAGGGGCGAGAGAGTGAAAAATCTCCGGCCGTATCTCATCTTATCCGGATTACCGCGAATTTATATTTCCAGATCTACCCAGCCGCCGTCGCCGCCGCCGCCCCGAAATCTCACTCGATTTCGCGAGTTCGATCGTAACGATATTTTAGCGGCGACGCGTCGCGAAAATTATAGCTTGTAGCGCGTCAAAGGGAGCTGGCAATTTTCGCGAGCGATCGAACGCCGGCCGCGACGCTTGTCCATTGCCGGACAATAAAAATCGCGCGGCAACGCCTCGAGCTTCTGTGTAATTTGCAAGTTACACGCTCGCTTCCCGCCTATATTTTTTTCTCTTTTTCAAATAAAACACGAAATATATAAGAGAAAATTGATTTTATTAATTTTTAAATTAAATTTCAAACACGATTTTTCCATTATGTTTTAAAAATGATTTCCTTCAACCGTTGACCGCCGGATCGTTCACAAATTAAAATATATAATAAAACAATTACGGATTTATTTTAATAAAAAGTGATTTTTGGCCTATCCTATATTAACGCTTCGTGTGAAAAGCAATTTTCAATATACGCTCGTGTAGAGTGAGAGAAGAACTCCATTTTGCTTCGCTATTAAAAACAAAAAAATATCAACTTGCTTATGTTATTTTGACGCTATTATGGTATTTTGTATTACGAGAAGTTTATTACTTGCGTCTAGACTAGAAACTAGTATTATATAACATCTGACGTAAAAAAAGCAATTTTTCAACTAAGATTCTTAACTATATTATTTTCAAAAAAAAAAAAGGAATCCGTTATCTGCTTGCAAGGATTCTTTTGATTCTCCAGGTTTCAAGCTGAACTGAAACAGCTTTAAACCATGAATTCAATCATACTTTTTTCCTATAAGTAAACTTCAATTAATTCCAGTTAACGAAATTCATCAGAAACTTGTCACAACGACCCGATGTCAGTTCGAAACGTTGTCGCACCAATTCTCTAAAGGCGCGTGCCAAGTACGAAACGTTTCCTCACCTAATCAGGCTCGGCTGAGAGAAAGAGAGAGAGAGAGAGAGAGAGAGCAAACGCGAGTTTTGTATTACGACGAAATAACTCTGGCGGGGTTGGAACGGTTTTGCAACGGTTAAAATGCGGTGGAGGGTTGGTTTGCGCGGTGTGTTTTGCGAGGGATTAGGGGAGATTCATTGAGGAGTTTGGACGCTGTTTTCGAGTAATTTATGGGGTTGCTAAGTCGTAGATTTCGCGAGACAAGCGTGTCGTTTGCCGGGCTGTAAATCAAAAGTGATGCGTAAAGAACGAACGCTGAGTTCGAGTCGTGGAATTAGGCAGCGTTAAGTGAGGATGCGAGGAGTTCATAAAACGGATGAATTATTACCAGGACTACTGCCGAATTACTACCGAGTCCCTGTGTTCTGTGTTAGGTGATTATTAACGTGTTGTTCCCCTTTCGTTCTTGATCCTTAACCGAACCTTAACTCTACCGTTAAAGCGAAATTTCATTCGCAAAGATTGAACGCGAAAGTGTCCGCCAAACGTGAATTTGTTTCGTTCGTTGCACGTCCATCAGTTCCGATTAATATCGAAACCACGCGCGGTTCGATCGTTCGAAAAATTCAGCTCCCCATTCGTCAAGATAAAACTCCACTTCGAGCCGCTTCGATTTAAAAAAAAAAAAGAAAATAAATAAATAAACAAATACATTTCACTCGCGTAACTAACCCATTGTCCGTTCTATTGATCAATTTAACTCTAATGTACTGGAAACTAGGGACGCCGGACTGTCAATGCATATCAAACGTTTCCCAGGGACTTTCACGCATTCCGAAACAACGCTCGGCATTGTTTACACGGGGCCGAGTAAAACACGGTAGGTGGTTCCAATAAAAATGCCTGGTTGTCAGCGTAAAAATGTATTACCCCGGGGAGCGAAAAATTCACGATCCATCCGTGAAACACGGAGGAAAAACGAAAAAAAGAGACAGAGAGAGAGAGAGAGAGAGAGAGAGAGAAAGAGAGAGAGAGAGAGAGAGCTTGCACACGCAGCTGCGTTATTTTCGCGGCGATTTGTCGGTCTATCGTACGTTACGCGTTCAACCTGGCCCATTATCATGAAAATTAGGGAGCGTCGTTGCAACCTGCGTCACCGCAACCTGCCCGTGAATTAATTTTTCATAATTCAGCCGCCGCTTTTAATCCTCTCGTCGAACGAGCAAACAGGCGAGGGGAGCAAAAGAGAGAGAAAAAAAGAGAGAGAAAAAGAAAAAGGAACACGATCAGAATTGAAATTCCAGGGAACGTAACGCGGGAGAGAATCGACTATTGTTTAATCGTCGGCAGTTTCGACGAACGCAGCTCGCGTTAATGGTGGATCTCCAAGTATCATCCCCGCCTCCACCCGTTCGAGCTTCGCGTTTTAAATATTTTATCATATCCTACAATGAAATGGAATGAAAATCTGAATATCCGAGGACACGTTTAAAATGATTTTAGAAATTGATGTAAAATCCGCGATCAACGATCCGCCGTTTGTTAATATTCGTTGATATTAGCTCGTGAATTATTTCGTTCGTGAATTATTGTTTCGACGAGATACACGAGTAATACACGAGAGAAACGTATTTTCATGCAAACAAAGGACACCCGCGGTACATGAAAATAATTAAAAGAAGATGATCTTCGCTCGAACAAAATATTACAGATCCCTATTCGATAGTTTACAAATGATTCTTGAATGAGAATCAGTTCCCCCCGACAAACGATTCTCGATTAGACGAAATTTTCACCAAATTTCTCACCAGTGTTCCAACTTACCCGTCTCTGTTTCGTCAGCCATTCGTTATGCAGAATCTCTGCGTATAGCAACCGGACGAAGACAGAGGCGAGAAGACAGGGTGAGGAGCGGAGTGTCGCAAGCGAAAAGGAGGCTGCCGCTCAAAGCAACCGGAAGATCCGTTTTAATTCGCGTCCGTCTCGCGGCCACGATAACAATGACTCTCTCGGTGTAATTTGCGATTCAAATGCCGGCGCCTTGAACAGAGTCGAGGCTCGTTCTGTCATTGCCGCGCGATGAGCGTCCACGGCTCACTTGACGTGCATCGCTGACGGTTGCACAAACGTTGCCGGCGTCCCTTTTCGTTTTCTCCGTTCTGTCTCGCTCCCATTGAAGGCGCATTGTCGAGACGTTTCGGACGTTCCGGCACACCACCCTGCGTCAGCAGCTAAACGTCAGCCCGCGACGAGCGAGCGTCGAGTCGGCGTCAGCGTCGCTGCGGTCGATGCTGACGGCTGGTTACGTTACTCGCGCGAGAATGGACAATTCTCGACGCTTGGTGGAAGCTTGCTCGCAATTCGCCAGCACGCGAAATGTTAGGAGTCAAGCGAAGCGTGAGATCAGAGACGTGGAAGATTCCAACGCCGGCCAAGTTAGAATTGGCCAAGTGAGAGAATCTTGCGAGGCGAGTGAAGAGCGTTTGAACTCAGCAAGACGGATGTGAGAACGATGAGTGCTAGAGAAAGCGAAAGGAGAGTGTTTGGATAGGATGGATTCGCGGATCTTGCGAACGAAGAGCGCGTTTGAATGCGGTTTTGGAAATGTCGGCGAAAATGATCGAGAAATGATCGATCAAAGTCGGTGTTCAAACGGAGACAATCCGAGGACAAATATTGTTAACGAGTATCGTTAAGCAACAGAACGTGTATTTATATCGAGATATATTTTTATAAGAATCGTGTTGAAAATTACGCGTGAAAACAGCTCTTGAAGTCGGAGAACAGCAGAGCGAAGTAGTACAAGTCGACGCTTGGTTCGACGAATTCCACATACGCAACAGAGGACGAATCTTCCACGAATTTTCCACAATCAATTGCATGAACAAACCAAATCATCAAAAATCTTCGTAGTAAACTCAAATTATAGCACCCTTGTATAGCCAATGGAAAATTGCAAATCAAAATTGCAAAATCAACAAAAAAATCATTTTAAAAAATGCCGATGAACAACGTCTCCCCAGGAAGGGACATTATACGCGTCGAACAAGCGAGATATTTACTTCCGTAGACATTTTTCGTCCGATTATTCGCCGCGTCGCGCCGGGGCGGAAAATTACGCAACCGCGTAGCAATTCCGCGGATGAATAGTTAAAAACAGCGGCGCGCGACACTGTGTTTAAAATGAATGAAAACCATAGGCATAAATTTGGCCGATACACCGATGGCGGTAGCGGTGGCCGCTTCATAATTCCTTTGCTTTTTGCTCGTGGCACGGATGATGAAAAAGCCGGCGTTTCGCCATGGTGGCCCGAAGCGTGTCGCGATAAAGATGCCATGTCGTCCTCGGCCATTTCGCGATGATAATTAAAACGAAAGTTAAATGGGAAACCAGGCGATTTCCGCGATAAATTTTCGCGGTGGGCATCGAGCATCGAGACAGCGAGCAGCTTTGGCAACTAGTTGCGACTCCACTCGCCACCCTTCGACTTGCGGGGGAACGATTCCACGCGCGGACACACACGAAACGAGTTACAGTTGCTCGCGAAATTAATTTTCGCCTGTCTGAACTTAATGACCCCGCGCCTCGATATCGTCCCCTCGCGTTTTCGATCCCCACGGATCGGATAATCGGTGATTTATTCGCGCTGGAATTCGCTGCAAGCTTTGTTTGCTGGCCGAAGGAAACATGGCACATACCAGGTTTCCTTAATCCACTCGCGGTATCCGAAAGCATGCACAATCATCGAATCATTTTCCGAGTACGTTATTTTGAAGTAGAATCGAATTTTCGAATTTCCTGGTAACATTTTGACAAGAGCCTAGAATGTTTTTCTTTTTTTTTTTTTTTAGGGAAACTTTAATTTTTCAAACAAAAAGTCTAACTTTAAATTTTTAAGAGATTTACGGTTACATCTGCAGTCGGTATTCTTAAAATTTTTCATTACAATAATTTCATGTCGTACAAATGTTTCGCTGTTGAATAGAAAAAATAAAAAAGAAAGCTCGTCTCGATGGCTCGATTTTTAACATGTGATTACTTCGATACATCAATGGACGTCATATATATGTACGGCGCTCGTAGTGAAAAGGTTTTGATTGCGTGGTAGAGTATTGCTCTCCCATGTTGGTGTTTTCTTCCATGTTCTTTTCAAATGGAAAACGAAAGTTTTGATTTATTTATAATTAATTTATCCAACGAATTGAATCGAAAACTGATTTATTCGGCCTCACGGCCAAGCTGTCTTGCTCTATTTATATTTTTATTGTTCTAATCTATTCTAGCCTATTCTTCCTATTCTTGTCCCATCTATCCTATTCAGTATTGTATCTTGTCCTGCTAATTACACGGACTTGAAGAACAAATAGTTAGTAAAGAGTTCAGAACAATCTCAAGTTACGTGACAAGGGATCGCGAGATGAGAACCAGCGTAGTTCCACGAACGACGGAGTAAAAATCTCGCCGCGATTCTAAAAGTTATTTATTAAAACGGGGGCGTTTTAAATCCGCTTTCGTTAGAATGAGAAACGGCTTCTTACGAAAACCGGTGGCCAGCACCGGTCTGGAAAAAAAAAGCAGAACGTTTTAATTACCGGAGCTCGTTACTTAGGCGAATCGTAATCCGCAAACGTCACGACCACGGTCCTCTATGGTAGGCGAGCTGAAAAAACCTGGCCCAGGAGCTGGTTACTCGGACGATTTAATAAAATCCCGGCAAGTGTATATAACGAAGGGGACGTTCGGTGACGTAAAACGAAGTGGCCATTAATAACGTGAAACGACTCCGCGGTATCTCGTTATTCCCATTCTCGGTGGCTTTAATTAGCGCCTGGTTGGGGAAAAATTCCGGTCGACCGGCGACGACGTCCTCCAAGACTGACGCGCGACCATTTTATTCTCTTTAAATCATCGTGCGCGAGCCATTTCGTTTCGAAGAAGAAAAATGGCGAAAGAATAGCGTCGATTCGGTGTGAGACAGAAAACGAGAAAAAGATAACAGTGGACCACCGGCCAGAAAACGAGTTGTTATTCACTTTTACAAAGTTATCATCCACGGTGAAATTGAACCGGTGCCAAGCGTTTGCGGAATCGCGTCAGACACGTTGCAACAGGTAACGACGCATCGTCGAAGCAACGAGTACCAGCGCCAAACTTACGTCGACCGCGATCGGACCTCGAATTTTTCCAACAGCCAACGCACGACACTTTAAGACAGGGGTCACCAAACTACGTTGCGTCAGTTTATCCGGCCCGCCAACGATACTTGAATTTGCGTGAAATTCGGATATATGCACACTAGGTCTGATGTAACTATCTTTTTGCTAACGTCACTTTCTTTGATAACTTTTTTAGTAAATAAATATGTTGGTTGTCCTTGTTTTTTGTGCATTGCATGCCACTCACCCATGATTAACACGGAATAGCTGAACTTAGTTTAGTGATTATGCGGCCCGCGCTCGCCATTTTGTCAGCTATGCGGCCCATTGTGAGAAAAGTTTGGTGACCCCTGCTTTAAGAGGCCACGCGCGCCATTTTGGAAGCCCGGAGCAATCTGGAAATTCATTCGTACGTGAAGCGTACGGTGGAAATATTTCAGGTGATAATCGATGGCTGTCGTTTGGAAAAGAACGAATCCTACGGACTTTTGAAGTCAGATTTGTTTCGAAATCTGATTCTACTTTGCGTTCGAACGCCCATTGCTACTTCGAGTAGCGAATTCTGAAACACTGGATAGACTATATTGTAGTATCGAAATTATTATAATATATAGTTATATTTTTAGTTACTTTTACTTTTAATAGATGGACTGTTTGCTGGAGATGCGTGAACGAAGAAAGTACGAATGTGATGTGAGAAGCACAGCGTTGGCGCTGAGCGCTTTTCTTTTTAAAAAGAGGAAAGTCGTGCGAGTGAAGAAACAGAGTCTGGAGATAGTCGAGAAAGAGTGGTGAATGAGTGTGGTCAAAAGAGTGATAATTTCTGTTGCATATTAATTGTGTCGTTTAAGTTTATTCGAATTATTGTTGTCTGTGTTGTCTATCTTGTATTTATTATTTGTTTTGCTTCCGTTTTCTTTATTACTTGATATAATAAATCATTTAAATTATATCATTACAATATTAACCCTTTGCACTCTTAGGGAACATCGTATTTAAATCTAGCCAACAGTTCGGACTTGTTCTTTTTACAAATTGCTGAATAATTATAACGTGCGTATACGTTTGGTGTATCTGAACAGGCTGGAGTGACAGCGACAATAAGAAGAACAAAAAGAATTTCAGAAAGAAAAAATTTCTGAAGACAGTCCTTTGAATCAATTGACGCACTATTGGAATAATTCGCATAAACTAGACTTCTTCTTGTTGCTTCTTGCGAAAGTTCAAAATTATTATTTCCAAGGATTGACACTGTCTGTCATTAACTCTCTGTGATATTTGTTCCAGCAAAGCTGCAATGCACGTTGACGATTGCTTTAAATCTTAAATTTAAATGTCACATTAGTTAGACATAGTCAGCGAAATTTCGCGTCAAATATCATTCGAATGGTTCGTTTCCAGTGCAGCTGTGTGCATTTTATTCGAAGTGACGATGCTTCGTAAATGAATAGATGATCGGATCGATAGGTCTTCGAGGCTAAAGGGTTAATACAGAAATTGACAAAAAAAAAAAAAAAAAAATAGGAAAAAATTAATGTCGTTCGTTACGAAAGTAATTCTCTGCCGTTCACTTTTATGATTTTCGTGCCGGGAGGAAATTCGGGCTTTCGTTTAAATCATCCGATTCAATGGGAACAACGGGCGCGCGACGGGTTTCAGAATTCGCCGAGCGACTGCGCCGAAAAATAATTCAACTGCGAATAATAGGGGAATAAGCTCGGATAATTGGCGAACGCGCGGCGAAACTAAATTCCTCGAAATGAACCATTACAGTCTCGATTACGTAGCACTCGGCGAATGAATAAATAATCAGTCGAGCTGCAGTCCCGTGCAAATTTCGTGCGCGAAATAGGAAAGAAAGGAGATGGGACGCGTGGCTAGAAAGGGACGATCTAAAATTCCATCGGGGATGGAAGGAGGGAGGGGTGAAACTCACGATGGGAACCCGAAGGCACGTGGCGTTTCGACGCGACCAGCTACGTGACTGCGAATCCTTTTTTCCTCTCCTCGACAAACCGGTCTTCTGCGCCGCGGACAAATACTCGCTAACGACAAATAACGACGAGTTCTATTGTATCGAGCGAATACGGCTAGGCGGACGTGTGCGATCGACATATTTAAACGAGACCGATATTTCGATATTCGCCGGCTTCGCTCGTTACCACGCCACGCGGAATCGTTATTTTGCCCGTCGAATACGAATAAACTGGCGACGACTGTATTTCGAGTTGGACGGAATTGCGTGGACTGGCCGACGAATGCCGATCTCTCGCCAAGCGTCAGTGTTGTCTGTCCGTCTACCTTGGAAAAATCTTAACACTAGAACTACCGAGGTGGTCGAAACGACTAATTCATAATTTTTGTTACATATTTAGAGAATTAAATGATTTTATTCGATGAAATACATAAATAAAAGCTTGGTGTGATAATATAAGCTTGGTGTACAATATTCTATTATATTTCACAGCTTTTCTATTTTTTTCACTTTAATATCACTTTAATGATGAAAATTCCATGTGTTTCAGTTCTTCGCTATTTAGTTTCTCAATGTTTTGAGATTTCAGGGAAACCACCGTTATCCACGAATTGAAACGCGTGTTGGCTATTCAGACGCGAATAATGGACCCAAAGCAAATTTTTTTTCGTCGCGCGCAAGTGTGGTAAATCTAATTGATAAAAGTATTTGACAGATATGGGCACGGATCTGATTTTAAAGTAATAAATTCACCAGACACAGTATTAAAAACTTCGACGTTGAACACTTTGAATGCTTCTGTTTTGATCATGTTCATACACTTCCGAGTTCTGACAACAACTATGTTCGAATGCACGATACGCCGGGTCAGAGAGAAAGATGCGATCCCGTGAATATTTGGAATATTTTTCAGCGGGCGAAATTTTTCGCAGAGTATTCAGCTGCGCCGCTCGGCGCAGTCGGACTTCATTTATGAAATTCCCGAGCGTTTCAGTCACGTAAGGTTCATTTGCCGTAATTATATGGCGGTAAGTCGGGAAACAGCGTACGATTGCACTCGATACGGGGGGGGAACGCGTGACAGAGAGTAACGATTATCGCGTACTTTCGGGTAATCAGCGGCGAATGGGGCGTCCACGCAAAATTCTGCCGTGGAAATTGGCCAGGAGGAACGGTTTCTATGGTCACGAATTCGATGACATTATTATTCCGAAGTAATCCCCTCCCCTCCCGGCGAACCCCGACTGACGAATAGATTTGACGCAGCCGGCACTCCATTCGATTGCATTTAAAATATCCAATTCGATTGTCGACAGATGTACGCTGCCACTCGGGTAACTGAGACAAAATTGTTTGCGAATATCATTGATTCAGAGCAATAGCGAAATTCGCGTGTCTAGCGATACAGAAATAAATATTCGATCAGTGGAAATTATATTTTCTAAGACAAAATCTCTCTCTCTCTCTCGTTCTCTCATTTAGTTCGGCAATCTTCTCAAACAATTTTTACTTTCGCTACTATATCTCGTACATCAAATGAGCTGCGTCTGATTTTACTTCGCGTTTCACGTTCTCCGCGACGAGTGATATTAACAATTTAATCCTCTGGATATTTCGTCCGTAGGAGGAAACGTTTGTCGTGCTTGAAATAATTCGTTCATTTTAATCCGACGCTCGAGGAAAATAATGAATATGTTACGATACACCGAACGGATGTATCAAAATATATACGTTTAAAGATGGATGCAGTTGCTTTATATATGCTGGCAAATTCAGTATTGAACGTTTAGACGTTTGGTAATTTTAATTATTACAGCCACGCGCGAAAAACTTGGAACGCGACCACGGAAAAAGAGGATTCTTAAAATTAAATAAATAAACCCCGGGTTTACGCGACTTCGCGTGTCTCGGACTTTGTGTGAAACTGGATCAGAGGATGGGATCAGTGACGATCGATTGCACCCGAATGGACAGCAACGGCGCGACGTAAAACATAACTGCAACAGGGGAATTCGTTGCGTCGCTGTGGGACGAATTAAACGCGTATATACCTCGTTCACCTCGCTCGAACTCGCGACAAGATTCCCGCGTTAATACCCGACGTCCGGATTTATTCGACTGTCGTCTTGTTTCGCCGTTTACACAGAGCCGTCGCGTTGTGATCCATGTGAATTGCATTCAGATTGAAGAACGTTATTATCGGAAACGAATTTAAAAATTACGCGGGCAGGACGAAGTCGCACTAATTTTTATTTTTTTCGTTTAACGACCGAATCACAGCGATCCAGTGGCAGAGAGAGAAAGAAAAAAAAGGAAAAATGGAAATCTACGTTAAGCCTAAATTATCTTAGCGATTAGTTTTTCACGCATTATCACAGCCTTGCTTTGATTGAGAAAGAGACGGTGTATGTGGTATTTATTTATCGTCGTCGCTGTTTCATTTCGATAATGCATATTCATGACCATCCAAGCGTAAAAATTCCCTTTTAGTTTGAAGTGTGATCGGACGTAATGACTGATTGGAGGCAAGAAATTTTGAATTATGAATATGAATTCCGTTTTTCCGACCATTTCCGGAGACCGTCCTGAAGCGCCTCTGTTCGAAGATAGTGATCTTGATAATTAGAAAATTCCTGCAATTTTGTCGATCAACGGTGCCTACGATTACTGTCCTGACGACACATGCTCGCTGCTTGCTGAATGAATTCTTCACGTTCATCGTTTTTGTATCGTATGCACGAATTCACGCGATTTCTTTCACCGAGCCGACTGAAACTGAAATCGAACAGATGGAGAAACAGAGTCTATCGCCTCGTAAATTGGTTCCGTTCTACGCGAAACAGGGCGTACGTATCGCCGCTAACAATTATTATCCAAATGGTTTTTAAAGTCAATTGATATCGCTCTGATAATGCAAATTTGCAACGTATGCGCGGCAGCAGCGTAGAAATGGAAATCACCGTCGATTGTTCTACTAAATAATTATTTTATAACGAAATACCAGCGCCGACCGTAAAACTCCCCGGTCTGCCGCGAATAATTAAACCGCAGATGTTTTCGCGTTCGTAGGAAATTCGAATTCGCGTTAAAATCTACGAGACCGTGCCTGTTGTGCAAAAATGTATACACGAAATAATATATCGGACACGAACGGGCATGTACTCGTTACAATATTTCCTACGCGTGCGAAATATGAATTTCACATTTGAACACTCCCGATTTAATTATCAAAATCGCGAATCTCTTTCTCTCCGTGAAGAGAAATCGAAGAGAGCGACACGGGGACATCGTCGTCGAGGAATGAATCTCGAAGCGGGGAGAGAAAAAAAAAATCGCGCTCTACGATAAAGGGGACGAGGCGAAAAATCCGACGAGCGGCAATAAAATAATTCCTCCCGAAACCCGGTTTCACCGGGGCTCTTTTTTCCCGACGAGCTCTAGCCATCGTCCCGTAATTACCGAGCAATTAACTCGGCGACAATGGGAACGTGTTTCGCGGAGCGAATTCGGCGCGCTCGTTTCGAAAGTAAGACGAGAGGAGAGAAAGGAGAGGGGGCGTTTGAATTTCAATTCTCGCGAAATTAGTCGCAATTCGCGATCAGCCGAGGCACGGATCCGCCGTGAAGGCCCTTTTAAAATTCCCTTTAAGTTGGCCCGTAACGAGGCGCGAACGCCGCGCCGTTGGAAACTTCCTTTTCTTTTTTTTTTTTCTTCGCCGGACAATCCACGTCACTCTTCCCGGGCACGTTCGTGAAATGAGAGAGAGGGGGGGGGGGGACAAAGCTTTTTTTAATTAAGAAAAATCGCAAGATCTCGCGCTGGATGGAATCGTTTTGTCGCGATCGTAATCGAGATTCATCCCGTGAATTTATTCGGCCGCGCCAGCGAATGAAAATTCACGGTTCGACCCCGGGTATCGCGAGATATACCTTGTCGAGGCGGTCTGAAAGCCACGCTCGCAGATAAGGATTTCTCCTCCGCCGATCTAGGAAAATGAGATTATGCTACCCTGTATCGCGCGTACCTTCTGTTTCGAATCTCTCTTCTCGGTTGAATACGTTTGCTTTTCAGCGGCAATAAGGTGAGACGGTTGTTGCGAGAAATGAAAATTCAACGTCGTGCGGATGACGTTAGGTTGAAATCAGCAGCGAGTTGACGACGCGAGAGTTCTTCGAAACTGAGAATACTGTACGATAAGCATGCAATATGAATTTGTTGTAAAACTCAGTGTCGTGAGATGTACGATATGTACAACTAGCTACATGTATTATATGACGTAAGTATTTCTCTCATTCCTGACCTCTAAAGGACATCATTTACCACATGATCGGGTTCGTCTCGATCGGAGCCCACTTTCATATGACAAACCGAAGGAAAAAAGCATTCTATATAAAAAAAAAAAGAAAAATTAAAAGTTACCTTAATTTCGTGAAAAATATTGCAAACATAAAAAATTGTTGGCCATAGTAAACCGGCACGACTTTATCTTCTACCATTTTTTCTTTTTGTTTATTATTTCCAAGAAAAATGTTAAACAAAAGTAACGTGAACATCCTGCATAAGAAATAGAAAGAGATTAATATAGATCCGGATACACGATTGGACAGTGACGAGAATTTCTCGAAGAGAGGCGTGTGTGAGTTACGTGTTCGAGGGAACTTTTATCACGCACGATTTCTAAAAGAATCCGGAAAGAATCTTTAAAAGCATCTAAAGAAGGAGATGCTCTCTTTCGCGAGGGAAACAGCCAGTAACGTAATTAGACAGTCGGCTGGATGTAGAGTGTAAAACGCCGAGATAAAAACCGTCGCGAAAGCACTCGGCGACGAAGAAAAATGAACGGATCGTATTAGCGGCGCTCTCTCGTCGCGTTCTTAATTAACAGGCAAAATCGCGCAAGCTAGTCGAGTGACGCGCGTCCTCGTCCTCTTCTTGTCCCGACGACGACGGCGAATAATTATTTGATCCCCCTCTGATTCGTGTTCGACGACGGCGGAGTCGGCGTAGTCGGCTACCGCGCGCCGAAATTAAGGGCAATTTTCAAGCTCTCCGGTTAATCAAGCGGCGGTGGTTGAACGCGCGGCGAAATCGATTTCCAACGAATCGACCGGACTAATTTGTCCCGGAACGCGGGCCAGTATCGCGTCAAACAACGCGAGCTAGTACTACTCTCTCTCTCTCTCTCTCTCTGTGTGTCCACCGGATGCGAAAAATACAGGCCAACTTATAATTGCAGTAATCAAAGTCGTAAATATATCGTGCGGCAGGCTGATTCGTGCCATTCAGCCACGGTTTACGAGTACCGATCGATGGATCTGTCCAACGTATTGAGCGGCGAATAAACACGAACAGTGATTAAGAGGCAATATCTGCGCTTGATTGCCGAATTGACAGAACCAAGTTTGCCCCTTTTAAATTGATTCTTTTGTTTCGAACATGTTACATTTGACACGCCTGTCCGTGAACAGTTTGGAGAATTTTCTTTCGAATAATACACGTGCGTTTCCTTTCTTCTTTCCCTTCTATCGAAAATATCACAAAATATGTATTTCGGACAATATGTTTAGACGTATGTTAAGACAAATACTGACAGTTACTTGTCAAGTGCCACGCTCGAGCGGACGCTGAATGCAAGCCTATTAGCGATCGATGTTGTTCAATCCGCGAGGACCAAGCGCAGCAAGTGTAATCTTAGGTAACGTTGGGTAAATGTTTGTTCTCGATGAAGTATGTAGCTGCCTAATTATCAAGCGCTTAATTATCAAGCAAGAATAGCTTTCAGTCAACGAACGTGTTTTCTCTCGCCTTAAAAAAATATTTCTTCCTTCTCTCTTTCTCTCTGCTTCTACTCTCTCTCCCTCGGTTGACTCGAACCTTATTAAATCTTATGAAATCGTAGAGAAACGTGTAAATCCAGTTGGCGTTGCAAAAATCTAATTTTGTACGTTGTTCTCTCTTTAACCTCGTCTTTTCTTACCGACGCGGCGGAAAGAAAACCAGCGCGAACAACGGGAGTTCAAACTGCCTCGATTGCCGAGTTCAAAGTGCAAATTAATAGTACGCGGCGCGGCGCGAATGTGCGTAGACAAAGCCGCGGCTGTTTCACACAGAGACGGCAAGTTCGCGGTAGTTTTGATTCCGGTTCCGCTTCTCGAGTCCTCGAGTCTCGTTTACCCAGTGTATCGTGCCTCCTCCACGCGGTTGTTACGTATTTAATGCACGCTCACTTGTACCCGCAACCTCGGAATCCAAATAAACTCGTTGCAGAGATTTAGCAGACGCTTGCCTTCGGAGTCTGGATACGAGATTAATTGTTCGCCGCCGGCTACGCGGGCTGGCGCTAACAATAAGTTAATTAATTTGTCGCGTTAAAGTTTCGGGCAAACAGCGCGCCGCCACCGGAATAAAGGACGAAAGTATTTTTCGCAGAGACCACTCCGCGCCGCGGTAGACTCGCGAAATTGTACTTGGCCGTAAAGCACAATGTGCATTTATCGCAACGTGTGCGAAGAACTATTTGACTTTTTAACGTAACGTGCTTGGTCACGAAATCGACGAACGAATATTGAAATAATGGAGAAACTATGATATTTAAAGTTGGAAAATTGGAATAAAAGAATATACAAGTAGCTGTTGCGCGGAGCGTGAAAACTGATATCTGGCCTTTAAGTAGTACGAGTCAATACTCGTCAGACGAGTGATTAGATCCCGTGAGCCTTTCATTTGAATTTTACAATGAATTTTACACGTTTCTCACTACGTTCCATGAATTCCTTTAATCCGTCTCTCTTAAAATCAATTTCTCTGTTGAAAACTCTGTCGTCCACTTGAATCTGCAATTTCGGTCGCGTGAAGCGCCGATACCCGCTGGCAAAGTACATCGCGTTATTCAACGCCGACGAATGGCCCCTCGCTTAAGCAAATCTTTCAACGTCGATTAACCGCCGGTGAATAACAAGAGGCTTAATAGGTCCGGATTTGGAAGAAGCGTTTAACGTCACCGATGATTTAAAGCTATCGTCGGGACGCGTAAACCATCGGCCGTCTCGACGGACGTTGACGTACAAACGACGCGGCCGGGCCTAATTTAATCGACCAATTACGATACTCCATCGCGCCGCGCCGCGTTACGTACGTACGTACGTACACACGTTCATCGTGATATTCCATCGAGTGAGGCACTCGATGACACCGGTGCCGCGTTGTGGACGCGGTTTAACGCCCGGCCAAACCTATGATTTATCCCGGGGGGTGAACGGTGGATCGCGAAACGAGGCGGAAACGTAATGCCAGCTCCGGGAAAACTCGATGATCCGCATTAGGCAACGATGCCGCAAGCCTGTCTGAATCACGAAACCATTCACCGAAACCGGCGGTGCCTCGTCTCTCGTCCGGTCGACAAGCATTGTTACGATTCTGGTTACAACCTCCGCCAATTTCTGTCCGACTGTTTCTCTCGTTGCCCCGTTGTCAGTTAAGATTCCGAACGGCTCGCTGGATTTATGTCGTCGTGTTGCAGCCAGGCTGCGTTAAGATTTATCGTGTGTATGACAGATTAACCGTGCATCGGAGAACGTTACGCGGGAATTAATTCTACCAAACGGCGGACAAAGCAGCGAATCTCCTCTCTTCATTTTTGCACACTTCTTCCAAGACTTTGTTCTCCTCTTTTTCAAATTCTTTCTTTTCTTTTTTTTCCTTTTTTTTTTTTTTTTTGTCCACGTGAAATCAGTCGTATGAGAATCGAAATAAAAACGAAGAAAATTTAACGCATCTACTATTCGTCCAAACGTTCTCATTGTCATTCATTAACGCTAGAACTACTTCGAGATAATCAAAACGACTAATTCGTAATTTTTGTCAGATATACTGTAGATGTAAAACAGTGTATTTCTCGAGATTCAAATGATTCTTTTAGAAATACATAAATAAAAGCTTGTGTGTTCTATTGTACCCATGAGTAACGTCTTCTTTTTCAAATTTAACAAACATTGCCAATAATTTAAAAAAAAATGGGTAGCTCTACTACATTGTAAATGTAAAACAGTGTATTTTTCGAGATTCAAATGATTCTTTTAATAGATAAATAAAAGCTTGTGTGTTCTATTGTACTCATGAGTAACGTCTTTTTTTCAAATTTAACAAACATTGCCAATAATTTAAAAAATAAAAAATACAAATAAAATAAAAGTTTGCACAAAGTATGAAAAAATATTATTACTCATGGGCAGCCCTACTATTTCACAGCTTCTCTACTTCTTTTTCATTTTAACGTCTCTGATTCTAAAATTTCGTGCTCTAGTCCTCGATCTAGTTTCACTAAACATTCACTAAAACATCCTCCTCTACCTCGCATTCAACTATCAACTTTGATTTCTTGATTTCTTTGATTCGCGCAACAGTATCGCAGGAAACGACAAGCCTCGACGTATCTGGATTCGGATAGAGCGGCATTTCACGGCCGTAGAGCAGCCTCTTCTCCCTCAATTAAGGCAATTGAAATTATGTCGAAGCCCCGGTCGCGGTTTAATTAAATCACCGCGAAAGGGTGGTAGGGGGAAACGTGACGTTTCACGCGGTTCCAAATTAACCGGCCGACCGATGGAAGAGAGGAAGAAGACCGGGTGGTGTCCCCTCCCCCGACACGCGTGATTTCAAGTACAACCAGAAATCCATCGAACGTAATTTACTTGTAATTAATGTTATCGATTTCCCGCCACCGCCGCCACTACGCAACTGGCGTACTGGTAATTATGCAGAGGCATCGCGGGCATATTTACGCGGGAAAATACAGTAGATTGTAATTACACACAACAAACGCGACGGAGTATGTTAATCCGTTCGGACGATTCGTTGCCAGCCGATCGCGTTTGCCAAACAATAACATCGCCCGCCTATCCACCGTTGTTCCCTAACGATCTCGTTGAATTTATCGTCGATGTCGTTTTCGACGGGTTCGAACGTTGTCAACGACGGGGGTTGTCTCGTTCGTTCTTTCTTCAATCGCTCAGAGAAGGAGAAGGTCGAACCTCGTGTCCTGAACCTCACGAAGAAGGTTCAAGTTCTCAACAAAACGGAATAACCAGTTTTAATTGAGAAATAATCGAGCTTAGAAAGAAGATACTTGCACAAATATGCAAAAAAAGGGTTCTTGACATTCTCAGCTAAATATCCGCGATTGTTGCGTTTTATGTATCAATCGGTTAATCGAATAATTGAAAAATTGATCGTGTAAAGTATAATTGAGAAGTCTGCGTATTTTTTTTCTTTTTTTGTCGAAAAAGATGAGAACTCTTTTGAACATCGTAAAGTTACCTGAATGACGACAAATATTATATCGTCTAATAACGTTTCTGTTTCTCGTGCAAAGTTCGCCTTTCATTCGCACGCATGAAAAAAGAGAAAGAAAAATGCACAATCACTCAACAGTAGTATGACGAGCTTCAAAAAAAAAAAAAAAAAAAATACGTGACGTTATTACCGTCAGGCACGCAATATCGAAATATCCACGAGCCAATATCAATTTGTAATGGCAGTTTCTCGTTCGGCAGGCTGTTTACCCCACGCCTCAGCCAAAGTGTGCGAAGGAACGCGAAGTTGCAAAAGAATCACGTGTGCTCATACGGGGGCGATGTTTGCGCGCGTACGTCAATGCTATCGCAATAGCCTGGTGAAACGAGGTTTCCCCCGTTGAGGTGGCGGATATCTCGCAGCGGAAACGCAGTCGCGTACGCGCGGAAATAATTTCGCGCCGTGGCCTCCCCCCTTCTCGGCGCGTTTTATCGCAGGCGCACGCACGAGGACCCGCTTCTAGGGGGACTTAGAAGAGAGGGTGAACGAAAAAAAGAAAAAAAGGAAAAAAAAGGAAGAAACGAAAGGTGAGAGAAGACGGAAGAAAAGAGTTTCCCCGTAGGTCGCACGGAACGTATTACGGAGCGGTAAATTCAACGACGAGTTTCCCCGACGAGGAAATTATAATTTTTCCCTTCTCTACGAGGCGAGCGCGCGAGGGGCGAAAACGCGTCTCGTGACGCTAATGCGAGCGTGCATTAGCAGAGAAAAATAGCCGGCGAACGTGGAAATTTGTATGAAGGCAAGACCGTCCGCGGGTTAATCGCCGAGAAAATGGCGACAATGGCATCCTGCCGCGAATTAAGAATCGACCATGCGAGACCACCGCCCCCCCCTTCTCGCCGGAAATAGGGGTTAGCCCGGACGTGAAGCGCGTTCGCATTTAAGAGGTCACTACCTCGGTTTCTTGGAAGATGGTTTCCGATGGTTCCGAAGATAACGAGGTAGGTACGAGGTGAGGGTTGCTGATATAGAGCACACTGAAACTTTTGGAGAATAATTTTTATATCATTCGACTATACTTAACGGATGCATAATTTAGATCTGTTTTTCTTTCTTTTGGATTTCTTCAGATGCGCGTGTAGACGTGCTTTATTGCAACACGGTGGATTATTTTTTTCTTATTATTTACTTGCCTCTTCCAGCGCTTTAACATTGCTTTAACACTAATGACATTGTTTGTAATTATCGACTCGGATGTTTCAAGAAAACGTGCAACGAGGCGGCACAAAATGCTAATGGGGAAAACAATCCGCCGATTGAATAAATTGTCCGACAACTCAGAACGATCAAAAATGTATCGGAGACTCTTCTTTCCTTCTCTCCAGCAGTTTATTGTCGACCAAATTACTCGTAATTGCCGGCATCGCGTCGTTTTTATCAGACAGATTTACGCGGTTGGATAATTGCCGGATTTGAAGTATGCGAGTACCATCAAGTTTTCGAGAGGGGAACGTTGCATTTAATTACCGATCGTACGCGTACCAAGCTTCGTCGGCCATTAAAAATTTAATGGAAAACGTTCGATCATCCTGCGAAACGAAAAGAACGAAAGAAGAGAGACAGAGAGAGAGAGAGACCTACCGGAGCGGTAGGAAGAAAGAAAAAAGTGACAAAAAAAAAGAAAAAGAAAAAAAATAATTCACCGGTTTGCTGGTAACGAGAACGTTTCGACGTTCTCGTAACGGCTCTCCATAAAGGGAACCCATTCACGGCTAAAGCTTCGCTGTTGGAACGATAAAGCGCAGCCCCGGAAGCTTTGTTTATTGCAAAACTCGCCGCCAAGACTGTGCTTGTTGAAGCGGACTGTACGAAGCCGGAGTTATCGGCTCGCTGGTATAAAGCCGCGGGGGAAAGGAAGCGGCGGAAGAGTTAAGCCAATTTGGCTCCCAAACAAGTACGTGCTTCATGCACAGAAATGATCCACTCGAGCCTTAAGTCTCTTTTATGCGATCACTCGAAGATGGTCTTGTACTTCTTGCTCTAAGCTGTTTCAGAACCTGGCTCCGCTCCGTCCCCCTCTCCTTCTTCTATCTCGCGCCCCCGAGTCTCACCCTCGTTCACCCTCTGCACGCTCGCTGCTCGCTCATTGCATCGCGATCGATAAACCACTTCAATTACCTCGCAGGTAAGCGGCCTTGCCGAGCCGATACGATACACCTCCAACGAGCACGTGCTCCACCTACGCGAGATCCACCCACTAGTTTTTGAATCTTGTTCGAAAGCAGAGCTCTGCCCTCCCCCGGTGGAAGGTAGTTTCAACCCCCGCGACGCAACAAAGCTTTCAACTTGCGCGCCGAAGGTAACCCGAGGAGAAGGACGGTTTATCGCGACAACGTGAGGATCATTGATCCAACGTGGTTCTTCTTTTTCTTTTTTGCGTGAAAAATCGGGGAGGGTTCAAAGTCAACGTTCCGACGTTAAAGTTATGACTCGTCTTGAACTGAAGGGAGTGATACGTACTTTTCGGGAGACTAGGAGATATCTTGGTTGCGTTATACAGTGAAGCGATATTTAGAGAATTGCACGTTTGCAAGATTGAACGTATTTTGTTATTTGGTAAGAAGCAAACATATTTCCTTTTCTTAACGAGAACTGTATAGAATTCACAAGGGAACGTGCCAAACTGTGAATCACCGATTTTTGTGAAATTTAACGATAAATATATTGTCGTTTTCAAAAAAAATATTTGATCCAATGAAAATTACCCTCAAAGATGGGGGTGCGGTTTTGTCAAATTAGTGTTTTTTTAAATTACGGTTATTCAATGGCGTATACCATTTTGCAAGCAAAATTCTTTCGTTCAAACAATGTATTGAAATTTAACGCCCTTAAAGCCCTGTCACATAGAATATGTCTGACTTCATTTCTGTGAGGAAATAAAACTTGACACCCTTTCATGTATGTTTGCTTTATTTTTATTCCTGTTAATTTTTTATGGACAGAATTGGTTGGTGATAACTATAATTTTATTAACTACTTTTATTTTCCTCACAATCCCGCTTGCCCATCATCTGTGACTCGACAACCTTAACACCTCACTCCTTTACAGCAACCGATCACACATCGCTCGTAAACTTATCTCTCTCCTTAATCACGTGACATCCCCCTCCTCCTCCAAGTTCCTGATCGAGAGCGTGACGCGTTTTCGTTGCACATTTCGTTACATTTTTTGTCCGAACACCCCCGGTAAAACATATTCTATGTTAAAAAAAAGAAATTATTCAACAGCCAGAGAAATTCCGACCAGAGTAACGACACGGAGAATAACGTCGCAACTATCAGGACCATTGTCAGCTGAGAGAAGATCGATCCCCCGCTCGAAAGCACAAAGACGAGAAACGCGACGTAAGAGAGATCGCGGGGGAGGGTATTAAAATCTCGTTTACGCGTGCATCTTTCGGCCATCGATGTATCCGTGGGAAATATAATTCTCGCGGGCGTCGCGCGTCGCCTGGTCTCTTATCTCTTCCGTGCCGGCGGTCTCGTCTCGCCCCTTTCGGCGAGGAAACCGAGACAAAAACCGCCGCGAATCCAGCGCTCGCGTCAGAAATCTATCAATATCGATATAGACGGTATCGCGCAACTCTCTGGTTTTTGTCCACTGTCACCGATACTAATTCTCGCGCTCTTTTCAACGAAAAATCACCAATCGTTAAACATCACGAACGAGCGATCCGACGACGACGTTGCCGGTTTTTCCGCGGCCGAAGCGATTGATCGGCAAGTAAGTGGCCGGGTGAATCGTTTCGGCGCGTTTCATTCGCCGCCAGTGGAATGCATCTTCGCGGCGATAAAGTGCAAAGCCGAGGAATTGACGAGCGTTGCGAACGAAAGTAGCGGAAAAGTGCGATAAGCTTCGCTTCTTTTTTTTTTTTTTTACGACTTTCTTTCGAAGTCACCTGCAGATTATGGAATTTCCTTCTTTCTCGTGCGCCCGCTGCTTGTACGTGTGTCGACGATATTACTCTTTTCAAGGATTCATAATTTCAAACGAGTGACTCTGATTCGCTCTGTCGGTAGATCGAACAATTCGATCGAAAATTGTGCGGGAGAAAAAATAAAATTTTAAACCCACACGTGTGATTTGTAATAAATAGTTTATTAATTTAGAAATTAAGGAAGACTGGAGACTTATACAAAATTACATTAGTTATTCTAAAAATTACAGTTGACATATTTTTACGTATTTAAATATTTACAAGACTTTACGATCGAACGTTTAATATAATTAATAATGTAACGCAAATTAGTTAATATATTAATATGTAGAGACTAGTAATATAATTCTGTATGATATATTCTGAAACAAGGATCTACTTGTATACACATCGTATGGATGCCGGATATATCCGGCGCTCGAAGCGAAAGGGTTAATCAATCGATCCCAATCTATCCAAGTTACAATGCCAATAACAGAAAACCAAGTCTTCTACTCTCAAGTTGACTTGCAACGGCCAAATGTAGACTAGACAGTAGCTTCTTCGTGAATTACTTCGTAAGTCGTTCGAATCGTTTGGGACACGGCTCTCGACGCGACGGTGTGATTTCCGCGACCGAAGTTCCCGAAGACGATTCATCCGGCGTAGAAAGGGCATTTTCGAGGATCCGCGGCAAGTTTCAGCCAACGCGAATTCCAGATCGTGGGGGAAGGGGTTAAGGAAGTTGGGCGGCGAGACGATTAAACGGCATTCCACGGGGCCGTGGAACTTTCCGTTCGTCGGTAACTTCTTTCCGGAATTCATGGCTCACTCCGCATTCTGTCCGGATTATGTCCAGACCGCGTCGAATTCTGCTCGCGTCGATCGTGGCTCTACACCTCGTTGTCTCGTTTCGAAAGGAATTTCCTATTAAAATATTCCTTTTTTTTTCCCTTTAGTTTCGTCTTTCCTTTATTTTTCGAAAGATCACCTCTGTAAATTATTAAAATCTGAAATCGTCTCGTCATCGATACTCTCTTCGTCTTGACACTTTATCTACCGGAAGCCTATTAATCGGCTTCTTTTGTGTTAACGATTATCCGATTAATCCGATTGTCCGGCTTTTCGGTAATCAATATCTATCGATCGATAGTTTATTAACCCTTTCGCTTCGAGCGTCGGATATATCCACATGATGTGTTTACAAGTACCATCTGTAGTCAATCATAAATTCTTCGTAATCGGCAGAACATTTTTTATTGATTTTATTGACATATTAATCACATATTAAGACTACTCTTTGTTGTTACGACATCAAAACGATCGTTTACTGTTTCATTCCAAAAAAATCTATCGATTCCATTCGACAGTGAAACGAGAGTTCATATACGTTTTTTTTTACAAGAATTAGGAATAGATCGTCTTAAGGTATAATTCTTAATCTTTTAAAAATTAAAAATTGCAATATATATATATATGTAAATATTTAAAAATATGTCAACTGTAATTGGTCTAATGTTTTTAGAATAGCTAATATAATTTTGTATAAGTCTTTTAATATTAAAAATATGAACTATACGTGATATATTAGAGCAACGATTGTTTTATTAAGAACAGTTGATATTTAAGACTTAGAAAAATGTATATATACAAAAACCACGCGCACTGTGCACATTTCTGGCGCGTGTTTCCGTTCAGTGATGGCACTTCGGCGGACTGGACTGCCGAAGCGAAAAGGTTAATTACTTTTCGATTGTAGAATATTTTTCGTCTATATACATTTTGTATGATCAACGATATTCTGTTACATAAGGGCGATTGTTATGTCAATAGTATTATCACGTTCAAGGATAAGCATTTTACACGAATACTAGTAATCATGTTGAGCTTAGTCGCTTGATAAATAGACCCGGTACTGGCGACGAATCCTCGAATTGAACCGGTCAACAGTGAGCGATAGATAAAGTGTTGAAAATAAAATAACAAGAACGTTAAACCGACTTTCTTCTCAAAATGTATGAATTCCGTAGAACGCGTAGCTTTAAGCCAAACTTTCGATGGCAAATTAGTGGATGTGAAAATCGAAGATGTCAGCGAGCAAGACAGTTGACTTGCGTGAATAATTCGACGCGTTTCGATGATAAGTTCGAGACAAAGAACACCGAATCGAGTGCAGAGAACAAAAGAGAAAAGAAATCCGCAACTCCTACGAGTCTGTTACCGTTTTAATTGCGCGTCATCGCTCGAACTGGCTCGTACGATTTATCGGCTCGAACGATCTTCGCCGATCTATTCGCGAGTTCGGGAGAACGGGTATTCGGGAGAACCGATATCGCGCGAATAGGTCACTGAAACAAACTCGGAAAGTTTCGAACGGGACGTGTTCAATTGTCGAATTAATTCGATGCACCGAGAAGCGGATAAATAGGTCAATTTATCCGGCGGAACGTGGCCGAGTCGTTTGTTGCACACAGAGAGAGAGGGAAATAAATACCCTGTGACGATGAATTTCGTGGAAATTCGCGTCGACCGGCCTTTCATCGCTACCGGCAGAAATAGTGTCGAGTGCACGTGATTTAAGCGATACTCTGCCTTTGACGAAATCCGCGTGCATAAATAATTGGAAATTGTCGAGTTTCTCTATTAGAGGTTTTTCCAGCCGAAGAGAAATATTGAAATAAAATCCCGCTCTTTGATTTTCGCAGATTCCACAGAATTATTACTAATACACAATATCGCAATATTTTGACATTATTCCACGAAAAATTGCATTGCCAATGAAACAAAGGGTGAAAGTAGAGAATCTATTTGTCTCAGACCTTTCGAACGAATAATCGCGTCACGTCTGCAAAGGAAAATGTTGTTTCCAAATCGAACGACAACGCGAACGTCGCGAATTAATCCTCCGCAACGACGGATAAATCTTCAGTGATTTGTTACGCGATACGTTGTGTTACGCAGAACGCATCGCGCGTTCGATGAAGTACGATGAACGGCGGATGCTTTATTATACGTCAGGCTAAAATTTTTCTTTCTTTTTTTTTCGAATTTTCGCGAGGTGTCGACGACGCGAAACGGCAGAGGGCAAGCGGAGCTGCGAGTCAGCGCAAATAGTGTGTGTTTCATTAAACCGCGTCTGATGAAAAGCCCGTGATATATACGGTCGCGAACGTATGAATTTTTGGGGGAGGAAGAGAACGAGGTGGCGTATCGACGCGTATCGTCGCATGACGGAAATCGCGAACATTTCCACGGTCGCAAGATTAAATCAACAAGTCGAATCGCAACGCCGGTGAACAGAGCGTTTCGGATCGAATCCGCGATCGTTACCGCTAATAATATTCGCGCGCGCCCTCGACGATCAAAGAGGGACGTGACTTCCTTGGGAAACGCGAGTGGATAACGATGGTGCGCGGAAGTTTGGTTAATCGGCTTGGAAAAATTTCGCAAAGAGGATTAAGTTTTATTGCAAACGAGAGAAATATACGCGGCCGTTTTCACCAGGCGACGAGGAATAAAAGTGCCGAGCCCGATGCGAGTCGGTACACTCGTATTACAGGTAAGCGCTTGAAAGGGGCAAGAGGAAGATAAAACGGGGAGGAAAGCAAAAAGAAAGCCGGTGGAGAGAGTTCGATCGACGTTTACCGCCACGCATTGACACTCGCGAAAAAGGCTCGACTATTCACGTGCCGATACACCGCGCTCTCCACGGCTATTTCCCCTAATAAATTCGCAAATTATCGATCGGTCGATCGTAAATTAAATCCAACGGCCTCGGTTGCGTCGAGGTGACGCCTACCGTGGCCATACGTAGGATTAACCGTGTGTGGGGTCAACTCTCTCGTCCGTACTGCCACCGTGTATATCGTCGTCGTCGACGATGCATTCACGGGTCTTTCACGAGCTTTATGCGTGAGACAGCACGCTATCAAGGTCTAGCACCCTTGCGCCCACGTCGAGCCTACGCCTAGCTCCGATGAAAGAACTCGCCCCGATGAATAGCAACGGAGGCTGTTTCAGAGAGGCTGAGGCAAGAACGAAGGGGTAAGCGTACAATGTCGCACCCAGCTCAATGAACGTCATCTGTCGTGATCGTTCGACGAGCCAGCTTTCGATTAATTGAGACCGGCGTCTGAAGCAAAGGGTGTTTTAATTGGAGGAGAGAGAGAGAGAGAGAGAGAGCATTGTCCTCAGGAAAGATTCAGAGTATTTGACCATCAGGTCCCATCAGGAGAGCGTTGTTTTCTTTGTAATTTCCAAGATTGCTTTCAAATCTGACAAATACAATCGCGGTAGCGAATGAAACATCAGTATATTTTACAAGTGCAACACAACTGCCCGATTAAATAAACTTTTGTCAATCGAATCCACGAATTCTATCTGAACGAAAGAAAGATGATTGGGTCAGATAGGGCAGGTATAAAATGATAGCCAGGGTCATAACTGGATCTCCATTAAACGAACCTCGCTGCTAAATTATCGTAACTATTGTAATTGCACACGTAAAAAGGTTCTCGGTCAGGGAATCAGTGTTTCATCAACGTTTTCCGTAAGCGTAATAGCTAAGGGCACGGACTCTAATTCTTGGAAGCAATCGCTGGTCGCCGGGCGACTGTTAGGGATGATTTTATGGTGATGGACGATTTCCTGCAGCGAGGAAAGGCAACCCCTTTATTACCGAACACTGTGTCATCGTCGAATCTATAAACGACGCTGCACGAATGATTGCACGTATTAAACTGGCGAGCCCAGGCTGGTACCAGGCGGCCACTGGCGGCGTGTTTCGTTTGATCGATGACGTTTTTGGCTCTGGCATTCCTCTTTCTCTTAATCGTATGAATCGGGCAATCGAGCGGATTAATTAGCTCGCCGGGTTACGATTCGAACCGGGCAAATTTCGCGCACGGCACGATATCGCGCACAATTTCGACCCGAAGCGTATTTTAACGCTATTCATTTGCATCTCTTTGACGGAGAGAGCAGACCAGAGCAAATTCTATCGCCATTTTCCCGGGCGAGCGTGCCTTTTCTCCGACGTAGTTTTCGCCCGTTTTCGTACGTTCTATTTGGCCATCGGTCGCTCGAACGGCACATCTGTTAGTCGGTCGGCTCGGCGCACAAAGAGAATTTTTCAGGGGAACCCTGAACCTTATCTAATAGCCTCGTTAACGTCATTAAAGTTCTCTGATTGCTGCCAATTCTACGATCGGGTAACATCGTTACGAGCAGGGGACCCTGAAATTCGATTGGGGGCCCCGTCGAGCAGCGAGCGATTATAAAGATTGCTCCTTAATTCGATTTTCTGCCTTGGTCGTTTATAGAACAACGTCTTTATTATCGACGATGCGATTTAACGGATTACTGCAGCGTCTTCGTGTATCGGAAAGAAACTGGTACACTGGGCATACTGGAGATGTAAAGGGACTTTGAATTAACCAATCAAGAAATGGCAAGTACACCTTCGCTCAAAAGTATCGAGTGTATTTCATTTTAAACAACAAAATTTCTTCAAACTGCATGCATCGTTCGTTGCGCAATATGTATCGTCCTGAGAGCAAATGTATTAATTCCAAGATTTTTCAACAGCGAAAGTGTCCGTTTTAAAATATCGCAGCATGGTAAAATAAAATCATTCAAAATTGTGATTAATTATAAAGTGGAACGAAAGGAAAAAGAAGGAAAAAAAACAGGACAAACGGTAAAAAGGAGAGAGTGGCGCGTCGCGTTTAAGTAATTAAGTCACGAGACCGCTCTATCGTCGAGCGATTCGGGTTATTTCCACCGGTCCACTTGATTCTTCTCTCTTTCACCCCCCAACCATGTGGCTTTTTTCCCTGCCCCTACTGTCCACGACGATATCGCCGGCAACTTCCTCGCGAATAATTTCAATAAAGCGGAACGGCCGGAAAATAGCGCGACAGCCGTGAAATTCGCGGAGGCCGGCCACGGAAAGCCAATAAATTTGGTCCTCGCGCGCTCTCCCGTACACGCTCTCGCCCTCCGAGAAAATATTTTATTTCCGCGCGATAGCCCCGAACGAACCGCGTATTTTTCCCCCAGGCTCGTAAACAACTTTCGCGATACGAATTGGCGTGCTCATCGAAATTGCGTGTCGTTGACGGGAGATGCCCGTCGACGAGGAACGAATGTTCATTTATTAGCGGACGTCGTTCACCTGGTGGGTTCGTGTCGTTTCTCGGTTTCGTTTCGTTTTTTTTTCTTTTTTTAAGGGCAATTAGAAGACGCGCAAAGACGCATTTGGCAAAATAAATTTTTTACCTGATTATTTTTGAAAAAAAAAATACAAATCTGCATAAAAATTCATCAGTTTGTGATTAAAGAGAAAGAAAGAAAAATCGTTCTACTGAATAGAAATATACAAGCGTTGCAATAAATACTGGATATTTTATATACCTTTTCTCTTTAAAAAAAAAAGAGAAAGAATTTTTCACCTTCCAATTTTTGCGTTTACATTAATATTCACAGTCTCGTAACCACGTCGCGGCGTTTCATCATTGAACGCAAACTCTTTAGCCGCAGTAATTGTAACTTCCTAGTTCGCGAGTCGAAGCCGGACGACTGTCACTAATAGTAACTTAATTTTTCTTTTCTCTTGCGCGAACGAACGAAATTTCATTTGCAAGGGAATGGTCGATCAGCGAGCCGTGTTTCCAACGTTCGACGAGCAGCTAAAATATTAGCTTTAGCAGCTCGACGAATAACATTCCGCAGTGGGGGAAAACTATCGAGATGATGGAGAGAACGATGGATAAAGAGTTCTTCTCTGCCTTGTGAATTATGTTCGAGTCGACATCTGCGTTAATATCGCGACAATGAGAATCGCGATGTTTCTGTCGGGGAATTTCGTTAGGTCCGCTGGCGAGAAACGTCTGTAACGGCCGGTAATATCTCGTTCAAAGACGTCTCGACGTTTCCACGTGTTCGCTCGGGGTCCTCGTTAAAGCGAGACAATGGGCATTCGGATTACATCCAATTCATTTATCACGTGCTCGCTCGCGACTGCCCGGCTACCGAGGGGACAGCTCCAGTGAAGGAGGGAAAAAGAAAGACAAAGAAAAACAATGGGAGATCTGGCGACCCTTGCAACATACCCTCGCGCGCAGCCGAATCCACTGTACGCTCGCTAAGATATTAATTCCTCGGTTAATTCGTTCTGGGATACGTCCCATCGTGTATTCCGTTTTTTAACGATCTGTTTGACCCCTCTATTATTTTCTTCAACCCGCTTCGCCCAACAGAGGGAGAACGAAGATATAAAGATTTAAACCGACAGAAATAAAGTAAAATTAAGACAAGTTTTTTTTTTCTTTTTTTGTTCAACCTTTCCGAGTCTCTCGGAATCCAACCCCTACTTTTCCTGTCGCTGAAAGATTTCTCGTGTTTCAACCAAACGCGAAAGAGTTCTTCTCGAACACTGAGAAACGTTGACGCATAAAAGTTTGAAGATCGTGCAAGAAGAAACGTGCAAATGTATTTTTCAGACACGGACGGACATGGCAGAAATATCATCGCGGGGAATATCCTCGACCAAACATGCTACTTATTAACAAAAGAAGGACGTGACGCGTTTCGAGGGAGAGAGAGAGAGCACAAGAGACACGGTTAAACCGTGCCTTGATAAGCGGGGAAATTAGTAAGCAACGCGGAGCAATTAGTCAGGGGGCCACGGACGTGCCAAAAAGCCTAGTAAACTCGTGTGCCTGCCTTCGGTGCAACTTGCCGGCGACTTGGAACGTATATCAAGCGATGAGTGGAGCTCAGTTTCAGCAGGACACCCGGTACAAACAGAGTGTAAAGGGTTGGTCGTGCAGCGGTTTGCTCGCGGATTAATATCCCTATCTTCTGTGTTCGTCTCTGCGCGACCCCTTTCAGAGGGACACGAGCGTGCACTGCTATTTTGCGTGTACGAAACCAACCCGCTCCAACAGTCAACTCTCTCTCTCACAATCTCTCTCTCTCTCTCTCTCTTTGCTTCTGTTGTGCTACTCTCCGCGTTCCTATCACTACTCGAGGGAAATTCGATTTGCCATTCTGTGCAAGCTGGCTCGATTAATATCGACGTGACTTTGTAACGTCAATTTTTCTTCTCACTTTGTGCGATGATTCGAATATCTATTCTGTCTATTTAGAAAGTAAGTTCGTTGATCATTGGACATTTTTGGAGAATGTGAATACTCTGAGAGTAGCTTGGATTCTCTAAAAGTACCTAAATATGTTGCGTTGTGTACTGGTCAAGTTTGAAACAAATTTGAAAATGTATATAAAAACATATAAATTGTTCGCGCTGTATATTAATCTTTTTTTTCAAATTTTCAAATTTTGCCAACAATCGTGTCTCGTTGCTGAATGGAATTTCAAAATACTTACAAGATCAAAGAATTTTACACTGTGTGGTAAAATAAACGAAGAACACATTAAAGCAAATAAATCAATCCTGCAATCAATTCACAACGTTCGAAACGTTCCATTTATCCACGATACCTCCCAACCGAGGAATTATAATTTGAAACAAAGGGGACACCAAAACGTAACAATCATTCTTCGAATTAAATACATTACATTTGTTTTTGCAAGCAAGTTACACAAGCATTACATTCTCGTGCGTATATTTCGTTAAATGCATCGTTATCTATTATCTCCATTTACACTGTATTTGCGCGCGAGCAACGTAAATATCGACTGTTATTTCTAAAAATTATGTACAAAATGAAATTATGATCTCACAACGGAACGAACGATTTCCAATATCTCTCTCTATCTGACTTTTCCATCATTTCCGTCATAGTTTGGCCGATGAATTCTACTTGCACGATCGTTCGGAAACTCGTTAACAAATATTTCGGAGCTCAGGCCACTTCTTACCGCGCTGTTTCTCGTTCAAAACGCGTCTGACCGACGACGACCAATACACGAAGCTCGATATACAGTCGAACGTCCGTACTATTAATCCGTTCGCTGTGACGAATCAATATCGAAGTTTCTATCGGGAGTAATTTCAAGAAGACACCTGAACCGGCTCAATTCCTAAATACGTCTAATTCACCAGCACCGATAAACCAGCACAATTTGCGAACAAAACGCGCCAATTCCGCGCCGAATCTGCTAACATATCTTAAATGTCCAACGTGAAAAGCGCGTCTGCCGACTTCTGCCGAAAAAGCCAAAAAGCCCGGAAAACCAAGTTGTCTCGGAGAACAGAGGCTAGGTAGAAGAGTTTATATCCGAATAATTCCACTGTCCTATCGCGCGACGCGGTTGACTAATAACTGAGAAAATTATACGTGCATTTGCTTTTCACGTGGCTTAACGTTCGCTGAGCCAAACTAAACGAAACTAAACTCACGTCACTTCTTCTGGCCCCGAGGGTTGGCGTTTGCTCGCTGGCGTCTCGCTGGCGAATAAATAGAAAGAGCGGCCAAGAGAGAGAGAGAGAGAGAGAGAGAGAAAAGCGTAGTCTCCGTGCTAATCCCGAATTCAGGGATGAACGTTGATACCAGCGAATTCCGGAAGTCGGGCCGGATTTAGCGGCGCAACGGTGGAGTTTCGTCGCATGGCGTTCGCACGGCCCGCGTTTTCGATGCTCGTCTAACCGCGCGCCGCGGTTAAGTGGTTTAGAACATTGCGATCGGCAGCTCGTGGCGGACAATCTGGAAACGTTTCCACGAGGAGACGCACGGTTTGCTGAGCCACCGTATGAGTTTGCCGATTAATTTGACAACAAGCACACGCCGACTGCGGAACTTTGCAAATGGCTCGTACCGTGATTTACATGCCTGTACGGTTTATCGATCCCTCTCTCTCTCTCTCTAGCCTAGCTTCAACTAAAAACAAGCCCGGTTCGTTCTGCGGACGTACGCGAATACCCGATCAGCTCCAACGCGTCCTGCCGTTTGACGAAATCCACGGATAAACGGTGGATTTCCTGACGTGTTATGCACAGCGAGAGGAAACTGGGAAATAATCGTTGGCTGAAATTTCGAAGTTGGAGAGCTTTGGAAATCGACGATGCGATCCAATCGATCGAAAATTCACGCGAAATTTAACTCTTTGGCTACAATTGGCGCTTTCGAAATCTGCTCTCGAGGTGTCTACAGGCGCAGAACTTGCCTCGATCGAGCTGAAACGAGAGGCTCGGCTACGCATTGCTCGAAACGAACTATAGACGCCTACAGGCAACTCCGGCAAATGTTGTCGACGATAATTGTAACAAACCTCGCTCGGATCAGACGTGAGTAATTCTAATTCAAGAAATCCTGCGATGCAGGATTATGCACTGATGCTCCGAATTGTACCAAACATTGCCAAGTTATTAGATATACTATACGAAATAAAGCTTAAAGTTACTGCCGAATAATGTTTTAGTACGTGCACTGACAATTCAATACAGAATACGAATAAATAAATAAAATATTGATTTAATGTAACTTAAAAATTCAGTATTTTGACTGTTTTGAGTACCCTCTGAGGTTGACGAAAAAATTCTCCTATGCTATATGTATATGGTACGTGTCAAGGTTTGCCCTATAGCGACAGGGTTGGAACAATAACTTTGTATGTCACAGAAGAGAAGAAAATGGTTAAGACAATCGACGCGAGCGACTCTCTCGAAGAATCAAAAGCCAAAAGTTTGTGTTGTTTTTCTGTTGTATCGCAATCGGGACGATTGCAAAGGGTGTCTGCAAGGGTGGAGAGGAAAATTCGCAGTTACAATACAGCGAGAAGGGAGAGGGGGTAATAAGCAGTCACCCTCGGCGCGCTTCCATAAAGCGAACGTAAGGGGATATTCGTTTGCCAACGCGTCCATTAAAACGGACTCTCGAGTGGTCGATGGTAGTGAAGGACGTCGGGACCAGAGGCTGTCAGCTCCAACAGAAGCTGCCATTAAAGCTGATAGAAAGAGAGCTGGTACTTCGAACGGCCTGGCTTTATTATTCTTAACGACTGCCTAGAAGGCTCGCTCGCTCCCTCCTCCCCCTCTCTATCCCACCGCGATATTCCCAATAATATCGTGTCGTAAACGTTGAAGCGTTGAAGCCAGGCAGCGTCGAGTCAACGCGGTGGCGACGTTTTTTTTTCTAGAATGAGCAAGCGTTCGCGATCGCGCTCTGTAACTAGCGAAACCAGTTTCGACGACAAATTACTCGCTTGTTAAGAGTTAAACTTAATTTATTATTTATCAGCCTGTACAATTTTATATTATATAGAGATTAAATGTTGAAAATTTGTTTCCACCAAATATACTTTGTTACTGGAATCTATCCCTGTGCAAAAGCTCCAAAGCCCGGCAAGGCGAAACCGTTGCGAAACCTTGATTTATCCGTGGTCATATCTGTGCATTCGAATTTCCAAAATTTCAAAATCCCAGTCACGACTACTAGAGAAAGAAATACATCACCGTGGGCGGAAAAATTGAATCAGGCCGATGCAACACCCCGTGAGGACGAGAATTCACGACGCGATCAATCACGATGCACTTTGTACCATTCCGTTAACGAGACACGCGACCACGAAGAAGGAGGACGGAGCGTCGTTTAATTTCTCACGACCGGGGAACGTGAGCGATCTCGCGATATCGGCCGACTGTATCCATGACGACGACAGCAACGATGACAGCAGTCTTGCAGTCTTGCAGTCGACGACGACGACGACGACCGACATCAAAGAGCTCCGCTTCGGAGAATTAGTGTCCAAGCCTGGGAGAAATCGAAGGCCAAAGGGTGGAAAGACGAAAGGCAAGGACGAAGCGCGCGGATGTGTGAGCAAGAACGGAAACGGGGAACGACGGACACAGAGAGAAGGGCAAAGAGAGCCGAAGAGATAGGAGCCAGGGACCCCTTGAGCTATTGATCAACGACCAGGCTACCGACAACACGCCCTCTTAATTAAACCCTCTGGGAATCCGAGACTAACGCTCCCCCTCTCCTCCTTTCTCGTCCCTCTGCGCACTTGTAAGTGGAAGGACGCTCGCGAATATCCTGTGAAACAAGACGGGGAAGAAGCCGCCAGGCCGCGATGAATGCCCCCCTCCCGATAAAGTCACGGTGAATGATGTTGCGAAAACATTTCAGACGTGACAGATGTCTCTTGTGTCAATGGTCTTTCGCTCCTCCGTTTCGAGTTCCGTTTCAGTTTCACACGAATAGAGAAATAGAGAGAGAGAGACGAAACTTCTACTTCCGAAGGTCAGCTTGATACGTTTCGTTTCGATGAATTTCGTCAAATTTTTGCTCCAAGACGAGGAATATCTCAGATGACGGAACGTTGGAAGGGACTGGAATTTTAATTGTACGCTAGAATTGTCAAGTGAAAAGAATTTAATCAATTATCAGTGACGACGTCCGAGAAATTTCGAGAAATTTCACATTTTATTTGAAGTTTAAGTTTCAGTAATAATCTGAGCCTGTAACCCTGAACCTTCGGGTTCATCCGAGTGATACATATTCAACGATACAGGACGATATGTAACAGAAGCATCGGCGAGAACGTAGTTGAGAAATTTTTTAATATCACCGAAGGCGAGTGCCGATTAAAAATTCCCTTTGTCCGCCACTGTACGTCAGATATTCATCGTGGGCGAATAATATTCTCTCCCGTTTACGAGTAATATTCTCCTCGCTCCCGGTTGCTTCCCACCCACACAGCGAGCGTAGCTAGCTCTCGGCAAGTTTCTTCCCTTAAAAGAAGACGCAATGAAATTTTTTTAATAAATCCCCGGGGCAGTTTCGCCGTATAGTCCGGATAGTTTATAGTTTCAGGTTGTTGAAGAGCGCGTCAGGTATCCCGGTACTCCCGACTTTCTTCTTCATAATACATAAGTTCAAGGCGAGAGGAAATTAGCAAGGAGAGAGAAAGAGAAAAAGAGAGAAACAGGGAGCAAGACTTCTCTTTCGCCGGCGACTGAATTTAATATTAACGAGTGCATCGTACCGAATTAAAGGTGCCCGCCCAACTCTCGCTACCCTTAATTATTCGAGTTCAACGTCTTCGGCCCTCCTCTCTAATTTCTGTTTCTCCTGGCTCCTTACTCTTTATTCTCTCTCTCTCTCTCTCTCTCTTCCTCGTCGTACGTCTTCCCCGTGGAACTTCCGGTCCAATACCTTCCGCGCGACCGCGATAATTTCCGAAAGAGATTGCGGATCCCGAGGACGCTTGATTATCGGATGGACGATGGATCGTGGATTTGGCTGGCCGTAACTCATCAAATCGCTCGCACGATCGCGATCGACGAGATAGCACGTTAATATTTTACCCGAAACGCCACTGTCGGCGAGAAAGTCGAGTTTCATTTCTTTTTTTTTTGGGCGATTAACATCACCGACGTGGTGACGTGGCGTTCCAAGACTTGTTTTATTTGAATTTCAGATTCATGAGCGAGTGTCTATTGAAGCGTGCTTCCAAATAATCCACAGATTCCATTTGAATTATTACCTCGACTTTACATCTTTAAACAATCCTTCGAATAATCAAGAGCTGACCTCGACAAGATTCCAGAGTGATTAATGCAAAGTCCGATCTTCGAGAATAATCGCAGACTTTCCGAGTGAAATGACTTCGATCATCGAACGGCAGTGTAAACGATCTCGAAAAACGAGTAGCGTTCGCAAAATCTTCGAGCTAATTCGAAATAATCTCCGAGCCGTGACGTCAGGACTGCGTGTTGCAGTTGCTCTCGCAGAAGGAAGCGGAAGTAAGGAGGCCGGGCGGCTCGAAAACGCTGCGAGACTCGACGAGAGACAGGGCGCGTTGCAAGAATAGGGTGAGCATGGAAACAAGGGAGAGGGGGAACGAGCTCGAAGGGTTCGTTCGTCGAGTAATTAGCGACGCCGGCAAGGGGGAGGAACGGTTTATTAGCGCGGAAAGCGACGAACACTGTGCTCGGGGTAAATATTCTCGCGTGGCTACGGAGGATGAGAGCGGATCCGAGTTTCCGTCAGCTATCAGCCACGAGAAATCCTAGATCCACCCCATCGCCCTGTGCCGGCTGGATTCCAACACCCGTTATCCGTGGCAAAGGGCAATTATAAATGAAACACGCTCTGGGATGAAAGAAGATCAAGACATCATCCCGTGACGGAAACTCACTTTCTCTCTTTCGACTCCCACTTTTCCCTTATTTGACCTTATTTTCCAATTTCGTCGGGAAAATACCGAGCACTCTTGAAGCATTCTTTTTGATCAATAGATAAACAGATTTAAAAAAAGAGCGCGGTCAGATTTATTGGATATTCGATTATTGTAGCGAGTTTTGTACGATTGTAACTAGCTTTGATACATGCTGCTGACATTTGAAGCTAATATAGGAACGTATTTTATACGAAGCAATTACGAACGAAATGATTCTTTCGTATTCATTCAACGTATTATTAATTTTCATACATTCACTGTACTTTATCAAGGAGATTCTTTTTTTTTTTTTTTTGAAAATACTAACAAGTTACATTTTACATTGTCAGAGGTAGACTTCTACATACAATATCTGTAATAAAATTCTCGGATACACGGTTTACCTGTGCTCGCAATAAAATACGCGGGTTGACGATTAAAAAGTATTGGCTCGAGTTGTGCAATTACAACGTTCATTTTACGTTCATAGCTCATGATACGTAGACATTATCGCACGTGCAACGATCTCAATAAAAAATTACTCGCAGCAGCAGACGACAAGTCTCAAACAGTGCGAGAGCACGTACTTAATCATTCGTGTCACGCTTTCAAACGAAACGATTAATCATAAAAATGTAATGTTTTCATTTCGTGTAGCCCGGCGTATCAATTTTTTTTTTTTCCGCGCGCGGGTAGAGATTCTGTCAAAGTATTTCAAGCACACGCGCATAATGATACGAATTAAAACGTTATCGCAAGAAACGTGTCATAAGTCCCTTCCTGTCCCTAGACACGGTGTAATTCATTCTTTCTTTTTCTCTCTTTTTTTCTCTGTTCTCCTCGGGTCCGGTATGAAATTATTACGCGTTCCAGGAGGTCTGATATGCAAGTAAGATGAATCATGCAATTACCGGCACCCTTTGTTCGGACCCAGAGACTCTCTGTTTCCACAGTGAGATATTCTATTATGCAGATGTGGCAAGAACCGCCGTTTAAAGGAGACTACAAGGCACTTGTTGCCGGTGAAATTTTTCCTAGCTAAGTGATACTTAGAAAACCCGGCGAAAGCTCATCCCTTCCCCCCCGATGAACCGACTGTTCCGTCAGAAACTCTGGCACCGTAAGCTGTCGAGTTATGAATAATAAACGCCGTTTAATATCGGTCCCGCTTCGAGAGCATGCGTGCAAACGTTACCGGCCTCGAAACTTACCACGCTTCTCGCGCGAATTTCACGCAACTTCCCTCGGTGAATTTAACGGCTAATCGGCGAAATGAATTCATCGTATATCGATCTGCGATAAAAGAAAAAGCAGAAATTTCTGAAATATCGAATACGCCAGCATCTCGCATTTCGTTCACGGATAAAATTCACAGATCCTTTCAAAACGAAGGTCCAATCGTTTAAATCGATCATCCAGAAAGTGAAGAGGAGGGCTGCTTTCTTCCGTAAGTAGCTGAAATATGGACACCGTTACCAACAACTTCCCCACACCTGAAGCGAGACTCTCGCGACTCGAGAGAGAAAAATGAAAGTTTCCCCGGTAACATTGCGGCTCAATCTCGGGGCGAAACTTTCGGGCCATTCGAGCCGACGCTTTAGTGCCATTATTACCGACTTTCGCCGATTCCCTTCAACGCTGTACACGAAACTAACATTCCAGCTAACGGCAATAACTGCCCCCTCCCCCTCCCCCTCGTTTGTCTAGATCTTTGCTCTGTGCCGGGATGGTCAGCGAGAAAGCACGATCCTCAACGTTTTCGCCCTCACGCTTCAGACATTCGTACGGCGAGTTTCAAAGACCGGGCGCCGCGGATCTGCCTAGGGTTTGCTCTCGAGGGTTCTGTAAACAGCAGGTGGCGTGCAACGTCGATGGAAAACGAAACTGTGTCTGGCGCCGAGGGGCCGGCAAGAGGATCAAGGAGTTATCGCGGCGGACAGCACGGAAAGGATAACACGAGGGAGTAAATTAACAAAGCCCTACGGAAGCGAAGGGATCGAAGAAGGAACACAATGGGGTGGGAAAGTGTGTTTGCGGGCCGAGGCGACGACATCGCCCGTTTCTTTGTTTCAAGTCCCCGGTGCCGGGAACTCTCAATTTTAAATAGCGCGTTTAAATAGCGCGTTCCTAGATCGCACATTGATCTCTACACCCGAACACAGTGAACGAAAATTCGAACGACAATGGAGAAACATCATTTGTAGAATCGTCGAAGTGACGAGAATCGAAAAAAAAAAATTGAAAGATTTCTTTATAAAAGATATCGGTGAAATTTCTGAAATCTTCGCGTAACAGAACTGCTAGTTTCCTTTTTGATTTAAAACGACACGGGAGAATCGAGATCGACGTTTTGTAAAACAAGTGCCAGTGGTTTGAACAACGTAAGACTATTCGATAGTCGAAGATGATAATTTTTTTTTTTTTTTTTTTTGCTGGAAATATCACCTTTTACTTACTGGCGTTGGCAATAAGTAACATCTCGAGAAACATTTCATACTCGCGCTAGAGACTGCGTACGTCGTAGAACTGACGTAGCCTGACGTTCCCGGGCGAGTAACTCTAAATAGACACTTAATCCACGCGGGAAGAAATCCCCGAAGGAAAAAGCGTAGAAGGCAGCGTGGTGAACACGGTGAAAGAACACGCGCGTCTGCACGCGAGACGTTCAACCGCGTGTAACACGGTAAATACTCGAATAGAGAAGTTTCAAGTGGTCGGACAAACCTTTTCACCCCATCGCGACGCTCGGTTCTCAGCTTCCTCCTCGTGGAGTCCTCAGGCCATGCAATCTGCAACAGAGGACAGACAGGGTGAGTCGATTCGACGGGCGCGTCGCTTCATAAAGAAGCTTTCGTTTCACAAAATTCGATCGACGCGCAGACGAAGAAAGAAAGAAAGAAAGAAAGTTGTTTGAGGAATTAAGCGAATTGAGAAATCGCTCGGAATTAAAGCGAAGAAGGGGAAAAGTACATACGTTCCAGGCCACGAAAGGGTAAATTTCATAAAAGTTCATTTCCCCTGTAACCCCGGCCATGATCGAAGAACTACGGTCGGTAACTTCGGATGAATTTTACATGAATCTCTCGAAGCCCACGAGAGCGGGCCAAGTTAATAGCGGTAAAAAGAACTTTGCCGCTCGGCCGGCTCGTTAAAAGAAACTCCGGTGGTACACCCCCGTTCAGAAGTACCCCCGGATAAATCATTGGAGAATTATCGAGTCTCGTGTTTGAAACGTGTTAGTAAGTTGCACGAGACGACTCGTGCATTCGACATTAGTAAAAACTGTACCTCACCGGCTTGAGTTGAGTCTCAAATTCTTTCGGATACTACTTTCAGAAATTACTTCCAGAAGTTCCACCAGTCTGTCACAAGCGAGTCCCGAAATAATTTTTGAAAGATATTTATCGCACAATATCATCTAGTTTATGATACTGGGGAATAATACAACAGTGCGAAAAGTGTCAGAAAAGTCTCGATGTACTTCTGAACAGGGATGTACGCGAGAAGAAGCAGTTTGGTTCTTCTCCTTGGTCGTGCTCGGCCCTTTTACCGTTTTTCCCTCGTGCTTCGATTTTATTTCGTGTCCATCGTGAGCCTAACCTAAAGTGGCGAGCGAGGCGAGCGAGGGAACCCTTGCTTGATTCCTCTGACACCCTCGAGGTTCACCCTCCGGCCCGTTCAATACGCCGCGAACGGAGCAAATAAAAGGATTTCCAAGTTGCCTGGCAGGTAGAAGTTGCAGGGTTGCTGCTCGGTGGCTTTCCTTCCTTCGGCCCCATAGCCTGACTCTCGTTTTCTCTTCGTCCCTCCCTCTATCTCGTCGACTCGATAAAAGAATGGTAAATTCCAATCCCCCAACCCTGTCGCGCCAGATATCGATCTGACCTCGCTTCGTTATCGTTCCCCGCGTTTATACGCGAGTCGCGATAAGGGAAAAGAAATAACAGGGTGACGCGCTTTGTACCGGCGCGGCGCGGCAATGTCGAGCTTTCGTTTTACAGTTCCATTGCGTTTCGTGTTTATTTCTGGAACGAGCCTTTTTCACTGCGCGCGCGTCTGTCAGTCGCGTCGACAAAGGGAAAACCCTCGCTCGTTTTGTAACCCGGGCTTTCTCTTTCTCTCTCTCTCTCTCTCTCACTCTTTCTCTCTCTTTCTCACCAACTGACCAACGTACATTTCCCACGTGCATCAGGAGTTTCGGTTCGAATGAAAGTGGCTTTGTACCAGCGGTGCCGGTCTAACGATTCGATCGTTTAAAGAATTTTCGCAAGTGCCGAACCGAAAAGCTGCCACTCGATTTTCCGCGATGTTGCCGCTTTCGAAAACTGGAATATACGGATTTCGTGTTTTCGTAGAACGAGCTCGCGCGAACGTTTCATCAAGTGCCTGTATCTTCCTCGTCTGACTCGAACGAATTTGTCTCAACTTTTTTTCAAACTACGTAATAAATTCCAAGATCCCACGTAGAACGTCTCTTTTTTAACTCCGGATAAAGACAGTACACGAATCATTCTATAATTGAATTTGTAGAATATCAAGAAGTTGTAAATCGCAACTTAGCCCTCTGTCCACCGAACGTAACCTGTTAAAAATCATTCGTGGATCGGCAAAGAAATTCACGATCATTCCTGCTTTCAATCCTCGAGTCGGAAAGAAATATTCAACAGATTAAGAATATATTGCTATACAATACGACGTTCATTCGAAGTTCATAGTCTTCAAATAGCACCTTTAATTCCGTCTGTTTTATGTTTTCCCTTCAATGTGAATTTTACGTACTACCGATCTTCTTTACATACGCAAACGTTTTGACGTTTATTCAGAAATACTTATTAATTGCGTATATCTTTCTCATCTATAGATCTATCTTAGCCAACAGTGAACTTTTTTCAAACTGATAATATACTCCAAGATCCCAAACAGTACGTCTCGTTTTCAATTCCAAGTAAATAGAGTATACGAATCATTCTGCGCAATTACTAACCTACTCCTTTGAAATTCCCGATTTCAACCCTTCCAGTCGAAAAGAAATATTTAAGAGACTAACACGTATGCCTGTCTCGTGTTTAATCCCCGAAACAGCGGCGCTTCCGGGAAACGCGCGGTTAAATTTTAATTGTGCAATTTCGAGGAAAACGCGACCAGAGGCCGTGCTCGCTGTTCGCCGGAAAGAAAATGCGGGGAGAGAGGGAGATGGCAGAGGGAAAAAGAGCGGACCGAAGAAGGGGAAACGAGTTGAGTTTCTCTCAATTTTGGGGAATTTCGCAGACCTAACGCACGAAAGTTCTCGGCGAAGGGCCGAGTCGTCGTCGTCGCGGAATTTCGTTTCGCGAGGATTGCGCGAATACGCGCGAATTCGACCGGTTAACGTCGCGCCATCCCGTGGAAAACCTGTTCCACGTGAATACGAGGCCGTGTGAGACCCGCCGTGTCTTCTACCTATCGTTGAACACGCTCCGGCTACGAAGTTACGTCCATTTTATTGCCATTTCACTGTTACCCGGCAATCTCGACGAGCAATGTACACGAACGTAACCAACTACGCTCCGTGAATCAACGACGGAGTACTTGTTGCTGGGACGAACGGCTCGAGAGATTAACGCAGGAAATTAAAAGGGACGACGACGACGACGACGACGACTGGCTGCATCGTCAACAGCCAAGTCAAATTGAAACGAGAAACTTCTATTTTGGCAGGCAACGTTAAAGAGCAACCGTGACGGATCCGCGCGCGCGGGTATTTCACCGTGGAATTTCAATCACACCGGGGGGGAAAATTCGTCGCGGGCGTCGTTAACGTTTTCAGAAGGCTTCCAATGGCTTTTGTTCCCGCGACGAAAGCTGCCAACTCTGCCTGAAGTGATTAACGTTAAATGCAAATACGCCTGTGGTTCTTTGCGAATATTAGCGAACATCGGCGATATTCTAATTTTTTTTAAACAAACGAGCACAGAACTACGGGAAGTTGCGCGACGGACGCAAGAGGAAGTTTGGCTATAAACGCTTTATCGCGACGTTGCAAGCAAATATCGGATCGTGCGTGTTTGAAATGCGAGTCCGCAACGAACTTTCGAGCGAGAAGTAAAACGTTTTTACCAGTACGTATTTGCGTTAATCGTAGCTTCACGCTTTATACGCCGATATTTCACGATTCCGGATTGTATCGCCGATTGTATCAACGCAGGATGAGAAGTATAAAGCGATGAAAGAACGCGGTTTGAATTGTTACTTGATTACTCCGTAGTAACGCGGCCAAACGATAAATAGACAGGATCGGTTTTCCATCGTAGAAGGGACAAAAAAAAAAAGAAGAAAAAAAAACGGAAAAAAAGAATCAAGCCCGCGGCTCTCCTTTAAACATTTAATTGCGGAAAACACGAGCGAAATTAACAATTACGGGGAGCAAGGTGTGAAAGTAATTGGATGCATATTGCATCGTTAGCGCGTGCCGGTGTCTCGTTAAAATTAACGAAAAAAAGACAAGGAGGAGAAGGGTAGGAAAAATGGAAGAGCGCATAGAGGAGCGGGTTTTAAAATAAACCGGTGGTAGCCGACAATTCTTTCGCGAGAATAAAAAATTACGCCCGGCTGTATCGCGACGCGGAACGCAATTAAATAAATCCCATTATACCGGAGAGGCGTGTACACACACTTGACACAAGCGACGCGCTGGTAATTCTGCTAATTGCGTGCCGATTGGAAAAACGATTTCGGACGATCGCCTTGCGTCGCAATTAATCGCTCTTCCACTACTCTTAATCTACAGTGCTCGATGGGGCTCGATGAAACTTGAACATCGGACGAAGAAAGCCACGCACGCGATTCGCGAATTTCTTTGTCTCCCTTCTTTCTTCAACGAAGCTTGAGAATATCTCGCAATTCGACGACAACTTTCTCGAGAAAAATTAACTCTCGGTACTGTGTACTGCGATGCAACGTACCGAGTTTCGGAAAAAACTGTATAAAGTCAGAGTCCACGGAGAACGCGTATTCGTAATTTAATAATAATTCGATTGTTAACTAATCTACATCGTTCTCTGAACATTTGGAAATTCTACAATTTCCGGACGCGATTCCGCGGCAAATGGAACCGAACGGCGGCGATTCAAGAATCTTCAAACAACGCATCAACAACGCCGCAGAAGCCACCTTATCCCCTGTGTTTAATCAGACGATCGGACGACTCCGTGGGCAAACACGTCCCGAGAATTCATGGGGGTAAATCGAGCAAAAGGGGGCCGTGAAAACGGGATGGAGGCTGGTAGAATGGGAAAAAGCACGGCATAACGGGCGGCGTTAGACGAGCGTTACTCACCGAGCGAACTAATCTCGGAGAAAACGGGGCCACGTCGGTCGATACCTCGATATTTAGAGTTATTGCTCGATCGTGGGGAGGAAGGGGATTTCCGTTTCCCCGTACTCGTAATCGATGTAACGCCGGGTCGCTTTATTGCCACGTTTCGCCTCCGCCTCCTTGCGCACACACGTCTGACGTCTTTGTTTTATCGTGGCAAACAACGAGGGGAGGGATTTAGGACCGAACGTTTACAGCCGTGTCATAATTACTGCCATTACGTTCGCACGGCGAGGGGGAGGGGACAGCAGCGAACGTCTTTGGATACGGGGGAGGACGTATTTGGAACGTCAGGCCGAATGTTCGCGTGGACGAGCCACGTGACTTGGGAATTCACGATGATAGGAGAAATTGAGGTCGCAAGACGGATCTGGAGCACTGATTCACTTTGAAATGCATTGTGCGAGATTCCATCCACTTTCGTAAACGCGTTTGTAAATTTTGTTTTGTCATCCTCTTGACGGTTGATGCCCCGAGACGGGGATTTCACCTAATGCGAAAACCTGCTGCCGATGCTCTCGTGATTAATGAGCGAAATAATATTTCGAGTATTTCTAGTATTTCTTGCTATAAATTACTAAAGTATACATGGCATGTATGTATTATGTATGTATTCTACATAGCAGAATATGAAATGTGAAATGAAAATATATGAAAGAATTATGGAAAACGAAATAATTATGAAATAGTGCAAAGACTAAATCTCTATAGGATTTCGGATCGCCACGATTGGATTTTAATTCGTCGTTTCGAGAAATCAAATTGCAGAAATTATTTTAGAATTTTAGAATTTTCAACGCGAGATAATGCTCGATGTTACTCGAGACATATATATATATATATATATATATATATATATATAGAGAGAGAGAGAGAGAGAGAGAGAGGTGCCTCATATATTTTGAATACACGTCAGGAGCAATTGTGATTTTTGAGTGGCTTTGCATATTGCACGTCGAATAAAATCCTGGCAATATGTCTTCGAATCGCGCGCCGGTGCTTCTTGCCGGATGTTCGAACTCCAGTGAATCTGCAATACCAGGGAATACACGCGATACGTGATAACGTTTAGAATAAAATACTCGGCGCCGAGTATATTCCCCGTTGGAGACGGAACGCTCCGTTACCCTGAAATCATCGACGCAAAGTAGCAGAACTTAATCGATCGAAAGAGCGCAAGAGTGAAAATTTTCCGCGCAGTTGTACGAGGTCGTCTCTCAACTAGATGCAGCTATGGAAAATGTGGATGGCGGTTAGCTTTAAGGGGAGCCTAATAACGCGAGAGCTTCCGCTTTCTGCTGAAGAAAATCAAAAGAAATTCCAAGAGTATGTGGTATAGGCAGCAGAAATTGAGAAAAAAATATCTGGTCGTTTCCGGCTTCGGGTTCGTTCCGGTTCCGTTATTTCCGTCGTAGGGATGAGACGAGAGTATCGGAGGCAAAGGAAGGAAGAAACGGAAGGAGAGACGGACGTACGAGCGTGTGGTTGGTAGCCACGTTGGTGGTAATAGGGTTGGCCACCCGGTATTACGAATGTAATTTATTTTACTTCGACCGCGATCCTTATCACAACACTCGGCTTATTCAAACGGTCGAACGACCAATAGAAACGACGAAGAGAAATCGTGGATGTTGGTATCGTGTTCGGTCCACCCTCCCCCGACTTAAATCCCCGTAGAAACGCTCGCTCGGTTGCTCTTTCTAGCCTCGATAGTTACACACAATCCTTACATCCATGTGCATTTCGCCGATCATTGTTTGCTGAACGCACGCGACCACTGAACGTCAACCGGTTGAACGCGTTTCGCGTGATCACAGCCACAGAGAGTATATTCCCAGTGATCTGGGTGCCTAATTATAGCTCGGATGGGTCTAATCGTAATAACGTCGCGATTAGTCACGATCGCTGCTCTATTCCGGTCCGACGATAATCACCCTCTGACCGATATCCAATTATTGTGAGTACGTCACCGTCACGGTCTCTGATATCTGTTTATCATCATCCCCTAGTCATTAGGAGTGTCTTACGGGCGTCTTCCGATCATCGGACGACGATCTTCGGAATGATCTATTTTATCGCTTTAAAAAAATGATCTCTTTGCTACCGACAACGACTGCGATTAATTCGAAACTGTCGAACTGAAACTGCTGGGCGAAATTTCTCGACGATACTAACGATAAAACGCAACAACTAAAATGACTAAAACAGGGGGATTTGTGTAATTCGGGAATTATATGATTTATGGAGGAGGTAAAAAAAAAAACTAGCGTACAACATTCCAACAACAACATAAATAACACCGGTGGCGTAATACTTCCAAGAAACCTGTCTGACCACATTCAATCTCTACTACTTAAACCGGGCGCTTCCACTCTCGCTGCGTCAAAGAATGATTTATGAAAGGGGCTAACGGTGTACTCGTTAATCACTCTCCGCTCTACCTGGACGATTAATTTCCATGGACCTGTTTCCTCAAAAGGGGACTGTCTTCGAGAGTCGGGAAGGAAATTGCTCGCCCTTCAGCGCGAGCCAAGGAAGCATTACGGCAAACAAGGCCAGATAAAGACATCGAGCAAACGCATGAGAGGACGGTGGTGGATCGCGTGACCGTGTTGCACACACGTGTCGTGGCCGACGTAACGAGTCTCCTTCTTGTTCTTTTCTTTTTTTCTTTTTTTTTTCTTTTTTTTCCGCTCCCTCTGTCGGCCAAAGAACGCGCGCACAAAGCGTTCGCCAGACGATACACGACGAACGACAGAGACTGTTTTTAATACCTTTCTAATGATCGATGCGCGGTGTGAACCTGCTACGCTGACACCTTCCGGACCTCTCTTCTCTCTCTCTCTCGGAAAAGAGTCATCGTGCGGTGGAACTGCCGTGGAACGCGACAAAAGGAGCGTCGAGCTTGCAAAAGAAACACGTCGCCGATACCGGATGAAAGGGAGGAAAAAAGAAGAGGCGCGCGAACGTATCGGAGATTAAACCATGGTACAGAAAGCGGAAATCGTTACGAACGAACCGGGCTATATTTGTTAGAGATAGTCGATGGGACGAAGTCTCTGACATATATATAATAGTCAGAAAAGACGACTGTCTTTTCTTGTTACACCGTCAAATATACGTACGTATTAGAACCTCAAATATTTCGCAGAAATTCAATAATTTTTAGTGTTATTATTTTCTAATTGTCTCGCTGTATAATGGATTTATTATTTTATTCGTTGCTTGTAAAACTTCAAGTTTCAGTGCTAATACTCATCAGTACGTATAAACCTGTGTCTACAATTATCAATCAACGCAGACTGTGGATTTTTATGCATTCTGTCCTTCCCTCGACGTCAGCGTAAGATCCACGCACATGTAAAAGCATGTAAGAAGCACGTTCGTGCACTCGTCATCGAGAGCAAGCATCGAGGGAAAGGAAATCAAGAGTTATCGTTGTATATGGTTCTCGATCGATTTCGAGGGAACGCGTGCCCGCATCGTCGTCGCGGAAACGATTCGAACAGCCGGGAAAAGCAGGGCAGTTTTTCAAAGCGCGGACACGATCAGCGTGGCAATCCCGTTGCCGATGCACGTTGACCAAGTATCCAACTGCCGGGAGAAAATTCCTATTTACCAGCAAACAGCCAATAGCAAAGACCAATATTAGCACGCGGCAAATATAGCTGGCCGACGTTCCCCGGTCGTTACCCTCGTGAAAAGTCTTGATCCGTGGGCGGCCCGCGATTCCTACCCTGCCAGTTGATTAGCGGGCTACGCGATTGGAAAATTTCTCGTTTGCTGGCTACCGCTATCGGTATAGGCACCGGCGTCGAATCGAAACAGTGGCGAACTCTATGCTTCGCCGAATGATGGATCAAACAAGACACTTTGTAGCTCTATTTACTCGCTCGTTTATTCAATCCTCGTCGCGGTGCAAGTCGAAGACAGCGATCTATTACATGATGCAAGATCGAGCTTGCAAACGTTAAGCAGATTCGTCGATTTTTATTCGATTGGTCGGTAATAATAGAACAATCCGTGAATGATGTCACGCAGCGAACTGTTCGATTGTTCGTTTTATTTATTGCATCGAGGCAGCGATGATCAATTTTTCATTCATCGATGTATTTACATCGATCTGACGACGAAACTGATATCAGTGTATGTACGTACGTATGTACGTGTATACGTTGATATGTACGTACGTATGTACGTACGTATGTATGTACGTACATAGTTAAGTACGGTATTAGGTATGTACGTAGGTAGATTTGTACGAAAGTAGGTATGTACGTACTTCGGTATGTAGGTACATATGTTTGTACGTACGTAGATATGTACGTACATAGGTTTGTACGTACATAGGTATATACGTACGTAGGTATTATTACGTATGTATGTAAGTACGTAAATATGTACGTACGTAGGTATGTACGAACATAATTATGTACGTATGAATGAATGTACGGACATGCGTTTTTTCGTACCTAGGTACGTACGTAGGTATGTACGTACATAGTATGTACGTATGTTAGTACGTACATAGTACTTATGTACGTACCTACGTAGGTATGTACGAAAGTAGGTATTTTCTTATGTACATATGTACGTACGTGGGTTTGTACATACGTAGGTATGTACGTACGTAGATATGTACGTACGTAGTGTATCTATTATATCATTAAACACACTCAAAGATTTCAAATTCTCATTCACATAGTAACATCCGACAATGATCAGACGATACACACACACACACACGCACACACACACGTTCCTCAATTTACGCGGCAAATTTACCTCAATTTACGCGGAACTTTTTATACGCGGAATTGATTTACGCAAGCTTATTTTACGCAGTCAGATATGTATATACATACATATCGTGAATTAACCGATAATGAATTAATAAATATCATATCCGAAACGCAACCTCATGATGTATGTAGCAGTGACAACGAAGAAACAGATTCATTTACTGCGGAAAATCTTTCTAAATCTCTCGAGTTAGCCAAAAAATTGGAATATGCCATTATATACATTGATCCAAACATTCAACGAGCCTTAAAATTTCGTTAAAATTTCATGAAATGTTGCAGCGAATATCATCAAATTTATGAAAACTTAGTAACAGAAAATATTGAGAAAAACTCATCCGAAAGAATTTACATTCACAATGAAAATGAAGACGAACTTCCAAATATTTTAAGCGATGAAGATGATGAGTTTATTCCAATTAAAAAGAAAAGGCTTATTGTTTTGAATTACAATACCGATAGTGACATCGAATAAAACTTACATACTTCTATTTTCTGAAAGGTCTTACTTATTTTTTTGTTAAGTTATGTAAAATAAATATGTACACGTGTATTTCTAAAACTTTTACTAGCTTTTATTTCCAATATTTTTCCTTTTATACTGACAGATTTAATTTACACGATTTTTATTTGCGTAAATCAAATCCACGTGGAACGGATATTCGCGTAAATTGAGGGACGGATGTATATATATATATATATATATATATATATATATATATATATATATATCTAACGAAGAATTATATATATAATACATATATCGTATATAATACAACTATCTTCGTTAGAATCATACATGTAATTTTATATAACATTCATCCACTATATCATTAAACACACTCAAAGATGTCAAATTCACAGTTCATTCGAGTAGTGACAGCCGACGATGATCAGACGATATATACAATCTCGTGATATTTTGCGAGTTGAACGAGATATAACGGGGAATATTACTCGACGGGGCGTGTCGGGGAGATAAAGCAGTCGGACGAATTCATCGACCATTGACACGAAAATGGTCTTACTTAAGACAGTGTGAACGTGTTTGAACGAAACATCGACCGTAAGCCAGCGATACCGGTGCGGCACCCATTAGGATTTGTCCGAAGAAAAGGAGCTTTAGTCAGAGCCTAGCCAGACGGTGTAACGAACAGACGATTTCTAGCAGCCGGCAGACAACGTGCGTGTGCATCGCACCGCACCGTCCACGGTGCGGGTGAACACGACTGCTTTATGACGAACCTCCGAGTCATGCAACCGAGATTATCAGGGCAGCCGCGCGGGGCAATAGCTCAACGGAGGCGTTCGACGAAGCTGCGGGGAGGAACGGCCACCGATAACATTCAGAACCGGCCGCGAGATAACGTAATGTTGGTAATGGCTCGTTGAATCGGGGCTAACAACCCGTAAGAAACGACGCGTTCGATTCAACCGCAACATTTGGCTGTTTCCCATTGTCGTCGCTCTGGTTTCCTCGAATGGTCGTTATCGCGAAGCGGTAAGCACGAATGAAATACTATGGGACGAGTACGGAGTTCTTTATTACGTGCCTCACTGTCGTGTTCCAATTGGAAAATTAGCGGTTCGGCAACGGAACGTGAAGCGGCAGCGGTGATTAAATTAAATGTAAATGAAGCAACGAGATTACACAGGACAGAATGATGTTTTTACAACTGGAAAATACTACTGCAGAGGTATGGAATTTTATATTTTTCGTAATACTTCCTTCCGTTCGTTCGTCCGAGCGCGATCAAATATTGATCGGAATATGAACGGTAATTTTCGATTTTCTCCGATTTTCGCGCGAATCTGATCTCGCGAACGAAATTATTAAATCAACCGAATCTCGAGCGCTAATTCGAACAGGAGATGGCAATTTCGATGGAATAATACGACGTGAGTAACGAGATGGCGGTTGATTTGTTTAACGATCGCATGCGTGGGCTGTGTATCGACGACGATGTGCCTCCATTTTTCAGTCACGTCGACACGTTAGTTCGTCGAAATGGACGAGCGGCGGTCACGCGATAGTAATTCTCGCGGGCAGCAGTCCCTATCGGCTACGAACTTCGTGTTTCGTTGGATTTCCAATGAGATCGGCCGCGATATCGAAACGCGTAAAAACGATCCGTCGAGATCGAAGACAGCTTGGGATTTTAACGTTTAACGTTAATCAGGTCGCGCGTCACGATAATCATCGACGTGTCCACGCGGCAACAAACGAATAACGATATACACCGATCTTTCCTTTCGCGCCGATAATCGATAACCTATTAGCGGTCTAGGAACATTAATTATCGCTGCGCAGGCGATCGATACACATCACACTCCGCGTGTAATTTACAATCGAGCTGCAATGTAACAGGCCATCTAATGTCACCTAGTTACAATTTATTCGTGTCGTAATAAACGTCACTGTTCATCGTGCACTTGACAACGAATGCCTCTCGAAAGCGCAGCTCTCTGTCAATTTTTGCTGGATGGAATCGAGGTTCAAATATCTCGAGCGTCAACTTTTACCCCTGTTTCACTTTCCTACCTGCTTTGTGCACTACCTTCCCGCTTGCGAAACGCTGGCAAACGTTTTCTTTTTCCAGTTCGAGCGATAAAAACGGAACGGAACGGGAAAGGTTTAAAGTGACGTTTACAACGCTAACCTACTGAAAACCGAAAAAAACAGTCGAGGATTTAAGATGACGCGGAAGGTTTTCACCGGCCAATCAATGTCCGAACGTACGCGAATCACCCTCCGATAAAAATTCTGTCACTGAAAACACTTGGCGAAAGGTTTTCCGATATCGAAATCGCTCCTATCGCTTCCAGATTCAACAGTTTTTCGACTCGTGCATCCTCGGGCAATAAACGTCTCCCGCGTTACTGTATTTTTCTTTTTTCGAAGATCTGACGATAAGTTTTCTATTATATTCGAATTTTAAGAATAAACGGTGTTAGAACCAAGAGTACGTATCACTTGTGACATGGAAGTGCTAAATGTGAGAACGTTCGAACCATCTTTGTATTCAAACCTCCAGACAAGGCGCCTCATACATCTAAGTCAATCTGAAGTGCGACGAGATTTTTCACAGGGATCGCCATGTCGTAAATACGTACTCGAAGGAGTGTGTAAAAACGAGATAGTTTCTACGAACGAATGTTGTTGACAATGCCACCCCACCAAAGTCACTCGCGGCCATGGGAAAATTTAGGAATTTTTATCACACTCTTGATTTCCAATTCTTCCGAGTTCTTCAAAAGAGGGTAATGTAAGGAAGGTTACAAGGGAAGGACTCGGTGGATAGTTAGTCGGTCAAAAATAGTTATTCATTACAGTCAGTCACGAACAGTCACAGAACACAAAGGGTTAGTAAATCAGTTAATCACTCAAGATTATTCAGAGTTAGTCAACATTTTGTCAATTTGTCCAAGTAAGAATTGCACTGGAGCCACCAGGCTCAATAGTCAATAAAGTCAAGTCAAGAAACTAGTTTCATTTTCATTCCCACATCATTGAGTAATCCTTCGCGGCCAAAGCAAATACTCAAAGGTGACCTTAACAAACGACATCCGAGAAAAAAATATTCGAAAGACCTCGAAACGTAGAGTTCTAGATTATAAGAAGGAAGCTTCTGCTCTTCTGTATTGTACACTCGAAAGTTCAAAAACCACAGCGGAAGCTGATTCGAATTCAGCTTCTCAGCGATCAAGCGTAAAGACGCCGCGTTACAGATTGGATCCGTCGAGCATTAGGCATAACTCCATTTGGCCGATTCACGCGCACACGTGCAGAATGCAGGATCGATCGATCCGGGAGGTTCGTATGCCAATGTTGACCATCGCCGGCTCGTCTTGAGTAATTAGAACGGACGACCTGTCGCCTTCTTGCCATAATGATTATTGATACCGCGCGCGAGAGGAACTCGATTCGCGAACCAGAGGGAACGTTGCAACGTTCAACCGGAGAAGATCCGAGATCTCACAGCGGATCTCACGAAGATGTCTCGCTGCGAATCTCATTTTAAAAACGACCTCGCTGATCGGATTTCGCCCGATTCGAGCAAAAGCCAAGCGACTCGCGGGACCAAGAGTGATCAAAACGGCGAGAGACAGTGCGCGAAACGTACCGCGATATTCCGCGTTGTGAAACAAACTACGCGCGAACGATCAATCTCAATTTACGGGGAAGCGCTGATTCTGTAGCACTGTCATCAAACAGCAATGGGGAGGAAAAAACCGACGTAAAATAGTAATAAAGCCGCGGTTCCTGCATTTGCATGCAGCCTTCGCGGAACATCCACCATTCGCCGCAGTTGGAATAAATTCCGTTGTAAATTACACTGATCCGTAAATGTCAAAAAAAATCCTTGAATGAACGTGTCTGCGCGTTGCACGGAATATTTCACGATTTCAGTAGCCGCGTAATGATCCGCATCGCGGATTATTATGCATTTATAGAAAATTCTACAGACTGTACAGAATGTACAGAATGTAAAATATAAAGTATACAATATCTAAAGTGCAAACTTTTTGCAATGTTCGAGGCATGAAGTAATCGAGATTCTACTTTTTCAATTTTATCCCCAAAAGTCCGCAAACTAGTAATGAGATACTGGGAGTAATAAATAAATATATATATATATATTTATACGTGTACGATATGTTCTCGTATATCAACCTGCTATCATTTCCGTGGAAAAATTTCCGCGAACGAAAAAGAAAAGAAAAAAGAAATAAAACTTCATCGAAAAAGGAGTTCACTCGGTTGCTCGTGATTTAATATTCCCGGAGAATGCGTTTCCCGGGGCAACTTGTTACCCGTGACAAATGCAAGAACGCGGGGCACCGCGTAGCCGAGCGTCAAAAGCGATGGATCGCGTGATCTCACGCGCGATCGTATTTACGCGGCCGGCGTAACGATCCGCGGTGTGAATCGGCGACAGTGACAAATCGCTTCGAAAGATGCCACGATCGCGTTATCGCGCCTCTGAATCATGGCCCGATACTTCAGCCGGGATATATCAGGAAGCTTATTACTCGGGATCCCTATTTTACGTGTATCCAGATCCCGATCCGTGGAACTTTCACTTTTTTCTACCTGGCGAGCCTGATGCGAATGAAAAGCCGAAATGCGCGAAAAAATATTTGTTAAAGATTATTGACATGGAACGTTGGTATGTATAATTTTTGCTTTGTGATCTGGAATAATTGGATCATCTTCTAGATTATTAATTCGTATGGAAGTAAATAAGTCCAGGAATTAATAATGATGCAATTTATAATTCAGTTATTACCGGGCATGCATTTTTAATCATTTCTTTTTTCATTGTTAATCATTTATTTTTATACGTTATATAATTGGAGGATTTGGAAATATTTCAATAATTCCATTTAATATCGAAGATTCAGAAATTCCATTAATATCACGGATAAAGAGATTGAATCAAAAGACACGTACCAAAGACGTGTACACGTGTATTTTTTTGGTACACGAGCTCGAAACGGCGATCTTCGCTTAGTACACGTCGTGCAATTTGATTAACATTCCGCGAGAGAGTATCGAACGGGAGCAGAAGAAAGGAGAACGAGTGTTCCGTTTTCCAGGCGAAACAGTCCAGAGAGCCCGCGCACAGACACCAATCCGCGAGATCGCATCAATGAGCCGGATTCCAACCCCTCGCCAACCACTTTTCCTGACCGAGCCAAGGCACCGAGCGAGGGGTGAACCGACCGTTACAAGAGCGAGAGAGCCGAGGGTAAATGGTCTCCATTGTACTTTTAAACGTTCCTGACTTCGGCGACCTCCGACATTCAACCCTGGCAACCCCCAACCCCTCGTGTCGTCGCCCAACCATCTACAGTCCTCCGCGATTATTCAGCGATGACAAACGACTGTCCTATCCTACTCGGGTCTCCTCTAACCGTACTCCTCCTCCTCCTCCTCCTCCCCCCCCTCACCCTCACCCGGCCCTTCTTCTTCATTCGAGTCTCCGCTGTGTTCACCTGCTCGAGGAGACTCGGGTTCTCGCGGCCGCCAATTCGGTCCAACTCTTAGCTGGATACCGTTCCTTATTTTTGTTCGCTGGAAGATAAATTGACGAGAGACTTGCACGGCAGCTGCCGGTAGATTCAGACAGCGAGGAAGAGAAAGGAAGAAGGGTAAAAGCTGGTGCTCGGGAAACCGGTGACCGGTGATTAACATGATCACGATCGTCGCGAGATTCTGCATATTTACCATCATCGACCCTCGTATACGCATTTTGGAGTAATCACGCATCAAAAATATGTAATACAGTTTCAGCCATCGAAAATTTTTCTATTATTTTCTATTCGACAGTGGAATATTTGCACGACAAGAAATTATATGTAAGAGAACATCTTTCTCAATCTATCGCAAATTGAGAAAAATCGGTTACAAGATATGGCTACAGGTATGACTGTTAATCTCTTAGAAATACAAGGTTAGATTTATGTTTGAAAAGATATCATTCTAGGCCCTTGTCAAAATGTGTAGCAGGAAATTAAAAAATGAAAACAGATTAAAGGACTTGGAAAATATTCGATCAATGTATCACACATTGGGGTCTCGTTCCTTCCGGCGGAACGGATTATCGTAGCGAGAAGGTTAAGTTTGACGAATAGCATTAATTCATACGTGATTCACTTGTCGATTTGGCTCGCGAGTCCTGATTTTCAATTGCATTTGCAAGTTTAGTCGTTTGCAAGTACGAGGGACTATTTAACCTTGATGTAACCACGAACAATGTCCAAGCAACGCGATAAAAGTAAAAGCAGTCTATTTAGGCTTAGGTTTAATTGAAACGAAAGCAATTGGAAAAGGAAACTTCAGAATGACTGACGACGACATGTCGCTATCCGAGACGAAATCTGAACAGCATGATTGCAGTGAATTCGTGTCTTCGATATTTCAAAGTTTCGCTTGTTCCAGAATCAGGATTCTCATAAGGCGGAGCGTATATTGGTCTCTACTACTGCCGCTGAATATAGATTCTTGAACGCGGCTCGACGAATTAAGCTGAAACTAAATGAAATCGTTTTCATTATTGTCCCCGCGTTTTCGAACGGACGAAAATACACTCGATACACATTAACCGATATTAACAACGTGGCATCAAGCAGGTAGCATGTTACGGCGATAAACTAGCGATTTCTACCCTTATCTTTCGCAAGCACGAACAGGAACACGTGTAAGCTCGCTCAGAGAGAGAGAGGTCTGAGCGTTTGCTCATTTTTCCCTCCGAAAACTGCTCCGTTTCCATCGGGCGTAATTCACTCCTCGAGCGGAGCAGGGTTTCGCGCGGGTCCCGTGAAAATTTCCGCATTCCGGCGCGCTGCCACGGCGAGATAAGCTCATATCGATCGATATCGAGGCGCGTGGGAGTAACGCGCGACTTCTGCCCGCGTTTTGGTAATTTTAGCACGCTGAATCAAAAGGGGAAACTAATTTCATAGATATCGAAAGTATTCGCGAGAGCTCTTATCGCGGTGACTTTCACACCAATTATTGGCATTCGCTAATGTGACAAACGTGATCGACCGTTTCGAAACGTTCTCGAGGTCTTTTTCTAATTTCCACACACACACACACACACACACACACACACACACACACACACACACTGTCGCTGTTACTAAAAAGAAAAAGGATTGTATATTTTTACGAATTACAAAAGATTCATCTACGAAGCTTGAAAAACATCTTGAATTAACTGTCGCTCAATCACGTTTGCCTACGCTCGTTACGCTAGTCATAGAGACACGGAGACGAAGCTCTGTAATTGGTCCGGTTATCTCGCCTCGAGGTGTCGAGGATCGTTACACGGGTCGTTCTCTGAGAAAAGTGGTTAAACTAAGCTCCGGAGGTAGGTGGCGAGTGTTAGGAGCTTCGAACTGTATTAGGCGCTCAGAGGGGGGAACGCTTAACGCTTCTTTGGATGAAGTTCCAACGGAGAAATAGGAATGCGAGCAGTTTGCTGTTAGCGCCAAATTGGAATGTTGCAAGAATAGTGTATTAGCATCGACGAGAACCGAGAGCTGTAATTGGTTTCGCTGGGGAATTTCTGTAGAAGCCTCACCGTAATTTAGGATTACGATTCATAAATGTTATCATTATCGGACAAAGAGTTGATATCGTATTGCGTAATCTCCGGGTCGAAGCGTTTCGTTAGCGTCGACCGTAGTGCGCCTTTCCATTTTAAACGCCAATCGCCAGAAAATTCTATTTTTCCTTCCGTGCCCCCTTTGCGTTTCCCCGATTTCAATTTCATTCGTCGAATAAAATCGAACGCAGATTTAATTCGACATAGGTAGATAGCAAGGTCGTTCTTGCAAACGTTTCACGCCACTCGGAAACTTTTGTTAGGCCATTAAAATCCCGCGAGCAATTAGCCATCTGTCTCGAGAACGGGCGCGATGGAACACTCGATTTTCCAAGTTCCATAAGCTATCAAAACTCGTTTAGAACTAAGGAGCGAGAGGGATGACATTTAGGGAAACACTCCATGGAAATATGTACAAGGATTCGCAATTAAGGAACCGAAGTTTAACCCATTCGAGGCTCGAATCTCTTGAACGTTTCATTCTCGCGAACAAAGCACTATATCCAAAGCTGTTTCGTCTTCGTTTCGTTCTTCCTTTTCGCCGCTGCTATTTTTATACACACACACACATACACATACACATATATATAAACGCATGTATAGACGAATACAGATGCACTTTTCTATACACAGAGCCAGGGGCAAAGTAAAATGGACGACAATAGAGGCGGAGGTCGATGGACGAAAGAAAGACGGGCAAGTAGGAAGAGAAATGACGGTAAGCGTCTCTGGATCCTGGGCCACCGCGTTTTATTTCCACTTTCATCGGCAGGATTCATACACGTATATTTCCGTTCATAAGTATCAAGCCAGTTCTTCGTTTCACCAAAAATCTGACGATTCGTTTAAATTATCAATTCAACAACAAATTCGTACAAACGGAACGAAGCGGAAATTTCTTTCTCCCGGTCTGACAAAAAAAACAGAATTTTGAAATTATAATTAGAGAATCGCCAAATAACCCGAGTGCCAGAATTGGTTAACATTGGAACTATCGACAGCTAAAGCATCAAAATTTTATCGGAGAAATTAGAATGCAACGGATAGAAAAAAGTTTTATTCGTATATGCATATGTTTTAGAAGAATCATTCATATGTATACTCATGTGTGCGTGTGTGTTTTAGAAGAATCATTCAAATTTCTAAAAATGCAACATCTGCGAAACTACTCTGAAAAATTATAAATTGGTCCACCACGGTAATTCTAAGTAGTTCTAAAATATTATAGTAACTGCGACGCGAAAGGAAAAATGTAATGTTATCGCATAAAAAGACGAAATTTTCGTGACAACTTTTGTGTTCCTTGTTTAAATATCATCTTTGCCGAGCCAAGTGATAGTCAAATGCATTAATAAGTTTCAATAAGAGTATTTCCAAAGTTAATCTCGTAACATTTAGATCTCGTAACATTTATGAACAAGAGCGTGTGTACAGTCACACGTGAGCGCGTGAGTTTTCAGCAGGCTGTGAACCCGGCGCTTCACCAGGCCTGAAAGAAAAGCCTTAAATTGCAACGACTCGTCTCTCGTTATCGTCGATAGAATCGTGAACGATGCTCGCGAGAAGTGACGATCGACTGCCTTGATTTCACCGGGAGCTTGATGGAATTGCGAGAAAAAGCGCACGAAGGGAATGCCTCTTGAAAACAGCGTATTCCGCTCGACCTTGCCCGGGCAAAAGGGATCGGAATTCCATTTCGTCAGACACAAGTGGTAACTCGTGTATATATATATATATATATATATTTCTTCTCGGAGGCAAAGAGGAAAACGCGTGCACGTTCCTCGCGAAAGATGTCGTCGTCAAGATTTCTCCACGTTTCTCCCGTAGATCGAGAAGTTTAATTTTAATTCGACACGAATGAAAATTACAAGTTCCCGCAAGAGTGAAACGGATCAAGTAAAATTCGAAGAAGAATCGACATACAAATCAGTACGAGGGGTTCTTCGTTACGAAAGATTTTTCAATCGGAATTGAAATTTCCATTCTTCTGCAATAAATTGAGAAATTATCGATTGACGCTTGGCTAGATAGACAACCAAGCGTTGTCATTTTTCGTAGGAGAGAAATAGAATCGTGACGGGGCAGAGCGTGTCGCCGAAGCGCCACTCCACGCGTCTAAATCAACGTCAGCCGACGAGAACGTGGTTGAAAGCGGCGGAAATTACGGTCGGCCGGTCGGCTGGCGTGAGAAGGAGTTACTTTTTCATCGTTAAGATCAGGGGAATTGGAGAAGGGTGCGTCATATCTATCCGGCTGGCGGTATAAGAGCGAGGACCAGGCGAGACAGGGAACTTGCTTTTTGCGAACACGACGATGGACGTAACCCGGTGTCGTAAAGAAGTTGGTGGCGAAGTGACAAATTACTCGAGTTTATCCGTGGCCCTCTTTTTAAGGGGCAGAATTCCACCCACGGAATCACGAGGGGCAGGCACGGAATTCCTTTCGTCCATCCATCATAAAGCTGCGGCAACAATGCTTACAACGTCCTTCCGCCATCATGGTCGTCGTCGTCGTCGTCGTCGTCGTCGTCTTCTTCCGCCCGGGGATCGTTTTGTCCTCCCCGCCCAAAAGTTCACGACGCGCGAATGATCTCTCTTATCTATCGTGGATCGTTTTCCAGCCGAAAAACAACCGGCAGACTGTCGATCTCCCGCTCCGTTCCTCTCCTCTCTTCTCGCTCGTGGAAGATTAAATTCGAGAGTAATCGTCAAGATCTATAAGCCGCGTCGAGACGGAAATAGTCTTAGAAATCGAGAATACAAAGACAGGGGAGAAAAAGAGAGAGAGAGAGAGAGTGAGAGAGAGAGATAAGTGGAAAGCAATATCGAGCATCTCGAGCGCGACAGGATCGTTCTCTGATCTCCGGTTGCATACGACGCACACTCGCGGTACGGAACGAGTGTAAATTACTTGCAGTAGTGGAGCAGAAAATTGCGCATTACCCCAACAGATTGGATCTACGTACGACGTAAGTTTCTAAACGTTTGTTTCCGCCGATCTACGTGAAACGCGCAACACTACGGCGCGACCTACCGATTTTCCACCGAGTCACACGCGGGGAGCATCATTTGCAAACCTTCCAATTTCCTTAAAACCCGACTTTCCCCGAGCTTCTTCGAGCTTCTTCAACCGGTTGCATTCGTTATTTCCCGATATTACTATGCTGCCTCGATTCCCTCCACGCTCTCGCCACGCTCTCTTTGCTCGCTTTAAACCCGCTCCCCATTCCCGGGAAACTTCGTTTCGAGGAACGTCGCGATGCTATAATCGAGGATAGGAATCCTCGGTGGCAATATCTCGTCGGGATAACGGGACACGCCGCTTATCCGGGTCAACCGGTTTAATCCGAAGTCACACGAAGAGTGTGTATATATATATTTCCCTCCAGCCGGCATCGCATTGATCGATCGAACTCGGTCGATTCGATAACGATCTACGAGTCGAAACTCCTTCGAACGTTGGAGAAAACCGGTTGTTTGTCGATCGATATCCGCTATCGTCGTTGCTCCCGGAGCCCCGCGACGCGAGTTTAATACCCCAGCGCAGTTTAAGGCAGCCGAAGTTTTGTAAAGTTCCGTGGGCGTCACGTGCAGTGGTTTACGGTGATCTACAGCTCGGTCGAAAGTTCGTACGATCGTGTGACACGATTGCTCCGCGTCCGTGAGCGGGCGCTGAGCTTCCGGCCGCGCATGGGGCGGCATTATCGGCCGAGCGGGAGATAAAAGAATGTTTGTTCGTTCGTCTTGCGACTCGGCGACGAGCACCACGTCAAACCTGTATTAAAATGTCGCTCGATCGATCGATAAACGGAAACGCAGCAACACACCGACCAGCGAAACCATTCGAAAACTTTCCCACGAAAATCCCCTTATCGTTCCAACACCTGGGTTTTCACCGCCTAGTCGAGATCCAGCCTAGTCGTGGATTAACACTGACAGAGGATTTTATCCTGCACCGTTCTTTAAACGCCGGCGGAGTCGCTGTGAAAACTATCGGCTAACTCGTCGGGACTTAATACCATCCAGTCTTCGACAACGGCCGAGAGTCAATACGCTTCAATTTGTTCCGACGATCTTCGAGAACTATCATCGAAGTTGATTCTTTCCTTCCCTTTTCTCCTTGGTATCTCGTGTGTGTGTCTCTTAATTCCTACGGAGGACAAGAGGACGCTGGTCGTAATTCGTGTTACCAGCCACTTTTGTCCTTCTTTGCCGGATGGGCAAAGGCGACTGACTGTGTGGTAGTCTCACGGAGTAGTTTCACGTAACGAAGTCTAGCCAGCCACCTTGCACGCTCTCCAGATTAATTACGGGTGTATCGAAGTAATTGAGAACGAAGTACCCGGGCAAAGTCGCGCTGCAGCACGATTGGGGGATGGGTGGAGTTCGTCCGAGCTCCATTGTCTGTCTGTCTGTGACTCCTGGCGGCAGGACCGGTCATTCATTTCTAACGAGTTGGCAACGTTATCGGTTAGAGCAGACAGCGCCGCGGCGTGTCCACTGAGACGTTAACACCGATACCCGGCCAACCCGCAACTCCCCCGCAATCTCGGCGCGCGCGAAAACGGACGTACACCCCCGTTCACAAGTACAAATGTAAATCAGAGAAACGCGGAAGAAACAGACGCGGAAAGAGAACGAAGACGGTAGAAACGTCAAGACTCACTAGCACTAGCTGATATTATTGTGACTTGGTCAAGACACCGGCAGATAAATTGAAGGATTATGGATTTCTTTTACCAGTGATCTTCGCGGCGCTAAAATGCGTTTCCTCGATTTTTACGATCTAATTACGAAATTGAGGGTTGCGATATTCAGGTACGAGGAAATTGTGCCACGAAATGACAAAATTCACTCGTTTTCTTTGTTCGCAGTGCTCGAATATATCACAGTGTGCGCGAGTAATATAGTTACGCGTACATATTGCAAATGAAATTGTTTTAGGCTGTATATTTTCTTCACACGGTTGTCGAAGCCAATATTGAAAAATTTAAAACTATCAACATCCACTCCCTATTATGTGTCCCTATTAATCTTGGCGTCGCTGGTCACCGATGAATCCCAATGGTATTCAACGAAAAAGATCCAAACCGAAGTAACAATGCCCAAATTTCCAATGACCTTTCCAATTTTGGTCTCGGTCTCCACGAGTCTGCCGGTATTTATGGATGAGTGTGTACTGCTTCTCACTGGTTTCCGTGTCCTCGGCCATATAATACAGCAGATGTAACGTCCAATGAGCAACCGCAGTCTGGCCGCTGGTACACTCGAGCGATTTTCAAGCTGGTTACAATAGGACACCCCCGTTGCTGGTCGGTGCTGCATCGGTTAACCCGGGAAACCACCCGCGGGGGATGACGATGACGGCCGAACCAGCTCCGTCGCGCGAACTTGCCTCGTTCCGTGCCGACGTGTCCGATGTTTATGGTGGTTCGCCACCCCCTTTCTCGCCGCGCGTACGCTTCGACACTCTCCCGTGCCCCGCCTCGTGACGAATGGAAAACAACCAGGGGCCGCGAGGAATTCGTCGACGTTACTTCGCTGGACCTCGCCGACCGCGTAAAATGGCACGCAGTGGTCCCGGACCAACAAACGCAAACCAACTCGTTCCCCGGGAAATTGGGCAATCCTCCCCCCCCCCCCGCTCCCCTCGTGAAAGAAGGGAACGAAGATTGGGGCGATGAACTTCAAGTGCTGTCGCATTTGAAGAACGGGCTTTGCACTGTCCCCACTTTTATTTATCGCGCTGAATTTCTTTTTTTTTTCTTTTAAACATCTACACTCATCTACACTTTTCCATCATTGAAATTCCTTTCAATGTCCCTCAATTTCCGGTGCTGAAGATTTTTCTTCATGTTTATATAGGCGTACTTCGTTGTTGGAATTTGAAAAACATCGAACAAGTGACGCGAGTCTTTACAAGTCTCGCAGTGTGCAAAGAGAAGCGTAGAGCGCGACGAATAACACGAACGGTTGACTTCCATCAACCGGAAATAAGTTTCGTAGACAGAGAATAGAAGGAACGAGTTGCAAACGAAATTCAAGCGCGGGTCGATCGTGGATTTATTTTGAAGTTAGGAGCCTAGGTAAATCGTATTCGGTCGTAACTTCAATTGTCTCGCTCTGTTGGCTCCCGGAATCAGATCATTTGGAATTGGATCGAACCGGCGAGTTCGGTTCGACGACGCTCGGTGGTTCCAAAGTAATTTCTCTTATGACTTCTCGGATCTAGCCCGGTAGAGTATTCTATATATATAGAGAGTAGCCCGGCGAAATATTCGCTCCGGGTCTTGGCGGTGCAACACGGCGCGAATCGACGTTTGTCAGCCGCTTTGAAAAGCCGAGATCTTCAATCCGGCGGAACGCGCGTAGATCCCGCCCCGCGAAACGAGCTTTCGAAACGCGGGCAGACCCGGAGTCGATATAAGGGCGGGGATTCTCGAAGGGAGTATTCTCATACCGCGGAAAATCCGCAATATGGTGCCGCTCGTAAAATAGACTTCCAACTTATCTACTTGCTTTAGCCGGCCCTCTCCGACATTTTTCGTGTAATAAAGGAAACCGAACGGCGGAGAAACTTTCGAAACAGACGATAACGTCGCGTCGGGATTTCTGCCGTTGTTTATCCCTCGGCGAACATCTTCGAATAAAGAACTGCGTGATACTGATCGGATCTCAAACACAAGGCGCGTGCAGCTAACGACCATCTTCCACTTCCGTGGAAGGTGTAATTTCTCCTCCGAAAAAAAAGAAAGAAAGATTGCACGATGCAGATGTAAAGAAAGTCGACAGTACAATAAAATTCTCTTTCAAAGGGAAAACAGACACAAAGGATTCATTCGGACCATCTAAAACCTGCGAAATCCCTAGAAGGAATAAGAGTGCTACCTGAAGCTATAACTATAAATGGCAGTCGAAAGTAAGGAAGCAAGTCACTACGGCGCTTTTGAATAAACGTCGAATTGTATAATTGTGTATTCTGTATAGATAGGTAATTTTTGCAATCTACGACTTCTTGCAATTCTACATATTCAATTACAGAATGATTCGTATACTCTATTTACCTGAAATTTGAAAAAAAAGGGACGTTCTATGTGGGATCGCGGAATTTATTAATGTGATTTGAAAAAAAATTCAGTGTTGGTTAAGATAAACCTGCAGCGCTTTTGAATAAACGTCGAATTGTACCAGTGTATAATTGTATAAAATATATTTACACAGAGAATTTGGCACTCACGTTTCGATACAAAGTTAGGTATCTGAAACGCGCACGATCGTGCCTGGCATAAAATTAACGCGCTGTCGTTTCAAACGTTGAGTCGCGTCACTGAATGCTCCCTGTCAGCCAGCAGAACCAGTCCTGTACAGTGTGAAGCAAGATGTACATGAATCTCTAGCTCAAACGTGAAAAACAAAGAACAAGTACACGAATCTGTTTCACTCTCTTGATGTTGTTAATCGGGGAATTAATCAGCTATGAGTCTAAAACACTTTGGTCAAAGACAAGGTACAAATATCGGTAAGGATATATAAGCGCGGAAGACAAAAGTTTTCTATAGTATAATTTTTTAATTATATCCTTCCAAATGTCTGGACCACATACTCTCAACGTGATAACGTGTAACTGTACCAAGCCTGACAATATTAGCTCAGTGCTAACACTGAATCATCAATAGTTTTCCTGAAAGGAAGTGCCCCACGAACACTTGCCTTCATGGGGCAAATTCAACAATAGTTGGTCATCCACGCTTCTTTCCCCCTCCCTTCGATTTACCATGGACAAAATTATAAAAAGAACAGAAGAAGAACGAACACACACTCTTTCCAGCAAGCAAACCTTGTAACATCATTCTTGGCCACGGTTGTAACGTAGAGTAAATCCTGTTAAAAAATAAATAAAGTGTCGTTCCTTCACGCAGAATACAACAGTACTTCAACTAGTCACCGTCAGACTATCCTTAACCCGGATTTCATAATCAGTATCGTCGCTTGCACGTTTAAGCAAATACCAGCGCCGAAATGCGCCCGATTTATTTATCCCAATTATTCCTTCACCTCCTCAACCTCATTCTATCCCTTTCTCTCTCTCTCTCTCTCTCTCTCTCTCAGGTTCTGGAATCGTGCTCGGTGGCTGATTCTTCCTCCCCGTTTATCCTTCTCCAGCCGGAGGTTGGCCTGGCGCCAGGGAACGGCAATATTGTAGCAGCAGGCAACCCAGAGAATCCCGTGACTCCGGCCTGCTGGCATTCTACCATACCAGCATTCTATCTACCACGCGAAGCTTCGTGCGCGCGTAACGGCAACACGTAGAACACGTTGCACGTATCATGGTGTCTTACTTACTAAGCACTGGCGCGGCGACCGCCGACCGACACCCCTTGCCAGCCTGATTTATAACCGCCGCCCTAATATACTGTTTTAAAGGCGACGTTGTCGGAGAGGAATCTCGATGGATGTCGGGAAGCAAGGTCCGTGGAGGGGCCACTTCCGCTCGCGAGGATGGCCTCCTGCAGGAAGTCGTTATCGGTCGCCACTCGGTGCATTAATGCCACGCGTGTTATCACCGGCCAGGCCAGTCTTTTCCACCGGCCAACCTATAAAGATGATGCATGCACGTGCTCCTGCTGGCCTAACCGCGCACTAACATTTTAATTGTTCTTCGTTCCTTGAATTTTCTATCGAGGCAGTGTCTTGTTCGAGGATAATGTACACACAAGGCGTGTGACTTGGCTTCGTCGCTCGGGCCTCAAGTTCTCTCTCAGTTTCGTTGGGACTTGCCCCAAAATTGAAAATATATCGTGCTCTTCTTATTGCTGTTTTTCCGAGCAGGGAATTCTGACGATCGCTAGAATATCACGCAATTCGTGCTGCGAGCCTGGATTAACAGCGCACCAGCCATTCCCGAGATGTTCGAAATGCCAGAATACGCGTGCAGCTCGTACAACATTGACCGTCTCCCGTGTCTCCGTGAGAAATTCCACGCTAATAGATTGTGCCGCGCTCCGGCACACGACGCTCGAAAGCGTTCGCTTTGCCATTTCCACGCGTCACCGTAAGAAGAAGGAGTCGAAGTTCGTGCGAGGCAGCCGCCCTCTCCCCTCCCCCCCCCGTGGCGGATTTGTCGTTTATCGAGTTTCCGCGTTTCTTGTCTCGCAGCCGCGCGAAACTTTCGATTCAATTCGCCCGGACGGAATATCGATTTCCTATCGCGGCCCCCCGGAAGCTTCCAGACTTTAGAAAATACCGTCCTCCGTATGTACACAAGAAATCCCTTCGATTTAAGATTTCACGCAAACAAAGACCCACGGTCTCCCACGGTCTGCCGGCGTCGACATCGACGACGACGACAACGACACTTTCTATAAACCAACATCCATCGAATATATATATTTCTCGGGGAAAAATTCAAAAACTTGCGAGCACCGGAACGGCCAGGCCAGTCAACGTGCCGCCCGCCCCTCGCGGCGAATAATATCGATTCCACTCTGTCGAGCACGAGCATCGAGAGCAGCAGCCAGCCTGGCCGCGAACTCCTTTATACGTTCGCGTGTCACTCGCGAATATTAAAAACCATTTCGCGTTCGTTGAAAGCCGTCGCGTTGCATCGCGCACCAGTTTCACCGGTGTTTCCCCTCCTCCTCCCTTCCTCTGTAACAGCAGCCGAGAAAGAGTCGCAATCCGATCGGATCTTTCGGCCATTTTAATCGATCAATCTGTCCGGAGCACGCTGTTTTGCCTTTCGACAGCGTGGTCGAGAGTGTATAACGCGAAGAGAAAAAAAAAAAAGAAAAAAGAGACAGAACGCTCTGTAGACAAAATTCGTAAGTAAAAAAAAAATATTCGCGCGTCCTTAAAGAAATATATCCCGCGACAACTGTGCGATTTCTCGCTAAAAAATATTCCATTATTCTCAGTCGAAATTACATTGGTTTTCCAGTGAATTCTACGCGAATGCAAATGGCCGATCGCAACAGTCGCAAGAATTCAGCGCCGTGAACATCATGGGAAATCGGCTGGGCCGGGTGTTTTCCGGGCGAGGGAAAACAACAGCGCGCGAACCAGACGCAAAGGATGGAACAATAGGTAACAACTCTTCTTCGTTGTTACAGCAAACAGTATCGCGTCGGGGCGAGGGAAAAGGGCAGCGGTGATGAATTGCGGGGGATAATGGGATTAAGGCAGATGGCGTCCATTAAGCAATGTGGTTTTAGTCTAATATGATTTCCATGTTCATACGTGGCCGGCTGTTTTGGCATCGGCGCAGATTGCCACGCACTGGCCGCTACTTGTCCACGATAATATGATTTATCTCATCGAGTGTCTCGTGACCAGAAAGAGAGAGAGAGAGAGAGAGAGAGAAGGAGAGAAAGCTCCGAACGATAAATATCGACAACCGCTCGATTGAATAAATCATCGACGATGAGAGCGGGGAAACAGGATACTCGTGGCTGTCCCGCGAAACTTTTGTAAGTGGTGCTTTCGAAACGGATAGACGAACAGCGCTTAACGGCGTTCAGCGAGATCGTCTCAGCGAGCATTAAGAATTAAATTTGTCGGTGAGGCATTTTCGAAGAGCGAATCTAACAAACCGGTGTTAGTGGAAAATTACGTCGAGGAATTCAAGAGTATCTTTCACGCGCAGTTAATGACAGGAATCATGGCGACACTGTTGATCTTGAAAAATTTCTCACCCGAAAATCTAATAAAAAAAATCTCACCGCAAAGTCTAAATCTAAATTACAGACTTTCGCGATACGCGTGTCAATAACGACATCCCTCGTGATTTCAGTGAATTATTGTTTCCGTCCTCTCAATTATTGACCTCGACTACGAAAGAACGTCAAGAAATTAGAATTTACTCGGGTGATTTATGTCAGCAAGATTGAAACTGTCCGTCGCAAGTAGTCGGGAACGACAATTGACAACGACGAATCGATTTGGAAACAACAGCGATCGCGTGGGACCGAAATCAGCAGGAAATACGGCGCACTTACATAGCATAGTATTACGCTGCCTTTAGGCAATCCAGGTCACTTCCGTCGAAATCTCGTTACCCATTTCCAACTCGGAGAAATTTAATCAGATCCGCCGGCAGAATCGGAGGATACCACCGACTCAATCAACGTTCTCTTTGGAAACGAATAACTCTTGCTATTTAATCAATTTTGTTTCGAACTTTTCGGCGATACTGACGTACAAAGCGCGTTCCTCGTCTTTGACCCGTTTTAAATCGCGCCCGTCTGTTCTATCGTTTCGTTCAACGATTTTTCCGCGTGAAATTAAATGTATGAAAAGTATGGAAATGGAAAGAGAGAGAGAGAGAGAGAGAGAGAAAGAGACGAACAAAAATTTCTACAGCTCGCCGAGACACACAGGACGGGAAAATACGAAAAAGTAGGAAAATCCGTCGTTCGTTCAAAAATTTTCAAATAACAGTTAGCCAAACGGTGAAAGAGAGAGAGAGAGAGAGAGAGAAAGAGAGAGGAGAAGAGGGCGAAGCGATACGACGAGCGAGACTAGTGACGAAACGAATTTCAATTGGCTTTTGGTGGAATCGAAACGGCCGGTCACAGTTGCGGCGCCGTGAGTAATGGCGGTTTGATTTAAACTTTCTCGATAAATGAAATTTCTGTCTGCGCACTCGCGGCGACGATTGATGAGCCGCCGCGGCGCGTTTCATCGCCGCGCCTTCATTACGACCGATTGTTTATTTGCGATAATTGTCATCTATCAACGTTACCCCGGCGAACGCCAATCGTAGCCTGGCAGCCATAGAGCAGCACTGAAAATCCAATAAAAATTTCGGTGGACTATCGAGAAAAAGTGATTTGTTCCGGAAGGATTTCGCTTGTACACTGGCTCGTCGGACTCCGGAGCAGTTAAATGAAAAACTTTCCATTCCAGCCGACCGGGCCATTTTTCAATCACTCTTTCGGCCTCGATTTAATTAGGAAACCGAGAAAACGTGTTGCGATCGTTTCGGAGACAGAAAATCAAAGGTGTAGATTGAATTTCTCTCGTAGGAGATACGTAGAACGTTGAGTACCGAAATTTTACTTCTTTTGGTAAAGTCTGGAACGAGTCTGAATTCAGACGGCCTTTTATATTTGATTTCAAACGCGATTAATCCCAAAAAATATTTCACACGAGGTGCGGCATGATACGTACGATAAAAAAAATTTTCACGATTCAGATACTTTCCAGCGTTACTCGCTGCGTGGTAGATGTTTTTTCCGAAAACACCAAACGTAGAAGTTACTCGGCATTCTACTTACGTCTGAATCATCGTATACACCCCTATCTCAACTTCCATGCTGGCAAAGTACACAGACCCTTTGGACTTTCCGAGCGCAAGAGATGCGTTTATTCATTCATGTATTCATTAGCGACATCGAGTTCGTTCCCGAAGAACGAGCAGAGAAGAAACTTGGACATCGAGCAAAAGTAACAAGCTCTAATCGAAACTCCTTCCCAAAACTGTTTCTCGAAAAGCGTGGAATTTTTACGAAAAATCGGCTATGATTCCCGACCACCTTTCCCTACCAGGGGCCAAGGAAAATGACAGCCCGGAGAGAGAAAAGAAGGCGTAGAAAAACAATTGAAGGACGACGTTGCGCGAGCAGGCAATTTGCAATTCATTTTGTCTGAACGTTGCGAACGAGGTGGCTGAAAACTGGGGGAAGAAGAGACGCATCGGATGAACGAGAAACCGGTCGACACAAAAGGGAATAGGTAATGACGCACTTAAAGGGCTGCGCGAGCGATTCAAAGAGAAACTAAATATGCCGGGAGTACACGCTGGTAATAAATACAGAGAATGCCAAACTAGTAGACGGATCGGTAGTTTTAATGGAGCTTGCATTATATCTGTACCGTTGCCCGACACACGTCAACAATTTCTCCTCTCGCCGTGTTGCCAAACAGAAAGATTTCCAAATCTTGCGAAAACCTGCGTCGGAGGATCCAGTCGCGATAAATCCAAGAAAATAATCTTATACTTGCGTCAACTCGCAATGCGTACTTGGTATCTTCGTATTCTCTGTACTCTTGCCATTAACGCGTAACGTATCAATGCAAATCCAAGTTCGATGAGTAAATTCGCAAATCATCGAGTATAACTAATCTCTAACGCTCTTCTTCTGAATCACGACGATCAGAGCATTAAAAAAAAAAAAAAGCGAACGATGCGACGAGTCGAAGTTGTCGTCGTTCGTCGTCGTGCTGAAACGTAGAAAAAAAGAAAAAAATTGACGCGCATCCGTCTTGGAGTGGAGTGGAGTAAAAACTCGTGGAACGTACCGCGCCGGGAATATCAGGCCAATCTCCGGCTTAATTAAAGCGAGTAGACGTTTCGCGGACCGCCGGATTGGAACAGCCGTGGCGTTTTTTTTAATTTCCAACCGCGAATTACATTTTTCCCGACGCGTTTCGAAGTTCCGACGGCGGAACTTCACCCCCGTCGAAATTCGCTAACTTGCCGAGAGGGAGCCGGTAACCGACATAGTGCTAATAACGTTACGTCCGCGTAGCTGAATAATACGTACGCCGTGTAACGAAATCATTTTTCACCGGGGCGCTTAATGCACTTGAAGGGCCGGGCCGTGGCTCAAAGGAGAGAGAGCTCGAACAACGTTCCGCGACCGTAACAACGCGCCTGTCCGCGATAAATGTGGGTAATGACCGTGCAGCAGCCAGTCGGCCCGCGTATTTTCCCCCATAATTTTGATCAAGTGTACAAGCCGGGCTAACCGGGCTTTTCGAACGAGCCACCGCGACTTCTGACTGCGATCCATTCGAGTGGCTGGAGTTTCCACCGGATGAAATTCGTTCCGTGGAATATTCAATTGCCAATACGATATTCCCGAGTTACGGCCATTGTTCGCCGAGATTTTCGGTCCAACGAGTTTTGTTCGGTGAGCAACGACGCTCTGATAGCTTGCACAATTTTTAGAGACAAATGGAATCTCTGCGCGGGTGAGGGGGGGGGGCGAAGGGGGCACGTATCTATTAATAAATAACCCTTTTTATTGTGAAATTTCAAAAAAAGAATCAAACTTCAAGTAAAATCAGAAGTTTCGTATTTTTCTTCCGACATTTATTGTAGCGTGCAAATCGTTAAAGGAAGAAAACTTAGAAAGTAATGCTGAAGAGAACTGGCCTGAACGAGGCTGACTTTTCCAAGTCGGGAAACAATCGCGCTTAAACCTTGAAACGATATCTTAAATCGAACATATTGAAATATAATAATTCCAAATTATTAAAATTCGAACGAAAGATGAAAGATCTTTCACGTCTCGATTAAGAAACTCTTGTCGATTGAGCCACTGTGCATTTCTCACACTCGGCTAATTAAATTATCATAATATTCAACCCCGTTTATCAGTCAAATGAAAAAAAAAAGAAAAAACAAAAAGAAAAAAGAAAAGAAAGAAAGAAACGATCGCTCAGAGTTACCCTGATAGTTGCGGATATCTGTTCGAGGCGGAGGGCTAAACTTTTAAATTGCACTGCACAAAAGAGTCCATAATAAGATGAACGCAAAGAGAGAGAAAAGGTAGAGCGGGGGACAAGGAGGGGATTCATCGTCGAGAGGAACGGCGGTTGGCGAGGCTGGAAAATGGGGCGTTAAGTTCATTAAATTACAAAGGGTGAAACGGAGAGAACGCGCGAACAGCTGGAGCGATGCGATTGCGATTAAAGTTCTTCTCGGGCTATTAGGAGAAGAAATAAATAGACGAGCGAATAAATAAACCGAGGTTAGGCCGGAGGTGTTGGAAAAACGAAGCGATGGAAGAAGATGGAGATGTATATACACGCAGGAAACGAGGAACGCGAGTTATAATAGGATAGAAAGTTTTCCTCTTTCTAGAAAAGGAAGTCTTCGACGTCCTCGTTTCCTTCAACCAGCAGATAAAATTTGCTAAAAAGCAGGAAACACGGATAAACGTGGTTCAAAATGTCATCACGCGACGTGATTTCCGTTCCTTTTTCTCTCTTCGTCGAGCTTTTCTCTCTGTTTAATATTCTCTCCTTGTTTAATATTTTCACGTTGCTGAAATAAGAAACTGAAGATAGCTGCGCGATTAATTTGTTGCATTTATTTTCGGAGTAATATTATTATTCGGAGTATTATTATTATTATTGTTTTAATGTATTTGCTGCGTATTATTGTTAATTGCTGTATCGCGTTAACTATCCAGTGGCTCCAAGGATCTATTAATTCAAATACACAGCCATGTGCTGCCACCTAGCGACAGGATAAAAGAATTCCTGCCAACAGTTTCCACAAGGTGCTTGGGTTGGGACTAATTTTCTTGCCCTAATAAATCTCCTAGTAAAATTATTGTGCAATTATAAAACAACAGCAGAAAAGTTCTAATTATTTCATACGACGTCGATCGATCTATCTTTGTCACTGTCACGTCGCAACGAATATCCTCGGCAAGGCATGCTCTCCAAAACGATATCAACGGACATATGTCAAAATCGACGGTGAAAATTCGAAACTACAACACTCGTTGTAGCACTCGCTGTCACAATAATTCGGCATATCAATCTGTGTCGACGATGCTGATCAAAAATCACTCGACTGAATCTGTTAATTCGCGAATAATCGTCGCGTAAATTCAACTATATCTTACGTTATTCTGATCGAATGGCACGTCGAATGGTCGCCACTCATAACAAACCAATGTCAAACCTCAGAGTCAAAATATCTTGCAACATCTGCGCGTAATATCTCAAATGCTCGTCGTATGTTACGATATATATATATATATATATATATATATATATATTTGTATTCGAGTGAAAGCAATATCAAATGGTAATGCGTCACTTACCTCTCAGATGTGACGGTCGAACCGGTGGACCTCGCAAATGGAAAAAGCTTGCAGTTCTCACTCTGACACAACACACGAACACTTATTTCCCGCACTCATTCTACGCGAAAACCGTTCTACGACCGGAAATGCGACGCGAAATGTAACAACGCGGAACACGTAAACACCGTCGCGAACCGGTAAAGTCGAAAACGTCGAGAGCGTTTTTGATGCCACGAAGTCGCGTGCGCCATGGCGGTGCAGAACAGCTGTTCACAGGAGGGATGGTCGTTATTGGGGATGGTAGGGGTACGAAGGATAAGTACAGCCATCTAACGACGCACGTGGGAAACATTCGGCTTACTAGCCGAGCCGGAAATCCTTTGATGACAATGTTGGAACCTAGAATGTTTCATCGATCATTAACACATATCTGAAAATTCGTCATTTCACAGACAATCATCAGCAGCCAAATGACAAAAATTCGTCATTTGTATATTACAGTAAATAATTGATTGTCCGAATAAATTAAAACGTAATTTTTACCAAACAGAGATAATTCTACGAAAAAACTGATTTCAGCTTCAGTTGCGTCGTATAAGGGTGCAAACGCAAAAAAATAATTAATTTAAAAACATATTAGTCGGTACTGCGTGTAGGAGAAGTTTATTCAAAGTTTAAGCACTTGGGTGTTAATTACTATTAATTATTGATAAAATTAAAGTTTCGAAAATAATTTACATTGTCTAATGAAATAACGAGTATGTTTTCAGTAATTCATTTCAACTTTTTTGTGGATTTAATTTTCATTTAACTTCAGAAAGAAACAAATCTCAAAAATAAAGGTGTATATATAAATACAAATTCATTTTATTTCATTTCCCAAAATTTCACTAAAAAATATATGACTTTTTAAAAGTTAGGTTGTTTTTATATGGAGCATATCGTTTCTACAAATAGTGTCAAAAAATGCCGGCATTTGGTCAATGACAGTGCAAATAATGCCGGACCGATATGTGTTAATATAGGACTTCGGACCGGAGAGAACGATTTCTTTATTTTGAATTTCAAGTTATTTTGCTCAAAACTCAATTAAATTGCAATCATTTTAAAAAATGTGGCATGGTCGATTAAAAATAAAGTTACGAAGTATAGATCTTCGAAAGTATGATTCTTTGATCGTTTTGTCATTTACTGGCAAGTTAATAATTCATTAAATGCTTTTCGTAGCAGTATCAATTCGTTTTGAGGATAAGTAACACCTCCCCGTATAATTCTAAGCATGACAGCCACAGTTGCTCAACAGTAAATGCCAATACATCTATTACACGTATCCTTGCATGTCATCACGTGTAATCAATGTAGTTTATTATGCGTAGAGTAAAACTCTAAGTGCGTACTGACAGACATACTGATAGAATCTCTAAAGATGTGAATCATCTCGATTCCACTTAACTACAAAACAAAATACTGATTAACTCAAATAGTTAATAACGAATTATCAAATATTATAATATACAAGCAAATAATCTTAACTAGAAAACAAGCCTATGAAAGTAAAATACAAAGTTTGAAACATGTACGTGAATAATTACTTAGATTTACAAAGCCGTGTGGGAGAAATATATGTACTGAATCCAAAAATCCAAATTAAGAAAATTAGAAAAGATATATAATCTATTGCCTTTTTTATACATTTATATTCATCACATTCATGACGCCGCGATTATGCTCGCGATTTGTTTTTTATGCAGCACAATGCATTGTGCTGCATTCCATTCTCTTGTTTGTCCGATATTGTTACACATTACAATTAGATCTACTACGCGTCAATTTAATATCGCGTCCTTTTATCGTTTCCCATTTTTTCGATTATCTCTTTTGATAATAAAATATTTAATATAAGTCCAATACGATGCAATAAGTAATCTGATTCTTCTAACTATTAGTAATTTCAAATCTAACTATTGAATATTAATTGGAAGATGGAAAAGCGTAAGTGATAAAGTAAATAGAAAATTATACGAATATTTTTTTAATATATATCAACATCTTTTAATGTTTTTTCAATTCGATTAATTTATCATTATAATACATTTATATTTGTAATTAACAGAGTTGTGGGATAAAGGGCTCAGTATGTCGTTCGTACGACACTGTGTTTATACACTCTCATTCACCACGCCGTATTTACTTACGCACACGTTTCGTGTATACGTACAGGCACACAGTTACACACATGCGCACGCACATGAATGCGCGACCTTGTGTGCGCAACAGGCGTCAGGAACCGAGTAAAGTCTATAAAGATTGTACGATGAAGTGTAAGAGTAGGGCCTCTACTTTAGTACAACTGGCCAGTTTTTTGCAAACAGTAGCGTAAGCACAATTTTACGTGCCCTGTCCTCTTGCATCAAAATTTTTCGGAGCAATAGATACAATTCGCTCAAATAATGACGAGATGTGACATTTTGGTATAAAAAAACTTAGAAGCAACATTCATAATCAATTAAAAAAAATCTGTTCCTTACATTTGTATTATATATTAGTACTATATGAATATTTATAAACATCTGCAGAACTGTAAATCATGTAACGTTGAACCGATTGAAGAAGAGTCTCAATGAAGATTATATCATTCCTGTCAATCACACTAATACACCTCATTCCAGATACAATAATAATACACACATTATGAACGGAGTAATACAAATACACTGATCATTCACGTATTATCCCATCAATCTCATCAACCAATACCTCTTTCACATTCACTCTTACACTTATACATTTATAACATATAATCTTCCTTATTCGTTTATTTCTCACGTTTGTACAATTCCATATTCATATACGCAATTCAATCCGTTTTCGCATTCACAAGTTGAGCCAAACGATGTTTACACGATTTCCCGCAAAACCTTGCAAGAACCTTTTCAACGAAAGCAACATTCTATCGTCGCAGCACGGGTGCCCGGGGAATAATGCCTTGAAAATACTCCGTCCCTGGTTTCGTAGACTGCCGCCTTATAAAGGGAACCCACGCGAAAGCGCAGGCTGCATACCACGGCAGCGCGTCGTTCGAAGCTGGAGGTGCCGATTCAACGTGTGATCGCTTTTAATTCGCGAAACACGCGCGTGTCTACGTACCAAGCCAAGAAGATTCGCATCAGTGGTCCTCGGCGACGTGGTTTCGCCTCGAACGAGCTACAACATGATGCGCAACAGGCCCGAAGGGATCGCGACCGAACCGCGTGGCGACGCGGTACATCGTCAGTGAAAGACACGCAATCTTTTATCCAACTATAACGTGTTTACGTTCGCCGTTGTTGCGGTCATGGAAACGGTGATCTGACGCTTCGTCGTAAATATTCGCTGCCAGACGCGCCCAGTGAACGTTCCTTGGCAACGTGCTTCGTCGAGAAACCGACCAAGTTCTTGCCGAGCCACGCTACACCACACACAGCCTGGTCGTCAATCATCGTGATTATGGTAGGTAGGTACATCGCTGTTTCCAAGCGGTCTTTCCTCGTAACGAACAGATGACAACGCCCGGTGACTGGGACAATTTTCTTCTCCATAGCTCGGAGAAAGTTCGATCGCGCTGGTGGGATGCACCTCTTCGAATAGATTTCTTTCGTGTTCTTAATATAGCTCGAGATCGTAGATTTGATGAGGATGGAGCGCATTGGACGGAACAGCTGACAGATATACCTGTCCTGTTTTTCTGGTCAAGTTTGCTCGGGAATAGGCTTACGAGTTTCGCTCGAAGTCTGGCACGAAGCTTCACGATCAGCGAGCCTCTTTGAAATATACCGTTATTCATTGACGTTGATCGTAGTTCGACCGTTTCCGCTTGCTTCTTATCGCTCGTCCAGAACCGCGAAGAACGTTGCACCGAAGCGCGGTAAACTCTGACGCGAGTGCCGATTATTGTCAACGACAATGACGCAGGTTGTCGTTCGTCAAGTAAAAAATGAAATAAAGAGGAAAAAAAATGCGCCTATTTATCGATTAAAGTACACGCTAGATAACGAAAGCAAACTGTTCTAAGAGAGATTTTTGAGGCACGCCAGGTGTATCGCTTCGCCAGGTTATCGTTCCTTGCAATTTTAACACTTTGCCTTCTTTCTGTTCGCAGTCAAGGAAAATACTGCATCGTTGATGAACTCATGTTTTATCATTACCCAAATCATGTGTTATCACTGATCCCTCGGAACCGATAGGAAACGCACGGATTCACAACGAAAATATTCAGCAGTACGCGTCGAGAATGGCTTTGGCGAGGATCAAAAGTTTTATAGACACAAGTCTGAAGACCGTGTCCACGCCGTTGGATCGTACGGTGAATCTGGAGCCGGAAGTGGGCATTAGGATCGTTCATTCGATCAACGAGAAGGCGTTGCACGTGACTGTGCTGGGCGCTCGTCATTTGCCACAAAATTTTGGTTTCACCCGAGTCAACAGCTACGTAGTCAAGGTATGTATGTACATATACTATGTACATACACAATGTATGTACATGTACAACTCAGACTCGATATCTAGACGATCTTTCCTATCATTATCTATAGTTACGTAACTCGAAGGAATCATCCATCGCACGAAACTCGCGCGCCCGCTTCAAAATCGCTTATTAGCTCACGAATCTTAGAAGACAACGAGCAATCGTCGTGTAGGAATCGTGCCACGTCCCCTTATCTCCGCGCACAATACGTTTGAAATATATTAATTACAATGGTCGAGTTGAAATCTAAACTCTGCCCCGCGGCGCGGCCGCGGTTTTCTTATTTCCACGATCGATTTCTCTACTTTCTTTGTATGCCAAGAGAAGAACGATGTTCTCGATCGTTGTTTGTGAAGAATTTTGCCGGACTGCATAATTAAAATTGTGCATAAATGAGTGAGTAACGGTGAGAAGAACGGCGTAGAATAAAAAAATTCCACGTGAACCGTTCGTGGCTGGTTAATGCTGATAAGCTTCGCGAACGTTTCGCACACACTCGATGGAAACGTTCCTGATCGAAGCAATTAGTTATTCACTCCGCGCTGCGAACCGTTTACGTATCAGAGAGAAACTCGAGCAGAAACGAGAGCAAGTCGTTTCTATTCCAGGTGAAGCTGATACCGGGAAAGGAGAAGTTCGAGACAACGTCGAAGAACGAGTCGTGGCCGCAGTGGAACGAGGAATTCACGTTTCCTCTGCGCAAGGAGACGAAACAGAAGTTCGGTAAAACGAAGGTGGTCGAGGAGGAGATCAATGGATCCAGGTTCATAGTGGCCACGTTGTACGCGATTCTCGAGGACAAGCCGTTGATAGCGACCGAGAAGAAGGAGGAGAAAGCCTCGTCTCCCACCAAGGAATCTCCGAAGAAAGGGAGCAAGAAGAAAGATGGCCAGGGTGCCTCCTCCGAGAACCAAGAACCAACGAAGAATAAATTGTTCAGTCAGTTCTTCAACAAAGGAACGGACAAATCGGCGGAGACTACGACCACTGAGAGGAAATTGTTCGATAAGAGGCGAACTGTAGGTGCCACGACGATCTCCTTGGACCCGAAGAACTTCAACGTGAAGCCGCCGAAACCAAAGCATCCGAGCGATGTGTCGACTGGTGACATGTGGAGACCGTTGCGACCGATCGCCAGTGGCATATGTGGAGCCGAAGAAAGGGTAAATTCTCAGAAATTTTCAGATGCATATGATATCATACAACTGTAGCATAACACAATACTGATTGTACACGTACACGTACACTATACCGTACTAAATTATTTTCTCTTATCGCTGTTGCAGAAGGAAAATAAGAAAGGCCAAGTAGAGTTGTCGCTGTGCCAAGAGAAGACCAATAAGAATGAGGAGGGTAGCGAAAGACTGATATTGTCTCTGCATCGTCTGAGATGCTCGTTACAGACGATGCACGAGCACGAGGCCTTGAAAGGACAGATGTATATCAAGATGTCTGTGGTAGACAATGGAAGAGTGACTCACTTCTGGAAAAGCGATCGTTTCACGCCGTGCGTTTCGATGAAATTCGCGCCAGATCTGGCGAGAGTGATCGCGGATAATCCGTATCAGGGGGCACTGAAGGATGTTAGCTTCGTCGTTAAATTCGTCTCAAAAAATAAATTAGGTGAGCCATACTGCTCTACCTACATTATTATTGTTGTGCAAATTTTACCGACTACTTTTTTATCGATTCCTGGTTACGAATGGTTTCGTGTTATTTCAGGGAAAAAAACCACCGTTGGCCATTTTGCAATCGGACCAGATGTAGGTGGAACCTATGGGGAACAATGGAAACAAGCTCTAGCGAAATCAGGACAACAGATAACGAAATGGCAGGCATTCGAGTGAAAACCAGAAACGCGAACAGATCAATAAACTTGGTTTTCCTTCGAGCGTGAACCTACTTTCGATTCATGCTAACATTATGAATATGTAAACGCGTGATCGATAGTGTAGTTACGAAGAATACTTAGGCGAACATCTATGGATACGAAACTATATCCTTTCGTATATAAGCTATTCGTGAAATTTATTTTCGCTTGATTTTATTTTCACTGGATCTTATGATTTTGTCGCGAGGCGACATACTTGGACAAAAGTATTTTATCCATTTGTTTGTACATATCGATCGTTTTACTCAACCGTCCCCGATTCCAAGGTAGAAAAATCGCGATCGTAACTTTGCTTGAAAGTTTCTCTGTCAAGGATAGGAATGATGGAACCGTCCAATAAGTGCCTACCAGTATAGAAATATATATTTTGATAGACACAAATGCGACATTCACAGAATCTTAACGATGAAAGGAATAAACTAAGAGATCGACTAAATTCCGTGCCAGAAAGAATTGCAAGCAACTAATTTTTAACTGATAAGTAAAGTACGACGTATAATGTGGGATATAGTGACGCGTTTTTATTTTAGATCTCGACTTTTAATTTTCTATTACTCTGTATTGAAATATTTTTAAGATGAGTTACAAAATCAGTGGAAAAGTATTTTATATTATGAATTTTTTTGAATTTGTTTGGTAGAACTCATAGTGACACATATATATATATATAATTTGCTCATTGTCTCAATTGTAAGCATTAATGTGGGTATTAACGTATTAATATATCGTATATAATTATTGTAATAGATTATTTATATTGCTGTAATTAATTGTATATGTATTTTGTTACGAAAATTAACTGTATTTCGAGAAATATGTTTAACGCCTAAACAGTCACACCAAAAGATTTATATTAACACACACATTTGTATAACAGAGATATATTTTATAGGTAATACACCTGTTGTTATACATAAAGGATGATCTTTATTTTCTTACACTTAATGTTTTCCATAGATCTTTATTCATTCTTTTCTTTTTTATCATACACATGTACAAACATATAAAAGAATGATTCATTATACAATCAATCATACTTTTCTATTATTTAATAATTAACTATACTTGTAAAAAATGCATATAAAAATATAAGAAGCACAATCGTTTCGTACTAAAATTACGTTTATGATTTGATAATGGACGGAATTTACAATATTGCTTGTACTGTGCTAAATGTTAGTGTTAATTCAATACATTTGATCGATATATATTTCTTTTGTACTACGCAAGTAATCTAAATTAAAGCATACATATGTATGATACTAGCATATATATGTTTGTATTAAAAATTATTAAAAATATATTTCTATAAAAAATTGCAATGCTCTGAGAAAAGATAAAAATGTAATGTCTTTGCAATATTCTAAAATTACTAAAAAATGTCTTAAAAATATCTTGATTGTTATCATCTTTCTAGTAAGGCACAAAGAGGCACTTTAAAATGCTCATAAAAAAAAGAATCGGTCAATGGTATAAAATAGTTTTGTGAAATAATCAGTCTAATTTTCATGTGAAATATGCTACTTCCCTGAAGTTCACATCGTACAATTGTCAAGAAGAATTAGTAAGTACAAACGAATCTTTATATCATAAAAAAATATGTTTAAATAGACGTTGTCTAATCAGATCTATCAATAGTCTTTGGTTGAGATTGTTAAGTATAAACAAGTACGTATCTTAAGGAAATTGCTAAACCTATCATTGAAGCAAATATGCTCCCATGATTGTACGAGGCTGTATTGCAGCCATCTTTGCTATTGCAAGTGCAATATTCCATAAATATATTGTACGTCCCTGTTCTCATAAGGCAAAATCTCTCATCCCCCTCAATTCCTGGTTCTCCCATGTAAGCACAACTACGAAAATATCTCCATTCCCCGTTGACTAAGGATCAAAATAAAAACTAACTTATAACAATCCCTGCAAATTTGGTTACCATGCTACGTGAAATTTTGAACTTATTCACACACACCTTTCTGACGAATTTTACGACACATGGTAGGCCTTACACCTGGCAAATGTTCTAAGTCTGGTTCTTGTTTACAATCAGTTATCGGCACAGTGGTATTATCAAATGGATCTGCACATTTTGGATCAGAATCAGACCTGCAAACCCAGCACTTGATAGACAATCCTGCAAAAACATACAGCAGAGATTATTGTTATCTGTTTACAGAGTGAAAATTATTCGGTGTTTCTTGCACATAATCAAATACTATTTATTTTTATTATACGCATTTACATAATACATTGAAGCAACGAATATTTTAGACGACTGTTGCGAAGAAATTGTGTAAAGTTATTTGTTTTATGGTTTATGTTTCGTGACTGTTTTGAGGTTAAAATAGAAAGTTAAACGATTAGTTTGAAAAACAATGTTTACCTTGTTGAATGCAACAGAGAACGAATAATACTAATAATAAAATAGGAAAGCTTGTTTCGTTGGCCATTCTCTTGGGAAATGGAGATCACTTTATGAGAACTTCAAAACTCGCGTCAAGGCGTAACGATTAATTACTCCGACTGCCCACGCCTACAAGTTACGAGTGACTACGCCACTAACCAACTGTTATCGTAACAGGGCTGACATGGCAAATATTTTGCAATTACAAATAAAATAACGAAAAATCTCATATGGATTAACATCCAGTAAAAACAAATAGATTTAAAATTGATCTCCGATTAAATAAATTTTCTTTCAAATCGAAATTATATGTGGGACATGTTTAGTAATTAAGTACTATATAATAATGTTTAGTAATAAAACATGCTATTAAAATATATGAGAAATTTAGTCAAATAAATATTTCTGTGGGTATAATGAGTAATTCATTGTGAAACCCATAAAAAATGAAATAAACCAATACTTGAACTACAAGATGCGTTGGTACGCTACTGAACAGTTCGTGCAAGTTCGTTCTTCTTCGGATCACGTGACTAAATCCCGAATCGAGCCGCGCCCGATTCATGTAATATTCGGTGAAATACAGTCTTAATTTAATAGTCGCAACTCTAGTCACGAAAGAATGCACCGTGAAACAGCGATCAACACGCCAGTTAATTGAAATACTCGCAATGCATAATTTATTCAAGCGATAGCACAAATCTCTGACATTTAACAAATGTCGATGATTATTCTTATCTAATTTCATTGCAAAACGCAGTCTATACATATACTTTTTGATTTTTAATGTTTAAACTTTCGAAGCTCCATATCTTTCAAACATTTTTCTCGATTCTTCAACTTTTCGAATTTTCAATTAGAATTTGGATTCCTCAATTTTCAAAAGATCTCCCAAAATTCCGGGAGCCCAAATTTTTTAATTTCCAAATAATTGAATATTCGAGAATTTCTGGTCTTTTGAAATCGATAAGCGATCGTGTCGTCGCACCCTCGCCTCAAACTGGACATGAGAAACAATCGAAACCCGGTGACAATCGTGCCGATTTCTACATTGTCCTCGTAATGTTGCGGTAGCCCGCGACAAAATTGATTCACGTTTGCGGGTGGTCCATGAACGAAACAAGATACGACCTGGTCCCGAGGAAACATTTGAATGCTATAAATAAATATAAATAAATTGATTTGCCGGCATTAGCATAAGTAGCCGAGAGAGCCTCGGACTCTCTTGTCTGCGGTTCGCGGCTCTTTCGTTGTCTGCCTCTTTCTTTCTCTCTCTCTTTTGCTCTCACCGACACAGACGTTGATTTATATACCGATGTCCCTTAGGTTCCTGCGGCATTCACAGTCTCTTTAACTTTAAAAGGACACGGGTCTACGATCGGGACGCGAGCCTGTCTCGTCTCGCGGTTGCTCGCGTGGGAATTAATTCCGAAACCCAGCAGATTCTCCCACCGTGGATGGTGCTGTTTCAATTAAACGATAAGAACGAAATCAATGAAATGTTTAAAGCTCAATGCACGTGGTATAATTTCCAGTCTATCGAGCGTCGACGTTCTCGAAAATAAACGACGAAGAGTCCGAAGAACGCTCACGAAGAAGAAGGTTCGTGTTCGGCCTGAAGGCCGCTTCAGAGAGGGAAAATGGTCCTTATTTCTGCTACGAAATCGGCCGTTTCAAGAGCCGCGGCTCGAGGTCAATTTTTTCTCCCAAAAATCGGGTAATTTCCTATAATCTTCGCGGAGTTTTGGGCGTGGCCAAACCGCAAAGATATTCCGCTAGGGAACGTCGTTGTGTCATTAAATCGAATCTTCCAAACGACCCTGGCCTATCTTCTCATTTCTGGTCCAGCTGCCAGAAGAATGGATCTTTGAATTACGTGATTGCGTTAAGAATTATCTCGTTGATTGATATTTCCAAGCTGATATTTCCAAACGATCTGACACCCAAACGAAAAACGAAACGCTTGCGTGCTCACGGAGTATCAATCGATCACCGTTCGAGAAAAAAATCCTAAATTGTTCTGTCGATCAGACAGCATATATATATATATATATATATATATATATATATATATTTTTCACTGAACAATTTAACCACGATTACGATCATCATTGAATCATTCTAGTTATTCCTAGCCGTAACGTCACAACACTTCCATATTTATCGTGCACGTTTTATTGTCATTTCGTAAGAGGTGCGTAACGAATGACCCATATCCTTCGACCAAGACTATTATATAGAAGATTGACGTTAAAATACATCTTACCATCGTGGCCTTTCACGAGAAAATTGCTCCCTTCTCTCGAGACGTTCCTAAAATGTTCATCCGACTCAATGACGACGATTGTTCGTTAAAAGCTTTGCGCTTTCGTCATATACATTATACACACGCGGACCAAGTTATCCTTATTAGAACCAAGCATAACTCTGGCCAATTCCATCTTCGGTTCGATGCTCTTCGAGAACGAGTGGTGTTCGTACCGCCATCGTGGTCCCCAAGTGTCTCTTCACGAAGAATCCACCGAGAATAGCCCCTATCAGAGTGCACCCCACTACTGCAACCGCCGCAGAATCACCCTCCACTTCCGCTTCGCTTGGTAGCCACTCCTCTCAGCCTCTGTTGATACTTCCTCGCGCGTGTATCTCGTCAGTCGGCTTGGAGCCACGTGCGTGTGCTCGACAAGCTCCGGCATAGCCAGTCGCTTGTCTCCTTCACGATCGACTTTGTACTTCCTGCTCGTTAATAACACCTGACAAGACGTTCTCCACCGTACGAACAAAGAAACTCAATTAGCAAGAGCTTTCAAGTGCGCGATAAAAGACGACTCTTGAAAGAAAAAGAAAGGAAAAAAATCGACGTTGCGATCGACGTTGCCTTTCGAACGATTGTCGACCAGTCGAAGAACTGGCCACCTTTGTCTGAAGGATGACAGAGAACCGTGTGAACGGTCAGAGAAGCGCCAAGTGTCTACGGCAATAGTATAATAATCGACATCGTGTGCACCGCGCCGTCTCGACGGTGCGTCTAAAACGATCAGGAAATCCAAACTCGAAGACAGATGGTGGAGGCAAGGAGGACTAAAAATATCGGCCGTTGGCACGCCGCTCGCTTCAACTTGAATAGTTTCGCCGGCTGGAGAACGGACCGTTCCATGGTTGTGCGTCGACTCTAATTCCGTTCAAAGTTAGCAGACGTTGATTAGTCAAAACTCTCTTCCAGTGTCTCGTCGTTTACTTGTTCAACCTTAGACAAATTAATTTTTCTCAATGTTGAAAATAACGAACTTTGGTATTAGTGCAACATCGATGAACTATATTCTCTGTCAAGCGAAGCGTTTGAACGAAACTTCGCGACTCGTGAATTCATATCAAGTATGAACACGATAGACAAGGTAAGCGTATATTTCTTCTTTTCCATTGTCCATAAAATTTTATCGTTTTTGCTTTCTTTTTTCTCTCTCTTTTTTTTTTTTTATTTCGATCATGCTTGAGTAACAGCATTGAGTAATAGATTCCGATAAGAACGATCGATGCTCTCGTGACTAACAACACCTTGATTCTCCGATTCTCGACGAAACAGGAGAGACACGCTAGCTAGTGAACAGTATCCGCTTTCGCGTTACATAAAGAATCGTAACGTGTATGTAAACCGCTGGTTTGCGCGGAGGCTCGCAATATCTCGGTGTCTTTTCGCCGAGGAACGTGCCCCGCCACCTGTATCCCACACACGCGTACACTCCTCCTCACCGGATCCTCCTACTGTAATCCCACACACACTCGACTACTTCCGCTTCAGACTGTCGATTCAATGACTCGCTGATTGTTTCTACCGTTAAAGTTCGCCAGCTGAGTCGATCAATTTTCCATTCACATCCGTCGAACAGATAATTCAGAATGGATAAGCGAGTCGTGACTCCGCGAATATTCCCCCTCGCAAGTATTCCTCGCAAGTTCGCGGACGTACGAACGAAAGAGGCACGGCAGAGAGAGAGAGAGAGAGAGATTTATATAGACAACCGATCGTTTTGCCTCGGTTAATCGGTTAGCGATAATTTACGAGCGTTGTCGCTCGTTGGCACAATTAGCGAAGGAGCAGAAACCGATTGCTCCGTAATACGCGAGCGAACATCGGTAATTACCCAAGAACGAGCCAGAAGAAGAACGCTGCTTCCTCCACTTTAATTAGACCTCTTAAACCCGACGATACAGAGCCAAACCGGCACTCCAACGAGCTTCTTCCAGTCCGAGGGAATATCGGATTCCAGCGTAAAATCCATACCAATTTTACCCTCGCGCGATCATCGGGCTCCAACCATCGAGCAACAACCGGCTCGAGAACTTTTCTCGCCGACGTCGGCGAACCGGCGAACATTAACAAGCGAAATTAACAAGCGAAAGAAAGCTGGCTCGCGCGAGATCATCGCGGAAAAACACGCTAATAACACGCTTCTCTCTGATCGATGGTTTCAGAAGCGTACGGACGAGTGCGGAGGGCTTCTCTAACGAGCGTCGAGTGGCCGCTTTGAAGCGACTCCCGTGCCACAAGACCATTCAGCAGCACCGTGGAGAGCAAAAGACTTTTAGCCCCTCTACGAGGAGCCCGAGGTTCTCTTCCACTCATGGTGTTTTACGGCGAGCTTGTTTGAAATTCTTCGCGTGGAGTCGCGCGGCCGTATTTATAGAGCCGCGCGCGCGGACTCCGCGAGTTCACGCACGTAGAATCAAGCGTGCGTGCGTGCGTGTGTGCACGAGCGCTAGCACTTGGTCTCCTGTGCCGCGCGAGGAGGAGAGGAAGAAGGATTGGCGGCGGTGGTGGAGGCCAAGAGGGAAACGAACAGACGAACACAGGAGAGGAGGACAGAGACAGAAGTCACCTCTCCGTGCAAACGGAGAGGAAGCGAGAGAGGGAAGGTCGGCGTCGACGAAGGGACAAGCACGCGGGCACGTCGCGATCATGAAGCGATGCATCCGCGACAGGAGCACCGGCCCGCTTCGTCGTCGAGCACGTCCTCGACGTCGTCGAACTGTCTGCGCTCGCTGCCCCCACTGGCAGGTCTCGATTCACCGGGCATGATCGCTCGGCTGTTCGGAGCGAACGCGGCCCTCCTGTTCCTCCTGCTGTTTCTCCTCAGCGTGCACACCGCAGTCTGCCTCGACCCCGTCCCGGTGAGTATTTAGCAACTCTGTTGGCCGTTTTCGCGCGAGTCGCTTCGTTACATCGCTTGCAGCACGGGCACCGTTTATGTCAATTGCGACGGAGCAAAGTTTGAGGTTTGATTCGGTTGCGACGACAGGGTAGCTTGCAGTTGTGTCGACTTAAATGTAGCGTGGAGTTTTAATTATCTTCACACGAGATAAAACGTGGTACACGTGAATTGGTGACGCATTTTCCTCGTGCGGAAATTAACGTGAACATTCCTCTTCGTTACTTTTTTTCACTTACTTTGCGAATACTCTCTGCAGTAAATGGATCGAAAGAACGTTAGTGAAAGAGATCGATGGCAATGGTATTCCAGACTTGCACATCAGAGCATCGAGAACCAAATAGATTCGATATACATCGAATACGAGTACGAGAAACATTTGAAAAATTCCCCATTGAGCAAGAACAATCGATACTTAATCCGTAGTATTCAGGGCAAGATACTTTCTAAATACTCGTGTGTCGTCGAGCACGTGAACGTGCAGAACATGATACCGCGATTGCCAGGAAGGAGGGGGAGGGAGGGAGGGGGGAAGAGAAAAAAGGTTTCGCCACGGTGGCGAGCAAAGCTTCCGATTAGCAATGACGTTCGTTAGGCCCTCGTTTCGTTAGTTTCACTTTCAGCGTGGAAATCCAATCCGAAAGATCGTTTTCATGCGGTGCGCGCGTAATTGAGCAACCGGCCGCTGGAAAATATTGATTAAAAAAATCTGGAAAATATCACCGACGCATAGAAAGAGAAACGGAGAAAAAAGAACACGGAGAAAAAAAAACAAGAGACGAACGAATATGAAAGAACGTCGCGCAAATCTCGAGACCGAGATAATCAGAGTGCGACGCATATTAATCCGTTTAATTAAAAGCGAGATAACCGCGCGTATCTGCGAGAACCGTATTTGCTCTTTCAAACAAAAAGTCGACGGCGATCTCGAAGACCTCGTTAACCGAAATCGAGTCTCGATTACCAGATTGCTCGATGCATCGGCAATTTTTTTTTCGCGTCTCTCGTCTGAAGCGGGCGTTAATATTGTCGTCAACTTTGCAAACGAAACGATCGTAATATCGTTTGACAACCGTAACGGGATAATACACGATTACCTTGCGCATATTTATATACAGATACGTTTCTTAACGCGAATAGAATATTTTAACGCGAATCGGAAAGAATCGCGCAATACGACGACGATTTGCATAGCAAGCTGTGATTCCACGAATGAAATGTTTGTACGACGAAAAGCTAGAAACATGTATTCAAGCGCCGTATCGCGTGGAAGTCGCTCTTCTTGCGCGCATGATGTGTAATTCAATTCAACGAGTTATCAAGTCCGCGTCAAGTAAATGCCTAATGGATGTGACGGCGACGGATTATAATCACAAATGTGATGAAGAATTTTCCGAAAAAACACTGCGCGTTTGAATTCCAGGGAATCGCCGAGAAGCATCAGCAAATCGCGTTAGACGCAATTCGTACGACGATATGATGAACTAAGAACTCATGCTCATAGGAATTTCAGATTCAATGATTTATTGATTCGTTCCTGAGTAGCACGACTTAAATTGCGTAAATGAGTGATTATACATTGTCTTTTTCCCTTACGAATTCATTTTACGTTGTATGTCGCGAGAATACAAGACTACAGTGATCCAAAATTAATTCAGTTGATGACGCTACCGAGGCAATGAGGATATTGTTCAGACTCATTTGAATGTCAATTGTCAACCAGAATCATGAATATTCGTAAAGTCACTCGAGAATCAATGATTGAAGGGATCGTAGGAATCGTCTCATTGATGACCACGATCACACGTGACACTTCACGAAATGTCACGAAGGTCGCGTCATTGAAATTCAAAATCATTTGAAAGTTAAAAAGTCACCTAGTAGAAGTTTGTTTTATTCTATTGAGATCATTGACACTCGATACCATCTGAAAGTTACAATTCATTCACTTTTCCGGTTCTGTTACCGATCGCGTCACGCGATTCGGTGGTGATTTACAGATTATGAATCAAAGAGAGAGAGAAAAAAAAAGAATGAAATCCGATGCTCATTTGCTGACGAAGGGATTGTAATTCCCGTCCGTCTGATCAATCGCGAAGCATTCTACTCTCCTATTTCAAGACGAAAGTCGATGGCACGTTCGTCGTGCACAACGCGCCGCAAATAGAATTCCTGGACGGGGACGTGAACAGAGGGGACCGGGACCGTTTAGAAGTCGGTTCCATGGAAGCAACGATCGGTTACCTACATCGAAGAGAAACGACGAGCTGCTCCGCGAGTGGCGAACAATCTGTGCCGATTCATCGGCAAAGAAATTGGTGGGATGGCGTTTAGTGGATAGTTTGAGGCTTCGCGTGAAGCCTCGGGCGACCACCGCCAAGCATTGTGTCAGCCTAAACCCGGTAATAGCGACGCAATCGTCTGTAGCTTAGGTTTGAAGGGAACGAGATGCTTTCGCTTAAGATACCCTGGTAATTACTATAATTTCATTTCGTAGTCGTCTTCGAATCCTCCGGTGATCCTGCGCGTTTCCGCGCCTGCATTCCCCCACTCGCGAACGCTGAAATAACGGATCCGACGGAATATTCAATCGAGTTATCGCTTCGAGATATCCAGACGCGCTTGAATATTTTGACGAACCTATTACACGTCTGCCAAACACGTTATTGCGTTATCGATACCTTCACGATCTATCATTAGCCGAGATAATTTCAATCTTTATATGATCCTCGGAGATCCTCGAAGGGAAAAGATATTGTAATATCCTTCGTTGTGAGATAAAAATAATATAATATAACGATAATGTTAAAATCCAATTCAAGTTTATAGCACTAGTTCTCGGACTACATTAAGCGGCAACTCTCTCACGTGGGACGTTTTAAAACGTTTAAAAACCTCTGCCAGCTCGGCTATTAACGACTCTTAATAAGGCGTAAAAAAGAAAACTCTTTTTAAAAAAAAAAAAATTATTCGTAATCTTTGTACGCTGAAAAAAAGTCAAGAAAACGAGTCAAGTCGTCTTTCCCATCTAACAGGTTGAAAGGATACGAACCGTGCTCCATTCCCTCGCGTCGTGGAATAAAAATGACCCCCGAAAGAGATATTAAAATCTAATTTAGATGAGAACTAACGACAGTAATTCTTAGATTGCCACCCACAGCCTGAGGAACATCAAAGAGCAAGTTTCGTGCTCGAGCGGGACACTTACAACCCGTCACTTTTTTTTTGTTAGCTCGCCACTGACGATCTCGATAACGACGATCTCCACGCTGAACAAAGTGGTACACACCGTTCCCCCTCCCCCTCCCCCGTTTATATTTAGTGTATCCTTTCGCCCTGTCGTTCTCGATCGCGATGCTTTCGTGCACGAAAGTCACAGTCTACTCGTAAATCTACTCGGAATTGCTTCTCCGGTTTGTCAAACGCTCCAGATTCACAACCGGACGATCCACCGAGTGGTAACATCGATAACCTGGTGCTCGGTTGTCAGTAATCTTGTACGAACAGATTCACAGGCATCGTGGTTAGGCTAAAAGTACGAGGGATCGGTATCAGATAAAGGACAAGCGGTTGTTTCAGTTTCTCCCTGGGCCCTTTATCTGGACTAACAGGCCAATTTATGGGTTGATCCATGGACCGACCATGCGAGCCGCAGATAACGAACGGATGCTGGACCATTGCTTCACTTCCCTCTTCCTTTCCTTCGTGTTGTTGCATTTATCGTTATCGGGGAATTCAGGAACGATCGGGTGGAACAAGTTCGTACCTTTAACTTTGATCTTTGAATCTGCTTCGATTAGGAATTTTCTTCCTCAAATCTCTTTCGGGGAGTTCGTGAATTCTTCGAGTCAATGTGCTGAATTAGAAATCAAATTAATTGTTGCACCGGACATAAAATTATGATGTTACGAAAGTTGTTAGCGCAACAATTAAAACTCCTTATATTACGAAGAAGGTTTAAATTCTACAATCCGCCGCTAATATAGACAGTACACTGGAACCGAGTAGAAGAAACAGTGAAAAGGTTGAAACAGTGAAAAAAAATAGAATCTTCTTGCTTCTTCATCCTCGCTTTGTTGTCTTCTGAACAATTAGACACGCATTCTGCGATTAATAATCGGCTCTCGGATACGATGGAGGAGAAGTTAGGTGTCAATCACTCGTGACTCTGCAGTCTCGCGAAAATGGCGGCTGGCCTCGAGGAAGCCGGACACCTCGCGGTGAAACTTTCTTCCTGTCGCAAGATCTCCGCCACTCTCTCTTTCTTTCCCTGTTATTCTATTAGCGTGTCGGGATCACATTCAACGAAGAACATGGGGTCACGATGGGACAATGTAGCGATGCGCCAGTAAGGATCGTAAGGGTTCGCACACGCTGAACATGCGTCTCCTTTCGAAGATTAATAATCGCTGCGATCCTCGTTTTTCTTCGTACTTCTACGATATTGTTACTCGCGAGAATAATTTCCTCTGTGGCATGGCCTCGCGAGATACCCAAGGGAGTTACTGCATGCATCGTCTTTAACAGCTGGCTGAATACTAATGATCGCCAGGTAAATGGTAATTTTTGCGACAATAAATGACCAGGAAGTTGCTCGCAACTATTGCGTTCTGCGTTCAGTATCAGTGTGAAAAATCCTATTCGCTATTCGATTATATATTTTCCACGCACGCGTGTTCTTTCGTCTCTGAATACCGAAAGATCAACGGTATATCCCATAAGTCTACAATTCAAATTTTGACTGAAATCCACGAGTTTTCCACGAAACTTGTCGCGTACAATCTCCATCGTGTACGATTTCCAAATGAATTCAGAGTCCTCCCCGCGGGATCGGCGAAGGTAGCTCGGATTAGCTTCTTACTGCGTATCGTGACGACTATCGTGTGGAATTTCAGTCAGTCCCGGTGCAGGAAGTATGTTAACCTCGCGTACCGTAAAAAGTTGTCGCAACGGGGAGGAAAGAAAGAACGAAAGAGAATAGAGACGACGGAGAAGAGATATATACGCTCTTTTCCCTGGTTCTTTTTTCGATCTTTCGCGATCACGATCCCGTTCGAAGCTCGTGAATCCATGCCGGTCTTCCTTCTCACCTCCTCACGGTCTCAACGCTTTCCCCGACTCGTTTCTTTTCGTATTCCGCCCGATCGCTGTCCCATTGTTCGCAGCCACGATGAAAATCGGCTGCGCCGCGGCGATTAGCATTCCGCGAGAAACGGATTCCTCGACGTCGTTTAAGAACGATCGGTTAACAATTCCAAATGTACGCCGCTCGAGTGTGACACGGATAGGTTGATTTATCGTGTTCGCCTCGGGGCGTATCCAGAGTAGTTGAGATTTATCTATCGCCGATAAAATAATTAGGAAATTGTATCCGCTATATATCTATATATGTTGCTTTTACTAAACACAAAATTATTCACAAAAAGTGAAGTTAATCGGTTGAAACTTCTGGAAAAATCAAGTATCTACTCTTATTCTGAAACTCTCGAGAAACAAAGTGAATTAGTAGGCAAACTAATTGAACTAATTTAAAAAAAAAAAAGAAATTAACTAGTTTGCCACCCAGTTGACTCACGGGGAATATCTGAAGCATAGTAATTACACGACGCACGTTGTGTTAAGATTCGATCGTCTCGCGAGAAGGAACCGAGCGACGGAGCCGATATTAATTGGCGTGCAGCACGCGTGACATTGTACCTTCAGCCAGACCTCGGCAATCGTTCAGCGAGAAGTGGGAACCTATCGGAACGAGTTATTCCGGTACAACTTGCCCGCGCACAAAGAGCTGCCCTCATTAATATCGTGTATTAAATGCAACTCGTTCTCCGCGAAACGACCGATTTAACGATTCCCGCGAACGGATCCGTTTCGATCGTGTTTACCAAACACGGGGCGTTCCGCCGCTCGGGCGGATCGAGCCTCATCTCGAATCCGCGTTGAATTATCGATCTCATTAGCCGCTAATGTTGCTCCCTTTTATCTACTCCTACTATCTCACCCGTTTTACGGGTTCCCGATTAAAACCTACGACCGCGTCGCGGTTCGAAGTTCGATCCCTCTCGAGGGGAGGGATAGAAACGGCGATTACTGGCGAGAATTTTCGTTAAGCGCTCACTCGGTTGGAATTTTTGGAAACTGGTTACGAATTACGTGCGATTCTTTAGTTTCCTATCTCATACACTGTGGGTGGGAACTTTTGTTGATTTAATTTGGAACTGAGGAGTGAAATTCGATCGGTAATATTTAGATAACTGGAATTTGACTCTCTCAACTTAAATTCGATTATCGTGGCTAAGTTGCAATTTTTCTAGAATTAATGATTTACCTCAGAATCGACAAGTGCTTCCAAGTTTAATTCTATCTTTTCAATAAGCCCGAAGCCGTAAAAAATGGCCGAGAGTCGGAAGAGACGCGCGGAAGGAAAGAGTTCTCGAAGAAACTCGTAGGATCAGACCGTAGCCTCGAGATTTAATACAAGTCTAATTGCACCGAGCGCGGCTCGAATCAAGTTCAAATTTACTATCGAGCGTACCGGCGCGTCATTAATCCTCGTCTCAACAATCACGTCGTAAATTCCTGCGTCGTACGAGGAAGCGTGGCGATCGAATCAGCCAAGTCGTAGCTGGAATACGGCCAGTCGTAACGCGCGACCACTTTTACCGAGCGTTTCCGCGCGCGGCGCAGCGTAAATTCAGGGGACGAACGAGCACTTCAGAGCAGAGAGAGAGAGAGAGAGAGAGAGAGAGAGAGAGAGAGAGCGAACATGGAGCGGGATCCGGCGAGAACGCGAGCTATCGCTGAAATTTACGGACACGCAACCGTAACGTCGGACGGACGACGACGTTGAATGAACGGCACAGAACACACAGAATTCTACGAGGTCGCGAGCAATGGATCTCGGATGTCCCCGTGGCCATAAACGTTCCACGTTCCAGTGGCGAGAGGACAACTTGTTGGAGAACACGCAGAATATTGTAAAACATCAAGAGGAATTTATTCTTTGCTTTACTTTGCTTACTTCTTCGTAGATCGTGGATTTTCGAACGTGGATTTTCGAACGTGGATTTTGGTTTCAAATTTGATTTTTTTTTTTTTCGATTAGATCGTCAGCAATCGGCAGTCGAAAACGTCGAAGGATGCGTTTCGCAAAGTTTCAAGAGATACTCTTTGCTCTTTTTCGTAGATCGTTTCGAACCTTGGATTTCGGTTTTATAAGGTAAAAATTTGATTTTTTAAATTAGATCGTCAGTGAAACGATCGAAAGATAAATCCTTTTTTTAAGAAACTGACTGATTCTTAAAAAATACGATTCTTCTTCTGTCTTTCCCCGTTTCTAAACACTGTCAGAATTGGACATTTCTTCACGAATCCTGCAACCAACCACTTCGATTCACCAACCGATCTTCTGCGATTGTTCATCACGGCGATTGAACATGTATCAATAAAGACGAACGGTAGAAAACGACGAGCAGAGCAAAACGATCGTGACAACGATCCGGAAATAACTGCGGCCGTAAAAGTCAGAGCGGGCGCTAAGTGCTCCGCAAGAAGAAGAGGAACGTTTAACGGTCACCGATTGAAAAACCGGGCCAGGTCGATACTACCGTATCCATCGACCGTCCCTATCAATAACCGGCTAACTTCACGGTTTCACGGTTGGTGCCGTTCGAACTAATCCCGCGAATTAAGGCTCGTTAATAGCATAGCCAGAAATGGCAACTTTTCTCCCAAAGGTCGTGAAAAGTCGCGTTTTGGAACGAAATTGCCATGCGAAATTGAGTGAAACTGCGGAGGAAGAGCGCTTGACGAATTATCATCTTATTTACCACATAAAACGTGATTCCAGCCAGTGGTTTTGATTGATCCAATGCACGTCACTCGACGGATTGCGCATCGTGCATTTGCCTCGAATGCACACGCTCGAGTTCCCGATTGTTTCTGTTTCTTATTCTTTGGTTCAGACAAGGCTCGATCATGCAGGGAAATTTTTCTGCGTTATTTGAGAGTAGTTTTTTTTTTCACGAACTTCGAAGTCTGGCTTTAGTTGAAACTAACAGACAGCGATGGAGAAACAAAATCACGAGACTGTCATGACACAAAGCTGTCAGTAGGCAACTATTTTTACACCGTTTCCCGTCGAACCACGAAAATGCATACGTACATCCTCTCGAAAACTGTTACGGGCTCCACCGCACAACTTCGCACTTCTTTCGCTGCGAAAGTTCGGTATTAATTTAAAAATTAATTTAAAACACTAGGATACTCGAGTAGAGAAATTTTTATACAACTCGTGCGACGATTGCATCGAACGAAACAGAAATAGAAAAATTCCCCAAGAGAACCAACACCGATATTTTCCGGGCATTTGCCTCCAGTGACTATTCCAGTCACGTTGAGCTACTTCTAAACAGTGAAGTTTCGCAAAGGTACGAATCGCGGAATCGTTTCGTTAGACTCTGCATAAGTGGGCGGACAGCGAGCTGCTCCTCATTGCACAAGGGAGATATAGTAAATCACGCGATGATCTCATCATGACATTAAGATATTACGCGAGAAAGAGAAAGAGAGAGAGAGAGAGAGAGAGAGAGATAGGAAAAAAGAACGATACACATGGAAGGTACAGGAGACGCGATAAACAAGACAGCCGTGCTACCGTTGCACTGGCAATAAATTCCGTGGAGGTCTGGTTCAGCAACGTTCCTCCGACACGTGACACGTTTAAGCGCTCCGTGCCGGGACTATGAGCAACCAGCAACGCCCAAACAATAGCTCAGGGTTATCGTCTTTCAGTGCAAATCGACCAACGAGCCGCGGCACTCCGCTGGACAAAACTTAAATCGTCCCTAAAAAGTAACTACCGAGGCGGAGAGGACTGGTTCTGCCAACTGATCCGTGTGCTATCTCTTTCCTCTCTTTCCTTTTCGTTCTTCTTCCTTCCGAATGACCTCGACGCTTGCATTTCTATCGAGCTTCTATTTCGAGCGTTTGCAAAAAATACGAATTTCCATGAAAATTCGCGGTCCAATTACAAGAAAAGAAATTGTAATCGGATGTACCCTATACTCTTAATGAAAAGTGCTGTGGTCCTCTGTTTCATCGTTTTCTTGTTTAATATTTGAATCTTCAGTCGATGCACGTTTCAAGATGACTGACAGAGTGGTCAAAATATGACTATCGAAAGATCATGCCAATAATGTTTTATAAATTTCACGAAAAATAGCGACGAAAATTTCAATTCAATTTATTCTCTAAAAGAGTTTGAGTTCATTTGTCCGAGAGAAGACTGCGGCGACGAAAGGAAAGAACAAAAAGAAGAAAAGAAAAGGAGAAGAACAAAGATTACACAATGATTTGGAAAGTCTTTTACAAGACCATCGGCGAACAGTCTGTCTCTTGTAGTCTCGCTTTCACGATTTGCTCACGACAAACAACCGCACATTGGACGTAGTCAGTGGCAACGAGTTGACTTTTGCAAAATCAAAGATATGTAAATTTAACTGACTGAGCGGCCACTTAATGCTAGAGTGAAATTCTACGCCTGTCTCAATCGGCGAAGTTCGAAATTTCTTTCGCTGGCTCGCGTTTCTCGAATTACTCGATAATAAACTTCGCGACTTTATAATACGCTGGCCGAGAAACAGCTGCCGAAGTATGGTGAAAACAAACATGTGAAATGTTTAAATGCGCGTTTCGTAGCTTTTCCCTTCGACAACCATCTCCTGCAATTTGCATAAAGTTGCCCGACTAGCGATAAAATTCGAATACCAATTCTCTTCGGGCTTCGTAGCTCAAACTTTATTCTGTTCTCGCGCAACTTCACGAGGAGATTTCCAAAATGAAACGTAACTTAAATATTTGTTTCCTGTTGCGTAACAGGATGACACTCGTGACACTACGACAGCGCCACGCTTGTTTTTTAAACGGCAAATTATTGCTCAATTGGAGGAAAGTGTGAAACACACGAGTTTCATTGCGTTCTTACAATTGTGTGAATATTCTACTTACTGTTAAGAATATTTCCGAACGTACCAACCTGTCAAAATACACTCTTTCATTTCGTTCTGCACGAGGCAAGTTATTAAAACGAATAAGGGAAAAATTTGAATATGAAAACTGTGAGGCGTGTTGCAGTGAAAGTGGAATCTGTCGGCAGTCGGACCGATCGTTAATCCACAGACGTTGTTCGAGCGCGTTCTTTCGCAAAATGCCCCAGGTCTTCGCGGAAGAGACGAGTGTCGCATGACGAGAGCCATTCCGTTGAATCGTAGCGGACAAGGCAAGCGTAAAACGATGCGTCCAATGTCAAGGAACCACTGTCCAATTCTTTTTCCAAACCATTTTCGAAATCGAAATTCATTGAACTGTGACTCGAATCGGTCCTGTCAGTTGATCTCACGGGGGAACGAGTGTACTCAATCTTCCTCTCGGTGGAATTCAAGAATCAAGACGTATAAATAGGAATACAAATTGCATTCAACAAACGTCGCATAACGCGACAGAACAGTGGCGATCCAGTCACTCCGTTGTTCTGGTTCGTTTAAAAAGCCTCCGCGAACGAGCATTTACACGGTCTACGAGCGTACCGTGAATGCAACTCCGAATCAGACCCAACCCAAGAACAGTTACGCTGAAGAAGGGACTAGGTTGTTCCAAGATCTACCTCATTAGCAAGAGACGAAATTACTCTTCAACATATTGCTCTATAATTCTGGCTATTGTCTCTCCACGAGGATGAAACTTTTTTTGGAAATTGTTATTTTCATCTAGTATGGGAAAAGCAACGATGCTTGCGTAATATCTGAAACGTTGATTCTTACAAAAAAAAAAAAAAATAACCATCCCATTTGTAAAAGACAGGATTACTATCGAGCATTTTGCTCGATAATTCTGATTAGACTAGGTCTCTGATACAGAAGTTGCTTCCAGCAACTTTATCACTCAATGATGAAGATGAAGCTAAATCGGAAATTGTGTTTAAAATAATGTTTAAAATTGTCTTTTATAAAGCACCGAGAAAGATAAAACGATATTTGCCCAATATCTGTCACCGAAACGTAGGAAAATTTTTGGAAAAAGGTAACTGGACGAGAGGGCCAAACTCTATCGCGTTACGGTGCATCGGCTACTCTAAATCCAGCAATTGCGTATCGTTTCAACGCGGAATCATCCCCGTGATCGGCTCTATAAAAGAGCCACGCAATGAAACAGCGCGCGGCTTGAGCCGAGCCAAGGAAAATCAGTTGTACGACTTGGCCTCGCGGAATTCCCATACAGCGAATATATACGGTGCGGCAGGATTTACGCGACGGCGCGACAACGCCGGTCAGCAGACGTCATCCTGACCATAGTAGGTGGACGAGGACCTTGGCCTTCGGATGGCGCGCACGAGCACATAAATCAGGCCGCGATCTCGCCATAGCGAGCGTTCCATCGCAGTATTAAATCCTTTGGTAGCCAACCAACGAAGAAATCACCGGCCATTTTCGGACATTGGACACACCGATCGCGCTACCATCTAAGGTATAGTCGGGGCGTCAGCCCGCGAAACGAATGTCATTGCTTCCGAACCTTATCCATCTTCTTCGGCATGGCTGTCGCGTCACGTCGCGTCACGTCGGTCCTTTCTCCTTGCCTCGCATCGATCTTTTTCTTTTCTTTTTTTTTTCTTTCTTTCTTTCTTTCTTTTCTTCAACCCCCTTTTTGCTGGGCCGCTTCTTCGCGGTGGAGAGTCGCCGTGAAAATGCGGCTGCGCGACACAGTTTACTTTTCTTCAGTTTTTTTTTTCTTTTTCTTTTTTTTCCCTTTCAGTTTGTTTTGTTCTGCTAGATCGTCGAGATGCAGAGAAACGATGATTTTTGCAACGACGAGGGCTTAGAAGAAGCCATTGAGCTTAAGGAGAGTGGTTGAGGAAGAAATATTCAGAGAGAATTTCGCACTTTAATAATTTGCGAATACTGATGTCAGTATCACCTGAAGAACGATCGAACGTCACGATAATTGACGCATTTCCCTGATTGTTATTCCACATCTACCGTTTTCTCCATGGATCCGAACAAGCCGACAGTTGGAAGAAACGATCTCGCAGATCGACGCAGTATTGCTCATTCGAACAGTGCTAAACGCACGCAGCGGATAAGATAGACTGCACGTGAACAACACGTGTCATAAAACAATGGCGTGGCATCTGTTGAGTTGAACGCGCTAAAGGCTATTCTCAAACGAGAGAAAGTGAGGAGAGTCCACCTACACTCTACTTTCCACCATAATTCACGCAACAAAAATCGAACGAACGATCCCACGTAGAAACGTCTTCGTACGATTTCCACGAAATAAACGAGCATCCGTACTTACTTACTTACAATTAATAGCACAGTTCGCGCGTAAGACACAGCTGAGTGAACAGAGCGGTGGAACTTGTTTTGGTAGGGTGCCGTTCGGGGATGCACTCCGTTAATCCTTTGCACTCTGTTGTCGTTGCTGCGGCGACATCAAAAAGAAACATTGTTTCTTTCAATTTAAATATTTTATATATTGAATTTAAATAATCTTTAATTTTTCTTGGAAGCCTATGCTGTTAGTTAGTCTGGAGTAGCTGATAGCCGATAGTAAAAATGACTCGGAGTTGCTGAGGTCAGGTTACATTAAAAATTGTTAAATTGGAGTGCAAAGGGTTAAAGTCGTACGCATACGTAATGCCAGTGAATCATTCGTGGCACGGTGCCGCGGAATTCTCGGTACGCTGCAGCCAACAGTGAATTTCTCCCCGAGACGATGCCTCCCCTCTTCCCTCTCTCAGAGGTAAGTACCACCTCGAGGATCCTCCAGTGAAATTCCGTATTTTTTTCCAAGTTGCTGACTTCTTGCTGAAAATCGTCGGCAACGACGACGACGATTTTCGCCGGGTGTCCAATGGCCGCGGGATCCTCTGTTGCTGCTCGCGAGTGGCACGCGGCTTTTTGCGATTCCATCGGGGGAGATGCAAGGCACCGGCAGACTTCAGCCTAGTTTGGCCATGTCCTCACCGCGACGCATACAAATTCCTCGTGCCTTCTGGCCTCGTCCCCTCGGTGTAGACGAGGCAACTCGTCTGCTTTTTCACCGGGCGACCGGGTGTCGCGGAAGAAGCGACAAATCTGGCCTTCGGAACGGTCACCTCGAATCTTTCTCGTGCTTTGAATGCCTCCACCTGTATTTTTAAATTTTGCAAGAAGCGTCGTTTGCGCGTAGGATAATTCTCTCTGTCTGAGATCTGCGTTTCCAAAAATATGAATCTATCTGGTTTGTGTGATTAGATCACGAACGTTTTTTTGCATAGATAAAAATAGAATACGTTGGTTCACTCGTCATTAACAACAATTTTTTGTTGAAACAAACAAATGTACAAAGATCGGTAATCAAGTTACAATGAAACGAATCAAGAGAAATGAGCAAGAACAAATTATATTCGTGATCTACTTACGGCCAACAAGGAAATCGTGCAAGAACCAGTTTTCCTTTTATAGTTAGTTCGAAGAAATTAATTGTGCAACTCGGGAACATCGTTAACCCTGAACCCTCTCGGATTGAATATGTTCAAGAGGAGCTTTCCTCTGCGCGGCAAAATGAATCGGATTACTTATTTTTACATGTTCAAATGCAACTGTTATGCAGGAACACCGTCATAAAGTTCAGAGATCACGTAGCAAACTCGCCTTAACGAGACTCGAGTTTGCTGAAATCAGTCAGTTTGTTCGGCTTTCTTTTGTATTTTAATTTTATTTTGAAATAAAATACAAGAGGAAGCACAATGTAACTTTTCACAATTAGAATCCAGCACCGGATTTCTTAAATTTCTCGCCGGTAAAAAACGAAGGAGGACAATAATTTTGATTTGTAACAGTAGCAAGTAAATTTGTTACCTATTGTTGCCTATATATGTATCATTTTCGAAGAAACGAATGTCTCCTCTTACACACACACAAAATTATTGTAATTCGTTACACCACGCTATTAATCTAGGTCAGTGTAGAAAACTCGAGACAGTCATATTAAGAGTGTTAGAGCTAGTTGGCAAAAAGAAGATTTTATTGTCACCTTCGCGTTTCATACGCTTCGTGACGTCATTCGATTATTGTCTTGTTACGCGCACACTCTTTGCTTCCAAATTCCCAATAGGAATAATTAGATTTACGTAGGATGAGCCACCCTGTAGAACAGTGTGATCGTTCGTGATCACTCATCCAGTATTCCATTTCCCAAGACGATCGACCTCGATGAGGTAACTTCATCGTTAGTTTCCTCCGACCATTGTCTGAGATAATAGCCGACGTGGGCTGGATCGAACAAGGGTGTGATCTGCGTGTGCACGTTCCATTTTCATCGATCGATTTCATTCACCAACGATCGTCTTTGACTCTCGTAATTTCGTGACACGTCACTTCATTAATATTCATAAAACATTATCTATCTAATACAAATCTATGAATGCTTACGAAAAATTTCCATCTGCTTTTACAAAAATCGATACCACACCGGACTCGCATTGGCTGTTGAGAATCGCAAAAAGTAGGAAACGTGTCTGTGAGATTCTCGATCGCGACCAAATCTTAGAAGCAGAAGATTATTAGATGGTGGCATTGAGCAACGGCACCGGTGGTTACGTCGCCATTTACGAGCCGGCAAATTGAGTTTAGTGCCGCGTGCTGATCGTTACAGCCTTGAGGAATGCTGAACGATATCCGAGACGAGCGGCAACGTCAGCAGCAACTGGTCTATTAACTCTTTGCTCAACAACCAGTAATTGTTCGCCATTTTCTTTTCATTTTCCCTTGGGATTTTTTGTTTCTCAGAACAATAACGAACCGCGTACGCAGGATCTCGATTGACTTTTGACTGCTTTTCTTCTTCATGATTCTTGCTTGACTTGTCTGTTACTCTTCATTCCCCTCCTCATTAAGAAGAAAAACAATCGTTTGTAACGAGTCACGATTCGCGTTCTCCCTTTCAGGTGTCGATGATTAATTAACACGTTGCTCTCTGCTAATTTTAGAGCGGAAACGGGACATTGGCGACCGACGGGAACAATGGCACTAGTTGGCAGCGCGTGGTCGACGAGCAGGATACTGCCGTGCAGCAGTTACCAAAGAGCAGTGAGTTTAATTGCAACAGAACCTCGTTTGTATGAACAAACATGTTATTCACTGGCTGCAAGAAGCATTTGCACGTGTCTTTATTTCCCAGTGAAGAGTCTTTATTTTGATATAAAATCCGTATTCCGTATTCACAGTATCAAATTGTAGTGGAATTCTGCGAGATTCTATTCGTCTTTACGTCCTTTGTTAAGTAAAAATAAATGCACAGGATCCACGAAACTATCGTACTTTACGAATTGGAGCGAATGGAGCGTCTGTGATCGACACTGTATGCAGAATCGCGTTCGAAGGTGTCGCGTGAAGAAGAAATGTAGCAACACGATACTCAGGGTGAGTTTTTAGATCATATTCCACGTTGTACTTGGTAGTATGTATAAAAAAAAATTGTACGTGCAAAGTTTATTGTGTTCTTCCCTGTAGGAAGAACGAACCTGTCAGCACAACAACAGAAAGAGTAGGTGGAGGAGATGCAAGCAACATCAACGACGAGGCCATCGTCAGAAGGATAAATTTCACGTAATACAGGTGTAAAATTTAAACTAATAGACCAATTTCATATTTGTCGAGGAGTTAATTGCAAATATTTGATGTCAGGTTCCCAGGAAGGAAGCAGAGCCTAGGCAAGGGAAACAAAGAGGCAAAGACCAATCTGTAGGATATTATGGCAAATGGAGCAAATGGTCACCCTGTACAAGACTATGTACCACTCAACGTCACAGGTGAGTATGACATTCGATGATCAAAGGCTCGTAAATCATAATACTACTAAATATTCATTCACCTTTCGTATCGATATCGCGTGATTTTTCTTCAATTCAATAACGAAAGGTGGTGCAAGAAACCTGGAATCTGCGGGCGCGACGTGATAAGAGAAAGCGCGTACTGTTACGTGGAGGGTAGCTTCTGCCAAAGATGGATCCATCGAAAAATTCGTGGAAGCCAGGAAGAGGATACCGACGGTGAATATAACGAGCCGCTCAATGTCCCGCGTAGTTCCTCGAAAGAATATTCGTTACTTTTTATTATCACAGATATCGTATTGGACGAGTTCGAGCTGAATCCCAATATGGTCGACAGTTTCATTCCGGAGAAAAACTCTCATACTTGGAAATGCGGAGTTCCGCAAAAAACTTCTCCGCTCTCCTACTTTACCAGGATCATCGGTGGTCGTCCGTCCACTCCAAGAAGTTGGCCCTGGCAGGTTGCCGTGTTGAACAGATTTCGCGTAAGCTCCTCAGCATTTAAAATCGTGTCCCTCGCTCGAATGACTCGGTTAATTGCAAATAAAATTTTAAAACAGGAGGCGTTCTGTGGGGGTACTTTGGTCTCGCCAAGATGGGTGTTAACTGCAGCGCATTGTATCAGGAAACGACTTTATGTTCGCATTGGAGAGCACGATTTGACCGTGAAGGAGGGCACCGAATTGGAATTGAGGGTATTTATTGTTAATTATTACTCTGGGCGGATATTTTAAGGATATCTTAAGGGTAATCTCGGGGTGTTCTAAAACTCTAATACTCGATGTACTTTCGTACTCTGAACGTATTCCGATATTTTAGATATTCCAATCTTTTAAATTCTTGTTCCTTCAGGTGGATTCAGTGACGATACATCCCGAATACGACGCGGACACAGTGGACAACGACGTTGCGATGCTGCGTCTTCCGGTCACGTTAACAGCGTCGTCGTCTAGAGGAGTAGCTTGTCTTCCAGCGCCTAACCAGCCTCTACCCGCCAATCAGCTGTGCACCATTATTGGCTGGGGAAAATCGCGAGTCACCGACGACTTCGGGACCGATGTTCTTCACGAGGCTCGGGTACGTTTTTCATTCAAATCTCGAAACTTGTAAAATTCCTTCGATTTCTCGAGAATTTTTTGAAACTCGAGAAACTTCATTTCTCTATCGTAACATTTTCTACAACTGTCAGAGAGAAATTTACGCGTAATTATCCTTCTCAGGGAAAGGAATAATATCTGTTGATCATGATCTTGACAATCTTCTTAAGAAGTCAACTAAAAAAAATTCTTCCTACTAAATCTTTCATTTATTCTCAACTCCAGATACCCATAGTATCTTCAGAAGCGTGTCGGAACGTCTATGAAGACTATAGAATCACCGACAACATGTTCTGCGCGGGATATCGTCGCGGAAAGATGGATTCCTGCGCGGGTGACAGTGGAGGACCTCTTCTGTGCCAAGATCCCAGGAGACCTAATCGCCCGTGGACCATATTTGGCATCACGAGTTTCGGCGAAGGTTGTGGAAAACGCGGAAAGTTCGGGATATACGCCAAACTGTCCAACTACGTTCGTTGGATCAGCAGAGTGATGAAAGAAACCGATGATTTCAATTGAAACTTTCGCGTGTTCGTGTACTCTGATCATCGTGCTCAGTGCTATTATCTGTGACTGGTAATAAGGTTAAGAACAATATCCAGTGTACTCTCAACGCGATCAAGCGTAAGAACGATCCAAACGACAGAATAACCATTCTGACTGCCATTGTTCACTCGAAGCGAATGCCATTTATTACACTTTTCTCTCTGTAACGATACAACATCACTTTGTATACCGTTAACGATCGTTTCGCACAGCTGAACGACGAAATAAAAAAAAAAAGGAAGAAAAAGAAACAATCTATCTATTTGATCTATCATACGAAACAGAGGTGGATCTTCGCACAAGCCGACTACCTTTTCTTTTTTTTTCTTTTTCTTTATTCAATTATACGAAATGTAACGTGGAAAAAAAATCGTACGATATACATTTGTGCAAATTGATATTCTCCTTTAGAGTATCGACGACAACGGAACGATTCGAAGATAGGCAAGGAAAAGAAAGAAGGAAAATGGAATTGTCAGGGAAATAATGATGGAGAAACTAGAAAATTCTTTACCATGATCGCACGATCCATCCTTTCCGTGGATCGTGGTGCCACCTTTCGCGCCGTGGGAACACAACGTGGCGGCACGTGGCTCAGAAAATAGGTGCAGAGAACGTCGTGATGTCCAAGTGGCGATTAACAGAGTATCGTAAAGAATTTCACAACTGGATTCGCAACTGCAGATGCATCGATAATATTTTCCTTCCCTTTTCTTTTTTTTTTTTTATATCATATTATCTCTTATCTTCTGTTAATAATCAGTTTCACAATAACACGTGGAACTGTTCGGCCAACCACCATCTCAGTTGAACTTGCACTTGGAGAAATCCATCTCGGGATGCTGTTCCATGAACCTGCGGGACAAAATTCACGACATGTGAATTCGTTAGTTACGAACGCCTTAGCGTGAATGAATTTACGTACTTTTTGATCACGTCTTGCTTCTTCTGCTCGTCGGACGTTGGCAGGCCTAGCTCCTTCTGTCTCTGGTCGTACATCATCTTCTCCACCAAACCTCTAGTCTCACCGTCGAGATCCGAGAGTTTGCTAGGCTCAGGGTTCACTTTCTTCGTGCTGATCTCAGGGTCAGAGGTCACCACGTGCGCCCACCATTGCATTTTGTTCACCTGCGGAAAGAATCGGTGACTCTTGCCTTCAACGAACTGTTCGTTAAACGGAATCTGCGTAAATGCACGGTAGAATGTTCAGAAGAAATAAAAATAAGTTGAATTGAAAGATATCACTTTCTCAGCCAACTCACGATTGGCTTTTTCAAAAGACAAAAGATTACAAGATCAACGAGTCTAGAAAAGAATCTGATAATCCTATCAAAGAAAGTTGCGCAAAAGAAGAAGGACCAAATTCCAAAGCGCAAGACGAGCAAATCTAAAGAAATCCTTCCGAAGGAGAAATTCTTCGCTAACTTAATGAACACAGGATCAATCGACCAGATACCTGTCACAATCGACCTGTCACAATTATCGAGATACGAACAACGTCACCGAATCCTGTCAGTTAGAGATCAAGCAGATAGTCGCTCGTTAAACGGTCACGACTTGATCTTTGCCAAAATTTTTCAACACGTTGGTTTGACGTTGAATTCAGTTCGATATCAGGATCAGTTTGATACCGTCGGACAGAGTTCCTGCTAACGATCGATACCATCGTCGAAATCCTCGCTTGGACATGGCCTCGCTTGGACAGCGATCGAAGAACGCGAAATCGACGTGTCTGAATCCGACGTCACCTACCTTCTCCAGGTTGATCAACAACACTTTTCCATCCTCGATCACCCACGTGGATTCCTCGACTTTGACTTCGTGTGGAAAATCACCGTCGATGATCGGCGGCTGACCCTTGATGCCGCAGGTCAACCGTTTCTTCGTGATCGTCACCGAAACGTCCTTGGGCCTGGCCGAGAAGTTCACTTTCAAAGGCACTTTAATCTGAAATTAGACGACGACCAAGGTTTTACTCGCGCAGCATTTTTCAATCGGATTTTTAATAACAGAGTGCGGAGCGAATGACTTGGCGGATTTATATATATATATATATTCGAACTAGTTCAGATAATTACAGAACAAAGAGGTCTCAAGTTCATTGAGAATCTTGTGAGAAAGATTCTAAAAGCATATAGTAACTAAAATGATATATTATTATTATAAAGTAAATTATAAATTGAGTTTATAACTGAGTTTGATTATAAAGTAACTGAGTTTAATAGCATTTTTCAACAACATTGTTATATTTTTCAATTACATGGCTTTTCATCAAGAAAAAGGAAAGATATTTAAAAACGTAAGATAACTTTAATTGCTGAAATTAATTTCTTTCGTTCAATGCTTTTAATTATTTTTTCCACGCGTCAATCCTATCCAAATCGAACGAGGGTTAATTGGACATGAAACATCTGTTCAACAACGCGTACCAATACGATCAATGACCAACTTTATTCTTTCCAATCGATAAAACCAATAAAACAAAAAAAGAAAAAAAAAGAAAAAAAACACGTCGAGGTTCTTCGTTTAACCTTAAACCAAACGATCTCTCGAACGAGTACAAACGAGTCTATCGTAACAATCGCGCGATTCATTCGATCGACGCGGTTCCGCACGATTACTCTCTCAGTCCTTCTCGCGATTGCGACTTCATTGCACATCGTCGTGATCCAATTCTCCGCATCGCGTAGCCTTGGATTTCGGAAAGCCGACGGTGCAGCCTTCGCGACTGGACCTTGGACAACAATTTAGAATTCCCGAACGAAACAGCACACTGGTGCAAGAGAAAGATTCGACAAGGATCAATTTGCACGGAAATTTGCACGTTCCACGAATAATAAATTTTAATAGATTTACTTGTCACCCAGATCCCTCTCGGATCTCAGAGATTAATAAAAGTCACTAGATCCTAAATACACGAAGAAACAATGCGTGTCATGGAATTGTGAAAGGAATTTTCGTTCCATTTATAATCGTGTCTGTGCAACCACGATCGTGAGAACGATTCGGTTACGAATCTGTTGGAATCAACGATTCATCGACGTGAGACGACGTCCTCGGGCCGGTGCTATCAGGAGCAATTAAGCCCGCGAAGTTTCAAAATCCTAGATGATTCATCGACCGTGTCGCGTGTCACAATTACAACCGTTCGAATGGGGGAACGAAAGAGAAAACGAAAGAAGGAGAGAGAAAAGACGGGAAGGCAGATTACGAACGATACGAAGATTACGCGTGGTTGGATCATTATCATCATCCAAAGCCGCGAGTCTCGCGTTGAACGTGTTCTTGGATTCCCAGCGACGACGATGAACACGAAAACGAAAACGACGACGACGACGACGACGATGATCGCCGCGACGCTGAATGCAGCTGGAACGCACCGGTGCGTGGAAACAGATCATGGCTACCGACTTTGCGCGTTAACAAAGTGGAATATCATTATGAATGAAACGACAAGGAGCGTAGCCAAGAGAGGAGAAATGTCTGGTCTTCGGAGATTTTCCTTCTCGATCAGTCGTCGGGCGGCGCTCGACTCGAAAATTTGGATCGAGATGGAAACAAGCGAGAGAGAGAGAGAGAGAGAGAGAGAGAGAGAGACGATTTGTACTTTGCAATTATTCTCGATCGTCAGCTCTTACGAGGATGATAAAAGAGATTTCGTGAAATCGTCTGACGAATATATTTGGCGCGTGTGTAATTTTTCTTTAATTTGAAGATCGTTTCGAAAAAACGTGAAGATTTCATGAGCGATCATATGAGTGGAAGATAACTAATTAGAGGCTTGATCACGTCATTTACGCTGGAAAATGAAATTCACACGTTTTCACGAATTATCGCTGGATTCGTTACCGTAACAAAAGAATACGAATTGTTCTGTGATTGCAACGCCAGTATAATTTGTAATATTTTTGGAATCGCAGAGTAAGCACGAATATTCTGAAATCTTCAGAGAACTTTTACGTCGAGAAACTTTTAGCGTGGTTTATAGACGATTTAATCTGGAAAATTATGCAAGTGGATATTTTCAGTCCAGTAATCTTCATTTTCTCGAATGGTAATTCTTCGACGAAATGGAAATTACTCGCCATTTAATACCAACTGCATTCTCATCGAACAGGTTTTACGATTCGAAGGAAAAAAAAAACTACTTATGTCGTAGAGCAGATTGTTTCATATACAGAAATGAACAAGCGATCGAGCAGCTTCCGTTTTAAGCGTTCCCACGAGGTTCAGCTTAACTCAATCCTTCGATTACTCAGAAAAAAAAGAAAGAAAAAAAAAACAAGAAATGCCATATCCGTTTCTTACAAAGAAGACACGTGAAGATCGTTGTAGAAATGAAAGTGTTTCAAACGAAACACGAACGTGAACTTAAAACCTTGTCCTTTAGAAGTCCGACGAATCGAAAGTAACGCAGCCTTGGTTCTCTTCTGTGAGGCTAAGGGATGTACGTGAGTTAATTCACGTCTCACACCTAGCCAGTGCAATTCCAAGCAATCTTTTCAGATACCAATTTCTCAAAGTATATTCTAAATGAATCGTATCTTTTCCAGACACTGAATAAGAATTAAAATGATAAGAATTAAAATCGTAAAAGAGTCCATCCTCAAAGAACGTCACCTAGACGCCATAAATCTCGATATCCATTACAGAGAATTGACTCGAGTCGTCTTCAGAGTCATCTGCTCGGAGTTCGAACAACCGTTACGCAAGAATTTATCGGAAAAAAATTCGCGTAATCACGACCGATCTTCATGCCCATTATACGAAAATTTATTCATACCGCCTCGGCAATTATCTCCCTTCCGTGCACAATTCGAGGCGATCATTACACGAGAACGCAGCTCTGAAAGGACGCAACAAATCTTTACACCCAAGTCAAACGATCAACCGCATAACTAACTACGAAGAAAAACAGCGCATCAAAGCGTAAGAAAAACTTAATCAATTCAATTGCACACTGTTAACTGTAACAGCTAATCGCCCGAGAGATTACCGCCTATTTAACTAGATTCCATATTCCAATAATAATCCGCTAACGCAACATCCTCTCAGACTCATTAAACCGTTCCAATTACCTAGGCTCTAGCACTGATTTTCCCTCGATGGTATACAAGGTGTACGATAATTCTGTTAGAAGATTATAACACAACATTAAAAATAAACGGCGAAGGCGTTTGAAATTTAAATTAAATTAAAGGTGCAAAAATCTGCACGCAGTGCACACGACATGGAAAAATATATAAAGATTTTGAACATTCGAATTTAATCATACTTTCACGATTGATCAAGTTTCTAACTTCTAGATTTAACCAACAGAATTTAATTGAACTTTGCGAAAGCCAAAAGTGGACCAGCCCTGTGTGTACATTGGTCCATTATTTTCTCTTTAATACTGGTCAAAGTGACCAATTTGTAACTTTTCGATATTTTACAAATGTAAAGGAGTGTATTTTTGGAGAGTTAAATGATTTTTCGTAAATGTATTTTCTTTTACTTTAACATCTCTGATGGAAATTTTCCATTTTAATCGCCGGTAGTCCTAGCTCTATTAACTTTCCCTGCAATATCATTCTCGTTCGAAAACAACGAGGAGGTGAAGCAGGTGAACGAAACGAAGAGGGACACCTGGTGCAGATCGTTAGGCGAGAGAGCCATCGTGTTTCCGTGATTTTCCACTCGTCGTCGGCATCGTCGTCCAAGTCATCTTCACTTTGCCGCGTGTACTTGCGTACGCTTGCGAAATCTCTCGGCTCTCCTCTCCGCCAGTGGCCGCCGCTTCGTGCGCACACACGCGTCATTATGCACGGTTATCGTTTATACGATGGAACGCCGTCGACAATTTGCAATCGTGGTGGGGAAAGATCCCTGCAATTTTCAATCGACGCTCCCTCGTGCCCATTATCCCCGCCGCTTCTCGCGGCACCGATCGTTTGTTCTTCGCGTTTTTCTGAACTTGTATCATCCGCGGATACCGCCAGGTCACACGGCGCACGGCCACGGCGTTTAATATAGAGATTGGCTCTGACGCGTTGCGCAACGCCGATGTCAGTGAACGCAGTTGAACAGTTGCCTCGTTGCGAACGTTTAACGCTACGTTCGTGGCGACGCGTCGATCGAAGCGTCGGGTTAGCAGAGAACTGGCGAGCTCTCGCGTTGATTCGAATATTCGAAAAATTTATTTCTCTCCTTTGTCTCTTTCTCTTCGAGCGGAGAAGAAATTAATTAGCATTCTTGAGAGCATTCTCTAAGTCACTCACAATTTCGGAAGATTGGTGAAAATTTTACAACATTTAAGTCTAACGAATTGTATTTATAGGCTGCCTATATTGGAGGGAAATTCGTACAAACTCTGGGACGCTGAGATTTGCGTTCAAAACTTGAGTTCAAACGCGATCTTCGCTCGAATTGAACTCCTCGAGAGAGAGAGAGAGAGAGAGAGAGAGAGAGAGCGATTGCTGCACTGCCAGCGCAAGAACTGGATGGAAATAAGGAGCGCAACTCAACCCGGACGAGTTGCGGATTTAATCTGATTCGACAATCAGCACGGGAAACGATGTTCGCCGGAGGACGGACGGACGTATCGCTGGAACAATGAATTCCTTCTGCGGCGAGAACAATTAAGGGGCAACGGTGTGTCAGAACGGTGTGTTGCCGCGGTTCTGAAACGTAGCCTTGAATTTGAAAGAACAAAAGGACGGATTACGCTAACGAAATGACACGATATGAGAACGTTACGCCGCCGCGCTTTGTTTCCCATTGCACGCCACACTCCTCCATCTCGATTCCAAACGCTGGAAAACACTCAGACCGATCCTTTTTTGGTACTTTTAATCGCGGATTTATATTACACGTAAATTAAAATTACGATATAGCGGGACAATACGGTGCATAGTAATTTGGAATAAATTGCTTTTAAATTCTTCGGCAACAATCACGGTGGAAAATTAACGAGTACTCGCATTTTCTTCCGTCGAACATCGAATATATATATACACAAGAGAGAAAAAGAGGGAGGATACAATGGAACGTGTTCGACAAGTGTACACACACTGTGCGGAATTTGTTTCCGGTGGACAAGCTTGCGGTTTTCGTCGCGACAAACGCGTACGCGCGTTACAACATGGACAAAGTGTCCACCGGCGGACATTTCATTGAATAAGCAACTTTCTCCGGTCTGTTGACTGTCTACGAGGTCTACGCAGCGATATCGGCGCACTTTCTATTTTAAAGGCCAAATTTCTACCCGCCTGCCACTTATTAATCGACGATCAACAATCACTTCCGAACGAATCTCATTCACGACGTTCTCGCAGAAATTCGAGATCTGCTGCAACTTCAAACTGTTTGACGAACTTTCTCGCGGAATTTTAAGCGAAGTCGCGAATAATCCACTCGTCGTGGATAGATTCGTTCGATAGATCGAAGGTTGCAGCGTGTCGAGAGCCGACTTATTTTGGCGTGTTCGCTGGAAACCTTGATCGAGAACTGACTCTCTTAGTCGCTTATACGAATTGTTGCGCAATCGAATAGTTCCCTCGTTACTCATTGCGCTGAATAACGTGCGAAAACGCACGAAACTTCGTCGACATCGGATCCTATCCTATCGTCATTCGGCAATGAAGCTTATATCGCGATTTGATGACACATTTTTCTTGGAAGAAGATGATCAATACGGTTGATTCATGATAGTTTAATTGACAATTGGATAAGAAAATTATAAATACCGATCAAGTAGGTAAAGCACTCAGAATTTTAAAACACAAACGAAGCTTTTATTTCCTTCGCGAAGCAAACTTCTTTCTCTAGTTTCCTAAATGACAATACGATGCTATAGATCATCTTTAGATAGGATTCTTCAATACCGAATCAGACGACGTTTCATTCGAATTATTTGAATAAATCGCTACTTCCCCTTTCTATGAATTTTCAGCGCGTTAAGATTTCGAAGGGAAATAGATTTATCTCTGGCAACGTATCCTCGCTCTAGAAGGAGAGACACAAAAAAATGTCTCAAGATACGTGATTACTCAAATATTGAAAGATTTTCGAACTTTCCAAACATCTTCGACATCACCAGTGTGCAAGCATTTTCACACTGCAGAAAATCAACAGTGGCGAGACACACGTCGAGTCACGTACTACTGGAAGTTCACCACTCGACACGTCGCAAATTTCTGGTCGCCATTCCGAGGAGGTGATTAGATCGAACCAAGGCTGATGGTGTAGGTTTAATATTCATGTGACGAGTACATGGTCAATAAGCAGCATCGTTCGATACGGTGTTAAAGAGACATTGACATAGTAACGCGAGCGCCATAAACGCTGGCGAGATAGAACATCGATGATCTAGTGTCCCTATTACGTGTGTATATATATATATATATATATATATATATATATGTATATTCGTGTCTAGATAAATCTGTTTTTCAATCACGATCATCGACTGAATAATCTCTTTCTCTTTCTCTCTCTTTCGCACAGAATCGTTTTTGCTTCCGAACGAACGAGGTCGTGACGCAACAAATAGATAAAAAGCCAGAATCATTAGCGCCTAATCAACTGATTAACATATACAACATTCGCAAACGATAATATTAGTCTTTCAACGAGTGTAAACCGTGTAATTCGATGCTTGGAAGTGTGCTTTCCTCTTGCAAATTGTTCACGAATTACTCACGAGACGATTGCTCGAGCATGTGTTGGAAATAATATATAAATTATTAAAGTCATTTATTTATCACATAGATGAGATAGCATCGATCCTTTGCAACTACCTGTAATCGTACATATACGTTCCGGATACCAGCGAGACTTAAATATTTTACAATTTGAAAATTTCAATGAAAAATCTACGTCTGAATCGCTGTCTGCTAAAAAAAAAAAAAAAGAAAAAAAGAAACGGGAAGAATTCGCGATTAAAACAATGTTCATCAGTGAAATTCGTTCACACTGAGCTCACAATTTAAAAACAAAAAAGGAAAAAATGGATCCAAGGACCGAAACTGCGGTGAAAGGGTAGCGAAAGGCGTCGGTCAGATAGTTTCCAATTTTTCCCCCGAAAACACAGCCGGCGATCACGTTCGTCCGCTCGGGCCGATCTTTGATCCGCAAGGACGCGATTTCCTTCCTTTCGACGTCCGATCATTTCGCGTGAATGAATCACGATAAATACGTAGCAAATCGCGACAAAAACGACAAAAACGATCATCCACCGTCTTCGATGTTAACACTAGAACTACCGACAGTTAAGACGAAGTTACTTCCACCAAAATTATTTTGATTTCTAATAAATAAAAATAAAATAAAATTCATTATATTATTTCTTTAGTTATCACTGTAAAAGTCATTGTATCATTGTAGGGGAAAAAATTGTAACATGAAATAGAAATTTTAAAATAAAATTGTAAAACCAGTCATGTTGACTGGTGTGGTAGTTCTAGTGTTAATTCGATCATTATATCGACACGAATTACCCACTGCGACCTTACGATCGATATCGAACGATCTTTATATTTAGCCGAGTTTGATTATTAATCCTGACGTACACGAATCGATATCTACCTGAAATCTATCTTTGCACTGTACGACATTGTTCATTGACGAGTGGAAGATTTCTCTCGTAGTTGGAGTCAAAGTGATGAGAAAAGCAACGAGAAACAATGAGAGCCGATCGTCTTTATCGATCAATTCATCCGTTCGAATTCCCTTTCCTTACGATCGTTGCATCACTTTAGAGATCCATCTTCAGAGATTGAAATTTTAATTTAATTTAACATTGATTGCCACACTCGTGTATGGGACAAAATATTTAATTCAATACATTATATTGCAATTTTGAAAACTCTATTTTTCAGTTTATAATATCATCCAGTTATTTGTGTCCATTTTAATTACTTGACGATATTTACAGAAATAAAAACTGTTGCCTGTCAAAGCGTAAATTGGATCAATTCAAAGTAAAGATTTAAAAAAAAGAAAGAAAGAAAAAAACACACTGAAGCGTAAATTTGATGATTAATCTCGATCGATATCTGACTGATACCTGATGTTCTTTGTACGGTGCGACGGTTCGCGTCGATGAGGAGAATTTCTTTCACAGAAGGGGACAAAGAGATGAAAAGCAAGGCGGAACAATGAGAGCCGATATTATCTCGATCGTCTTTTATCAATGCGGTTGTTAGATCCCATCCCATTCAAGGTTGGCCGGCTGCTCTCGAATGACGAGGCGCATTTGCATTTATCTGGGCGATCGTTTTTTCTTCTTCTCTCGCGCCGATAACTCGAATTCCTACGGCGAATCGCGCGCTCGACGTGTATAACACGTTTCACACTTCGTTGAAGCTTCGCCGATCAACCATTTCTTAGTACTCCTCGCAGAATAATTGGCCAATTGTTAATCAGTTGCACGTTCTTCCTTCGTGATTTTGCAATTTTACAATGAGTGGAGAAGATGTAGACTGCAGTCGTAGACTTTGTAAAATTAATTAGTATCTAGAAACCGTGGTGCGAGGAAATTGTTTGTTAGAAAGACTTCCAGTTTCGCAACGAAGAACGATGTTTCATCAATGAAACTGAACTCAACGATTCTTTCGGTTTCGAAGGTCTGCCTGTTTACAACTCTTCATTTCATCAATACCACCGTAAAAAAGGTAATTGGGAGACAAATTACTCCGAGCGTCACGTCCAGCGGAGATTAATCGACCGTTGTGTCCAGACACTCTGATAAGAACGATTTTTCGACGAAACGCGTTTTTACTGAGATCAGGATATAAATGACGGTGTCGTCGCGAGGAAACGAAGAACCCGATAAATCTATTATACCGACAATTACGAATTCCTTGCTCAATATTCGAAATTTCACCGCGCTATCGAACTTAAAGTAGCGGCAATTTGTCAAGTAACACACTTTTGAAACCTCGCGAGACTCGTCGTCCTCTCGCGTATCGCGACGAACGATATGTGAATTTAAGAGAACCGTGAAACAGAGACGCAATCAAGCGAATGTCCATAGGTTCTCAACGATGTTATTCTCGCGCATACGAACGAATAACTCATTCTTCAGCGTGCATCCGTTTGAGTCCCAAGCAGCGCGATCGCGCTCTTCAGATTTTGCGTCGAAAAATCCCAATACATTTCCAGCGCTCAACTTTATTGACGCACTTTACATCACATAGCTCCTTTTCTTTTTAATGTAAATAATACAATTAAACATTTTATATTTCATTGTTATCTTCTCAAGAATTTTCATTGAACAAAACTTGAAATACTTATAAACTTACGCATATATAATAATATATAATAATATAGATGTACTTCATAAAGTAACGAAATTACAAATTAAAAATATTTTTAGCCTTATGAGCAAACAATTCAAATGAAGAGTAACACTTATAATTTATAACATCGGCGTTTATCAAAACATATTGGATGAACTCCTTTTTTACATTGCACACAGATTAAATGAGATCTTTTTACGTCATTTCTGGTGCTACAGACTAGTCTAATCACTTTGAATCGCACAATTATTAGCAATGAAGAGCACTTATGGAACAATACGTTCGATCACTTTGCCAACTGCAATAAATGTGACGGCGCGACGTGAAAAAAAAAAAACACAATCACATTGGGATTTGTCGATATAAAATAAAACAAGCGCTATCGCGCTCTTCGGCGTTTTTCGACCATGTTTCTCCAATGATACCTGGGACTCAAACGGATATAGAGGATTCGTTCGTAATGGATCGTCGTGTTACTAAAGAATTTGACACTGGTGTCTCCTAAAACAGCTGCCACTGATTTACAAGCGGAATACTTAATTTTCCAGTAGTCAAGTTCTTGAGAGTGGCCGTGGAAGATGACGCCTCGAAGACCTTCCGTCACTCTCACGACTCGTTGTTCCAATACTGAAATTCAAACTCGGCAAGAATTTATTCGACACTCTTCGATACGAATCGTTCGCAGCTATTTCGCATATTACACGTGCATTCAATTTTCGCTGCGATTATTGCATGTTTAATTACCGAATCGAATGGAGCGGTTTCGTAGAGCGATGACATCAGCGATGGCAACTGCTTTACAAAATCACTGGGGCCATAAAACTCGCTGGTTGCAAAAGCATTGGATTGCATATAACATTCCCAAGTCTAATTAAGGAACAAATCGTTCCGGCGGCGACACAATGAAGGTGATTTATGTTGACGTATACATCGCGCGAGAGAACGTTTTCGAGTTTCGTTTCTCTATGTCTGCGTTACTATTTTATTAACGCCAATAATAGCTTCTAGACTTAATAAGAATTTCTTCCTCGACTCTTCTTCTATAGAAAAAACAATTGAATGTGATAAAATAATTCTGATCGCAGATGAGTCGATAAAATGGACTCGATAACAATCGTAATCGACACTGTTTCGAGCGTTTATTAGAACAAGGAAAAAGTAATTCTTTTTTCCAAAGGCACATAAAGATAATTTCCGAGGATAGATAAAGAAGTATTTCACTCTGCGACAGTATGAACGACTCATTATCATCGGGGTTGTCGAGAATTTTTTTGTAAAAAATTCCCAGGTACCCAGAAATTTGGATCGTTGAACCAACAAAATCTCCAAACTCTTGTCCACGTCGTTCCGACTCTGTACATCGACTCGTCTCGTTAATTCGACGAATACGTATGTACGGTCACACGAGGGGAGAAGTATAGTTGGCAAAGTCGGTGCAGTGGAAGCGAGAATAAAACAGATGGAAAGATGGATGAGCATCCGCGGTTGCACGTCACACAGGTGCGCTACCTGCACAGGTGAATCGTGGCGTTTCTACGAAAGCACGTGCACGATACCAAACAGCCTGCAAAGAGGTACACAGAGAGAAAGAGAGAGAGAGAGAGAGAGGGGAGATACGAAGCCCAGATAGAAATGGCGCGTGCGCCTATGCATCCGGCTTGAAGAGTTCTCGGACACGCTCGATCCACAGCGAGCGGAGAAAACAGCGAAACGCTTTGTGTAATCGGTTAAAGGAAAGAGTTTTATTATATCCGGCCGATACGAATAAAAGCTTTGAGGATTTAACGGTGTCGAATGATCATCACCATCATCTTCTTCTTCTTTTTCTTCTCGTTGTTGTGCCTTGAAAAGGCGAACAACGCGTGCACGTGGTACCGACGACCAGGCGTTTTGTAATTTCGTTAATCGTTCGAGCGAGCCAGAGCGATTAAGTAATGATGGAAAGCTCGGGCTGGAAACGTGCGAGCCCGAGCGTACGCCGCGATTTTTGTTAGATGCGCCTCGATAGGCATCTTCTGGCTCGAAGTCGCTGGCCTTCGCGGTTCTTCGATAGTTTTGCAAGGCTCTGCGCTCTTTTTCCTCCCCCGTCCTCTCCTTCTCCTCTTTTCGTTTTCGAGTAACTTCGCTGAAACTTTGCCGAACCCTTCGAAGGGTTTCGCAGAAGGATGCTTTGAGAACTGTGATTTTGGAGGAGATAACAAGCAGCAGAGATTCGAAGCGTCAATCGAGTCGCTTTCTAAAAGTATATTATTTCGAAAGCACATCTTCGGAGGATGCGAATTTTCGACGTCAGTATGACGTTCAATTGTTTCACAAATCACAGTGAACGTTAATCGCCTTTCGAACAGAGGATGGCAGAACAAGTGAACACGACTGAAAGCAGCATCGAGGAATGCGAATCGGCGCGTAAACAACGATCGAGAGTGATCGGGCGATTTTTCACGGCGTGGGGGATGGCCAGGTTTCTCGGTGATGGACGAGCGATCGACGAGGACGCGGTTGCAACGTTTGACGTTAATCGATGGAAACTTTACAGCCCGGACGATATATGTTAGCACGGAGAGGCAGGTGTTGGCGTCGGTCGCTCCGCTGAAGCGAGCGTGTGGCAGCGGTTTGGTTCGTCGGCAAAAATTCCAGGGGTCCGGGACCGGTTCCTGCCGAAAAATTGGCGCCGAGCGGGCCGTGTTTCGGGTCAAAGAACGGCCTTGCCTCTGCGTGCCCCCTTCGCCGCCCGTGCGCGCTCCCCGCGTACCTTTTTCGCGTCCTCGTGCCCCACCGCCGCGCGATACATACATACATCGTGGTTTCGCATCGCCACCTCGACGCCAGTGGCGTAACATTACACGATCGTTCGAAATAAAAAAAGAAAGAAAAAAAAAAAGAAGAAGAAAGAGTCAGGCGAAAAAGAAAGAAAAAACAAGCGCGAAGAAGGCAAGAGAAAGAAAACGAAAACAGGCGTAGTTAATCGACGGAATCCGGTGGCGCCTGGACATTTACACAATGTCCGATTCCGTCCGATTTTCCGCGCGATACGATCCAACATTCCCTCTTCCAACTTTCGAAAGAGCTGTCGTCTTTTATCCTAGGAGAATTAATTTGACGAAGCGATGTCCGTTTCGATATTCAATAGCGTGACAGTGAAATTTCAGATACGTGCACTGAAACTGACGCAACGTACGCGTCAGTAACAACGAGCGTGCTGGTAGCAGACGCGTGAAATTGGAGATTGATCGAACATTTCCGCGGGGCAAGTGTAGTTAAATGCGGGAAATAGATTGCTTCTGCGTGATTTTGTACGGCGTTGCAGCGTGAAATAGATTTTCTCGTCTGCCGGTCTTGTGCGCGCGGAGTCCCGATGCAGATCCAGAGAGCCAACACTCTCGAACAATGAACGTGTTTCGTGGCGTTTGCATCTGTTTCGAGAAAGTGCAAGGGGTTTTGTAATCGCGCGTAATTTTTACGAGGACAGCGGCTGATGCGATCCCACTTGCCGGCCCATCAGTCTACGCGACGAGATTTTGTTGTAGCCGAGTGTTTTACCTTGCGTCACAGTGAAAAATCGTCGCTCCGGTTCCAGCGATTAATCATACTTTGAACGTACGAACGTTTTGGCGTTTTAAAGCGCTTGGCGACTTGTTGTTGCCCAAGAATGGCGTTAACGTTTTCCCAAAAAAGGTAAATTAATTAACAACTTTAATTAACAACCGCCGTAAATTTCGTAAAAATCGTCGCGAGAACAAACGTAACTAACGAGCGCTGATAGCGCAACGTAACGCGATATCGTAACGTGTCGCGATACACGTGTTCTCTAATTGCTGAAGTTGGACCCTGTCCCGCGATACGAGATACGAGCAATCGAAGCGATCGAGCTTTTTCTCGTTCGGCCGCGTTACGCCAGTGGCTGCTGATACATTTATCGAGTACGCGGTCGCAGCAACCGCTCATGCGCACTCGGCCCGCCGGAGTTGCTCGCCAGAGCGAACGCGCGAACCGCGCGCACAGCACAACAAGGCAGCGGATTGCGCAACTCGCCACTCGCCACTCGCCACTCGCCACTCGATAGGAGGACGACGGGGTGAAGAGTGTCGATCGGTGGCGCGGCCGCCAAAAGTGAAATCGAGAGGTGGAACGAACAGGACGAAAACAGGAGGGGAATCGCCGGCAGCTGCTAAATGAAAACGGGCAGGATTAAGGGTAACCCGGGCAGCTAGAGAGAGAGAGAGAGAGAGAGAGAGTCGATCCAAATACGATCGAAGATCACACGGTATATCTCGCTAATTCAGCTCCCTGTCGATCTGATTGGCGCGAGCCGCGCGTTCATTGTATTTTCACTCGCACAAGTGGAAACGTTGCGTCACGAAGAAATGAAGATATTACCGGATCTATGGAAATCCAGCGGTAAGAAATCGCGGATTAACGCGATCTTGAACCAACGTTATGGAATCGGAATGGCACGAGTAGTGGAATGGTTGGTTCGCACGGTTACCGAGATTTCCATTATGCAAAGCGTTCGTCGGCGCAATTTTGTCCTGCGTTCCTTGACACGAATGCGCATGGAAACGCACGCGTGCACAGAGCACGATAAATTTTTAGATAGAGACTTTAATCGCGGATAGTTGACTGGGATATACGCGGTGAAATATCGCCGTAACGAGCGCGACTCGTCGTAATTAAATACATAATAATTCTTTGGTCGTTGGGAGGATCGACGAGTAGGATTACCGCGTGAATTCCTCCGGCATACGCAAGCGGAATGCATCGATCGGTTCAGGCCGAGAGCCTGTCATCTCCACCGCCGCGGTTTATCTACCGTTATGGCAACTGCAGCTCAGTCGTTCGACCGAGCTTCGACCGAATCGAGGATCGCTTTGCGTGGAAACCATTGTTTCCCAATTGAGTAATAGCAGATCTCGTCGAACTCGGTTCGATTTAGCGCAATTGTCGACCATTAGTCCTATGTTTGGCTCTATCGAGGATTGTTTCCAGTTTTCGTTTGGTCAAAAGGCCCCCAAGACTAATTGCTATTTGCCGTTTGGCCTCCGTTTGATATATAGGACACTTTGATTGACAGCTGTAATTTTTGTCATTAACGTGATTCAGGGACTGAATTTTCAACTCGGTAGGAAACTGTCGATGAAATCACCGCTTGCTAATTCGCACACTCGCTACATATTACGTAGCCACGAAAATTAACTTCGATTCTGTTCCTTCTACCGAAGCCCTCGATACCAAGAACCAACGTGGCGATTTTTCATCATTACAAAATCCACTGCAACGAAGATCCAACATTTCCAATAACAATTTCAATCGGATCTGCATCTGGTTCGATGCGAAATTATTTCGTTATTTAAAAATTCGTTGGAAAGGAAATTTCAGTCTGCTTGAGAGTACCATTATCGACGACCGATAATAAGTCGTACAATTACCGGTCATATATTTCAATCGGTTGCGCAACGATCGACACAACGAAACGATCCTCGTGTAGCCAGCTACTTAAAAGCAATTTCGTGTCCTCTCAAACGTTCTATTCTCCCATGGTTGACCGCGTTATGAGCATTCGCTTGGCCATCTCGATTGTTGCGCCAGACTCGCCCGGCGCATCGGCCACTTACACCGACCTGTCATTGACATCGACAGTCACTACTGTCATCAGCCTCATTACGATTTGCCACAGCTCCGCGTTACGAGTACCATCGATCCACTCCACTTGTCACGAGCATCGACGATCCTTTCTTCGGGACCAGTGAAAAACCGAGGTCAATCGATGGCCTAGGATAATCGATGTTGTTTGCGATTGGGAAACGATCGCTTTGATCCAGGTCACGCGCTTCGATCATACGTGGGACGATCGAAATCATCGAAATCAAAACGCGTTTTATCGTGTTTATTGAAAATGTTGTTCGATCGTTTGAAATCGCTGGGCAACCCAAGGAATTCCAAGGTTCTCTTCTGCAAGCGTTCCATTCGCAAAATAAATGTCGTCGATTTTTCTGAACAGACACACTGCAAACGTTGCGCGAGGAAAATTAATAAAATTCTTCGATAGAAATCGCAACAGACGACTGATATTTTCCACGCGAAAGGTTCGAAGATTTATCCAAATGCTAAAGGCGGTGGATAGACGAATGCTTGAAATCGAATCCTGTTTGATTAGAGTTAGCGATTTCGTAGAATTCATAGATTCGCGAGTGTCTGAGCGTTCGTTGCGCTAGTTGACTGAATTGCATTGTTCGCTCGCTTCTAACAGTGTAATTATACATCAACGTCGGTAAGGTCAGTTTTGAGAATGCTGTCTGGGAGATATCGATCGAGACAAAGCCGCGGCCAGAGGCGAACGCTCCCGCGAAATCTCTATGAATTGCGAAGGGTCGCGAATTAGCCAACAGATATTGCAAATCGGTTGAACCGAGATCGTCGATCCGGCTCGATGAACGGCTTTCACGCACAAGTTGCTCAACCGAAATCGTTACAATTTCTTTATCCACCTGGAAACCGCAACTCTGCACCGCCTAAGTATAGTAATACTCGCCCCTGTTTCGACTAGTTAAACATCAGTAGTTGAACCAGTCGGACAGTTCGAGACATTGATATAGATTGGATTCATTTTTCCTACTGATTTGCACGATATTTTATTCTCCTCTTAATTACTGGTAATAAATTAGCATGGAATCTGCTAATTTATTAGCAGAAAGGTAAGCTGGCTTATTGTCAGAAATAAATTATACTCCCTCTGTCCGAAAATATGGTATACATTTTAATATTTCTTTTGTCCGAAAATATGGTATACATTTTAATATTTTTTTTGTCCGAAAATATGGTATACATTTGCGAAAAAAAATCAAATGAAACTAGAATTAAATATAAAAGAAATATTAAATTCATTTTATTATCACGATATAACTAAATACAAATAATTTTAGTGTAATCCAAATTTAGTTAAAGTGAGATTTAGCTTCTTCTGAACATATATACTTTTCAGCTAATTGACCCTCACGACGAAGTTTCACCTTATTTATATGAGGTGTTTTATAGGAATTTCCCCCTCCTATCAACATAATTGATTCCATATACACGTTTGTAATGTTATAAAAACGTTATCAAGAGTATTTCTCTCTAATTTATTAAATGCATTATAAACTTTATTAATAGTACCATGTTCTAATTTTTCTTTGTTCTTCATATACTGTAATAGCTGTTGCAAGATACCATGACGTTGTTCACTAGTCAATTGCTTCGATTTCGCATCTATTCTTTGTAAATTCACGTTATTTGGGTGAAAATTTTCCATTTTGAAATTACAGCGGTGACTATTTTATTTTTCTTAAGAAAACTAATTTTCGGAATCTTCAAATTCCAACTTAACTCAAAAGCAACACCTGTCAAATATGTTAGGTTATTTAGCTATCAATGTAAACAATATCAATATAATTAGTATTGCCAGTTGCTTTCGAAACTCTAAATAATCTAAGATTTTCCTTCAAATGTATACCATATTTTCAGACAGAGGGAGTATTAAATTGTACCATTGAATGTCACAAATGTAGAGAAGGATGAAATTATAGAAATCACTATGGCATTTAGCAACCTCAAGATTATTTCAGTTGCCTAGTCGTGTTTCATTGAAATCATTCAAACAGGACTGAGGAGTAAGGAGCTTCGGTGCGTATAAATTTCTCACCTCCACGGACAATTCATCCAATTTTGCAACATACTATATGAATCATAGAGGCGATATCTTTCTACATTGTTGATTTCCCTTTCAAACCAACTCTCATTAACCTTCGTCGACAAATTCGTGAAAATTCCGCAACGTGTATCAGGCCGTTTTAAAAAGATCTAGGACGCCTTTGAGCTTTCTAAACATCGCGTGTAAAAATTACAATTGTGAATGTAATTATCTAAAATCTGTCGAAGAGAGAAGATGAATCTATTAAAAAAAAAAAGAAAAAATGAGTAACTAGTAAAAGTAGTGGAATTCAACAATCAAGACAATCAATTCCCTCTCAATCATTCCCTATCTTTTAAGAAATTCATTGCAATCAGAAAGCAATCGTAACACCACGAAGCGTCAGAGAATCACTGAGAAGCATTTCCATAATAATGAAAGTTACAATCTTCCAACTACGTACAATTTCTGATAAATTCCAAAATCGCAGCAGAGAAAGAAGAGCGCACTGTGCCCTTAAAAGAAGTTTCGATATCGTGAAACTTCGTGAGATCGTTAAAAGGTCGGGAGGGGGAGAACCGGAGGGCTCGGTCAAGTAACATCGAAGGATCATTAACGTCTGCGGAGGATCCGCGAGAGTCGCACTCTCTCTCGTAGAGAAAAATGACGCACGACTCGTGTTGGTGGTCGCAGAGCGCACGTTATTGAGAAACCGCGCGATCTTTTGATCCGGCTCAGCTCGACTCAGCTCGGCTCGGCTCGGCTCGTTTCGCTCGCGTGTGTTCCCTCGTTCAAAGGCTTCGTTCAAAGCCTAGGCTTGACGAGACGAGACGAGGATACGCGCACACGTGTGTGTATGTGTGCGCACGGTGACACTACTGTCGTCGGTGTCAAGGATTCCGAAGGATGAGCCTATACCGAGATTTATTGGGTTATTTGCGTATATGTTACAAGGCTGCGAGCGCCAAATGACAACGATGAATCCTGGACAGCTGGTCTTCCGCTGCACGCCGCGATCCGCCTGCTGCTCTTGCTCGCTCTTGCGAGAAAAACGCAGAGAAAAACGTCGTAATCGTCTTCGGCCCGACAACGAGTCCGCTTGATGTCATTTCCTATCTTGCGATAGACTCTCGATGATGTTAAACGATTGTAACGGTTTGTGGTATAAGCAGGATATGTATTAGGTTTTCACTTTACAGCAGTTTCGTGTGTAGTTTCGTGATCGGCGGTATTTAATTTTTCTCTCTCTCTTTTTTTTTTTTATAATAGTGTAATAAAATGACGAGAAGGATGCAAGATCCCAAAGGTTTCTCTAGTGTCTGCGTGATTTATTGTGACTTCAGTATTCTCTTGCAGGAATTTCTTCTCCGATTTTACATAAAGTGGAATGTACTTGTAATTTTGAAAATTCACTTCTAAAATTACCGTGCAAGGCAAAGTGTCTAAATGAAAAGATTCTAGTTTCGAACATGGCAGGAAATTAATGCGTAATTCCCAATGGAGAACACTTTTCACGAAAGAATCTCACGTTTCAAAAATTCGTCGGATGTATTTACGAAACTATGATCTTGACTACAATCCGCGATTAATTAAATTAATTCAATGTCAGTGAATTGCTTCAAAAATGTACTGTGACGTTCGTTCGAATTCACGTAGTTTCGAGCAAGAAATAGTTGAAGCTATTCAACATCTTCGACGTAAAGGTTATGCAAGGGATTGAACTTCATCGATTGACTATTCATCTATTCATTAAGGACATTGAACTTCTCCCGTTGGAGAAGATGGAAATTCCTTAGTGATCATTTGCACTAGGCTAATCCAACGACTTCTAAACACGCGCGGTGGAAATATAAATAAAATTCTGTAATTCGTTGTGCAAGCATCGACGGGCTGATGATTAGATAATTTTTATTACGAAGTATATTATGTTGCAATTGCTCTCTCGTCGTGCAATGTTTCTTCACAACGTGAGGGTTCGTGTAATAAAAGAAGAAAAAAAAAGAGAGAGGATTATATAATTATATTTCAAATTAATTTTTACTTTAGGAAATTTATTTGCAAGGAATGTTAAGAAGCTGCCGAAGTCTTTTAGAAATCGCCAATTTTTTTCGTACTGTGTTAAAAAGAAATTACATCCTACAAATTACGCGTACGAGGACTACAATTTACGTGAACGAAGCTGGAACTCAATTTGATTCCACGACTACAAAAATGTTCACTTGAGAGATTAACGAGTTAGATACGGAATGGAACGTTCCATCAAGAAGAAACGAAACCTTAATTACAACCACTTTTGTTCGTACGGCGTGTGTCTAAGCGTGTGACACGTAGAAACTCAAGGATTTCGTAGTTTTCTGAAACGATCACGTTTGTCTTTCGCCAGTCAACTTCCGAACAATCAGAGGTAACCTACGAGCAGCTATGGGATTAAATTTTTACAACAACAATCTCGTTTCTTTTTTCTCTTTTTTTTTCCTTTTCACGGTGTAACGCGTCGGCGACGTTGCAAAACGCGCGTGTCGAAAGTAGCAATCGAGTGCATGGTCTAATTGCGCGATAATTACCAGGACAACCTTGTCGTGCCGCGATGTCCTTCCTATTTCATCGTTTCGCAATCGGCCGGGTGGGCACGCACGAATTTCTGGAGGGATTCCGTCGTGGTTCAAGCACTTCCTCCTGGTGCAATACCAGAAATTCCGCCCATTTCCCCTCTCAAGGCGTTCGTCGTTCCACGGACACGAAATCGTAGACGAAAGAAACTCGGCCCGCAGGTGACGACCCCATCGCGTCGCGATTAACCTCACGTTTAATCGTCACGTTTCGCAAGAGATTCGACGCGACACGAAATTATAAATGGATCAACTCTGGCCCGACCACGGCTCCAGCCACGATGCATAATCACGGTGCAAAATCACTTCGACAAACGAGACAGCGAATTTGCATAATAAACGCGCGGCTGAAGTTAGAAATCTTGCAGTTTAATAAAAATCAATACTCTGAAAGTTTAACCTCTTGATCGCCGTGCGCGCATCAGTACACGCCAATCCCTATACCCTAAATAAAAGCGAAATTAATTCCGATTTCTTAACAGTGACATATAGAATCATTTTCTGTCACTAGAAAAATCGAAAAATATATATATTCTTCCTTGATCTTGGATTTATTCGAAAAAAAAGGCAAGAAACAAAATTCGCGCGCGAAAACTGTAAAATTCCAACTATTTACTTCAAAGCATACCATAAATAAATATTAGTTTCATTGTGTACAATATATATGTGTATTTTTTAGACTATAAATTTCATAACATTTCAAATTAAACAAACGTGCATATAACTTTTTTAATCTTTTTAATATTTAGTATTTGATCTATTGTGTGGCAACCGTAGCGAAAATCAAGTGCTTTTTTCTTGTGCAAATTATGTAAGTAAAAAATATTTAAATTAGTATTAGTAAAAGTACATTTCTCTTAAAATTGAAAATACGCGGCGATCTGATGCGCAGTCCTTAAAAAAATGCGACGATCAAAAGATTAATAAAGAAAAAAAAAAAGTCCAGAAAGTCCTCCGAGTCTATTTTCAATGAAAATGGAAAAATTTCAATCGCACGATTCCCCCAAAAATTCGATGAACTCCGTGCACACGCGTTCGTTAATTGCTTGGCAATTACCCCGTGGTTATGGCTGACCTTACCGAGGGGAATAGCTTCGTTAAATTCCTGCATTTCGCAATTGGCGGTGGCTCGTCGCGATGTTTCTCGCTCCCGGCCACGAATTAGGCAGAACCAGTCGTTTTTCTGACGCGCGCGTCTCCTCCGTATTTCAATCGCGTAGAACCGTGTCTCGCGTGTTCACGACAGACCGGGGAAAATAAAAGAAAAGAGACGCAGTGCTCGTCGACGCAGAGAAAGAGAGACAGGAAGGATGCTCGAGTCCGGTTGAACGAGACTCGCATACGGAAAACGCGGTCCCAATGCCACTACGGTGATACGCTACCGCCCCCACCCCCCCAGAACAGCTCTTTTATCCGTTGCTTTGGCGGTCGTACGATGGAAAGAAAAAGGTTACGTAACGCGAGGCCTAAATACCAATCGACGTGTCCTGCCAGGTGCGCCGAGAGGAGATCTGCATCTAGATGCAGATCGATCGATCGTTCGTTAGGCTGACGTAAGCAAAGTGAACGAGGCGAGATGATAGACGAAAGATGGACACGCGAGGAGTCGATTGTCGGTGCGTGGAATTTTTACACGATGGATCGCGATTTGTTTATTCTAATGGCGTCGGGACGAAGCTTCTAGTCTAGCGGACAGTGGGTCATCAGTGAATTGGAAGGGGAGTGGAGACTCTCTGGAAGCGATTAGATGACATTGGAAAATCTCGTTCTTTGATCTTGAGTCTTCGTAGATTGGATTTGCATCGAAGCGATTTTTAAACGAAGGGCAGGATCGACATTTCGATCGAGATAGACGCGTAGAGTTTCCACGACTCGTTGAAAATTGGAGCAGAGACGTCGGCTGGCGCCAAAATTACGAAACCGGTTAATTTCGAATTGCGTTGAACGTCGACGTTCCACGAGAGATGAACGAAGATACGTAATATGCAAAGTAGGCTAGTGGAAGCGCCGCCGGTTGATACCAGTTCTGAGAGGTGCAAAGCGGAATCGGTAGACAGGATCTACTCTATCGAGACATCGCGACGAAGAAAGGGAAAAGCAATAGTTCCATTTTTGCAGTTTAAACGGACGTTAAAGGCATCTGCTTTTCAAATCAGATCTGACGAAATTGACTATTTCGGCTGGTGATCGACCGGTCAGAGAAAGTTTATCACCGACCGTTTATCTAAACGCGGTTTCAATCTGCTAACGTGTCGGACAATGCACCCGATCGAACAGCTGAATTTCAGATGAACCGATCCAAGGGAAACCGCGCTGTCGATCGTTATCCGTGACTCTCGGTCGGCCGCGATTCAAAACTTCTTTCGTCCATAAAACATCAAGCCGCACTTTGCTCCGTCTTTGCTAAATCAGCAAATCACGGATCGCGGATCGATCGACAGACCAGGTTATCTCTTTCGTACTGTTTCACTTATCTGCCAATTAAAACAGCCCGAGTGTACTCTATCTCAATCGGTCGCGCACTCATGACCAAATCGTTTTAGAAACCCTTTCGAAACAGCAACAGCGAACGATAGATCGTATCAAAGAATCCGGTGCAGGTCGAGTCGATCGGCCGCCGGTGTTCACGGTGTACGGAGAGAATAATTTCACGGTAAAAGGCCGCTAAAGGACCGTAATTTCCTGAAGCCGTGGCAGGGTCGATATACGCGATGACCGAATCGAATTCGCCTATACTCGTCTCTGAGGCCGGGAGGAGGCCGTCACTTTATTAAATTACGCACAGTCTTAAATAACGTAAAACGCCTCTCGCGCGAGACGATAATTCTCGGGCCGAAGCGAAGCGCGCGAACTGGCACCGCTTGACAGGCAGCGTGCAATTGATATTGCGAAATCTTGCGAAATCTCGTGTCTGTGAGCTGAGGTGCTCCAGAGGGGTGAGAAGCTGAGGAGTTTTTTCGTTTCCAGGCGAATTTCGCGCGAGAGAGAGAAAAGAGAAAAAAGGAAAGACCCTTGGCCCCGACCGGTGATCTCGCTTGATTCCTCTTTCAAGGGCTTTGTGAGATTTCTGGTCTGTTGTTTCGCTCGAGTGGGTGCTTTTGTCAAGCGGATGAGACAATTTTGGCGCGGATTCGGATGGATCTCGAGCGTTACTTGCACGCTGAGAAATTTTGACAATGTCGAACCTGGCTGCGCGAAGATCGACCGATCGAATCGAATGCAGGAATTGTTAACAGAGAAACTACTCTGTTAGACAATTGTTAGGATCAAGAGTACGTATCAGTTGTGATATGGATATGCTCCAAATGCGGCAAATTATAAAGGTCTAAACATTTATATTAGAATTAATTTTAGATATGAGTTGGATTCCGACTAAGCATCCCAGAAATCATCCAGTCAATCTCAAGTGCGATGAGGTTTTCCGCACCATGTAAAAACAAATGCATACTCGAAGGATTATGTATGCAACGGGGTCGTTTTTAAAAATCGTTCTCAGGCGATGGAAAATTTTGGAAATAGTAGTCTAAGGTTCGATAAAAAGAAGGTCAGCTACTTACAAGTTAGTTACAGTTATACAGTTTACATATAGTATTCAATCGACAGTTTTTATAACCATTATGTACAGCAGTACAAGTTAGTCAGTTAGTCACAAGTCAGTTGTCACAGTTAAACAGTTAGTCAAAGAAGTTACAAGAAATTATAGATGTCAAATAGTTCAGTTAACACTAAATCATAAGATCCATCATAGGTGTTCATTTCTGACATCAGTGGGTCACCCTTCGAACCCCAAGGGATAATAAGCAACGATAGTCGTAGCCCTTCAACAACAATTTTGAATTTTCTAACAAAACACAAGTATCCATAAATGTCCTCTCTGTCGTGCAAGTCCGTTTTTACTAAACGATCCTCCGCAAAGGGTGAGCATAAATCTCGCACGTACAAATTAGTATCAATCGCACGGGTAATTACGGGCTGCGAAAACTCAATTACGGTGTCCCGCGTCGATCGTACCGACCGCGTACGACGTGAACTAACGCTCGCCGACCGTTTCTGGAGTCGATTGATCGTTTATTGCGCGAGAAAACGTTGAATCCAGAGCGCGTTCTCTCGATCGATGAACCGAGAAAACAGCGAGAACGTCGGCTGACCCGCGATCGAGATAATTTCGAATATCTCCGATCGAAATCACTTGTGCAAAAAAACTATTCCAAACGTGACAAAGCGCGGCAGAGGCAAATAACAATACGACCGCGTATTTTGTCCAAGATTTGCCTTTTTTTTTTTGTGTGCAAACTGTTTGACCTTTTTGTTTGACTTTTAAAACTACCAAGGTGTGAAAAGAGTCTTTTAAATGCCTCTGCACGAGTAGAAGATTGAATTCGAAAGCAGATCGTGTTTGTCGACTGGCATCGAAGCAAAAACACGCTACTCGGTGTGAAGGAGTCCAGCGCTCGTAATGGCAATTTCACGGAACAGAAGGCTCGATGGCCAATCAAACAGAAAAACAGACGAAGGGTTTGGTAACAAAAAACGCGATGCAGATGTTCGAGTCGAATCGCGTGTAAAAGAATAATTGGCAAGAAAGCTATCGTTTGACGAGCATCGTTATCAAAAGGGTTGGTTACGACTAGAACGCAAAGAAGCAAGCCATTGCGTCCGTGACCCGCATTCGAAGGGAATTAACTTCCAGGAAAGTAATTCCTTCTTGCCATTCCCGGAAAGAGAATAAATAAACATTGCGGTAATAAGTGTTGCACGTTATCTTGAAATCCTTTTTTTGAAACCTTTCGAGAACGACGAAATGGGATAACACGTTCCAACGTGCCAATTACTATTAAACGCTGCTGTAAAGGAAAGACAATCTGCCTGGAAGAGACAACCGAGAGAAAACCAGATGATATTACGAAGTTACTTCGACCTCTCATATCAGACATATGATACGCAAGACGTTCGATTTGCAATTCAAATGAAGCTTGCCCCGATGTCACTCGGATAACAATATCTTTTGTTTCTTCTGGCAATTCAGCTGCCTGAAAGCATTCTCTCAGAGTTGCTACGATGCAACAGTTTCAGGAAGCGGAGATGAGATTTATCAAGAGACGATCGGGAGACCGTCTCATAATTGGCGTTTTCATAATCGAGGTGCTTTGACAAACGAGACACGGAGAAGGAAATTAAATCGAACGCGACTCGCGTGCCACAGAAATGAAAGGGCACAAGCGTTCCCTGATTGGTCTAGGCTGCAAAACAATGATTCTGCTCGACCCTGACCTGCATGTTTTTCCGTTGTTTGTCTCCTCTATACAAGTCACTAATTTCATCCGATTCTTTCCGACATCTTTGCATTTTTTGAACTCCTAAAATAAAAAAAAAAAAACCTGTCGATATTTTATACGATTATACTCTCATCAAAGGATTAACCCCTTTTCGACAACCTTCGTTCCTCCATTCTTTGCTTTCCTCGTTTCAAGACACAAACAGATTTAACGAGAAAACGTATATGAAATTACATCCAAATCCCGAGGCCTTCGAAAACGAGCTTGTCGAACGTGAAATGTCAATGCGTTGCTCGGATCGAGCGATACGAAAGTTCTTCCAAGTCTATCGAACGATTGTCGACGGTCGTCGAAAACGACGAAACGAAGCACGGGTATTCTCGGTGCTTCGAACTTTACCTCCCACTTCGGCGACACGAAGAGAGGGGCCCCGCACGCAGGTAGGCAACAACAACGCATCTTCTCTCGAGCGGCCAGGAGAATCCATGACCTAGATAGCAGCCAGGCGTTTTCTGATCGGCGAAAACAAGCTTGTCCGCGCAAGGAAGGATCATTCTCCCCCTGGTGGAGGAGAGCTTCTGCCCTGGGTGGCTCTCGCGTTATCAGGTCTCGTATATTCGCGGGGGTCTGCGGTCCCGGGTTCGTTTTCTCGGCGCAGTTTGCAGAAAGAGAGCGAGAAAGAGAGAGAGAGAGAGAGAGAGAGAGCAACACACCACGTACGGGCACGCGCACACACGCTACTGGGACAAGGTTGCCAGGGGTCCATAACTATCGCCGGCTGACATACAAGAATGCGCGCTTCTTACCCACCAACTTGGATTCCCTTGATCGTCCGTCTCCTCCTCCCCTCCCCTCCCCTCCTCGTCCATGTCTTCGGTGTTGGGTCCGCTGTTGGGTCCTCACCGCCGAATCCCCTACCAGACACGTTTCTCACTCGAGGGTTCGGGCTCTGGCACGGGTCCCCCGCTCTGGCAAAGGATCGCAGGGGGGCCCAGTTCGGACCCGATCCCCCTCTTCGTGACCCCGCACACTTTCCTCCTCTCGTACCCCTCCTGGTCACCATCGGGACGCGCCTCCGTTGGATCGCGCGACGCCGTTTCGATCTTTGAATACCCCGGCGTCGTCACCGCGATGACCAGTCTTCGAATTACGGGCGAATCCCGCATACGTCTCCCGTGATTAAGCCTGACCCGGATCGGTCAACAGTACGGAGGAGCCTCTCGACCACTCGCGATCGTATTTCGTTTCGTACCGAGAGGTTTTAAAATCGTTTTCGGTTCGCTTCGATTTTACGTGATTTTTTCTTTTTTCGAGAAAGAAAAGTTTTCTTTCCGACTTTCTCGACTTTCGAGAGAGAGCAGAGTGTACGTGCACGACCCTCCTCCTTTGGCGATCGCTCGACTAAGGATCGCGCGACTAAGGATCGAGAGTCTTTCGCGAGAGTACCGTGTGATATCGAGACGTTCTTCGACGGGGTGGTTTTCTCCAGATGTCGGTGAGTAGGAATACTTCTCTTTCTCACGATGTTGCGAGTTACATCAACAAGATTAAAATTCTATTCCTCTGTGAACGTTTCGTTCCTCCGAACGATCGTTACGTAAAAATATTAAACTTGAGAGTCGACTGACTGACACAGGAGATTAAAGTTGATGACAAACAGACGACAGACTGTTTAGAGCAGGCTTAGCGCGTTTAGGCAGGAAGTAAGAACCTTCAATTTTAGCAATTGTTCACGTACGATGGGAGAATGGCAAACGCCGACGAGAAACAACTTTTCCTTTCGTTGAACATTCACCGGTCGATCGATCGGGGCACGAAACGCCGATACCAGCTAGGTCAATCACTCGTCGAAGCGATGTAGCGCCTCGCGCGTCCGTGACACTTACTCGCTCGGAAACAATGCCAGTCACGTAACATCGCCGCGTTGATTGACATTGCCGTTGATTCGTTACGTGGCATCGGGTTTTCCTCGGGCAAACTGGGACACACTCGAGAAAAAGAGAAGAACAAGAACAAGAACCAACAGCTACAATTCACAAAAACAAAAAAAAAGAAAGAAGCACAAAAAATTGAAACCGACCATCAGAATCAAGTCGAAAATCGTGGTCCAAAAAAAAGATGGTAGGCGAGTGAATCGCGTTCCGGTTTAGAACAGTTGAGTAACCGTGACAACGTAACGCCAATAAAAAGACAGCAAGCGCGACAAAAGGCAGGGCAAAACGAAAGTGAAATCCCTGGCTGTTGCCAGAGATCCACGCGAGCAAGTCGCAGAACACGCGCGTTGTGCTCGCTTCTCTCTTCTCCCGACGATCGAGTTCAATTAAAAACGAATCTGTAAAGGCAAAAGGCCTTGACAAATCGTGCCCTCGCCTATCCAACGTCTAGGAAGAAGAGTCCAAGTAACCGACAATGAAACTGAACTCCAGCTAAGCTCATAAATTATCAGCGTTGCAAAATGTAGCCTGAGAGATCTCAATCGTCGCGTAGAGCAGGAACGTGGATTCTCTTCGTTAATTTCGCTCGTCCGTCGTAGTTCTAACCTTATGGTTATCCTCGCGAACCATCCAGCGTGAAAGTCAGACCATTAACGGGCTATTTCACTAACCGCGCGTCTGACAAGGAGATACGGACGGTGCTAGTCGTGCGAGTTATCAGTCATTACGTTGTTTGAATTGAGGCGGCGTGAGCAGAGTCATTTCACGATGACGAATTTTTCAGAAAGATAGTTGGCAAAATAAGAATCGTCATGGTCCGACGCATATAGGAACGAGTTAACCCATTGACTGCCAACTACGGGATATCTCGTTTGCGCTACAAGTTTAGATTGATTACAATTGGTCAGGGAATATTTTTATTGCCGGTTGAGTTAGGAATTATTAGAAAGGATGAAAAAAAATTTAATATAGTGTATAAAACATATTGAATATCACTTTTTATTATAAAAATAATAACTTATTCAGTGGCGCCAGCTACGAGTTATCTCGTAGTGTTCTTTTTTTTCAATAAAAATTACTGTAAATGCCATTTCAATACTAAATCTGTAACTTAGTATTATTATATTTTGGAAAACTTCATGTTTTCTTTAAAATAAAATTTTCGCTTCCAGAGCAAGACGCTCTAAATTTGCCTGGCAGTCAATGGGTTAACAATAGGGCGGTCTGTGACTATGATAGTTTGGCGCTTTGAAACTTTGTTCAATTTTCCGTCTTTTTACGAAATTACGTTCCGATAACGGAACACTGAGTATTGTAAAAATTGAAAATACTTGTATCTTCGTTGGATGACCAACCAGGCCTGACGATATTGGCTGAGTGAGTTAACACTGCGCCAGTAACAGTTCTTCGACAGTGACCTGCGAATACTTATTCCAGTGCTTCGTAATCTACGCCCCTTTCCCTCCTCTTCGATTTGCCACAAACAAAAATATAAAAATGTAGAACAAACTCTATTAACACTAGAACCACCGACGATTAAAAAATAAAATTTCCATCAAAGATATTGAAGCCCGAAAAAAATAAAGAAATTTTATAATAATATAGTATACAAGCTTTTATTTGTATTTTACGAAAAATTACTTTAAGAATACGCTGTTTTACCTCAACAAAATAACACAAATTATAAGTTGGTCATTTTTTTGGTGGTTCTAATGTTAACATTACAAGTGTCGTTTACGCTGGAATTCAACATCTTGCAATTTGAAATTTCCTTCGAAACATTGGCAGTCTTTTTGCTCACTGAAAGACTATCACCATCAAATCTAACAAACGGTTCGGGCAAAATATAGATTCACAAAAACGAAGCAACTTTCTTGGCGCAAAGGAATGTTATTTCTAAAATCGTTCAACGCGCTATACTTTAGTTACGTCGTTCATATTGTTGCAAGAAGAAAATGACATTTCTTCGCGTGCACGCGAAGAATTCGAAGGCAGTCAGAACGATTGCGCGTGCGAGACAGATCGGCGGTACGACCGCGCGTATTATGCGTAACCTTCTCTCCACTTCGGATAAGTCAATTCACTTTCGGAAGTGGCTTGCATTACGAAAGTGACTGTGGAAAAGTCGCGTGCACGCTTCGTTGACTCTGGTAACGGCCGTAGCTTCGCTCTGTCATTCCAATCCGCCGCGGGATGTCGATCTTTTCAAAAGGAAATTGCGTCTCTCGAATTTTTTCGAAAATCTCTCTCGATCGTCCATCCAATTTCCCCTTTGTCAACGAAACGTTACGACAAAGAAAAGGGGGGGGGGACCGCGAGTATTTAGTCTGTCGTGTAGAAAAATACAACACAACTCTCGTGTAGAACATCAACAACGCGTCAATGTAAAATCAACGATCCTCAATGGATCACGTTCGAGTCGTTTGATTATCTAGCGGCGTACAATCGTTAGACACGCGAGGATCGAACGTATTAATTGAACTTTGTGTTCCAGCTATGCAATGTAAATGGAATTCAGCCTTGGCATCAGCGTGGCACCCTTCCATTTTCAGATCAGTTGAACAACTGTCGCAACAAACGCAGCAAACTGTGTTTCCCGCTTCGGCTCCGGCCAGCTACATTCTAATCACTTTCCACGAATAGGGAAATAATAACGTCGATCGTGCCGGCGATGCTTCGTTAGCGTGATTTATCACCGTGGCGTTGCTTTGATCGTCGTCGAGTGCAACAGGGAAACGTTGACAAAAATGAAGAACCTCTGATACCGGTTATTACCATCGAACGAGGAAGTCTCGTTTGTAATTATCATTCGCCTAATAAGTTTCCAGCAAGATTTCTTTCTCCGCGAGAGTGAGCGTCTTATTAAGACGTCGCTAGAGTAATTTCCTTTATGGATCGTAACGAGTCAATCAATGGGAGCTCGATCAACATCTGAGCAATTACGACGGGGCGAACTGCGACGAAGCACGTGATGCAAATACATTACGTGGCAGCGTTTCAAACGGGCAACAGGCAGCCGCACGATCTCGCCAAAGATTTTTTGATCTGCCCTGCGGCGCGCGTGATCTACATATTCAAATTCCTTTCGCAGCAATGACATCGTTCGCGCTGGAACGCGCATTCCAACGCGCAAGGTTCTCGAGAAGCAACAAAGAAAATATTGAGATTCTAATCGTATTAAATTCTAAATTCGTTTTAAGTATTTCTCTTTTAAATTCAAGTTATTAATTTAGAAAACAATATATATATCGACAAATATAGCGTAGAAAATCTTGGCGGATTCTCAAATAATAATTGACGAGTATTATTTTTGATAAAAAGTTGAAAGCTCGTATCAAAAATGTAAAATAAATTGACAAAAAAATAAAACGAATAATTCGTTTTTTTAAGAGCATGTAACACGATTCAATGGAAACGTTTTTCGTTTCAAAGTCGAAGATTATAAAGAAACACGACACCACGCGAAAACATTTCGACTTTACGCTCCGAGGAGTCGCGTTGCGAGAGGATCAAGAGAAAACTGACTCTTTTAAATTGCACGATCCGTGACCAACTTGACAAATCGTATGAGCAAAGGTTTGCGAGTCGATTGGGTCGATACGAACGTGGTTCGTATCGATGTCTCTTTGTAAATACGACCGTTCTGTTTTACCGCATTATGCAACCGTAGGATCTACAAGTAGGCTGACCGCACGAAAAATCGTCTGAATTGCACGTTGCTTTCGTGGAAACGTTCGTGAAACTCGCATTAAGACTGGATTTCTGACACGCCATTAAAAAAAAAAAAAAAAAAAAAGATCCGAACTTCGTTAGCCGTGCGATATCTTTGACGCCCACGTTTCAATTTGTCTGTTATTCACGGCTAATGCTCTCCTCTTCGCTGCTTATTTTCTCGCGAGACCCACGATCAATCTCTTGTTAAAATTCTGTATAATGGCAGATAGCTAATTAATATTTCGCATTCTCAAAGTCTCTTCATAAAGTGGCGAATCCTTGGAATTTTCTCCCACAACTTTGGCACCAAAAAAAAAAAGAAAAAAAAATAGAGTTTCACAATTGAATTGATCGTCAATATAAAGAACTGCGAACGAAACACATTAAACTGGCCGGTCCTTAATGAGTTAATTTTCCTTTGCGAAACCTTAAGCTATCTGAGAAATCGCACGTATCGGCCAGAAGAAGCGTCGTAAAAATGTTCTTTTCTGGCACGTTGACAGACAAAGCGTGGCGAAGGATATTTCAGAAAGAAGAAGAAGAAGAAGAAGAGCAAAAAGGAGAAGGTAGAAGCGCCACTCGCCTGGCCACTGGCCGTGGCGCTTCTTACGAAAGCCAAATAACGAACGATGCGACGATTAATCATAAAGCGGGGGGCCTGGCTTTAAAAAAAAAAAAAAAAAAAAAAAAGAAAAGAAAAGAAAAAAAGAGAGAGATGCTGGTATTTACGCGATTACGGCCAGGCGCCATCAACGTTTTGCCACATTGTCGCGCAAACGGTGGCCAAAATAAACACTCTCGCGTGTTTATTTTCATCGCGTTGAGCAACCGCGTCTCAATACGCCGTATAAATACCCGCGTTACTTCTTAATGAGGCAATAAAGTCACTTAATCATTAGAGGTATCGATGCGAGGACCCGAATATGCCTTGCATTCGAAACGTGCGCGATTTATTCAGCGCGGCCGCGCCGCTCGTTCACGATATTTAAAACGTTGCCCGATGGTTTCACCACCGAGTCCATCGACGAATTTTTCGCTCTCGTCCCTTTCCATCTCTCCATTCGCTTCGGTCGCTTCTCTTTATCTCTTTCCTTTCTCGTCGTCGTCGTCGTTGTCTCGGTACAACTCGATCGGAAGGCAAGCATCGTTTTGCTACTGTGTCGTCGCGCTCTGGCCACGTCTCCGTCTCCACGAGTCCAACGGCATAATAAAAAGTCACGACTCCGCTTGGCGTGGCTCGCCCACGGCTCCATGCGCCAGTTTGTTTGGCCAGATGCCACGAGAAGATTACCCAGTCGCGTTGCACTCGCGTCGCGACTTTTAATGTCGGTCGACTTCATCGACAGACTCCCTCGACAAGGTGGTTACCATCGATTAGAATCCAACTGAATGAAGCAATCGATGCGCTGCTTTTTTCTTTTTTTTTTTTTTAACGAGAAGGATCACCGAATGACTCCATTGACTGCTCGCGAAACCATCAATTCTGGACTCTCGAATGTGAGAGATGCTCTCAACGAGTGTTCAAAGTTTGATCGGAATTCCTCCAAGATAACAGGAAGTAAAATAGAGAAAAAACAGATTCTCAAGGAACGAGATAAAATAATAAGCGGAAATTAAAACAGAGGAAAAATAGATTCTCAGGGAGCTATAGCAAGACGAAGCGAGATGTTCTTTGTTCTTTGTTCGCTGAGCAGAGCGGATTATGAGGGAAAAGGGCAAAAAGTAGGAAGTCCGTTGAGACGTGGGCGATTACGTTTCCGGCGCGGAGGCGAACAAGCATTAAAAAGTGTTGTGCTTCAACAATGCCGACGTAACGTAACCGTGAAACGCGATAATCGCCGGTGATTTCGAGAGCGAATCGACAGTGCGGCGAGGCGAGCAACGTCAGACGATTCCACGAGAATTTATCGTGCGATTAGTCGAGCAGTCGCGCCGTAATTGGTCAAAGAAAAAGCGATCTCGCTGTCCGCGCGGAAAAACCGAACGACTCGGGACAAATGCACGTGGGTGGCTACGATTGTCGTACACACTGAACACAGGTGGGTGGTGAGCACCGCGAAATGACTATAGTTGGCATTTACACTTCACTGCTGTTTGATTTTCAGTCAAATCATCAATGAGTTTCCCCCACGTTCCTCGAGTCCATCGGATAAAAATTATGAAAAACAGGTTGCCTGATCACGCTGCACTTTCTTCATTACGACGATACGATTTCACATAGATCATATTTTCTTTTTCTAATCTGAGAAGACTTAACAAAAAATTGACTATGAAAATAGTTTTTTTCTTTTTTAGATCGGGAAAAGAAAATACGATTTAGTGAACATTCCAGATCATTAAAAAATTAACTACGCCCCCCGCAAACTTTACTTTTGAGATTGCTACATCAGACTCTCGTTTTCTCATTTCACCTCTCTAGCCTAACCGCCTACGGGAAACGCGTGTCTCGAGCATTTGCGAATCAACGCGCCAGATCTCGCATAAAGATACAACGAACGGCGCGATATCGGTCCTCATAAGGGAAGGTACGTGTTTCTTTTTTTTTTTTTTTTACATTTACACGGTTCATTACGCGAATTTGTCGTCACGGGCGACGTAAAATCCTCGGTCGGATGTGTCGTAAAAATTTATAGCGTTGCGACAGGCTTGCCAGCCAGTTGGATTAGGTCGCGCGTGAGGACACAAAAGAGACGCGAATGCAAATTGAGGAAGGTAACAAGAGCATTCCCGCGTAACAAAGCGTAACGTTCCACCGCTAACGAGCCAATTAATGGCAACTGGTTCAGTCCCCTCTCTCTTTCTCTCTCTTTCTGTTTCGTTCTCTCTCGCTCGAATTGTTGCTCCACGATGAAAACTGAAATTTCGCAAGAAACCTGCGAGATGAGAAAGAAAGAAAATCAGTGAATGTGTGTATGTGAGAGAGAAACGTCGTCGATGATAGTATCTTCCATCACCAGTTTGTTTTCGTTGATTCGACTTCTGGTATAATTCTGAAGTGTTGGCCAAAGCTTCAACCGTTTACTCCAAGATCAAAGTGCACGGACAACTTTGGTCTCTTGTTTTAAGTACAGTAGTACGATCAATCTTGGTTGCACAATTGTTACTTGCTATGATTTACGAGTTCGTAGTACGACTGATAAATGCAGCAATACACCAATGGGTATTAGTTTCGCCATAATTACGAAATCTGTTAGGCCATACTTTCAAATCGTGCCATAAGTCTACTTTCATTCGGAACGTTTGTATTCTTTGAATGCCTCGATATTTTTTTTTTTTTTTTTATCAAAGTCTCACTGAAAATAAAAGTTTCGTTTCAGATCAGATTGTATTACCTTAAAAACGTTCAACATTTTTTGAAAAATTTGACAAAATCGTTGAACTTGTCCTGAACAGACTACATCAAAATCGTGTCATTTTGTTGATTTTACGGTCAATTATCTTCATCGTAATGTCGTAAAAAATTTTCCCTCGAAAAATCCCTCGATTATAGCACTTGAACTAACGTTGCAGCTCGACGTGCACACTTAGGCTCTCTTGGCTCTCTCGAGGCTCGTTGAAAGGTCACGTTGACGATGCTCGTTGATGGCAAAACACTTCTCTGCCACCACTTTTACCTTGCTTTTACCTTTCTTCTCATCTCAAAGCCGCAGGCACTGCGGGCAAATACTTGGCACGCGGTTTCGCGCGCGCTCTCCGCGACGCACGCTCATTTTCCATCGCTTTGTTCTCGTTACTTGTGTCGTCTAAGATGCATCGTGTCGTGCAATCGTGGCTAGAAACGCAGAGTACCCGGGGTCATTATGATCCCACGTCAGTCTGTTGATTGAATTGACGAGTGAAGAAGTCACGTCATCTCTCTTAAATGTTTCGCACACGTGGTATTTGCCTCCGAGTATTCGACACCTTTCGTCGAATGTTTTACAGCGTGCTATGTACACATGACTTTTGGAATATAACTTCGACGATTACCAGAGAGGAAGAATCATGGAATCACTGGAGAAAGTTATTTACTACTTATGGATGTGTACACGTTGTTTGTGGATACTTCTTCCTCTTCCAGCTTCTCATCAGCGACATAATAATTGACGAACAGATTAATTTTCGACTTTTTTCCTCAACCGTCGCCAAATAATCAGTGAAACAACCAAAATATCGATTAAGAGCAAATACTTTCGAATCGAGTTTCACTTCTAATGCGTTCAAATATAAGGAACAAACGAGAATTGTACAATGCTGTCTATGCTCTCATAATTCACTGCTGCCCTCCACTACGTGTAATTTCTGTATAAAATAATCGAAGCTCACAGAAATGGAAGCAGTAGCGATTCAAACAAGTAGATCCAATATTAACTAAAACTCTATCACCACGACTGGAATTTTCTTGCTCAATTACATAAATCGCGCAAATCGATGCTCAATCTGTCTAAGATCTACATAAAGGATCGTTTTACCGAGTTAGATATCACAACCGGTGCCATATTACAAATATGATTAAATGTGGGGTGAGGCAGCCTCGTTGTTTGGAATTTCTTCTTGCGTGGCCAAAGGAGCGAGGCAATTGTGCCTGATGCGATTGTCGGCAGCGAAAAATACCAAATTTGGGACTGTTTGACGTCTAGTCGTCCTAATTTTTTCTCAAGACGCGCGCGCGCAGTGCGCATAGAAGACAGAAGTTTTTTAAAGAGTCGTGACAGCGTGCCAGGAGAGTCTCGAGAGAGTTACAGAGAGAACTTAATTATTCTGGCTTGTTCGATTTTCCTCAATTACTCCAATGTTAACAAACTTTATATTACAAAACCACGTGGCTTAATTTCTCCGCATGAAATATCCGCAGTATCCGATTCGTCGCCGATGGAACGATAATCGCGAGGTATTAGAGGTATTGCAGCAGATAAGAGAGTCAAGAGAGCATCGCGATCCCAGGTGACCTTTCGTGGACGGTTAAGTGGGATGCTCGCGAATGGAACCATCTCGACGCATTATTGTGAATCGTCGCGGCAATGAGCGGAGCCTCGGCCGTTATGCAATCAGCCGCGAGCACGAGGCTCGCCTCGAGTAAGGTCTACGACCAAGGTACGTAATCCCGGGATGGGCAACAACGAAGCCTTCGACGGTATGCCGCAGCGTCGTCTCTCGGTCTCTCGGCCTTCGTTTCATCCTCTACTCTCTCTCTCTCTCTCTCTCTCTCTCTCTTCTCCGCGCCACTTTACACGATGCCGCGAGTTCTCCTCGATCGAGACGAGAGACTAACTCTGTACGCGCGGCGCCTCTGCGTACCAGAGGACGATGACAGGCGTTGGAAGCTTTCTCAATCGAATCGCGAGGGGAATACCGGTGGCCGAGGAAGATCGTGTATGGTATTTAATTGCGATACGCATTTGAGAAGAGACGCTCAGATTCTGAATCTTACGTTTGCGGTATGTTCGAACATCTCGATGTAGTGTAGTGATATAATTTAAATATGATTTATTATATTAAATAATAAAGAAAACGGAAACAAAACAACAAATAATAAATACAAGATAGACAACACAGACAACAATAATTCGAACAAAGTCAAACGATAATTAATTTTTATACAACGCAAATTGTCACTCTTTTGACCACACTCATTCAACACTCTTTTTCCACTCTCTGCACTCGCACGACTTTCCTCTTTTCAAAAAGAAAAGCGCTCAATGCCAACGCTGTGCTTCTTACATCACATTCATACTTTTTCGTTCGTGCATCTCCAGAAAACAGGCCATCTATTAAAAGTAAAAGTAACTAAAAATATAACTACACACAATAATTTCGATACTACAATAGTATTAAAAATTTCTAGCTCTCCGCTATAAATTCTCTGAGCTCTCGATATCTCCAATTTTCAAGATACAAGTTACTCTCGATATTTTCCTCTCAATTCCTGAAATTCCAAAATCATGAAACATTTGGAAGCTTTGCAAATTTACATTCCATCGGTACTCATAATAAAAGGCCTCAGAAAAAAGGCTCTCTGGGTGAATCCTGAACGGCGTTTAATTCGATTAATTCTTGTTAAGAAAGCGAACGCGAGACGCTTCTCGAATAATTTTTTCGCTCCTGAACGAAGGTAACGTTGCCAGCGTTACGCAGCAAAGAATTAGGTGAACGCAGAAGCGACAGAAGCTAAGTTTCCTCAGCGCGAACGATACGCATTTTCTTTCTTCACTTCGACTTTCAAATATCATTCTGTACTCATCGTCTCTCAGAATCGTCGTCGATTCGGATTTTCACGCTGTCACTTTCTCATCGAAATTGAAAAACCAACTTTTCTCGCGTATTCATCGTCTGACAAATATCAAACGAGGTCGTAATCAGAAATGCAGATTACAACGAAGAATCGCATTGAAACAGAATCTCGATTATCATTAACGAAGTCCGTAATCGCCGTAATCTTTGTCGATCAACAAGAGGAATATTTCCTGTTCGAACAATCTTGAACGACGTTAACGAAATAATTTTCCCTCGTGACTGCTATTAACTTTTGTAATGAAAACTACTCAGATTGTAAGAAAAAGCTGGGTCTGAGTTTGAAATTAACGATGACCGATCGGACGATTATATCACGAAATAATCGAAAAGATTCGTGGAAACAAAAATCAGCGAAACAACTGATCTATCTGGATTAATTTTTGCCAATATATATATTCATCGGTTCTTGTAAATTTCATTAAAATTTTATTCTTACTTGATTTCATTCTTATTTTATTCTTAAACATCAAGAAACGTAATGGTTAAAATAATTCGGGATTTTAAAACCATCTTTCTTTCCTTCTCTAACATGGACATGGACAGTTTAAAAGCAACCGGAGTTTTCGAAATCGTCAATGTAACAAGACCGTAAACCCACGGTTAACCAAAATCGACTAGGAAGTGACTGAAAGATACACAGGTGAAACGGACGTGAATATCACGGTTTCTCGATCGTGCGAGGACAATGGATAATTCGACTCAAAATGACTCTCGTGTCACAATGATGACGCACTCCTCCTGTTCACCGAGAAAAAAGACTGGCCATTTAAAATTCGGTCCTCTCTCGTAAAGTGCTCGTAGCAACAGTATTTAAGTGGAAACCGCGATAAACAAACAACAACGTTCAACGTCATGAAACAACGATTTCGCGGAGCGAATATGATTTAAACGGAACTCGAGCCTGCCATTAACTTCGTTAATCGAGGCCGCGCTCTCCGTTGAAGACGTCACGTTGAAGTAACGATTATGCTCGGATACTACAGTTTTTCGGAAAACAAACCCCGAGTCTGCGTATCACGCTAATTTATCGTTTCCACGACGCAGTTCTTCGTTCAATGGCCAAAAGATAACCATCGTCTTCGCGATCTAGAAAAAAATACCTATCGAGAAATGTCAATTTTATTTTAATCAGAATTTTCTTTCTTTCTTTTTTTTTTCAGGGAAAAAATTAGAAATATTTTCTTGGCGTTTTATCTGTGCGAAAATTTTATATCGCGTGACAAACTTGAATCTTGCCTAATGCATAAGAATCCATATAGTCTGTATATAAAAATCTATTCCGATGGTTTCGTAGCCGTGACACGCAGTGATTATATTTGAGGAATGGGGAAGAATGGCGATACGATCGAACGCATCGTCGTGGGATGACGAGAATCGCGAGAACGCGGGTAGAATCGTTTGTTGAGCGAAACGTCGCTCCTGCGGGCCACTTTCCTGCGATTAACCTCGTTTCGAGGTGACGTCCTCGCCCCTGGGGGCAAACGGCGAACGATTATTGCGGCTGGTCGCGTGCAATAAAGGCAGGTCGCGCGTGTCGTTCGGCTCAATTAACCGCCAGAATGACTCCTCGAACGAGCTTCATCGCTGTTCAAACGACGAGATCCGCTGATGCATTCGGCGTGTCGAATAGCACGAACGATGTTGACGATTTCGGATTTAATCGTAAGATCGTAAGAACGATAGGATCCCGTGCTTTAATTAAATCGCAAGTGAAACGTACAGCAGTTGCTCCGGTTTTCTGTTTGTCTTTCTGAAGGCCGACGTCCTAATAAAAGAAGATTCTTCGTCTCGCTTGAGAAGGTCCAGTTCTCTGTCAACCGGACACAATTGAATGGTTCCACAGAGTTGTCGCGTTACCATTTCGGTGTTCGAGTTATTTCTGGAGATATTGCAGAGAACAAACTTTACGCTTGATTCGAGAGTGACACAACCGAAACACGTTAGTTGAAAGAAACTTGAAGGAGAATCTCGGCCAATTGCAACTTTCAATCGTTCCAAAGAACTTTAAAGAACGTTCTCGTAATGGTAACTCGGAAATAATTCAATTGCGTCTTAGACGTATGTGCAAAGTTCAACAGGTTAGAAAGTCTTTCGATCTCTTCCGATTCAAAAATATTCCAATTTTCCATATGCTCTCAGTTGCCAACCATTCGAAACTCAATTCATTTGCAAGTTATCGTCTGAAATTTGAGCGATTCCGATTCAAGAATCCAGAAAAGCTCACGTTCAGGAATTCTGATTACCCCGGGCGGCAGGACAATGAAAAAAATCCATCACGAAGTTTCGAACTTCCCCGGCGAAGTTTCGAGAAATGCGTGGAACGCGCGTGATCCAGATGGCGCATCAAGGTCGGGCCATTACGACTCGCCGATCGTTCATTACTTTTCCTGATCTTGTATTTTGAGATTGAGGCCGTGCAATGAATTATGGCTGTGCAACCGGCGCATATAATTGATTTAAAGCAATGCCGGGGCTCGTTCGATGCGTACTTTCCGGCTGAACACGACGATTGCACGAAGTGAGAAAGAGAGAGAAGGAGGCATCAGAAGTGACGAGTCAATTAAATAATGTCCGAAGGCAATCATCACTAAGGACTTCGTATCAATCAGATAATTGAAACGCGGTAGGTAGTAAGTAGTCCGCGCACTTAGTCACGTTGAAAGATTTAATTAAATGGAGAAGGACTACAACGAGATCTGTTCCCCGAGTATTTCATCAGCGAGAGCGTTCCGATTTTATGTAAATTAGCCGTCGATCGAACCTCGAGGTTATGATTTGTAACATTTCGCATTAATTCTAGATTAATCTCACGCTTCGACTCATCGAGAGTCAATGATACTCGATGACATCTAGTTGTCCTTAAATCCTCGTATTCTATACAGTTTCAGACAATTGGTCAGACAGATAAAATTTCAACTCGATGAAAAAGTACTGTCACTGTATCGTCACTGTGCAACGTCGAATACCTTCAACAAAGTATGTTCAATATATTAATTTCGATTCATCTCGATCTGAATGTCTTATATTATTCTACGCTTCTCTGGGAACACAACGAACAAAATTTTTTGATATATAACGACGAACTAATGTTATTTATCGGCCCCGAAACAATACGATCCTTCGGCACGGTTCGGGTCTTTCATATGAACATTCAAAATCTTCGGCATTCATTCTGTCTATATATCATATAGAGCTATTGGTCTTATATTATTTCCCGCAATATAATAATATCTGCAGTCAAATATGCCGAGCTTGATACTTTTCCAACTAGCCACAAGCACTCGGAAATATATCGTTCGTATCATTCGAATCGATGGCCATTGAAAACATGGGATAAGTCAGAATATTCTCAAAGTACAGAACACAACTTCGATCATCGGAGGCACAGACTGTTCGTCAAATCCACGCAGTCGCACATCGACGAAGTGTAGTCACAGGGACACCGCGCGTAGCACCCAGTCACCAGGCACCTCTATTTATAAAACGCAATTACGATTTTCTCCCTGCGGAGAGAGAGAAAGAGAGAGAGAGAGAGAAGCAGCCTTCGTGGATCCGCCTTTGTGTCCGGTCCACCTGTTGCGCGCTGCATCCGTTATCCGCGCGTCGGGACCGGGAGGTGCGTTTACCTTCGTCCTCGACTCGAGGAGGAGGCTCTCGCCTCTCAGCCTCCCTGGGGCTGTGGTCTCGTCCGGTTCTCCTTTGTTTAGCGCGATCGGACTTCGACGGAACCACCTACCGGACTTCTCCTCCCTTGCCGATCGATCGCTCTCACGCTGGGCAACACACACCAGGGCAAAAAAGCCTTGCCCTTGCACGTGTTTGCCACCGCGAAAAATCTACATTCCGGCTCGGGGCTCAGGACTCACCAGGAATTCACCAGCGTGCGCATATACGTATAGATCGGCCCGTGTGCCAAGGACCGATACCAGATGCTGAATTAATTATCGAAGGCGGAGACAGACCGCAGTTCGAACACGCGTTTTCGCGTTTCGCGACTCGGTGGCCTTCTTTTCGAGTTGTCTCTTCTTTTCGAGTCGTCTGTTTTTTGTTCGCAAGCTGCTGAATCGGAGGATCGACTCGCTCATCTCTTGTTTTCCTCGGCGGTCACAGGGACCTTTTCTTGAAATTTTAATGTGATCTCGGAGCGAGAAATAAATAGCTGGAAGGTCTATCGTTACACTAGACGATGCTGTACGTATCTGATTATCAGGATTTAATTCTTCAGAAATTAGTACGATTACTACGTACTAATCTAAATCGATTAAATAAAAGTGTCCTCGTCACGTTTACTGGGCCCAAATTGAATTTTCAGTCGCATCTCGTAACTATCGCAGCGGTCGAGGATTTTTACCAGTCATTTTTAAGTAGATTCTCTGGTTGCACAAACCGCTTCCTTCGGTTGTAAATCGAGCGTAATCGAGCTGAGAGTTCCGCGTCGGCTGACTCGAACGACATCGCATCGTAGGCGTATGAAAAATGATCCCGAGGAAGACAACTCGTTCGCTCAATGCACCGATCGATTCTATGGCTATTCTCGCGAGAACTTACGTCAGATGCCACTCTAACGATTTTTCTTCGCTTCTTCTCCTCGACGAACGTTGTCATTTCCTCGTTATACATTTATATCACCTCGGTCGCGCGTATACTTATACACGCCTAATCATCGTTCGTCGAAACCGCAACGACCTTCGAGGCTGGTGTTGTACTGAACAATTCCGACTTTTGCGACACTCGACAGTTTGCATCCGCATATTCTATTCGCGCGACAGTGAAGTGGCACTCGCTGCTAGTCCCTGACGATCGTTGGAAAATAGAATCGTTGGAGGCAAAGCCTTCGACGTAGTTACGTGATTATATTTTCAAAAAGATATTAATAAAGAGTCGGAACTGAACGAAATTCTACAAAAGCGTGAGAGAAGGAAAGGTAGAATTCTGGCACTTTTTTGTAATTGTCAAAATAATGAAATTGAATTTTCAGCCGAGCTGAAATTATTGAGAAATTTTTAAATCGAAATTTTAAAATTTCCATTTCGCTTCAACGACTTGCCCCTGTATTCCAATGTAGCAGCAACGTCGTACATGGAAATAGGAAAAGAGAAAACGCCATTTACCTCGAGCTCATCAAACGCCACCGCTACGCCGGCCAATTAAGCAACTCGCTCGCAACAAACTGTCCGCGCCGGCACCGTAAATTCTCACTAAGCAATCGTGCGGAATCCTAGCGATTCCATTTCCCGGGACTACTTAAACAGACCAGCCAGTTTCACTGCTATAATTATAATCCACCTACGCTCGACGAGACTTCGTTAAGAAAGATCGCTCTGCAAGCATCCGTCGTCCTTCGTTCTAACGAACGAGGGAAAACTCGTAGAGTAATTGCGCATAAATTTCGTCGAGAGGGAATCGTCGATTTATCGCGCATCATCTTCCACATCCAAGCCAGAACGGTTTTCTCGTCATTGACGCAGCCAGTGTCACAGCGTATGCAAATTCCACTCTATTCGCAGAGAATGTCTTTCGACGAAGATCGCAAGGAGAAAACGTAATAATATTACGTGATATCAAAAGAAGAAAAAAAAAAACTGGAAAATGATCGAAACTTTTCGCTATCGACGAACTTTCTGTCTCGAGGTTCGCTAAATATATAACTGCCCTTAGTTAGTCACATATTACAAGAACAAGTTTTCTGTTCGCAGTGGCAAAGGCTCGAAGTATTCATTCTATCCGCTCTAATTAAATACAAATTGCGTAGAATCGAAGTTTATGCACTAAAAAAAAAGAGTCATAAATCAAGAGGTTAATTGCAGGAATCGTGAGATATTTTCCACGAAAAAGTGCGAGCTGCTTGGAACTGTTGCTCGCTGCGCTCGATCGGAATGAAACATGGAACTTGGCATCGAATCAGAAATTAGGTTAAAAACGAGGACCTTGTCTCTGATTTCTCGTTAAAAATCATCGGCATTCCACGGTTTATTGCGCCGGTTGCGCCAGCAGAAATCGCGAGAAACGCGACTCTTACGCAAATCGCGACGCGACGAATATCGTCGATGGTGGCGATGATACTTCTTCTAATAGCGTACCTGACCGAAGGCAGACGTTTAATGAGCCAGAGGCGCAGCGAAACGACCGGCCCGGTGATTTTTCACCTGTTAATCTGGCAGCGTGTTAATGCGGCCGATTGCACGCACGTCACGAGGATTCGAAGCCTCGTTTCATTTACCGGAGCGCAAGCATTAATGCCTGGCAAATTACGAGATCAGTGACGTCTCATCGACATCGTTTCGTTAAACGTGCTCTCCTTCACTGTCACGCAAGCGGAAGATTTATCGTTCATTTTTGTTGCGAGGAAAGATCATTAGGTCTTGGCTATTTCTTTCTAATCCGACCACTTTTTTCTAATTAACCTTTGCTTGAGTTATAGCGTACATTAATAATCCTCGTTTAAATACGAATTGTCCAATCATCAAAGAATCTCCAATCAGGTCACAGAAAAACCACACATTTATTATTAACAAAAAGAGCTGCTCGAAAAAAATCTTCAATGATCATAGAAAAATCACACATTTATTATTAACAAAACGAGCTGCTCGCAATCAATGTTGTCCAACAGAATAGTGCGTATAAAAATTTAAGAAAGAGTTAAAACAGGATCTGTATCGAAACATCGTTCCCAGTCGATATAGTGGATTGCCGATCGTACGCGCGATTCCCCCTACCTGCTACACGAGCTGCGTGTCGTTTTGGAGGCTCGTCGATCGATTGCCGACAAACCGCAGTGGATGCGGATCCGGTACCACGACGGCGCGCGAAAGGCGCGCGTTTACGAGCCGGTACACGCTCGATCGGTACCAGTTTCGGACAGGTTTGAGGCCGAAGGAGAACCGCTCGGCCCACGAAAAAGCCACACGAGCACAACGACGAAAAGTGAAAGGGACGCGGCGACGCGAAGCAGCGACAGAAGGAGCGGTGGTAGCAACCGTGGAAGCTCCCCGACCTAGCATAACTGCCTCTTCCACTCGTGTAGACGCGAAATTCCCCAGTGTTACAACCGGTACGTGTGACCAGCCGTTGGACAATGTTTTACGGACGTTCCCATCGAAACTCAGGTCGAAAATCAACGACGGACAAACAGAAACCATTCCCCTGTTTCGAGGAATCGATTCCACCATTGAGCTCGAATGGTGGTGCTTGGTCGATGCGTCGTTGACCTTCGAAGAAACGAGAAGACGGATCCTGGAACGGCGCGACGATGAGACCGCCTCGTTAACACCGCTTTCGACCAAACGGTGGCCTTCAATTATGACTGTGACCGCCGCGAAGCATCATCGTTCCGTGACAAAGAGCTAATCGTAGCCTCGAACACGCACGTTGCGTGTTGTTTTTTTTTTCTTCCCCCTTTCTCTATAAAAGAACCCATCCCCCAACTTGGAAAGCTCCCCACAACGGGTTCTCCACGATCGTCATTCTCGTCGATGACCATGACCTTGGTCACTCCGCGAGCTATCGTTTCTGCAGGACTCGATTGAATCTGGACTGTTTTGCATACAAGTATCAACAAGAACAATTCATAGAACTGTCTTCAAGACACGTCGATGTTTCTTTCTCTTTTCTTCTTTTTTTTTTTTTTTTTTTTTTTTTGGAAAAACATCGTCGATACTGCTTTACTCGATTTCCACTGTTCCCTATCATTTTCTCACTGTTGGAGTTATAAATAATCATCGAAAGAAATTCGCTCATTCGCATCTTTCAGAAAAACCAACCTCGCCGTTTCGAGATTAATCTTCGCGCCACTCGGTGGTGTGAACACAAAACGATAAACGAATGACGGAATGACTGCAATAAGTTGCTCGTATAATGACGGTTATAACTCTGCGACTTGACACCCTAACTACATCCGGTTTCGTGATGCCGAGCGTGGTTACGGTTTAACGAAAGAGGAGAGCCTCGCGGGAATAATGGCCACCCTTTTTCCGTCTCTCGAAACTCCCGCGCGAGTAAACTCTTCAAGGTTTAACAATCCACTTTTCGGTCATCCAGGAGCAATTGCGAGCAACCTCGAAAGACAATTGTAAACTGACGAAACAGAGGTTTATTACATTATGTAGTATATAGGTTTCGCACTGCTTTCATTCGTTCTTTTCCTTCTCACAGAAGACTGAAGATCGTTGTGCAGCGTGTCATAATTGATTTTACACGTTTCTACGTGAATGCACAGCGGAGATCGCGATTGATTCGACAGATCACGCGTATTGGAATCGCATCCCAAACTCTGGTCGAACAGAATTTCACTTTCTAAATATCGCGAATAATACAGCTTCTAAATATTCCTATACGGATGCACAAGTATTCGCAGTGTATACTTATAAACAGATGAGTCAATACGTCTGGCCCAACATCTCGCTTCCAACATCTACGAAATCAGGTCGAAAAAAACGATCCACTAACGCGCCACCATTAGACGCTCCATAATTACTAGCTTTGCGTCACCGGTGCGATCCACCGTTGCGTCAGCGATTATTGTGCACCGGGTATAATTGATATTCTAAGATCCGCTCGTTCAGTTAAGTTTGAAAGGCGGCAATTAACCACGGACGTTCGCGCGTGTGTATCTCCAAAAATTTCGAATCACCGGCGAATGAGCGAACGAAAGGCGAAAAGGAGAAAAAAGAAAAAAATAAAAATCAAAGACGAGAAGGAAAAGAAAAACGCGAGCGATCGAGGTCGAGCTAAAGAAACGTCTATGAATTCTGCACGCCTTATTGTAGCCAACACATTATTTATGCCGTTGGGCAATCGAGAAACTCTCTCGACGTCTGTTTTTCGAGAAGCCACGCTTTTTTTCGACAACCGTACATTGGTCAATCGAGAAACGCCAATGGCTGCCGTCTCATTAAACGTATTTCATTAACGTCGAACGTGACCACCGCGCCGCTCGTTATCACGCTTGTTATTCTTCGTCAATTGCAAATAATTTTTGCCGCGGACTGCGCGCCTTCTCGAAATTATAATCTTTGCATATCCGAGTATTTATAGAATTTCGTGCTCGTACGCGCGTAATTAAAGATATTGTCAATTGGAATTGAGAATTTGAATATCCTAACGATCGCTCTTTCATTTCCGATATTTCGGACATTTTCGACGATTTCAATTGTGTGAGAACGATTTAGCTGGAAACGTGTTCACGTTCGACGTATTTGTTGCAAGATCAAGATAACACAACGTGAGAGAACAATTCCGGGAAGACGTTAACACCAGATCGTTTTTACAAAGCGAATGACAGATATCAAGGGATCTTTTCATTTTAAATTCAGGGAACAAAAAATTGTTTAGTCCGACCTGGTTAATTCGCCGGGTTTATGGTCGTCAAACCGGGTTTATCCACCATTCATTCGGAACTAAAAGCATGAAAATCGCGTGCTCTTTTAAAAATTAATGGGTCCCTCTTTAAGAATGAATGCAACGTTTAAAAATAGCTATCAGAATCAGATGTCTACTAGGAAACGTATTGATGTTTGTCTCTGACGAAACGTCCATTTTTTCTTTTTTTTTTAATCGACACCGATCGATCAGTATTTCTCTCAGGTATTTCAAGCTTCCATCACCTTCGATTTCAATAACGTTTCTTTCTCCGCTTTTGTTATTATTATTTTTCAAAATCAGATCTATCAGTTTGTCTGGATCCGCAGATACCAAGCGAACACCAGTTTCGAACCATGCAGAAACCAGTTACGTGAGGCTATAGGCTGCCGAAAGGAATGCTAAAACGCGATAATGGATATCACGCGGAAACAAGGACTGTTTACACACGGTGCTTTTAGCGTTTTCTTAAATATCCAAGCGATTTCTAAACCCGGTCTCCGATGGGAAACGCCCCATTTTTTTGCGTCGTTTCAATCGTAAGCTGTAAATACAGATACGTTGTACGATCCGCCTAATTTCGAGACTCAACCGTGAGACTAATGAGCGGTTTTCGTGCGCGAAAGTGGAACGGTACGAATATTTGCAAACGCGAGTATCGCAATTTCAAGGCAACACGAAACTGGAGCAATCCTGCGACGAAAATTAGACACGTGCGTTAACACAACTCGGTCAATTATCTCGTTAGACCTTGGCATGACAACCATGTGTGGACCTATTCGTGCAACGAAAATTAAAATCACGCAGCTATTAAATATTATACTATCGTTTTTTACTTTCCACAAGTTTTTGGGGCTTGTATGTATTTCTTCTGCACATCTTTCTAAAAAAAAAGTTCTAATCGTAAAATCGAAAGAGACGGCGTTTCGTACACGGAAAAAGAAAAAAGATGGATTATCTCTTTAAAAGTTAAACGACGTTGATCGCCGGCTCTTAACAGACTCATAAACTTGAACTCGATGAACCCACTTTCAAACCACGGCTCTCAAGGCAATTTCTTCCGTACGTCAATACCATTATTTGTTCGAGACCGCTTTTGCCACTCGATAAATCATGCTTTTATCGCCAAATATTAATACGCCGACCAGCACCCCTAATATCCATATCGCATGCGAACGTCAACGAAAGAAAACAAGAACAAAGTAACCGCTGGTACAACGCTTTCCAATTTATGTACACACGGGCACAATAAGCCGATGATGTCTGATCGAACGGAGCAGAAAACACGTACCGCCGGAGGCGAGCGTACAAAGAGTACAGCCCGCGATCACCGATTGCAATTAAGTATCGATTAAAGGCTTCAAATTGCAATGGTCCTCGGTCACGCGCGGTACGTGCGTTCGCCAAACCAAACAAAGAAAATGCACGACGTGTTCCGGATGGAACACCTATCAACGTGTTCTCTCTGCAGTCACGGAAATTCGTTTTATTCTCGTTGTCGAGAGTGTACGAGTCAAGTCGCACAGTGCAACGACCGCCAGTTTTTAAATCGTCATCGCGCGGCCCTGCGTCCTTCGAGATCCTTCCATAACGCGGATCGAAGGGGCGTTCATCGTGGAATGGTTCGATTTCAAACTCTCGATTAGTCCCGCACTCGTTTGTGAGTACAATTCGAAGAATTGAAACAGTTGGCAACGATAATATAGAATATGTAAAGATAAATAAAGAGATTCTATATTAACTCTCAACGAACCAATGCCGTCATATGGCACTTTTACTTGCTGGATCTAATGCAGCGTATATGGCGGCAAAAACCAATTTATTATTTTTATCACTGTTAGAGTTGTCATATTTACTATTAACGCGTTAAGTATTGTGCCATGTCATTTCTGTGAATTTACCGTTTTTTATCTTTTACCGTTTTTGTGTACGTGCACTTTTGTGCTCTTCGCGTGCAAAGTCAGTCTTGTGTGTGTTTGATTTTTCAAAAAAACGCGCGCGTTATCGGAGTTCTTTCACACAGTTTAATTTATTATATTTTATTTTGTTAATAAAACCGTAAAATATGGCCGGAAACTCTGAAAGAATAATACACGATGATAACGATAATTTCAACGATATTAGCAGTAGTGACGACGAGTTTCGTCATTTCGGTATTTTTATCGATGAAAACGAAAATCTGAGAAGCATTACGTTTTCAGACTATAATGATAGTGACAATAGTAGTGATAGCGAAGTAGTTCCTAGAAAAAAGAAGAAAAATTCCAAATATAAGTTACAGTGAGGATGAGGAAGATGAACATGATACTGCTGATGAGAATACCGAGTGGAAAAATGTTACAGAAATTGATGACATTCCACCTCGGATACGATTCAATACTTTTTCTCTTCGTATGAAAAGTAGCTTGAACCTGGTGGGAAATAAACTTGAAATACTTCCGGACCGTTAAGGGTTAAAGGTCTCATATCGGCGTGTGTTAATATTTTTCTATTCCGTGTCACGCGATCACCTGTACACTCGAGTGTTGTGTTCAATTTTCCGTCACGACTCTACACTTAAATTGCCTTTTTAAACGAAACGCGACTGATTTTCGAGAGAAGATATCCGCGCAAAAAACAATTCGTTCCACTTCGTTTCGTAATTGCAACGGTGATTGAGAATCGTCGCGAAAGAACAGGCGATTCTTCGGCAGATATCGCAGAATCACGCTAACCGCTATTAATGCCTTAGTAAACAGGGATCCATCGTGTAGGAATCTGAGTATCGCCGCTTTCACCGCCTCTTAGCCACAGGAGAGCCACCGGTAGTACGTAACAGCCTAACAAGCTCTTCCTCGCGTAATCGAATTTTTTTATCGATTTCTTTTCCGCCGGTCTCCAATGCCGAAAGAACGCAGCAAATACGTCACATACGAACTGTAATCTCGCGGTGAATGAAATGGAGTACCGGTCGTCGATCGAATCTCTGAAGTCATCATTGAACGAACGTTTGTTTAATATCCTCTTTTACACACACACACACACACACACACACACACACACACACACACAATAAATTACGAAGGACCGTTTCTCGTCCTGATTATACACGAAAGTGTTTATTTGCAATTACCGTCGAGATTGTCATCGATCCTTAACGCGTGGTTTTAACGCGAACGATATTTAAATCGGACAAACGAATCGGTCGATCAGAGAGAGAGAGAACAGAAGCTAATTGGAGGCAAAAGTCTTGGCTGCAACTGGTTTTCGGCGCGGATCGAAACGCGAGAGCTGGAATGGAGGGACAGATATGATAATATTGAATGACACGTGTTGCACCTGTTCGTGCGATTACATATTCACTTGAGTTTCGTGGCGTGGATGTGTGCCGTACACGGGCCATAGTTTCTCTCACGGCCACGAAATACGAAGAGAAGGTCGCAGCGATTCTCTCGTCCCCGGTTTAGGACGTCGAATGACTGCTCGTTTCAGGCGACGACCACTTTTCGACATTATCGAGCAGCAAGGAAATTCAATGTACGGAATACTTTAAAATTTACGTGTAATTCGAGTAAATTTAGTAGAGAAAAAAAATACAAATATATTCGATATATGCTGAATTTATACACTTATACGGATCGATCTATCAACAAAAATTAATTGGTAAAATTTCTCGTACGAGATTTTTCGAACTCGAATTAGCGGAGAAGAAAATTGTAATTAATATTTCAACTGGTTGGACATTACATGCTAAATCGAGACTATCGAGGGCAATCGACGCATTAACCGGAATCGATGAAATCGATCGTTCGTGATATTATGAAACAAATTAACCTTTCTGCACGCTGTTCCTTGCTGGCGAAATGATAAATATTCCTAGGCGAGGCAGTTTGTGACAGTTATCTAACAACATCTCGTCCCAACCTTGCCTCGTTACTCCACTTCCTAGTTCGTAAATCTCTTGGCTACCGAAGAATTTCACTCGCCAATAATGTCGAAACTGCGCTATAACCCACGTCTCCGTCGAATACTTCCCCAATGCATCGGGTTGATTCGCGTAAATTCGAGATTATACAAATCGTTTGCATAACCAGAGCAGAAAAAGGAAAGAAAAAAAAAAGAAAACATAACATCTAGAAATCTTGTTCCTGGATAAAAAAAAAAACCGAATTGCACCTGCGAATTAGTTTTGCGTAACCAATTCGAAGAAAGTTATTACGAACTGAAGAAATGGCTGCTAGAGAGAGATTTTTTTTTTACTATATATTATAAACTCTGTTGCCTCCTGAATCTCCTGATTCAAGTGTAACGTTGGAAAGAAATTAAACAAAATTGAAGTAAAATTTTAAAAAATATTTTTCAGAATAAATTGAACTGAAAACGATGCGAAAAGATTGCGATAAAATTTCCCGTAAATGGAAATATTACTGATATCGACTTTAATTCAATTATCGTCAGATTCAACGGCGTTTCACGCGGATGTATTTTACGCTGTTAATAATCCACGTAGATCGTGAACAGAGTTCTCATATAGCCCGTTTCGAGCCTGAAGGTAGACTGATTGACATCATAATATCTTTGTATGGATGATGGAGTACGACGTGAGTAGAATTCCAGTTAAAGCACTCCACGCAATCTGTTACTGATCCATCCATCTCCGCGTTGATCGTTCGTTCGATTTACTCGATCCGCGTTAATTGCCCAGATCATGCAGATTGCTTTATTGCTCAAGTCAAGAAAAGAAAAAAAAAGATTCTCCCCCCCCCCCCAAAAAAAATAACTAAGACGATACAGATTCTTCATATATTTTATACTGTATTTTATCTATATAAAATATAAAAGTTTGTAAAATCCAATTTATACCATTCCGATATTTCTTTCAAATAGATACATGACTGAATGACAAACCATCTGTTTTTCATATGACTTGATACGATCAGGAAAAAATTGGTCCCTGATTTATTCTTAACTTCAAGCACGACTCTGCTCATTGTCAGTATGCACGCGCAATATTACAAATCCACATTATAACAAAAAAAAAAAAAAAAAGAAAAAAAAAAGAAAAAGAAAATAAAATATGCATTTTCAGACGAGCGTCTCGTTATCACAGCCAATTAAAATGTCTTCACAGTGTGTGTGTGTGTGAAAAGTTACAAACAGTCGATGTAAAGCGTTCGTCATCAACCGCTTTTGATATATTGCCTGGTTCCGTCCTCACGCTACGACAACTATGATCTATACCCGGGAGTGGATTCTCGTCGACCTCCTTGTCTCTCTCTTTCTTTCTCGACGACGACAACGATGATGAACGAAACAAGCAACAAGTTCCTCGCGTCTTCATAGACAATACCACAACGTACATAATTGTAACACGGAGTTCCGGGTCGTGGCGGTGAGTAACCGGCACTCTCGTGCGATTGGCGAGATAATAAATCGACAAGAACGAGCGTGCGTGCAGCAGCACGTTGTCGGTACTTGCGTCGTGCTGTGCCGGTGGCTGTCGTCTCGTGCAGCGTGACGCATCGCGGAATAAATGAAAATATTAATTCGTCGACGAACGACGGAAAAGAACGACTTCGTCCGGAGATGAATTGACTAGATTAACTACTCGAGCCGGGCGAAACAACGCGACTCTATCTATCGTTCGGTTTACTCGTCGCTTTCGTCTTTTCTTTTCTTTTTTTTTTCTTTTTTTTTTTTTGTCGCCCTTTCGTCGAACGAGCGATATTTCAAACGGCTCGATGGCTCGCGCGATCCGCTTAAGTAATCGGACGTGATACATCAGGCGAGCTGCAGAAAAGAGAACGGCTGGAGATCGAATCCTCCAAGCGGTAACCAGCTCGGTTTATTACGCCGATGCACCGACCTTGCCATTTTTCAGAACCCATTTTTCCGCCGCCGTTAATGGGTTTTGATTATTGTCGGTGTTAACTGAGCCGTCTTCATCGTTCCTTTTTTTCTTTTTTTTTTTTTTTGTTTTATAAATCGTTCGTGTAGACAATTTCATTACAATCCCGAGTCGAGATAATCTTGATGGTTTTTCTTCGAAAATTCAGTATGGTTCTTCGACTGTAATTGCATAGCTTGCTCCCGGCTATCTTAAATAAACATTCGCGCTCCGATAAATTGCCCACCGTGCGAAAATCACGCTGGGGACGATTGTCGTCGCGCAATTGATAATTAATCGTGAAAAAGATCACGCGCTCGATAATTCAGTTTCTCATTCCAAGGGGCGAGTCCCTTGCGGAGCGTGACCTTGCGAGCTGAATATCCGGCCGGATGAAGGAGTCGCTCGCGGGAGGATGAGTGGACAACGAAGAAGAAAACGAAAGAGAAACGAGTCGAACGGAAAGGAACGAAGAGGAAGAAAAAAGGAAAGGCACGAGCAACGCATGCGTGGCTTATCGTTTCGCCCGTATGTCCGTATATAAACGCGGCGTGCATATAAATTCGTTGTAGCTATCCTTCTACGCGAGTCCAGAGAACCAAGAATCTGTTCTGGAAGAACGAGAGACAGACAGAGAGAGAGAGAGAGAGAGAGAGAGAGGCGATCTCATCGTGGACGTAAACACAGTCACACGCATCCACGTTGCAATTAGACATTTTTCTGATAGTCAGACGATGGTAGTCGTTCGCTTCAGAGGAAGCGAAAGCAAAACACAAAGAAGAAGAACGCTCGAGAAACTGCAGCTTCGGTATAGAGGCGGTCTCTCGGAGGGGGATTCAGGGTTACAGGTGAAACGAGCGGGAAAACCGGGCAGTCCAAACCTTGTAAATTGCCTGTAGAAATTGCTTCGACGCGAGAAGAAATTGGAGATTGCCGCGGGTTAAATAATGGGTGTTGTCCGTTATATCACGAGTGGTATGATGACGTAGTGGAAGGATTTCTAGCGGTTGGTTATCTTAATAGCTTGTAGGGAGAATGGAACTGAGTGTCTGAGACATTGGGTGGAAATTCCACCGTGAATCGTTTCAATTTGATTGTCTGAGCTGTTAACAGGTTTTCGGATTTCTTTCCGAATATTATTTTTCTGTGGTAGAAATCTTTTCCTGAAAGACAGAAAATGGTATCCCCCCCCCCATCCTCCAAAAAGAAGGTTATTACTTTTTTCATTGTTGAGCATGTATATCTATAGTTGGTAGATTTACAATTGCCACGATGACACCTTAATCAGTATCAGTCAGAAATATCTGAATTTTCACTGTTCGAAGAAAGAAAAATCACAGATGACAGGAAATGGTACTCGCTTTCTGAGTGTCAATCCTTTTACAGGTAACCCTCCTATAACACGGTACATAAGTTCCTAGAAAATGCCGTGTTGTGTGAGACCCAGAGCCAGTACAAAAATGGGGGTTACGTTCCGAAAACTTATTAAAAACAAACTTTTTTTTTTAATTCCATATAAGCAACTTAATTTTTATTAAAAATATAAATGTATGTATAACACAAAACGAAAAGAAACAAAAAATATTATTTTCATTTAATGCTACCTTAATTTAAATTTCTTCCTCATCACTGTTCAGTACAATCAAACGAGAACGTTTTTTACACTTTTGTATCCTTTTAGATACGGCGGCACTTTCCGCAACATTGTATCTCTGAGACATGATGTTGTAAAGCCACTACAGTTCATTATTCCTTCCCGTCATTGTTTTAAGGTAACTTAGTTTTTAAATGTGTTAAACAAAAATCATGTTATTTAATGCTGTAGAAGTACAGCGTTGTACAAAGGTTTTCGCAATTTTTTTATCGTGTTAGAGCGAAACCGTGCTGTAGGAGGACTACCTGTATATTATTTCTACAGTTGATAAATTTACAATTGTTGTGATGACTCAGTATCGAAATTCATGACTGAATAATTATTACTGGCCGACGAAAAGGTCATAGATAATTAAAAGCGAAAATCATTGAATACCAATGAGGCGATGAAAGCAAAACAGTCTCTGCAAAAACGTTTTCTTTAAACCGACCGGCCAAAGAATGAAGCCATTCGAGTAGCCAGCAATTATCTTCGGTAGTAAATTTACGAAGGGCTCCTTCGTTTGACGATCCAACGCCGTAAGAAAAGCAACGCGACGACGTTGATCACCAGCCTTGGCGATCCCGAGGCACTTTGCCGATCCCATAAAACCAGCCTTTAATAAAGGTCCTCGCGTGTACACGGACAGGGATTAGCGGGTAAAAGTACGTGAAGCCTCGCGAATGGGCATTAACACACACACATACATACACACACACGGAAACTGGAACTGTCCTTATTCCGGAAATCGAGCAAATCTCCGCGACCGTACAAATATATTTTCGCGCGTGACACGAGATTACGTCGTGTCGCCGTCGTCGGGACGGCGCGTTGATGCGTATCTCCGGAAGGCGGCCAGCGATAGAAGGGTAAAAGACCATTCTTTTCGGTGTCGGCAAGGCCATGGATTTCGCGGTTTCCGCCACGAGCACGAAGGTCGCCGCCGGAAATCGGCTCGAGCACGATCGACCAATGGAGAGGAAACGTCGGCCTCGTTTAGAACGCCACCAGCAGATAGAAGTCTCTCTCTCTCTCTCTCTCTCTCTCTTGCGCGTGCACAGACCGATTTTCTCACACAGTTCTGCCGGAACTGACCGCGCCTTCGGTGTCGAAACGAGTGATTTATTGCATTAGTACAATGGAGAAGGATCAAGAATCAGAGTATTAAAAATCGACTAAAACGAACTGCTTTTCGCAGGTTAAATTTTAAATATTTCGGGAACCGCGAATTTCTTATGTCGTCGATTGAGAGAATGTTTTTTTTCTTTCTTATTTCATAAAAAAATTCCAAGAATCGATAGAAATAATAACAGCCAGTTAACCTGACGCCACTGTATCGCACGATCTATCTTCTTTTCACACTTCGAATCGAACCGAAACCAACGACCATCTCAATCAGGAACAAACAACGCTGGTTTCATGAAACCAGCTCGTCGCCAAAGCACAGAGCAGAAGAATGGGCTTGCTAGTGACTCTGCCAAAGAAACGAAATAAAAAAAAGAACAAACACTTCTATGCATCGTTTAAAACGCTCTTTCAGCTCGCCTTGGTGAATAGAAGGATTTTCGTGGAGTACGAGCCGCGTTTTCGGCGAATTGTACAACCGGTGAACGAGGAACAGGAATTCACGACGCGACCACCACCACCCAGGGTCAAAGAACCCGCGACGAGCAAGTCTTGAAAAAGAGCGGCTCTCTTTCAAGAGCGATTCGTTTCACTTCGTTCGAGTGAACCCACCGATTTACGCTCGTTTCAGCGTTCCACTCGGACTGATTTTCTTTTTCTCGGCGCCGAAACGTGTCGCGAAGGAATTTTTGTACCGCGACACGCGGGACGAGCAATCCCGAGTCGTCGAGAGTAGAAACGGGTTCGTTGAACCCGCTGCGACAATCTGAATAATGCAACCACCGCAGTTGAATAACGAGCTTTGAGTACCGCCTTTCAAGTGCCGTTCGTTGATCTTTTTAAGTTTCTGCACGAGGAATACAAGCATTTCAATCTCTATAGAGTTATGTACCTCTTGGCATAAAGATCGTGATTCTCAAAGATTATATCTTTGTATCTTTGCGAACGTAACAAAGAGAATAAAGAAAATTTTGCTGATTATTTCAGATGTTATAATAACACGAATATTTTACATGTAATTTCAATTGTTGAAATTTCGAGTTCTATTCTATCCCGAACTATTCACCAGCGGTACTACGTACATGTCTCGAACGAATGATCAATGTTCGTTCCAGTTGGCCTGTCCGATCTGCGAAATGCAGACGTATATTTAGGGATTGAGGCATCTTCTTCCGAGAAGTCGACAATAGGAATGGAAACGAAGTTCCAGAAGTTGGAGACACACGTCTGCTACCATCCGAGAACAATCGCAGAAGCATTTGGATGTGGCGAGCAACGCCTTGTTACGCTGGCGACAAGACGTGCGTGGAATTTGCAGAACGACATTCGGCTTCGTTACGTTATACCTTTCTTTCTCTTGCCGAACGTTCCTCGTCAGACGACGAGAGAAAAGAGAATCGCTGCCGCGCACGATTCTTCTCTCTCGTCCCAGACCTGCCTCGTTTCAATGAATTCCTCCGCTGCATTTCGAATCGCCAATGGAGGATGAATTTCCTTTGCCGTGGTAACTGAATCGTATCATTGTGAAACTTGTACATATTACATTGGTACAAGAAATACCAGTTTTTAATTGATATCGGGCGTTATCGAAATCCTAATGTACCTTTATTATTTTCATTCATACTCGATTTAAATTCCAGAGCAACGAAAAATATTTCTCAACATTGTGAAACAGCTAAAAAGCTTTGAGAACACTCCATTACCAACGATTCATCGTGTCCAGAAAAAAATATGTGATCGAAAATTTCGCTCTCAAGCAACCAAAGATTTAAATATCCTCCAACTATCGAAATTACACTTCAAAACTCGAAATCGCGATCTCGCGAATCGATGAAAATCCAAAGAAAGTGGAAATTGCAAAATCTCGCTACGATTATTCAATAATAATCTTTCACGATTACGGTCCGCTGTCCATGTGCTGCCACTTATTTTACTTGTTCTGGGCTTGCTGCGATGTTTTTCCACGATGTTTCATTCGGTGCTTGGCTTCATTGTCTCTCACTAGACTCGACGAAGCAGTTCGTTAACACATATCCGTCCGAATGACGAAAATTCGTCATTTCACAGACAATCACCAGCAGCCAAATGACGAAAATTCGTCCTCGTACCGACGAGGATAGCGAAATCCGAAACGGACTTACTTTGTCCAACTAATGCTAGAAGTCTATTCCTCCATCGGTGATTCCTTGTTTCTCAGTAGTGCTTGTATCAGTGATGCATGCACCGTAGCATGTTTCAACGTCTATGGGGGCCTTAACTGAACCGTGACTCTGATCCTTGCATCAAAACCACTTGAGAATGAGAGGGCGATAGTCGTATCGAAACGAGGATAGCGAAATCCGAAACGGACTTTCTTTGTCCAACTAATGCTAGAAGTCTATTCCTCCATCGGTGATTCCTTGTTTCTCAGTAGTGCTTGTATCAGTGATGCATGCATCGTAGCTGTTTCAACGTCTATGGGGTCCTTTAATTAAAGAGACCCCCTCGCGCCATCGATGGCCGTTCGCTAAACCGTCGGTCGGCAATTTATTTCCAGCCGTGTCGCGTCGTTTCTCTTCACTTTTTTTTTCAATTCGGCTCGTTAAGAAGCAGGGGTCGTGCCACCGCAAAGGGAAGGAAGCCTCGCCGTGGCGTGCACGTACATGGCGCATCGGCGTTTCGTCCCACGTACGTGCAGCCACGCACTCCGAAGTGTCGCGAAGGATGACTCACGTGAGAAGGCGCGTTTTTATCGCGCGACACGCGAGCTAACCCGACGGCGTCGCCGGTGATCGATGCTCGGAGGACGGTCGATTTTTGCGCTCACAGCGGCGGCAGCCGATTCGTTCAATGAAATTCCGCTGGCCGACACTGCCAATGGTTCATGAACCCTTTGCACTCGATGTCACGCTGGAGGTGACAATACTAATTAACTATAAAAATTATTTTATTTTCCTTTAGTTTCGATGCCTAGAGCTCATTGTGTCTTTGATAGCGCGTAAGCCGCGGCTCGAAGAATGTCATAAGAATGGAGTGATGAATAACTCATCTTCGTTTTATAGGTGAATTAGTTCTTTCCTTAGTAGGAGAGATTTCAGACAAGGAGCAAAAAAAAAAAAAAACGACCATCAACATCAGATTTGGAGAATCGTCTGGATGGAAAATTACACATTTTAGTACCTCATTCGGAAGGAAAACACAACGATTGTATGGTCTGTTCAAACAGAAAAGACAACCGTTCCTGCACGTTGGAAATTATTTTAAAAAGTATCACACCTTAGAAGATTATAAAAAATAAATCTTATTATATCTTTAATAATTAAAATAAATATAAATGAATTCTACCGTTGTAATTACTTTAATTCGTTTACCTAAAAATAAATACAAATTGACATGTAACAACATTGAAAATAAATTCGAATGCAAAGGGTTAATATCGATGACGATCTCCGCTAACGTAACGCCCACGCTATTTCGATCCTTCCTGCTCGCGTAACACGAGTCGAACCTTTACCATATTTCCAAAAATATAATAAAAATTTTCATAAATATCCGCGATCTAATTAGTTGCGATTGTTCTTTGCAACGTGTACGCGGCACGTTCAATTGTATTATAATCGAGTAAGACACGCAGGCGCACATCCTTGTTGGTTCAAAGCAGATCAACGACTGATTCGACCGAGCAAAAAGATCGCGTGCGAAGTGCTCGTGCGAACCATGCGCGTCCCGACTTCCCTGTCAAGTGATGACAGAACACGGAAGAAAAAACGATACCCGTACTTGGACAATTTCTCGCTGAAATAATAATACAATGAAAGAGCCAACCACACTGGGAGAACTAGAATAAGTTCCGTCAGGATTAACGACAGCCCTGACAAAGCGTAGTTTGTCCGCTGGCGGGGATTACAGGCTAAGCTACATAAGAAGAATATATTATACGTACAGCTGTAGCTGTAGAGTAGCATCTACAGATAAAATAACATCGTAATCGGTTCCCTTTTCAACGCGACGTTCGTGAGAAATCCCTGAAATCTTGGTTCTTGCGCGCGAGAGAGGTCACAGTTTGCATAATTCGCAGAGACGGCGGCTAAGTGCGCTTAGAATCGGCGCCAGGGAAACAACATTCCTGCCCGATTATGTCAGAACGCCGAGAGATGCCGAAAAGAGATGCAAACGTTCGAGTTATGGTGCTACACGCGAGCTATACTTAGTCCTTTCGTAGCTGGCTGGCTTTCGTAGAATGAGATTCGAGGTAACGGTACCGGTACGTCGGAAATGTCGAACCAGGAACCGGGCAGATCTGCTTCGACTGATAAATATAACAAAGTCCATCCTCGGGCTGGTTTCGTCACGACGATCGTTCGCTCAGGGATGACGTGATTCTCATTGAAAATCAAGTGTACTGGTTGGCACTCGCGAGAGTCCGAACGAAGTTCAAACCGTGACGAAGCGATACTTTTAGAACCTGAGAACGATCGGTTAAAACGACAGCGTTTAATTTCTTGATGTTTCGGAATATCGCTGAGAATAAATTCAGAATAAATTCGAATTGCATTTCGTTGAACGAAGCAATTTGGAAAAAACAACTGGAAAAAACAATTTGGAAACATCAAGAAATCAATAGTCTCTCGCCGATCGATCGGCTCGAGAACCGAAATGCTTCTTTCACCGTTGACAGGCAAAAGAACAACTTCCTGGTTCCATATTCGGCTTCGTGATCTCGATCGGCGAGATACCAAATCACAGCCTACCAAATTTTTTCCATCGATCGCGTAACATCTCAAGGCTCGATCGAATTAAAATCGCTGAATCGTCAAATCATTGCCAAATCCGACCACGAAATACACTGTTATATCTATCGAGCTGAAATTTTCTTCGATTTACGTTAATTAACCTTTTGATCGCCGCAGTTTTTAAAGACCTCATTTCGCATGCGAATTTTATTTTTTGCCTTTTTTTCGAAGCAGCTTTCGAATATATCCAAAATCAAGGAAGAATATATATATATATATATATATATTTCGATTTTGTTAGTGTTAGAAAATGATTCTAAATGATTCTAAATGTCATTAAGAAATCGAAATTAATTTCGCTTTTATTTAGGGTACAAGGATGGCGCGCACGGCGATCAAGTGGTTAATAAACCACGCAGATGCTTGCAAACTTTTGAGCAATTTGAGAGAGTGTGAGACAAAGCACTGTACTTGTCTGTAGACACAGAATGCGTGGTCACCAAGACTCGTTCGTCATCCACTGGCAAAAGATTACAAGTTAGAGGCACGCATCCCTGAAGAAATACATAACGAAAAACAGATCAGATCTCTTTCAGAACCTTTCAAGATGGAACGCTTAATTGAACGCGGGTTTGGAGAACGGAGGAGATTGTTAGTCGAGAACCACGGCACGGTCGAGTGTAATTATAATTTGCTGTCGAAGGTCGGCTATGAGTTACAACCAAGGTGGAGTCGTAATTTATACGGCAACGTCGATGAAATTGCGATGCATGGAGAGGTACGAGACGTAACACAGGACGTCGTTTCGTTCAGCATCGATCCGATACACTGGCTGTAATTATTCTGGCGATTTTGAACTGATTTCCACTGATCTGTTCGTAATTATCTGGTCGCCCGTGAAGAAATCAATATATATATCCCTACGAAGGCATACGCGACGATTGACAACAGGGAAAGCAAAGATGTGAGTTAGCATCGACAATGAAACATGGATTTATAAAGACCTCGTTGTGAAAGATGCGCGTTGCGATCGACGAATTTATCCCACTCCCGGCGAGTTGTTCTCTCGAATAAATCTCAACCGAATTAGTTTCCGTGCTAATAATTCTTCTCTTTCGTCTGTTTTTTCGTTTCTTATTGCAAAAGGTAATTTTCTTTCTCGTCATTAGTTTACCCTTTGTGAAATAATAAATCGTTGCACGACAGTAAACATGAAAACTTCGAAACATCGAACTTGTCGATGCAACAATATATTTGTACGGGCAATGTGCGATTTCAAAGACACATGGTGGATCAGTCACTCTCATTTGTGTAAAAGTGTGAACAGATTACGAGAAGAAGCAAGTGTTACATGACAAATACAAAACATCCGGTGGCGTAACGGTGAAAGCTGAATCGGAACAATGGAGAAAATTAGCGAACTCGTACGCAGACCGACTGATTTTTCATACGAGCGTGCAGGGCTAGTATCTATTGAACCACCAGATTCTAATCAAGATTTCTGCCTGATTAGACGTAACAGTGTTGCCCACTTGTTCTTGTAACCAGTTGTATAATCGATGTTACAATAATTACACATGAGTGTATCTTCATGCGCAATCACCTTTCAGTCTATAGTGGCTGGTTGTTTAACCTACTTTTTTTTTTGAAACAAATGACTCGAACGCAGAAATTTATATTTTGATGAAACTTTAACTATTTTCATTTTGGTACTCCAGAATACGTTCATTCAAGCATCGACTAATAAATTTCGTTACAGAAAATAATTGTGCCGTACTACCGAGTGCTCGGCTTCAAACAATGTTTCTACGATTTCCAATGCTCTGCGATCGATACGTACGGTCAAACACGCTCCGATAGTTCGATCCTTGCTCAATTTCCAAATACGTTCCGTGCTCCAGTTCTCACCGACGTCTCGTTGCCATCAAATGTTCACTGCCCGTATCTCTGTCGATCGCGCGACACGATCAATAGGACACAGAGCATATTGCAGCATGCAACGGAATATCGATATCGAAGGAACGGCGAGGACAATCAGAGGTAGCCGAGTGTACGAGGGAACGATTGTGCAAGTCGTTTCCACGAAACACGTGAAAACGTTAGCGACGTCGTTAAATCACGTGTACACAGGCGTTACATGAGGATGCCTCCTCTTCCGACGGCCACTTTCTTCTCGACTTGCCTAAGATTACAGATCGTCCACGTGTTTCCCGACACGTCGGAGATGCCACGCTTGCACAACAACCTGATCGCTCATTACGCGAGGAACGCATTTTTTCGTTTCGCGATGCTGACCAAAAGAGTCGCATCACCGCGTGGAGATGCATTTTTATAACGGGTGACGCAACTCGACTGGTATTAATTTTAGGGAAATCCAAGAGGAAGTTGACGAACTTCTCGCAGTGATTAAGTCGTGACGTGGTTTAAGATAATTATTTTTCACTTCGAGCAATACAAGTAAAATTACCGAAATTGTTAGATGCATTGCCAAATTTCTTCGTTCGAATTAAAAATTAAAAATGCAAAGTTTCTTTGAGCACTTTGGAGATAATAATACTGTTTCCTTCGATCGCACAATTTTTAATAATTATTAATTTTAATTTTATTTAATTTTTTAATTATTTATTTTAATAATAATTATTGGTAATAATACTGTTTCCAAACGCTCAATTTTTAATAATAAATAAAATTTCTTAATTTAAATGAAACTAAAAAAAATTAAAACGTTTCTTTGAGAAATTTCACGTGCTCAATGCACTTTCGTGCATTTCTTGCCAATTACGTTTTACAGTCTTAAATCTCCTTGGTAGCAATCTTATATTTTAGTCGACCGTAGCGTTGAAGAAAGAGGACGTGAAGTGTTTTCTCCGTCCCTGGCCTTAGGTCCGACACACTCGACTAGCAATGTCCGTTATGTAATTGCTGGCATAAGATCGGTTCAGCATCGATCGAAGAAACACGGCTGGACTATACGGCACGTTTCACAAAATGTGACTGTATTTAACTGTGTTACGAAACTGGCACGATTCAACGCCTTGCAGATTGCTATCGCCTTGAGTTTGATTCTATTACTGGCTAAATAACTGGCCGGTATAAAAACAGAATACGGAAAAGATCACGCGAAGATATAATCACGGGGGGAGGGGGGGATTATTTCTCGCGGAGTGCAAGATTCGTCGAGGAAAAAAAAATAAACTTGATCTTTCTTTTAAAACTCGTTACTTCACTCCGAGTTCACGTGCAAGGAATTGTATTTCAATGATCAAGAGTCAACTGAACGCGCGATTTCCCAGTAAGATCCCCTCCCGAGTTATATTATATTCCACGGGATTTTCCGCTGCACGCGTCTGGCACTGTGTGCTTGCAAACTGTTTCACGCGGATGCTCGCGTGTCTTCCCGGACTGAAACTCGTGGATCAATTAAAGAAAAAACACGAGGAATGAAAACTGATGCACCGTGATTCACGCGGGTATTTTTACAGATTGTATACACACTCGAGTGGAGGCGGGAATTTCTATGGATTTTACGTTTGCCAACTAATCGCGGTGACAGTTGCACATGGTCGAGAGTCAAACGTTTCTAAATGACCGTACATTACGAAAATTAATGGCATGACTGTAGAAACCACTTAGAGAGTAATTATTTTTCTGTAAATAACGAGACGATATATGCTTAAAGTAAATTTATAAAAATTTTACGTCTATATAAAAATCGCTTGTGTATTGAAAAACTTTCGTGGCTCGCTGTACACGTTTGATTTATGCGTCGAACGAGACAGCCGACTGAAACGATGGGAAAATTACACGGCGAAGCGAGGAGCGATAAAAAGCGTGGGTCGCGTAAAAACGCGATCGTTTCTTTATGATCGAACGGCAATTTGATTATCCGGCGGCACTGATCGCGTGATCGTGCCCCAGGAGGATACGTTCCGTGCCAAAGTAGCCACTTAACGACAATGCACGCTATCAGAATAAGCGATAATTACCGATCGCTCACACTCTGCCGTAAATGAAACGAATTTGTAAATGAAACCGGCACGAAGCACTTTCATGCGTCAATGCACGCTCTCTTTGCCTCTTGTCATAAATTTGTCAGTGTATCCCCCAATTAATTAAACATTTCAACGTTCTCTGACGTACGCAGTTTCGCGAAAGAAACGATAAGCTCGTTGCTTACAAAACGATTTCGTAGCTTTTGGAAAATAATTCAATCCTGGGCATCTATTACGTTCTTTATGGTAATCCCGAGCGGTGGAAATTTGTAACCCTGAGCACAAAACGTATTCATTTGTTAAATCCTGAATATTTCAAGATCGAACTGTACGTATTAATATTTAAAAGTAAACGACGATGAAACTGAGTCTTGAATCATTTAAATAACAGAAAAAAATGAATGACCTAATATTTACGACCGGCATAAATAATCCCCGGGATTATTTATTCGCAACTCGAGTTTATTAATTTAGATGATAATCTGGGGAATTTCAATCGATCTAACACGACAATTTATTCGAGCCCTCAACAATTCGCGGTTCAACGAACGCGAGGAAAGAAATTCGAGGATAAATTTCTGCGGATAATTCCATTCCAGGCGATAACTGGTATGCAAAATATATAGGATATATAGGAATAGTTCATGGGCGCGGATATAGTGTGTTCTGGGTCAAGTAGTATCGACACTGGTGTAATAACGTAATGCACGAGAGGCAAGCAATCGCGTCCGGGTTCTTATTGTTAGACAGGGTCCGCTTCTCTCACTCATTCGCGAACCTCTACGTCCGCCCCGTGCAGAATAATTTGATTACTATTACAACCTTAAGAGCTATCTTTAGAAAAGAGAATACAATTAATACTATTCCTACCACGACCGGTCAAATGACCGTTTTTAAAATTTCGATTAGATATTTCCTATACAACGTAATTAAATCGTACTTTAAATTTCACGACTTTTCCTCAAATATACGTATAATATATTTTTCAATATTCACTTCTTTTTTTATTGTTTATTTATTGAGAGAAATTTGTGGTCTGTTTTACCTACCACGACCGGTCATTTGACCGGTAAAACGATTTATATCTTTTTGTAATAGTATTCTCTCAAGGACTGAATTCCGAAGTTATAAAGTCGTTACAAACGAAAGACAATGCAGTTGTGGCATGATTTTAGCCGAAAAGGTGCCTACCAGGGACTGATTTACGGCACTTCTAAGTGTTTACAGTTCTCGTTCGCCTATCGGCCTCGCGGTGCTTATTTGCATGATTGGTATCCGAAGCGGTTCAGAATCTCGGATTTTCTTACACCGTCTTGTCTACTATGACTGTAAAATAAATAAAAAATGCGGTGAAAACGAATAAAATGTACATTATATACTTTTTATACTGTCAAATTGGATTTTATCTTCATTCTACATTAAAAAATATAAGTTGTGCTAAAGACCGGTCATTTGACCGGTCACGGTAGGAATAGATATACGTGAAGTGTCGGTAGGAATAGTGTTAATCTTGTATCGCGTATAAAATGAACTGTTTAAAACAGGAAACGTTCGTTCATATTCTCGACTCTCGTACTAGCTCATTGTCAAACGTTGTTAACTTTCAAGAAAAGTTAAAAAAAAAGGATCATGATTTCATTTGAAAGAGTATGTCAATGAAATAAAACAACTTCACACTAACTAAGGGATTTCGAACTGTTTGAAGCAAGTGACTATTAATAATCAAAGAACGAAGAATTCACACTGTCCAAGTACAATTCTCACCAAATCTCAAGTTTATATTTCGCTCGACTACTTTGAACAAAGCTTTCGAGTTGGAATCATAACTGAAGTATCATTACAAGTGTGTTAACTGTCGACGTGGCTGTTACGTAACGCCTTCTAACTGACAGAGGCACTCATTGAATCGCTCTTATTCGACGATTTGAATATTCGTCTAGATCGAGAGGCACGCGGATATCCGCGTCGCGAACAACCGTTTCAACCGCGCGCGCGGTTGCCCTCGATACTCTCGAGCGAGTTACCATGCCCACCCGGACCAGTTTCGTTCTCTCCTCAAAGCCGATCTCCGATCACTTCCTTCTCGTCCACGGGAATATCGATCGACACACAACTTCGAAATATCGTCGAGCATCGTTTCACACCTTGCACCCGCCCACCAGGCGACCCACCCAGTTTCGTTTCGTTTCGTTTCGTTTTCATATCGTTTCGTCACGTCTTTCGACTGTCTTCGAGCGACGATAGGGAAAGCGACGCCAATATAATGGCTTTATCGTTGCGTGAATGCTCAAACAGCGATCCCGCGGCACGTATAACGCGCGTATGTCGCTCGGGACAATCTCCAGAGGAATCGTATCGGTAATTTCTTGGAACGAGTTCAGACGACGATTGTAAAATTCGACGGAGAAAAACGCGTAAAAATCCATATACGTAAAAATTTCGTGGTTCGTTTCTGCTCCTGAAACTTAATGTTTATAATAAAAGGAGATTGAAAAGATTCGTGTCATTAATTGGAAAACGACGATTTCCACGGATATTCCAGGCAATCCTCGCTTTCTGAAAAGCCGAGAATCGAATGAAAAGACGAGAATCGAGTTTAAGTAATCGACGAAAAAGATTTGCACGCGACGAATAACAAATAAATGCGATTACCACGCGAGATTAACGAGATAGCTCGTCTTCGTAGACGCTGGCGTTGGAAAATATTCCGAGGACACTGTCGTCAGTTAATGCACGTGAAACATCCTGTTATTGTAACTGATACATTCATTTTAATAATACTCGTTCGAATTCCTCGATACATTGAAATTAGAATTTCTAGGTTGAACTGAAACCTAGTCTTCTTATTCGCGAATTACACTTGTCTGTGACTCATCTGCGCACGAAGTGACAAATAAATGAATAAATATTTTGACATTTAAAAACAGGAAAAATTGTTTATCGCTGGGATAAGGCTTGTCTATCGTTCTATGTTTAGCTCCTGATGAACAGTGATATTCTACTTCATAATTCCAAGCACGCAACAGCCACGCAACTACCGTAGAAATAAGAGGATTAATTGAAACGAAGAAAATGATCGTGCAGTTACCGTGTAATAGGATAAGCAACTAACATAAAATTTATTATTAAGATTTATTAATTATTCAAGGTAACTCTTGACGAGACACTCTTGAAACATTTCTTTCCTTTCATTTCACGAAGACTTCAACTTTTACTCGATTAATCCGTACGTAACGGTAGTACGAAGGTTCTTCTACGATCTTCGGTCGCTGAATCGTCGTAAACATCACGACGACATTCTCAGCAATCCCTTCGCGCGCTCATGTGTCTGACTATATAAGTATCTAATCCACTCCTTAGATCATATCCATTTAAATCGATTCGAGGGCCAACATCCGAAGATCATGTTTGTTTTATTCGTCGAAACGACGCTATTGATATATATATACTCTGAAGAGTGACGTCACAAGTCTTGGCATTCGCGTGAGGCTACAAAACACGTGCAATCAATTTCTGAAAGAACTGGTCTAGAGATATAAAAAGAGAGAGAGAGAGAGAGAGAGAGAGAGAGACAATGAGGAACAAGGATGGAGAATTATCAGACGCGAAGAGGCAACGCCAATCCCTTTTGGCCTTGCTCGCGATCGGAAATGATCGATACACGATCATACACAGCCTGGCAAACGTGAATTGAATTCTTCGCGCACGTTCTTCGAAATCGTGGATCAGGAAGCTGTCGATCAGAAGGCCCCTCGGCCTTGCTTTGCCAAAGCGAGAGGAATAGAACGACCGACAAAATTGCCAGCAGGTAGGGAAAACAGAGACTGCGAGATAAAAAGCGAATTAGCTTCCGACACGTTCGATAACGCGCCTGTCACCCTTGGACGCTTTATCGGGCGCCTGTTCGCCCGTGGTGACGACGGAAACGATCCGCTTGCATACGATCAATATCGTTTCTGAGTCATCGATGACTCGATTCGGTTCTAAAGGGGTACCCCCCCCCCCGTTACACGCTGCCTGCCCCTGATCTGCCTTTTGCATTTTTTCTTTTTAATGCATTAGCATTGAAAAGTGTGCCAAGTCGCTGGAAAACATCGTAGAGGAATTTAAGAATGATTCAGATTATTTTTTTGGTATTTTCTTTTCTTCCTGCTGTTGAAGGAAACTTAGCAACGATCAAAACAGAAGTAAGCGTAGTCCAAAGGAGAAAGAATTATATGCCTCTGAATTATATTCTATATCTTATATGAATATCTCTGATCAATGAAAATCAAATATTCTTAATATGTCTGCCATATAACGACCGAATGTACTAACAGTTACTAATGAAAAATGCAATGCAAGCCATAATTCACCACGACACACCAGCACCAGTAAATATTAACTATCGTTAAAAAGTAATTTCTGGATAGTTGAAAATTTTATTCATTTTGTTCTCGTTTCTTTTTCAAACGTTGATCGAAGACAATACTAAATGTCTTGGAATTAAGATCTTTTGACAGTGAATTCATCATTAATCCTTGTCGCAAGGAACGTTATAGCAAATACATTTTTAATAATAGCCTGGACGTATCTTAAATTTATAATTACACCTTGAGAGAAGACGATTGATTTAGATACGAGGGACCAAATCGACGATTACGAAGATAACGTTTAACGAAGATCGCGCGAAACAACTCGTCGATTTCAACGGACGTCGGGGGATCTTCGGGATCTTCATCGACGATTAATCATGAAATTGCGAAACGCGACTAATAACTTTAATTACCTCTGGCGTTCACTCGTGCACACCTCGATCGCCACAATGTGAATTTACGAGGCGCAATGGGAGGAAGAGAGGCGAAGAATCGGTGGGAATCGAGCAGGATTGTGCATTCAACGAAACTGTCATTTTTATCAGATGTAGATATTCAGAGCGTATCTCGAATTTGATACGAGAACATCGCAGCCATTCCACTAATCTTCTAACTTTGTAAAAACGCAGCTCTGTTATTTTCTGCGACGCATGCGCCGAATTATCTTTCTCGGTAAAATATACTTATCGAGGAAAAATCATAGCAGAGACAGGAAGTACAGTGAAAAGAAATCTTCCTTCCTGATCTACACACGCGTATTTACGTAAAAAGTCGGAGCCAAGTGCACACGCGAGTCGAAAAGAATTTTCCACAATTTCTCCGCGCGAACAAAGCGCGGAAAACAGCTCGAATTATCCCTGTCAGAGTATCGAGCAGCACGTCGTTTTTTTTTTCCGGAATTAACTAACGACTCGTTTGCTGATTGATTACTATCTTCGCGCCCGCGATTCGCAACCTTGCGATTACTCAATAATCGTGTACCTCGCCTCGTCGATGCCTTTCTCTTTATTATGAAAAATTCGCGCACAATTCGCCAGGTCTGGCGCGCTCTTACATCGCGCGAGAGAAGGTCAGCGACGAGTCGGGTTGAAACTCTTTTACATCGTTAAACGAAACGTGGAGGGGGGGGGGGGGGAAATCAAATGTTGAATCCTTTCCATCCACTTGATGGAAGCGAAATGGATCGTCCGTGATCGATTTAAGATCGGTCGTGTCGTTTCAACCGTGGCAACGCGTTCTTGCCTTGAAGAAACCGGAGGCTGGATAGGTTGTTCGTCTCTCGCGATCGTTTCGTTAGATCACGACCTCGTTAGATCGGCGAGCGTTGAAAAGGAAGCGACCAGGACGGAAGCAGCCCAAGTCCTTGCCAGAAATAGAGCTCGCCGAGCTTCTGTCTGGCTCCTGAGCGGAATATTTAATCGCCGGCAGATCCGAACAACGATCTAATTCCCGCGCCATGTCCTCGCTCGCGTGACTAACGCCGCGAGACGATACCAAGAAACCATTAAATCGATTCGAGGATCTCCGCGTCCGATCGTCAACGGTCAAAGATGAAGCAAGTATAGGCTAGCAAATTCAAGATCACGGTGGGGCTAGCCGACGAAATCGACAAGTATTGCCCAATTGTGCCTCATTTTATATTCTTCTTTCCTTGATTTTTTTTTTTTTTTTTTTTTTTTGGCAATCAGAACAACGAAAGACATCTTGGATTGAAATTTGACGACGCGTTTTACGACGAATGCAGCGCGGCGGATTATCCAACGATCTCGAGCGTTCCACAAAAAGTGTGAGTCTGATGAAACGTTTGGACGACACGGTCGTCGTATTGAGACGTAAATCCAGCATCCCGTGCAACGAGCCGTGCGGCACGCGATCATCCGCGAAGAATCTTCCTCCACTTCTCGTGACCCGGATTCGAAATCGTGATTCGCTGTTCTAATGGGACGTTATCGTGATACGTTAGGGATTACTTGCCTGGGAATCTGCCACCCACGCGAACACCGTGCCTGCACCTATATCGACGATTATGAAACGAGAATTACGCGGACGACGATGGCAATAAACGGGCAATAAACGCGCTCCATTTTCCCCAACACGGACAAACATGACACGTTCCGATTCAATTATCAGAATTCTCGAGAGTGATACGAGAAAAATTTCCCACTGGGGAATTTTCGTGGGAGAGTCGATTCAGATCTACGGTGGCTGATATCGAGCTTAATAAATGGCACCGTGGTGATTATTTCCTTTTGACTTGTTAACGTACGAGCGAGGAAGGATGAAGTCGCTGGATTTACGAGCACGCGGTCGGTAATATTTTTCGAATTTTTTTCTAAAACAGCAACGAGCATTGAATCCATGAGGTTTCGCGTTGTTTAAAAAGATGGATGAAAGTGTCATGATTTTAATTAAACGCGAACATTGACTTGAGAACCAGGGACTAACGTCTATTCTTAGAACGTCCGCGTTAGAATTGCAAAGAAAAAAAAAAGAAAAAAAAAAGAAAAAATTCCCATTCGTCGACGTTTTATCGAGACGGTAGATCGCGCGTTCATAGGAATTTCCCGCTGCCAGAGGGTAAACAAGAAAAGTCGAGGGTTTTCTAAAGAAGAAGCCTGACGCGTTCTACTGCCACCCTTCGGCTCGTTCGTCAATAAAACATCCGCGAGCGAGATTAAAAGGACAGAAAAGGAACGAGACCCTCTCGGCGTACCTACGCATACCTGCACGAAAACGTGGAACAGGTTTGCCAGCAAGAGGATCCGCTCCACCGTGTATGTCATTCCGGTGCCCACGTAAAATCCATCGGATTAATACTCGTCCAGTCGTGCAGGATCTCCCAACTAAGTGTATATTATACACATGTAAAAACAACGTCGGGGGGAAAACCTGGTCGAGTCAAAATTCGAGATAATTCGGCGGGATAAGGTGAAAAAAAAAACATCGCGATAAACAACACGTATTGAATTCCACGAGACGCAGAAAGCGTATCGTGCACCGGGAATCGCCTGTTAAGATTACCTTCTCCGTCGAGACGGCCCAGTGGAAAATAATTCACCGGTACTCGTACGAAACGAGCCGTTTAACACTTCGAGTGTACCAAATTTGGTATATGGTGAACCTCAGTTGAGTAAAGTTTCTGCTTCGTGCTCCAACTTCTTCGTTGTCTCTTAAAATATTTTTAATACAAGTTGTTTCCTTTTTATTTTTGTTTTTGTTACATAACGTATTTTCTGGCTTCAACGTCTATCTAAAAAAATATATATAATAGCTTTCCTAAACTCTACACCGCGGCATTTTGGGACAGCTCGCTCAAAATTGCCTCGACCCTTGACGTGTTAAATAAAAAGTACCTGATAAAACTCAGGTAACATCGAACCGAGACTGACAATGAGACCGAGAGTGAGAAAAATGAGACCGAGTCGTTCCATCGACGTGCTTTTATCCTGAGAAACGCACGGATCCGACACTCTGGGTTCCGGGTACAGGGGGCGCGCAAGCAAGCAGAATTCTCGGGTTGGTCCGTTCCCTTATTCCGGGAGGAATTCGTCCTTGTGCCTAGACCCGCCACCTTCGCGTGGCTGCGCGTGTTTCTGGTGGACGCGTACACGCGCGTAGTCCGGCGAGGAAGAGAAAAAAAGAGCCGATCGTCTCGGCCGCGGCCGTGGAGTGCGCCGCGGAGAGCTCTCGGCCGCATGCAAGATCGACGGTGCCGTGAGCGCGTTCGCTGGTCGTCTCTCTCTCTGGGTGGGAGATACGAAGGTATAAAACCGATCTGGCCGACTGCTGGCAGCCAGTCCAAAGGCCAGATGTGGCGGCGGCTCTAGTCGCACGCGTGCGAGAGAGAGACCATCACGACACGGCGTGCGGTACTCCCGCTTACACGTTATTAGAAAAAAAACACACACGCACCGCGAATAGTCACGTTCTGTGTGACCGGTGAAAAAAATCCCTTCGTAGTTCACGCCACCGGCGATCGCCTAGCCTTTCGTCTGTGAATTCGTGCGCTCGACTCGACTCGGCTCCCGAGAGAGAAAGAGAGGGGAGTACCTCTGAAGGGAAAAGGGGAGAAAGAAGAAGAAGTCTGAAGAGAAAGAGAAGCATACGTTCGTCCTGCTCTCTCGGATTGAAAAACGGAGAGAGAGAGAGAGAGAGAGAGAGAGAAAGAGAGAAAGGACGTCGAGAGGGCTCTTGGCTCCCTAGAATTCGAGCAGGCTGATCCTCGGCTGATTGGTCGTTCAGCCACGAAGCGCAGAGAAACGAGAGGGAGAGTTCTTTCTTTTCAAGGGTGATCGCGGTCCGTTTCTTGTGGAATATACGTGCAACTGTATGAGAGAGATCACCAGCCGTTCACGGGAGTGGTGATAATCGAAGAGTGCGGCTCCTAGGTGCAAATCTTCCTTGGAGAAGGACCTGGAGGATTCGACCTTCGAGAGTCTCCCAAGGCAGTGTATATAATAGGGTAGCATAGAAGTGATCTATCGAAAGAGAAAAAAAGAGAAAGAGAGGAAAACAAAGACACCCTGGAACATGTCCGGAATCCGAATCAACGTGGAAGAGGCCTCCAACGACGGACACGAGGATCTCGTACCCGACGTAAGTCCATCATGAATTACACGTTAAAGATTATGTGTAGCCGAGAGCTGTCTAGGCTCTTCTCTAGCCGGCGGAAATCTAGAAGACAAATGATAGGCCGGTGTACCGCGGCTCTATCGCGGAACTTCCCGTGGTCTTCCTCTGTAACTATCTCTCTGCTTTCTATTCGTCGACTCCTTCCGCAATTCAGAAGTCTCGATTCCTCTGCGGCTCGACAAGATTTAATCACGATTACCGAACCGTTCGTTCGGACTTTCACGATGCAAAAGCGAATCACGTTGGCGAGGTTTAGCTTTGACGTTGAACAGACAGCTGGAAGAATGTAATAGGAGATACCACCTCGTTTAGACCGGGCAAGTTTGCTCATTGTCAGTCAGAGAATAGAGGAAAGCTTACTGATAACGAATTAGCTGAAATCGTAAATCCCTGCGTGTTCGTCCGGTTTCTAGTGGCTTTAGGCTGGTTATTACGTAAACCAGGCGTAAATTTTGAGGAAGTGGGCGAGAAAAATTTCACGACGTTATCCAACAGGAATTCGGATTTAGTCGATAATTAAGAGTTAATGCTATTCTATTCTATTCTATTCTATTCTATTCTATTCTATTCTATTCTATCCTATTTATTTATTCCTTCGCTAATGAGAAATGGCTAAGTGTACAGCGACTGAGTGTTCGACTACTATCAGGAGAAGAAAGTATAAAACAAGATATATACTAGAAAGCTGGATAACTGTCCCGATCAATCGAGGTATCGCGATAAAAGGCGTCGAACAGTTTAGGTTCACGGGCGCGTGTGTACCGCCACGTAACACCACGTTCACCGCGAATACGTGATTAGTCTGACAGTCATCCCGACAGGTCGCGTTTATGTAACGCAAAATCGAGCACATCGCGACGTCATCGATCACGTAGCAGATGGATGTTGGTTGGAAAACGAGGAAGAATATCGTTCTTGGATATTGGTAGATAATACCGCGCGCGAAAACTACGCACGCGAATGACACAGTGACGAATTATGTACGAATTGCAATGTATGCGAATTGTGCAATCAAACGTGACTGCTACGTGACCGTTCGTCGTTTGTCAGAAATTCGTTTGGAACTTCTCGCGATGAAGAATCGAACGCCGATTGAATCGAGGTCAACTCGGTGTGTCTGTGAATTTTAACCTCTTCTTTCGTCATTTTTCGAACAGACCGTGCACGTCAGCTCGAAAGTTTTTATCATTTATTATCATAAAATTGAAAATTAAAATTAAAATTGCCGATCATAAATCGTAGCATAATGGATGGCGAAAAGGGGACCGAAAATCCCCAATAAAATCGAAATTTAACTTTAACGAATTTCAGTTTCGTGCCTACAGCGATAATACCTAACTTTAAACACGATCTACTGAATCAGCCACACTTCGTTACACTTTTACGAAATAAAGGGACTGATTCGAAAGAAAACGAAACAAGTAGAACCGTCACGTCAAGGTGGGACTGTGTAGGCGTTTTACGATAAATGTAGACTGTGTGTGGCTCGTGTTGGAAAACGATTTCCATAATTCTGTAGCTTCGGGTTCTCAAGAAGCCAGTAACCAAGCCACCTGTAGGCCGTTTCTCACATTCGTGTTTCATAATTCTTTCACCGTCCTAACGTTTACGAGCACAGGTCGCGATTGCTTCTCGAGGCGTAGCGGAACTCGAGCTGGATCTCGACAATAATTTTCAAACTGAAGCTTGCCGCCTGAACTACGATAAATATGAAGAATTAATACCGAAGATTTTGAAAAAAAAAATCAATAAAAAAACGATACGAAATTGAAAGTTAGAAGAATTCTTGATAGATTGAAATTTAATTTTTACAAATGTAAACGAGGCACGATAGTAGAATCCTATCTAGTAGTTCTTGCAATTAAAATTCATTAATTCTTCTCTACCGATTATCACTTTTCATTCGAATTCAACAGAAGTTCGCGTTCAGGCAGGTAGATTCAGTTAACGAGATTTCATCATCATTAATCAGACGCGTTCAAATTATCGTTCCAATAAACGAACGTCGAATAAATAAAACTCCAATGTACGATACAAACGTAACGATGCATCGCGAACAGGCGAACAGGCCTACAACAAACGAGTTATTAATTTCAAGATTAAGTGCAAGGCAACTTTCCTAATTAACAAGTTAAATATCGACCGGTTGATAACTTATTGGCGAGAAGAATCTTTTGCAATACAACGACGTCTTGTGTAACTTGACTGATCGGCCTTCCAGCTGGGTACATTAATATTAGGAAGGAACTTAATCGAGAGGAAGTTATCCCGATCCCACCACGTTCACCTTGTACGGATTCGATAGCGAAACTCGGCAGAAAGCGGCTCGTGAAAGGTCAGAACTAAGTTTAAATCAACGAGATACGATTGTTTACTCGAGATTCACGAGTGAATCTCGTGACGCAGGCCGCAAGAAGAAGCAAGAAACAACTCGTGTCGATTCGAACCTAGAATTTAGAATACGTACGTCGTGTTATTCTTACACCATGTACACTGGAAATCGAGAGGACGATCTCGTGTCTTCCAACCGCGAGATTACTCGCGCACAGCGAGATTAAAAAGCGAAAAATTCATCAACGAAATTAATCGCCTGAGAGAAATTAACAGAAGCCGATAATGTTGCAAAAATTTCGTTTCCAGGAAAACCGTTTCCATAACAACACAAAGTATTTTCGATGGATTAGAAGTGTAGACTAAAAATACGAATTGGTGTTCGTAATTTTCGTTTACCAAATCGTGCAAATATCGACAATCTTCGCATACTAAACGCGGAATTAATCGTCCATATAAGCGTTTTCGCAGCGTCAGATTTTTAATCGGAATAATTCTTTATCATCCGTCCGCGATGTATCTGGCATTAGCATGTATCTCGCATATCGAGAATTCTCAGCGTCTCGAACAGCGGAACATAGCTATCGAGCTGAATGATTGAGCGTACCCCCGGGAGATTAGAATACTAATTACTCAGCGTGCGAAAACAATTCTCTCAGTCGTTGACCTTAGGAGTTTGAAACTCACGCTCAGGAGGATTCGAGGATTTCACTTTCTACCTTGATATCTGAAAGACTCCGAAAGTTTATCCCCTTGCTAGTCGTTAATCGGCGACAAAGTTACTTGTCTGTTAAAGAAAAAAAATTCGAAAAATTCGACGATATTTGAGGACCAGGATGATGAGCAACAAATTTTTCCATTTGTTGAATCAAGGTCTGATGCAACTTCTGACGCTGACCGACAGAAGGGGAAAAAGTTGGTGCGTTTTCGTCTAAGGTCGAGGCAGAGAAATCGATTTTGCAATATGGAGTGCTTTCTCTTGTTGCATGTAAATGTCGCCTCAGGGAAGGAATTCACGAGATCGCGACATTGATTCGTGCAACGCTCACGGGTGTTGTTGTTGTGACAGCGAGTTTCTTTGGGAACAAGATCGTCAATAAAAGAAAAAAAAGGAAGAAGAAAAAACGTATATTTTTCTCGTTAATTATTTGCAATAGATAGAAACTATAGCAAAGGTAAAAAACAGGCACGACAACTTCACATCAAAGCGAATTAAATTGTATTGAGTGTATTTTTTGCGTGAACGAGCGACAAAAATTGATTTCAGATCTTGATCTGTTACTCGAAAACGATTATTATTGGATAAGGATGATGGAGCGGAATGCTGAAACACCGGCGGCAACGTTGTTATATAATTCCTCTTCTCCTGCTTCATTAGGGAAACAGATTTCGTTAGGTTACGTGATAGAAACGACGCGTGTCAAACTTTCATTCTCTGCTTCAAAACACCGCGTCGTGACGATTTCCTAACGGATCCTGATATTCCCAATTAACAAGCACGACCGCCTTCGTAAATTGTACAGGACTGTGCAAAAAGATCTTGCGTCACCGACGACATAGTAATTCCCTAATGGTAATTGATTAATCATATTGCTCGGTTGCGAAATATCAATTGTTATTTAGAAATTATTCGAATCTTACTTTCGATGAGTAACCATTATACAAGGGTCGTCAACAACCAGTATTCTCATATTTTTCCACGCGTCATTCGCACAGTCAAGCAGAGATCGCTTTGCTGCCTGTTTTTCGTCTGATCGTGACACGCAGTTTCTACATCGACAATCTTCAGTCGTCGACGCGTGAAATAAGACGACTAATTTCTTCGTCGAGGACGAAGGAAACAAGAAGAAGAAGGGACCGAGTCGAAGAGGGATAACGAGGTGGACAAACGTCGTTTGCAAGCTTTCAATGTTAGATCCTGTGATGGCACGCGTTAGCCTCGATGTCGCAATTTCGAAGCGGACTCCTTATTTACGTTGTAAATGCAAATGGGGCCAGAGAGGCGATCGTTTGCAAACGACCTAGAGAAGGTCCCAAAGATCGACAACAGGGCCGGAAACAGGTTCCTACGGAATAATCTGGAAGAGCGTGCTCGTGACATTTCGCGCCGATGACGGAGGACGTAACGCCGATATCGATCGTCACCGTCATCGTCATCGTCGACCATCGTTATTATCGCAGCGTGCCGAGGCCCGAGAAACGGCTGGAAGACACGTGAATAATATTTGCCAACAGAACTGCCTGGCCGTTATGAAATCAATGGATTCTCGGTTGGTTGATTTACAGCCTCACGCATCGCGTTGATTTATAGATTTTTGCGAGGACTTTTTCTTTCCGGCGAGAAAGAATCTCAGAGACAAAGAGCGTTGAATCGAGCCAGAGAGGTTCGAAGATCGATTTCAGTCTCAGTTTTAAGTCGATATCGTGGAGTAATCGTGGGTCGTGACAAGAACGAACGAGATCGAGGATAAAAAGTCACCGGTCGTAATAGCGACGATAACGAATAAATCGGTCGTTAAGGATAAATAGCCTTTTATGCAAGGAAGTAGAAAGCTGTTGAGAGTTACAAACGCACGAGTAGGATGAATTTCGCGTATAGCGAAATCCCGTTAGATAAATCGAAATGGAAAGTTTTCACTACGACTGTGTGCCTGTTGTTTAGAATGATCGTGATTTTCTGCAGAAATCGACGATGTGATCAGAGACCGGAGAACGTTTAATTAAACACGAAATTTCTGAAGAAGAGAGGAGATTTAAAAGTGTGGAAAACTGGAGCTTTTCGTAGATAAGAAGATAACAAGAATTGAGTCTCCGACTACGCGTGTGACAGATTGTCGCGAGGTAAAAGACTAATGAAGACAAACGATCGGCGAATTCAGCCAGAGAAAAACAAGGGACGACTAACCGAGCGTGCAAATCACTCGGATTAATTAAATTTGCGCGCGTACGCTCGGTGACATAACGTTGACACATCGCGACGAAGACAAACTGTGCCATGGTTCACCTGAGGAGCTCGGATTTAATCGTAAGCCAACATTGTTAACAGAGATTAAGCGCCCCGTTCGCGAGAAAGTGGATCTGAGAGAACCTTTCGAGCTAAATCCGACTTCTCGCGATTAAACGAATATAATGTAGGTATTAAAGTGCGAAACGTATGCGATTATAAATATATTCCGACATGAAAATGTACGAAAACAATAAGTGAAGCAGAAATCAGAAGATAAAGGATAATCAAGAATCAGTTAACATGGTTGCTGACAACCTTGACCAATAATCGACGAACAATAGAGCTTCATTTACAGTTTATTTAATACCCGATTAAACGAATCACGGATTCGAATTTCCATACAGTGACGAACGAACGAAAGCGTAAATGATTAACGCGATGCGAAGGCAAAGGCAACGTGAAACCAATCTGAAATACAAGGTATAAAATGTTACGAGACAATATCACTGAAAATATACATTGAATGAAAAATTACTATGTGTACGATATCACGTTGAACATACAATGAAAGATAATTGACCGTTCATATACTCGTATTAAATATCATGTTTACATTTTCAGATTGGTTCCAAGTTTCATCAATATCAATCGTAATTGGTACTCGAGCCTCACGATACAGTTAATGAAATTTCATGCAACAAGTGTAATTTAGCGACGTATACAAGACGTAGCAAACATTGAACAAACCAATAACTTGATAAAGACCCGACAACAACGTGGCATTCTTTCCTACAAAAACCGATCGATTTGGTATCGGAACTCAAGAGATTCTGTTCATTTCTTATCCTCGGTACGCTACGTGCGTACATTTCGAAACGTTACGAAAGGAACACAGGTAGATTCGCAAACAAGGTCCCGAAGCCGGAGTCAGGCGACAGAGCTCGCGGAAGTGGAACGGCGTGGCCGTTTCGATTTTTTTTAAGAGTCCTTCGGCCGCTCATGCAACAGCCACTACCGCTTATGCCAAAGATAAGCACGTTCGTTTCTGCCGGGTGAAAACCGTGGAACGTGCACGCACACAAGACGCTCCGACGCTCGAATGCGATTCGTACGAAGGTGAGGCAGACGACGAGCGAGCAAACGCTTTCTTCCTCTTCTCCAAACGTTTCTTTATTTTACCGACTCTCGAAGATTCTCTCCGGCGTAATCACTTTCCTTCTCACCGGCGTCTATTCAGTGAAACGGCGCGGTGAGATTTGTCAAGAGGTCGGATACGCGACAAACATGCTTTCCTGCTGTTGTGAAATCTCAATAGAGCGGAGGAACTGTTAATGGAAAAATAGATGGATAAATGATTCGAGAAACAATTTTCGTACGACCGTGAGTACACGATTAAGGAATTAATCGTCAATGAATCATAAGCACTTGAACCGTTGTCAATGCAGAATTGAAGATGATTGAGAAACGATGATGATGATGCGTATTGGAAACTTTCGAAAATATTTGCAATTCCTTTCAACGGGAAATGCCAAATTTGCATCGCAATGGATAGTGCAAAGGTAGAACGGCTTTTGTGAGAAACATTGCAATAAAATTGACGCTCTATATCCTCTTATATGTCTACGCACGAATAAAACTAAAGTTACGAATAAAATTTAAACATTTCTTTTTACAAAAAAAAAGAAAACTTGTCATCTTGCTTTGAAAGAATGCTAAAGTGATCTCAAAGGAAATGTCTAATAAGGGGAACAATGAGAGCAAGCGTGTGTGATCTCGATCGATTGACCTATTTTCGATCGGTTTGGTATCTGCTAATTGGCAATTAAATCGACCTCGCGGAAAGAGGAAGCCAAGAAGGACGCTTTAGACCAACTAAACGATTCACGTTACACTTTTCACACTTCTACGAGACACCTTCGAGGACGAGTATACGAGACACCTTCGTATAAAAAAAAAAAAAAATACTCGGAGAACAGAGAGACCTTGTCGCCACGGAAGCGACTTGAAACTGGCTACATCTATTCGATGTTCGGGACTAATTGCATCCGGGATCGTTAAGATCATTTGAAAGACATCCCTGCAGCGTTATTTTAACGACATATCGTGAATATAGCCAACGAGACAATTACTATCCGGATAGCGATCGCTATCCGCCTAAATGGACGTCAAGGTTATTAAACAGGAGCGTTGGATATATTAACAGAGCAGCTACTTCTACGTATCAATTTTAATTCACGGATCATTTCGTGCTGGATATTGCTAGAAGTGCGACACAATTGTTGCAAGGAAAATAAGTTGTTCGGTAAATCCATTTGATAAATAGAGATAGGAAATTATTAATTATACAACTATTTAGCAACTTGGATGATTTCATAATTTTAAGGAATTTCTACTGTTGCTCAGTATTGCTTGGTGCAAGCATATTACTTTTAGCATTCAAGTACTTTTGAAGTCAATTCTTGCAAATATCCCAAGTATTTCCAGATGCATCGCTCTTCCATCAAACCGACGATATATGAAATTCAATACAGCCTCGTTAAACGAAGACCTAACCTATCCTCGGTTCATCCCGTGTGTATCACTCGCCATGAATCTTCGTCTTCAGCGCGCACGACAAGAGGCCCGCAATGGTTTCACGCGCGGCAGAATCTCCCTTCGTAACGCTTGCCCGGTCACTTTCATAATCTACGAGATGTCCGCGTTCCGTCTAGTCCGGAGCCAGCAGACGCACGGAGTCTCAAGGACGAGATCCCACGAGAATCTTCCACCATTACAATTGATTCGATCGGAACATCGAAAGTCAATCGAAATCAGCCCATCATCTGCAACATCATCTCGACGCGCGGACTACCACGTCAAACATCCGAGTATCGCATCGATACACGAGAACGGACGGCAGAAATTTCGTTTTTTCTTTTTTTATTTATTTATTTACTTTTTTTTTCATTTTGTTCGATCTTAACATCGGAGAGACTTCATCGGAAGAACCAGGACGAATCTCCGTGCGGCAAACATAGTGAAGCCTCGATGCAATGGTCGATGTAATGAGCCCTGCTCGCGAGTTGCAAAATATGTAGACGATCGTGGCAAACGGGCCTTAGATTTATGCTTTCAGTGAGGCAACGCGGCGCGAGATCGGCGTGAAAATGGGCCTCGAAGACGCCGTCGAGGATGGAAATGAGACCGTGTCGAAACTTGTGCATTATTAAAATTATTGCCTCCCCGGTTCTGATCTTTATAGTAGCAAATGATGGGTTGTCGGCTAGGTCGTTTCTACCGATACGAATGGAACCTCTGCCTTGTGTTCTCTGATTGGATAAGCAGTTAATTTCCTACTTTAATACGCGTTCACCTTAAAACGATCGGTTTATAAAACAGTATTGTACAAATGTGTTAATTATTATTATAATATATATTATTATTATAACATATAATATATATTAATTATTATTATAATAATATTATTATTATATATACTATTATTTTCAACGTGGTGCAATCTATCTGAAGTCTTCCTGATTCATAATCAGTCTTTTTTTAATTTTAACAAGTTAAATCTTTTGCACAATGTTACACGTACAAAGTTGTTAAAAGGATGCTTGAACGAAACCTAGAGAAACGATCGTGTTGTTCATGGTAGAAATTGCGAAGTTTCTGAGTTATCTGCGACAAGCGTTGAAGTAAACTAATATACAAGAAATTATGAGTCTTCGTGGTTTCCTTATGGGACATGGAGACGTTTAAATGTTAAATAATCTAATGTAACAGCTCAGCATATGACACGTAACATGCTTAGATAACACATGTTAAAGAGCAACAAAAATTACTCTAAACGGGTCGTGATTTGGTTAATAGCAAAATATTTGAGGGGAACGCCGGGAAAAAATTGCCGATAATTGTCGAAAGTTGTTATATCTTAACATTAAGATAGGAATATTCTTTAGCAGTAACAAACTTTCCATTAATTTATTTGCAAACTACTGAGACCTCATTGATATTCCTCTGTCATTATGAACGATAACCCTTTCAACAAATATCAACTATCGGAAGATACTGAATGTCACGACGAGATTCCGACGAATAGCGGAAAAAACGAAAACACATTTAATTTATTGCAACACGTATTGCAGAAAATATTCAGACTTGAATACGTTGAGGGCGCAACACGAAATCCGGTTCGCCAGATCGTAGGTGTCAAATAGAAGAAACAGGCTCGTTCCGTCCCCACGAAAGGCAGAATGACTCAACATATTCATGAGTGCATGTTTTATTGAAATTCCTAGCGAATATCGTGCCTTTTCGTGGAACTAGCGGTACGTTCTTATAAATTGTCAAACAAGACCTTTTTCTTCTTTTGGAACGTACGGGCAACGTTGGGAATCCCAAGTTTTTATGGAACTTCTTTTTATTAACGGAGGTCTTTGTTTCGAATTTGTAAAAATTTCCTCCGCCCTCCTCCTGCTAAAAAAAAAAATAGTGATATTTCCTCGACACAAAAATCAAAAATAATTGGTCTAGATTTCAAAATGTTGTAAAAAAAGAATTGTAGAATTTTAGGAGTCTGGCTCGATCTTTTTTTTCCTTTTTAATCGTCCGTGTTTTAGTTATATACAAATTCAACATATAAATTCCACTGTTATTATCATGAATTTAAAACGAGAAAGAGAAACGAAGTAAAAAGTTAAGTGTCTGTAATCTTCTTCTTCAGAGAGCAATCATTTCTAAAACGACTCGTTCCTCTTCCTCTAGTTTCATCTGTTCGCTCGCAAAAGCGATCTACCACGGGCTGAACAAGGTCAAACCACGGAATCTGTTATCGCTGCCTTGTAACATATATCTTTTTTATGATTGCACGCATCCGCGAGACTCACTAGACACACAGAGTTTTCTACCGGTTCGTGGTAGATCAGTAACGAGAAAACGTACCCCGGGGTATCGATTGACATGGCGCTTCTGGCTGATGATCCTCGACCTGCACTGGCTCGCGTTCGTGCAACCGGTTAACCAATATCCAAGACATCTCTCCCAAGACCAGTGTTAAGACAAATCTTTTCCATAATGGACAAGAGCAGGAGCAAACAAACCGTCCATGAGGAGGCAAAAAGAGATGATTTCTTAATCTTCTGCCAGGGTATTCCCAAAATCCTCTTCAGATTTTTTCTGCTTTTTTTTCAAAAGATTCGAAGAAAAAGAATACCGTAGAGATGAAAGAAGCAAAGATCGATGACCTAAGACGGTCTGTCTCTCTGAAGTGAGATAATTCTTCTTGATTTTTGCTGAACGTTTAATCATAAAATACGACACCAGCTCCGAAAATAACCGCAGGTCGGCCATAATACGAGATACCGGGAATTGCCCAAGTTTACTCTGTGCATCTGTAGCTGCATTAATCATTCTTAATGCTTGAGGAGGAAGACGAAGAGAAGTCGGAATCGGTTCAATCCCTCGAGACCGGGTCGGGATCGGGTTGAGAAGAGAAGCAACGAACGAGGGGAACGAAAAAAAGAGTGGCGAGTTTCAGAGTGTCGCGTTACCTGGGTCGAGCACAGGTGCGGCGCTTCGAGGCTGACCAGTATATTGAATTCCACAAAAATTCTTAACGACGCCTCGCTTTGAGCGTCGCCCAGGCCATTCTCTCTCCATCTCGGTCTCCGTTGCCGCTTCGGTGCGCGAGTTTTCTCTCCTGCTCCGGCTCTCTTGCTTCTCCTGCACCGTCTCGAAAAATTTCGAGATATACCGGCTCAGCAACGAATACCTGTCACCGAGAACGCCTGTCGTCGGGTATCGAGATTCAGTTATGAAACTTCGATTCTGACAAATACGGCGCCATTCTCCTCCATTGTCTAGGACCTTGCGCAATTTCACCCGTATCGTTTCATCCCAGTCCACGTAATTTCGCCAACGACGATCCTTCAAGCATCGTCCACGATTTATATCGACACGTTGAGTTAATTGTTAGGTTGATGTTTCTGACCCATCGCACTGCGACGATTTTTTGATGCGATCGATCGACAGTCCCAGTTATTACTTTGTGACGAAGTTTTTTTAAAAGCACGAAGTTTCGAAATCTGTCTGAATTCGTAACATAACTTTCTTCTTTTTACGTCTTCTTCGCCCTACATCGGTGAGAATTCATAAAATGTTGCTAAAAACAAGGTTTCGGTAGATTGTGAACATATATCTATCTAGTAATATAATTACAAGTTCTTCAAAGATTGAAACGGAATCGAGAAAGATCTTCGAGGCTCGAGTTTAAAGACGCTTGGCGGTCGGTGTTCGGGCGAGTCCCGGAAGATCGCGAAGCATCGACGGCAAAAAATGCGGTGCAAGGCTGCGTCCACGTTATTTTCTGAATCGGCCACGCCCGACAGGACACATAAATCGTCGACTGGCTCGCGTTCCATTAGAGACTCGATACTTCGATCCGTGTCTCAGCGAAAAAGCAACGAAAAAAACAGAGTTCGGACCTTGGGCGGTGGCCAGCGCGGCGAAGGTAGGCCGCCACAGGCTCGGTGCGAAACATGGCTGATTTACGTGTGAAAATGGCCAATTAACTGGCGTAATCGATGCTGCCGTACGCACGGAGCTAAGCTCCGGCTAGCCAGTGTCAAAGTCGCGGAAACGCTCGCGCTATTTCTCTCCGCTTGGCTTGACCCTGAAAACGTTTCGTGGCCGTGCACCTTCGGGCATGCTTCGAGAGTCGAGGAAACGCACGACGACGGCACAACAAAAACAACGGAACAACAACGCAAACGACTAGGAAGCAATCGGAAAATAACGAACAACGAAACAACGAACTGCTCGGAGGAATTTGAGAGTATCAGCATTGTGCAACAATGAAACCGGAATATCGGAAGCTTGGTCCTCCAAAATTTTTCCTTCGAGCATCGCTGCGGAAGCGCTCCTGAATACTCGTCTGGCTTTGAACGTTGCATCGTTGCAACGTGCGTCACATTGTTATAAATTAAGTGGATAGATTGCCAGTGATTGAAGAGAACGTACAATTAGACTAAAGAACTAACTAATTCACATTTGGCATGCAATTCAGTATAGACTGTTTCAGTATAGATAACTACTTCACTGTAGACTTCACGAAACATCAATAGAAGATTCGAATCTTTTAGAAAAATGAATGAAAAAACTACGAAATTTGCAAAGAACTTCTAGGGAAAAATATATAATACAAGGCAAATACATAATATACGACACGATAAAAATCTGTAGTAGTGATTAGAAAGAAGACGTGTAAGATCCGGTGAATCAAAATTCAAAGAGTACAACGACTGTACGATTTAGTCAGGTCGCGGAAGATCATCCCCGCTGGTATTTCGTTGTGGTGAAACGCGCGATACGAATACCCGCAGATGGGACCAAGCTAGAACAATAAGCCATTGCAACACTCTTTCGAAAACGAGGTTCTCTGGTATGTAAACTTTGTTTATGACGCGAGCACGAGGAAACCGACGAATGAATACAATGCTTAGTTAAAACGGCGAAAGTCTATGCTTTTAGGATCCCTAATTATTTCGTCAGTTAATTAACCTTTTTGAAGTTAGTTAACTAATCGACGTTTTTTTCATGAAGATGGTCTCTTTCAAAAATTTTGTGCACATCGTGCAGAATTTAAAGATTTATAACAGAGTAAAAGGGGCTTTGCCGGTCCTCTAAAGGTTAACGTATCGACGTACACTTTGCATAAGCGTAACCCAGAATTGTACCAATAAAGACTCGATACATTTGCGAGGAACGTTCGCTCGGGATACAGTATAGCAGGTTTAAACAGCTATTTAATCTGCTGATTGGTCAATCGGACCACGAAGTCTGCCCGTTGAACAGATGAAACTCAGATAGCATGTGGGTACATATAGAGTAATGCACTGTTGGCGAGAGATAAACAACACGCGGTTGCAGGTGGAGGACATGCGGGCGAGGCAGAAGCGTAATCGGCGCGACATTATCGCTTATGCAATCGAAGCTTCACGTCGATTTACGTTGCTTTCAGATCGAGGCGACCGCGGCTACGACGGCAGTAGCGGGCAGCCCGCTTTCCTGGCATATCCCAAGGCCGTCCTTGGTGGGACGAAGCGAGAGGGACAGCGAAAATGGTAGCTGGGCTCATCATCTGCACCCGAACTCACCATCCAGAGGATCAACCTCGTCGCAAGGATCCACTGCCAGTACACACGTAAGTGTGCATAGATCGATCGTGCGTTTGAAGTTTAGAAGAAATGTAAATGGAAGAAAACGATTTGAAGTTCAATAGCAGAAGAACTAAATAGTGTTAACTGGCAGAGTCTTAGTTAGTAGAAGAAGTTCAGAGATTAGAATAGAACAATTAAGAAATTTTGAAGCTCGTTTAAAATCCGATTAATTAATTAAATGAACGTGTCATTACAGAGTGCCGCGTCGGGCACGTTACTCCTGACAGCTGCAAACCTAGCCAATCTTGCAGCGATTCATCCGCCCACGGTGACGGCGCAGAAACAAATGGATACCGCATCGGTGGCGAGCAGTACTCACTTCACTGTGGTGAACGGCCTAGGCAGACCGACAACCGTCTACAGGAAGTCCTGCTGCGCGAGAAATCAGCTTACCGTGCTCGTCTGCACGATGAGCTTCCTATTCATGATCGGTCTGCTTCTCGGGATTCTCTACATGGAAAGTAAGTGCCCCCTGAAGTGATGTTAATTGATTCGAAAGCTCCACTTCAGAATCTCTATCAATGTTGCCTGTATCAAGTGTTTTTAAGTCTAGTCTCCATCAGTCTCCGGTGCTTTTTGCTTCTGATTACAGTGAGAATTCGCGACAAGTACCACTAGGCCGATGGAAATTGTCAAATCGAATAATCGTGGATCAAATTGGACCAACGACGAGACAGAAGAGTGCAAACTACGAGAAGAATGATATCAGGGATGAATTAATGTTTGCGATGCGTTTAACGTTTAAGATTTTCTCCATTGATGGAATTATTCGTATTTATAATGTACTTACATGTATATTATCATTTAGAGTGTTAGGACGACTCCATTAGACGTTCTCGGTCAGAGATAATATTTCAAAGGCTGTATTGCACCGCGTTTCACGTTTGGCACGTGAAAATTCAGTAATTACATTCACGTAATAAGCTAGCTTTAGTTAAGGTCCTAATAGATAGCACGAACGCGATCCTAACTCCCAAAATTGAGTCACTCAATTACCTAAAGAAAAAGGCCGATCCGCTCGATTGTAGAATCTTTCTACTTTCTATCGTTTTATAATTGTAGTCAGACGACGATATATTAAAATAAAATGTACGAGTCATCATTTCACTGAACCGTTAATTTAAATTGAATTTAAATTCAAATAATTATGGAATATCAATTTTTAACTGAAATTTAATTTAAATCAAATTGAACGCGACAAGATTGTAAAACGAAAACATGGTAAACACAATTACCTCTTTAATTAATATTGACGGACTGTTCGGAGTAATCGACGAAATGGGAGTAAGTTAAGCGAACACGTATTAATTTTTAGGGGTCGTTATTTAATTATTACTAACAAAAAGAACGCTTGAATCAAACCTGGATTCCGAGTGCCAGGGTGTCGTGTTCCAGGGAATGTAAGAAAAAGCAATGAGCAGTGATCGTGTCAATCGCTGACTCGCAACTGTGATATTATTTGCGTATTAATTAATCGTCGATTCAACAAGAAACTGTCGAACTATGAAGAAAATCAGGATGTGTTTTATTTCATCCCTGTCCCTTTCATTTTCCTAATATTAATATATATTGCAAAATACTTTGTTTTCCGTTTAAAAAACAAATATACGTTTAAAAAAAATATTTTCAACGAGAAGCAGAAAGAAATACTTTCTATTTTCTAATACTTATTCTATTACTATTATTCTATTATCTTATTATTCTATTACTATTATTTTCTAAAACTATCGAATACATTTTTATATCGTTAGATATTCAGGAAAATTCAATTTCAAAAAATGAATTGTATATTATGCAATTTTTTTTAAGTAAATGCAAAAACTTTTTTAAAAAAGTCATAAGTTATCCAATAAGAATTAACTTTCTTTATATTGCATATAAACATTCTATATTAATTTTACTGTCAGAAGATATTTCTAAGAACAAAAAACAAAAAAAATTTAATTGCATGCGTGATGTTACTTACCTCCAAGTCCTGAAGTGTTTGGGTCCATCTGTAATTGGGTAAATCTGCTCCGTTACCACTATTAGGCCTGAGTTTGTTTTTCTCTCTTTCATCTTCTTCCTCTTCTTCCGAGTTTTCCTCCTTCTTATCATTCTCTACATTATCACCACTTGGACCAGGAACAGCAGGTAATTCTTTAGCCGATTTCTGTAATCAAAATCAAGTGTAATCGAAGAAGTTTCTTCGACATAACCTCCTTAATGAAGACTTTTGGCAGCCACATACTTTATTATCTATTTCTTCCTGTAATTTAACAGCCTGTTCATCAGTCAATTCAACAATCTTAGACTCTGAATTGAATTTTTCCTCCTCAGTTTTCTCTTCTCTCTTCTTCTTTTCCAACCTTTCTTTACGCCGTTTTTCTTGTTCTGCGCGTTCTGCCTTTTCACTGGCTGCTTTCGCAATAGCTGTAGCTTCATGCTTTTTGAATTTACTAGTGACAAGCTATAAATGTAAAGATGGCAATATGAAATGTAAAATCCACAAGAAGTAATAATATCGATTACTGACATAAAAGCTTAGAGTCATATAAAAATGACAATTACTTTTTCTGCAGCTCCTTCCCCACCTCCTGTGTAAAAATCTGTTTTTCTCGCAAGAAAACTGAAGATTGTGTCAAGCAGCTGCGAGATAAATGATATTTCATTAATACGTGATGTTGTGAATAAATACGCAATTTTGAAAATAACTTTGTTGTGCTTCAAGGAAAACCTAACCTAAACCGGTGAAGAAACAAGACCTCTTGTACACTTACCTCTTGTACACCACCTTCGTGTTGCTGGGCCATGGCCAGCAACATTCCGTCAAATTTCTCCTCGTTCTTTGACATTGTTCTCCGAGATTAGAAGGAAACTTGATTCTTAATTTAACCACTAAATAAACCACTCGAAACTGACGTTGAAAACCAGAGCACTTTATTAACTCACCACGTTTTAAACCAGAAACGTCTCGTATTATCGACCAAACACAACTTTAAGTGATATGCGTGCTGCCCTCTTGTGTGAAACGTAGATATTACAGGAAATGTGTTCAATCATCTATGAATCATTTTATTCTATAGCATTATATATTTTTGAAAGTATAAAGATAATTATTTTAAAAACTTGAAATAATAAAATATGAAATTGCATTGAAGTGAATATGTCAATAAAGTAAAAAATATAAATTCAATAGTTCTTCAACTTTAATAGTTCTAGAAATTGATAATTTGCTAAAAGGTTTGAAATTTAAAGACTGAAATCGAATAAAGTTCGATAAATTATTTAATATCGTTATAATAATATCTATAAAAGTATTAAATAAGAACATGTTAGTTACACGAACCTGTTAGCAGTCTGTAAAAGGTAATAGAGCTATTTTTGGCGGCACATTTGCACTTTTAATCAAAACGGCGCGAAATTGAAATATTGTATATATGCCATTCAAAGCCCAATCAGTGAAATATGATAATTTCAGATGAAATAATCACAAAAAATTTTTAATGTATTAGTATTTTGTCAATAAAAAAACAAAAATATATGTATATACGAACTTTATATAAAATGCGCGCGAAATTGCCTGTGGTTAGGAAAACATTACAGCGCCAGTTGACAATAAAACGGTGAAATGTGGAAATATAATTCTCGAACGTAATCGATACTTCTCGCGATCGAGCTACAGTTAGTTCGATAAAACGTTAGTTTTGGGACAAGAAACACAGCGAAAGGAAGCATTTGCCAGGAAAATAAAAGGTAAATCTATAATTGATATTTTTTAGACGCATTTGCATCGTTGAGTTTGCAGTAAACATTATTTAAAGAACTAAATCTATACTAAATAATATATAATAATATTTGTCATGTATAATATAAATATCGCACTACGAGTCTTATATTAGGTTCTAAATATTCGGTCAATGAAATTTGGATGCGTACATATTTACATTCATAAACATTTCTTAGAACACTTTGTTTTTCGTCTGTTCTAGGTATTTCCATTAAATAAGTTCGGAACGCTGACCTGTTGCGCGAGTGTTATTCCATTGTTGAAAGTCGGAGTGTTAAGATGTATTTTTCTGCGTTGTGATGTTTATTACCTAGTGCTTTCGTCGCCATATTTTCACCGTCTATATCCACGCTGCTGCATTTAATACGTATGCCGCACGTATTTTATTTGATATTCCTTGTACTTTACGTTAATTATTATTTTATACAGTCTCTATGTATTATTGCAGATTTGTTCCAGTGCTTACTTCTTCCATAGCATGGGATTAGATGATTTACTTTTGATAGTGAACTTCACGATGACTCCCTCTATGCCTTGAAATGTATCTTCTTTGCATCTAATCGTGAGTCGCATGTATTTTTGTTCCTCTGGTCACTCAATCATGTCGTAGAATAAAAGATCCGAATCGGCACGAGTGACTGGTTGTATTTTGTAGAACTTTTTACGAGTATAGTGACCATGGATATTTATTATATCCGTGAGTAGTAACATTTCCCTTTAATGTGTTTCATTTATTAGTTCAGGATAGGTTTTCTTGCATTTCGTGTTTTATAATGATAATAACTTGACATTGTGAATGTAATGTAATGATGGTAGATTATTGGTTGATAGAAATGAATGACATGGTAATAATTAATTTAAGTAGTCATGATAGAAAGTAATGATAGAAAGTAAAAGTAAAGAATATTTGATATGATTATTTCTAACATAATTCAAAGTATATTTAATGTTAATGTTAAATGATTTTTTTTAATTTGAACATTATGAATTTAAATATAATTTAATATATTAAAATTCAATTCTTTCCGTAAATAATGTATTTTTTATGTGCAAGAAGAAATTTTGCGGTTGGCAGATTTTAGACTCAAAGCAATAAATTTTGTTATTGTTTTCACATATTCGAAAATTTGCTTTGATGAAGGAATCGCTTATTTAGTTATATTTAATATAAAATTCTTACATTGCATGCAATTTGTTTCTTTTATAAATAAATTCCCACTTCATTTGGAATCTTTTTTCTTTCAATGATAGAGTTTGAATAATTTAGCAAATTAATAAAGTAGTATATAGAGTTTTAATTATTGAAAGATCATTAGCTCGTTAGATAAAAAATGAATATACTAATCATTTTTTAGCTGAGGATTTTCAGATTTAATCCCTTCCGTGTTCGTTGCCAGGATCTCGCTCACGTGCTCAGGTGTTACTTGGGTGGGAGAAAGGCAATGAGCATGATGACCATAGTTTATAAGCTTAATTTTTCAGCAACTAATAATGTGTTAGCGTATCGTACACGACGCATTTTCCACATTTGTATGTGTGATTAGGATGTGGAATTGCGTCGTTCCATTCATTATAAATTGAAATATTTAAAATATTTATGCACTGATTAAAAATTTAATAATCCCTATTAAACACACTAATAAATGTGATTATATTGTTAATTGATCACTATCAATGATAATGATGATTTCTATAGAAATTGCATATATTTTTTCTCAATTATTAATATATGATTGTAAATACTTTATATATGATTGTAAATACAAGCGTGTTTTGATCACGTTTCACGCAATGGTCGCTAGCTATTATTAGTCGATTTCAGGAAAATGGTACGTAAATTAGAGCTTGAATGTTGTGTGCTAAGCTCGGGTGTCGGAGGCGTCTCGGGACGTCCTCTCTAGTTTAGGTCTGCGCCCGAGTGGTATGTGTGAGAACCGTGGAGTGAGTGTATTGGTATGCCTGTCTTTTGCCATTTTTTAAATATAGCACAGCGTGTAGGATAGGTAGCATACTTTCTGGTGCGAATGTATTTAATTATAAGTAGGTAGGGCCGGGCAGGTTGGCACAGTCTCTGGTCGCGTGTCCCCTTTTCGCGTGTCCAACCTGTTTCAGGAAATCCAATTTGAAAAATCGACAGTGAAATTGGCGCAAATGGAGCATGCCACTTGTTTCTGGTTTCACTCTTCGATTTTTCGAATTTAGTATCGCGGTCGCGGTCGCGGATAGGTCGCGAGTAGGTCCCGAAACGAACGTTTATATAGGTATTGCTCGAGCACACACATGCGTACGGACAACGATCATCATGATCGATGGTCGTCCATGTGTAATTAGCTCTCGCGATTTATCTTTTCACTTCACCTTTATAAGTTATTTTTTAGTTTGCGATTAGAAAGACTCGAGCTTAGATGTAAGTTTCAGCAGGCATTGCGCCCGAAGAAAAGAAGAGGCCCGGCAAACTGCCATAGAAGAGGGCTGCAACAAATGGCTTCTCATCCTCTGAATGGGAAATTCATTCGGAGCATGGGAAATCATTCTTGTTATTACTTTGTCACTATGCTCGCTTAATATTTATAGTATGTAGTAGTAGTAGTAGTAGTATGTTTTTTTTTTTTTTTTTTTTTGGTCGATCCACTGTCATATTATTGAATAAATCGCGGTTTTTTTATTGTGTTAGTGTTACGAAAAATTAATTACGAATTGTATTAGAGTTGCGATGTAATGAAATATTGTTACGAAATAAGATATCGTGATTGTTCTTATTGTTGATTATAAATTCTTAAGAGTATTCTTAAAGATTAATTGTTACAGTTTGTCTCTTTTTATTTTATTGAATACTGAATTAGAAAAAATGTTAATTCTTAACTAGCTTCATAATATTATTCTTTGTGTATGTTGTGAATAGAAAGTAACTTTTCTTTTTTATATAGAATATCTTGTCTTTATTAAATTCATTTTAAAAATTAGTGTTGCGATATTTTCTCATCGTAGTTGTTTGAATTACTTCAACTACTGTTGCGTTTATAAAATGTTCAAATTTCTTCCACTGAAATCGTGGAAGTATGTTCCTAAATCACCTAACGCAGCTGAAAAAACTGTACAAAGGTGGTTGTCAGCAGGCTGCAATACGTTTCTTACTGGCAGTTAAATGCATTTTACATAATTTTACTAAAATTTTTGGAATTTAAGTTTGTTTCAGGAAGCATTTCGACATCAGCGGAACAACCGAAGAAAATTAGTAAATTTTTGCGTAATTTTACGCAAGATTCGTGTAGAAAGAGGTTTTAAGTTTAATATTAATCGATCTCTGATACGCAACATTTCTCAAATGATGCAATAAAAGAGATATCACTTGCAAAACATGCAAACTGCTCGTCGTAGAACCCTTCACTTTCCACAAGCGCGCCCGCGAATTATTTTCAATTTGATGCAAATGATAATCTCTTACTTCGGCGTCAGAACGTTAATGGGTTTCGCGTAACGAGAACGAAATTATTAACTGACCCGGCTGAAAATTTATGCAAGGCGAACGTTGTGAAAAAAGTAGGTTAAAGAAGTGAAAACAGCGTCCTTCATGCGCGAATACGTCGCCTGTTGCAGTTATTACAAACAAATAATTTTTCTTGCATCGGGATGATACAATAACAAAAACAGAATTATGTAAATGAGGGCACTTATTTTCAAATGGATGTTCCGTAAATGACGTGAACTGAACAATCGAATTCCTTAAAACCGATAGCAATCGATTGATAGAATTTCATTAACTTTTAGCATAATTCACATGCGTTTCCAGCATACAACAGATTACATTACAATTTCAATGTTTCTGTCGCTACGTTTATTTTTCTTAAATTATAAAAAAGAATGGCATACAATAGAACAGAAAGATTTCCAAAAATAATTACTCAAACGCCTCCTAAAATTGGGCCAGGAACTTACGATATATCGGACTTGCCTCCGCTTGAAAGACATCTTGGTATTATGATTAAGTAATCTAAACTACTTAAAAACATTAAGACGTAGCATGAAATTCTTCTGATAGCTGACTTTCACCCCTTTCTCTCTGGATCAAAGAGAAGAACGATTACTATACCAAGAGATGCCGAAATATTACCAGGACCTGGCACGTACAATACAAAAGAACCCCAACGACATATACCAGAACGTAGTTTCCAAAAATTAAATTCTCCGAAATCTAGATAAGAATCCACGATGGTGAAAGAATGATAAATTACAGGGTGGTGTTAGTATTGATTTTACGGATGCCAGATTTAAGGAAAAGACATCCGAAGGACCAGGTCCACTTGATTACCACGTAGCTACAGATTTTATTAAATTGCGAAAAATAAGATCTCATCCTGGTACCTGGAAAGGTCCCGCAGGCAAAGTAAAATATTCATCGTGGCACCAATTGCTGTATTAAATTCGTTTGATAATGAATTACAGCTATGGTTAACTCGAGCCCCTTGTTCGATTGTTCCCACCGCTACATCGGTTCCAGATAAAAACTACACAGGATACAGTATCAATCAGTATGGAAGTCTAGTAAAGAATCCTCTTCTCAGGGAGAAATCAGTTTTCTTCTATAATGTTCCTCGAGAAGTAAAAATCTGTATGATGTGGAAAATATTTCGAAAAATGAGATGCCGAATTTTTAGGAAACAAATACGACGACATTACTGTACAAAGGTAATTTTTGGAGCAGAATGACAGGGAGAAAAGACGTTCGACCCTCTTTGACTCCGGGTCCTGGAGATTACGAACATGAAACCAAGAAAACAGCTGCTCAGATTTACGACGAGAAAATAAGAGAACAGAGGAGAATGACTTCTCGCCAATCACGTTTCCTTGACACATTGTACAGAAGAAAAACGAACGAAGTAATTTGAAATCGAATTTATATAGGATTTATATAATTTGAATATTGGATTTATATAGAATTTATTGCTAATTGATGACATTCAGAGTAAATCTTTAAATGTAGAATTTTCCAGCCCCGAATGCATATAACATAAAAGGCAATTTTGACAAAGTCTTCAAGATTGATTGCAAGTGTGATTCTCATGTCACAGAACCACCTCCATTTGGTCAAACTGCCAAGGTACAGTTCTCTGAAATGATTCCGTCAGAGAATTTTTGTACAATAAAAATTTATATTTTATTAGAGATTCGAAGATAAACTGGAATCTGATGTACCTGGTCCAGGTACATACGATCCCCCTGTTCAATTAAAATGTACAGGATCAATTTATCCTGCGCCATTTGGCACCTGTTCTGGTCGTTTTCAAAAAGTTCCTGAAGACACTGGACCCGGTTAGATTGTCTTCTGTTTCAATTCTAGCACTCAATAATTTAAATACTCGTTAATGAGTTTTATCATGAATTTGATTTTATAATCGAATAAAATAGTTGGTGTATTATCGAAAGAGCACGTGTCCCTTTCAGGAGCTGGCGATTACCATTTGAGAGTCGGCAACTTAGCATACGAGTCAGAGAAGCGATGCAAGTATGCTTTTTTGAGACAGACACGTCCACGGAGATGTTTCGAAACAATTTCTTTGTATCAAGACATAGAAGATTATGATGACGTGCGTTCTCCAGAGAAAACCGAAGAAAAGAAGTGTGCCGTTTATCATGCTGCTTTTAAATCTAGAACAAAGAGATTCCTTGAAATCAGAAAGGTGCAAATTCTCTTTTTCTTCAATCTTAATTAGAGAATATAACGTAACATAACATAACAATCATTTAATGATACTTACAAAGCAGTGACAGTTGTAAAAGGAATTACCATGTTGAGCCAAATCCAAACGATTCTAGATTTTAGTCCTTTCTTCAGTTGACACGATATCACGTACAGATGTCACCACCATTATATTCATTCAACCAAACTACATAAACCAAATGTTAGTGTACTGTGAAAGAAATATTCGACAACTCCTATTAAGCCAATATTCTCTCTTCTCACTTCTGAGAGAGAACAAAAAGAAAGAGAGAACAAAAGAAGAATCTAACGATTCCTCCGAGAAGATTTACCCTCTACATACGTGTCCTCGAAAAAGAAGATGAAAATCCCCCTTAAACAAGCTGAGTCAGCCATCAGAAGGGGCCAACCACTTCCAAATTGAAAATGTTAACCAGGAGCGGTGCAATTCCTTTAATGAGATAGTAGCGTGAGCCTCGAGAGCCAGTAGTCACAATAAGTCTGCGGTCAGACCGGCTTCGGGGGATTCTTTCGTACAAGGAAACCGGAAACCCATGAACCAGCCGGGTTCCAGGTAATCCTCGGAGCGCAAGGTAATCAGGAGAGGTCGGGACGAAATTAATGGCGATGGATCGAAGCGATGCATCTGTACCCGGGGCGATTCGAGACCAGGATCCAATTTGCCCGTTAATCGAGAGACCGTCGAATCTTGGTTCGACGGTGTAGCCACAGATAGGCCAAGATAGGACTGCGGACACAAGCAGAACAACGCGTGTTCCTGCTTTCGTCTCCTTTGAAGTCCGCGCGTTCCTCCACGCTGAAAGGTGGAATCCTTCTGTGAGAGACTCGCCTTTTGAGAGGCACTAAGTTCACGTTTGACAGGTTGACACGCAGAAATTTCATTAAACGCTGTTTTTCGGAGCCACTACGCTCCCTTGGATCAAGGAGGCAGCCTTGTGGTTTCCGATCCGTCCACTTGGCTCGCAATTACCTTGGCTTGGAGCAAGTATCGAGCTGAGATTAGAATTTCCACGGTCACACCTGGAAAATTGGTCGACGTTAAACGAGGCACAAAGAGCCACTCGGAAAGAGAGAGTTTCCGAGGCACAGATTGGAGGAATTTCTGCTTGGTTTTAATAGAATTTGCCTGACATCTCAGCGAGGGAAGTCGATTTTGGAAGGACGAGGAGAAGTTATACGTCTCTTTTGTCGTACGAAATTACAACGTCAGAACGATAAAACGCAGGAAGAAGGTGTCGCCGCGAATTCTTACGATCGTCGGATAAGGACGTCGCAGTTGAAGGAGGACGAGGACGTCGTTGAGATTCAGGGACGACGGTATTTACATAAAGTAGAGAAGCGTCGTAACTCGACAGCGACGGAAATGACGTTCTGCCATACTCTGCAGGTCATTTCCACGTAGAGACGCGTGGCCGACGTAGCCCGGAGAAATCACTTCCGGCTCAGCGAGCCGGAAATTCGAGCCAATCCTTGGCCCGGTGTGTGTCTATCCACCCTCGAAACGCGGATCGTCTCTAGTATCGACGTTTAGTATTCATTTCTGAATCTCGAGAGGATCGTTCGTTGTCGTCGGATCGAATTATCGAGAAGACTGCCGGTGCTTAATTGACGAACACTGATCAAATACTGGAAGGAAATGGATTTATGCTTGGTGATTCGAATGTAATCGATTACGAGGGAAATGGTAAAGATAACTCGGAGATAACGGCACGAAGAAATGCCGAAGCTTTGCGCGAGCAAATGCCTGTGAAATCCTTTGCATTATCAGACGATTGTCGGACGATTCTCCTATTTTATAGCTTTGTATCTTTAAAACGAACAATCCTTCCAGAAGGATTATCGAGAATTGTTCTTTCTATACGTAAGAATACGTATAGAATACGTGCATGGTCCTTCTATACGCAGATGAAAATAAAAACGTATTGGAAACGAAGCAACTCGCGCATAAATCTAATCAATGGCCTCACCGATTCCAAAAATCACGAACCCTTATTATTCATTATTTATAGAAAGGCCCGGATCCTGGCGCTTACGACGTCTTAAAGGCTTTCAGGGCAAATCGTGATAAATGTGATTTCCTCTGTCCCCGATTAGCTCCTCCCTTCGGAACGCGTAGCAGCCGATTGCCAAAGAGTCCACGTGACATCGAAGACACGCCAGGTAGATCCGTTAAATCAATCGAAAAATATCCTACCAAAATCATTCTGATCGATTAAGGACGACCAAGTAATACGAATTGATCAAAAAGAAATAAAGTTACAAGTGTTTAAAAGCGTCCTTAATTAACCGACCATTAAATCTATGATTACAATATTATATTATATTGATGCCAGATCCGACGTACTATAACCTGGCCACCGATATATCAGAAAACGTAAAGGGCGGAGTGATCCCCGGATCTGAAAAAATAGAAGAAATTTCATTCGCTCCGTCGCCAACACGTTACTGCGTAAGTTTTTGCTGTCGTATAACCGTCGGTATCAACCAACCGGTATCGGATTAATGTTACAGCGTGTATAAATGAAAACGATCGTAACGCGGACAGTTTCGAGGATGTTGTTTTCGTGAACAACGGCGAAACAACGAAACGAAAATCGAAACGGCGGCCGGTGAATGGGCTGGCGTATTTTCACGTCGAAATTTCTATTCCGTTCTGTCGGTTCACGTATACGGTATTTACTTTGTTGTCACGGGGGCCAGGATATTGCGTGCTCGGTGCTCGCGCGGGAATAATACCGGATACTTCAGATGGTGATGTATGAGCCGCGCGTTACGAGATGGTTAGATGGGCCAGCGTCGGTCTGTATTACCTCTGTCCGACGTAGTTTCACCGTGCAGGTTTCACAGAGCGAGTTCGTAAATAGCCCGAATTGAAACGGAAGTCCTCCTTTTTCCTCTGTTGGACGTCTTTCGCGCGGGCCAACCTGCGAGATGAATGTGTCGAGGGAATGGAAGTTGTCCGTGAATGTAAAGTTTGGAATTGTATTGTGCACTGGTTGTCTGCAATGTCTTCCTTCAAAGGATAGAGAAATGTGCTTCGGCTTATATACATTAAGTCATCTTATAATTAACATTCTCCGTAGTTTTATATTGTATTTTGGGGGAATTTTGTCATCTTCAAATATTAGTTTTTCGATTCGTTTTTGTTTCTAGTTTCTAATATGGTAAAACTTAATCGAAACGTTCGAATTAAACGTAGAGTTTATATTCGTGAAATTTTTCAATATTTTTAATGGCGCATTAACAATGTAAAGTACTAAATGCATGAGAAAACGTTTAAACAGTTTTCAATGCACTTTTATTTTTCAATATATACGTGTATGAAAGCGTATCGTGGTAAAATAATATGTAATAAAATTAAAAAAAAAGAAAAGAAGAAATAAAAGCTGTAGCTTTGGTGCTGTATACAATATATATATAAAATTTGCATTTCGATGTGTTATTTTTTTTTCTTTTTATAAAATTCAGCTCTCGGAATAATTGTATTATTTATGGAACAATACGTCGAATATAATTCGAGGGAGTAGTTAACATTAATAGAGACTATATTCATTTGATGAAATTTCTCTTGCAGATTCATCCATACCTTTCATCATCCATTTTAAAGAGATCGTTCAACGTCACTTTGGGTGAATCTAAAGTTATCACAAACTGGACGAAACATGAGAAAGGGAAGAAAGACCCTCGTTGTCCTTGCGTAAGAAAAAAACTTCGTTGGTTCGCTTTCCCCATACGTCGAGAGAAGAAATGTCAGACATTTTCGTTTTGATAAAAAAATTACCCACATTTCACAAAAACTTTTTTTATGAAAACTGCTCAATTTGCTACCAACAAATGTATACTTTAATTTTTAACGAAATTATTAAATTTTTCACGCAGGATGCATTTCATATATTTTTTCATAAATATGAAGCTCACTCTCTCTCTCTTTCTCTCTCTCTCTGTTTTTCAGCGCATATTTTAATAATGCCAAACGTTCTCCAGTTTATTCGTTAATATACAATTATTATTCACGTCCGCTGTGAATGACACGCAGCTAACAGTCATCGAGCGGGAATTTCCAAGCGTGTAAATCAAACGCAATTCGCGGCTCACGCGAATAATAGATTCCCCGAAGATTTTCACAGTGAAACGTGTTCAAATCGATGATGCTTGAGGGCGCAGAGAATCGTCGAGAATTCGACGAAAAAAATCGCGCTGGCGAACGAAATGTAGAATTTCAATTGTAATATCGCGTTGACGTCGCGGCATTCATGAATCACGACTTCATCCCCCCCCCACCCTTTGTCGCTCGTCATCGACGTAAATTATTCGACGGTGCTTGGAAAAACGTTGATCGACACTGGCCAAATTTATTCGATTACCGCGTATAATAATATCACGAAACGCACACACAGATAGGAAATCGGTGTAGCTGACTGCGTAACCCCTCTGAATCTAAATATGACAGGAAGGTAACATCGACAGGTGTCTACTGACTGGTATAGCGAATTTAAAGAGAATTTCTGATTCGCCCAATGATATTCCAATCGGTGTCGCAATATACTGTTTTAAATTAAATACGAAACTTCCTGTTGAAAACGTCTAACTGAAGAATTTGTGAAAAACGAAGCGTAACATTTTGTTTATGTACGTCAAGGCGAAACTCTCGTCGTATAGGGATATGATTAATAGGGTAATGCCGGTGTTGTAGATTGATAAAGTCGGTTATGAATAGTTGGTTATTGAACCCGCTGGATCATGAGCCGAGTATCGTAACGTAAATGGAGCGATATATTATCATCATAATGTATACGAAACACTAAAAGCCAAGCCAAGAAGCGTCGGGGGTTCGAGCATACTTGCCGTGGACTTTGATCGATCACTGGGAATGGAAACTCGGTTACTCGTACATTACCTTCCCCTATAGTTTCCTCAAAGAGCTTCTTACACCACTTCTGAAACGCGAAACCTGTTTCTCGAAATTCTATATACAGAAGCATCATTCCCGTCCTGTGAAAAATCCAACAGAAATGGAATGCAAATCGAGGGATTACAATTAACTTTCAAACGATAAATTAAATAGCAAAATCGCGAAAACTCTTGACTATTCTTGTACGAATAGTGATATAATTTAATTTCTCTTGAATTGATTGCAACCGGCGTGTCTGATAGCAGACGGTTCGTTTCTCCTTGGGCGTTTTAATCCGTGAGAAAGTCGCGAATAATCTTCGCGGTGGTTTCTCATTTAAAATCGTCGTCAATGGAAAAAATTTGTAAGCCGGTGTTATCCCAACGCGTCATCCGTCGCGTATTTCGTTTCTCTGCAGTCGTTGTCAAGTCATAAATACTTTAATTGCAATGGGGGGAGAGTTTCTCCTTTTATCTGCCCGCGGAACTCCCTTCGGCGAAAAGAATCCTTCGAGGGTATTTAAAGTCTCGTAGTTACTTTCGTAATTACTCTTCGTTTCGTTCGGTATGCCGGCAAACCGGATGGAAAAAATAATAATAAGAAGAAAAAAAGAAAAACAGAAAGGAGGAAAGAAACGAGAGGTAAAAACGAAAAACGAGGAAATCGCCGTGGTTATAATGCCTTTTCTCTACCTCTGAGACTTGAATATTTATGTACTGAACGTTCTCACTGACGTATGCAATTTTCGGAAAGATCGCGTAAAAAGCGTGTCGATCCTTTATCATCTATTTGCATTCTTCTGCTCGATGATATAATTTATGAACTGTCGGAGAACGATGAAAATTTTGATACTTTATTTTTAACGCGAATGAAAACCGTGTCATTATTTCCATATTTGCTTTAGTTATTAATGACGTGCCAGAACATTCGACATTCCAAGTTAAATAATAGAGTTTTCTGACTACAAATACGCAACATGAATATTTCGAAGTCAATTTCCAATGCTTTTATTCGATTCACCGATCAGTTAGCGAAGATATTTGCAGAATAAAATTAGAGAAGAGATGAAAATCTTTTATTACATATCATTACGCGATTGGATTGACATGTCGGATCAGTTCCTTCCACAGGATAATATAAAAACGTTTTTATTTCTGTCCACTGATTAGTTAATTATATATCTCCGGTGTAAGTCGCGTTAAAAAAATTTGTATTACACTTCATTTCTCAGAAAGAAAGTCTTGAAAGACATTCTTATTACTTTAAAAGAAAAGACTGTGACAAATTGTGACAGTAAAGCAATTAAATGTTTCGTTCTCGAAAGACGATTACAACAGTTTAAATCCAATCCGACAGAGTTGTCCCCGACGTCTGTTTTTATATCTTTTTACCAAAGTACAGTTCTCAACTTCGTTTCTACACTCGAGGCAATCGCACGTTCGAGGATACGCATATTTGCGCTACGGTCGTTCGCTCGTTTTTATTGTTCGAGAATACACTGTGGTCTGTTCGAGAAATTCTTACGATGTTTAAACAACGGTTAGACGAATGCAAACGTAGATGTTGACAAAATTATTCATCATTGGTTAGGTTACGCTTGAACTTTGATTACAGTTCAACAAAGCATCTCTTTGATATAAAACTCACCGAGGGGAATAACAAATTGCAGTTCATTCAAAAAAAAAAAAAACCAATTACAATCAGTATATGTATCGACGAATACAGTGTTTGAACGAATATAAAGCAAATGGCTTTCTAAATTTCACGGAGAGGTGAAATTGCTCTCAAAGAGAAAATGGCAATTCGTTTGAATTAATCAAAATGTCCAAAGAATTCCCGAAACACGATCAGCAAGATTAATTCGAAGCCACGAACCGCGCCACACGAAACCCTCGGATGTCTTTCTGAATCGGTCTAGTCGTTGAAGCTCGACATTCTTCCCTTGCTCGACGGCATCACGACGTGCCGACGTGTGTATCAGCACCGCGAAATGCAGCGTCGACGTGAACGTATCGTCGTCGACGACGTATCGTAGCCGCTAATTTCCTCGCGGAATCGTCACACTCCGTTTGTCACCGCGTCCGGGAAGCAATTCCGTGGATTCTTGCCTCCGAGGAATGCTGCCTTTGATCGTAGCTGCTTCGCTCGAGCACTGTTCTTAACAAGAGGCGACGTATAACTTGCCGGCCCCGATTCTCCCGTTATAGCTGCGCACTCTCCTTTGAAACACCTTCCTCGTTGGAACAGTCGAGGCGAAACGCGACATTTATCAAAAATTCCGGGCGCGATTGTCTCGCTCGAGTATCGTCGAGCGTCGTTGTCGTCGTCGTCGTCGTCTGAAACGAGCGTATCGTCGAGCACGCTTCGAGGCCTTGCGACCGACGGCGATTGACGCCGGTCATTTTGCGGTCGGGCAACACAATGGAGTCTGGCAGTGAATCTTGTTGACGCGAGCACGAGATGTCATCTCGTGTGACCGAACGACCACCAGCTACGCCACATCGTGTACTTTGGAAATTGCATCCTTGTCAGAAGTCCGTGTTACAAGAGAGATTGTTACGACCTCGAATAGGCCGAGAGAGAGAGAGAGAGAGAGAGAGAGAGAAAGAGGGTAATAGAGAGGGTGAAAGTTTACAACACAGATAGAACATCGTTGTTGAGAAGTCGAGCGAAGATCGATAAATTGTAGATTAGAAATGACAGATTTGATTCAAAGAATGTTGGTGCGAAATAGTTGTAAAAAATGAAATGAGTAAATCGAGGAGATTTTCCGTTTCAAAGTACATAGAATGTACTTTGTTATTGAAAACTGCAATAATAGAATAAATACGAAGCAGTGGTTTTCAACATAATTCCATTACACAAGAGCGTATCCAGACTTTGACGTAAAGTCCTTGGGAACAATTTCAACGGGAATTCGCGCGATATCGGAGAGGTCTGTTAATCGGTGGATCTCCAGTCGGCGTTGATAATGTGGCGGGACTCGCAACGAGGACGATATTACCGTCGCAACCCCACATCGGACAGGACCAAGGGTATCAATCAGTGGTACATGAAAGGGGCGCGGTTCGGCCACGTCTGTCGTCGGATCTCGCATTGTCTGGCTGCGACAGATAGACAGAAGCGACGCGAACTTCCGACGTATCTCTATCTGATGACGCCTCTGCGCCACTGGAAACGCCGTCATCGTTACTTTGTTCGCGACTTGTTCCCCCTTCGTCGACGCCTTCGACCCGGGCTGTGTTAATAAATTTTCACGTTGCTCAGATACGCGCAGACATCGTTCAGATTTCGGAGGGAAACGCGTCGGCGTTCGATTGTCTGTACACCGACTCCTGTCCCTAGTCAATGTTTTTGCTCGGCGTTTCGTAGAAATTAAAACGTCGAGGGTCGTTTCCACGGACCATCGCTCCGAAGCAGCCACACAGCTAGCCTTACCTCCTCGATTTAATTCTCGAGCTTTGTTCTCGAGAAGTGTTTTCACACTCCGCTATCTCTCTCTCTCTCTCTCTCTCTCTCTTCCCGCGTTGTTCAACAAACGACACCGAAAGTATTGTCGCAGGGTACCAGTCAGTTTACAGAGGAAGATCCGAAGGATTGGAAAATTTCCATGGCGAACTTTCGAAGTCTCCACGTCTCGCGAACAATGCCGCCGAACGTTTTAATCTGATGATTCCAAAGGGGAAGAAGGGGATACTATTATAGGGAACATCAGCGGCGTAGACAGACTACGGAATTATTTGTTTCTTCCGATTTAACGTAGGAAAATACGTCACGGAGAATAAAGAGAGGGAAGAAGTCCCTGAGCGAGACAGGATCCTTCCTCGTCGAAAGGTTGGCCCTTTTGAAAGCAACCGACTGCACCGTGGAAAACAAAGGACCTTTCCATCTGGGTGTTCCTATTTTTTGCATTGTCTATTCGAGAATGTGCGTGTGCGTGTGCGCGCGTGTACAGTGGCGAGGGGGAAGAGGCAGTTGCTCGCGAAAACCTATTGTTCGGTCGCATGACTACAGACGCGGACGAAAAATTCACCGTAGGGAAAGCAGACGAGCTAGCGTCCGGCGATAAAAGTAGTCGTAACGGTACCTCTGACTTCTTTATTCGCTTTCAGAATAGAGACAGTCGCCTCCTCGAGACGCATCACGTGACAAGAAGCTTCCGGCAGTGGGCCACGTCTCTCTGTCCTGTGCGTCGCGACCGTCGACTTGACCTCGCGAGCATCTCTCGAGCTGCATTTCGTCTGCATTCTCGAGTCGACGTCAGGCTCCCGTCGCGTCACGAAATAACAGTCCGGTATGCGTTTGCTTGACATTGCTCGACGCCACAGTTACTCTGTGACAAGTGGACCGTCCGCCGACGGTGTATTAACTGTCTGTGAGCAGGTTACTTCGAAACGTTCCCTATAGTTTCCAGCTGTGGAATTCGATCAAATTCTCGACAGTTTCCACTTTTTTGTCAAAGATAGGAGACACTCGCGAACGATTTAAATAACTCTGTAATCAATTCTACAAATTTCGGCAGTAATATTTGTCGGTACGATGCATCTTTCAAAAAAGTTTATTTAAAAATTTTTCCAACGTTCCTTTCCAAGTTTTTGGAATACTGTCGTCTATTTTATTCAACTCTGAGGCACATTAGTACGCGAAAGAATGGAAAAACACCTCTCTCTTTTAACCAACCATCTGGTCTGGTCTTTTCTCCTGAGAGCTACACAATGATACGACTCAACGTCACCGGTTGTATACGAAAAAAGTTAAAACAAGGATCATTCGGGAGTATTTAATTTCGCGCGAAACAAACGAGAAACTGGCGCCAGGTTTTGAGGGAAAGCGAGACACATCCAGAGCTATCCTTTGAATACGTTCGAGAAGAGGGTGTCGCAACAAAGGTGAAACACCGGTGTCCTCTCGCATTTCCGAGCGAGATCCGCCCGGCTCGACGGATGCACACGCATGAAAAGTCGACGATACGGGGCGCAAGTCCTTTTTTTCACTCCCTACAGCCGTGCACGCTATGATCTCTGGCCATTTAGCCAACGAACCGGCTGGCTCTGAGTCATCTTCCCCTTTCGTCGAGCTCTCCCTTTCTCTGCCGCTCGATGCATTCGATGCATCGTCGTAACTCTTGTCCCATTCAGTTCGAGGCGACCGTAAAATCGAGCGTTTCTTCGAGCCAGGGCGACCGACAATGGTGATTTATGTTGGCGAGAGACACCGCGACGTCTCACTTCCGCCGAACCAAGTTTCGCTCGCTTTCCTTCTCCACGTACGTGTGTGTGTGACAGATCTACAAACCTGGCAAACTGGTTCCACTTTATTACCAGCGATTCCAATTTTATACTGGCTGCCATGACAATTTCATTTTTTTTCTTCTTGGATACTTATATAGATACTTGGATATGAATATTCACGAATAGTAAAACGAAACAGCGACAAATAGAGAGTTTCGCTCGGTCCTTGATCACGTATCATATTTTATCACGCTCGTACTAACATGTCACAGTCTCTCCGCAGACGACGATACTTTAAAGAGATACGTAGCTCGAAGAAAATAATTACGAGACTCGGAACCGTAAAAAGGTTTACGAGGCACTGCCACGATTCTCCCTCTATTCAGGAGAGAAACGAATTTCCTAAAAATTGCAATAAACCACGGTGGTCGGTACGTATATTTGACCGCAAAACAAAAAAAAAGAAAAGAAGGAAGAAAGAAAAAAAGAAATGTTGAGAGGGTGTGAGCCTTAGCGAAGGAAGCGATAATCCAGTACGATACGTCGCGAAAATACGAGAGAGCCAGTCCACCGTCGGAAAATAACGCCCGGCCGTAACCGGACCGGATATTAATATCTCCAGGATGGCGAAATCTCGAAAAAGAGAAACGAACAATGGCGTCAGGTTGAACGGAGGTCTGGCCTGGACAGGCTCTCGACGTAGCGATGCCTCGTCCAGGCGTTAGGTACTTTTATCTGCGGGCCCGTGGGCGCGAAAACGTACTCGCCAAGTATCCGGTGGCGCATCCGGCGCCGACAGGGAGGCGAAGAAGTGCCCGGTAGTGGTGAGTCGGTGGCCACGTCCGTGAGTTTAGGCTCTCTGTTATCGGTGGTTGCTGGCCAACGGGGTGGAAAGTACGGACATTTAAAATGCAGATTAGCGTGCGCGCGCGAGAGAGAGAGAGAAAGAGAGAGAGTCGAGTGCCGTACGTGAACGCAGACGTAAACGTAAGAGCGTCGGGTGGCTAGTGTTTTATTGAGGCCAGCTTCCGCTTTCCTTTACCCACCCCAGGCTGGCCACCGGCGCGATGCCACCGCGAAGATAAAGTCACCTCCGAGCTTCAACCAGTCCGCTAATTTATTGATCCTTGATTTATTGGCCGGTTACGCCCCGTCGCGACCTTAATTGCCACGCGAGAACTTCGACGGAATCTAATAGCAAGCGAAGGCTCCGTTGAAGAGTGGAATTTCATAGACAGGGGGGGGTGTTTGTTTTTCTCGAGAATTATAAGAGATACACGTGAAAAAATGGATAATTTAATTTAATTTGACCAGAGATAAGAGGGCATCACTGAATGAGATGTACCACTGAAACTGTTCGATCACGTTGACCAATTAATTTGACTCAATTATCGTTTAAAAGAAAATTTTTAACGACAGAAAAATGCAATACACTATAAAGAACATAGCAGTTGGAGTATTGAATAATTTTTGCATCAAGAAAATAAATTCGAAAGTGATTAATTCGATCGATCACTCAAGCCATAAGATCGAAGGGGGCGATTGAATCATGTCGTGTGGTCTTTTTTCCCAGGGAAAACTGGAAGAACGGCGTTTACGTAGACTCGGCTCTTTTAAAATATTACCTACCGATCCTCGGCTAGGAAAGTGCACGACATCTGAAATCCAGTCCGGAAACTTGTCGAAGTTTACCCGTCCAATCGGCGCGGGGACGGAGATCCTTTCGCGACTTATCGAAGCCGAAGATCAAAGCACGGGCAAGTAACTCGGGGCAAACCGTCGTGATTCCGAGGTAAACCAAGAAGATCCAGTCTAACTTGAGAGACAGAGAGAGAGAGAGAGAGAGAAAGAGAGAGAGAGAGAGAGAGAGTACTGACTGGTTGGGCTGTGTAAACTCAAAACCCAGCAGGTGGCAGGTGGTGGCGTTAAGCCGACTCCAAAACTTGTCGATTTACCCACGGTGTAACGAGCTTAAAACACGAGTCGCTCTAGCCGTCTCTTCTCACCCTTCCCTCCCTTCAGCCCTTCCATCTACGAAGGCATCGCTCGTTCTTCGACCACCGCCTCTTCGACTCCGACTTTCTCTCTCGCTCTTCCTGTGCCTGTTTCGTCATTCACGGCCACCATCTACCGATCCGTCTATCCATCCATCTATCTATCTATCTGCAAAGTCTCTCTCCGTTTCTCTTTCGTGTCGGAAGCCACGAACGTTTGGCAGTTACATGAAATACGAGGGTGAAACTCACTGGATGCGCATTGTCCGGTTGCACTGTTCGAAGCAGAGCCAGTAACAATAGACGGGGGGAGGGGGGAGGTGACCTCGGCTCGATTGTCCTTTAATTTACGGGAATTGCAACCTCCGCCCTCCCCTACTATCGGCTACGTTCGCGTCCAGCTACCACTACTGCCTGCCAGCACCACCCGTCCGGCCCCCGCGTGACCATCGCCGCAAGCACTCACGAATCCCTTTCCACCCCTTCTCGTTCTACCCTGCACCGCTGCCCGTCTCGTGACTAGTGGCGGGAGAGCCCTCTCTTCGCGCGTCAAGCTCGTTGAGCGCGCGAACGCACGCCACGAGCTTAATTCGATCTCCATAATCGCTCGGGCTTTACATAATCGGAGAGTGCTAATACCGATTCCCGCTACAACCGATTCTCGCCATAGTCGAGCCGCGATTGAGCGGCACGGATTACACCTGCATACCGATCTAGCTACCTAACCAACCATCCCCCTCGCGCGCCATTCTCAACGTTCAGGTGCGCCACGATTGACTGTCGTCCGAGAAAATCGCTGTATTAACCGATTTGTTTTTCTCCTGTTTAATCCTGATTAATCGGCTTCGGATTACCGAAAGTGTCGATGATTAAATTCGCCGAGCAATGCCCGATGTATTATATAAATAAATAAATAAATAAATATATGTATATATATCGATGCTACGATAGTTTATTGTTCCACGAACGCCTACTACGTCGTTTTATTTTTCGTTCGAGTGGAGTTACGACCAAGCTCGAATCTGAAATTAAAATATGGTCGCTCGAGATAGCTTTTATTACTTTTACTTCTCTCAAGAGGGGCACGATTGTTTCTGTTTCTGTTTCTATTACACGTTATTTACGACGCATTCTGGACCTACTTATCCGTAAGAAATCGCTGCGCGATCATAGTTCCACCCATTTCCACGCATTGCAGACGCATCAATGTGACGTTTCTTACCCCGGTAAAGCACTGCTTTGGACAGAAATCGTGGCCTCGTGAGTCAGATCCGCGGGGGTGCAACGAAGCAAAACTAACGGGGGACGTGATCGGTAGGTGGCGTTTCGTGACTGCGATCCCGATGATCTCCACGCCGTCGGGACAATTTCTTTGAGGGATAAATCCCGACGATGGAGGAATTAGGGTGGGTGGGTGCGGTCATGTGCGTAAGTGCAACCGTAGGACGTTCTCTCGTGTGCGGGCTTCCAACGTCGAACAATCGTTTTGCACCCTCCGCGCGAAACGGAAAATGTATCTCGCTTGACAGAGCTCAAACAAAGGGTATGCGCGAATGTCACCCTCCATCATCCTCCTGTTTCTACCCTCATCTTCTCTCTGTTCTTCTTCGAGTCCGTTCCTTCCTCTGTCCTCTAGCTTCCGCTCTCCCGCGTGACATTAGCACGACAAATAGTCGTTTCGCAACTGTCAAAGGATTAACGGTAACAGCTTCATGGCCACGCATTAACATACCCCCATTAAAAGGCAAAACTGCCGTGATTCGGTTCAAGGCGAATGACGTATCGGTGGTTGAATTACGACTTTGTGTATTTAATCCTCAATTAACGTTGCTTAGTCGTAGCATGTTATACGGATTGAAATTAATATTCGAAATTTTTGCGATCAACTGTTTAGTAATGTAGTAATTCTTGTGCAAACAATTTCCCAAGTCTGATCATCTAATCACTTAATTCTGCTACTTCCACTTCCCGTTGAGTAGAACAACACACAGTTGACACAAAGGATTACAATATCTCTCTGTCGGAGAATTTTGCTGTTTGAATATACACGCGGAAGGATGAACTCGTCCTTCACCCGCTCACTCTCTCGCGATTTCTCAGAGAGTTAACGTGACTCATGCCTGAATCCTCCCATATCCATTCGGACTCTTATAACGAGCAAAGTTTTCGGGCGCGGTTTGCCCGGAAGTAGTTTGTTCCCGAGAATGAACTTGTATTCGCAAAGCGGTACTTCGTCGGGCGTACGCGACTGCGTGGATCAATTAAAACATATCGGGACAAACAACCATCCAGACGCTCTAGAGCAATTAAGCAGAAGCTTTCCTTCTTTGCTTTTTCTATGTCTCTTTTAAACTTTTTTCCATAACTCTTTTCATCGTGAAAAACGTCGATATAAATTTTTCATACGTTTCTGTCGAAACGTTTGAAAACAAAAAGTTGAAAGGCTGACAGTTTGTTACATCTGCAATCTGTGTTTTAATAAAACGAAAGATCCGTTGATGAACGTCAAAAGGCGATTCGATTTTAATTGACACTAATACCCGACAGAATTCAATTTCGCGATTTAATTAACATCGGCTGGAGAGGCGGCGCGTCAAACACGAGCAATCGGAACGGTTGCTTCCCGGCGGACGAGCATTTTAGTTTCACCCCGCACAGGTTTTTCGCCATTGATCGAACGAGAACGAGAACGAGAACGAGAACGAGAACGAGAACGAGAACGAGAACGAGAACGAGAACGAGAACGAGAACGAGAACGAGAGAAAGAAAGAGAGAGAGGAGAGCAGGGAGAAAGAAACAGTTGGACGAAGATAAATAACAAGCCTCGGCGCACCGCAAGATTTCCCATCTACGGGTACCAGCGTCGCGCCTGCACTTCGACAAAGTAAACACCGGCTTCAGTCTCGTGGAAAAGACCAGCGAGAAAGCTCGTTAAAAACTTTCCAAAGCCAGATACGTCCGACGTCGTGACGGTGGACTTTAGACTCTCCGGGTTTCGTTACGAGAACTTGCTTTCCCTTCCCGCCGGACGATTTTCGGGGGGCAACAATGTCGTTTTCGCTCGACGCTTCGACCCAAACAAGAAAAGGTACGTTAAGCTCCTTCTCGGTCACCGGGATTACGCCGCCGGCTCGCTATTTTGTAGCGGGGGAAATTGAAGATTTGCTCGATTACTTTTAACCGCTACGGGATCTCGTGCCGTAAGAATGACGTGAAATGAAAAGTTTCTTCGTTCGGGAGATTGCCGCGCGATTCTCCGAATAACATTCGAATACTGCACCACCCTCCTCGCGTTTTAATATCAAAGGTTTAAACGTCGAAATATCTGCGTGTAACTGAATATCTGTGTAACGTCGATATTTCAATATTGCGATACATCTCGTGTATCCTATTTTCATAACTGCCAATTCCAAACATTCCGATGATTCGTGGCCCCGTGTATTTTATGTAATAATTCACGATACCATATATTTTAAATAAATAAATCGTTATCTCAAGCACCGCGATAATTCACGACCCCATTAAATGCTTTATTGTTTCGATACAAACCTTACGTTAGCAGACAGTTTTGTGGAGTTTTCAACTATTTTTTCCTTTGAAAAAAAAAAAAAAAGAAAACGATCTCGTTGAAGATGTAAGACTCTTGAGAATAGATGATATATGTACAGTGTTTTATAATTTCGATCGTTGGAGGTGATCGAGTCGCATTGTCAACTAGCAGTCGCTACATCCGGAGAACGTTATCGATCTTGTAGATCTCTTGGCGCCCACGCTTCAAGTTCACACTGACCACGCTTTGTCCATTTTCTTTCTCTGCGTTTTGTCTTTGTGCACGCGTTTCTCTTCGCGAGCGCGCGGTAATAACATCGACCGATGCGAGAATATCAGATTTGTCAGGACAAATCTGTACTTAACAGCCAGGCTGAACTGTTCCATGTTTCTTGAAAACCGTCATTCATCACTTTATAAAGGACAGAATATCTTTTTCATGTCGTGGAATATAAGAAATGTATTTACATCATACGACGAGAATAGAGATGATTTGAACAATAGAGAAGAATTCCTTCATAGTCAGGAAGATTCGAGTTTATATCGTCGTCTGGTTCAGAAATTCAGAAAAATTTCCAATTTTTGTATAAAAGCTGCACGAAATGGACACAATTTATAATTATTAAGCAGAACGTCCTGCTTCTGCCTTTCCGAGAAGTAACAAAATAGAACATGAATCACTCTGGCTCACAGATGCAAAATAGAAATAAACCAGAGAGACCTGCGGCCTCGTCGTAAAACAGGATTTATCCGCCGAAGAACGCTGAATACGTAGTATTCATTTGTCGCGCGCGCTCGCTCTCGCTGTTCTCCTTTTTCAATGGTCCTTTTAAATTAATTAATACACCGTGACAGCGAAACGTACGATTACTAGTCGAGCAACAACGACGTTAAAACGATGCACGAATGCAAGTCGAGAAACCGTGCAGCCGTAGTGCATCAAGGAGCAACGATTCCAAATGGAAAACGTTACATCGGCGTAATACTTCGTTACCGAAGACCAAGCGTCGCTTCGAAAGATATACGAGATGGCATAGGAATTTCATTTAATCCGAAGTTCCGCGCGGTCGGCCGAGATTCGATTTATGGCGTAATCAGGATCTACGAGGAGACTTCGCTCTTCTCCCATGGAACGAACCTTCTCCTTCGTGCAGCGAAACGCACGCCGCTCGCCGTGCAAACACGACGCAGTCCCTTTTGTATTCCTCTACGTTCCACGTGTTCCCGCACATCTAAATGGTTGCATCGGGAAAGGAAGAAATGGAATTCCATCGACATTGTCCCCGGCTTCGTTTATGGTTGTGCTGCTCTCTCTCTCTCTCTCTCCTCCTCCTCTGCCTGTCTCTCATTCTGTCTTCTTTTTTTCCTATCGCAATTTGCAACGTCTTCTTCTCGAAGTAATCTATGAAAGAAATTACTACGCAGAGATCGACGTGTATGTTCGAGTAGAAATTTGAGTATTTCCGAAGAAACGTCAAGCAAAGAGAATATAAATATACGACGACTATTTGTAAATGAACGCGTCGAAACTTTCATTAATTTCTACGTTGTAATCGAGAAATTTTGCGATAAGGGAATTCTTGGTTAACTGTTTGAGAATTTCGCGGCGGACGTTCGAGATTCACAAGCTCGCATAACCGGATTTTCCTTCGTTCGCAAAGAAAAGAATTGCGGGTAATTATACGTTCTGATTGCGAAGATAACAACTACTGACTAAATGGACTGTTCGATGGCAATTAAAAAGTAATAGAGCAATTAATGTGTAAAACAGTGCTTGAGAAAATAGAGATCAAAGATACATAATTTTACGCCATTGCAGATTCGACTTAATAATCGACTATTCCAAGAATACTGAATAATATCCTTTCACGAATAATTTCAAGAATATTTCGCTTTCGATAAAATTATCGTTTCTTTTTTCCCCCAGGACGAATTAAAATCATATCGAAACTTTCCACGAAGTAGGAAAGAACCTAACCCGAAACCTAAAAACCAAGTTTCCTCGACCCGACGTGAACTTTCTAAACAACGGCTCGATTCCCATGGTGAATCCATCATGGTCCCAGCGAACAGTGACCGTGATACTTCCATCTCGAGCGTATGTCTGCCTACGCCGCACACGGCGACCATTTTTTCCGTCCCCCTGGCCACGACGCACAATTTCTCTGCTGTCTGTCGCACAAAGCGTCGTTCTGCATTTCACGCGTTCTCTATCCCCCGTCAAGAAGAAAACTGTTCCACGGGACATCGTCTCGCCTGGAGGACCGAGACGATCAATCTCACGCATGACACTCCGAGTCTCGCGGAGTTAATTTACCGCGGGAGAAGCTTACGTATCCGTGTCTAATTGGAGTGCGGCCTAAAAGAGCCATCGCGCGCACACGCATCGCATCACCGTTTTCACCTTTTTCACAGTTTTCAAAGTCAAAAAAGATCCTCGACGGAGGAGCAGGAACCTTTGGTGAAAACCAGCTTGTAACATTTCGAGCAGACCGGAAGTTTTTAGTTTCTACTACAGTTGCGGAGAGACTAAAAAGTTTTCCATGATGACTTCTGTCTTGCTCTTGAAAAAGAGAAGACGAAAGGAATTAACACGCGAGGAAACGAGGTTTTATTCGAGCCTCAAATAATATCACGCCTAACTTTATAGATTCGGATCTACATGAAACTGAGGGCGATTATCGAAAGAGAGATTAATCCATTAAAAGAAAGGTGAATTAACGAGAAGTTATTTTCAACGAGTCTTGAGAGGTAATTAGGGGGAGTAGCAGGCTTGACCTTCTCGACAATCTATCGGCGGATCGAACAGCGTCAATTACCGCAGACCTTCCGGCGAAGTACGTTTCCGGGTGACGGCTTAACGAACGGGTCGAAATAAAAGCGAAGGGGCGAATTTAGGGGACAACGCAGAGCAGGAAAGAACGCGAGTCTGAAACTGAACGAAGTCACCGCTGATCGATAGGATGCACCTCCTTCTCTTCCTATTGATAAGGACTGCTTTCGTCCAAAATCCTAATAGAAATTTCTATCTCGTCTCTCTCCAAGTCTTTTCTTTCGCGCTGTGACGACCGCTGTGACACTGATTATGGAAATATTAAATATCGCCATAGAAACGCCGGTTCCCCTGAAAACATGCGAACGAGGTAATCGCCCAATTTGCATAATTAATGGACAATTAAGGAACCGAGTCACGCGTTCTCCCCGGAGATTGCCGCCCCGCTTCCCAATGTTATCCTCTCGTCCGAGGGATAAAACGTACCCGAAAATTCGAAACCCTTTTCGCAGAATCGTGAAACCAACTGCACGTGCGAAATCGTACGATGCGTTGTTTTTATTTTAATACGCGATGACGACAGTCCTGGCAGTTTCGATCCGGTTTCGATATGGATCTCAACCCTTACGAAACCAACATGATCGTTGAAATGGTTCGGTAGCACGACAGGGCAGAGGTAATAAACGAAACGAAGCATAATCACTGGCAGATGAGAATCTGCCTTCATTCATCGTCGCGGAGAAGGATATCGCTTGGTTTCTTTTCGAGGGCCGTTGATCGTTGGTACGATCCACATATGCACTGCGCGTACGCATAATTTTTAACTATCTTTCGCATCTGTTCGAATAAAACCGTAATATTTATTTGCAATTCGAGCGAAATCTTTCGGTTTTCGAATTACGCGTTCATTTTTATCGAACATCTCCGGGCAACCGCGGCCAGTTCGTTCGTTAAACAATTCCTGGAATTAATTCCGCGCGCGACACACGGTGAAACAGACAATCTATTTGCATATCGGTTACATAACACGAGCCGGGCGCGGGAATTCAATTAATAGCCATCCGTATAATAGACTTCCATTGCGCCGATGATCCAACTAATCGCGAGAACGATCCTCTAGATAGCTTTACACGCGAACTGGAAAATTGCGAGCAACCATTTGCTCTACGTTGTAGCGAAAAAGAAAAACGCGACAGAGAGAAAGAGAGAGAGAGAGAGAGAGAGCGAAAAAATGGGAAATTTTATACGTTCCCGATAAAACGGAATTCGTGTTGAAATTTCATCGTTAAACGTGACTAGAGTCGTAGATTTTAAATAAAAATATTGTGTTGTTAAATTAAAGAAAAAAAAACAAATTTTCTCCCTCTGTCCTCGTTTGTTAAACAATATGTTTGCTTTTCTAAAACGCCTTGCCTTTCTGTCCTTTATCCCAAACTTTCTCTCGAATCATCTTTGGGTATTCTTTTTCATACTTGTCTCGCCATGTTCAAGAATTTCCTTCATCTTCCAGTAGCATCTCGTCTTGAGACGTATCCAGATATGTGTAAACGAGAATTTTCTTACACGAGTTTTCTTTTTAACAGTTTCTTCGGTTTCCTTTGTTCGTTTCTATTCGTATTCTTCTCCCATGTTGGTGATTTTCTTTCTAAATGCTTGCCATGCTTCACTGTTTTAATTCACGTTTAGTGAATTTCGAGTTTTGTCCGTCACTTAAACGTATACGATCACCTTTTAGGGTTACTTTCGTAAACGAGATAAAGTTGTCAAAAAAACAAAGCCACGCCTGGCACAGTGTCTAATGAAGCTACAATGTCGGTGATACACCGTCGGCGATTCAATAAAAGAGCTTAAACCGTCGATCAGACGTTGACCGAACTGGGCCGGATCTACGGCGTCTCTCGAAGACGGTGATTAACGAGCGAGAATTAGGCAAAGACCCTGATGAATAATTATGCGCCGTCCCGATCCCAAGCGGCCGAGAATGTCTGGCGTGCACGCGCGTTCTCCACGTGCAAAAAAGAAAGACCACCGTCAGCTCCCTGACAACGACGACGACGACGACGACGAAAGGAAAAGAAAGGGCAAGAAACAAGGAACGTCGAAGGGGGCTGATAGACATTGCCCGAAATCGAGATTAATCGACGTTGATTGAAAGAAGCTGCCAGGCGTTGGCGAGTTTCTTCGACGAGAAGAAAGACGAAAAAGAAAGCTGACAGCTACGCAATTCTCCTCGTAAGTATTAGAAGCACTCGCGAGGCGCTTACTCTCAAACTGCTATTGCGGAACCTTTCAGAACATTTCATCTGAAATCTTGCGACGTACGTTCGATCGAACTTGTAATTAAAATTTGTAATTCCCAAGAGAGACAGTATCGGTTCTTCGATATTATCAATTAATTTGTCATCTCCATTGATGAAATCGTGCGCGTACACAAACATATTGAGTATACGTCGATTTTTATATAATTAAATTGAATTTCCTTCGTATCGCCGCGCCTTTCGATAATTATTTCCACCAATTCCGTTATTCATATTGCGTTCAGTGTTCCTACTGTGTTTTATTATTATTTAATTCTACGGGATTTCATAAATTAAATTTCATGAAACTTCCCTTGGAATTTTTCATGAAATTATCACCCAACAGTGCTCCATAAATACGTTTGATTCTTATGGATGAGTATCTTCTACAGATTCTTTCAAATTAACAGAGATGCTACCAAAGATTGCTTCCGGAGATTGCTTCGATCAGAGACGAAACTATACGACCATCAATCAGTATCCAAAGAAACAAGAAAGTACCGGAGGAAGGATTTGGGAGGAAGTTTTGGAAGCTTGATGGATGGAGACACTATGGTCAGTCATGCAGTCGATTTTGATTCGTAAAGTGCGTTCTCATGCTGTACAGGATTCTGGTGATCTTGTCTTTTGTCAGCCGCCCTTTCACCATGTTTGAAAACGCTATCTTCTGCGCTATTAATCGTGCTTTCTTTCACTGTTCCTCTATTTTCGATCCCTATGAGAAATTGATACAACGTATACTTTGCATCGTGTCGTGTAGCGTTTAATCGAATTTCATCAACATACACGTACGTTTTGGCTAATCATATTAACAATCAATGGTAACAAGATGGAAAAATATGTGCGTCGATCGTCTGGAATTCGCCTGGAGAAAAAATTTCGAATTAATTATATGCAAAATTCCAGCTGGAATTTAAATTTCTATTAGGTCCGTGAGTTACGCGTTACTCTGTTATCTCGTCCTATTTTCTTCCAGAAAAATAAAATATTCGTGTTTTATCGGGTGAAAGCCGCGTGGAAACAATTTCACGCTACGTGAAAAATACCGGAAGGCACGCGCGCTTGGGGTGGGTCGTGAGGTGGTAGTGTGCGGGTAAGATGATCAATCGACGTGGCGCCCGAGCCGCTGAAGAGGGAGCAAGAGAGCTGCTGGTTAGCAAACATATCCAACGGGAAGACACCTGAACGAGATATACGAGCGCACTCTCGCCAAGTAGCGGAAGCAGCACGAGAGGCCTCGAGCTTGAAAACGTTCAATAAAAATTAAGACGAACTGCCCCGTTAAAAATTATTTTACGAACGCGAATATCAGGACTCGTCAGACTCTGAGACTTTATTTGCATGATTTATCATTTAATTGGACGTCGGATATTGGTTCAATTATTTCAGTGACTCATGGAAGACAGGATCTTTAAAAGAGTACGCAGAAACGTGATATACATAGCGTATCGTGGAGGCAGCAAGAGCATGTTCTAGGTTGTACAGTTCGATAAAATCTTATAATAGTAGCGGGCACTGATACAAGATAGTCCATTGTTACGCTGTTGAAGATTCGAATCTGTATCGCGGGTCAGGTTGTAGGTTGAAAGTGACGTTGTCTAATTTTACAAACGAGAAATTTAATGGAAGACGGTGTTTCTCGTTGCCGAGGGCATTTTTCAGGTGTCATTTTATGGGGAAAATGGAATATTAAATTTGTACGCGGACAGCTGACACGCGGAGGGGTGTTTTGTGCTGGAGAAATTTGAAGAATAGAAACGATGGAACTTTGGGAATATACGGTTGTTAGGGTTGTTCCCTCGCGGATTTCTGACAGCTTTCAGGTAGCACGACGCGAATACATACGTTGCATTAAGCTTGGTTCAGCACTTTGCGGTTATTCTGGCTTTTAAAAATGTTTTTTACGCTAGACTTTACATTTTTAAAGTAACACGGTAATATTTCTCAACTTGTTACTTTTTCGAGAAACGGTCTGTTGTAGTTGCTCTTTTCACAAAAGAGATTCGTTCTCCTCTTTTGAATTTCTTTTCTTTTTATTGTGCACTTTAAACTCTTCTTCTTTTTTTGTAAATAAATGCATATACGTGAAATAAAATGTTCTTGAATATTAAATGAAAGTGTTTCAGAATTGTACGGTTTACATTACAGAAAAAAATACTTTCGTTTTAAAATTTATTAAACTGTTATATTGAATAGTGTTAGCAGTGATATTGGAAGGAATAGTAGTATTGAAAGGACATATATGTTTAAGAGACATTTTCAATTTTTCCATTTTTTAAAGAGGATTTAATCATTGTGAATGTCGCTTTACACGCGGCCCGAAAGGGACGCGAATTTATCTCGTACCCAGGGATAAAGTAACCCTACGGGCTGAGAGAATAAATTATCGTAATCCCTCGTGGGCTTACGTCTCCTGCTACCTGTTCCCGCGGATTTACATTCGAATTTTTGCGATTTACATTTTTACAAGGCCCAGGTTGTCAAAAAAATGCTCCGATCGATTACAACCTAGTACTCTCATTGCTTCTCGTCAAAAGTTATCCTCATTTACGTTTAAAAAAGAAGGAAGAAAAATCGCTAAAAATAAACGAATGAAACAAATTTAAATAAAACACGTATATATTAAATTACACCGTTGAATGTCAATAAATTGTATCACCCTCATGAACGTGACTCAATTCGTTATTAACTCTACGATAGCCTCCACATTTTGTCACAGAAATATATATATATCTCTCCCTTTCTTTTTTTTTTTTTAAAGGGACCTGATCGAACCGCGATCGTATAAAATTCAATCGAGTCAGGAGCAATTAACGAGGCAACCAGGCGAGGCGTTAGCGATACATCCGCGTAATTTATACGAAACAGCGAGCACACGCGATGCAACGGCATTGCAGCGTGGCCTGCATACCGAAAATGTGAAACGCGCTACCCGCTTCCCTCTCGCTCTCTAATTATTTTTTTCGCGTGCACGGTGACGCTCCGCCGGGCAATCTTCGATCTAAGATTTTATGAAGACACGTACCACGGTGTTCGCATGCTGTGAATTTATGATCGTGGCCTCGTCTATACTGGTGGACGGACTCGCGCCAACCGTGGTGTTCCCTTGGAAGTTCGTGTTACCCACCTACGTCCCTTGGCTGTCTCTCCCTTGCCACCCGCCACGCCGAACGGGACAAGACAACGAATCGTCCGAAATGACATCGTCCTCGTGTTCAGGCAATAATGTCGCCGCTCTGAATCCTGCCTACGCGTCCGTTCGCTCTGTTTTCATTCTCGCGTCGATCCTCCTTCCCGCGTCCACGTCTCGCGCTTCTTCTCGATTACCAGCTTCTATCGAATTATGCTAACGCGCCCCGCCACGCTGAAACACGAATTCTCGACGCGACACGCTCGTTCGTGGAATGAATTGTGCGTTGTTGCGGCCCCGTGTCCCGGATCCTCGCTTCTTTGTTCGTTCTTCTTTCGTTTCGTTTCGTTTCGTTTCGCGAAAAAGAAAACGTAATCGTAAAATCGTGGCATTTCTGCAGAAATTCCAGTTGAAAAGGTGACAGAGGCTACTTCCGATTGTTAACGTACAATTAATTCTATGCACAGTTTGACGTGTATAGTTACGAGAATAGACGCGAATATCGCAAATAACGTGGAATTTCTCAAGTTGAAAGTTTTGCCAGAAGTTCTGCTATATCGAAAGTATAAAACGTTTACAAACTTAGGGGTTCCAGTCATTCGTCGCCGGGTCCAGTCGGAGCGTATAATCCTTCTCGCGGCTGATTCCCTATGCTCGTCAGCGATTCGCTTGGCACTTCCACGAATCAGAGATTCGCTCTTACGAATTGTCTGAGTCCCCGGAGAAATCATTCCGGAACACCTGCGCTTAGAGTGCCAATAACTGCGAAGTTTACTGCATCATCTTTACTCGAGGCAACCCTCTACGCACTTGCTCTTTCACCCTGTTCCACCCTCCGTTCCACGTACACCGGAGAGAAAGAGAAAGCTTCCTGTATTATTTACCGATGTCTGCCGGTATCGTATCCTTTATTAAAGGATGCGTACGCTTTGATGCAACGTCTGAAAGTCGATCGAATCGACTTCGTCTCTCCATTATTTATTAATCCCCTTCTCGCAGGGGGTGGCGCGTCTTTCCCCGTGCCATCGATTGCAAACGATCTACATTGCTGAGCAGCACCGTGGAACGAAACGCTTTTAAAAGTCCCCGATGCATCTACTCGTTCCCTCCCTACGTACGTTTCTCTCGAATTTCCACAGCCGAGTCGAAGGAACGCGGGCGCAACTGTTTGTTTCGACGCTTTGACTCTCGCTGTTTCTGAAATCGAGGATCTTTCGCAGTTCGACAGCTGGGAGAAACATTCCGGATTAAATGGCGGAATGAGAAAGTTAAATAGAGATTGGTCATTACGAGCTCCCTCTGCGAGTCAATTTTAATTCAAACTTCCTGCACTTTCCCCGCCATCTTCGTCTCCCTCTCTTCTTCTTCAGCTACTTTCCTTACTCTTATTCCCTGCAATTCAATAATCGCGCACAGGTTCTCTCTCCTTTCTATTCAAAACTGCAGTTCGCAGTTTCCTTCTCTTTCTCCCTTTCGTTTTCTTCTTCTTCTTCTTCTTCTTCTTGGGCAAAGGAATTTCCATTATCTTTAAAGATCGCTCGGGCGCGGAAATTACGAGCCGCGACTCGCAGAAGCACCCTTCTCCCCCCCCCCCCTCCCTCCCCGTGGAGCACGATCCGAATGATCCTGTGGGTCCGAGGATTACAAACGCTAGTTATTTCGGCGAGAGGGCCGGAGATAAGCAGAGAGATAGAGGACAGAAAGGGAGGAAGGGGATTTCGCGAGGGAACGCGGCAGGAGACGGCGCGCATACGAAGTGGCTGCTAGTCGCGATATTAAAGTAACTCTTTCTCTAAGCTACCGCCGCGAACAAATGGCTGAAAGTGGTTCCGAAGTTACTGCAGCACCGCGGGAAAATTGTTTCTCACGAGACGTGGCTCTCTGATTCTTCTTCTCATGATCGACCCGAAGATTACGATATCTTTTATCGCTCGCGGTGGTTTACGGTGATTCGGGTCTTTCGGTTAATTTTACTAAAATGTTTCGGCGGCTTTAGGGGACAAAACCGAGGGAATTTTTAATTTGAGCGAGCTAATAATGAAGTTACGTGTTTTCAGAAAAAACTTTGAAACATTACTTTTAAGAGGTTTATTCCAGCATTTTGTGCGAGATGTTTCAGGATTTATTTTGTCAGAAAAATAGAGTACGTAACTGTCTACGGGAAATTAAATTTTCCAACTGTTTCAACCGGTTCGCGTAAAAGCGCATTCGTATCATCTTTTTCAATCTTACCACGCAACTATAAATAACGCTCAAACATCTAATATAAATTTCGAAAGTCGAGCGTACATTTATCATGCGTCAGCGGGGGTAAGTTTCCGAGGACGATCGCGTAAATCGAGATCCCGGCTCATTGTTATTCGTCGCGGGACTTCGACTTTTCCCCAGGTTTGGATCCTGTCGAATCCACGCCATCTTTTGAACTTCCAATTTTCGTTTCTTCCCATCATTCTCGCTCTTCGATCCAATTTAATCCGAACCAAGTTTCGAAGGACGTCGAGACCGTCTCGTTCGAAGCCTCGAGTGATTTAAGTTGTGCGTAGTGCGAACATGTTTAACAAACGAGAATCCAGAAAGTACAGACTGCCCTTGGACGATCCTCGTTACTCTTCCCATAGAGATAGATAGATAGATAGAGAGAGGGGGGGGGGGGTAGCCACGAATTTCCGGATCGCTCCCTAACCCCTTTTCTTCGCGGGGACACCTGAGCCACGGAAATCAAAGCATGACTATCGCGAAATGAAATCCCAACCAGGCTTCTTGCCACCGTCTCGCTGAATTACTCAGTCACTGTTCGCCAAGCTCCGTTCGAACCGCTGAAATAGAATCGCGTTATCGTGATTGAAGCGCATTACGCCGGACGAGGGTGTTAAAGTTCTACGGTAATTAAAGATGGGGAAGGAAAACTTGGGAGAGAGAGAGAGAGAGAGAGAGAGAGAGACATTGCCGAACGTTTAATACCTCCGTGCCTTTTTTACAAATTTTATACATTGCAAAGTAAATATTTCAGAAAAATATATGATTCTCGTGCATCGCAGAGAAATTATGGAAAGTGTTTTCATCCTTTATCTGGAAGTTTATAAATTTGGAAACACAAATTTGGTACAATTTCTTCCTCGTTTTATATACGGAATATTGGCAATTTCGAGAACACTACTGATTGTCATTAGATTTTTTTAAAGTCATTGAAGCACCAAAGACTCGATTTTTAAGACGGAAGAGGATTTAAAAAATTCTGCTTCGTATAACATTAGAGAAGAGAAGTGTCCAGTGCAGAAACTCGAAAATTTTTTCACGTAGAAGTGTTCTGCGTTGAAGCATACACGATCTCCGTGCGGAAGAACGAAATAACAAGCACTCCTTCATTCCATGGAAGAAAAAAGGAGAAAAGAAAAGAAAAAGAAAGAAATAATAAAGGACGTGGTGTGCACGTTGTTGCAAAACGCTCGAACGGCAGGCTGAAGAGGCGTGAAAACGCGAGCCACTTGAAAAATTAAGGTCGGCGAACTTTAAATTCGAGCTGAAGAGAGAGAGAGAGAGAGAGAGAGAGAGAGAAACAGGGGGAGAGTGAGGGAGAGGTGGAGACTCGTATACGGCAAGGTTATTAGCGAGTCGTCAAGTTCCCTCATATTTCACGCGGTTGACGAAGAATTCCCGCATCAGGGCGAACGTTGCTTTGAGGCGACAATTAAAATATCTGCCGAGACATAACCGTGTCTGCGGCATGAGTTGGCGACTGGTTGGAACAGTTGGAACAAGAAGGAACCCCCCTCGAGTGCTGGCTACACGCTTCCAAAATAAAACGAGCCGAATTTCTGGCCGGAGCCTCTTCAAAGAATGTTCTCCGCGAGCAGCGGCGATGGCGAAGCGGGAAGGGCGCGAGCACCGAAAGGCGAAAAAATGCCACGGCAATTAAGCGAGATAGAGCCACGGGGACGCGAACTGCTTTAACCCCGTTTAATTGTTCCTTTAAGCGTTCTAAATATCCCGGAGCGAACAACCGTGAGCAAAAGTAAAAGAACACGGCACAGAGAAGCATGCACAGAATGTGTGCCGGCCTCTGGATTCTAACGTAAGTCGTTCGTGCGATTGTTCCGCGGTATAATTGCGCGGAAATTGCATAATGGAGCAACGTATGACGCTTGTCTTGAGAGCCACGGATTTTACTGGATCCAGCAATTTTCAATGAAATATTATATAACGGCCTTGTTGCTGTCTCGGAGGCTTTCTAAAATAAAGATTCTTCGTGCTACTTATCGCTTACACATATATTCATCGACTGTATCTAGTTTGTTGTACGAAAGCTGGCTAATTTCAGTCCATACAGATATTTAGACATTTATTTTAGATATTTGGATTATTTGCAGAGTTGTATTTAGAGTGTATTATCGTGGAAATAAGAGAAAGCACGTTGAAAGGAGTGATAAATCAGCATCAAACACTCGAGCGCCGAGATCTTTAAACAAATCAAATGCTCGTCTAGCTCCAAATAAATCGCTTTATTCACAATTTCAAGCCGTTCGAATGCATACGATGTATTAACTGAATATAGCGAAAGGACATTCGGCGGGATTGCAATTGATAGGAAGCGCAACAATCGTCGATATTAAAGGTCGGTATTGAAAGCGCGAGACGCGAAAGCGAGGACAGGAAATCGTTGAAAAAGGTCGGCGCGACGAAGAAGGAAAGAGGTTGGAAAAGAGATCTCTTCATACGTGAAAACGGGCGAAACGCATTTATCTTCGTTTCAGGTGAATCGAGTGCGAATAACCGAGCACCGATAACCATGGCGCACCTGGGACGTCGATCGACTTATTCCCGACAAATCGGCAGCAATGGCGTTCGGGTTTTCGATTGATCGATCGGGGACCCTCGCCTCTGCGACGACGAGATCTTCCCTCGAGGATTCTGTTCCTTCTGAGACGTCCACGATCTCTGAACGTTCCACGTATCTCTCCCTTTGACCTTATTGCTTTTTCTATTTACCGTTTGCAGAAGTGGAATATGTTCGACTATGAGTGGTCCGCCGTGTTTTCATCTTACGCTTGATAACAGTAAAAATTGGCCGCCTTCTTGATGGCAAGATTTTTATCCTTTAGAGTAGAGATTTTTATCTTTTAGATTATCGAACTATTTCAGTTTGCTCTTGTACTTCTACGTACGCGAAATAAGAAATAACAACATGTCGTCAGTTTGTCTTGCGTCGATTTATTTAATACATCATGAAGAATCAGTTTATTTCCGAACGATCAACGTAAACGTTGGTTCTTTAGCGGACACAATGACACCAGACCGGAAGCAAGGGAGTATTCAAGGAATATTCGATGTGACGTGGGAACTCATCGGACAAGTTTCCACCCCTCAGCTTGGTGAGCATCCTAGCACAATTTGTGTGTTTTATCGACGGTGTTTTCCGTCGGGGCCGGTGAGAGGGGGGGAGGGGAAAAAGCCGGCGGGACATTATATTCCTGGAGGCAGCGGGTCTTTGCGTCTCTTCGTCGCACGGAACGGAGCGTCGTATAATTTATGCACCCCGCGGCTGCGTTCATAAAGCCCAAATATTTTAAAACAAGAGCAAAAGAGCTGCACCGAGGGTGGATGAAGGTGCAAGACGAGAAGGAGGAGAGAGAGAGAGAGAGAGGAGGATGGCGGGGCGCGTGGAATACAGGTTCCGCGAGCAGGCCGCATTAGCAAAGGAATCAAGAGCCCAAGAGTTCCAGACGACAAAGGGCCGAGAACGACTTCTTCGCGACTCGTTTCCCTCTTTCGATGGCGAACGGATGTCTCGTTGTCGTCACGGATCAGCCGATGAATCTCTTCTACCGGCTTCTACCCCTACCACGTTCGGATAAAGTTGTTTTCTTTGAGCTAAAGTTTCTCTTACAAGAAAGGGATTGAAATCAGAGTCGTCTCGCTGAAGAGAATCCGGGTCTTTCGACGGCGCGATATTTCAAAAATCGTCGACGAGAATCGTTATCGAGAGACGTCGCAGCGTTCTCGAGCGTTCGGCGCTCGACAAGTCTGACGGAAGTAATTGATTCTTAACGATAGCGAGAATGGCCATCGCTATTGTGAATCGCGCGACAAGCCAGCCTCGAGCTCACCCCCACCGCGAGCTCTGTTCAATTATTCAGCGCGAGACGTAATATAATAACCGGACCGGGGGGACTGCTATTCAACCGACGACAGGTATTATTAATCGACGAAGTTGTAAAGCGAATTAAAAAGTCAGCCGGCTATTAATCCGTCGCCTCGGTCTTGCCCCGGTTCTACCATTTTTTACGATGCAACAGTTCACGACAGGTGTCGCCGGTTCCAACCACGTGGAGAAAGACTTTCTTTTTCCGCGCGAAGGACGGGACGACGACAGAGAAGACATGCCACGAAGAAAGAGAGAAATATTTCTAGAGAGACAGAGAGAGAGAGAGAAAGATAAAGACGTGGAATCCGAAAGAGAGAAAAGGGGGAAGGAAAACACCCTAAATCAGGCTAGTCGACGCGTACTCGCGGCCGGCCAGTCAGTTTGCCGAAAATCCGCCATTGTTTTCACTTTAGCCGGCCGTTTTAACCGTGGCCTGCGTAATAAATATTCGCACTATCTCCCGTAGGATTACGCCCGGCAGGAATAATATTCCTCTTTGTGGATGTCGGCCTCCTTTGTTTCTCGGACGTCGACGGTGGTTGACGTCGTTGTCGAGGTAACGAAGCGCCTTTAGAAATCGTCCTCTTTGTTTCGTCGGCTAACCTTTGTCAAAACCAACCTCCTCCCCCTTCACCCTCTTTTTCAACCCCCTTTCGTAACCCCGCAAAACTGGCTGATAACGCTCTGAATTATTACGTTAGAGCTTGTAGTAACCTTAACGCAAGGTTATCGTTGCGACATGAGTTCTCCGGCACGCTTGATCCCTCGGAAGCTTCGATCAAACGATGTTATAATTCAGTGTTTCTTCGTTGATAAAGCTTCGGAATTAAACACCAGCGTATTCCGTGGAATTAAGAATCGGAAAAGCGGCACGCTTCTTTCTGCTCTCCGGTACATTTTCTTCTTCCCTTCTTTTCTTTTTTTTCTTCTTCTTCTTCTTCTTTTTTTTTTGTTTCCCTTTTACCTCTTTGGCTTCTTTGCCACGGAGTCCAATTTACCGTCTTCATTTGTTCCGTGGCTTTTAATGAATACTGCAATTCGCGCTGTTCCTGCTCTCGTTCCTCTCGCAAATGGCCTGGGCGTGACTCGTTTATTTGCGGCTGGATTTCCACGGACAAGGAAAGGAAAGGAAAGGAGGGTGAGGAAAAAAAAGAGCAGAAGGCAAAGCGAGGCAAAGAGGGTGGGCCCGCATGGTGGTGGAAACGCATTCGCGCGGAGGAACGACCGGTTCAACGAGTGGACGGACTGCTTTGTGATTCTCGGAAGAAAATTTTCAAGATGGTGAAACCGGCTAGATCTGGAACGATTAATTTGCATTCATTTACATGGCATTTGTATGGCAAAGCGGCGCGAAACTCGCGCGAAATGATAACAGCGACATGGAAAAGTTATTACTACCGTAGAGTTTTGCTATTCTTTCTCTCTCCTTTGTCGGGGATCTTTCATTTAACGAGGGAGGAGATTGTTGCCGATACCATTGCAATACGGCAGCTCTTCTGACGCTTCTAGCCGCGGTTTCTTTCATGAATATTTCCCTGCTTCCCCCCATCCCCCTGTGCATCTTTCTTTCGATTCTAGATTTGTAATTTACTCTCTTGTCTTTCCATGTTTCCAGCTTCTTTTACATACATCTCGCAACGTAACTCCGTACTTTCGTAACGACATCTTCCGCGATTTTCTTCCGTGATATACTGTTCTACTTGCGAATGAGCAGAAGCAACGACATTACCGTATACCGTACAGCAAGAATTTGCAATAGATGACGATTGTGATGACGAAATTCGTTTCAACGTTCAATTATCGATTACACGGACAGAGAAAAGTGAACGAGCACGGCGAAGGAAACAATTTCCGAAACTGCTAGACAATTTTTCTCTGCTCTGGTACTCGTGGCAGGCAGGACTTTGAACGTGGCATAGTGAACGCAGGTTGGGAACTCGGCTCGGTAATACCGTGGCTGCGTGCCCATCTATTGTAACAGCCGGCCGTCACGAATCCGTCGTTTCAGAAGGCCTTCATCCGTGTAAAAGCCCCGGCGATTCGCCGCTAATTATGAGTAACGACAGCCTTTAACGCGCCGCGGCACGCCAACCCCTTTCACATAGACAGCCACACGGCCACCCTATTATTTTTTTCGCTAGAATTTCTCCGACTGCCGGGCACCGCGCTTATTTTAGAACTAAGTTGTTAGCGGGACTTAAGAAGGGAGGGCTGCACGTTAACGTCGAGAAACATCGTTAGGGTTGGATTTTCTACAGATTTCGATGGTAGAACCGACCACTTTTCGCCGCGCAACCGGCAATAATTGCAACAAGCTACACTACGCGTTCGACTGTGTAGGATTTTAAAGCTCGTGTTGCACAGTTGTGTGTAGTTCGCGATACCCTTTTTATCGTTACACACGACCGTATCCACGAAGCTTTTCATTTCGTGTAACTTTCAAACCATTTTGCGTTTAACTGAAATGCGTGGCCGTTGAATGATTCTCGGTTCCAATTAACCAACTGATATCAGAAACAGGTAATCTCTATTTTTAAGATCAAATATTCTCATAATAATTCAAGACATATTTAAAAGCAAATAAACAAACGATTTTCAAGTTACTTTCCCAACGGTCCATGGACAATAATTTCTCGTCTCCTTGCATCTCGTATCTGTTGCAAGCGCCGCCGGTGGAAAATCCGCGTCGATCTCGGTGCCGCGAGGCACGATATTTAATCCGTGTAATCAGCAAGTTGACTCTCTGAGAAGCTACACCGGCTAACGCCGGAATTAATTCGGCCGGCAAATTTAATTATCGCTGGTCGCGCTGGCAGGTGTTAGAGAACCAGTTGTCAGAGACAATTTACCGCATATTGGGTGTTCTGTGCGGTTTCCTGGGGGGAAAGAGAGAGAGAGAGAGAGAGAGACAGAGTGCCGGACTGTTTGTCGCCCACGCCTATATCCCCGGATTCTAAATGCGAACCCGTCTCCCTGTTCCTGTAACACGGACGATACCCGTGGTCCTAGCTTATCGATCGACCGGCTCCGTTCAAGGATCTGCCGACCTAATCTCCACGTTGATCGCGATCGGGGCTTAATGCGAGCTTGCGAGCGCTTTACGACCGCTCGTAAACCTGCATAGCGAGCGTGCAACCTACTCGCTGATTTACGGGCTGCGTAAAAATTAAGTGAATTCTTTCCGTCAGGTTAGCGCGATGTTTAAGTGTTGGCCTGTTACGTTTGCTCTTTAGCGGGAAAATCAATGCGAATCGAAAGTATTTCTTTCGTGCTAGATGATCGAAGATTATTGCAGGAGAAGAATATAATATATTTTAGCAATGGATGATGTATGAAGTTTCGTTTCACTTCGCGAGCTTATCTCTGTATCGCTTATCTGCGTGTCGTACAAGGGAAAATCTACATCCAACGTGCGTCTCATTTCTCAAAAAACGTTCAACGAGGAGTTTACGTTTTCGAAGGATCAGCGTATAGAATATGTCCGCAGAACAAAATATAATCGAGGCAATACAACCGAAACAAATTATTTCAAAAACACTCGGGGAAGACGAAATTAATAAAGAAGCGGAGGTAGAGTTTGGACTGGCGTTCAATATTCGTAGGAAAACATTAAACGACTCCATCGAAGAAAGGATCTCGTCGTTCAGAGGGAATCGTCTCGCGAGGAAGTTGGCTGAAAGACTCGCTGATCGTCTTTCATCCAAATCGCGTTACGGCAACTCGTTTCCAGCCAGTCGGCGAAAATCTCCGCGGCCATTGAACGGCGCCGAACGGCAAGAAGAGGGAAACTTTTCGGTGGATGGTCCCTCAAAGGGAGCCGTATTCTTCGTAGGGTCGAGCAAGAAGAATTCCGCGACCAGACTGACCAGACTGACCAGGAGGAAAAAATCTCGCGCGGCCAATCGAGCCTCTGATCCTGTGCCATAGAACTCGGACGAAAAAACGAAGCACGGCAATAATCACGAGGGGTTTTTTCGCGAGCCGATTTTCCTCGTTTGCCGTATTCGCTCTATAGCATCGGCAGATCCATTCATACTCGCAGCCAGTCAGCAAGTTTGAAATTACATTGGCTAACGAACTCGCACCATCCTTGTCTCTCTATCCACTTCTGGATCTGCCGGATCTCTTCTTTTTCTCCTCTTTCTTCCTTTTTTCTTTATTTCCTTTCACCATCGACGCAGGCCGACCGATGAAAACTGAATAAAATTTCAAACTTTATTGAACGGTGCTCGTTGAAATCGTCAACAGCGTTTTTACAACGGTACGTTCGTACAAACCGTCACCCTCTTGGCTTCGTACAAAGGGACGCGCGGTAGCAACGAGATATTCGACGTTTCTTTCTTTTTTTTTTTTTTTTTTTCTTCCGAGGGAAAAGGAATGCATGCTGTTAGGTGCAGCGACGACGAGATTCTCTTTTTGCGCTCGCGAACGTACGATCGGAAAGGGGGAAATTGTTCTGAGAGAATGAAATCGAGGGGGGAACTGAAGGAAAGGAGACATTCGGCGAAAGCAACTGAAGGATCGCCGCCTCCGTAGACGATCTCTCTTGCGAGATTCGTATACACTGGGTGACACTGAACTAACGAATAAAACTATACGTTCTTCAAGTAAGAGATGTCTTCAGAAAGATATTTTGCTTTTGCAGAATCTCCAAATAAATACTTCGTATTTCATCCTCTATGGAAACTGTGCACAATTCTCCGTTTTACTTTCAGACATTTTCCAATCTCGAATGAAAATTAGTGAAAAATCTACGAATATTTAAACGTTCTGTTCTTAACGTAAGAAACGTGTCGTCCCCTATGAACAATGAGAAAAAAAATTTTAGACAACTTGATAAGAAACAATCTACCCTCTATCGACAAAGCCGATGTTCGAGCCTCCCTCTCGAGCCTCCTTCGACCAGCTTAAAAATCCCCCCCTCCCCTCATCTTTCACCACTTGACCACCCCATAGAAACATCGGTGCACACGTGCACATACACACGCGCAACAATATACAGCGGAGGCAGACGTGTCTGTTGTCAGTCGGTTCCGGTCGCGAATCGCTCGCGAGATCGGCGAGTGCCCTCGAAACAATTTATGCTGCTGGGCGCGCGCCGCGTCCGACGTGTCTTATCTGCTCGGTGCCTCGTCGCCGATAAGACGGCGAGCGGCCTCGCGCCGGTTGCCCTGTTCGCAAAGAGAGACCAGAAGAGGGCAAGACCAGAGAATCGAAGGACGTGACGTAAGTGCGTGTAGGAGCGGCTCTTTATCCTGTCGTCGGCAGACACGTCGGCTATGATTCTTACACGTGGCAGGGAAGCATTTTCGCCGGAGTATTCCGGCGGGACGGGGGAAAAAAAAGACGAGAGGAAGCGGGGGAACGAACGTGTCGCGTCGGGGGGTGGCTGAAAGTTTCCTTTCGCATCAGCTTTTTCGGCAGGGGTGAAACCGAAGTAACGGTGAAAATGGTCTTTCACGGAAAGGTGACCGTACGTTTCTGACAGATTCCCGACGACGTGAAACGATCGACGACGTCTCGTTAAAGCGACGTCGTCCCGTTGAATCGAGGAGGCGACCGAGGAGTACGGTCTTTTTATAGTCTTTTAATGATCGCCGTGGCACAGTCGCGTTAATTGGATTCCCGTGTCCCGGAGAACTCGGTGAAATTACCGATTATTTGTCGTTTGGTCGCACTCTCGGTGGCCGGATCGTGGGTAAATCATGGCGACGCGTTCGGCGCGATTTCGCTCGATAGCTCGCTTATACGCCGTCGCAGCGGGCAATCCAAGAGGATTCGGCGCTCGTTTCGCTTAACGAGTATTTCGGGATGCAGGAGGATAATTGAAACGTCCCTGGATATTCGAGGTACATTCCACCGGCCCGTCACTTATGCTGGAATTTCAAATTAGTCGAACCTGTTCAGATACTACGCGCCACAATTGAACAAGCTTGCCTGTATTTTGTTATTTGAAAAAATTCTCTCCGCACTTTATGATTATTTACGCACATATACGTCTTGAGTCAGTCCACGTTTCAATTATCCCGCGAACGCGAAGATAATCGGGAAATAAGTTCGAAACTACGTTCGGAAACCAACCCTCTATCTTCCTGAAAGTTGAAGCACTAAATAAAAAGCACGGCAGCCCCGTTGAATCGCGTTATCTCGCGGAATCGTCGGGATAGCTCGCGCCATCAATCACCGACCGGTCTCTCCTCTCGTAGGCGTGTCTCCGCGAGGGTTCCGTAGATTACGCGTCCCGGAAAGGGCCGAGAAGGAGCATGCGAAAAAAAGCGAGGCACCTAGGGGATGGCGCACGGCGCGGACGGTTTATTTACGACGTTATTTCCGAGGAATTCAGCGCGCGCAACCCGCGCGGTGGCAATTTGGTCGCTCGGTCGTGTTGGTCGCTCGCTGGGCCGATGTAAATGCAAATACAAATGCATTTAAACTGGCTGTGCCCTCTCTCTCTCTCTCTCTCTCTTTCTCTCTCGGTTTCTCCCTGTTCCTCTCGACTCGTCCCTGTCCCCCTTCTTCTCTCTCTTTCTCTCTCTATCTTTCTCTTCGTCTGTCTGTGTATCTCTGTTGGTTGCAAAGCACACGAGAGCGTAACCGTTAATCCGTGCCGCAACTAACCGCGCTCAAATGTGTACACGCCGGAGACACGTAGACGAGGACAGCGCGGCACGGCGGTTCAACGAGAGTGCTGCCTCTTCCGGGGCTGACGCGCCGATGTTGCCTCTTCTTCTTCATTATACGAGGCGGCTACGCGCGTACGACCGGTTATCCTCCTTTTCCCTAGAACAGCGCCGCGACGCGTTTCCTACCGGCCGCTATCGTCCACCGCGCCGCGCCGCCGGGAAGCCAGCTAATTTCTGCCGGTGTAGTTTGTCATTTTAATTAGGCGTTTTAATGCCTTGTCCGCGCCGCCGTCCCCGGATGCCACGTGAACAAGTTGTCGCTGGGAATTTCTCGCCGCTCGCGGAATGATATTTCCAGCCACAGTTATTGTCCAGTCGACCAGCCAGTTCCTCGGAACGATATTTTCGGTTTAGATACTCGCCGAGTTGTCAATGAAATATCCACTGTGACGGTCATCCTATTTTGCTGCTTCACAGAGCAGCGCACGCATGATACAACATTTTTTTTTCTTTCTTTTTTTTAGGGTAGAATTCATTCTGATAACTCGCGAGTTAGTCTCAAGAACGTGTCGAACTGCGTTTCGAAAAACTGACATTAAACGAAGAGTTCAACATGTTAATGAACACGCGAATGCGAAATTGGAAACGCAAAGCCAAGCTCGGCGTGTTACGGAAAACTTCGATGAAGTCGAGCACCTTAAAAAAAAAAAGAAAAAAAAGAAAGAATGTGAACAATCGACGCCAAATCCAGGAATGGCCCACCGCCGAAATAACTGAAACAACCAAGTACAACGCAAAAGCTCGGGACACGCTGGTGCGTTGCACAGTCTCTGGCGTCCCATTTTCACGGCTACTGAGGGGAAAACCGTTGAATCGGTGGGCTATTCCACGCGGCGTATTTACCACGTTTAATTTGGTATTCAAACGGCGCGGCGTTTGCAGCTACTGGCAACGCACGCGTTTCCTCAATGAAAGCCGTATTATCATTCGAGGCATTCAAGCAACGCGCTATCGTATTCTTTGGCCGGTCTGGACCAGCCGCTGGATTTGCATGCTCCGCGGTCCGAGGACGACCGAAACGCGCCGCCAGCCGGTGCCCCGAACGACGGCTTAATCCGTTGAATACGAAACGATAAATCGTGCCCTCCCCATCGTCTTCCCCCTCCCCACTCTTCGACGACGCCGTGTCGCCGAGAAGAGAAAGGGAGAAAAGAGGAAAAAGAAAAGAAGAGAAGATAGTAGTAATTCATCGTTTCTCGTTGCCGCTCCGCGTATTTATCTTCGTTCGCGATCAATACACTTTGCCACTCGCGCTCTTTGAATGAGTCCCCATTCAATCAGCCGCTCCTTCCGCGTTCTGCGCGGCTGTTCCGTGTTGTTGTTTTCGAGCGGATGAATGCCGCCGCTGCGAGCCGCCGCGGCACGAACAGAAAAATCGCCAGCAGAGCAAAGGGGAGGTATTTGAATGATTACCGGGCTGCGAGAAAATTGTAATTGCTGGAGCGGGATAAGACGGGATTATAAGATATAACGCGGGTGTGCATTGCAGACGTTCAAAGTTCGTGTAACAGAAAACACGGTGTGAATTTTTGCGAGATCATCTTAAATCTTTATTCTTATCGATAAAATTTTTCAAATGTACTCGAATGTAATCTTCTCAAGAAAGAATCATCGGGCAACGTTCTGAAAAGTTGAAGCGTTGCCCACCTGAATCTATTCGCACTGCATCGAAGACACTGGAATTATATTTCTATGCGACCGAAGGAATTGTATACCTAGCGAATCCAGCTTATCTCTCAGTCCCTTTCAATTGCCTGAAATAATTCGGAATACTCTTACGCAGTGATTTCGGCGATTTTCGAGAGAGTGTTCTCTCGATTCTCTCACTTGCAAGAAGCAGGCTTCGCCGTACGGACCCGGTATAATTTCTCGTTTGTATTCGGGGGATTAAGCCGTTCGTGGTATCGCTCGAGGTCTTGCTTACGGTCGTCGCGGTCATGCAAATCTGGCCGAGACGAAAAAATACGATAACTACCAAGCCGTGTTGCCACCGACCGTCGCAAATGATAATACAATCGAGAGTTGCGCGGGATAAGGGGATTTCATTGAGGAAGCATGTTTAGTCACGAGTCCGGTTCGTCCCGGTGTGTTTGGACTGGCTAAACTGCCCGTTATCGTGCTTAAATTCACCACCGTGAAAGATCCACTAATTTTTCTCGCCCTCGCTACGCGCTTTCAGATAAGTTACTGCGTTCCCGTTTGGGGAAATTATTTGATACCGTATCAGTAATTTTTGTGATTTATTTCAATTTCAGGCGTGCATGCTACTTTCATTAGGGTAGCGTAGTATTTATTACAACGAGTATGTTCAGTTCTTTAGGGGCGGAGAGCTTGCACGATGATTTACATAATGACCTTGGCATAAATTAACTTACAATTAAGACAATTGCCATTTTTTGAGTAAAAGTTTCCATTTCCACGAGATGGAAATGGAATATAAAACACCTGTAGGACGTTTGATCGCGTATCTACTCGACGTTGCTTTAGTGATTATAAAAAGACACAGGAGGACGAACATAAAAATAGAAATAGAATATCTCAAACGCATCTGGAAACGGAATTATCGTCAGAGCAGGCTTTCTCTCAACCGCAAAGAATCTAGCCAGTCAAGCCGTCGTTATCATCGTCATCGTTTTTCCCTAGAAAATCACAAGGATCGCAAGGTTCCTCTCCGTAGGTCTTTAGAAAAACATTTTTCCAACTGCGAGATCTCGGCAGAGATGGAGGAGAGATGGCGGCGGTTCTGGCAATCGACAACCAGGTGGCAGACGATCTTCAAGGTGGAGTGCACCAAGGGGTCTGGATCAGGTCGCAAGTCCTATCAGCTAACAAGATCAAGGGTCCCGATCTGGCCGACTGCTCGAGGTCGTCGAAGATACACGCGGCACGACGTGTCTGCGTTCGAGGTAACAACGGCGTTATCGAACATCCACCCCCGTGGATGGCAGCCTCTTATGGAAACGCGTCCATGCGTCCCGACGAGAACATGTTGCGGTGAGGGAGGGGAGGGAGGCAGGGTGTGATACGCTCCCTTTCACCCACCTTGCGTCCTTATTTCTCGCTCGAGGCCCAGGTTCCGCTCACCGTCGCGTCGCTGTTCCTCTGTCGTAGCTCGCTGGAGATCCGAGCTGGAACCGATAGCAACGGCGACAACGATATCGATACCGGCTGGTAACAAAGCCAGCGATTTATGGCGACGATTTATTGCCGTATTTATAGCGGCACCTTCAACACACTGCCCCCATAGCAGTCGGTCGTTCAAGTTCGCGCCAAGCGCATTCGGTTGCACCGCGATAAGGGAATGCAATTTTTGGACCACGTGCATGCTACCTCTGCAGGAATGTTGCCTTCCACTTTCTTTATACGCCGCGGACAAGTGAGTTTGTGTTTCTTGTCTCGATGTCTTCGTTGGTTCCAGGAATCGAGGGATATTTGGTATATATAAATGTACCAAAATCGGAATCTATCTATCTGGAAAATTTCATTTTCTCTATGATGAAAGATTACCGATCATTTTTATATTTATATTTCTCAGAGCAGTTGTTTTCAAAAGTTAACCTTCACTTAGTATCTTTCTGATGTCAACTTTCAACAGAATTGACAGAATTTCTTCTCGGTTCTATTTTCCAAATTCAACGATCAATTCAACAACTTCCAACTTGTATCAAACATTCGATGCTATTAAATCATGCTTGAACGAAAATAGTCCTGTTTAAAGAATGACGCAATAACATCTCTTTCTTCGTCCCTCCGGGTCCCTCGTCGCTCGTCAAAGATCTTTCTTTACCACTTCCTTGGCATTGTTCCTGATGTTTACGAATGGCCTAGTCCTGTGGATTCGATTTTCATCAAGCCCACCCCAGGCTTTCAACGGCAGCCGCGTGATCTCTTCGTGTGGCGAACGACGCCCGATTCTTCAACAGCGAAGACTAATCTTCGTTGCAGGATGGACGGTACTTCACTGTCACCGGTCGTGACAATACAATACCGGATCGTAGAATCGCTGCTCCGTTTCCTTCGTGTCCTCTCCTTTCATCTGTCAGCATCAGATCGCTCGCGTCTTTCGATTATTCGTCTTCCCTCCTGGAAGACCTCTTTCGGCGTCTAATGAGGGGAAAACTTTAGATCATCTAATCTTTGGAAAATATCCAGTTTCCTCCTACATCGTTTTATTCTTCATAGTAAAATGTTTTAATTCAGGATATTCAAGATCAACTTTTGCAATTTCACGTACGTTCAAAAATCTCCACGATTTTTTTTTCTTTTTTTTTTTTGGTAAAATACACGGACGAAATTTTGTATCCATAGGAAAATAAATTTTACACTTGACTGTGGCGTTAAGAAGGCGCACGATCGGAAAAGAGAGCTTCTAGGAAGTAATGGCAGTAAACTTGGCAAAATATGAGGCTTATATGCTGCAATACTCAGCGCAAGCTTATATTTTGAATCCGCTATCTGGCTTCGAGAAAGTGGCCACGCTTCCACGTTGAGCAGAAACAGCGGTAATGGATTTCCAAAAAAATGTTTCAAAAGACACCGCCTTTTCGGTGCGGAAAAAGCCGCATCGTCTCGCTACTTCCCCTGATAAACGTATGAAACTTCCTCCGTTTAATGCTCGTGGTAGCACGTTAAATCCGCTATCTGGTCTCGAGTGTACCGCGCCACACGTAACCAGGGTAGCTGTGCATAAAATATCGACGTACGTACGTTCCCGTTCCGTTTGGATCGTCGTCGTAAAAAATGTATCGCACGAGAAACGATGCAAACGATCTCCGGTCCGCCCATAAGAACCGTTTATCTGGACGGTCGATTCTCTGGCGGAGAGAAAGAGCAGAACGTGGCCGACACTCGGCTCCGTCTCGGAACCACACCGAATTAGCATGCACGTGCACGGAACTTTAAAGTTTCAACTGCACGATGTGTGCAGTCGGCGAGACGTATCGGCGATTCGTTAATATGATACGATGTTCAATAAAGAGGGAAGGCCGGGAGTGCGAGGGGAGCGATTAGATCGTGACTGGCGCCGAGGAGGAACGTTCAAGAAACGACAGGACCAGAGGGAAGGAAATTTACTTTTGACACGGGGCCAGATTAAAAATGAATATTCATGGCCACGCCCTATTATGTAACGCGGAACGATCAAGTATTTGCGGTTCAATTTGCCTTGCGGTCGCCTCGTTGATGAATCGTTGCCGATCGATTTTTGATGGATTCTGACGAGGAGTTTCTTAGAAGAAAGGACACGGAGCTTCTTTTTCGATTTTTTTTTTTCGATGGACTTTTAATGACGATCGAGCACGGAAGATTGATACCGCTAATGAGATACTTTTGGTTGACGATTTGCTCGTTTTATCTTTACAGAGCCTCGACGGAGGAAGGCAGTGGAGAAAGTAACATTTAATTTTAAGGTTTAATTTTAAGACTGTTCCGACTCGGGAATTCGAATCGAATCCGAGCAGTGCCACTGTACGAATCAAAGTAGCAGTGTCCATGATAGTTCGCGAGATAATCGACACCCCGTCTAAATTGAGACGGGGAAACAAAAGCAAGCCGCGGGTGTAATTAATCTTGGCCGTCACGAGCTGCCTAGCAATGCGAGGCAACGAGATACTCCGCGGTGTCTCGTCTAATCGATTACTGGTGGCAAACAAAAGCGAAACAACAAGCGGTGGCCTGAAGCGCACGGGAAAGGGGGAGGAGAAGAAAAAGTTTCACGGGACGATGCCAATCTCGGAACCTCCGGCAACCCTCCAGGTCCCGTCCCGTGGCTTGTGACGATCTTGAAAAATTGCCACAGACAAACGCGACCTCCCCTTCTAATTATATTCCGAACAATCGTCTCTCAAACTTGTCGTTGTTTTTCAATCCGGTTAAATCTCGTTCTCTAGGAGAGAGCAGAAGAGAAAGATTACTTTGTTACAACTTTCTCTCCTCTCGCGGTCAAATTAAATTGTTGAATTTTATTGAGAAAAGCATCGATTCCCACGCTCTTTAACTCTCTGTTTTTTATTTTCTCAACTTTTTAAATCTAAATTAGAACTGTTACGACGCATGGTTTTACGAAGCAAGGTAGCGCGTGATTCGTTGCTTATCATCTGACGAATCGTTGCGATCATTAAGGCGGTAATGACTGTGGCGGCGCACCGTTCCCTCCTCTCTTTCTTTTCACTCACGTGTCAAAACCCTTTCGCGCGAACTCGGTATAAATGGCGGACGCGACGAAGCCGATAGTTGGCCGTGCCACCGTGGCAATGACGTACGATCGACGTGGCCCCATAACTTAAGCCGGAATCAAAAGCCGATTACCCGCCTTCTGTCTGTCTCTTACCACCTTTCTCATTCCGCTTCGTTCCAATTCGCTGCCTCTCACCTCTCTCACAGTGTCGAGTCTCGCACCCTTCACTCAAGCTTCTTCCGTCTCTCTTCACCCATGTTGCAATTTATTGTATTAACAAATTATCCTCTCACCTTCGTCTCCTCGTCGTCGACGCGTACAACGCTGCACGGGCTCGCTTTCTCTCCTCGATTTCCGCGCGATTTCGTTCGCTCTGACCTTTCGCGTGCAACCGTGATCTTTCCTCGAGAGCTACGAGTCTAGAGGAATTGTCGATTTTTTCCCTATCGAGTGTTTTATTAGCTTTTGTTGAGCAAGATTTAGATGGAGAGATTAGGCGAAAAGTATCGGGAAGGGACCGTTGGAGCGTTGAACGTTGCTTTCAATAAGCGTGTTCGGTACTAGATGACAGGAGATATATTGTAACGAATAACGAAACACTGCTATTCGTGAAATTTTTGTAATCTCTGCACTCTGTTAATTCTTCATATTCGCGGAGCTATAATCGTACGAAAATTTTCTTTTTATCGTTAGTGAAAATTGCGCTACGTTTCGTATAAACCAAACCCTTTGCATCGATGAAGGAAAAAGAAGAACATCTCCAAGGGAGTAGTAAAGGAGCGTAGATATCTCTCGCTACTGTGATACTACCGTAGACGTAGATTCGAATCTCGTGCAGGTTCCCGGGGGTCTTTTCCACCCTTTTTCCACCGACCTACACGTGTACCCTGTCGCGGTAGACAGATGTATTGCACACTCTCGAACACAAATCTTCGCTCGGTGCTCGCTTGATCGCGCAGCTGATTGCTGTCACGAGCGAACGAGCCAGCGTTCTAGTCCTCTCGTACATTGCTCGGGCGTAACCGGTCCATAGACCGTGGCAGTTCGTAGACAAAAGCGGTGAAACACCACGCGCAATAACCGATCGGCAACAAGACCACGTCGACGGAACAATCCTCGCGATGTATTATCTGGCGGTCCAACGTTCGATGAAATTGTTCTTGTACGATTGTTGTTGAGAATTCTACCCGAACTATTTAAGCGAATTTTAACATTAGATTTTACAAGGATGGTTTCCTTTTCATTTACGTTCCGTATTGAACGTTCGTTATTTGCATCTTACTCGAGGCTGTTTAGTTTCTTTTCTTCAGGCTCCTCATTTATAAATCTTCCGACATCTTCGCCCAAATCGCTTCATCACTCGCGATTCCCCGAGAATTCTCGTGTCTCGACGAAACATTGTTTCTCCTGTATTTCGCGATCGTCTGTCAACGTTCTAGCCCGGTCAACGAGGCTGGAAACGATCGCGAGCAGAGATCCTCGTCGATGTAGAATTCGTTTGATTAAACGAACCGCGGATTTGATTCGAGCCTGGGGGCCAATTTTCCCGCCGAAATCGTCATTTATCGGGCGCATGCGAGCGTTATGCAAATCGTACGGCTGGCGTAACTCAGCGGTGAACTCGCGGATTAAAGCCGGGCGTTCCCATGCAAATATCGAGAGCGAAGCGAGACGTAACCAAGGAGTCACGGCCGTGTATCGAGGCGCGTCGATACGTCAGGGATGTTTCAGCTCGACATCGGTGCAAATTTGTCGACGGACGAGACACAACCCCTTCGGTGCAATACGACGGTGTGCGTGTACCGGCAAGACCACGTGCTATTTATGTTCGTTCCCGGTGACTTGTAACCGACTGCATCGCAATTTGTAAAGTCACCGTCGGCGTGGAGGCGCAGATGGGAGGCTGTCTTTGCTTCGCGATCTCGCCGCGGCAACGTTGTCGTTCCCGCAAACGCGCTGTAAGAAAATGTATGCAGATTGGGCCTGTGTTTAGGTTCCGACGAACGACAGCTCGACTGAGATCGAGAACAACTACTGTTTCTGCCCCAGGGTTGGATTAAGCGTGCGTGTGCCAGGACTTGTGGAATCTCGAAGTGCTAGATGAGGTTTTGGACGCTCACACGAGCTTAGAAAGACGAGTGGGTATTATTTTCCATCAACATTTGAGAAAAAGTTATATTGGACGCAATTTATATATGGGGATGATTTTGGCACGAGTTTAGAAAAACGAGCAGACATTACTTAAAGGCAGTGAGAATAAAGAAAATAAAGAAAAATTATAAGAAAAAAAATTTATATCGGATGAGGTTTGGAAGACGAATAAGCATTATTTTTCATCAATTCCAGTGCGAATGAAGCATCTGAGAAAAGTATACATTGGATGCAATTAATTCTTTGTTCAGAACAGAGATGATACGTCATACAGGGCAGTCGAGACGGATACGATAAATTTGTTTCGCTGCGACAGACAGATTATCTCGTTTCTTTTCCCAATTAATTCGTCGATCCGTGAAGAATTATCGCGTTCCAGCTGAGAATACGTGTCTGGACTGGTAGCGTGGCGTGCAAAATTCTCGGCCCGGAATTTACTGCCCTTTAGCCGCGGATGTCGTGGAATTTCACGACGAAATTGTTTCGGAACTATGCGGCCAACGCTTTTTGTTTGCGGCCACGCGGTGGCAAAAATCCGACCGGACGACAGTGGTGGAAAAATACGTCGGTTCCTTGCGACGCCGTTTTAGAGACGCGATCTTCTTCGTCTCTGTTTTATTTTCTGTGTAATCCTCGTGCTTCCTCGTGGGAGAAGCTCGCGCGATTCAATTGCTGATTTTCTCTTCTATCGTGGTATTCTCGTTTCTCCCTACGTGTTTCCACGTTACTTTTATTTGATCTCGACAAACTTTAGTTGAAGTACGATTTGATTCGTCTTAAACGTAAAATACTGGAAACTTTAATACTCGTTAGAGAGAGAGAGAGAGAAAGAGAGAGAGGCGTTTCTCGAATAAATATACAATTTCAATCGCGATCTCGTTCTTTGCAATCTTCTTTTCATCAACAAGTTGGCAACTTTCCCCTCTGGAAACGATCCTATTGTTCTTGTATACGTTCGTACATACATATACAACAGTATCGCAAACTCTCTTTTATTTTCTTCGCGATCGAGCGTAATTGTCCCCGAAAGAACCCGGGGAACCTCTGATGTTACACATGCGCGCATCACATGCAGTAACACACGCTAATTGCGTTTATTTCAGCTCTCTTTCTTTCTCGTCAATTCAAAGCGGAGTAGACAAAAACACGAACCAAATGACTGTCCAATGAACGTACTAACCGTACGTACGGCGTATCGATTTAAGCAAATCAAGCTCATCGAGTCGAATTTCCCTTAACTAGACCGACCCTTCGACCGCCAGCAGTTCCGAGCACAAATCCAAACCCAATCCCGGCCTAAACTAGCCTTCCTAAACCGACGAAAGCTCACCGGCCACGAAACAACCCAAGTAGCACAAAACACGTCAATGCGTACTCCTCCTCTTATCTAATCAACCAATTACCACCCTGACTTCGATAGTCTTTCCCACGCTCTTCGTCAAACGAAGAGCGGCTATATCAGCTGTAACAACCGTGCAACGTTTGCACATTATTCATACATGACCGAGCAATAATCGAGCCGCAACTGTGGCAATTAGTTGCATAATTTATTCACGCGGAATTCACGTGGTTTCGAGGGCGCGGAATCGATATTCGAGAGGTTGGCTCGATCGCGATATCTCCGGAACGATTCAGCAGAGGCAGAAGCAGCCACAGGCCACCCTTCATGGTGTTGCGCCGTGCTGTTTTGCACGCGTCGTACGATGTTGTTCGACGCGGGCGGCGGGCAACGGGGGGAAGAATCCATCCCGCTGCGTTCAGGGGTTGCGTGTGCGTGACCGGACCTTCCGCGTTAACGGAAGCGAGCGAAGCGGCCGCCACCAATCTGATTGGCCCTATCCTTCTCGTAATTGCCTGTAGATCCCAATCGCGATTAGTCCGGGAAATTAATACGGTTCTGGATGTGGAATTTATGCGACTCTGACGCGGATTATGCATATACGATGGCCGGCCGCGGCAATAACCGCGTCGTTACGACGACGTTATCGAGGCGTGTTCGCTCGCCTTCTCGATTTTACCCGATGGATATCCCGCGATGGGTTCATATCGAAGATTAATGACGCCTGCGCCCCGCATCACGGCTCAATTCCGAATTAGACGATACGGCGCGCGGTGTGTCTAATCCCTTTCGGGTGATAGAGGTTCATCTCTTCTTTCGAATGGAATCAATTAATTTCGACGACGAAGAACGTGCTTCTCTACTTTCTGACTTGTCAACTTGAAAGTCAGAAAGGAAACCAACCGCTATTTAAATTTCACTTCTTTCAGTTTGTTCGCGTAAAAATATCAAGTCCGTTAAAATGCACCAACGAAGACGAAACAGTAACAACACGAAGCACTCTGTCCTGTTCCATCAACACGCTCGACAGCCAATAATCGGCAGGGACGTGAGACACCGTTCAGCTTTCACGATCCATCATCACCGTTTCGAATAAATACTTTCGCGCGAACGTAAAGAAGACAGCCACCTGGCCAACATCGAACCAGCGACAAATCCGTATTCACGGTATCACCGTGAAAGGCTAGTTCGCCCCGTACATCCAACGACGCAGGTCAACAGCCATTGTCCGCCGGAATTACCACCAGCAGCAGCCTGCCTGTGATTAAACGTCCTCCTCCGCCACACTGCATGTGCACGATCCTTGCAAGAGGGTTGAAGGGAAGGGTGGAGGTAAAGGGATACATGCATACCTATATATGAGGGCTGGCATCCAGGCATACCTATAGCTCCTCGAAGCCTGCCAGAATCGCAGGACCCTCACTCCCATGTTTAGCTGGATAATGCCCATTGTTTCGAGCATCCCACGCATCCTTGCTCTTGGACGCGATACCTAGGAGAAACCCTCGGCTGAAATGCCCGCCCCGCGATACGATGCGTTCGAATGGCAGCCAAATAGCCGGTTAAGTGCACTCGCGATCGCATTCTGCTGGCTGGCACCAGCCTCACCGTCGCTTCGGGGAACGCCGCCTCCGGCATTCAGGTGCAAATTGGCCCGGCGAAGCCTCGTTCGCTACTTCCGATCTTCCGTACGCGAAATTCCGGACGCATTGTTGCGTTGTTGCACGATCGAGATCTCGCGGATCTCCGGTAGACCCAAGACGAATGAATTAGGCTTCTGCGCTTTTGCGTTCGATTGCGTTAGTGATTTGACGTTTGAATGATGTAACGACTGAAGACGTCGAAGGGACGAAAGAATATTTAAGCGTCAGCTTAAATGAAAATTGTGCACATTCGTGTGTGTTCATTGCCAGGAAATTCCGTCTCGTCTCTTGTTTGTTCGCAAGCGAAGACAAAGACAGGACGAGTGTATGTTATAATCTGACGATGTCTTTTTTTAAGGTTGTTCTGGGATTGTAATGTAGTAAGAATCAATTGCTATAAACGAACATTTGCTATAAACGAGCTTTATGTACAAACACGGTCGTTGCCTCTATGCAACGTGTTTCTACATCGATTCCTCTTATCATCCGTAATATAGACTTCGATATTCTCTTATATGTACAAAACATTATAAAATCGCTTGACGGGCAGTGATCGTTGGACTCTCAAATCCACGGACCTAGGCGGCTTTCGAGGACATTGGCTGCGTCCACGCGTCCCATCAGTCTCAAGTGATTCAAAAGATCCGCGAGTGCCGTAGCTTCCTGGTGTTTCGCCTCCCACAGATCCAAAATGTGCTCGGTCGGGCTGGCCTTCGTTGCGAAGTAATCAACGTATCTGTGTAAAGTCAGCGACAGATTTTAGCTCGTCCATTTTCTTTACCGTCCCTTTCGAAAAAAAATTGAACAGACTCTCACCGATCTACTTGAAGTCTCTGCGCTAGCATTCTCCAATCGTTTCCTCGCACACTTGGCGGATCGAGACACTGACACAACTGTTTTCTCAATGTTTTGGAAAATCTTCAACGAACGAAATCATCCAGAATTATTGAACAAAGAAATTAAGTTAAAAGGATCGAAAAGGATCGAGCGATACCTGAATGGTCTGGGAACGACCGACTCGGTCGACCTGTTCGAATTTTTCCCACGTAAAACGATAGACGACTCGGACTTGGTGGTCTTCTTCCCAATGGAAGTGTTTCTCTTCATCAGATCCAGGTCGATTCTCAGGAAGAGCGCGTGCTCTTCGAAACCGCACTGGCAGGCCCGTAGCTCGAAGCTGAGCCTCAGGTCGCCGACGGTCTTCTCGATCCTGAAGGATCTCCTCACGCTGGTCCTTGTCGACGACCAGATTCGACGATGCGGAACCTCCTGATGCTCGACGAACCCGCTTTCTCTGTCCTCCAAGTCGATTCGAAGCGGAGAACCGCCCGCTCTGAAGCCTAAGGTTCCGTGGTCGATTCGCGAACTGCCTAAACGGCGTTCCTGTACGAATTTCACGAAAATTTCAAGCTAGATAATTCAACCAAATAGAGGTTAGCCTTTCTAGGAAAATGTAAAAACTTGACAAGATTACTGGACTAAGATAAAAACGAAGAACAATATTAACAAGCTTAACCTGCTCCACAATGAGTTTAAAGGCAGCCTTCGTGTCCTCCATCAAATGGCATCTGATGTGATCCCTCTCGCGGGACAAAAACACGACGATGCAAATCCTCTTCACTGCCAGTCCTGGCGCGACCACAGAGTTCTCCCCGGCGACAGCATAAACGCTAGGAGTCTCGGTGACCAGGAAAACGCCAGAGTGATCCAACTGCGCGAACGGTTGACCAGGAAGATTGATAGGCTCGCCTCCCAGCGTCAGAATCTTCCTCCAGGTGGATCCAGAAGCGAAGCTAGAGCTAGTGGACGAATTGCTCGACTTGTTCGACTTGGTATCCAAGTCGAGATCCGTAGACCAGAGGCTCAGTTCCCAGTTTCCAGTCCTCAGTTCGGCACAGTGTTCGAATTGGAGAATCACAGGCTTCACCAGGTCAATCCCGCTCGGACCGCAAGCCACCACGGCTGACAGTAGAGTGAGACCAGGCGGTAGACCAGGTCTCAGCGTGTCGTCACCGAGGACCGCCAAGTGTAGACCGTGTCTTCTTCCACGGGAAATGGCTCCTTCCGGTACAGACATGGAGACACCAACCTCCGGTACCACGAGAAGCGCACCCTGTTCGTCGACCATTGCCCTCACGATGAATCCGCCAGAATCGTCGTGGCTCCTCTCCTCCTCTCCGATTCTCTCCTCGTCGTCGTGCTCGTCGTCGTCCTCGTTGGTGCTCTCCTGATTTGCCTGGCAGGTGGAACCTAAAGACCAGATGTTACCAGGCCCGCTGTTACTATCTGTTTCTCGATCGTCGTGTTCGAGTTGATGGCACACTCGTTCCTTACGAGATGATCGGCCCTCCTCGTTATCCGATAAGCCTCTGCCACGCTGCGAGTTCCTGCACGAGGACCTGGCGACGGAAGAACTGGGCGACGGTCTCGTAGTCGAAGGCAGCGAAAGCTGCGGTACGTCGTAATGATGCTCCGAGCAAGATCTGCGCACCGTCATCAGAGAGAGAGAGAGAGAGAGAGAAAGAAAGAGAGAAAGAGGGAGATGTTTTCAAACAAGGAACACGCATCGATAAACGGCCAGGTTTAATTCCTCGAGAGTCGTTTACCTAGGCATCCTGCAGGCGTTCGACTCGTCTATCACCTGTTCCAATCGTCTGTCCACCGAGAGCACTGAACGATCGTTCTTCGAGACTACCGATTTCGCCAACTCCCCCGGACGACGGAAATCTAACCTTGCTACCCCGTACAGAGCCTCCATTCGTTCTTTGCGGCGCATCAGTCGGACGAAGAAAATGGTAGTCAACGCCAGAATGATCGCCGCTAAGCTGAGAGTGATCCACAGTGCCAGTATGTTTCTGTGATCGATCGCCCTGGTTGCTGCGGGAAACGATGGCTTTCAAACTGATTTTCTACAGGAGGAACTGTTCTGCGCAGTGGCATTTACCTTCCTTGAAGACTCGCGGACCGTCCTGTCCCAGGGCTGCATGCGACAGCACGAAAAAAAGTGGCTTACTGTACGAGAAAAGAGACGAAAGTAAACCGAGAAGCTAGCTGTTGCAATTTTAATTGACGTAGCATTATCGACGATTGGATTGACGCGGTCTTTTACTTCGCTTTAGACAGTTACTTCTGACGAAAGTTCTTTCGATCATTCCGATAACTTTATCACAATATCGTCGCGTTCAATCTGAACGATATATTCGCCGGCTAAAAATTTAATCTCTTCGAACGATGTCACGTCTGTCGCCGGTAATAACAATGGTAATGCTTGCGTGCAACGAAAGAGGTACGGTTCGATCACGGTAAATGGAGGGCCGAGGCCTTTCTGCGAGTCATTATTAATTTAAATGGTATCTCTGTGGCAACGACGATCATCGAACGCGACGCCGGACAAGGGAGGCCCGTTCGCTCGTAATAAATTGTTCGCTGCTGCCCCGGTCACGGGAATATCGAATAAAAAGAGACAATGGGAAAAAAGGAGAATGAAAAGAAGAAGAAGAAGAAGAAGGAGAAGGAGGAGAAGGAGAAGAAGAAGAAGAAGAAGAAGAAGAAGAAGAAGAAGAAGAAGAAGAACGCAGCTGGAGCTTACCATTACATCGATCCATGGAACAAGACTCGACGATGACGTCCTTGCCTTGACAGGGGCGACCACCATTGCTCGCCGGGGGGTCGTTGCAGGATCTCCTTCTTACTCTGGAACAATCGAGACCGCATGCGGACCAGGAGGACCAGCTTGACCATCTGCCGTCGACCGCTGAAAGCAACGGGTGAACTTGAAAATCCCGATTAAATCTCGGTTATCAGATGTAGCGTGAGCGAAGCCAACGGGGACCGAACGATTACATCTGGAAATGTAGCTGTGGTGTTTGACGACGAGGCCTCGTCTCGTCGTTTGATCGTTTCGTCGATGGGACAGGGAAACGGAACTGTTTTGAGAGGAATAGCTGGCTACGTACACAGTCACGTACACAGTACCTGGGTATATATGTCAAGAGTATCGTTGTAATTGTTTTGTAATTGGCTGGCTCTGACGGTCTTACCGGGGCAGGAGGGATTGCACTCGACCCTCTGCGTCGCTGGACCCGGACAGGCTTGACCCCCATTCATGGGCGCGGGATTCGTGCAAGTTCGCGTCCGCTTTTGCACACCACGGCCACAACGGGTGCTGCAGTCTGACCATCCGGACCAGGAAGACCACCCGCCGTTCACTGCGAACCAGTTTTCAGAATGAGCGGAACGTCGTGCCGGGAAAGAACATCGCGTTTCAGGTACGTTTCTTTACATTTAATTAAAATTTCAAAAGAAGAAAAAAAAAGAAACGAAAGAGTTAAAACCATGCAACCACTCAGTCAAGTCCGATCTTGTTGTCAAGATTTCAGATAGAATCTCCGATTAAGAATGTTTCCAGGGCAAACAATAAGCGCGTCGACAGAGGCGAACGAAATTACAGAGATCTCGTCGAACTCGTTCAGGAACCTCCGAAGATCTCAGACTACGGTCTTTCCGGATACTGTCTCGATTTTACTATCCCCTCTCTTCCGAGAGAGAGAGAGAGAACACGCGTTACGCTCAATTTTCTCTCGATACGCGATCATCGTTTCTAATTACGCTCGTTCGCATTCGCGATTCCGATCATATTCATATTAATATTCATCCGCTCTCACGGAACGTGCAAAGAGATCTCACCGTAAACCGTCAGCACGGCCGGTTCACTGACCCGCCTGGCAGCAATGTTCTCAGCCACGCACGAATAATTCCCCTGATGCCTGAGCTCGGCCCTCCCCAAGATCAGGTGTCCATCTCCGGTTTGAACGAAGTTGTTGGCCGCTGTCACGTCGTTCGGGATGCCGTCGGCCACGGAGGAGGCCGGGGTCGAGCTAGCGACAGTCTCGAGAGGCGAGCCATTCTTCAACCAGTAGACCTTCGGTTGCGGCACACCCAGTGGCGGTGTGCAACGGAGTTCCGCGTTTCGGCTGGCCTCCACGGACAACGAGTACGGCGGTGACAGGAAGTGCTTCTTCAGGTCTGCGAGGACGCGCCGCGGCGCGTAGCAGCGGCAGTCGGCTTTTTTTAATATTCGCTCGGGAACACGAGGCATAGGAGAGAGCTCGACGAGACAGAGGAAGAGGGAGCAGTGAGGGAGCAGGCCACTCAGCGATATTAGGCCGCGTGTATAAACGCAAGGGCGCTTTCACGAGGCCGCGTCTCTCTGTGCACGCCGCACTCGAGCGAAGCAGCGTTACACCGGTCAGGAGAAAGATTTTTGCTTGATCCGCGAGGGTTGCTATTCGGGTTGGCCAACGGTGGCATATTATCCGGTGTGCCGCGGATACGCGGAAAAATAGCTGCTTTTATATCGCTCGTGAAGGGTAATGGTATGAGCAAGAACGTACTACCGATCCGTTGGTTACGTTCTTGTTCACTGTGTTACACTGTCTAGACTACCTTCCATCCCGCCCCCCCCCGTACCGTTATCAAAGATGCTTTTAATACGCTCGCGAATGGGGAGTATGAACCGATTAGATGAAAACCGTGGTCGCGTTATGCGGGCTGAGGTTATAATTCGTAGCGTGGTACGAATTAATGGGTGTGGAAGATTCACCGAGTGAGACGAAATCGAAATCATACGAGCGATTTGTAGCAAAAATAGCTGTGAAATTCGATCAAGTACGCTGTAGTGAATTCCAGATTGAATTCTGCATTCAACTCGACGTTAGAGCTCGTTTGAAAACGTTTCTGTAAGCGACAGTGACAGTGACAGTGACAGTCTCGCTAACAGAGCATAGTTAAAGTATGTAGTTACACAAACTATCAATCACATGCACGTGCATTCGATTAACACGTTTGCACCTAGTGGCTGTAAACGTATGCGTCGCGAGCATTTCGTATTTTTTTTTACGGCCAGTAACACATCATCGACCGTGAAAGAAATTTGAAAGCGGACAAAATAATCCTTTAACAGAGTATAGAGTTTTCGCATGAAAAAGGAAAGCGGAAATATATATCAGACGATCGTTAAATTTAATTATTACACCATTGTATTTCTCTAATAATTAGATCTTCCGATCACGGATGTGTGAAAATCAAGTTCCGTAAAGACTAAACTCTCTCATTAAAGAAAGTCTCTTTTTATTTTCAATGATACACAAGTCTAGACGAACTCCCAAAGAGAGTAATCTCGTTGCCAGAATTTCCTCCGCGTATTTCCTCCGTGATTTCCTTAGGAATCGCGTTCGCGTGCTAGCGCGCGGTTTTCGTCCCGGGTTGTTCGTCCCAGGAATCTCGACGGTGAAATTAAGCCGCGTTCTCACAGCGAAATCGTCGTCCCGAGGCGTGCAAACGAAATTACTGCCGGATTAATCCGTGGCTCGGTTTCCTCAGGTGGTTCGTGGCGCGAGATCGCGCCGTGTTCCGCGACGAAACGCGATCGATAGTCGCGCGCGAGCCGCGTGTTCAATTTCGAAAGCACGTCCGTTTCCTGTTTGCTCGCAAATACGGATTTAATCCTGCGTCCTGTTTTTGTCTCGCGCGTGTTTGCGCATCGCGACGCGCGCGTCTGAGCAAAAATTGCTCTTTCGATTCTTGAACTTTCGCCCGCGGCGACCGTCCCTTCGATTTTATCCGTCCGCGGGAAGAGCAGATGCGAAATCTGCGATCTCCGCGAAGGGAAAGAGCGAGGGGAAGGGTTACAGGTTCGTCACGCTTTTGGAACGACAAAGTCATTCAATCGACGTGACCAAAAACTTTGACACAAATATGAAATATATGGATTTCTAATGTCAATATCGATAAATGTTATGACAGAAGATATAGGTATGAAAGCATTTAACCGTTATTATGAATTATTCAAAACCATCCACGATCGTCTAAATTCTTCTCTACATTGAGTCGTCAGTCAGACTACCAAGACCGATTGATTAATCTAAAGCTCAAAGTCTGACATTGTCGCGCGTTTGGCGTCATCACGGTTCACGGGTTACCAATTTGCATGGCGACAACCTACCGGCGTTGTTTCCACCACCGTGACAGAAAAAAAAAAAAAAAGAAACAAGAATGAAACGGAGGGGGTGACCGAAAGGCAGCGCAACGATTGTGTATTCACAGGTGTTTGCTTTGCAATAGAATATCGATTAGATTTTGGGCTCGGTTTACGCGTCACGAGGTATCCGGTGAAAACAAGCGAACGCGGCATCCCTCTGCACCGCAATCGACTAACCCTCGCCGACAGCGGAGCTTACGGGAGTGAATTTCGCGGCGGGTATCTCGAAAATCCCTGTTTCGAGAGTCGGTACGGCACTAATCGGGTTAATGAAGTTACGTTTTATGACCGATTCCAGGTGCCGGTTTCTCTGTCCGATTTGAGCACGCGCTACAATCGAGCATTAATACGTTTCCATCCTCCGTTTCGTTCACCCTCGTCACCCCTACATTTCATCATTTTTTGTATCTTTCATTTTTCTTTCTCATTGCTTTCGATTGGAAGTTACGCGGAGGCTATTACTGGACGACTAAGTCGTCGTTCGTTTTAATTACACATATATGCGATGTTTTGTATCAATAGATTTATTTAAAATTCTATATAAATTTTCTAAATAAATTTTCAAGACTTTCATTTGGTAAAGCAAGATATCTTTTTTTGGGAGGGGAAACTCATCTTGGAAAGAAGATAACTCATTTGGACAGATTGATCGGAGGGCGTCTGATCTGTCGGACCTATTCTACTTCACCCTGCCACGCAGTGTATTTATAGCGGAATAAATAGAACTACCGTGGGGAAAGTCGAGGAAACGGTCGGATTGGGGCGAGATAAATTTATTATTTCCAGGATTGACTCACCTATTTATGTGTTACGACCCTCGCGAATTACGTATTCAGTGTCTGACGTGCATATACGCGCGTGTCTATGCAAGCGAGACACGTAGTCTCTAGAAAAAGTAAGACTTCCAAGGATCAAGCGTCGAAAGTGCGAAACGTAGACGAAACATCGCGGCGGGATGGGGGGAGGGGAGAGAGAACAGGCGGTGATCAAAGGCTGAGTGACAGAAGGAAAATTGAAAGAGGAAAAGAGAAGGGGAATCGAACCGATAGATTGGAGTGTCCTCTACTTACAAGCGACCTCAACCGTGGCTGGCTGCCCTCGAATCTGACCTGGTCCCGACCATGCCACGCATTCGCACTTGAACCTCTCCCTACCGAAGTACTCCTCGACCTCATTCCTCGTCACGTTCAACTCGACCTCCACGACCCTTGTTCCGGTGCGAGGGTCGACGAAATCCTGGTGCTGCGACCGCTCGGCCCGGTCGCCGTTACAACGAAAATACACCTGCAATGCAGCGCGGTCGGAATAAAGTTGCTGATTATGGTAGCTGACGGAGCGTGAAAAGGGCCAGGGAGCAACTTGCAGTAGGCTTTTCTCGAGTGGTTAATAGGAACGAGTGGCGAAGAGGAAAATGACGAGACGACGACGAGGCTTGGACTAGGCTTGGTCTGTTTCGCGAACAACGTGCGAAACGTACGAACTCGCCGAGTCGAGAAAGCTCTCTCGGTGCAGGAGCGACGACTACTTGGCCCGTTGTTACGCCTCTTCGACGCTCTATCTCGCCAGCTGTATTGTTTCGCCGAGCAGAGAGCTGTGAAGGTGCAGGTCTTGGAAGGTTGTTTCGTTGCGGCGGTTACTACTCGGCGGACCACTGTAATTTTCAATTTCCAAGGGAAAATTGGGCCAGGTGTACGGAGGGTGGAGTTTCTTTGAAGTTCGCCACGTTTGTTGAAACTCCGCTAAAAGGCGTTTGACTTTCAAAAGCGTACGTGGGTTCTGCGAGGAAGAAATTTTTCTTGGCCACGGTAACAGTGGAATGAACATCTCGCCTTGAAAAATCAATCGGCTACGCAAGTCAAAGAGAACACGGGACGGAGAATCGAATATTAATCGATACTTATGTACACTGTGAAATAATGAAAATCAGTGTTGATCAGCTTGATTTCTGGAAACCTCGTATGAGCTCAAATTCATAAAATCTAACGATTTATCTCGATTGCGAAAATTTCACGTAGCCTGTCTTGATGATGACTCGCGGGAAAAGCGAATGAGTACGGTTTTGCGTACCTGAAGAGCGTGTGCCGCGCGACAATGAAGGGTAGCTGGTTTCCCCTTCACCACAAACGTGTCGACGGGTTCCGCCAAGAAGATCGGCAACGAACCACCGACGATAAGATCGATATCGCTGGTTATGGTCGCGGTGTCGTAGTCACCGTAGTCGTAATCGTCCACGGGATAATTTTCTTCGTCGTCCTCCTCCGCGTCATCCTCCTCCTCCTTCGTGTCTGGAAGCAAAGGGGCGAGATTCGAAGTATCGTGGATCCGGTGATTTTAAACGCTGCGGATCGTATCGAATGAAACAGCACGGTGAAAGTGGAATTTGAATAATTAATTCAATCGTAGAAAGTCACGCAGAAACTTCATTTCACGAATTATGAATAAATGATGGACATCCTCGACTTACAGCTCGCCGTAAAACGGGAAAAAGCGAAAGTTGAAGGAGAGTAGTGGGGTAAACGCTAGTGTAAAGACCGCGAAGCAATTTCTTCGTAACTTTCATTGTCAAAAGTGAAATCATTTATGAATCAACTGGTGTTCGTATTACTTTCGTAACCTAATTAATCTATTCTTATCTAGTCTATATTCTTATTCTGATTATCCTGGTCGAGATTAAAACCTCTCGTAAAGAGTACAGATAGCCCTCCTACAGCACGGCATCTTACAACGATAGGATAAATTGCAGGAACCCTCGTATAACACTGCAACCTGTAACACGGTTTCGCTCTAACGCGATAAAATAATTGCAAAAACATTTGTACAACACTGTACTTCTACAGCTAGATAACATGATTTTTGTTTAACACATTTAAAAACTAAATTACCTTAAAACAATGACGGGAAGGAATAATGAACTATAGTGGCTTTACTTGAAAATGTATAAACAAATTATAATTTATTCATTTATAACTCTATTCCGATGTTATGTACAGTTTACACGCCATTCGCGGCGAGGCTTGCCGTCTCAAGAGATACAATTTTGCGGAAAGTGCCGCCGTATCTAAAAGTATAAAGTGCAAAAAAACGTTCTCGTTTGATTGTACTGAGCAGTGACGAGGAAGAAAATTTATTAAATTAAAGTCACATTAAATGAAAATAATATGTTTTGTTTCTTTTCGTTTTGTGTTATACGTACATTTATATTTTTAATAAAAATATAAATTAAGTTACTTATATGGAATTAAAAAAAAGAGTCTGTTTTTAGTAAGTTTTCGGAATGTAACCCCCATTTTTGTACTGGCTCTGGGTCTCATGCAACACGGCATTTTAGGAGGGTTACCTGTATCTCTTGACGAGAGGATTCCTAAATTTCTTTCCATTCACGCTCTTCGACTCTGAATTCCATTCAGAGCAACTTCGTCGCTATTATTATTTCAGATCGCGCCGCTTGTTTCAGATCTTTGATGGTTTAGCGCCGCGAACAGCCGATAAAGATCAGACGTCGCGAGCGAGCAAGTAACACGCGCGTGTTAGAGAGCGCAAAGGGGTTGATTCAGCGAGTGAAACGAGCCATGATCGCCAAGAGATCCGCTGCTCGCCGATCATCGCGAGCTGCGTTCAACAAGCCGAACGACGTCTGTTTACGAACGTATCGGACGTTTCTGCCATCTGTAGCAGGCCACGGTAAATTTAGACGTCGCGCGATGGAAACGGCAAAGCTCGGTTTAACGACGCGTACGGGATTTTACGTCGTGTATCAGTCAGCGGGATCCACTCGCTTTAGGATATCTTAGTCTTTCGCACTTGGTCGCCGTAGCCAACGTTTCGCCGGCTCTTTCTCTTTTATCCACGGCGCGGTACGTTTCGCCCGCGACTTGTTACGCACACGCTTACTATGTTACGCGCCAAGGAACTTTATTACCCGGCACGAGCAGGCGATCGCGACTCTCGTTTGGCTCGAAGCAGTAAACCGAGAGACGATTACCCCCGCTGTCACGCTCGCCGGAAAACATGTCACGATCTCGAGCCGGGGCTTTGTAGGATATCAACGTTGCACGCGTAAATTCGCCCCGCGAGTTTATCTCTGTCGCTCGGGGGATGTTTGGACGCGTGTCCGAGGACACTTCGAAGGCGACTCGGTGGAAAGTTTTCGCACGAGTTGTTAACACCGCGCACCGCGAAATGTCAGAGATACGACACCGAGTACTCTTGTTTTCCTCTCTATCGTTGGCGTTTCGCCGCGCACGTCGCTGACCAAATATTTTTGGAAGAATTCAGCGCGGAGGATGGCTTGGAATTTCGTGATTTTAGAGAAATCCTTTTGTCAGATAATTCGAGGTAAAGAGATTTATTATTAATATCTGGAATTAACTTTGTGTTCGTGATGAAACACGATCGTTGGTCTCCAAATGTGTTTGAATTATAATAACTTGTAATCATCCCCCTAGTAGAATATTGCATTACGGTCAGACTGAAGTGAAAAAGTGCTGAAAATGTTCGCGATTAAAAAAGAAAAAGAATGTATATATATAATTTCCAGTATATGTAGATGTAAATTAGACACCCAGAGCGATTCTTCAGATTTTATGCATGTTAATTTACTGATAAAAAATAATGGAGAATCGTTCTGTACAGATTGAGATTACTATGGGAGATGTGCGATACTCATTCGCGAATTTAATTCACTGGCAGCGTATTTTGGCGATCCTCTTTCCGGGATATGATTAATTGCCTCCGGTGTCGCGGACGCGAGAATCAATGCGCCAGTTCATTTGCATTCTGTTCAGTTTTTCGTTACGTGTTAATCTTCGCGCCTGTTAAAACAGCGGATGCAAATGCGCTGGAACTTTTATTAATATCCTGAATCGTTCGCGCTCGCGTTATTTTCTCTTTTGTTGCGTTGAAAAACATTTTTTTTTTTCGTTTGAAAAAGGAAAATGGACAAATATCTGCGTAAACTATCGATAGCGGGGGAAAGTTTTGCTGTTCGATTTACAAGTAGATCAAGACGTGTGGCGATAGTGATAAGCAAAGTTTCGGCGAAACAGCAACGCAAACGCGCCAAAAGTTCGCGACCAAGCAAACAGCAACTCCGTAACAATCGAACAGTTGGAGTAAATTGTCGTACATATATGTGGAGAAGGATCCCGTTGTTTGATCCGAGGTTTTCAAGCGGCAAACTTCTAACCCTCGGAGCTCGAATCCTCTGTTTGCCAAGAACTCGCAAACGTCTTGCGAATCCAAAAATTTATCGCCCCGCTGCTAAGCTAGCTCTGGCTCTCTATTACAAACCCGCAAGTCGCGTAGTGAAATAAATCATCCTTACTCTCGAGGGTGCAGGCGAGGCGTAGAAGCGCCAAAAGCAGTATGCTGATCTTTAGTTCCATCCTCGGCTCACATCTCACTGAACCATGTCCCTCGACCGCCGATAAACCGAAGCAACATATACAACCACCTTACGCTCCGATCATCCCCAAATCACACGAAACCCGAGATCCGTCCAACTTTATGAATCTTCATTGAAACTTCTGTCACCCATTGTCCATCTTACTACCATATATCTCCCTCTCTTTCTCTCTCTCTCTCTCTTTGGCTCTTCACATCTTTACGATTACCATCGTGTGCGAAAGCGAAGCACGAAGAAAAAACTCGAATAAGAACGAGGAATGAAAAATTGTTGCTCTCGCTGGTGGAAAAAGAAAAAAGAAAAAAGAAAAAAAGAAAAAGAAGAAACGAAAAGAAAAAAAAAGAACGGCGTTAATTGCTGGCAGCCTCAAATTACATGACAAATCGGCGCGCGGTACGGTCGGCTGCGCTTCCGTTCGAGCGTGCCGCGTGTAGCACGAGAAAGATAGGCTGAGAGAGGGACACGTGACCGGCTTGCGAGAGATCCACCGGGTGGTGCGCGCGATCGACAAACGGAACGAAGAATTGCTGGCCGGCTGATGGGGGGCAATTCGAATATATGGAGGGTTGGCAGCGCACGATCCTCGCAGCTCGGCACGCGGTAGACGACTGAACTTGCCGACGTGCGCGCACCTCTATATATATACATATATACACGTCTCGCTTCGATAGCGTCGCTCTTCTTCATCCCCTTGTCGTCGGGGGTGGTGGTGGCGACGCGGCTGCCACTGCCGGAGACGCGGAGGTGGTGGTGTGCTCCGGAGAGGACGCCGCGCGCCGGAGGCTGCGCCTTCTTCCGCGAATGCCGAACCTTCTTCCGCCGTCGGCGGATCAGACGCGTGCTCGATCTTTTCCGTGCGCCGGCCACTTCCACTCCGTCCTCTTTATTTACCGGTTATTTTCTTACTCATCGACGGACCATCCACCCCACCCCCCCAGGGGTGGAGAAGGTGGTCGTGGACGCGAGTAATTGAAAGCCGAACAGAGTCGTCGAACCAATGCACCCACGATGAATCGTCGCACTGCTCGAATTCGGGCAAAGTTCCAAGAGGAGAATACGACGGCATGAGACGGAGATTTTCGTTGAGAGGAAGATGACGAGACGATGATATTTTCGTGGGGGTTGAAGAAGATTCAAAGGATTGTGTATACGTGTCTATTGATAAGGTTTTGCAGCTTGTTACATAGAACGCAAGGATGGAAATTTCAAGTGATTGAAATTAGATAATTTTCTTTCAATATGGACTAAAATTTCGTCTTTGAAAACGAATCATCTATTTAATCGATGGTTGTCGTTGTCCAAGAACAGGAAATAAAATAAAATCCATCGCGTCGAAACTAGCCGGATAAACTCGACACGTCGCGAGAATCTAATTTTCCATCCCTTGATCGACAAACAACGTAGCGAGGTCATACATTGACGCGGTTTCGTACGGCAGCTGGCCAGGCCCGGCGAGGAGGGTCGAATGAGTATCATTGGAGGAGGACGATCGGGTTGCACGAAGGCGGTCGGTGAACCAGTCGATCGTCGTCGAAGAGGATCCTCGCGGGAACGTATGGAATTTCCGACGGTCGATCACCGACGATTCGCTCGAACCGTGAAATCGGATCCAACCACGGGAACGAGGTTAGAGTCAACGTTGTCGATGCTCGCGACGTGTTTCACGAGCGGAGGGAGAACCGCGTGTAACGGTAAACTAGCTTCCGAATCGGTTGGTTACGCGTCTAAGAAACCGATACCCACCTCGATGTAAATAAATCGCGTCCAGGAGATCTGTTTCCATTCCGTCTTGTCCGCTGGATTAACTTTTGTCGACGCTTCGCCGTGATCGTTCGCGCGAGGGTCTCGGTTTCGGTTACTCATCGGTTTCGGTACGTCGATTCTTTCGTAGTGAAACGATGGAGATTCTTCGAATTACAACGGGGAAATCGGTTCTGTAATTTCAATGAAAACGATGGACAGCGCGAATCGAAGTGTAGCGATTACTTCGACGTCAATGAAATTGTTCAAGGATAGTTGGTAGAAATTGTTTGAATCTTAAATCGGTTTTTCAATGGAATACAACAGTTGGTAGCATGGATTAAAATGTTGGACGCATCGGTTAGTTCGAAGAAATGGCTAGCTTGTAACAGTTTTTTAAACAGATCCTTTATAATCTCATGGAGATACGATTGATAGCGTGGATCAATATTGCATCGATTTCACGAATTTTTCAAATTGTGGCAGAAATTTTTGCAACTTTGGTGGAACGTACTAGTAAAATACATCGATATATACGTACGTTGCGTGGATTCTTTTAACTCGAGATGATAACTGAATATACGATACAGGTAAATTCTTTGTGTTAAGTAGTGTGAATCAACGTCAAGACGTTCACGAGAAACTGTATTAATGGACTTCACAGTCACGCTGCTTTTACTTAATGGAACAATTCCGATAAATTACAACGGAACCGTATTTCCGAAAATTTATCTCGGACTGTATTTCGAGAACAGGAATGTTGCACCGTTTTAAACGAGATAGGAATTTATCGCGCGCTATTACGCTTCGCGTTGTTTCTCGGACGTTTTACGAGATTGTTTTAGGAACTTTGCCACGAATTTCCCATTGAAATAAAGCGTTCAATAAGCGTTCAACTACGTTGAACGGAGCTGAACGTTAAAAAGCCATAATTCAGCGCGGGCTATTTTTGACTTTCAAACAATTACATTACATATTTTACAAGTCTGGACACTTGTTAATCCTTGGGAGGACCTTAGAGAACCAATAAATATTGATCTTATTCAATTCAGATCGTGACATTAGTTAATTTCTACTGCACACTCACTAAATACCCAATGAATCATCTCCATCAAGGGGCTTCACGATTAACATTCCGTGTCGCGTAACTTCGCTCTCAACCCTCCGCGAACCATTACGGTACTCTCCCATAGAACAACTTGGGACAATCTCCGCCGAATCACGCTCCGTTGCTCCTCGCGATTAATGCCAGCTTCGCGCGTTGGATTAGCGAGCGCGCAACGTACGTGAAAGTGCGAGCGGAGGGTGCTCGATGCGATTCGAGAAGAACATCCTCCGGGTCGTCTTAATCCAGATAAACGCGAGTACACAACGAACAGTGCGAGCCGGGTCGTCGAAGCTTGACTTACATCGATGTCCTTCACTCTCGCAGACGACTGTCGCGCGCTCTTAAGCGATTTAGCGTAAACACACGTAGCAATTTGTCCGAGGGTTTACGCCGCCCTCGGGAGTGCGCGTGACCCGCACTCCAAGGGGCGAAAGAAAGAGAAAGTGGCGGAGAGAGGGAGGAGACGGAATAGAGGGTGGTACAATGAGTCGCGCACGACTGGGGAAGAAACGGAGGGTGTGAGCGACAAAGGAGAAAAACGGAATACGATCGAACGAGTGCGAGGGAAGAATAAGCACGGATCATGACGTTTCGAGATCATCGAGCCGCTTTGTACGACATTCTTCTTGTCGACGCGTGAAGTATTGCGATTCTGTCTGCGAAAGGGCTGTGATTCAGGGAAAACGTCCGATGCGTGGGAGGTTAATTCCACTTTGCCAGGCCGTCTAACTTTTGCGCGGAACTCTCTGTATGGATTAACAGAGTTGTTTAATACTTCGGAATTGAACGGGTCGGACACGGTGACAGCCTGAAATTTAAATTCATTCGTTACGAATTCCGAAGCGTAGATACGTGTCTGATACGTAGGAGGTTAATTCTACTTTGCAAGCAGGATTGGCAAATACAGGTAGATTGGATCGTTGCATGAATTTTGGAGAATATGTATGGATTAGCGAGAATGAATTTAGCATTTCGCGGGTTAAATTTCGCGGGTTAAATTTCGCGGTCGGACGTGGCGACGGTATAAATTTTGCAGCCATTTGATTTAAATATTCGGAGAAATGGAACGTAAATGGATTCGAGATATATTGAATTAACGCGGTATAAATTTTAGAACGTACGTATTGATTAGCGGAAATGTTTTAGCGGTTCGTGTCAACAATGTGTCTGTCACACGTTGTCTACATTTTTCTCGACAAAAATACGAGGCAAATCAACGTTCTCACATCCCTTCAAATCTACTCCAAAATGTCTTCTCTAAAATTAACACGACGTCCCGAGGAAAGACTTCAAATACCGCAACTCTATCTTTCGTTTTCTGCACCTCACACGTTTGCAGCGAAACAGCAAAATTAACCAGAGAAAAAAATGGAGAAAAAAAAAGAAGAAGAAACTGGAGCACAAGGGGCGACGAAAGAAAGAAAGAAAGAAAGAAAGAAAGAAAGAAAGAAAGAAAGAAAGAAAGAAAGAAAGAAAGAAAGAAAGAGGAAACGAGGAAGAAAGGGGACAATGAGGGGACATGGGCGAAAGAGAACAGAGGCGAGGAAAACAATCTGGCTGCGCTGGCCCGCGGCTAAATCGCGGAAAACAACGGAAGAAAGCTGGTGCTTGGTTTCCAACCACGCTCCACAGCCGCCACTAATTACGATCGCTAATTTCGCGCCCGAGCAAGAGAGAAATACACACGCACACGTACACACACGTACATAAAGAGTCGACACAAAAGTTCTTCCGCTGCGAGGCGGACATTCAAAAGAAGAAAAGCCTTCTCCGATTGCTTGGCTCGCGGGGCGAAAACGTTGGCGGAGTGGGTGGCAAAATGACGATGGCGCGTACGCGTTTGAATAAATTACAGCGCGCGTTCGGTTCGCGCTCGTGTGACGTATCACGTTAAATCGAGATAAGCGCCGGGCCGGAATTATTTAACGGGCTCGCGCGCGTGTTCGATGGCTTATTGGGAAGGACGCGGAATTCGTAACGGCCTTTGTTTGCGGAAATCTCGTCTCCTACGCTTCGCCTCTTGCCAGTTGACTGAAATATTCAAACGCACGGTACGTTTCCGGTGTACGGAGAGGCCGAACGCTTCGCAAGCATCGCGATAGGGCTGTTGCGTGTCTGAAAGGGAAGCTGTTTGCTTCGGGAAAGTGGAAACGCGGCGAAGGGTGCACGGTGACCCGGAATGAATTCCTTTCCTGATCTCGTTTGATTTCCGCTCGCTCAGACTGCGAGCGTGAAAGATAGTTTGTCGAGTTGTTTTCCTCGAGTCTAACTTCTGCTTCAGAAATATTGGGCCGTAAGCGATCGTACGTGATTCTTGCTCATTAAACATGAAACGATAATTATATTTATACGCGAAGTATCTCGCAGTATCTATCTTCTAACAAGGGAACATACCGAAGAGTGAATCATCGATTTCGATGAAATTTGACATAAATGTAGTCTTTGAAAATAATATTTGATCCGTATTTTGTTTTTATCGATGTCGAAGGGATGAAAACTAAAATGCGAATCATATGCTGTCAAATATCTCGGGAATCATTAAAGGTATCGTTTTTTTTCTGTGTAAATTGATGAAATTAGTATTTTTCAACGACGAATTTGATGGTGTTTACCATTTTGCGAAAAACAGACCGTATGCTTCATAAATTTTCCCAAGTAAATGTTAATAATTCTTGAATATTTGTTTACGATAACTATGTATTCAAACACAAATTATTGATAAAATGGCATTTTGATTTTTACGTTGTAAAACGAATTCATTATCTTCAAATCTGTCTTTATAAGCCTTCCTTCAACAAAGCTGAATGATTGCGTTTTCTTCAACATTTATATATATATAAACTTAATCAACATTTACATATATATATATCTTCTTTAAGATCCAGGAAGATATGAATTAGACATTCATTCTAATAACAGTGCTCTAACAAAATAGTACTACGATGTTCTCACTTGACACAATCGATCACGCTCAATTATTGTCTCTTCAACGATTCGCATATAGTCAGAACTTTTTTCCTTCCTAGATCTTATTCTTCAATTGCAATCGAACCTACACGCGGCGTTATACATGTGGAATCTCCACGCATATTGTCCGAATCATCGTTGTCAAACTGTCAGTACTCTAACGCAGGGGTCACCAAACTTTTTTCACACATAGCTGACAAAATGACGAGCGCGGGCCGCCATAATCACTAAACTAAGTTCAGAATTCCGTGTTAATCATGTGGCATGCAATGCAAAAAAAAAAAAACAAGGACAACCAACATATTTATTTACTAAAAAAGTTATCAAAGAAATCTAGTGTGCACATATCCGAATTTCACGCAAGCGGATCCGGCCCGCGGGCTGTAGTTTGGTGACCCCTGCTCTAACGCGACTTGTCATCTCCACGAAAATACCTTAAATTCTCCTAGCTTTTTGCACCAAACGGATAAAGTTATTCAATTACAAAATTTCCGAATGCACGTAGAATTACTGGCGTAGTTACGAACCAGAGGTGGCGCGTACTACGTAATTTCGCGCGACTAATTCCAGCCGATGACGCAGCTGGAAATTATGAAACAACCAAAATCTATTAACGCTTGCGAACGATGTGTGCAAGCGAAGCGAAACTGAAAACGGCGGCGGCGATGGAACACGATCGCGGAACACGGCGAAATAACTGAAATCGCGCGCGATGGCTGTAGACGCGGCGCGATGATTACGTGCAAACAAACGGTTTTATACTGCGTAATGGCGTTTCGCGTCATTAAGCACGCATATCGGCACGATACTCTGTTTAAATCGGAGCCCGTTAATTGTGTCCACCGAGCGCGGAAAACGCAAACGACAAGCCGCGTAACGATCCGTTTCGATCATTAAATAAGGATAATCCTGACGGAATGTAATGCAGCGAGAAACTCACGTTGCCGAAGGCGTGAGAAATGAAAGACATTGGGTACCGATCGATCTTCGAATCGAAGGTGCCTCGATCAGATCAAGAAGCCGCGTTGCAACAAGTCGCGCGCATCAAGTTTGTCTCGCGACTGTGTTCGGTCTTTCACGTGATTCAATATATCGTGTCGTTCTACAATGGCAGGTTTCCCGCTGTGAAAGCAACGGGATGTTTATGCAAAATTGAAGAAATGGAAATTAAACAGAAATTTGTTTCGCCGTTAAATCTTGCAATATATTTTGAATGGCACTGCAGAACTTTTGTTTATTGCACCCTGTGGATTGTGGCGCGTTATAAATACATAACCATCCGTACTTCACCGCGAAAGCCAATACGTTGCAGTTTACAATTTCCGATGAAAAAGCGAGAGGCTCGAAATGAAACATGTCTGAACGTGTAATGGTACTTCGAAACGGCACATTTGAATATAAATGGCGTAGAATTTTTCACAGGCTGAACAGCAACTATTCGGCGCGTTTCGTCGCGATTGTTATTTAATTCGTTCCGACGTAGGCGTAATCATGCGAGCCAGCCTTTTCGTAATTCCTTTCTGGGAAAGGAGTCGTATCGCTGAATAGAAGCGAGAGGGTTCGTACAACTTTCGTTGTAATTCGAGTTTCAGAACGCTTGGCGTGACCGCTCGTGGATCGATGCAATTTGCACGGAAATTGGGGGCTAGACGGATATCCTTATCGACCACTGTGAATACCTTACGGAGTAGTTCAATTTTTCCATCGATTGATGCATATTTCCTTATGCAGATAATTGTGCAACGAGGCTTAGAAAGTTTCAAGAAACTGGTTATTATTTCGCTTAAAAGTAAAACTTGCATCGGAAAAGTCAGAGTGCAAGAAGTAAGAGGAAGTTTGCAATGCAACGAAAAACGTTGCAGTTATAAATTTTTGTTTGTATATCTTAGAAAAGAATCATTCAAAATGTCTTAAAAACTGTAGAATTATGAAGTGAACATTTCGATCACATTGATTATTCGAGTTGTATATCTTTGATTACTATCTATCGCACTACAATATAGACCAGCAATATAGCAGCGCCGAATTCAATTCATTTTTTGAGGATATAGCATCCTTATGTCCCTTCTCAAGTGTCCCCAATTCGCAACTTTCTTCGGAAGAGGTCAGCAAAATTCCGTGGAAACGCCAGCCTTACTAGTTTTTTTTTCCAGAAATAGTGCGAGCACTACGTAAAACCGTTCTACTTTTATACCTCGTACCGCGAATATAGCCGCAACTGCACGAACACATCGATTTACGAACAACACGATGTATTATCGATCAAATCGGAGGGTAGCGCGAGGTTGGTCGCGGCGTTCGATCGATCGCCTTTTTCTTAAGGGGTTGCTGCCTGCCATATGAAACTCCTTAATATTTCAACAAGCGTGCAGCTGTTGTCTTCGCAAACTCGTGAAAACCGGCTGTTCGCGACGCTCTCTTCCGCGGCGGTGACGAAACTAGATAGGAAAGGAACTGTTGGATGAAAGCGGGGGTTGGTAGCGATAATTCACGTTTCTGAGACAAGACGTTCGCCGAACGTTTAAGATACGTGTCGCCGAATATTACTAATTCAACGACCGCTAAGAGGGGTCCGCGGTTTCGGCCACGAAACGCTATACCGGGACACTTATTAGCCATCAGCTATTCATGGCGAAAGTTCTTGCACGTGAACGCGCGAGGCCACGAGGCGCACCGTGTTGCATATTCACGCAAGAAGACGAACGATTAACAACCGTGTACAGTCCGATCTGTAGATCCTCGTCCCTCCAGAAACGCTTCATTAAGTTCGAGAATCTTTCTCTCTCTTTCTCTCTGTCCGTTTCCTCCATAGGGGTGGAGATTCTACATTTTCGCAATTATTTCGTGATTTGACTTCTAACTATGCCTCGTCTGTTTGATCGTCGGAGCACACTGAGGATGTTTATATTCTTCTCATTGGAGAAATGGAGTCTACCGATTTGTTTCACGAATTAATTATTAGAATTACGGGACAGCGAACGTATAAAATATATTTCATTCAACGAAATTACGATTCTGTTGAAAGCAAGTTAGGAGCTTTTCAATCAGTTTATTATTAAATCGATAACGTAAGCATGGTGTGTGATGATTGAAGTATCTTGGACAATCGTGATTGTATTTAACGAGTGGAAGGAAAAAATAGTAGACAAAAAGCATCGAAGGAAAATTATACAGGAGTGCATGAATAATGCAAAAGTCGGGGGTGGTTAGAAAATTATGATTACCAAATAAGTACCAAGAACAATTCACGGAGGAGTATAGAGTCCATTATTGGTGAACGGTGGGATACGCAACATGCAAAAATTCGCTTCGGGGAAAATGATACTAGTTGAAAGCGACGTCACTTTTTTTTAGATCTAAAGACTAAAAATTCCTTGCAATTTTATTTTATTTCTCTCCTTTTAAAGGACAAGGGACTTCCTCAAAGTCAAAATAAAAATTTGCTTCCGTCCTTCCGAAAGAAGAAAAAAACGGCGCAACTTTCCGATTGAACTCGACATCTTTGTACGGCAAATGGTGTCGTTCTCGATAATATCGCGAACAGTCGGATCGGCCGAGTAACCGCGATCTCGATTTTCGTAGTTGCTTCATGGACGTTTCGCGCTCGTAATTCGTTTCGGTCCCGCCGGATCGCGCCGTGGAGATTTTATGAGACGACGGCGAGTTTCACGTGTTGGGGCAAACGTTGTGGCAAACCGCGTGCGAGGTATGCTGATGGGAAGAACGTGCACACCACCGTTCACGGAAGTGAAATTCACGCGAGATACCGCCGCGAAAGGGTTACTTTTTTCCCCCCGGATAGAACGTCGTACGTTTGCATGACCGACCACTCGATCGTCTCGCAGTTCATCTATTATAGCTGATACCGGTCTAAGTATATCCTCGGATCGTGCCTCTGCCTCCTAGATGAGGAGGCCAGGGGGAAAAATGCAGGTTCGAGCGGCGATCGAAGGGAACAAAGTGTCTGTCGTGCGCCGCGATAGTTCAGAAGGGACAGAACGTGGTGGAGAACCGTGGGGAGGGTGAGGGCAGTGAGGGGGGAAAAAGCACGGAGTAGAGGAAACACGCTCCCGATGAAACGCTGCATGTTTTATTTACGCTGCTAGAGGCTTGCAACTGGATTCTTCGTTCTAAATATCATCGGTACTGTACTACATCATAGAAAATAATCAGTTTGAGCCACGCATTGTGCAATGTTTCCCACAACCTGTCTATAACTCTCCACTCTTTGTTCTTCAAATGACGGTGTAGAGATTAACTTCTAAAGATACTCAACAGTCGCAAGCTTGCCTTCGGTGAAAACACAGAATTCGTCGATTTTAAATCCCTCGACGCGATCCTTCGCCAAACAATAACCTTTGTGTCTGCTTGTCTACTTGTAGACACAAAGGCTTTCCAGAGGCGAGACGCGGCGAATCGTCGCGTATCTCCGCTCCATTTACACTCTCCTCTCGCCGAGGAGAAAGGAATCAGCAGAATCAGACCGATATTAATCCCGGAGTTTCGCGGGGCTGTAGTCGCGCAGCGAGATCCTTTAGTGTCCTCCGCGCTGGAGTGTCCTCGAGAGAGGATCCGTGGGTGACACAGAATCGTCGAATCGGCTCGTAGATCTCTTTGGAGACGCATTGCGGTGTTGATCGAGTCCTCCGGTAGCCGGCGACTTTGTCAAGGAGGTTGAGAGCGGTGGGTGGTTGTGAAGGAGGTTAGGAGGTGGGGGGAGGGGCGTTAGAAGCCGAGCGAAGGATAGAAGTCAGCAGGCGAGAATGGAAGGCGGTGCGAGAGGAGTTGCGGAGGAGAGGTCTCGAGAGGATACTCCCGGAGGATTTTCCGGCGTGGAAGGTTGAGGAAATCCCCGCAGGCTTTTCCCGGAGAGCGGAGAGGGCTCCTCACAATACGTCGTTACGTAGTGGCTAACCCTCCCCTGCGAGCGAGGGCTCGTCGAGTGGATAATCGTTTTAGGGAGGGCGCCAGCAGGCCCCGGCCCTGGTATTACCGCCTTTGTGGACGATGTTTGAACGCCGCCGGCACTCGGGCAATCAGCTCGATTCACAATCAGCGTACTTTCCGCGTCGCGACCGATCGCCACCACGGAAACCGCCTCTCCGCGCCGATTAAGTCCTCGTGCCGCTACACACCTCCTACTACATATATCCCCCCTCCCTCCCTCCCTCCCTCCCACCCTCCGTTCCACCAATAGATTTCAGTGAATCGAGCCTTCTTTCGCGCCTGGCAGCGCACGACTCGCGCGGGACGAAAGCGGGACGATTCTTGGATCGTCGCCGTTAAACGCGTATCATCCCCCTCCTCGTCGTCTGATTTTTCCACGAAGGGTGAAGCGGAAAGGGAAAGGGAGCACGCCCGTTTCTTCTCTATTCTTTCTGCTCCCTTTTCTGCTCTTCTTTTTATTTCGCGTTTCGCGTGTACAGAGGGAACGCGTCCCATTCGGATGCAAATTCCTTTTTTTGTTATGGACTGGACCGCGGTGAACAACGTTGACGGGAATTCGATTTATTCGATGGAATTTAGCGGAGCGTGACGGAGGTGGTTCTTCTTTTTTTTCTTTTTCTTTTTCTTTTTTTTTTCTCTTGGTTTGAAAACGCGTGGAAACGTGGAATCAGAGGATATTCGGCGATATTCTGCAGTTTATTGGAATTCTTTAACTCGATTACCTGCGGCTGATAAATATGTCAGTCTTATTGAATGACGCCCGCGCGGGCGGCGTTGAACCCCGCGCGATTAACCCGTGAGAAACGTCAATTGTCGTGGTAATCGCGTCGCCAAATTTATTATAATTTATTATCGGGCGTCCCGAGAAGGTATGACAAACTGCAGCCGGGGCAAGAATAGCTCCAAGGCCTTAATCGAGATTCCAGACAGAGTACATTTGCAAGTAATGATTAATTCATCGGTTCATGAATTAAAATGTTCACGATCTCCATTGTAACGGTGAACGTTCCTCCGCCGTCCATTGAGTGAGCATCGCTCCGCCGCGTAAATCCGCCGCGGGAGGAAGTTGCGTGCGAATGCAGAGTTAATTTTCGGCCTACGCGTAACTGTCGACAACCGTACTTTGCATCCAGATGCTTCTAGACCGATTGAAACGGTACAAACGAATAATTCCTTTTTAATCGTTTGATCTATATTCGAGCGTCTTGTTAATCAACTCCAACTATTACGTATGACTCAAACGACTATGACTATCGTATTATTCGAGAAAGAATAATTCTCTTTAGGATAAATCTAAATCTATCGATTACAACTGACCGTTTTCCAAATCGAATTACCAAATCGTCGGAGAAAGAGGTTATACCTGTATCGAACAACACACCACACAACCGATTACACTAAATCGTGTAGGGGATGTTAAATCAGAATTTCCTCCGGTAAACGCGGGAAATCCTTGCCGCAGTTATAGAGTGGCAAGTTGTGGCTGTACAAAAGGAAGTTGCGCCTGACGCGGAGAAACGGAATGGCAAACGGCGATGCGGCGGTTCAGCCGGTGTGATGCTCGGTAAGCCACGACCTGGTTCCGAGATCGTGGAGAAAATCGTCGTTACAGACGCGCACGATTGTCCAATTACCCCGTATACAGCATTTGCATAACGTACATGGTCCTTTGGCCGAGCTGGCGCTTTCGCACGAGCTGAAGCACCCTCCGTTGGAGCGCGGTGGCATCGGCACCCTCCTGCGACCACCAAGGCCACGAGCTCGCGGCAACCGAAGTAATTACAGACGCGTTTCAGGGAGTACCGACTGAATACAGAAATTATGCAGATGGTGTAATAATATTCGCCACACGTTTGCCCGGGTCAATATTGAACTAAGCCCGCTCGTAATTCCTCGCGGAAGACGCGCGTCTCGCAAAAACTCGGTTTACGACGCGACCGGTTTAATTCGCCCCCGGGAAAAAGGAGGAATTTCGTTCTCCTCCCCGGTGTGTGTTTCCAATCGTTCTCCGTTATTTATTTTATTTATACTATCTACCCATCTACGTGGAAAACCTTTGCCAACTCTACATGATGGGATATTTTTCTGTTTTATGAAACAACTCAGTTGCTCATATCGTATTGTATCATATCGCGTTGGGATTCTATTTAAAAATTTACTGAAACTTTTCGCTCGCGTAAGAACTCTCCCCAGTTTTGGTCTCTCCCTTTGGTAAAACGGCCGTTTCAAAACCTCGCTGTGCCGTCATAAATCCGCGTCGGTTCGACTTGCGGCGCAGGGTCCACTCGCCGAGTCTCTAGCGCGACGCAATCGTCGCGGCGTGTGTCGTGGCACTCGAGGCGGACTGGCTGGCGAATCGCTCTATAAATCAGCCGTTAGCGAGTCAATTGAGACGTCGCGAGCACTCTTCGCGTCCCTAGTCCGCTTCGTTGCCAGCTTTTTGTCGGCTGGCACGAGGGGAGCCGCGATGCCGGTCGTTAAACGCAGCCGTACTCGAGTACCCAAGTAACGATATGCTAAAACGTGCGGGGAGAATCGTTCACATCCCCTGTGCTCCCCTGTGCTTCCACGATTCTACTTTTCTCGATCGTCAACGCTCCGGTGATATGCCTCATTTTTTCCCTTCTTTCTTTTTCCATTTTCTTTTCTCGCCCGCGCGTACGGGGAAAGTTTTCCAGTAACTTTCGCGCGCTGATTTCGTCTCTCTTCAACCGGTCGGCTGGACGAGGCGACCACCACCGCAACCCTCGTGGCCTGGTCGAACTTAACGGTGGCACAGCCGATGGCAAAGTGGCCTCTCGACGGTGAATTACGTCGAAAGCTTCGTTTAACGGGGCCGGTGACCATAACGCGGCTCGTTACCGATGCGGACGCCCCGGGAAACCGCAACAGGCGAGTGCACTCGTAAGAAAATATAACGTGCCTTGCGCCGGACGTGCCGCGCCACCCTCTTGCAACCCGCCGCCTCGCCGCGTGGTTTGATGTACCGCCGCGACACTTTACGCCGACCAGAGGAGGGTCTGTAATGACCTATTTAGGCAATGCGCGAGCATCTTTTTTTTTTTTTCTTCCTTTTTTTTCTTTCGACGTGCCCTCGTATTTCGTAGCTGACGGGGGTTGATTGTGCGTTTAACGAGAGACGACTTATCTCTGGTTTCTCCTGGTTTGTAAACCAGGGGTTAGCCCTGGGGTAGTTTCGCTCGTAATAAATCTCGGAGTAAAAGATGTTAAACACGCCTTTCCCGGATTTCTTTGCAAAGAGAAAAAAAATGAGTTTTGTACGCCGAACACATGTTAAAACGTAGAAAGTTCACTGACGCGATAGCGGATGAAATATTAATTTTCCGTGCGTTGCCGGGAATTTCGTTGATGTATATATCGAAAACTCAGTCGGCCATTTCTCCGCGGTTTCGCCGTATTTTTCCGGTTCGAGCGTAACCTCCGTGCACGCGAGCAATTAAATCGACGAATCGCGAACGAAGGTCTCGACGTGGCGCGTTTTTGGACTGAGCTTTGCCCCGAGCCGCGTTATTATTTAACCGTATCAAGATCGAAAAGTACAAGCAACCGAACGGACACGCGATAAACTTACGTGGCATTGTGCCGAGAAAACTATCAACCGTTACCCTGCAGAAGTTACCGCTTCATAACTCTCTCTCTCTCTCTCTCTCTCTCTCTCTCTCTCTCTTTCTCTTCTTCTTTCTGGCTCTGATTGTGCCGTGAAACTTTCGGATGTACAGCGACATCGTGTAAATACAATATTTATCGGACTTGCGGGAATCTCTTCTGCATTATGTACGTCGCAAATTTTCCTCCTTTTGAAACACGATGTCTCGGCCAGCGGAATTCACCGTCGAAAGTTTTATGCCCATTCCGACTTTCAATTGAGCGATTCGGTCATTTGGTTGTGCATTCCAAACATCGAACGAGTGATTTTGAAGAACGACGTAATCTAATAATTTCGTGGACATTGACCACGACTATGATCCAACGATTATAACAATTGTTCGCTACAGTGAAAATTTTAAACGTCTATTTTTAAACGTCTACGAGTTTTAATCCTCGAAGCACGCGACGCGATTTCAACTATGCACGAAGCTTCTGCCTGTTTCGTTATTTATTTGAAATTTCTCTCGCGAAAGATACAGGAGGAAGTTAAATGGACTCGGTGCAATTCTCTGGGGGTTAATCTGAAATCTATATCCAATCTTCTGAGAAGACAGTGTGCATACACGTCGCTAGATGCAACTTCCCGAAACTACTTATTCCTTAGCAACGAGCAGAATCTTCCCGACAGCCGCCCCTTCAGCGATTATTCGATACACGGAACGCAAGAAGGCGCTCGCCACTTGGGCAGAAGCAGAACTTGTTCGCTCGTGTCGCGAAACTCGAAGGGCTCTTTGCAACATCTCGATCGTTGACGTCGCCTCGAAACGCGTCGTACATCTCGATAGCGTGTTATCGTCGCCAACTCCAGTCCGTCTTTGTTCCCCCCTCCCCTAGGTATTTCCCTCCTGTGCACGTTTCTCAGGTAGTCTGTAAAGTTTGGACGGAAACGTATCAGGTGGAATTTAATCATATAAATGGACGAGCGTCCGGATCGTCCGAACGAAAAATAAAAGTTTCACGCGGCAACGACCGACTCCTGGCAGGTTTTGGCTCCGTCGGGTTCCCCCCCCCTCCCCTCTCCTGCCGCCGGAATTTTTCCGATCGAATTAGCCACGGTGAAACTTTGCTCGTGCTGCTTTCGAGCCGACCGTGCTTTCCACCCTCTCAACGCGATCCTCTATTTTTTTTTCCATTTTCACTACAGAGTCCGCCAGTTTCGAAACCAACTCTCCTCCCTTCACCGTCCTGTTTATACAGGACAGCTCCTTTTTTTTTTTTTTTTTTTTTTGCCACCGAGAGGGTGAACTCGAACTGACCACCGCTCGAACGAGAGAGTTGAAAATTTCATCCCTTTCTTCTTTTAATGATGTTTCGCGTGCGGATCGAAGGGTTGATTATCCAACTTTTATTGGCGCCAGGCCGGCGAAAATTAGCATGCGAAAATTGTGCGGTATCAATAATGAGAGGGTGTATTTTAACGTACAAAGCGGTTGTACGAAATTTGATGTTATACGATTCGTGAAAATTTTACCCGGGATGGAAAGTGAGTGGCAATAAAATTGCAAATTAGCGCGTGCGCCTGCCGTAATGAAAAATATTACAATACGTTTTTATATGGCGATGAATAATATATGTATATCTCGACTTGTATTTCGTCTTCGTTTGTTTGGGCGCTTGTTTCTTTCTACGAGGAATTCTCTCCGATGCAAATCCGAATGTTCCTCGAGTCTACACGGGGAAGTAACGAGCCGAAGAAACTCGAAAGTCGCTCTTGTTTTGCTCCGTTGTCACGTTTGCGGTCTCCATGGTGTTGTCACGGCACGGGATCCGTTCGGGAAGAAAAAGACTCGATGGAACAAGCGGAGACTCGCGACACGACGGAGTCCTCGTTTTTTGGAGGCAACGATCCGCACGAGGGTGATCGTGCGTGACGACCATGCCACTGCCAAAGGGCTGATCGTGTCTTTTATACATATTAAAAAATCAGCACCGCTTCATCTTCAATTGTAATTCTCCGCTATTCTTTTTTTTCTTTTTTAATATTTTTCTTCTAACGATAAAATTTATTTCCAGTTTTTGAAGGATTTTTCAACTCTTTGGGTTACGATTTGTAAACAGTGAAAATTATTTGAGGTTAGTCAATTATTTATAAATAGAATTAGGGTAGTTCAAAATTTCTTCGGTTCCAGAAAACTACAATGAATCTTTTGTCCAGACCGAGAATGAATTATAGAAATTCGAGAAATGTATGATTAATGTCAAACAAGATGCTTCTGGGAACTTACTAAATTAATTTTAGGGCCGAATATTCATAAATGAAGTGACATTTTACTAATTTGAACGCGTCTCGAAAAAATTGCTGTATTCATTAATTATTGAACATATATTTCAGCTTTCTGCTGAAATAATAAATTGTTTTTTAACGACAACACCCAACGATAATGCCTTTCATCTCGTGATCTTTATAACGTCGTACAACCGAGATAACTCGAAATCAACGACGTGAAAGTGGCGCCATTCGAGACGAATAATGTTCCTTTATCGATGCACAAGCATCGCGTTCGCGACAGCGGTATAACACATTCTACGATTGAAAATTCTAGCCGGAGCACACGCGGCTTGCATAAAGCATCATTAAGGAAACGTATTCCTGAGATACGACCGATTCGACGAGTGCACGATCCAATTTGCTTCCACCGAGTCCGGCAGAGGAATCTGTTGTACAAGACGTATTTCGCGCGAGCAAAAAACACGCTTTACGGATATTTCCTCGTTCGTTTAACGCGTCCCTTCAATCACTCGACGAGTCATTTCAGAAACAAGATTCCTCGTTTTTTCCTGCGTCTTCTCTCTGCTTGTCGATATCGCCGATTTCCCGAAATTAAAACTTCTTCCTTCCCTCTTTCACGAGACAATTAATTCGTATATCTGACAATTTTCAATTGAATCGTTTTCGAAAAAAAAGGAAAAAAAGAGAAAGGAAAGTGAGTTTCGCGAGAAACGGATAAACTCGCAGCAGTTTTCAAACAGTCCAGCAAACGCGAGTGCTAAACAATTTAATCCGGCAGAGCAAACAATAGCCCGGTTCTTTGTTTATAAGAAGCAAACAATATATTCGAGGGAGCGCGCGACTCAACGTCGTCCTCGACCGCGGTGCCAGGTATATCTTAAATCATCGATACGGTGTCACGGTGTTCGAAACAAGGCAAACGTTTCCCAGCGTGGCTTTATTGTCTCGGCAAACTCGCGGCGAGGTGAGCGATGGCAGCGAGGGAAAAGCAAATAGCCGGCCATCCCGTGGCAGAACTTATCGTTTCTAAAATGGCAGCCGGAGGAGGAGATCGCTGGGCCGACGCGGTCCTATCGGGACTGACGAGCCGGAGCTACAAACGGCGGCTTGCTTTCGGGAAAGCAAACAACAGCTTCGAAACGAGCGTAGAACCGCGAAGGAAGCCCAAGGAAATAGAAGAAAGAGACGAAACAAGAAACAACGTAAGACAAAGGAGGAGGGAGACGAAAAGAACACGAGGGGAGAAGTATCTCGAGCCTGTTGGAAGAATCAGGAAAGAACAACAGCAGAAAGTGGAGTAAGAAGACGAATCGACGTTGGGAGGAGGAGAGAGAGAGAGAGAGAGAGAGAGAAAGAAAGAAGCAAAGAAGGAAAGTCAAAGGAAAAGGATGAAAAAGGAGGAGTGGCAAAGGCAAGGAATCACATTTCGGTTCCCACGAGATTTTACGTCTCGCGACCGACCCTCGGGGAAACGATGGAAACAGAATCAATTTTACGGGCGGACGGGCATCGATGCCCCGTCGATTGGCATCGATCCGATCGACGGATCTCGAGGTCTCGATCTTCCGCGAGACGCGCAATTGCCCGGCCACGGGAATCTCGTCCGCAGCCTTTCTTCCGGTTCTCGTCGTCGAAGGAAGCCGCTTACGTTGGTCCTCGGTCTCGTCCAATTTGCGGCCGTTCCCCGTCTGTTTCGTTGTCCTCGATCCGCCTTCTCAAAGACCTCGTTCCAAGTATCGCTGAAGACCGTGCAAACGGAAGAAACAGCAGCAACGCGGAGTATACGTGCACTGTTCGAGTTACGCGATACTCGCTCGCACCTTCCCGTGCTTTACTGTCTCGAGGAAGAGGTTCATATTGTTTGCGATTTTGGCGAACGTGATGTGTAAAATGAAGATTGTTTTATCATGAAATAGCTTGCCTCTCTCGCTTTGACCGTATGGAAAATTGTGTGGTCGCTCTACGTTACTCATCTGTTCAGCCGTACATCACTGTAATTCAAATTCATATCGATACATAAATCGAGACTCTCCGTAATTCTCTACGGTGAATTCGAGCATCCTGAACCAGACAATAAAGCACGTCAGAAGAAGTGTTGGAAGCTATATCGAGCCATTACGACGTCGATGAGCGAACAACAGAGAAAGAAAGAAAGAGAGAGAGTGAGAGAAGGAGAGAGGGAGGCAGGCAGATAGAAATAAAAGAAAGTAAAAGAGGAAAGTGTTTCACGGTGCTGGACAAGAGAGTGACGGAGGTGTTGCATCGTCGTCGTCGTCGTCGTCGACCAAGAGAACACGACAGTGAGCAACACGGGGGGCGGAGAAGAACACGAAAACCCGTTGCCTCGTAATTAATAACCGTTCGAGCAGCGTGCAGCAGGCGTGGGCGTCGCAAAGTGGCTGTCGTTAGTCGCCTTTGCCGCCTGGACTCGTTCGCACTTCGTGCCTCTCGCGTGCAACCCCTCCTCCCTCTCCCCCCCCTTCGTCGAAAAGTTGATTTCGTAATGTTTCACCGGGAATGGAGAAAAATCCCTGGTAATTATACCTTTCGCCCGTGTCTTTCCTAACCATCAGCTACCAAGAGTGACTCATTTCTTCCTCTGACCTTTTCAACCCTCTCGTTCTCACTGCAGAAACTCGTGCGGTAACGCGTTGTCTTTGTCAGAAGTTGAGCGTGTATATTTTTGTGACAGAAGCACAGAAAGAAATAGGAACAGAATAGGAGGTTCGCTTACACGCTCTAAATTCTTCGTAAAGATAAAACAACCTGTGAAATTTCCAACGTTACGATCGAACATCGCGAACTGTTCTGATTTATTTTCAATTTTTCCATTTCGAGCTAATGTCTACCTACATTCCAGTTCTGTCTGTTCAACATTAACAGAGTCGTACGCGAGTATAATATTCTTTCACCGAACCTTGTTAACAATAGCTTCGCCGTTAATTATTTTCCTGGAATACAACGCGAATTGTTACGTTCAAAGGAATTCGCATGTTGAAAATTACGAAGGGATCGCGCGTGGAGTCGAAAGGCCGGGTTCGAAAGTGACGTAGGTAACCGATCGACCGGTAAAACTTCGAGCGCTTTGCGCGCGCGGAGACCGGGACGAGTTATCGTCGATTATTCTCGGCAAAGTTTGAAAATTCGATATTGTAATTTTGGATGAAAGCGATTACGTTTAAAGCGGCGGGATTCGATGTTTAACCGCGCTAATATTGATCACCTGTACACAATTAAGGCAATATAATATATATCGCGGGGGTTTCGGATGAAAGCAAGCCTCGGCTATAAAATCTGCCCTTTCGACGGGGCCAAGTGCCCATGAAATTAAAAGCTTTTCATCTAATTGCGATAACATCGAACCCGATTACTCGGTAATTCGCGATAAATCTGATCACCTGTGAAATTTCGTGCATAACTGGCCCCTCTTTGTAATTTCTCTGGCCCCGCGCTTCGAAACTACATCCACGGCCGCTACGAAACGAACGTTCTAACACGCAAAAAGCAATTACTGTCTCTTTAAAAGGAAAAAGGAAAAACGGTCAAAGAAGAAGAAGAAGAAGAAGAAGGGAGGGAAAAAAGATTGTTGATCAGGCTTTCGTTTCACATTCGAGCGACGCTCCCTTTTGTTTCCATCGTTTTGGAACCGCTCGAAGGAAAAAAGAGAACTACCACGTCGCGCATCGATCACCGCAAAACTCGAAGCAACTTTTTCAAGAATCCCTTTGAATTTCTTCCCCGCTCCAGTCAGTTTCGACTACAGAGAGAAAACGAGCTTTCTCTCTGCTTTTCCTTTCACTCCCTCTTTTCCCTCTCTCTCTCTCTCTCGTCAACTTCTTTTTTCTTCTTCTTCTTTCTTTCTTTTTCTTTTTTTCTTTTTTTTACATATCGTAATAGCTCAGACTCGCCCGTCTTTGACGCCCTTTGTCGCGCATCAGCGCCGCGAGTTTCGAGGCATCGCTCTTCCTTGAAACTTTCTCATTCGTCAAATTAGAATTCGCCTTTCCGCCGGCGCGACGGCGACGCTCCCCGGAGGCTCTCTCGCTCTCTCCGCCGCCTCTCCTCGCCTTCGTCGAGACAATGGATCAAAGGATCACATGCAGCCTCTCCTGGACCTTAAATTCCGCCGTTGCTGCTCTCCCAAGGAACGAACACCGACCGACCGACCGACGGGGGACACGTCGAAAAGTCGCGTCGCGACGCGATTGTCACGTGGCTCTACCCCCAGCAAAGATCAAACGATCAACCGGGACACCCGTCGCTCGTTTCCAACTGTTTCCCCGGACTCTTTGTCCAAATCTCCCCGATTTTCTGCGGATTAAATATCCTAGTAAAAGATGAGGAAGAGCGAAGGATTTTATCTTTTAGATCGGGGGTGGCCAAACTTCTCTATCCTATGTGGCAATTTTTTTTTTCTCAAGCCGAGCTTTTCGACGCGTCACCAAATCATTTTAACAACAAAAACGCGTTTATGAACATGTGAGAAGGAACGTTCGAAAAAGACAAAATAACTTAATCTTTAACGGGATTTGCGAGCCTGTTTGCTCCTGACCAAATTGTTGACTCTGTTGTAGCGAGTGTCGTCGAATTCTTTAAATTCTCGTCGGTCATTCTTGATCGGCGCTTATTCTTAATTAACTTCGTGGAGGAGAAAGCTTCGGAAGGTTTGGATCTTCCAAAAATTTATCAAGTCAACATCACTTGGAACAAACTTTGCTTTTAAAAAACTAAGGGGAATTGATCCTGATAATATATTGACTGGGAACAGTAATTTTTTTTAATTCCTTTTGTAACGCAGCATCTTTCATATATTTATTATAACATCCATAAAAGTTCTGCAGCTCGTTGTTACATTTATTAGGTTCAAAATTAGTGTTTTTTCAACATGCAAATACTAATGACATCTCATATAAACATTTACCCTCTAATGTTTTGTTTGTACCTCCAGCAACTCTATTTTTTAGTTTTAATGGCATTATTTCTTTAAATGGCACTTTATCTGGACTTTGAGGGGCTCTTGAATTATGCTTAAAAAATACCTAACTTAGCCTCATTTTCTTTGATAATGTTAAATTAATTATAAAAATAGTTGAGTTAACTTCAATATTTTTATACCTTATATTATTCTCTTTATTTATTATCAAAACTTGCTCTATGCGCCAGCAGAAATCATGAAATACGCCATTAGCGGTTGATCCCTGATCTAGTGATATTTACTTTGCGTAGAAAATTACGTAGAGAAGAATTGAGTGAACCCCAATCCAAAATTAATCATTCAACGTGTTATATAACGTGGTCGTTGATTTTCGTACGCCAGAACAGTGAGAACAGAAAATAATCGATCGATGTTTCCTATTTTCCAACTTTTTTCAATATTTCGATAATCTATCTTTCAACGATTCTTTCCAGCAATTAAAACGACGTAATATCACATCATGAAATGCCTAATTATTCGTCTGTTAATGAATCATTAATTATTTAGTCTTCATCGGGCGAAAACTTTGGAAAGCAGATCCGTGTCGCGCAATATCGAGGCACATTGGTCCTCGACGTAAGAGCGTCGTAAAGTCTTTAACGAGTATTATCGGGAATCTCGACGTCAATAGAAGAAGGAAAGCGGCGCGAAACGGTGCTCGATAACACGGTGCCTGAGTTGGTCTTTAATCGAAGCACGCGTCGCGATGTTATCGTCCGTTGCTCGATGATATAAGAGTTCGATGTTGCGGACCGTTCGATTGGCTCGTTTCACGGATTTGATGTACGACGCCCGGTTACGGATCGTTTCTCGCTGCACACCCCGTGAAATCAATTTCGGGATCTGTCGTCGGAACTCGTCGCCAGACCGAGATTTCGCTCTTTTTGCGCGAGAGGAGCCGTGCCACTGGTTGGGAAAATAGATCGATATACGGGCGAATAAGTGGCTGAAGGAATGAAAGTGGCGAAAAATGTTCCATCTCTGACGGATTTTTCTATCCTCGACGAACTTTTATTGTCTACGATTGTCCTGTTTTTTTAGAAAATTTTTTTAGAGTCGCTAGAATCTTGGCTGTTGATCATTGGCGACTGGTAGTCCGTAGTAGATTCGATTCAATTTTATTCGAACACGGCAATGAGCCGTACAATGACGTAAAATTTATTTCTACGTTGTAGGCTGACAATGTTAATTCGCCAAAGAAGAAACCAGACAGAGAAGGAAATAATGAGATCGTTTTGTACTTGTGGCTTGGGAAAAAAAGTGGAGTTTCCGTTACTTCAGAAAGATGTTGGTCGAACAATTTCGAACACTCTACTCTTTCGTTTAATCGAAAGTCTACGCTGTGTCCAAACCACTACCGAAAGAAGTGAAATTCCTCCTGTAATTGCGAGATCAAATTTAGAGAGAGGGTGAAATAAAAACAGGAAGAAGCGTCGAGGGGAGGGGAGGATAAATACAGGAAAAGAAACGAGAAGAACGAACAGGAGAGAGACGAGAAGAAGAAGGAAAAAAGAAAGCAATTGAAAGGAGATGGGATAGGCAACGAAAACAAAGGTGGGAGAGGGAATTAGGAGGAGCCGGCGAGGACAAGGGCAGGTCTTGAACAGAATCAGGGTGGAGAAGAAGCGAATGCTTCGACTTATATAAGGCGACTCAATTAGGATTAGCCGGTTGCCTCGGAGTCTTTAGGTCTTTGCTCGCTGATCTCCGACTTCGTCTCATCGGCTTAGGATTTACCTAAGGATCTTATTGGCATCGAGAGCGAACGATCGATACGCCCACCGTTCACGAACGCCACGCTCACGAAGTCACGAAATCGTGATCTCTTCGTCGACAATGGGACATACGACGGCCACCTACCGGCCCGTGAGCCAAGGAATGACTAAGAAAGTTCAGAAAACCGTTTCTATTGGGAAGGAAGGAAGGAAGGAAGGAAAGAAGCCGTTAACGTTATTAACCCCTTCCACCTTCGTTCGATCCGTCGCTTTTCGATTGAAACGAAATCTAAATCAGCCAGGCAAGGCGCGGTAATTAAGTCTCGTTTAAAGTTCCCTCGATTCCGAAACTTATACTCGATTATTCTCTCTACGACGATCGCCTAATCAAGTCCAATTTCTATCTCTGAGTGTCCTTCTAACGTGTCTCTAATTAGAGGTCGATCTCCAACGAATCCGTAAAACAAAAAAAGGGAAAAAAATGAAAACTCGTTTCGTTTATTGCAAACATTAGATTGCAAACACGAGAATCAGACTCAGATTTAAATCACCGTTTCTGCCAATACGAGTCAAAGGTACTCGTCGAGATCAAAGGAAAAAGACGAAAGTCGATCAGTTTCGATTCTCTCTCCGTTCGATTTTCGTTCTCCATCGTTCTCGTGTAAAAATATCAAACGCGAGGAAGAGGGAGGGGAAAAAAAAGAAAAGGAAAAAGGAAACGAACGTCAGAGTGCTCGTCACACCAGAACAATAATTATTCCGCAGAGATAACTCGCGATCCCGTTTCCCGATCGAGCCATTCGAAAAGAGCCTTTATTTTTTCGCGAATCGAAACCAGCGACTGGGAGAGGAGGAAGAGGAGGAGAGGATAGAGGTAGAAACGTTCGACTCTCTAGCGACGATCGTTTTTCCCGATCGACGAGATATATCCAGCTCTCTTTCCACCTTTTCCCGCGGAACTTGCGCCTGTCCCTTCCCCGTCCGAGAATAATAAGTTTCCGGCGACGTGACCCGTGAAAATCGAATACGCTTGCACCGGTTGCAGCGACAGCTCGGCCGACAAGGCAACTCTGCGTCCGGTTCGACTCAGTTATGGAAATCCCTTCGGCGCGTCGGCTCATCACCGTCGCGCCAGCTCGCGCTGTTTCCCGGCCGGTTCGCTTCCTGTCGTCGAACCCTGTTCAAAGTCAATCGCGAAATCTCGTTATTCCGGGCCGCGTCTACGTTATAACGAGAAAAAACCGTGTTCACCGGTCCCGGCCGCGTAATATCGAAACATCCCGATTGCCCGCGATTGCAAAACGCGCAAACCCGTTGCGTTTCACTATACGTATATATCGAATCGTATCCGCGATGCACACTGTTCCCTCCCCTTACCCTCTTTGTGATTGCGCGTGCAATTCGAACGTCGTTTCGATCGATACATCGATAAATAGCTCCCTCCGCGTAAGCAGAGAACCTCTGCCGTAGAACGTAGTCGTCGGGTTAATTTTCGTCAGATATTTCCGTGGTTATGTTTTCTACGCTTGAGGGTTCTACTTCACCCTCTCCAAGCATTCCAGTACAGAGTTACATTTATTTTTTTGTTTTCTTCGAAACAGATCTAAAAATTAATCGTCTAATTACTAATCCGCAATGTCGAAGAGATTCGTCACGCGATTGTTCCCAGAGTTTCGCCTCTGATGAAGTGGTTCCTCGGTTCCTTCTTCGACTCGGTCTCGCATCCGCGAGGAGCAACGAAGATTAAACCCGTCCGGCCTAGCCAAGGTGATCTGCTCACCAAGCAAGTTCATCGTCTCAGCGGTAGCGTTAAGAAGGCATTCGACGGGACTCGGAAGCGGACGCTGGTTCCCCACACCGGAAACAAGGAGTTTGCATAACGCGGCCCGCGAAACTTTTGATCGAGGGGTGGCGAAGTTTGGCCACGCGAAGGAAGGTTAACCTGCCGGAGGGCAGAATCGCGAATCTTACGATAGACTAAAGAGGAATATTACCGGAGGCAGAGGGCGAGAAAGAGAGACAGAGAGAGGCGAGAAGGGACGCGTAGCCTTGGCTCATTGTTTGCTTGGAGCTCGATTACGGGTTAATAACGTTACCGTGACCCCCGGCTTCGTCTTGGCTGCGCGCAACGCCGGTGGTTTTGAGGAAGACCGCTTCTGCTCGTCCAAGTCGGCCGCATAAAGGAGCGGATCGCCCGATCCAATTACCCGACTAGCTAGTTTCTTCGTTCGTGGCTCGTTAGCGGGACGAAGGAGGCACCCGAAGAAGGCGAGCTTACGGCGAGTTCGTAAGACTTCCTCGCATCTCTCGCGCGACCAGCCCGGATCCAGTTACCGAAGATCGCACGCAAAAACCAGCCGCGATCGCTCGACAGGGTCTTCCCACCGTTCGCGGCCCTCGCGGGAATTACACGCCGCATTACGATTCCTCTCTCGGGGCTGAGATTTCTTTCAAAGTGGATAATTTGCGCTTCGAGCTCCGAGACGCTGACTACTGCGGATGGTGTTGACGACGGGGTGAAAATGAAATCGGATTAGTAGACGCGGACGAGGAGGTTTGACGAAGAGCAGGTTTGTGGTTTAGAAATCGAAGCTGTTTCGATTAGGCTGATGGCCGGGTGTGTCTTGGTTAAAAAGTAAGATAAGCTAGTTCAGAAGAATATTGGATGTTTGTAGGAATGTTACGCGATAGGTTTAATGAGATCGGATTAACGAGATAGGATTAACAATTGACACACACACCACAATTTATACGCACATACCTTCTAATACTTTCACGTATTTGTGCGCAAAAGGACTTGAGAAATCCATAGAAATCTTCGTACAACTCAGCCTTCCGACAACCAGAGGAGAAACTGAAAAAGAAGAAAACTTTGCCTCGCAAAAAGTAATCGGTTCCCATATTTAATTACAGAAATTGTTAGGAACCCTGCCGTCTCCTTTGCAAATTCACGGTACCAATTAACTTTCGATTAGCCTCTCTTTCCACTATTCGGAAGGGAAGAACGGAGATCCGAGAAATCGGCAAAAAGAAGACGAACGATCGTGCTTTCTCCAGATTCTCCAACTGCTGGTTAGCTCGTTTATATTTGAGGAACCCGCACGCACACATCCGGTGCGTCCCGCGAATCAGCGGAAACGTGCGTATCACGGCCGTACGGAAACAAATCTCTGGTAAAAAAAAAACTGCGATCCGCGATTATCGTAACGATCTCGCCGTTTTCCTCGGGAAGCGCCGGCCTCCGAAAATCCGACATTCCGCACTCCGGCCACGTATGTGCGGCCGAATTTATTCGCGAGCCGGGCCACGCCATTGGACCGCCGCTGAGCATTATTTACCTTGGTAATTACAGCGAGGCCGGTTCCACGCCGGTGGCTCGCGAGCCACAAATTATCGAGCGCCAGGGCTCTCGCTGTTTCGCCGACAACGCCGCCAGAACCCGCCGAACCCGCCGGCCTGTGATCGTTAAACGCTTTTTACGAAACTAACTCTTTCTTCTCCGCCGTCCGTTCTCTCCGTTTTTTCTTTTTTTCTTTCACTTCTCTTCTCGTTGAATGCTGCTCGCTGCTCAAGGTCATCGGCTACCAAGCACCAGCAACATCGTCGGCAGCACGAAAGTTGCTTCTCGTTTTCTGGTGGGATGTTTCGGAATGGATAGAGAACAAGAAGGAACGATTAAAGATTCGTATGGCGCGTGAATGGCTTGGTTGGAATTGAAATTGGAATATGGAGAAAGTTGAAAAGAGGGGGGATTATTAAATCCTCGAATTGCGATCGTGGACAATTGATAAAAATTATTGGTAATTATTCTATTTCGTGATCTAGGAGGCAGTTTGCTCAATATTAACTAGAGTCGGTGAAATGTCACGTTACTCGTTTAGCCTTCTCTCTGTTTTCAGGCCTTCAGACGTTCCTCAACTTGTATAATTTCCGCGTGATTCGTGGTTTCTTCCCCGAAGATTAACCGAAACTTGTCTAATTTGTCTGTTGTACTTATTCGAAGACAATCTTGCACAATTTTGTACGTTCATTCTTCCTTTTTTTTTTAATCCCAAGATCAAAGTGACGAGTAAAATAATGCAACGAGAGACCGAATATTAAAATCATTCTTACTAAGACCTGCGTCGAATCTACTCGAGTCGAATCTCGAACGATAAAAACAGGGAGCGTACCCCTGATTTACATTTTATCAAAGAATCGTAGTACCGCGGAGGGTCACGGGATCGTCGTACCAAAACGTTCTTAATCCTGCACCGCGAGCTCGATGGTTTCACCTGCCCGCATCGATTCGTGCCCCTCCCCTAATTCGTGCAAAGGCTTGGCGTTCGATTCCAAAGACCGCCGTTAATTACAGAACGAGTTGGTCGGCTACGATCGCCGGTTCGCTCGATTTCTCGATAATTCTCGGTTCGCATTGCCGGCATCGAGTTGCTGCGAGGGGTGGCTGGCTGGTTGGCTGGCTGGCCCAGGGCTACGCGACGTAAATAAGATTTCATTCGGCTCGCTGATCTCTCGAGTGTTCGCAGTAATGGTAAATTAAAACGTGCGGCGACTCGGCGGCAGACAAGACCGGCGCGTATCCGATATTCGCGACGCTCTTGACCCTCCCACTCGTTCGATTACCAGATATCGGTATTCCACGAGCAAAGGGAAATGAAAGGAAAGGGAATAAAAACGAAGGAGAAAGAAGAAACCGCAACGAATTTCGACGAAATTCCGCGAATAATTTAGAAGTAATTAAGGCACACTCGGTAATGCGATTCGCTCGTTGCTTTCTTTTAATTCAAGCGTGCGTTTTTTTTTTTTTTTTTGAAAAATTCTCGGTCGAATGAAAATACTGACAAACGAGTGCATTGCTATTCACCGACTACGAATTTCTGTGAATTTATGAGTGAAATTTTCGGCTAAATAAATTGAATAAAAAACAGGTACTATACTTTGGGATAATTTTTAATTAGTAATTTTGCGTCATTTTGCCAATTTTTGCCAATTTATGCTGTACCTGCTTGCAAATTTCCCACGAATGCGTAAAAATCTGCGGTTTGGTTACGCGAGTAAACTACTCGCGTGTGGTCGATTAAGCTGAACGTAAAGGGAAACGAGCCTTGAGATTGCATTTATTATCCGTGAATCCCGCAACCCCCCTCCCTCCCCCGTGGCGGGCTGACGTGGTTGAAATTGTCTTGGCGATGACCCAACCGGGCCGACGCGAGACGGTTCTCGAAAACGAGAAGATAATCGAGTCCACGCGAAGCTGAAAGAGAAGTTAGTGCGTTATAGGTGGAAGAAAAGGTGGAGGAAACCGCGATGACTCTAGACAAGGAGTAACTTTGTCTTTTCTTTCTTATTGTTCCTTCTCTTCTCTCTGACTTTGCAAAGACTAGGGGATAATACTGTTCCTTACATGGGCATAATACCGCGGATTGAAGGATGTTTTCTCGTTCTTTGATCACAAGCGGGCCAAGTGAATTAGAGATGAAGTCGCCTTGAGTGCCCGTACGCAGATTTTTCCCGGAATACAGTCTACTTTATGGCGTTTCTCTTTCTCCATGGATGGAGCGTAAAGGAAATGGAAATAATCGTGCGATTTTAGTTGGAGACTTAGATGGAAGGAAATTTATTTCAGAGGAGAATTGTCAGTTTCACGATATTTAGGAAGTTACGTTATCCAAGAAACTTGGATCCTGCATATTTGAATTAACAAACTCACCCATTCGCTATGTTTTTAAACTCTTCGTGTCTTGAAATTGCATTTAAACTCGTCAGATTATGATCCAGGAGTAAGTTCCGAGATAACTGCAATTCTTCGAGCGAACGCGCTTCGTCACACACCATGCAGCGAGACTCACTTGTGCTTAAGAGAACGTGAACAATTACGTTCTGCTTACATTGTACAGACACAACGCTCTCCTCTCGAGAGGAGAGGCGCGTGGAAAGTTCGACCAAAGCTGAGCAAAACTGCAGCGAGCAACGGCGAAACGAGGCGTCGTTCGAATTTATCGTTTGGCCGGGAACGATAAAATCGCTTTACTTCGATATCTATGTCGCAGCTTCATTATCGCGCTTGCAGCGTCGCGCTCGAGACGAGGCGGCACTAATTTGCACGGAACGCGCTGATGTCCCTAGGGGCCAGCGCCATTACAACTCCTCGACGAGCAATTGCGGACCTTTGCCCGGGGCTCTTTAATAAAACGTTGATAATTTACGTAAAATATAAAGCAATTAACGGCCAAGCATGCCGGGGAGGGAGAAAGGAGGCGCGGAAAAAAGACAGAAAGGAAAAAGAAGAAGAGCAGAAGAAAACGGGTGGGGGGGGGAAAGGAGAAAGAAGAAGAAGAAAAGAACGCGTCTCACCGTTGACGCTTTCTCTCCCTTTGCTCTGGGAGATTCCTGGGAATTTACCATCCGTGAATTCGAAGCTCGCCTTAACAACGTTTTTGCCACGAATAAAGATGTCTAATTAGCAAGCCACCAGTATCACGTTCGAATATCAACCATGCGCGAGTAACCTTGCTTCGGTAATGAAGCAATATCTGGAAGACGAAGGCTGCTTTTTATCTTGAGAAACGATTCACCGAGGAATAGGTTAGGTCCTGGGCAAGAGAAGATGTTGCAACTTGCTGGTAGTAATGTTCGAACTTGGTGCCAGGCAAGTGTTCGAGTTCCACGGAGTTTACCCGATACTAGGTTTAAATTAACGTCTTACGTTTGCTCGTGTAATTGAAAATGCACCAAAGGGAGGGAACCGGCGGTTTCTCCCGCTGTAAATGGACTCTGCGTACTTTGTGCAGCGTGTTACGCGGAATATTCAAAGCGCCGGAGAAACTGTTGGTCATCGAATTAGAAACTCGTGCAGCAATCACTTTTTCGGCGAAGTTTTGCCCGATTATCGCAGACGTCGAACAAATTAAGATATTAATTAAATACCCTCGTATATGGTAATAAATTACGGGATCACCGTGGAAACGTAGTAAAACTAGTTCGATCTTCTTCTCGTTAAGAAAAAGAAAAAAAAAGAAAAGAAAAAAATGTCACAGCCAGGCAGCGGTTATTTATTTTCCCTGGAAGCGAGCCACTCGACTTAAACGAGCGAAGACAAGCTCCATTGACTCGGCGCAATCAAAGGCGAAACGGGGCCCCGGCGACCGGTGGAGAAAGCATTTTCCCGCCGCTTGTAAATCAATCCTTTCGACTGTCGTCGTGCGGGCAAAGGGCGCTCTTTCCTAAGCACCGAGAGACAGCGCCGGGGTGGTCTCCAAAAAGGGAAGGTCTCCAATTTGCGTTGAACCTCGACGATCACGGTTCTGTTTTCCCCACCTTCCCTCCCTGTGCCTGGCGGGAGTAGGCTCGTGCGATTCGAAGCTCGTTGCCGAGGACGAGATCACCGCCGCGACGCCACGCGACGAATCAACCGGAGGGAGAGACAAGGGAGAGCAGTTTTGCGCGTAGCAAGAGGCGGTGGCTGCCGCGGGGATCCGATGAAAAGGCAATTAGCCGAATGAAAATGTAACACGAGACCGCACGTGACTAGGAAACACGTGGGGGGGTTTGGTCCGTGACGTTCGTATTCGGCCACCCTCTCCCACTCGACGCGTGATGCTCCCATGGATGCGTGCGTGCGTGCGTTCTACGTAATTGTCACTTTGTCAACGCGCTCCTCCTGGCCCGAGGGCTTTTCGTCAGGCGTGAGAGAGAGTCACTTCTTCTAATTGACGCGAAGATTCACCGTGGAAGACTCAGGGAGAATCGGGGGCGTAGCGCCTGCACACGCCGAGGATTAACGCGAGTGCTCTTTCGCGAGCATTCTCGATGTCCGCCTCTCGTGTCTTTCGATAAAAGTTTCCTCTTTTTCTTTTCCTCCTTTTATTTTTTTTTTTTTTTTTTTTTTGGTGGAAGGTTTTGATAATTTAGTGTTATGCTCTGCAAGATGCGAATATTTTGAAAATACTTGCAGCACCGACGAAAGAAAGTAATCTTGAAATGCGTCGAAGTCAAACTAATATAGCTTGGTGAAGATAGGGGGAAAAATGATAAAAGTTTCATTTCAATAAATGAAGAACAAAGAGCCAATATATATTTCAAAAGATAGATAAATAATTATCCTATGATGCGTAACATGTGACAAGTATCTATACTGATTCGTCTACAACGATGTATCGTTATTCGGTGCTAAAAAGGCCAAAACACAGACACCGCTCTGTCAGATAACAAATTCTAGTTCTAATTATGCGAAAATGTTACCAACTGAAATTCAATATCACACTCTTATCGTCACGTTCATCGCAGGACGGTAACACAACAGAGGCTTTCCTCGATCATATTTCCTTTCGTTCGAAACGAAAAAGTTGCCAGACGCGATGGAAAATCCTCTTGCCCGAAACATTCGCGAAACAGTCACGTTTCATCGTCCGAGAACAAGCACAATTTGAATTCCTTTCACAACGGGAGAGAAACGGGTTCTCCACCGTCGGCAGGAAGTCCCGTGGAAACGCTTCAGAGAGCAACTGTTACAAGCAAGAAGCCCGAAGCTTCGGCAGTCCGTGGAAAGAACGAAATCAAGCGTGATAGAGCAGTGCTCTGTGCGAGGCCAGTTGACGGGCACAAAGAGGCTACGTCGAAGTCGTTACCATAGTCCTTGCCAGTCCTTGCCTTCTTCCTTCCTTCCTTCCTTCCTTCCTGTCGCCTCGTAACGATGTATTTCCCGCTATCGGTTTCTCGCGCGAACAATGCCTCGTGATCGTCGACGAAGGGGCGGTCGCGGAGGAAACATACAAAGCTAAGTACTCACTCCTCTCTCGACGAGGTGTTCTCGCTCTCCTTTCAACTCTCGGCAAGACGAGACGAGAGGAAGAAGGCAACGCAGGGTCGGATCAATTGAAGGTAATCCCTCGGGTAGAGTCTGCCGCTTCGCAGAGCATGAAATCCTTCCTGTCTCGTCGATGCGTGGTCCTGTTGGGAGACCGACCCCTTTTTACTTCTTTTCGAACCTTCCTCTTTTTCCCCCTCTTTTTCTTTTTTCCTTCTTTTTTTTTTATTCTAATTTTACGAGAATGAGAAACTAGACTTTTAACATTAACTGATCTGGACTAACTCGACAACGTGATTTGGAAATTTGCAACTTTACCTCGTTCCTTCGCGCGTGCGTGAAATTTGGAAAAATTTCCAACTTTCATCGTCCTTCCACCTCCGTCGTTTGCTACTAAGTCGAATCTTACGGGTCACCTGCCACGTTGCGATATAACCGACACGGCGCGCCAATGTTCCAAACTACCGTTCAATACCGTTCACGGAGAAAACTCGAAGAAGCTCAATTCGAGTATGCACTCGACTTCAGAATGATTCGGAACCATTATTTCCCAGCTATCCGTCTCTGATTCCATCTCCACGCTCGGCTTCGATCATCGAGAAACCGAGGGAAAGATCCTTTCTAAAGCACACGCTTCTGCTCAACGAGCTGTCGTAACACCTGCACGGAGCCGCAAACAATCTCGAGATCCGCTCACGAACCTGCGACAGCACCTGTCCTCTCAATCCTACGTGCAATCGTATGTAGTACATCTTAATCGCTCCTTACATCGATTCCTCCCTATCGAAGCAGGACACGTATCCCCCGAACTAGAGCCAATTACACCGGTAGTTCGCGATTCAATTTGAAGCATTGAAGGGAGGAGGCCGAGCGTAGAGCGTCACGACGAGGCGTATCGATTATCGATCGGCGCACAGCGTGACTGGCGTTCCTCTCCGCGAGCTGGTCACTCTCCAGACAATTTCCTGCCGATACAAGCCAGGAACCAATCGCTAATCCGGCGAGCTTTTCGACGATGGAAAGGGGGAGAGAGAGAAAGAGAGAGAGAGAGAGAGAGAAACGATCCACGATTACGAGCGAACACACCGGTTCTCCATCGCGTGTTCCAGTTTACCGACCTCTCTTCGTCTCTCTCTCTCTCTCTCTCTCTCTCGGGCCTCTGTTCTCCGCTTCTAATTGAACGATACCGCGCCGCGCGTCGCGCGCACTACCTATACGCGTATCGTAGTTCACCGGGGCTGTTTGAGGTCGTAATTGAGCGGCGCGCACGGACCCCGCTTCGTCGTTCCAGCTAATTGTAAGTAATACCGGCAAGCGGTTAACCGCGTTGCCAATTTATTAGAAGTTCGTGGATCTGTAACGGCTTAATGCCCGCGCCCGCGCCCGCGCGCTCTGCCGCCTCTTTAAACGACTTTGGCCCGTATTCAGAACGCGTTGTTCCAACCCTCGACAAACGGATACGTGCGCACCTACCTCTCAGCTGCACTTCTTTTTCGCCAAGCTTTCGGGCTTGCTCTCTCGCGCTAGGAACGAGTTTCGCGCGTTTAACGAGTTTAAACGGCAATTAGGGATCCGCGTAACAAGTAGATTGTTCGAGGCTTCGAGGTTTCGAGCAACGGGACACGGCAGACGCGGTGTTAAAAACGCGGCGCGGGTTTAGTCGAGACGTGAGTTGAATGTAGTTGTAAGACTGCTAAGCTCCTCCCGGATACCTTCGAGGAGTACCGGAAGAGAGTTTTGTAATTTTTATAAAGCTGTTTGTTCGTTGCACTTTCAATTCACGTGCACACGAGATTCCCAGGAATCCCAAAGAGGACAGCGTCATGATTCATTTCCTCTTCCAATTCACAGTCTCTCTCTCTCTCTCTCTCTCTCTCTTCCGTCTTGCAAAAATATACAAAGTCCCAAAAAGAAAAAAAAAACCCGAGATAACTTGCCCAACTCGTTTCGGCTTTCGTCGCGAGGAACAAAAGCCGCGCCACCTCGAACAAAAAGCGAACGGCGCAAGTCGGCGAATAAGTCAATGCATCATCGTTGCGTTAAAGGGTTGCTATTTTTCTGCCGCGGCCAGTGCCAGTACATCGAGTCAGCTCGGGGGGGCCAACATTTTTCTCGCGACGAGGCATCGAAGCCACGAGCACGCTCGCTTTTTCGGCTCTTTATCGGCACACCGAAATTGATCGTCGTCGATTTTTCTCCCCCGAAGCGTCGAAGACGGGGCACGCGAGAAACACCGGACGTAAACGGAGAACAATTCGCCAGCCGAGCTGAGAACGAGCCAGAGAGAGGAGGACAAGAAAGGATCGGGTTCGAATCGAGAGGGAGCATCGACGATCGAGAGATCGGTCGCGTGGGCGAGACCGGAGCGCTGCGGCGCCTCTTTCTCGTTGCCGCGCGGTATTCCGCGCGGTCGCATTGTTTCTGACAGCGGAGATTTATATTTGCCGGCACAGGGTCGGCCACTTTTTCTCCCGATTGAGCTCATTGTCCGTGGCGACGATGGTGATTAAGAGTCGCGTTAACGAGCCGCATTGAATCGGAACCGGTGTGGCGCCGATTTCGCGTTTGTTTCGCCGGACCACCGGTCAGATTCATTGCACTTATACGCGTTACACGCGCCGCAGACCGGAAGGAACCGCTTCTGCAGCTGTTGCCGCCATTCCAATGTTCCGCCGCGCGATCTCGTACGATGCGGCCATTCAATTCCCAGTGATTTGTGGATCGGCCGGACGGTTCTTTTCGTGCGCGATTTTCGATTCGTCCCCCCCCCCTTTTTCGTGTGCGCGTCGCGTACGTTCGGGCGTTACAGGATCGATGGGGTAGAGAGCTTTTAATTCTCGCAGAGTCGAATCACTCTTTTGACTGCTCTATGCATTTCTGATTTCGGTGTGTGGCAACTTGATCGCTTTACCTTGTTTCAACTACCTGGTGGGAAAAGTTTCCTAGGGAAATGTGTAAAATATCTACAAGTTGATCGTGCAACTAATAATAATCTTCAAACTGTTCCCCGATCGAGAACATAAAAGTTTCGAGCTGTCAAATTCATCTCCAGATCCTCGAGATCCGTCAGTTTCCAAACATAGCTCGCATTACCGTGCAGGAAACGGGACGAGTCAAGCCCGAAAATTTCCCTCGTAATTCACCGGCGATGGTGGATGGTGTTAATTAAACGCCAGGCATCTCTAACGAGATAACCAACGTACGTACAAGCAACCAAGAAAAGAAGAAACCGCTCGTCTCGGTGGGAGATTCGACCCGCGGAAAACGATACCATACACAGGGTGTCGATGAACACAGGTCTGGTTGACGTGGACGTGTGGTTCGAATTATGCCTCCCCTGAGCGGACTTCCGCTAAGAACAAGCGGGAAGTGTCTCGAGCGTGGCGCCAATGGACGATAACATCGAGAGGATCGCACGTGTTTTCGTTTTAGGTGCTGTAGCGTGTAGCCTGCTCCGGGTGTGCCATACCTCCAAGAATATCCGAGAGTTAAACGCGCGTCATGCTATCGCGAGACGTCGAACAACTCGGTTTACTTCTTCTCTTCTTTCTTTCTTTCCTTTTTTTTACCGCTTTTTTTCTCTTCTGTACTTTCTTCATTCCAAGAGTGGAAGGGTGGATTTCTCGTAAAATCCAGGCGAGAGACGCGTTCGAGGAGAAAACGAAGCGAATTTCTGCGCCACGCGATTACAGCAACGACGACGAGTTATTCAGTATGCATAAAGAACGCGGTACGTTCGGGAACCGCGGTTTTTCGACCTCGGAATCCCTCTCGTCGTGAAAGTTTGATTATTACCTTAGGCATCAGACTCGCCGGATAAGTCGGTTAATTACTCGAGGGAGCGGCCAACCCTTGGCCGTAAGAGTAATCAGGCTGGTCAGATCGTTCGTTCGTTGAAAAACGAAACGTTGGATCCACGTCATTAACGCTTACGCAGTATTACCCTCTTAAATTCCAATCACGAATTAGAATTCATTTCTTCTTGTGTTTCCTCTTTCTTCTGCTTTCGATTTGAAAAAAGAAAAAAGAAAAAAAAATGAATAGTTTACGCCAGATAGTTACTTCGGTACCCGTGTAATCCATCTATCGGTAAAGTCATTCGCGACAGGATCAATATTTATGCAAATATTTTCCCACTGAAAAATCACGCATTCTGTCAGGTTTATCTTTATTCGAACTACGGCCGATGATAAATTCCGATAAGCCAAACAAACGATAAATCCACGTGTAACGTTACACGACCGATAAAAATAATTCAAAAAAAGAAGTAGCAAACGTACGTTCATTCATCACGGGTATCCTCCTAAATCGCCGAAACGCTGGATTTTTCCACGTTTAACCGCCGTTCGATGTCTCCATTTTTCACAAACGGAAAACAGAGAAAAAAAAGAAAAATGAGAGAAATCGTTTTGCACGTTGTCGTTATCGGTAGACGTTGGCGAAACACATGAAGCGCCGCGCACAGGTTAAAAGAGCGCATTGTTTTATTCAACGTCGTTTTATTCCCAGTGACAGAAACGCGACGCGTCAAAGTCACTGGAAAGAATTTAACGACGAAACGACGGAGCGTTTTTGTCGCGGTGACGGCCGGTCCCCTTTCGGGCAAACGGTTTCGCGTGTGCGATTCTCGACGAGGAAATCGTCGTCCTCGTCCTCGTCGTCGTCGTCGTCGTCGTCGTCGTCGTCATCGTGGTTCGATTTCCATGACAACGGGACGCGAGAGAGCTTGAATGCACGTCGTTTAGGGGCGATCGACAGGCCTGTGGCCTCTCCATATTCAACGAGAGCGAAATTCCCGGCCTCTTCGTCACCGCGACGATCCATCGTCGACTCCTTAACGTCGATCCTGCTGCTGCAGAAGCCAGGGCCTGCGGCTTTGTCGTCGCGACAATGGCCTCCCTGGATTTCCAAGTTCGTTCTTGTTCCCCGCGCGAATTATTCTCCGCGCCTGGGAATGCTTGCGCGTTCAAGTTCAAGCCGGCGCGGATCCGAAGATCGATCAAGAATTTAATAATGAGTCCGAGAACGAGAAGTTGATTAACGAGAACGGTGAAGATGCCTAGGTAGGTGCATTGTTCAAAACGAAGCGTGGTCTCCATTGGTCTCTGTAAAATCATCTCTATAATCATCGTCTTCGTTTTCTCTTTTCTTTGTGATAAACTTTCCGTGAAATAAACGACAGAATCTTTCTCGCTACTGTACGAACAAACGAGTAAAACCCGTGATTTCCACGCCCCACAAGGGAGGGGCAATTTGATTTTTTAGAGAGGCATTTCGAGAATGAGAAAGTATCCTTTGCATTTCTTTCAATGAACATTTTAACCTTCTAATTTTTCACTTCCGTGGATGTCACGTTCTTTGGAAGCTTGATTAGACCGAGTTAATGTCCTTCCTCCACAAAAGTCAGAAATTCACTTTTCGAATAAGAAGAGTTACAGGGACGTGTCATCACAGGGGTAGAACATCAGGATTTTTACGATATTTAAGTGGAGTATGGCCAACAAAAACTACGTCACTACGTTTCCACGTGTCGGAAAACTCGAGTCACCAGAAAGCTATATCTCGATTGTACGCGCGATCGGTACGATTTTCCGGGTTTCTGAAACGATGGCAAATGTCGCAGGTGATTAAAGAAGATGGTAGTCGGCAATTAAGTTCAATTCAGGAAGAGATCCAGTCCTCGGCCGGGCTCGGAAGTGACAAAAAGCAGCGAGGGAGCGGCGATTAGCAGAAGTGGCGGCGGCGGCGGGCTGGTACGCCGTTATCCTTCGCTTCGAGCAGGACCTTCCGGGGGCCGGAACCAACTTAATCCAGTAATCTACTTTCCCGGGGAAATCACATTCGCAATCAGGGCTCGGGGGAAGAGGCGAGCATATCAAAAAGCTTCGCGCGTGAACGACTCACCGAGCAATTATATTTCCGTCGGTCCCTCGTTTTTCCTCGCGTCGGTTCTCGCGGATCCAGCCGGTCCGACCGCCCTTGTCCCGGCGATTTTGCCGCCTTTTTACCCGTGCCTGCTTCGGGTCTACAGCTCTTTCCAGAGAAACTCGGTTTTCCCGCGAGTCAGCCGAAAAGTAACGAGTTCTCCGGTCGGCGAAAAAACTCGCCGTTCCTCGCGGTCCTCGTTGTCTCCGACCGTTTTCCACATGGCTATGTATTATATCCGCCGACTTGGTATTCCTTTGAAGTATTGACCCCTTTTTGCACGCGGGGAGACGATAACGAAGCGAGGGGCAAGCGGAGCAGAGTAAGAGACGTCGAAAAGCCAGGAGAACAAAATTTCTCGTCTACTTTGCGAACGTTTCGTCGGAATCGTCGCGCGACTTAATCTACGTCTACGGTGAAGTGAGTGAACATTTCAAGTTTTGAAAATTCGCCAAGTATTTCGCTTCAGTCTGGAATCTTGGACGATCGAAATTCTGACGATAATGTAACTGTACATTCAATATTCTAATATGAAAATACTCACTGCTCTCGTCTCACTTTGTTCTAAAATGCTTGTTTCACTCTCTCTCTCTCTCTCTCTCTCTCTCTCTCTCTCGATAAAATTCCATCACCCTGGCAATATCGAGCAGAATTTGTTTCCGATATAACCAAAGTATAATCGCGCATCGTGCCTCGGCGGAGGCTATTTTTGGCCGATATTGGATTTCCAAGATCTCTCGAACACGGCATACCGAGCCGGTCAAACACGCGGAGGAAGCAGCCGATCGATCGCAGAATGCTCAACTAGATCGCTAACAACGTCTGGCTAATTACTTTACAGTCGGAACGGAGTGGATATCCCGGAAGAGTCTGGAAGATCCGCGACGGAAATAAACGAAGTGGAGCACTCCAATTAAGTGAAAGAGAGGCCCCGCGTTGTTCCGTTGAGAATCGTGAATTCCTTTTGCTCTTCTTCGCTCCTTTCCAAGTCGCCGCCCAGCGCCTCCGCGTTGCATCGAAACATGCTGTTGTTGTACAGCGACGAATGACGCATAACGCTGGCCGTGCTGTCGAGTTTGGCTTCCGGCTATTCAGTATTCAGTAATATGTGGACTGTGAACTTGTTTTGTCCACACCGAAAGTGAAATTTCTTTCTCTTTTTTTTATCTGATTAAATGCGAGCTACTAACTTCGCGAAGAATCTTGGAGATTCAAATTGAAATAACGATTCCTTACGATTCGACTCGAAAATTGTAACTTGTAATCTGATCGAAATGAAAATTGGACCGTTTCTGGTCGCCCGCGAGCCTGTTTTTGTTAAAACGGGCTAATTCGAGCTAGTCAATCACATTCGAAAGACATTCAGAGCCATTTAATTGTCGGTCATCTAGAAATTAAAACATCGATAAAACGGTTTCTTGCTTCTGAGCTCTGATCTAGTGAACATTAAACGGAAACGTTCAAAGGAATGCCCAACGGAAATATAAACTAAATCATGATTCACAGCGCAAGAATATTCAATATTCTTTCGCTAACAGGTATTATTCCGAGAAACTTTCAACACTCGGTGTAACGTTCCACATTTTTTTCGCGTTCGTTACTCACCCACCCTCCCCCACCCTTCCGCCGAAAAACGCTCTTTTTCTACCGACCGTTTAATTCGAGGGTGGACCGCGATAAATTAGAGGCGTCGTTCATTAAAATGGGCGAGCGAGCGAGCGCGCGCGTCTCCGCGAATTTTATCGCCCGGTCGAAAAGGGTGGCTCCCCAAACCGACCGCCATTGTCGTCGTGGTGACTTCCGCGAAATTTCGTAAATCGTGAACTACCCTCGTGATCGTTAGCGCGCCACGAGCCAAGGGTTGATACCGGCTCTGGCTCTCACCGAACCCTATCCAACGTACGGCAACTTGTTAATTGCCGATATAAACAGGGTTGTTTCCGGCCAGAGGCGCCAGCAACTCCATGTACCGCGTTCATCCGGTATCATTCGAACTTTCTGGTGGCTTTTATTGCGCCAATAGCGCCCAGCTCGGTTTTACAACGACTGCTGACGAACCACGGACAACGGTGAAACATAACAGAGGAGACACGTTCGATATCTCTCTCGTATGTGCAAAAAAAAAAAAGAAGAAGAAGAAGAGAGAAAGGAGAACGTGATCTTCTCGTAAAGACGCGAGTCCGGATCGATTTTCGTTCGTGATTCCGTTTACGGTTTGCTGCGAGCGTAAAATCAGATTGGCACGATTTTTTCAACGTGGACCGGTTGATTGAACGAGTGACAAGGTTCGCGAGGCAGCTGCGCGCCTCGTTCTTCTCTCTCGGAGATACCGTGTACTCGAAACGAACGCGCTCAATCGTGGGAGGTGGATCGAAGATGGAGATCGCTTCGTAGGGAATTTGCGGCGATGGTTTCGAGAGTTGTCGAGCGAGGGTAAATTTTGTTCGACGTGGAAATGAAACGGCGTAAAGTGAAATAGTCCGTTGCGTAAAATCTGGACGCATATGTCTGTGACACGTTTGCAGATCCAGCCGATACGTTCATTTCTATCACTTGTGCAACCTTCGCTTTGTTTTTATCAAAGGAGAAAGGGAACTTGATAAGAATTTAATACTAAAACGACGAATAATAACTCCTAACATCAAACGAAACAAACAAAGGAATTCCCATCCCGTTTCACAAATTATCATTCAACTGCGAGGCTTTTCAATTTTTACCCGTGTAAAGTCGTAAAAACACAACAACCCCTAAAATGTAAAATTCAAAAAAACCACTCGACCCGGTTAAAACCACCGTGGTATTCCACCTGGAACTCGTTCTAGAACTTCACAAGCTTTTCAAAGTTCTGCCAACACAACCCGCGCGACCGTACTTCATGCGAATGAAAATTCAATCGTCTCGTTGACACGGAATCGCAGGGCGGGACCAAAAAGCAGGGGTTAAAGCGCACCGGGCAGAAGACTAAAAAAAAAAAAAGAAAAGAAGAGAAAGAATAATGAAAAATAAAAATGAGCCCCCCTTCACGGCCCCCTGGTGAAATTAAAAATTTATCTAGGAATCTCGCGGTTCGAGAACGCGGGGCCGCATCAAGATAGCCGTACGGTAATTCGAATTTCAAACAGTCTGGCGAATTTCCATTGTGCCGGCAACAGGGCGACGTATGTAATTGCTGCGCCCGGCTATCCGTAACTGGCTTGCTTGTTGCAGCGTCGCTGATTGGACAGCTCGACGAGGCCGCCGGCCCGTTTCGCCCTATTACAACGAGACACCGAACGATACCGCCGCGAGGAAAATCGAATTCTTCCGGTTCACCACTGCACCTCGTTACGTCTCAAACGAGATTCCTGTACGCGCGCGCCCCTGCTTCCGATCCCCCGCTAATTTCCCTAACCGACGCTAATCGACTCGCGCGCACTTCGCCCCGGGGATTTAATCGACTTTAACCTGCTGCTCGCGAATCCTTTAACTGATACGTTGGACGTTGGAGTTTACTGTTCAATTGGTGTCCAGAGAGGTATTGCGTCGAGAGGTTCGAGATGCTGCAGCAAAAGGCGAATCAAGGTGCGAGGCTCGATATGAGATTACATCTTGCGTAAATGAATAGGATACGAAGAGCGAAAAGTCGAAGCAGCAATTTTGACCAATATTTCTTGGTGACCGACTTTTCCCTGTAATACTCTATTTTACCTGACCGCGTGTCTCTTGTGTGTTCAGTATCTCTCTCTTACTATTTCTACCCCTCTATTTATTCCATTTCTCGTTTTAATTTTCTTTATATTCTAATTTATTCTTTCCTTTTTATTTATATTTTATTTTGGGTTTCTTCTACCTCTGTATCTTATTTTATTTAATTCTATCTTATTTTCATTTTTATATTTTAATCTAGGTTTCCTTTTATTTTTTGTATTTCATTCTGTTCTATCTGTACTCTTCTTCATTTCATTTCTGTATCTATTTATTTTTTTTTATGTTTACTTCTGTTCTTCGCTGTCGCTTATATTTCCTTTTATGCATGAATGCAAATATAAGTATAAAGTTACGACGGGAGTCTAGAAGTTACTTAGATTATCGATTCTTCGATTATTCGACGATAGATCTCTCAAGGCATTGTATAATTGTTACTTCAAAACGATAACAACTTTGAATATCCAATTTTCAACAATTTTGAATTACGATTATCTCCCTCTGTAGTATCAGCACGAAAAAAAAGAAGAAAAAGAAAAAGAAAAAGAAGAAGAAGAAGAAACAAGCGACGAAAGAGAGAACGTTCCATAAATCCTTCGCAGCTTGGAGCACGATCGTTCGACAGGGATCAACAAGCTTGACAGTATCTTCCCCGACGGTTGGCGCGACGTCGAGGGAAAAATGCTCGCCGTCGCGGAAGTTCGACGCGCTTTCACGCCCTTCAACCTTCGGCGAACCGGTGAAAAACAAGCTTCGGAATTTCGTCGGTTCGCAAGGAACAGCGACGCGAACTTCCCTCCCCTTTAATCCGTATCTCGCGTTCACGCCTCGATTGCCAAGTTACGCGGCATAGTTATTAAGGGAAACTTTCCCTTCCCCGCTCTTCGTTCTCAGCCCCATCCCGATCAGGCTCTCGCTTCTTTCTCGCTCGCTCCCTCGATCCCAGTCGATCCGACTCGCTCGATCGTGCGAGCGGCCTTTCTTCCCGGCACGGAAGAAACGAAAGGGCTCCGAGAGCGCTCGGAATCTCTCTCTCTCTCTCTCTCTCTCTCTCTCTCTGTAGTCGTTGGCACCGGTGCGTTCCCTTTCGCCCTGCTTCCGTCGTGTCTCCAAACTTTCGAACGTCTCAGGCAGACCGTGAAATCTGTCCCGACGAAAATTTCGAGTAATTCCGCGTCTACCGCGAGACGATCGACGTCTCGTGACAACGAGCGCGGGACAAAGGGCAGACAATGAACGGGGGAATTCGTAAATCGCCGGCGATAATTCGGCGGATCCGAGGTAGAGCGAATCTCATCCGATAGAATGGAAGCCGCCCGCGCACTCGCTTCGAGAACCGTGTTTGGAAATGTTTCGGGCTTGCCGCACGCGCGAGTTGAAGTTTCCACGGTTTGTGTGATGAATGGGATCGCGATAAAAGTGAATTAAGCCCAGTTACAAATGGAATTTCGCGGCAAGTGTGGAACGAGTGATCCCGCGAACGTTATTATCTCGCGTTTGCCTCTGGCCTCGTGTAATCAGAAACCACGTTACGTCGAACATGCTAACGATAGTTTCCGTATTAATTCAAACGAGGGTTTTTTTTAATAACCAGGCTCTGCAATAACATTCAACTTCTACGTACACTTTGATCCAATCAACTAGTGTGTCGAACGAAGTAACAAGTACAGTTTGCGATCGCGAAACTATTTACGACGAATGACGATCGTCGATCGACTTGTGCGGCCAAGTAAATCGAACGATCACGCTGAGTGGCGCGCAGCGAACCTTTAATAAGCGGCACGGAATTGATATTTCAAGATCCAGCCGGGGGGGGGGATACACAGTCGATCACGGCGATCCACGACACGGTTCGCAATAAATACTCGTAAACCGTACGGCAATGATAGGCCAGCCGCCACTCGACCCACTTGCGACTCGACCCCGATGCTGTTGCGCTGAAACCAGACAACGTGGAGCAAACTCAGCTCCGCCGCGACCTTCGACCTCTTCGCCTCCGGTAACCGGTTCGAGAGCAATCGTCTCTTCGTCTGTTTGCTTCACAACGGCGAGATCCCCCCCGTGGGAACAGGGATGAACAGGAAGACGCAGAAACGAAATCGAAAAAGAAAGCTGTCTCGCTGCACCGCCAACGAACGAAGTCGAAGTTTTTCAGGTTGCCGCGATCAGACGATCTCCACGGGGTGTGTGTGTGTGTGTGTGTGTGTGTGTGTGTGTGTGTGTGTGTATGCAAGCGACACGAGACGACGAAAGTTTCTCTCGCGGATTGGCTGGTCGGGCTAAAATTACAAGAGAGGTGGCGCTGTCTCTCTGGTTTGGAAGTTGCGATTACCACCAGCGTCCCACGCCATTTTTCCTGGCCTCTCCTCCACGCGTCTCGTCTTCTTTCTCTCTCGTACGAGAGTCGACGATATACATCTGTCTCTGTGCTTCGAATCACTCCGAGGAAGGATCCGTCCCGCGGAAGGAAACAAAGTTTACTCGCTCGGAGGTCGAGACAACCTTTCTTTCCGCCCCGCCAGCCCGTGTAGCCGCTGACTGTGTAAAAAGGTTTCGGTGAAACTGTGAGAAACGTGATTAAACGACGGGGACAATGTAGCCGTTCGTTCGACCCGCACTCCATCGAAGAAACTTTGGCAACTGGTTTTTTTCCTTTCCTCCCGGCCGTCGAACTTGAGCCGCGCGCCGGTAATTTAAACGTTCGCCGCCTGTCCCCCGATCTCTTCCGGGCTGCTGCGTTTCTTTGTCCACCTTTGAATCGTTGTGAATTCGCCCTCTCGAGTCCCGTTGCACTCGCTGTTCGATTCGTCCGGCAGTTTATTACTGCCGTTATAAATTGAGAACCGAGCGGACATCTGATTTAATTCCATCGTCGAAATGTTGAATTTCGAGAGTCAGAGAAAGTGTAGACACGGAGACTATTGAAGGCAGCAACGCGATAAAAGTATATTCAATGAAACCGTCGACGACAATGTCGTATTCGACGTGGTAATTGCAACGTATAGAAGCAGCAGCTGGAAATTTCAGTCGAAATTCCTTTCATTCGATTTAACCCCAGAGATATCGAAGTTCCGGCGAACTGTCGCCATATTTTATCTCGTTGCACGATAAGTCAGGATAATACTCGTCCCTGCTGTAATCCCTTCAGTAGTTCCTCCTACGCGATCAAGAATTCTCTCCACATATGCAGAAGTTTCTAGCCAGATAAATTTTTCGCTTTATATTTCGAAAGTGACTCTCTTCTCTCTCTCTCTCTCTCTCTTACTCCACTGTTCTCTGTATTTAATATCAGTCATCGTTCTTTCCGATGTTGCCTTTGAGAATAGAGAATCGAGAAAAGTCCGTCCGCGTGCTTCTGTCCAAAAAAATGTTTCTTCACACCGTCGTAAATCTGCTCGATGAAAGTTACGATCGTTCGCGCAGCGTTCGACTCTGTTATTTGGAATCCGATCTGTGAAAGAGCAGATCGACATCACGCGAATCGTGAATCGCGAATCGCGAAAATTGTAACAAGCAACGACGATCGATAGATACTCCGATAAATGAATATCGATCTCGGTGGCTGGAAGAAAGGGTTGGAGCAATCCCCGGCTGCGTGTTTCGCACGGGGGGAAACAATTAATACGCATGCCGTATCCGGCGCACTTGTAAGCGAGCCGGGGTATCTGGCTATACACGACACATGGCCCATTACGAATTAATGTAGCATTTCACGGCGAATTAATTACACGAAGAACCGAGTCTCTCTTGCTTTCGAGTGGCTCTCGAGAACGAAAGAACCGACGTACGTAGCCAGACCGGGCTGACTCACCGCCGCCACTCGAGCACCAAATCGTTTTAATGGAACAACTGTTACCCGTTCGGCCTACGTCCGACTAAAAGCTAGCGTTCCGCTAGTTTCAAATCTTCGTATTCGAGCGATTCGTTATATATATATTGAATTCGCCGTTGGAGACGATCAATTTTCTCTCGAAAACAATGTTTCATTCACTTTCATTCGTTTCCTCGAACGAAGCTTTATCAGAGATGGGAAATTCAGTCCGTCAGACCGTGTGAGTCATCTTTATGCGAATATTTTAATTTTTCTAAGTTGGATTATCTAACTTGAATTTTGTTTGTAAAGAGTCCATAAAAGAGTCGGACTTCAACTAAGAATATCGCGTTTTTTTTTTTTGTTCGAGAGGGTATTCAAACATTCGGGAAAGAAAGAACGTAAAACAGCCTAGATAAGGATCGTCGGATCCGGGAATCTAGGAAAACTGGACTTTAACGAGACACCGGTGAATTATGCGGGGCTATTCGCAGCGAGCAAAAAATACATCACGGTGTGGAGGGGATAGAGCGGAAAAAAAGGAAAAAAGAAAAAAAAAATACGGCCGAACACGACCGCTAAATTTCGGCAAAACGAAATCTCGTAGGTCGTGTATCGCGCGGCTGCAACCCTCGCCCCGTTTCTCGTTCGATTTATGACGCAATCAGATACCATGGCGCACGGAACTGACCATAAAACATGGGAAACTACGTTGTCACCCAGTGGTCGTACAGTACCCCGTTAGAAATCGCTTTTTTTTCCTCCCTCACCCCTCTCACTCTCTCACTCACTCCCTTTCTCCTTCTCTCTCGTTGGCTCGACGAAAGTGTGCGTGTGGTACCGCGGCAGAGGTTATTAATCGCGGCTAAACATTATTCGAAGCAGATAACGCAGGGCATGGTGACACGTCGAATTTCCGGGCCACGTCGCGCGTTTCCGTCTGGGCTAGAACACGACTAGGAATTCAGCGCGCACGATTGTACGCGGATTATTATGAAAATTTTTATGAATATCCTCCGGTCGGCTGGCGACGGTCCCGCCGACTGACAAAATTTTTTCCGCCGAATCAAAGCGAAACTCTGTCATTCGCAGTCCAGCAGTCCGGGGCCACGTTAATTCCAAAGTGAACTCAATGGCGGCGACTCTTTCAGCTTTCCATTGCACGTCTCCGGGCCGACGTACTTCGTACAACGGAAAGTCCGGTTAGAAAAGCAAAAAAAAAAAAAAAAAAAAGGAAAAAAGAAAAAAAGAAAAAGAAAACGGAGAAAAGGAGAAATCCGGGGCAATATTTAAAAAAAACCGGAGTTGCACACAGAGTGTGTGGACGGGCGAGCGTTATCTCTGCCTGCAGGAGCAACTATTCACCGCGCGCTCTCAAAGCGTACGTATTATAGAGCGCAAACTCTAGCGGCGAGATGCAGGTGAAATCCACCGTAGAATTCCGTTACAAATGGAAACCTTTCCCCCCGTTCGTGGAAGGTAGATTCAACCGATGGTAGAACAAACGGAATATCGTAAAGAATCAAACTCTGCAAGCACGCGGATGGAAAAATACGCGTAAAAAACAGGGATGAAAATAAAAATGGGAGGGATGAAATCAAGGGAGAAACGGAGTAGAAGAGACGTGTTTCTGCGGAGCGTGTGCAGCGTCACCGAGTTTTTAATTCGATCGGGCCGCGAGTCACTAGTCGGGGTGGCCGGGCGCCAACCGAAAATCCATAATCCCCCGGCACCGCCGCTTCTGATCGCCAGTTTTGTCGCGTGTGTCGGCGGATGAACAACGATCGGCGGCGGCGGCGGCGGCGACGGCAGTGGCGCGGCTGCTCGCGCCAGGAAAACCATGGAGAAAGAGGGAGGAGAGGAGAGGAGAGGAGATGCGGCCGCTAACCGAAAATCGAATTATTGCCCCACGAGCGATAAACGTCCGTTAGAACGGGGGCGCTCGTTTCGATTTCGATTAATCGAGCAAGGCGCCTGGCTGGACGACCGGTTGCGCGACGTGGGTCGTCAAGAGCGACGAGGACCGAGCTTCAGAGTCGGAGATGGATGAGACAGATAGAGACACGGAGGGCAGAGATGTACGCGCGAAGAGAGACAGGGAGAGACAGGGCAGCCGCGCCGCCGTCCTCGCTCCAGCAATTTGTTTAAATTGCGTTCCCGGCTAAACTGCTATGGACTGCGGCACCTACCGAATTACGCTGCTTTATAGGTTTTCAATATCATCTGTCTCTCAACGAACGTCTCTCCAACCGCCGCGAATCTCCGCCGCATAAACAATGAATTGAAGAGACTTTGGCGTTTGCTAAACGTTTCGTTTTTAAGCCTGACTCGTGACGAAAATTTGCGAGATTGCAATCGATATTCGGATCGACGAATTGATTCAAAATCACATCTACCCGAGGATTAGATTTTTGCTCGTCGTAAGATCTTCTCTAAAAAAAATATTTCTCTCGCCTCTTTCCTTTTCGCAATTCACAGGACGAAACGATAGCTTTCAAGGATTTCTACCCCCTCTTGCATTCGTTCGGTAATCGCGGCAGATTTCGTCGTTTCCCATGGAAAATGAGCCAGCCTTTTTCCCCTTCTTCTTTTTCTTCTTCTTCTTCTCTTCGTTCGATTCGTTTCTTTCACGAATCCTCCAGGGAAGCTCGTTTCACCTGACTGGTATCTGTTCTCTCGCGGCGCTCGCATCCAAAACCATCCCGCATCGTCCCATCAGGCGTTCGATGGATATTGAATCGACACTCTTCCGCGTTACCGCCTCCACGACGTCGTTCCCATGCAAACGACCCCGCTTCCGGTATTAATGGCCCACTCCACGGAATTTTAGTCGCTACGACTTATTACGTATACATGCGACACGTCGCGCAATAGCTGCGACCCTAAGCGTTACCTAGTCGCTACGTAGTTTCGGAAATTGTTCAAGTTTATCTAGCCGTCGAGTTCGAAGATGCACGATGATTCTCTTAATCAGAGAAGACTGGAAATGGAAAGTAGAACGTCAGAATGATTTATCACAGTTGATGATAGATCGTCGATAGTGTGACGGAGCTTTAGAACTTTAGAAAACAAAGAGCAGTAGAACTTTCGAGACAGAGACAGAGAAAGAGACGAAAGAAGAGAAACGAACTTAACTCCAACGACTATTGTTACGCCGACATGAAGTCGGTACACCGACTGAAGATGTTCCCTCGAATCCTAATATCGATACATTGATCGGCCGGTCGTTTCGTTAGCGCTTTTATTTAAACAAAAAGTCGCTATTCGAAATGTGTGGACGTTCGGGTGGCGTGTTTCAGATATAATGTTTTATACAAAAGAGATTAATTGTCGAGCAATGTCCAAACGATCCTCCGCAAGGCGTAACAGTATATAAACAAAAATCGTCTTACTACTCGGGCGAATCTCTGACTTTAATGGCAATCGGGAAGGATGATCCCCCACTAGCCCTTATTATCCAAAAATCAGCCAGAAGCAACACACCGATTAACCTCTACCATCCTTTTCCACTTTTCGTCTCTTCTTCTTGACCAACCAACCAACAACAAGAAAAGAATCGTTCGCGGAAATGCTCTTTGTGTTTGTCTTTCATTTGAAGCGAAGTCTCGCGAGGGATCCGGCTATTTATTTTCAACTCAACGAATTGACAACGGGTTTTCCCCCGTGTAACGGCGGGGAGAGGAAGCTGGATCAGCGATGGAGAAGGAGGAAACATGGAAAAATGAAAGGAAAAAGAGAAACCGGTGGAAACCGGTGAGTCGAGCGTTCAAAGGAGACACCGACGACGCCCACGTGTGTGTTCTCCAGAGGGGACCGAACCTACGCGTGGTAGCCGAACATGGTGGCGATAAATAGCGACGCGGAGCGACGTATTAAGTATCAATACACCGTATTGATGGCGCGCGCGTTCGTTGCCGTGATCGGCTGCTATAGATCTCTTCCGCGCCCGTGGATTCGCCACCACGTTGAAAATAACCCTGGAACGGATCTCGCGATTTACATTCAGCCCGATCCGGTTTGCAATTAATCAAACGACGCTTCGGGCCGGCCAAGCAGCGTTTCTTCTGTTTGAGTTTGATGGAAACTTCGGAGGAAGAAGCGACCGAGGAAGAGGAAGGGTTGGCGATTTAGCGGCGGTGATTTACGCCCTGCTGATTACAGTATTGTTGGATATTGTTCGTGTGCAGAATGGGGTGGGTGTTTCGACGTGTTCGACTCCTCTCCTTCCTGATTTTTATCTTTCCTCGCTTGAGTTTCTCACTTGTCTCGTTAATTTGTAAAGAATGCTTAAGACGATGGTGAAATTGGAAGGGCAATGGGTTCAACCTTTTGACGTGCGAATCAAATGAAAAACTCGATTGTTTTTCTTCTTGGCGTTTGTGCAAACTTGACAAGGATAATATTTATACTCTTATATTCTCAAAAGTGTTATACGCACGATATTTATGAACAAAATTAATAAAAAACGATGAAAGAAGAAATTAATATTACGATAATCCTAGACGTCGCTGTACCGTTACGTTGCGAATAGAGATTATGCTTTACAGTTTAACAGAATCATTTATTTGAACGAGACAAGACTTCCACTTACGCTTGCTGCAATACCGCCTATAGATCTTTTCTACTATGCTTATATATCCTTTCCTACTCGTACTTTGGTCCCTGATCAAACGTACTTTAGGACGACTCATACACGACCAATTCCTGTACAGTATTCCAAGGGATATTTTACACATTCTGTATACAAATTTCTCAATTTGACCGGCGGAATGCGGTGACGCGTGTTTCGTTGAAACGATAAATTTTCACCGATCCGATCCTTTATCGAATTTATATCACCAGAATACGTACGGCAGGAAACGGGGAGGGGAGAAACGTGCGAGAGCTCCTTTTCAGGAGGGTTTTGATCGCGCCGGTCGTGATTCGGCTCGCGTGTGTCGCGTGACTCCCTCATTAACGATCCAGCCCTGCAAAAAGTAGATCGCGCGTGCCTGCGACCCAGCCGAGACACGATCGCCTGGATATTATTACACCGGCGTCGACAGTAATTCCTATGCTCGCGCGCGCCGGTTTCCTCGTGCCGTCTCGTGCGACACGACAGCCTTCCGCGACAGAGGTCCGCGGGGGAAAAATCCAACCAACCTGATCCCTGGCTGGCTGGCTGGCTGGCTGGCTGGACACTCCTGCAACGATTCCCGAAAGCGTAATCCCGAAGGGACTCGCGAGATTGTTGACCGGTTCGACAAATGGACGGATATTTGCTTTGCTTGGGAATTGAATATCAATCGTGGGAAACTAAGAGAGTGTCCGTGTTCGGACGCGGACGTGGTGCCTGCGACCATTGACATCTGCGAAATCGTGCAAAACCGTTTCGTCGAAAACCGTTTCCTTCCTTTTTTTCCCTCTCTCACTCCCCTTTTTTTCCTCCTGCATATTTACGCTGATTTTTTTCTCCTTCTCTCTCTCTCTCTCTCTCCCTCTCTCGTGACGAAACGATTAAAAGCTGAGAACGCGCGTAAAAAGGCACGTTGCGTTTCTACGGACGCGGCAGGGCTGCCACGATAAATATTTATAGTCGCGATCAGATCGTTCATAAATATTTATTTGAACATCGCGAGTTACTATAAATATTTATCGTTCATGGCCGATACACGGCCTATGAAAACCGTCGGATAATTTATGAACGGGTGAAAACGCGTTGGTGGCAGCGCGCGAGGCCGGTCCTTTCAAAGTTGCGTGTAAATTGGTGGAACGTTCAAGAAAATTCATTACCGTCGCGCGTTTTATCCTCCGGCTTCGACTGTCTTCCCGGCTGGAAATCAAGGAAAAGGAAAAAAAAATTGCTTCCGACGAAAGATATACATACGCGTGTGCTCGTTACGAAATCAAGTCGGTCATCTGTAATTCCAATCAATGGATGGAATTATACGCTACGACTCGGAAGTTGCGTAATTTCATCGACGAAATCGGAGACAGAAAACGTCTCGGACAAATATTTCTTTCAATTTCTCTTCTGTCTGTATTTTAATTAGGAAGGATTAATCGAAAGGAGAATTTCATTCGCATCATGTTATAGTCGTTATAGAATTTATTACATCGCGTTGGTAATTGCCCTGACAAATCATTTGGTACTTTTGTCGCTGCGCGTTGATAAATCACGCGGGACAACATTCAAATTACACGACTGTTAACAAAGAAAATGGAGAAGCAAACTTGCACAACTACCGTGAAATCTGCACGCGTATATATCTTTCTCACTGATTGCGAGCTCCCAGCAAAAAACAATGCGACGTGGAAAGCTACGCGATACAGAAAGAATGGTAAAGGTGAGCGCACAGTGCACCGACCTCCTTCGCGTATATTTTCCCATTAACCTGCCGGCAGTAAATCCACCCCCATCCCCCCCCCCCGATACAGCTCACAGGTATAATTCAGCAAAAAGCTTCGAAAGACCGCGACCGAGGAGAAGAGGGGAGGGGAGGGGAAGAAAAAAAATTCGAAACAGCCCCGGAGCTTTTCTATTAGCGATCCACGGCAGCGGAAACCCGCCACTCTTACACTAATTCACCCCTTTTCCCTTACCATCCGCTTTACTACCCAATTCACCGGGTGTAGGAGCCCCGAAGGATTAGGTTCGTTTCTCGGAAATCTCCCCGGGAATTTGCCTTCGTCATCGGTCCCAGGAGCATCGAAAACGATTCCGAGCTACGATGCACCCTCTCTCTCTCTCTCTCTCTCTCTTTCTCTCTCTTTCTCTTTCTCTCCTTCTCGCTACTAGTGCCAGAGGAAATGGATTAGAGAAGCGTTCCCTTTTCAGGACTGTCCTCGGCCTGATGCAATTTCTTTCGGTTGTCGTTGGAGAAGCCCGATTATCTCAAAATTACGGATCCAACGAATAGGCTAACCGGTCTTCGAAGCGAATCGCCACGGATCGCCGCTCATTAGATTATCGTTTCGAGATGGTATCGACTCTCGAGCGTGCACTCGACTTCTCTCTCTCTCTCTCTCTCTCTCTCTCGCGTTGGATCTTTAATTGCGGCTCGTCTAGTTAATCGTTATTACGATTAGACTCGTAGCAGCGGATGAAAAGTCGAGGTAATGCCTCGTCAGGCTTGTGTACCGCCGGCCTGTTTAACATCGAGACGACTTAATTGCGTCCGGAAATTATACATACGTCATGCTAATAGAACCCTCCCACGCGTGCGCTTAGCATACAATGACGACGGTGTTTAATTTTCGGCCCTTTGAGAATCAATCTGAACTGTCGTTAATTCCGATTTCTGTTTGCATGAAGACTTTTGAGAGAAGATTTCGATCACTCTTCCTCTCCACCACGACTGAATCGTGAAACTTGTACTGGAGAGGTGCAACGATTAGGCAAGCGTCTAACAATCTAACAAAATCATAAATCTGCAAAATTTCACTGATCACGAAGTGGCCAGTTGGACCACTCCAGTAGTTTCACAGTTGCAACATCTTCGTAAAACAGAGTTTCAGAGCCGGCAAAGTTTGTTAGCAACAATTCTCATTTAGCGGGCCGGTGTGGCCGAGCGGGCGACGCAACCTGGCCGCATTAATTCACGCTAATTGCAGAAAAAAGAGGAACAGGGGTGGAATCGACGTCTCGGTGGAGTCGACATTTTTTCTCCTTTTTTTCTTTTTTTCTTTTTGTCGCCTGGAGGACGCGATCGAAGCCGTTGGACCGTGAACAATATAGCCGGCCAACGAACGCTCGCCTAATAATTAATCGAAATAACGATGCGCCGAGCAGAAATGCTCTCGCCCCTAACGAGGTCCCGGGCTTCTATTTTTTCTTTTTTTTTGTTCGAATCTCGCGTCGAACAACCATACTACCTTCCCTCTCTCTCTCTCTTTCTTCTTTTCCCTCTCTTCGTGCACGGCCGCGCTCGTTAGAATCTCGCCTCGCTAGAATTTCGTTTCCCCGGAACAGACGGTGTCGCGCAACGACCACGAAGCTACGTAATTTCGCGGCTGGCTAAACAGGGATCCAACCGCGCCTCCTGGACAAAAGGTGAAAAGCAACGGGGGTTATCGTAGACCGACGTGACTGCCCGGTCACGTCGCTTATTTCTCGTCACCCGAGAGACGGCCCATCGTCTTCGGTTTTTCTACGCTCTCTCGCCCCGGCTTCATTTTTCATCCGCGGTTTTCGCCGCCGCCGCCGCCGCGATCGAAGCGTTGAAACGACACCAGACGTAGAGTCGAAGCTACGAGCAAAAGGATTTCCGAGCCGGGTGAAATAATACGCGTTTCTGTTCGTTTCGAGACTTTGCGGACCTCGTTGATTTTTCCGTGCATTTGAACTGAAAGAAATTGGCTTAGGATCTTTGTCAATTTAAACAAGGTAAATTGCATTCATTCTCAAAGTGAAAATCATCAGTTCGACGTTAACGTTAACGGAGCGTAATTGAATGGCCAGGAACAGTGTTCAGATGATCCGATTTCAGTATTCAACGCGTCTCTGCTTTCCGAGTTTTATGCACATTTCGTATTTTTCACGAACAAAACGGAGAAAAACGCTATTAAAGGCACAAAAAAATTGCTTCGGCACTTGTAGTATTTTTTCCACTCCATTTACCGAACGAAATTTGTATTATTTCCCGTTAATTGCCGGAATAGCGAAAAGTTCGAACAACTGCTCGTATATATATATATATATATATATATATATATATATTACAGCGCGTCATGATTCGAAATAATGAATCATGGTAATAGTCATTAAGTTTAATCAAAGATGGAATTTCGAGAGAGGAGGGAGAAAGAACTGGAATTTTTTTTTTTAAAGACGCTTTTAACGAAACCGGTTTCTAACACAGTTCGCACCGAGCATTTACAAAGTGGCTGGCGAGCAAAAGCCAATAAAGCGATAGGCGATGCGGTCTCGCGAGGAAACTTTCTTAATTACACGCGGGCAATTCGCCCGCTACGTCCGCGTGTTTTTTCTCGTCGATTGAGAAGTGCCTGAGAAAAACGAGCCGAGCAGCGAGGATCGCCTAGCCGAAACACGTTTCTTTGCGCTTTAACGATTTCATCGATTTTTCCTCTCTGGAAACTCGCAGCTTTCGCTCACGACGTAGCAAAAAACCGAACGAAATCTGCTCGTTCTCGTTTTTGCTTGGGGAAAGGGAGGGGAAAAAAGGGAAAAGAGAAGAAGGGACAAAGAGAGTTCCAGAGAGAAAGAGTAACAACCGGTGGCACGATCGTTACCCGTTTCGCCGTTCCTTATTATCTTGCCGGGCATTTCTCACGGATTCCTTTATAACGGCTCGCTCTAAAACGCGAAACGAACGATCGCCGTGAAATAAAAGCGGGATATTTCAAGCGAATGAGAAACCCGCTGCAACGATTTGTGCTTGTTAACGATCGAGAAACCCGTTGCCACCGTTTTCACCTTCTCCTCTGATTTTTTCGTTTCTCTTCGTCGATGACGATCGATCATGCAACTTTGGTCACTTTTCGAAGGGAAACTGATGACAGACCCTCCATTTTTTTTTTTTTTTTTTTTATATGATTTGTGACACGATTGGAAGTGATTGCCATTCTCGAGAGTTATAACAAAGTTTCGCATCCATTCTCAGCCATTCAGATACGCAACTTCGTAGTTATTCAGACAATTTATCCGCAGTTCGCGCTCGCAAAGTGTCAAATGATAAAAAAAACTTTTTTACCATTTTTCGATAGAACTATCGAAGATTGCCTGCTATGGTTTCTTGAAAAAAATTTTACACCTTCGTAGTGAGTACAATGCAAACGAAACATTTTACGACAGGTTCTTCGTTAAATCGTAGATGGAGAACTCATCTATGGTAACCACGGACAAACTTTTCTTTCCATCGTCAATAAAACTTACAATTAGTCCAAGTTTGGCAAATAATTCACAGCCTGTGTCTACAGATAATTCACATACATTGTACGTTTCACGCAATTCGCGAAGCTAACAGGGTAATGATAAAAATGCAAAGACGCGAAACTAGAGACAAACCGCGGACATTGGTCTGTGTTTGTCTGACACGAAACGAAAGCTGAACGACTCGACGAAGAGAAGACACCGAAAGAGAGAAAGAGAGAGAGAGAGAGAGAGAGAGAATAAAACGTAAGACGAGGACAGATCCGTCGTGCGGGTCGGCGAAAAAACAAATCGTAATAACGGCGGGCGTTAATTGTTGGAAACGACACGAGCGACGAGTTTCGTATTCTGCTTCGTCAGCTTTCCCGCCGGTCGCCACTCCACCACCACCACCGGAGACAGTTATCTGGACTGCGGAGCAGAGTGGTTATAATTAAAGCTTCGCTAACGAGAATCCGTTCGTCGGTGAGATAACGAGGTCTTCGATTTAAAGAGACCTCGGGGAACGGGCCGAAGAAGAAGAAGAAGAAGAAGAAGAAGAAGCATCGTCACGAACGTTGGCCGGATGACGACGACGTAGAGAGAGAGAGAGAGAGAGAGAGAGAGAGAGATTGCGAACAGTCGCCACCAGCATAAAAAAAAAAGAAATGAGACGCAGAAAGGAATTTTCGTTGGTGTGCACACACTTGGCTTGTACACCGTCGCTAGGCTTCGCGATGTGTGCGAGAATGCGAGTGCACGATTTGCACGCATGATGCCTACGCGAGAGGTAATGAAAGAAGAAGAAGAAGAAAAAGAAGTAAAAGAGAGGAAGAGAGGAAAAAAAAGGAGAGGCGACCTCGGCTCGAGGAAACGAACTCGTCGAGGGAGGCTCGCGTGCTTCTACCCCCGCCACGCGCCTCGATTGGTCGGTTAATATTTTATTCAGGGCGGAGTCGGATTTGCATACGAAGTGGCCCTTTTCTCTGCTCGTCTGCTCCGCGTTGTTCGTTCTCCGTCTCCGTCTCGATTCGACGGCGGGGCACATCTGCCGCGGATATAAGCAGACAACGATATCCTGCACCGTGGCAACACGCTGCCACATAGACTGCACATCATTCTCGGACTTTCCTTTCATTTCGATTTCGCATCGCTTTCGTTACCCTTCTCTGTCGCTTCTTCCGAGCATCGTGCGCGCTCTATCCAACCGTGCCGATAAACGTTAAATATCCGCCGATATTCTCCGTTTCTAGTTTCTGTTGCAGCGATACAGAGGGAACACATGTGATTGCAAACGAGATTCTTTGTATTTTCGAGTACGTGCGAACGTTAGAAAGAGAAAGTACGTGCGGAGAAAGAGAAAGAAAGAGAGAAAGAGTCATAAATACATACGAAGAACGCGTGGTAAATCCATTTTTCCCAATTTCTTCGTTTCGAGCAACGTTTCGAAAAATCAGGAACACACGCTGTTGTATTACTTTCGACATTGGCGGTTTCTTGAACGCCAAACTTACCTCCCGGAAATTTTCGTAAATTTCACTCGTACGAAGCTCTTTTATATTCGAGCGAAACACCATCGTGTTACTCTTACGAGGCAATAGACCCCCCACTCTCGAAATCTTTGTCCACTAGAGTCGCCGTTCAAAGTTGCATAATGCTGAAGCCCTTCCCGGGGGCTGTGTCCCCCGAATGCGGTCCGAGAAAGATCGGTGGACAAAAGGCGGCGGAACGGTCTGGCGAATGCAATTTTCAGGAAACGCGGAAACCGAGAGAGGGGGTGGGGAGGGAGAGAGAAACTTCCGGCCTGCCTTTTGAATACTTCATCGCCGCGACTCTCCGTCTCCTCGCTGGGTCGTTGGCAAAGTGCATAAGCGAAAACAGTTACGTTCACGGGTCATAACCAGCCACGTCGGCCTGAGAGAACCTCTCCCGCTCGCGCGCGCGAGAGAGAGAGAGAGAGAAAGAGGGTATAAAATATTTCACGGGCCGGATATAAGAGCTGACCCAGTGCAACAAACACTCGCGCAGATGTTACGATGCATTTTCTCATGCATATTCCATCGAGGGAATGGAAACGTCGCCTTAACCCGTGCTAATTTTGCCGCGCTCTATGTCAGTATTACAATAAACATGTTGATCGCGCGAGCGCGTCCTCATGCATATGCATGGCGCCCCCTCTCCCCCCCCCGCCCCTCGTTCGCCAGCTACGGGTGCCCCTTAATAAAATTCGACCGAACCGCCCTCGCTTTCGATCGTTAAAACTACCAACGTTCTCTGTCGCGTGCAAACCACGCTACCGTGTTATTTGTCCCTCCTTTTTTTTTTCGTTTTGTGCTTATGCCTCTTTTTATCCAGCGGAGGATAGGATTTACAGCGACTGGATGGAAAGTGTCGTCTTGCATGCTTCACTGCGATTGCTCGTCCGTCTTGCTTTGATGTTTCGAAGGTGTACGTACGTACTCGTAGATATTATTTAGCACGGGATTTTCAAATTTTCTTCTCCTCTCGTTCTTTTGAAATTATATATCGAAGTTTGTCGTAACTTTTTCTCGCAGAGGTATGACACATTCTTGTGAACTGAGGGAAGTTTTTCTGTACGATTAGATGCGAAAATTTTCTCCTTATTCTTATTCTCTTGGAATAATTTGATTCAATCGTTTCGGTGTTTATGTCGAGTACACTCGAAACAAGAAACATATTTTAGAATTCTTCGGGACAAAAGAAAATCACAATAATTTCAACAATAATTTCAAAGAGACAACTAGAAAATTCGGTCTCTCTGTTGTGATTTATTACTCGTCGAGTCACAGCTTAAAGATAATCTAGCGCACAAAAATGAAACGAAACGCTTAAACAGATCTTCTCAAGAGTTATCTTCTTCCGTTAATTTTTGTAAAATAGTATTCTCAAGTAGAATTTCACGTCAAATTGACACTAAACGTACCAAGCGGGGTCAAATGACCCCTTTTCAAAATTTACTTTAAAATCGTACATTCGTTGTTCTTTCTTTCGCTAAACTGGCTTCCTGTAAATTCTTATATTATCTGATTATTCAATTTTTCGCTTTCTGTTTTCCTCTTAGTTTATTTTTTACCGAGAAAAATTCTTTGCGTACCTTATGTACCGCGAGGGGTCATTTGACCTCCTTACGAAATTTACGTATTTTTCTGACTGAATTTATAAATCAAAACCGACAAAAAAAGTAATAATAAGACTAAATTTGGCGATGGTGGTTGACCAAATGGCGCGAAAATACAGCATCAAATCCAAATGCAATAGTACACGTATTCTTCAATATCCTGGATTTAGCTGGAATCAATGTATGGATACTCTATCGGGAAATATCTGGAATAGAGATATCAAGACAGCGTTTCCTGTTACAATTAGCAGATGAACTAGTCACAGAGTATCACGAATTTCTTGAAGAAGTAAAGGAAAACAAGGAACATCAAGCAGCCCAAGCAATATTTACCAATCACGAAGAAAATAAGATTGTGCACGGGTAACAAAACCACTCAGACTTGCATAATTTACAAAAAAATTTGTCTGCGGACAAATGTATGAAGGAGAAACCAATCATATGTAAAAAGTGCGATTAATTGATTATTTCCTTCGTTTAAATAAAAATATATGTTTGATTATTTTATTAGAAATCAGAAGTTAGGCTGCGAATTATTTCCTTTAATAAATTAAGAATTTCTTTCTAAAAATCAACGTTTATTCATAAGGGGTCAAATGACTCCTTATGGTAAGATAGGTGTATGTAAAATGCCGGTACGTTTAGTGTTAAGTTCAATATCGCCTTCTCGACGACGAAGGTACATCAACAAACAAACGACAATTAGCAGAGCTAAGCCATCATCCAACGATCAAATCCTCAGTCATTGATACGAATCCGAAGATCGGGCTGATCGCCCGAAAGTCCCGGAATGCGACTAATTAATCGATTCGCCGCGAGTCGGTTCGCGACTCGATCGTGAAATCCGCGGTGCTCGCGTAATCTGATCACGCGCTCGCGAAGTAGCAACGCGCCGCGGCAAATACTCGTCGTCACGTTCCGGGGCTTAAGGACGAACACGCGTCAGGTGGATCGTGCGAAACATCGCGAAACTTTGTCGGTGTCTACTGTCGAGCCAGCCGACGTTTGAAAGCGTTTGGACAAGCGCGAATGCATATTTATACGGATGAAATCGAGCGATTAAGAGCCCGGTGTTGTAACACGGAAAGCGGGAAAAATTGTGGTCGTTTCCCGTTGTGGGCGTCGATTTTTAAATGGAAAGGGCTCGTTTGTTGTCCGAGGACATGGCTGGCATTAAAACCAGTGCGCTGTTTGTTGCCAAAAAGTGGAAAATGTGATTATCGTTGAACGGGCAAATTGAAAGTTTATTCGAAACGGTGGGCGTTTGTTTGCACGTTAGCTTGTTTTAACTGGGAAATCGCTTGCGTTGCTTGCTGCATTTTGTGCGGTAATACGTGAAACGACGATCGGATTGGATGCAAATATACTTTACTTTTCTTGAAATCCGATCGCGTGTAATTATAAAAATTATTGTAAAAGAAGAAAAGAACAGTCGATGCAAATGTTGCGATACATTCGATTCTTTCAGCGAGTAAATTTAAAATGTTGGTACGTAGATTTGATACTCGATTGCGCAAAGGTTCCCCTGGAACCGGAAAGACGCGTCCACTTTGTTAGAATTTCCATCAAGCTTAGACGTATATTCTACACCTCTCGATTATGTATTATCACTTTCACGTCAGATGTCTAAACAGGCTCGACTCGATGTATCGCGACGGCGAGCATAATTTAAGACGGGTAAATTATCGATCAGAGATTTTCTCGTCCCGTGCGAAAGGCGTCGACCTATAAATTTCGCTCAAAATGAAACTCTCTCCTCTTCCCTCGTCCTCCTTCTTTTAAACGAGAGATTCGCGTGTCGAAGAATGCGAAGACGTTTAGGTTTTTGCTTTCGCTTTTCATTTCGCCGAGTTTCTGGAATTTTTCTGAAGAATCCGAGACGATCACGACGAAGGAAGAAGGAGAAGCAAGAAGAAGCAAGAAGAGAGTAAAAGTTCAGGTTGGCCGCTGAAAGAAGGTAAAGTCGACGCTCCGGGGGAGAAGAGAGACGTTTCATCATTCGGCACGTGTGTACTCTACGGGAGCGTCATTACCAACTGGCCTCGTTAAAAAGTACACGTTCGCGCTGGATCAATAGCGAGCAATGAGGACGGGACACCTTGTTAATCTCGCCGCTGGTCACGTTTCTATCTGCGCTGGTCATCACCAGGGAACATAAAACAAGCGCCCATGCATGAAAGCGTGTTTCCCCCCTTTTTCTGGTCTGTCTCGCGACAACCTGCGTCCTCGCGTTGGAGGGACTCGTGAATCCCTTCGTGGAACGTCTCGCGAATCTCGCCTGTTCGATGACACGGAGATTTAGAATTCTCGAAAATTCACGTAAACTCGTAAAGTCGAGTGAAATGCAAATCTCCCAAGGAAGAAACTTGCGAATGAAGTTCAGTCGTGCACGAAACTCTAAGTAAATGTATCGTTATCGTCAATTATAATTCAACAAGGACGTTCCTCTGGAATCCTGAGAACGTGTTCTAAACTCTTGAGCGACACTCCAATCACCACCAGTCACAAAAATCCTGAAATCGCGGAAATCGTCCGTCGTCCGAAGGGGACGTATCCGTATCCTCTCGACGAACCGCGAGACGTGTCTCTTCTCAAGAGTGATTTCGCGGCGGAATTAAGCTGAAGAAACAAAAATTCCGGCGGTAGAAACTCCGCGAGTCTCGTAGGTGCTCCGCCGAAGGTTCGGATGCCACGGTGTTCAGCTACCCGCTTCCCCTAACCGGCGCGGCTGTCGGCCGTGTGTCTCGCGAGTAGTAAGCAGCAGCTACACGTAGAGTCTTGTCACCGAGCCGGAGAGGACTGGTTAGAGAAGAGTCGCTTATCGCTAGCAACGATCTCACTGACAGCCGCCAATTAAAACATGCTAACGAGCTGCTGATCTCGCGATATCTCCGAGCGGGGCCTAATTAAACTCCGGCCACGCGGGCGGGGCGAGGAGGGCTGGCCGAGAGCAAAGACGAGGGGGACCGGCGAGGAACGACAAGACAGAATCTACGAGATCTCGGTGTGCGCCTAGACTTTATCGTGGCCGCGGTCTCCACGACGATCTCTCTCCCGAGCCTCCTCCTTCTCCTCCTCCCGCCCCTCCCCCCCACCGGCTGAACTTTAACAAACCTATTTCCAGCGCAGTTCCTCCAATTACCAGGACACGTCGAACCGATCCCGGGCAAAAGTGGACGGGGAAAATGGTGCACCGATGCCGGCTGATGGCAATAATCGTGCCGGGAGATTACCGAGATGAAGATATTCATGATTGTTTGTTGAGATGGTTTAGGACGATCCCGCGCGAGATTTGTGTAACGGAAGCGTGTGGAGAGTCAGAGAGAGGAAATATGGTGAGAAATTTATATATATATATTGCAAGTATGTGTCGAATTTTTACTTGAATGTTATTTCACGAGTAGAACATATATTGAAGAATCCGTCAGGATCAAATGATTGAAATAGCCAAAATAATTGATGAAATTTTAGTAGAGACAATATTTTAATATCAATGAAAAAATTGGGAAAATTGTACAAAATTAAAAAAAAAAAAATACACTCTTAAAACGTGGAAAGTGTAGCTCATCGTGTTCTTCCTTTATGATGAACTTTTATTTTAATGTTATTTCATGAGCAGAAAATATATTTTGATGATTGAAATAGTCATAATCATTCAAAAAAAAAAAAAAGAGAAAAAAATTGGCACTGTACGAGAAAGAACTGTTCTCTCTTCAAATATGGAAAGTTCATCGTGTTCTTCCTGTTCATCACGAATAAAATGACATTGCAAACGCGATACATGTATAATAACTTTGCTTCGGACTGAAATCCGAGAATTATCGACGCGATCAACCAAGAATTTCGCAATACGACGCACAGCAGCTGTATACTTGATTCCGGTGATACGCCAGGCTTATGGTTTCGCAAGAACAAGGGGATTCCCCTTGCATTATCGTGCAAGATGATTTGTAATTCGTGGCGGGGCTGTGGAGGGGACATCTTCGCTGCGAAATATGTATGAGTTAAGGAAGAAGAATAACATCTTTGCTTTCGGCCCTTCCTCTCGCGACCAGGGGTTGAAAACCGCTTTAAAGTTCGAAACACGTGAGCTTGATGTTTCCTTTTCTCCCCTCGCGAGTCTCGTTACTTTTAGTTAAGGTTACGTCGACGTGTTATTATACCGCTCGGCAACTTTAACGTTGGTTATCGCCATCTGATAACCCGTGCAGAAGGTTCAACAAAATATTCCTTCACCCTTGAGGATATTATTGCTGGAATTTTCTTACACTTTATGCCTGAATAAAAACTGGTTAATTACCCTTGATAAAACATTTGATATTTGATTTAAAGATTATAAACTACGTGCGTACTTTCTTCGTCGTATGAACAATTTCTTTTCAACTTTAACATTCAGTTTTTCTTGTCGTGTGAACAAAATTAATATCAATATAACAATTGCCCTAGCACTTCCGAGCAAAGCTGCGGATAATTATAATCAATAATATTGAAAACTATAATGCAAACGATAATAATAATTTTAATAATAAACCTCAAGAACTCGGTATAAAAATTGCAGACTGTGAACAAAGTGTTTTGACTCGTATAATCGTTCCCTGCATACGTGGCATGTTTCAAGATTGATAAATTAATCCCTCGACATTATCCATCGAATTTAATCTGCAACAAGAGCACATCGAGAGTTGCACCTGCAACTCTTGTGGTTTCAAAAATATTCTTCGTCCACTCCGTAGAAAAGGAGGTCTCTCTTCGACGAAGTGTCAACCGATCTCAGCGGCATCGTTCGGGGGCTCATCTATCCGCGACAACTTACACCGCCGCTATTTGCTTATCGAAACCAGACATTATCCGGGATCAGATCGGGAATTTGCCTCCAACTCGACGTCAACCACTTTTACCAGCTGTTCGTCCTCGTTATCGGCGTTCCGTCCAGGCGACGTTCGTCAACCGTGCACCAACGCCCTCGATTTTATCTCGGGAACGTACTCGCGCTTCTTAAAAAAAAAAAAAGAAAGAAAAAGAAAAAAGAAAACCTTCTCAACCTGAAATCCGCTCCCCTTGAACGATATCTCCGATCGAGTATCCTCTAGAATCCAGTTCAAGAACGATTCTCACAAAAAATTCAAGTACAGCGTGTCTACCTGGCTCAAGATCGTGGTATTATAAAGAAGACGTCAAACGTCTTTAAAACACACATCGTGGTCGTAGCGAAAGTTCGGTAAATGAGATCATTTTTTTAGGTCACCGCGGAAGGAAATTCCAAGCTTTGAAATACAAATACCTCCAGTTTGTCGCGAATCATTACACTAAATGAATCAAAGTCAAAGGTATAAAGTGAACTTTTATTTGACAAAAATACGCACAAATTTTCCAGAACCTATACCTGGAAGAACTCTGCGAAATTTTTACTTTTCGTTAACCGTTGGGCGATCTATTTGGTTCGCACGCGAGCTCCATCCTATTCAAGCGAATCTCGAATCTTCCATCGAAACCAACCGCGTTCCTAATCTCTCAAACGTTTCCGCATCCACGCTGGAGTATCAATTTCCATGCATCGTTTCTAACAGCCACTCGACGGGTGAATTTCGAACGGTTTCGTTTCTAGAAAGAGGCGAGCGGATAGAGGGGGTTACTCGCCATCGAGCCATCGCCCCTCTCTCTCTCTCTCTCTCTCTCTCTCTCTCTCTCTGTTTGCAGTCGGATTTTGGAACTAAGCCCAGGTTTGCCCAGACAGATGCACCCACTTGCCGCCCTTAATAGCACGGCTTACGCACCGCGTTGATCAGCCGAACCCAGCGCGCCTCCTTTCATCCCTCGCCGAACGAAACTTCTTTCGCCGATTTGTTGCCAGATAGACTCTCTCTTCAGCCGGTGGCCAAGGGCGAGCTCCGCCTTTTTATTTCAATCGAACCACGACCCCAGAGATACAGGGATTAGTCGAGTTAATCGTTCGTCGATTCCCGAGCGACTCGAGCCGAATCTCGAAAGCAAGGAATTCTCTCACGTACCGAAGCAAGAATAAAATGACTGCTCAGGGACGGGGAGGGTGGCGATCGGCATGATGTAATAGTTTGCTTGGCAGTACTTCCAGATCTTGTAGTCTTGTAAACTACTACTATAAAAGTCGGCGGAATATTTTATTTTATTTTATTTTCGCAACATTGTACAGACACACACACACACACACACACACACACTGTTCGTTGTTCTATGGAAGAAGTACGGATCCGACTGGTCATTTCTCACAGATCCAATGCAAATGTTGTCTGACGAGCGGCGAACTATAACTACTTCCTATCACGTCACAGTTTCGGTACTATGCATCGTAAACGAAGCGTCTTGTCTATACACCATCGCAACATGACGTCGCCAGCTAGTCGTGCCACGTCTAAAACAGATACGTACTTCCGCAGATGAATATTCCAGAGAATCACGTCATCCGCGTACAGTCTCGTGCACACTTATCCCCGGACGAGGAAAGTTTCGCAAATCCATACCTCTTGGCCGCTATCGATCGCCAAGATCTACGTCACGAAACGAGGTAGGTAAACGTAACGTGCATCCCCGGTGACGTTGAATGATAAATCACGCATCGATCCTCCGCGACGTATCCTCGCCCCCGTCTGGCATGCACGTCGACGTGGAACGACGTGAAACTGGCCTGTCTTCTCGCGTCATCCGTTTCCAGATCCTTGTCCATACGAAGAGAAAGATATCGGCTGATGGCTGAGAATTGTCGGGAGAGATGGTCGTCACGACTGGCATCGTTGCCACTACTAATTACCAGTACCACCAGTGGTATGGTGTATCCTCGTCGTTACGTACTCGCGCTCGTCGCCGGCCCTCCAGTCGTCGTCGCGATCCAGCCTCGCGTCTCCTGTAATTTTCGCGGGCTCACAATGCGCCAGCTGATTAGGACGGTGCGCCGCGGCGTGCTCATCTGCGCGCCGTGTAATCATCGACGATGCTTCGGGCGGCGCTGCGACGCCGAGGGGCGGCGTCGAAAAGCGCCGGAGCCACCGAGGGCCGGCTCGGTTTTACCGAGGACGCACAATGCGCCCGTAACGAGATGATTACAGCAGGCAGAGGCCTGCTTTCGGGATCCAAACGCGCGCTGGATCTAGAATCCTCCCTCCCCCCCGGGAATACTACGTGGGAAAATACACCGCGCGCGGCGCTATCGCCGGGATAGCAGGATCGTGATTCTCCCAGACGAGGATCCAGCAGAGTTTCGCTTTAAGTGGCCGCGTAAATGCCGCCACCGGGATTTGTCCCGGCGACCGGGTATTCGTATTCCGGCGGCGTGCGCGTCCTTCGGCCCACGAACGCCGTAAACCAGCCTAGATCCTTCCGGCGAGTCCATCGCTGAGACAAGAACGAGAACGAGAACGAGAACGAGAACGAGAACGTGCCGCTCTCCCCCGCGAAACTTGGGAAACCAGGCCGCGGATTTCGCTGCGAAATTTGACGGACTTTGCCGGCTCGGTTTTTATTACGTGTTCCGTATGGAGATGGAGCTGGAAGCTGGAAGATTCTCGGAACATAGAGCGGAGAAACAGGCTAGGATTTTTCCGGCGCAGTTTCGTTTGCCCGGCGAACGTTCTCAGAATCGTGGTTAGGTTGAATTTTGGAGACGTTATTCGTCCGGGCCACGAATTTTAGAGGCAAATATCTTTCTGTAAAAGAAAATCGAGAAATATCGACGATCGTAATTTCTCGGCTGTTCGAGCCAACCTTCGTCCACTTTCGCATTTGGGAACCTTTACGAAACAACTGACACAAGGCATTTTTTCTCAAGATTTGTTGCTGACCATGGGAATGATTCGAGTCATTCTTTCATCGATCGCGCGTTACAGAGTTGATTATTTTGCGACTGGTTTTGCAATCGATCGCCTGCAGTTAATCACTCCTGACATAAATCAACAATCATAATTTAATATTCTGCGATCATTGAGTCGTAATTTGCAATCGTTCGACGAACGATCGATTCACCTCGTGTCGTTCGTCATCACACAGCAGCCATCGTAATATTAAATTTCCGTTAATCATAATCAAAAACGTGATCATTCCGTGATTCCTGACTATTGGGTTAATCATGCCCTTATTGATTGCGTTTGCTTTGACTACTTCATCATTGTTCGTTACTCGTTCATCGAGTTGGTCGTAATTGTTAATCACCAACTCTGATAAAATCTCGTTTCTCCCACCATCGAGTATAGTATATTTTCGAAGATGACAGAATTCCTTCCTCGATCATTCGAAATTTTTAAATATTATTTCGAATATTCGACTCGTCTAACTTTTGCCCTTCTCGTCGAATCGAGAGTGTAACTGTAACAGTTCGCGAGTCGATAAATCACAGCCGATCGCTCGCGAGGATGGTTGGACGAGGATCCCAGTCACGTTTCGCGCACGGCAACCAGGTCAAAGGAAGGAAAAGGAGGAGGAAGAGGAGAACGATCGTTCGTCGACGAGCGTTCGGGGATAAAACGAAGAACCTGCCGTTTTCGAATAGCAACAGCTGGCGCGAACGGGAGTTGCGTCCCTCCTATCCTATCGAAGCCCCTTCGACGGACGGAGTTTCACGGGAAATCGACGTGAGGGACGATGCGACAGGATCGTCGCAACTCACTCAACTCGCCAGCTGACGTTACGACCCCGCCGAGGAGGAGTCGAGGCTACACCCACTCTCCGAGTCCCTCCAAGGCCGCCACTCACCCTCAAGTCTTGCCAGATTCGAGGCAGCCGGCGGTGTGCTAAGTGCCGAAAGACTGTTTTTCCAACAACATCCTGCGCTACCAGCTTTAAACTTCCTTCTCTCCCGGCGTGCGGTATCGCGGCTTCTAACGCCTTTGTAATTTCTATCGGGTACTTTGGAAACTCCGCGAGGACGGAAGATTCGCACGAGATTCGAGCGAGAATCTCACGACGGTGAAATTGGGAAAATTCACAGGGAGAGAGGAACTTTCACGGCGAATTAAGCCTCCGGCGTGATTATTCGGATTTTCTTTTTAACATCGTACGCTTCGAAATTGTTGTTCCGCGCGCTTAGTAACGACGGAGCGGAGGATCGAGAGTTTCTCAAGTTTTAAATCGTCCCCGGACGAAAGAATTTCCAATCGAAGTCTCTCAGTTTCCGAATTTTTCCAGGAACTTCCGCGAAGGTCGATCAATCCGAAGGATTCGTTCAGTGCTGCGAGATAGACACTCTCATCCTTTAACTAATTGCAAGAGGGACGACGCTTGAAAAAATTCGTCGTGGCAGAATTTCATCAGCCAGCGCGCCGTACGTAAGGATATTAATGGAAAAAATCGGGACGAACGAGTGATCGAGTTCGGCGTTGCGAAAATCCCTTCAAAGAAGGGCGATCGAATAGCATGGTTGACGAATGGATCGGGTAGAATCGATCGAACCCATCGTCTCTTTAATCTGCGCCGGGTTCAAGTCAAGTTAATCTCGTGTCAGGCGGCGAAGAGCCGTTTCGGAGCTTCGAGAGCTTTCGAGCCATCCACGATTCCATACATCGATGAGCTTCCATTCCGTAATTGCCGAGCATCTCTCCCTGGTTGCCCCCTCTCCCCCGCCCACTATTCCACCCCTCGGTGATAACGCTTCCGGCAATAGGACGGTTGCATTGTACATTAACAGATCAAGTTCCGCAGTCAGCTAGCCGTGGAATTCACGATACCAAACGAAGATTCCTGGCCCTTCCGCGTCCCGACGTTTATTACGCCAACTTCAACGCGAACGACTCTTCCTTACGACTTCCTGACGACCGTGAGACCAGCCTCGGCTAACAACGGAGAGAAACGGAGAATCGTCCGCGCGAAATTCGATTTAAGAATCGTCTTACGGTTGCTATCCTCGCCTTCTGGATTCTCCGGGATTTTGTTACAGGTAACAGGAGTTCGAGATTGTCTACGCGATATTGTCTCGGTGGATGACGCAGGAATGCCTGGGTACTCGTGAATTAGTGCCAGTTAAGATAGAGTCGTTTGGCGAAGAGGCCACCGGTACAGAGTAATTTCCCTTGGTTTTTACCGCAGCAATTGCGGGAGCGAAACGTTTGTTTCTTCGCTGATTTAATTTGCGAGTTGGAGAAGATACCTGCCTTTATTACATGGAATTACATTCTTCAAGTTCGGAGTGTTTGGAAGTGTCGAAACTAAAAGCAATTTTCATTAAACAAGTGTAGATGTCTCTGCTTCGGCAGAAAAAGAAATCACAGCTCTACCGCCAGTGTAGATTAATTTCAGTCGAACCGCGCGCGTTCTCGTCTGAAATGAAAAAAAAAAAGGAAAAAAGAAAAAAGAACGAAAGAAATTTCAAATTCTCGCGCGCGACGCGACCTAAACCAATTTCCACCGCGCGAAACGTCCAAAAAAAGAAACAAAAAGACTCACACCCTCGATTGCACCGTATATACCCGAACGAGCGAGCTAGCTAGCTCCGTTCGTCAGAAAAACTACACGGTCTTGCAACGTCGATTACGGTGGTCTCGAAGCGGAGGAATTCTGCCGGCAAAAATCGCGATACGCTCGACAGAGTCGGCTAAAAAGGGCAGCGAACCGAGAGCGGAGCAGGGACCTCGGCCACCGGGTTTAATTATCGGAAACCTTTTCGGTTTCGCTGACTCGATCTCGCCCTTTTATCCATCGGCGGCGTGGATCGCGCTCGCACGCTCGCCGTTTCTCCACCAGAGGCGAGAGAGATTCATCCGTATGAACGTGAGCTGCACGTGCGGCTCGAATGTTGCGTCGCGTCGCGTCGTCGAGGCCAGCCAGGAAAAACATTGTCGGGCCCGGGCGAAAAGCGGCGCGCAGGACCGTGGCCACCGTTGCGCAAACTCGATTAAAACGAGCGTTAAGCGATCGAGCGGCCGCGGGACGGGGCTGGAAAGCGCACCGCTTAATAGGGTGTGATAGATCGGGTAAATTGCATCGGTGCTAATGGGATTGCACGCGATGGTGCTATAACCATTACCGTGGCCGTGGAGACCGGTATCCATGGCCCGAAACCACCCCCCACAGACTAGTCCCCGCGACCCACCCTTCGATTTTCCGCTGTCTTCTCTCTCTCTCTCTCTCTCTCTCTCTCTTCCTCTTTCGCCGCCCTGTTTTTTTCTCGGATAGGATCCTCACGAAGCAGGCACAACGCCGCGGATTTAACAATTGACTCAATGAAAATCGTCGCGTCGCGTCGCGTTGGCCGATGATTTCGATTTCTCGTCGGTGGAGGAACCGCTTATAACGATATAATCGCTTCGACGGTAGTTTGAAATTTCATGGGGAAAATTCATCTGGAAATTCCTGACGGTCTGCCATACAGAATTTCGATCAGTATGTTCAAATTAAATTCGTTATCGGGCTCGATCTCTCCATCGGCCGTCGATTAAAACGCCGGTCGCCGCTGTGTCTCGGATTTTTATTTTATATTATAACGAAACACGCGGGTGAAACGCGCGTATAAAAGAGCAATAAAATCGTTAGAGTTTGTTTCGCCGTGGTTTCACGCTTTGTACGCGAATTAATTATTAGTTATGAGTACGTATAACCGAGATTCTATTCCATCGAGTCGAACGAAAGAGATAAGCAATACTTTGAAATACTTGGTAGGCGTGTCTCTCTCTCTCTCTCTCTCTCTCTCACTCTCGCTCTCTTCGGGACAAAATGTAACCCGTCAATTCGAACGGGAAGAGAGGAAAGGTGGATTAAAACCATCCTATCGCGAAGGTTGGCTGATCAATTCTCTAAACCAGATGCACGTACTTCTGGATATTCCGTCTAGTCCCTTTGAAATATTCCAATTATTCCGGGAATGAAAGATTAAAGACCCCATTGCTTCCGATGTTAACAGTTGTTTCCCGAAAAAAAAGAAAAAGAAAACCTGTCACTCGGCTCGTTCCTAAACCTCCCAGGCCTCTCGTTTCCTATTCGTTAGTCTCGCCCCTCTTTGCCCCCTTCTGTTCTATACATCAATTACCTGAGAAACGAAAATTAAAAAAAGAACCTCCCCCCCCACGCACCACGTCGCACGTACAGAAATCACGAAGCTCCGTCGCTCCCATCCATAACGATTCCCCGAAAACGCCATCGAACCGCGTATCCGAGTTTCCGCGTTCAGAATTCATCCCCCCCGTTCTTATTACAACCCCCGAATCTACAAAGGGTCCGCGACCGTTTGGGAGAGTTAACGCTACGGGATAGACGACACAGGCAACGACACCCTTTTTCTGGCCCGCTACGATTGATTCTTCCTTGATTCGCCAGCGCCGAAATATTCCTCGCGAAACATGCCTCGGGGACACCAATGAAGCGGGAACAACCAACGCGTCCCGGTGTTACAGTAGCTTGCAAAAATATTCCAATGTTGGTACGTGTATATTCAATATTTAAAATAGTGCTTCAACTCGGTTGCTGCCGTGTTACAGAGTACAACGGATTTACTTTTAATTTCAAACTTTTATTTTTCCGTTGCTTCGGAGAAATTTTCACGCTTGCGCGAACCTCTCGTGAATGCACTATACGAGACGTATTGAAATTTCATTAGCTACGGGAAATGTTCAGTGCAAATACACGAACACGTAGACAGATAATTGTATCGATAAATTTGCTTATTTTACACTTGTCACACACGTGCACGTGTCAAATGACTGATTACAAAAACCACAAGATATATTCGTCGAGATTTTCCAAATACTCGTGACAACGAAATTTCAAAAACGTTCTACGCAACAATGGAAACGCGCGAAACAACCTTCGTACGATAAATTTTCATACTTTTCTGAGCCGTTGTACAAGAGGACACAGAAGGAAAGAAAGAGAGAAAGAGAGAGTGAGAGAAGAGCGGGGGAGGGAAGATTCATTGACATTTAGCGTAGCGAACAAAAAGCACGGACGACGAGGGGACAATGGCTGTCGAATTCTTTGTCCCGCTCGTTGGGACTGGATTTTTAATAACGCGGCAAAAATAATGGAGATACTGCGGCAACAATGGGGGAGGGGGAGAAAGAAGAGCGGGTGAGTGAGTCTTCATTAGAGGACCGTCCTGTTCCCTGATCAAATGCTTGTCTAGCGGCCAGCACGCGGTGTCAGTTGGCAGGCCTGCATGCGGTTCGCGACACACATCGCGCCGATCATTCGTCGCGTCGAATCGTTTTGGCGCCTCGTTTCTCTCTCGTTTCCTCGCTTCTACGCGCAATTTCTCTTCCTTCGTCGTTTTTCTTTTAACATAGAATATGTTTTATCGATGATGTTCGGGCAAAAAATGGAACGAAATGTGCAACGAAAACGCGTCACGCTTTCGATCAGGAACTTGGAGGAGGGGGGTGTCACGTGATTAAGGAGAGATAAGTTTACGAGCGATGTGTCATCGATTGTAGATGCTGTAAAGGAGTGAGGTGTTAAGGTTATCGTGACACAGATGCCGATAATATTGTCTGGAGATTTAAATTTAGACTTAAAATCAGACGACGGTAAAGATTTCGCTCGTTACAGCTGAAATTGATGAGCAGCAGTGACATACCAACGACAAGAGGTTGTACCACAATTGATGCCGTATTTGCGAGAAACATCGATGACTTACACATCGTATTATAGTTATCGCCAACCAATTCTGACCATAAAAAATTAACAAGAATAAAAATAAAGCAAACATACACGAAAGGGTGTCAAGTTTTATTTCCTTACAGAAATGAAGTCAGACATATTCTATGCGACAGGCTTTAAGGGCGTTAAAGCCGCTCATTCTTTTTTCTTTCTTTTTTCTTTTTTTTTTTAAGACGAAGAGGAGTTCGAATTATTCGCAGTGTAATTTTGATTCGTCCACGGCGCCAGTGGGAAAGTTTCGCTGGAGGATGTATGGCAGATTGCAACGCGCCAAGTCAAATAGCAGCGCGAAAGAGTTACGATTTCGTGGACTGACACGGGTGTAGGCGAATCTCGGCAGGGTTTTTGCGGGAGGAGAGTTCGTCTTTCGAGATGGGGACGATCTTTCGCGAGTCTGTGGATATTTTTTTCTTTCGCACGATGATTCTTGGGGTATTTGACTGGTGAGATTCTTTTTTGATCAGATTGAATCAGGAAATTCTAGAAAATTATTCATATGACGAATCGAAGGAAATCCAGATCTTCTATGTAATTAGAAGTTATTCTAATTACAAATACCACCGAATTTTACTAACGGCGAATTTTTCACGAATTGTTCAATCATGAAAAGGTAAAAATTCAAGAATGGAAACTCGAGAGTGAAAGTCCAGGTGGTAAGGAACCGGATACAAATCGGGGGAGGAGGGGGGGGAAGCGTTTAATCGATAGTCATTTTTCAAAAATAATATTGCGAGAGTGGGTTGTCCAGGTGGCCAGACGCGACGGTTCGCTCGCTCGCAAAGTGCCGCGTCTTTGTTGTTACAGAGGGTTAGAATCCGCAGCATTCTCTCGAAAGCTGATTCCCTGGCTGCGGTTAGATTGCTGCCCGCTCTTTGTCTCTCTTTTCCTCCGTGGTCCACAAACACGAGGTCACGCATACTCGTCCAACGTCACGCGCAATCCTCCCCGTCACAGGTCAGATAAATAAATAGTGCGGGAAGACTCGGCAAATATTTGCAGGGACCCCGTACACACCTGAAGAGAGGAGCGCGCTGCGTAAACCCGCTGCCATTGCTCTCCACCAATTCTTCGTTTCTTTCTTCGTCGTACGTGTTCGACGACTTCCGAACGTAATGCAAACCCTCCCGCGTGTAAATTTGCGATAGTCGGAATTTGGAAACGAGATTATCCAGATATATGATATTTTGCTCGGCGTTAATTTTTTATTATCACTGACAATTCCTCTCTCATCTTGCTGTGTCTTTCTTTTTTTATTGGAAAGTGCTCTTAGGCTTCGCGAAGCAAAACGTGATCTCAACATTTTGGCACAGAAGATGTATGTAACAGAGACATTTATAGATACGTGTTTCTGCGAAACAAGTATAGTAGAATCTTACTGATAGAACTGTACCGACAACTAAATGTCGTGGGAATGAACTTTCAATCGATTGTTATCGAATTAACTATTACAGATAATGTCCTGTACGTAACAATGAAACGTATTACCAGATCCTACGTGAATATCGGAAACACCAAGGTATTTTTTCAGTCATTACGAGAAGACAGGATGGAATATTCAATTCCATTCGAAAAGTACAAGTCTCGAAAAAAACTCAAAGCTCCGGTGCACCAGAGCAATTTAAACTTACAATCGCTCCTAAACAATCATCCTCCCGGCGAACGTAAGCTCGCGTTGTTCCTCCAGGCCAAGCCACAAACTACAATTACAAATAACGTGGCGGTCAGCGTTCTAGCTTCTCATTTTCCAACAAACTGACCGCATCATCCACCTCGGCGCCACCGATCTTTCCACGCGTAAACTCGTAGAATCCGCGAAACGGCACTATAATTCCCCATTTCAAACAAGAGGGGGGTGAAACACGATCACCCGCCTCGTTTATATCTCGCACTTTCGACCGAGTTCCACGAGAGGATTCGCCGTGAGCTCGGCGTTTGCGTTTCGCGGTCGAGCGACTGGCAACTCTGAGTATATTCATAAGCAACGGGCATAAACCTCATAAGCGATGCAATACACTTCAGGAGGGGGAAGGGGGGGGAGAGTAGCGCCGGTTCACTATTTCAGACGGAGAAGACGACGCTTTACAGTGACACCGTCCCGTGAATTAACAAACAGCCCTGTACCACGTCGTGGCCTCACGAGAAGTTAAGTGCCTAACCCTCCCCCGTCCCCTCTCCATCGCCAGTGATACAGTGGCGCGTGCAAAGGGGATTACGGGACGCGAACACTGACATAATTCGCGTTTTGCGCCACCAACGTCTTGGCTTAACCATCCGGCTTCGCTGTCTACCATCCGACGACGTTACGCAGAACCGACGAGATTCCCTTCCCCTCCTTCTGTCACGTTGCGTAAAAACGGAAATGTTTCCCTCTCGTGCCTCCTCACCTTCCACTCTCCAATGTTCGATTAGGGGGACGCCTGTCTTGCCTCTATATTTTTTTTTTTTTTTTATTTTGACAAAAGTTTGAGAAAGACGGATCTATGGTGGTTGCATCTCGAAGATTCATCGTGTGTGCGATGGATGAAATCCGAATAGCGTATGAAAATTGGGATCGAGTGTTTAAACGATCGTTGTCGTCTCAGCTGTAGAAGTTGGAAAAAGGATCTAGTGGAAGGAATCTTTCAAAATCGCTTTTCGTTTCAGATGTTATCCGATCGCTCTACATTTGACTGTGAATTTCCAATATCCAATCAAACTTATACCATTATATGAGAAGAAGTAAAAATACCTTCAACACGATCACCCACCTCGGTCGAAATACCTTCGCTGAAATAATTGATCATCTTAAATTAAAACAATCGATCCGCGCCGGGATATTTAACGAACGTGTCCTCAAAATGACATGCGAGAAAAGCTCGTTAGTAATCCTTACAAACTCTTGTCCAATTGACGCAGAATCTTGGCCCATTCTACATTTTTTACAAAATCCAGATCGCGCTAAAAGCGAAATTCGAGGGAACAGTTTCACAGTGTCCGATCTTCGTTCATCTCGAGCGGAGGATTCACCGTAACCGGAGATTACTCTTGATCTAGTTTCTCGATTTTTATCGTCCATATGTTCGCGGTGACGGTAAACGTTCGACGCGCGGGCGTGTACCGAGGTTCAATTAACGGACAGGGTCCGTTAATTGCCACGGGCATCGCGACGAGCCCGGCGGAGTTTCGGCATAGATCCGATGAAATACAGGGCGGGTCTATATGCGGATCGCCGGCGTGCAATTTATAAATTATAATATAATCGTATATTATAGCCGGATCGCGCGTGTCCGTGTGCAACACGGGTAACAGGAAATATTTGATAGCTTGCCGTAAATTCGATCGTAAAAACCGAGACGATACAGCCAGGTCTAGTTTTCCTATAGTCGTACGTTGCGGATTTCGCGCGTTTTTCGACGTCGGTTGCCAATATCGCATGAAAGCTCGGTAATTTCACGCGAATAAAAAAAAAAAAAGAAAAAAAAGAAAAAGAAAAAAGAGAAATATACGAATGAAACATTCGCGCGTGAATGATGTTTCGAAAAACTGTTTGCCGAACCCATCCAGTGAAAAAATTCGACTCGATAAACGCGCGAGTATGAATATTATTTTAATTTCACAGTTGTATTTGTTGACCCATTTCACACGTTTCAGCGTTTCATCTGCAATTTTTCAACGGATTTAGATTTCGGGAATTCTGTTTTTCAACGCACTGCGATCGCAAGGGAGAGAATTTCAAGGATTTACTTGATACGATATACATTTTATTTTCACTCTCTCGTTCGGATTTTAAAATTTTCCGACGCGAGTTAAATTATTATTTAAACGATATTTATTCCAAGCGCGCGAACGAAAGTGTGGAAACGAAGTGCGATTTCGAGCTGAAATCGATCGTTTAGCGGCTCGCGCGAAATTGCGAGAGGTTTCAATCATTACTTTGCAAAGCAATGACTTCAAATTTATTTATTTCAGTAATTACATCGATACGATCGACGATATTATCATACCGCGTGCAACATGAATCAGTCGCAAGGTATAATACTTCCTCCGCGACAGAACACGCGTTTCTTCGTGAAGGATCAAGTCCTCCCGGAAAAAGCTTTCGCCTCGCCGCAATCTTTACCGCATCTTTCCGCGAAAAGAAAGTCCCCTCTCATCCGAGGCATTGCCTATTAACGAAATTCATTCCCATGTACCTCGGTTCTCATAGTCCCGCGCGGCAAACAGCGGAACAAACGGTGGGGGTGGGCTTACCACGACGACGAGGATGGTTGGAGGATGGTTGGCGCGGCTTCTGAAAACTTTGCTGCGCCGCTAACTCTCCCGTGTCAAGCCGAATCTCGCGGATATTACATTGACGCTGCAGATTACCGGGCCGGAGCCGCCGTTTGCTCAGTACATATTACGAACCACCCTTCGGTTCCCTCCGTTTCTCTCCTCTCTGTTCTGCTCTCTCTCTCTCTCTCTCTTTCCCTCCCTCTGGCGGTATGTCAAATATTTAACCGAGTTTCAACGCGGAATATCAAATGGAACGAACGATCGATAGGAGTCACCGGCTTTAGTCGGACACAAGTTACGCGCGCATACACACATACACACACGTGTGTGCGCGCGCGCATACACACGTAGCAGACCCTGTCGAGGTTCTCTTCTCTTTGACTTCCCTCCTTGTAGCCAAACAAGCCCTCTTGTACGTTCCTTTCGTTCGACTGCTCGACGGCCGCTTCTCGATATCGTGAAACGTGCGCAAACACCATTCTTTCATGGGTTTCACCGGTTGCGCTGCCCGCGCTGGAAATTACGTCACGTTCTGCCTACTCTTTTGCTTTTCGTTTCTTTCTCTTTTTTCTTTCTTTCTTTCTTTCTTTCGTCCTTACGTTTGTCCCTCTGCCTCGCTCTTCCGTTGTTGCTGCTTTTCCACTCGTAAATTAACAACGTTCGTCGCAACGCGAGGGAATGGAGCGGAATAATCGAAGAGGAAAAAGGAAAAAAAAACTGACAATGCATAGAGTGAAAGAGAGAGATGGTTGTGATAATCGCGGACAAGTGGCACGGAAACGGGCCTCGGAAACTGGAATTAAGGATTGACAGTCTCTCGGCCCATTGTGCGCTCGTTTAATGGCCGGCAATGTTAGGAATGGGAGGGGAAAAATTAAACGCCACAGCTGGAAATTGTCAATGCGTTTCGATGCCTCGATTTAACATTCGTGGCTGTTAATATTGCGAAATATTCACTACGCAGTGAATAGAACATAGAGCGTTGTATCGGCGATCGGTTGAATTTATGAATAGCCTGGGATACAATTGACAAACGAGTAGGGAGGGGGGGGGAAGGGAATTTTTGCGATTCGATTCTCGGTTTCTCCAATGTACTTCTCCTTGAATGTAAATTAACTTTCTACAAGTATAGAGATGTATTCCAGCTGTGATAATATGGACACGCCGTACGAAACGTTTAAGTAAACGGGGACATTTGTCCCTAATGTTGAAACATGAGATTGCAGTCGCAAATAGAAAAGATTTGCGAATAACAATAATGGAAAGGAGAATCAATTTAGACCTTTGACAATTAATTTGAGAACAATCACTCGGCGAATTCGCCTCATTACTGTTTTGTTATAAAGGAGATCGTACAAGAAATTCTCTTGGATAAAATTAATTACTACAAAATATGTACAACACTTAATTTAAATCAAAGTATTATTAAATAAATGAAGAAGAAGATATATATATATATATAAATATGTACAAAATATGTACTATATATATATATATATGTAAGTATGTACAAAATATGTACAACACTTAATTTAAATTAAAGTATTATTAAATAAACGAAGAATAAGATATATATATATATATATATATATGTAAATATGTACAAAATATGTACAAAATATGTACAACACTTAATTTAAATTAAAGTATTATTAAATAAATGAAGAATATATATACGTTTAAGAAAGAAAAGCATTTTGATCAGAAAAATACTCAGCCCATGTCGTTTCGAGCCAAAGGAGTTCAAGATTTATTTGGGAATTTCATGGGAATAAGATGAAAGTTCTTTCCTATCGTTCATCGATTTTACTCGCTGGGAAAACAATAACCTGTCGTGGACCTTTCTCCACGATAGATCAAAGAAGTTTCGAGGAACGTCACGACGCGAAGGCAGGATATTCGCGGATTCATAACTCCGTTCGTGAAAATGGACCGATCCTTTCGGTGGCCATTCTCGCCGTCGGTTCGATCTGCGCCCGACACCGGTTCAGGAATAGTTGTTACAATGGGATCGCTCGAGCGTATATTTCTCCGTGCACGGATATCGACGAGGTTCCTCCGTGTCATCCGGCGAAAAAAGGACCAAAGTTCGCGATGTCACATCGACGTAATCTAGATTTCCTCAGTCTCGATTCCGCCTCTGTTGAAAATTTCACTTCACGTACATCGTGGATCAATCCATGCCATGAAAACGATAAATTGAAGCTTGAACTACGAGCGCCAGTTACTGTGCAAACGTTCAAAAATTCTCGCTGCTACGCACAGTCGATAGAACTTTCGAAAACATTCCACCGTAATTATCGAATCTTTTACAGAGATTTTCAAAAATTTTCGCTACTAATCATCACTTTCGCGAAAGAAAATTGAGGAAATCAATTGCCACGACCTGAGAGTCTCCCCGGATAAAGTGCTCGCCTGCGCGAACAACGCAATACCCGGTTCGAAGAAGGAAAAGGAAAAAAAAAAGAAAAGAAAGAAAATGAAAACACGTAGCCGGAAGAAAGATTCGCGTCGTAGTTCGGCCACTTGTTTCCTCCGACAGGGCCGTAGCAAATAATAACCGCGAGGGAGGGCGATGGTGGCGGGGATAAAAGCAGGAGGAGGAGGAGGGTTAGAGCAAAACGTTGAAAGAACCATCCCCCACCCAGTCTCCCCGGGGCTATTGTTGCTCGCTCTCTTTCAGACAGGCAGGAGAATCTATCTGGCCCGCGATAATCGATCGGGATGGAAGTAATTCCCTGGCACAAAAAGCTCGTTCAGTTATTTATTACGAGCAAACAGCCGACGTGCACGATCTTCCAAATTATTGTCCCGTTCCCATCCATCGGCGTACGTGTACCCCGCCTCGGATAATACGATTCATGTAATTCCGAGCCGAAACTTCCACCCTCGGCCCGAACAATGCAACCCGCTAATTTAAGCGATCGTTCACGAATCGTGCTCCGAGCGCAAACCTTCTAAATCTGTAATTTTCTCGTGACCTCGCGCCTCGTCTCGCGGATGGGATTTTTCATTTGTCTTTTTCTCTTTTAACGATCGACCGATCGATCAAGAAAGAGAGAGAGAGAGAGAGAGAGAGAGAGAGAGAGTTAGCTGATCGAGACGACGATTCCAAAAGTCGACCACTATCGACTGGAAAAGGGCAGACGTTCAGGTGGACAGATAAGAGGGGAGAAAATGGATTGCAAGAAGAGACAAATGGATCGGAGAGCGAAGCTACGATAGATCCGAGGAAGAAACGTGAAGCGACGCTCCGCGTTTCTCTGGCTTATCGATTCTGGAAGCTGAACCTCGCGGGTGGTCCGTCCACGTCTACACGATCCTCTCTGTCAGAGTTCGACTCTTTTATTTTCGATACCGGTGGCGGTACGAAAATACACGGGCACTGGCCCGCGAACTGCCCCCAGGGGGCGGACCCTTCCACGTGGGTGGCTCTCGCGTGCCGGGCCCTAATACGTTTCTAATTGAAATGTTTATCGGAGGGACCACTTGGAAGCCGCGTGCCCGTGTACCGAACCGATCAGCAGCGAGAGATTTATTACGGGTTACTGCGGGTACTCGATGATTAAACATTCGGCTGCTGCGTAACGAGCGACGAGCAATTTTATTTGAAAATTATAAAAGAAAGGAGGAGATTCACTCGTTTGGACGAGTAATTTAAACAACACCGCTCTGGGCTTTTGTATTGAGGTTTCTCTTTTTAATCTCCATTCTTCCAATTCTTCAAGACGAGACCCGAATAATAAATATATACCTGCGCGAACTAGGCAAGCCGTCCAGGGAAACAAGCAATCATCCGCGAAGCAGCTGAAATACGCGAGCGAGTATTTCTGCGAACGATATTTCTCTCGTGGGGCGAGCTGCTCGAATGCGAAGCTCCAGAGAAACATAGCAGAGAAACGTTTACCGTTTCTAGCCCCGTCGAATCCCTTGGAAACACCCTCCCCCCGTGTTTCTCTGCGCGATGCCGCCCCCGATGAAGTTGCCCGATTAATTGAAACGACAGTGAAACTTTTTGAAGTGCGACGCTCGACCGGATACGCGGGGCGGCGTCGCGCCGTTTCCGAAAGTCGTTAACGAGCCTCGGCTCGAGTCCGAATGTCTCTCTCGACGGCCATCCGCTTAATGAACCGTGGTTACACCGCGCCGATCATCTTTTATTTCCGTTGGTCGTGTCGTCGCTGCTACCGTCTGCTGTTGCGTTTCTTCTTTCTTTTCTCCTTTTTTTCTTCTTTTTTTTTCCTTCTTTTGCGATATCAGGAGCTGGCTGGATGCTGTGCCACCCTTTGCGCCCGGCCGGTGCAATTTGTATTTTCGGCGTCGTAAACACGTCCGTCGCGTATCGCCGAGCCGCGTCCCGGCGGCGTATTTCCAGGCCCCGTATATAAATCCGTTATTCAACACGCCATTAAGTGCTCGACTCGTCGGAAAGTAGGGGTAGAACCGAGAGGAGAAACGGGGTTGGATGGAAGGAAGGGCGAAGAGAGAGAGAGAGAGAGAGAGTGAGAGCACGGCTCGTAAATCGCAATTACGAAGCGGCGCGCTTGAGAATTTGTCGCGCGGGATCTAAGCGTTGCGTTGCTGCGCCAGAGAGAGCGCGACGCGAGACTCGTCCGAGGGACGCGGACGTCCTGGACCACCGTCGAGAGTACGCCACGCTACGTTTTTGCCGCCGAGCAGAGAACACGTATGTGCGTGTACGTATATATACGTATATACTCTCGGTGCTCCCTGACCGCGGAAAGATCAAATTTCTTGGAAGCGAGTTCGCGTTTTTGGACCATCTCAGACCGGCTGATGATTTAGCCGAGCAGTTAAGTCACGACTGCGCCGCTCGCGTAGCTTGATTGCTGTTTCTTTGTCGTCGAACGGGGCGTCTGATGTATTATACAGAAATTGCGTTTAAGGCGGTAATTTCTTTGAAGCAATTTAATATATATATATATATATATATATATATATATATATATATATATATATATATCGGTGCATTTGTCAGACACCATCTCTCCGTCTCATCTTTCTACCAAGTGAGACGACGTTCGAATACAGATAAAAAGGTCAATCGATCGAAAGGCACAGTATGCGTTGAACTAACTAATAATTAACACACCAGTGATTGATAAAAGAAAAAAAAAACACGAATGCCGTCTCGAGCACCGTTAACATTCATCCAGATAGAAATACACACGAACGTACCTATACACATTTTATTTTTACCGCAACAGTTCGATCCGACAGGCGTTCGTGTATCGTACATTTAGATGCAAATTACACGTTAGTCGGTCAAAGTATCGCGCATCGATAGTTTCAAGAAACATTCAGATCATGCGTTCTTGTTAGAAAGAACGGGGCCCAAAGTGGCCCGGAATGAAGATACCACTATAGGAAAAAAATAAGAATCTACGAGATAATTCAAGCCATTAAAGGCTAATGCCGGTAATAACGCCGTGTGATAAGCGATAGAGAGGCACGCTTGTTTTCGACGCCGTTCCCATCGTTAGAAATGCAAATTAATAGGGAATGCTAGGCGATGATATAGAGCACTCGTGCAACACTCCGATGGGGAAACAGGCCTCTTATAACAGTCTGATAGGCTCCAGCCACAAAGCGAATGCATTAAGTGCAACTGGCTGTGAAGTCTCGACAAAAGAATAAAAGATCACGCGTGTCTATCGGCCGGCCTCCATTTCCGTTTTCCGCTGTTATTGAAGCGCAGTGTTGAAGTACATAACGCAGCCGTATCATAACGTGTGATTCGCTCGATTATCTTTATCGTTCCCGGTGGAAGAACGCCGGGGAAAAAGAAACATGTTCGAACGTTGGGAAGAAGTTCTTCCTCTTGATTCTCTTTCCAAAGTGTACTAAATACGAGCTTGAATAAAAATTGAATTGTTGCACGAAAGTTAAAAACACACGAGTTTGAAAGAAGATTACACATTGATACGTATGCACAGTTAATAATTCAAATAGATTGAATGAAGATTAAAAACACACGAGTTTGAAAGAAATTTTCAGCAGCCGTAATTCACAATGGAACAATTTAGTCGCGGTAAATTTCCGTAAAAATTCGCGCGTTCAAACGACAAAATAGAAACCAGACCAAAGAACGAAGCGAAAATTCTATTACGGAAAGATATAAAACGAAAGTGAATTTATTAAGAGCGGCCAAACGATTCGGAGCTTATGTACGCGTACTTTTTTGCTACGGGATTCCCCGAAGCAGGGAAGACGAATGGCGAAATCTGACGAGACCGACATTGTTGTACGCTTAGGTTGTTCTCGCGGAGGGTGGGCAGAGATCGTCGGTCTCCGTTTTTATCGGCGACGTCGGCCGGTCGGAACCTGTCGAAAAAGTCGGTCTCCAGCCGCGTGTGGCTGCCATCCAGACTCGCGGCTGAACGAACGTTTGGTCCCCGGGCGAGACAGAAAAACGCGATACTGATTCTAGAAATCCCGGAATCGGCCCGCCCGCGCAACACATGTCACACGAGGCGAAAAAACCGCGACGCTCGTGGGATCCGTCGAAAAACGACGAGAGGTTCTTCAACTTCCACCATCCGTCGAATTTGTTAACAGTCGAACTTCCTGTGCGCCCGTGATATTTGAATGATATTTCCTAGAATTTTTTCTAGATAATTCGAAGCTTCCAGGTACTTGGATATTTTGTCACCTTTTAAAATATTTATTAAATCAATAATGAAGCTGAACTGCCGGATTATTCCTGTCTTTATCTTATTTCATATCGATAGACTGTAGGTGTCTTTAGGCAATTTTTAAATTCGCGACAACATGGTCCTTTATGTATTTCGCGTATATTTCTGTGCATTCTTTGTGCAATTACACTCCGAAATTCGTGAAAATTTTCAGTTCACCTCTCTTTAGTTATCGAGCGACGTCAATCAACGAAAATGGATCTGTCAAATTCTAGGTAAAAAAAAAAGAAAAACTTCTGACCCTTCTATCCCTCGAATCCTCTCCCCGGCGTCGTTCAATTACCTCCCAGCCAACCGAATCCCTCTCGATGATACCTCTCACTGAGAAAGAAACACTACCACGTGGACGTGTCACGTGGAAACGATCCCCGGCCCGAACAATTCCAGAGCAACCGATCTCTGGTACACTTTTTTACCTTCGGAAGGATGAGCACGTAACTCGCTCTGGGAACAGCAGCAGCAGCAGCAGCAGCAACGTGGAAGAAAAGGCGAACAACGTGTGGCTGCCATCCAGGCTGGCGAACGATCACGAGCAAGGACCACCGTAGCTTCCACGGTGGAACTGCTCGCGCAGGGACTACCAGTCCTTGCAGAATGGGAGAGTGTGCAGAGAAAAGGGGAACGTAGAAACGTCGACGACAACGGCGAGCGGCAGGGCAGAAAAGAAAAGAGAGAGAGAGAGAGAGAGAGAGAGAGCGTGGAACAGTACGCTGCGCCGCGTGAGGAGAGGAAAGCTCGGAGGTTGGCGAAAAAGGGGTTGGGTTAGGGAACCAACTACGGCGGCGTGTACTTGGCAATCGAAGGAAGCGATAAACCACGAAGACAATACGAGCTCTCCATTGTCGGAGCCACGGTGTCTGGGGCTGGAGGACTGTCTTCGAAGGAAGGCGAAGCGAAAACGGCGAAAGAGGAGGGACGAGCACAAGGGCCGAGGACAAGCTGAAGGAATACGAGGGGCAGGCGAACGTCGCGAAGGTCCAGGCAAAAAGTGAACCGACTACCGGTCTCCTCTCTCTCTCTCTCTCTCTCTCTCTCCCCCCCTAGTCCTATTGACTAACTTCAGCATTCACCGGCGTCCTCCTCCTCTCGTTCTCTTCTTCTTCTCTTTCCTGCGCGGCCATCCACCTTCCTTCCAGCGCTTCTCTCGCTTCGACCGGGTTGCACCCTGTCGCAGCTACTGCAATTAATTAGCTCTCGGCCATGGCGATCGGGCTGGCCGATGTTCGGTCAACTTTTAATCCGGTCTCTGCTCGTGACTCCCGGCTCTCTCCCCGTCGTCATTCTACCCCGGGAATCTTTTTCGGTTGTCGGTGTACCTCTACTCGCTGGTTTCTCCACCGGTAGTTTCTCCTTTTTCTGCCCTTCCGTCGTTCCGCTTTCTTTCCGTGGAACCTCTCTGGTTATATCTGTGTGTACGCGTTGTTGCTGCGAGGCTAGCTGGGAGTATCGAGGATCGAGAGCCTCTCTCGATTCAACCGTTCTAGAAATTATCGTCTGCGTTGTTTGTGTTCTAGGTAAATATCATTAGAGTGCACATATTTTTTAGTCGTCTCGCGCGGTTTTCATCAACATTTTGCTCGTTGCAATTTGCGAAGATACTTATAGACTCTCGCGATCTTGGAACAGCAACTAACTCCCCCGACAAGCGAACGAGATTCTGGTTTACAGAGGGCCAAGACGCATAAATCTCTTTACTTTAATTTCGCACGAATGGAAACAAGCATCAACCGGTGAAAACGAGAAACGAGGACGTGGCTCGAGTTACCTTCGATCGAAGCTGGCGCGATACGAAAGGACAGAGCGATATATCAAGCTCGAATTAAAAAATATTCAACGATCGCCATTTCGCGTGAATAATTGCCAAGCGGTGCACCCTATTCCCTCGGAGCTGCACCCTCCACAGTGCGTACTTGCCCCCGAGGGCAATAATCGACATCCGGAGCTCTCTCTCTTTCTCTCTCTCTCTCTTTCTCGCACGCACGCGCTATCAATTCCTGGGATCAGAGCGATCGTGAACGATCAACAATCGCGGCGCAAGGAAAATCGCCGCAAAAACTGGTCCGAAAGTTTCTCCGCGTGGTGAAAAGTGGTGGGCGAACGTGGCGAAACGGAGAAACAAGGACGAGGAGGATCGGCGGGGGGTGGATCGGTGGATCGTTCTATTCGCGGAAAATATGATTCCCTTCCGGCGGTGGACGTTGATCGAGAGCTGCTCGATTAGGAGGGCTTTCGCTTGTTTCTTCCCTTCTTCTCGTCCTTCGCGGAGGGAAGAGATTTCCGCCCGCTGCAACGATCGCGAGAGGAAAAACTCAGGGGACGGCGTGGGAGGGGATGAAACGAGCCACCTGCAACGTCCTCCGCGAAGAAAGGAAGTTTATATTCCGTCGGTTGAAAAATACCGTCGTATTGCGGCGTGGAAGCCTCGAAGAGAATGTAACACGGCCGGGGGAAATTTACGTCCAACGAGATTTATGAATATGCACGCCGGCCAACCAGGCAGGAATCGAGCCGGTTTCGTGGAAGCGGCTCTGCTCCAACTTCCGTGCGATTCGATCGATCTGACTGGTGTTATCCCGCGCCGCGTCGTAAACCACCGAGAAATATCTCGTCGCTGGCTGATTCCTCGTAGGAATAAGCTTCTTGAATTAATCTGTTATTCGCACTCTTCCAATGTGTTCAATCCGCAGCTCGCAACTATATAGGAACTACAGGATATTTTTCGCGAATGTAGAATTGGAAATTCTGATAGAATTTCCTTCTCCTAACGTTCACAGGAATCTGCAGGAAGTTTTACAATTGCATGAGTGTCCTTTCAAGGATCGAACATGTCGAACTAAATAATAATAATAAACAATAACCAAAACTTACACACTTGCTTACGATTAGTAAAATTGAGAAGTGAATAACGATCGGAGTTGATCGGCTCGATTTTCGGTGATGTTAATGAGAAATCAGCAAATATCCGCGACCTGCAATTAAAAGAGACATACAGGCAAGCGCACCGGCAGTATGGTGGATGAAACTTTCAACCCTTTCCCACCATTCCTCGCGATTGCCGGTGATTTCTCAAATCCGTGGTCGCGCTAATTACAGCGGTTTTTCTCCTTCATCCGGTGACCGCTAATAACTCCGTTCCTCGGTCGCATTAGGGACGGCATGTCGCGTTTTCTGCCGAGAAGGCAGAAGCGGCGAAATTGAGCGAGAAGCAGATAGAAGACGGCCGGGTGGTGGTCGGGGAAGGGGGAAACAAAACGAAACGGAAGAAGAGAGAAACGGCAGAAAGGGAAAAGGAACCGAGAAACGAAGGAGCCCCTGGTCGTCCTGGTTTGAGTTCCCACACCGGCGCGCGAAATTGCAAGCATGACCTCGGAGGTCGCAGGACTAATGTATGCGGACGTACAGTTCTTTACCGTGTTCCCTTCTTTCCCTCCCTGCGCCACGATTTCTCGTGCTTTCCTCGCCACCTCGCTGTTTTTTACTCTTTAGCCCCTCCTCGTCCGAGTGGCTGCACGCTCGCCGCTACGGACTTTACGTAATACGTAGGCTCGCCGCGGCGATGTAACACGAAGCAGAATGGGGTGGACTCCTCTTTCTTGTTTCCAGAAATGGGAGGGAAGACACGGCGAAGCACGGGGATATTCCTTATCGGGAGAGGAGGATGCAGAGGTCTTTCTGAAGTTGAAAATTAAATTACGAGGAAGAAACGAGGCGGTTGATATTTAGAGTTGATTGTCGCGGCACAAAGGAAAATGTTTGCACTTGAAAAATCGTCTGTTGAAAGTGTCTCGTTCAATTTCCATGATCTTTCTGATATACATTACGCTCACTATATAATTATCGTATCTTGCAAAAAGAAAGACGTCAATTGATAATATAAATTATATTCGTCTCTTAACGCATTGTCCTCGCTGTTCCAACGATCGATATTATTTTAAACGATATATATATATATATATATATATATATATATATATACATATATATATATATATACATATATATATATATATATCACGGATACGATCGCTGTGTTTTTCGAGTTTGTGCACTTTAAGGAAACTCCGAAAGATGATGGCGGGTGGTTATGAGGTCTTCTCGGGGGTGAGACAGCCGTTTCGAAACGCCGTATAGCACATATGGAGGGACACGCTCGATATCGAGCTCGTACAAAAATTATGAAGGGGTAAATCTCGCGAAGTGGTTCGATTTTTGCCGGATACCCGCCGAGAATTCGGAAATAGATATGGATTCTAGCGATGGTTTTATCGATAGGGGATGGATGACTCGCGAGGGGGCGAACCGAGAGGCAAAAAGTATAACGTTCGTAAATCGTCGCGAGCGTTCCCATTTCAGATGGAACGGTATTTCAAGCGCACGGAGATGCGAAGTTCGCGGCGAACGCTGGTTTACGACCGATCGAGGAACGAGACGGATTTGGAGAACAGCTGTAAGGCACATTTTCTGGAATTAAGCGTCTCAATCCTCCGTGACGCGCGCGCGCGCGTGTGTGTGTGTTGATTAGAAATAAGTGGAGGTAATTCACGGCGAAGAAAGTTGACACCCAGACTTCTGGATCGTATCAATGATTAATGGGATTCTCAACTTGGATTACAAAGTCTCCATTCGTAAGATCATTTTGCCTTTAACTTTCGAATCTTCAACAAAACTTTGGACAGCCGAAAAAATTTTTCAATCTTTCCAAACGTTAGATCTTCCAGACTCTTCAGACTTCAGAAATTGTCAATATACTCGAAAGAATGAAAAAGAAATTTAAATGATGTTTAAACATCTGGAAGCTTGGAAGTGTGAAAATTAATGCTCGAAGCTTCGGAAAGCTTTCGGAGAGCTTGAAAATTAGGAAAGACTAAAGATCGATCTCCATCTCTTACATCTAAATGAAATCAAATGTATCTCTCACAAAATTCACCATTCTTCCAATTCCCCGCCAATTCTTTTCGAATGAATTTTTGACTCGAATGTACGCAACGCGTAGCATTCCACCGATGATCAGCACCGAGAGAGCCTCGTTCGCGTGATTAAATTACTCGGCCGATTACTTGGCCATTACCGCTTTATCGCGCAGTACGATTTCGTTCGGAAAGAAGCAGAACGGTGAAATACGACCGGTCGTTGGCGATTCGATGCCGATAAGGGACGCGAGTTTTGCGAGAGTCGTGACGAACACGCGCTGCGTGTTCCTCGAGATGCGATCCCTCGCGAGCGGAGAGCAGAGCTTCTTTCGAACGAAGGAATCGTCCGCCGTTAATGTTATCGGTTGCGCGCGTTTTACCAAGTCACGCGACGATACGGACGCGCGCGCGAATCGAGTCACCGGCCGGTAAATCATCGGACCTCGTCATTAATCACGGCGAAAGCGAGCGAGAGTCCGCCGCGATCCGACCCGGCCCGTTACAAATTGTGTTACGCGAGATGCGCGGAAAGATAATCACAGCAGAGAGACCAGCGCCGATTGCCCGCCGCTCGCTGCTTTATGACTCGTCGTTTCGGGTGTCGGACAATCTACAACGATTTTTCTCCCCCGTCTCATTTTTTCACCCGCTCTCTGGGAAACGAAACGAAACGAAAAAAATTGGATTTACGCGGATTTGCGTCTTTCGATACAAGGTGGAAGGACCTGAAAGTCTCTGTCGAGTGAATTTCTGAAAATGCCGTGAGAAACGTAGACTTTGCTGATATCAATACAAAACATATTTAATATTTCATTATTTCATTATTTTCAATATTTTAATTCTGATTTACACTTTATTTCAATTTTATTCTATGTTTCATATTTTATATCTTGATTATTTGAATTTTACATTAACCTCTTTATTTCCCTTTGATATTTTATGGCAACAACGACTTCTATTAATTTACTCTCTTCGTTCGGAAGTATTGTCACGTGGCGATCTGTCGAAAAGAAAATGTAGCGATCTATTCAAATCCGATTCAACAGCGAATCGTCCGAAGATTTTCGTAAAATTAATTTAAATAATAAGTAAAAGCAATTTTCCAACGACGTAGAAACGAGACGACTGTTCGCGCTCTTTGGCGCTGGAGAATCGCAGCTTGATTGATGGTTGCGTGAAGAGTTAAACGAAGGCTGGAACGTCGTAGAAAGCGAAAACGCTGGTTCTTTCGTCGGAGGATACGGATTCTGCGGCTGTATCGCGAAGGGTAACGACAAGCGAACGGATTTCGTCGATCGGCTTAACCTGAGCCACCGTGAGCCTGGTCGCAGCTGTCGTCCGCGGCGGAAATTCTGCCTGTCGTCCGGAATCCCAGCCGTGACAGCGTTTCTGTTGCGACGACGTCATTACTTATGCAAGCCCCACTTACAGCTCGTCCTAAAAGCCGCCCCCTTTCCTCTCCAAACCCCACCAGTTCTCGAAGAATGCAAACCCCGCCGCCTATGTCGCGGAACGATTCCTTTCGTCGGTCTTTCACCGGTTTTAAACGAATCGTTCGCCGCGTTTTTCACTTTGCCAACGCGATTAAAAGCATCTGATGAGATCGTCGGCTCGATGCAGACAGTCGAATAAAAAAAAAATATGTGTGTGTGTGTGTGTGTGTGTGTGTGTGTGTGTATATATATTCAAGTTGTCGGTATACGAGTGAAATAAATAATTTGGAACAGCGAAACGAACTTAAAAGCTTAAACTGATCGACTCTAGTTTTTGCGAACGATGCGATTAAAAGCGTCTGACGAGTCGGTTGGCTGCAGACAACAGGGAATAAAAACGTAATCAAATTGTTGATACGTGTGAAATAAATAATTTGGGATTATTGCGAGATAAACTGATCAGCTTCTTTTTTTCTACCATTTCTTTTTTGCGAACTTTTCGCAATTTTATCATTTCGGCACAAGATTGATATTCGATACCTGAAAAATCAAATAACAGTTCAAGTAGCGATCTACGACATTCTCTTTTCTCTTCGTTTCAACTCATGGTTTCGAACGTAATATTGCAGAATCGAATGAAGTGTGAACCGTTTTGAAACAAAATACAAATGAAGAATTAGCTGGACAATGTTAGTTGGTGAAATAAAAAAAGCCATAGATGTAAAGAATTTTGGAAACTATATAACAAAATTTTGCGATAAACAGTTGAGTTTAATTAATACATATATCACATATCATATGAAACTTTTATTGTTCATTGTAATCTCTCAATCATGCAATTATATGCATTGTACTTTATTATACTTATAGGAGACTGAAAAATCAATTTTATAGAAATCACTTTTCGTTAAAAATAAATAATTTGTGCCATGAAAATGTTAAAACCATCAGTTTGCGGAACAGTATAATATATTGTAATTAAATGTTTCATTGATTTAACGTTTCAACAAGAAATGCCTGTTCTCACAGCACAACTCACTGATTTGTTTCTGAGCAAACATTTTATTACATTAATATATGTATGTATATTATTTCACCGTACACAAATCTAACAGAATTGCTACGTTCGACATTCCTGCTCGGATTGAGAAACCGAGATACTTACCTGTTGAAGTACCGTATACGATACATATTAAGAATAGAATGCAGGTTTGCTGGTATAATTAACGGAATGCTTAATTGACGTAAAACCTTCAAACGGTGATAAATGTTTATCAAAATGTCAGGATCTCGAGGAACTGGTACGCGCAAATGGAACGGACAGCTCGCGTGCACATTCTACTCGTCGGTTCGCATTTCACGCCGGATACCTAAAGCTAATACCTTTAGGCAACGTGATTAATTTATAATAACTGACTTGGAAGTGTTTAATTATGCCACGGAATTAGTCGCCGTATCGTGAAATCTTACCGTACACTTATCTCAATAATTTACCTGTCCTGCCTACTTGTTCAGTTTCAATTTTCCTTTTCATAAACAAGCTGCCTATCCACTTCGCTCGTTTCATACGTTCGTATATACACGTTTGCACGGTCGTTTGCAAGTTTTGCAATATTGACAAAAAATTAACTTCAACGGCGATTACAGTCGCGAGTTTTATCAAAAAGTTTCAGATTGTTGAAATATTCCTGCACAGTTGGATTCTCCATTTCCGTGGATATACTATTATATCTTCAAATCTACTACCATTTCAGACTACACGTATACGTTTTCAATCACTTGTAACAGACAACATTAGCCACAATCAATATTAGTCACGATCCATTCTAAAATTCGGAAGAAATATTTTCCAAGATTCTCAAAATTTCCCCTTTGCAAACGTACAAATCACGTTTCAAAGTTCAAATCACTGTTTCTGACAAAACAACGACATCGACAAGAAACAACTTGGACCACCTTTGTCGGAGTCATTGAAATTACTAAAAATTTACAGCGTCATAATAAACGTTCCCGTGTGGCAATCTCCGTCGAACCGACGTCGTAGAGAACCACGAACCTTCCTCTTTCACCCACCCTTTGTTTCATGCCGATGTGAACTTTCGTTTCCGAGATATCGTCGTTGGAAGCGAGCGTAATTTTTCGGCGATTTACTCTGACCTCTCGCTCGCACACGCACACACACACAACGAGCGCACGAAACACGCACACACGGCACTGACCTGTCCCAAGCGGCCGACGGTTGCGCTGGTCAGCGCTAGACAGTGTCTGCGCTCTTTCCTGGAAAAAAAAAAGTAGGTCACGTCGATCTGTGACGTCACAATGTGTATATTATATGGGAATATTTAAAGGCTCATATCTCCGGAACGAATCGAGATATCGACACGGGGCAAAGAGCGTTTTAAAGGGCTCGCTCTCCGCTATCTTCGTGGGATGGTTCGGGTTGACAAATTGCAATTACTTTTGCGTACATTTGAGGGTAAATCTTAACTTGTAAGAAGCTCGTAGAAAATTGATATTCTCAGCTGTAATTAGAGTTTGAATTCTCTGTAAATTCTTCTGGTATCGATAGATTAAACATCAATAATAATTTTCCGTGTTTTAATAGATCTTTGTCTAAAAATTTTTCTAAATTAATAGTACATTTATAATATTAATAGTAATTTATAAATCAATTTATAAATTAATAGTAATTTATATTTTAATAGTATATTAATGTTTCTTCTTTTCCAACTTGATAGTATATATCTTTTTTTTTTTTTTGAGTGAGTGAAAAATTAATAGTATATCAAAATTTTGTTAAAGTGAGTAAATTCTAATTTCTCGAATTCTATGAAATATGTGTATACAGATTCCAAAACTATTGGCCAATAGCGTGCGAAGAAAGGTATAACTTGAATAAATTTGAGTGCTCTCTAAATATTGCAACGATTATACTTTGTATAAATTTTAAGTATTTTTTTTTTCTTTTTGTTTTGTACGTTCGAACTCTCCAAGAATAGTCCAAACATTCTCGATTTAACGTTGATTGAAACAATCGACGTTATGTCTCGGTATGCATGTATATTATTTCCAGCGAAATTGGAAGATAGCAGACAAGAAAGTTCGCCTGAGAAGCGAAGCGAAGATAGATGGCTCGGCCTGCACCCTACCCATCTTCATTTGCATCCGGCGAAATAAAAAGAAGAAAAAAAAAAGAAAAAGAAAAAGACAAGAAATCAGATTGGCGTAGCACGGTAACGCGATCGCTATGAGCGATCGTTCGTGCTAGACGATGCTATCATTCCTCGTAAGCGTTCAGATTAGACGGCGGAAGAACTTCAACGAGGTCAATCGTTACGGTCGCGATGAATATTCAACGAACTGCGGAAGGAATAAAAAAGAAATAAAAAAAAAATGGAAGAAAGGAAACGAGAAAAGGAAAGAGAAAATACACAACGAGAACGAAGAAATAAATGAGGTGAAGAGGCGAAGACGGAGAGAAAGAGAAAGAAAAGCAGAGGGGAGGATACAATTATCCGTAACGATCGATTCGTCCCAATTTCCATATTTCCACCGTTTCGTATGGAATCTGATTTTCGTTTCCTTTCATCGACTTCAACGAATCAAACCATGCCGCCATTTCTTATTCATGCAATACCAGGCAGTTATTATTTTATCATCGGCTCGATTTAATTCGAGGGAAAATTTCATCTGTAGCGAGGGAGAGAGAGAGAGAGAGATCACACCGTGAATTGCGAGCCACGAACCGTCTACAGTAAAATGAAATCGAAATTATATGACTGTCTTCCGAATGGTGAAAAAATATTTGCCCCTGCTCGTTGAGGATAAGCATGGGAAAATGAAATTCTACGCGTTATAATAAATTCTCTGGAATATCTCTCGTCACGTTTCTCTATAATTCTTCGTGTTGAAGAATTTTAATCCTCAACACACAAGCGAATAATATCTCCTGCACACAAAAAAAAAACAATATCCGCCATCGTTTTCATGTATTTTTCTATTCGAATTTGATCGAATTTGCCTCCCTATCTTCTGAATGGCTGAACTCACGACGCAGAGAGCAAGCGCAAGAGAGACAGACGATCGGGGAATCGGGATTCTAATTTTACGCACGCGACTATTCCGTCGGAATTGTACGAGCTGCAATGAGGTAGATACCCCGTTCATATCGAACGATTCGACGTCGATGCATCATTGAACGACATTACATCGGGGCGCAGACGATAGCAGGAATACCAGGTATTACTATGGCTAGGCGGTTCGCGACCCAAGCTCTATTTCTATTTCCACGCCCGTTGAATTAATTATCACGGACTTCTGTCCGCTAGTCCCGCGTGCGCCAGTCACCGATACCCATCGATTATTCATCCAAGTTTCTCATTGGATCGTCCCCCGGTACCGCTGGCTCCACAATACCGGGCCGAAACGTTGCACATTCGCCCCGTGGGGATACTGCTTTCAGATACGAAGCCCGATACGAGAATGGAGTACAAAGTTTCTGCACGTTTTCTCTCTTTCTCAAAAACGCCGAAAACGGTGAAACTCGATGGATCGAAACTCGATACTCGATTTTAGAGGGGATTCGATCTCGTAACAGGGGATAATTTAGTTTTTTTTTCAGTTGAAAGCTGAAATACCGCCGAGGATTCGGCCAGCGTTTTATCTCGGGATAAAGAATCTTTAGAAAGAACTTGCAATTTTATTTCTAGTAGAAAACTTTAATCGGTGTAAGTTTAAATTGTGTGGCGTGTTACTTGTGATTTAAATGTGCAAATACGCAGGAGAAATATTCGCAAATATTTTATCTGTTGTTCGTGCATCGGCTTCGGCGAGCTGATTACAAATTTTTCGCGTTAACTTTATTCGCAGAGACCTGTCGGATTACGCAGTTCACCGATCTATTGTCACGTGTCGTGAGATCAGCACGGATTTAGAAGCAAACATTTCTATAATATAACAGAGGAGCTAGGATTTATTCCGCGTGGGCTTCCGTGACGGGCGCTGCCCGTCTACCTTAATCCAGTGGCATACTACACACTTCGTGCAAGTGAAAGTCATTAAGCGTCACTTCTGACGGAAGTGTGGTTTCAATTCTACGGTTCGTTTCATTTCCCCTTCTCGAGTTGCGTCTCGTAGACGCCTTTTACGCTGTCCAATGCACCACTGTCGTATTTCGTTATATTTTCACGAAGGAAAAGTGTATATTAAAAGATTGAAGAACCAAGAAGATTCTTTTTCAGTAAATATAAACTGCAGTCTGTAAGTCAATTTTCCATCGGGAACAGGATTCTGTGGTCCGATGATGATGATCATTAAATTTCGTATTTATAATATTCTTACTTTAGATCAGAGCCGGCTAACTGGCGGCCAACGAGCTCTTACCCCTACTTTCCTGATCGCCAGTAGAGGGGGTAGAGTGCCAGCGATCAGGAAAATAGGGGCAAGGGCCCCCGAGCCGCCAGTCAGCCACCTCTGCTTTAGATCAGGGGTCACTAAACTTTTTTCACAGTGGGTCACATAACTCAACGAAGACGAGGGCCGCATAATCACTAAACTAAGTTCAGCATTCCGTGTTAATCATGGGTGAGTGGCATGCAATGTACAAAAAAAAAAAAAAAACAAGGACAACCAACATATTCATTTACTAAAAAAGTTATCAAAGAGAGCGACGTTAGCAAAAAGATAGTTATATCAGACCTAGTGTGCACATATCCGAATTTCACGGAAATTCAAGTACCGTCGGCGGTACCGTAGTTTGGTGACCCCTGCTTTAGATAATGAAGCAAGCAAAATATCGAATTAACGCACAGACCGAAACGAAACTCAGCTATCTTAAAGAATTCACTCGATCGAAAAGAAATTATATCTCCCATCCATTCTGCCATAAATGCGATCCTCTTTGCAACGATCCGTCATCGACCGCTCGTTCCAAAATTATCCTACTGGTCGACGAGGCAGAAAATACACACAACGTTCGCAGTGACGGATCTCTGCTGACAAGCCTCATCGAGCGGAGTCTTCTATTTAGTTTCTTCTTCGTTCGCATAATTCGTAGACGAGTGACTCGGCATGAGGGTAACAGAAAAGGAGAAGAGAAAGGACCGCGAGGACAAACTGCGAGGCGTCTCTTTGTTCCCAGGGGACGCTTGCATTTATCCCCGTTCGAAATTTTTATGGCCGGCCACCGCTCGACGAATACATTCATAACGCATAAAAGACAATGGCCCCCGTAAAAGTCGATGTCCGTTACCGGTGATCGTTTACTGGAGCAGAAACAAGACCAGACGATCGCCAGGCAACGAAACTTCCACCGCTCCGGTAGAGAAATGGAGTGTAGAGGATAACCCAAAGGGACGAACAAAGATGGGGAGGAGGGGAGGGGATGGGAGGGTGAACCGAGACTCTAATTTTATAGCGGCCATTATCCGCGGAGACTCGAGGAGATGCGTGGAACGCTCGGCATATTGATCCAAGGCGTAATACATTATCGATCGATTTTGTCGATGAAGCTACACCACGGCGCCGATCGTGGCTGTACGAAGTTCAAATTACGCGGGGAAAATTGGTTTTAGCGTCGAGCGAGGTGATTGACATCTGTGCAAATCGTCGAGCTTTCTCTGCTTCGGCAAGGATTGAACAATTTGCCAGTAGAATTCTGTTCTGTTCCGTTTAGAACGACATTTTTCGTTTGAATAATCGAAACGAAATTTTAGTCTTTTCGTTATTCAGACGTTTCGAGTAAATTCAGTCGGTCGAGCGTGAAGAATTGTCTAATAGCAAAGAGCATTTACCGTATGAATTCATATAGGGGCACGTTATAGAATTCTGCTTGTTTGGACGACATTTTTCGTTCGAATAATCGAAACGAAAATTATCCTTCGAATCAGTCGAAGGATAAATAAATCGATCACAAATTGTACAGTAAATTCGTCTCGGTATAGCATTGTCACACTCGAATGTTTCCTCTTCGTGAAATAAAAGGGAAAGCAAAGATCGTTCAAAAGGAAGAGAAGGACGATAGCACAGTTGTAAAGAATCGAAACTCAACAGTTTTTTGTTGGACAATTTGATCGAAGCGACGACCGAACGTTTCGAATCTTCGATGGAATGCGATAGAATAGAAAATAAAAAAGGAACGAGGGGTAGAGGAGTCGACGTTCGCGTGGAAGATCACGGGCGGACGGTTTGCAGGACGCGTAAGAGCATTAATTCGCGAACTTTCCCGGTCGAATCTCGCCTCGAACGTTTTCTCATTCAGCGCAGGACCATCGGATCCTCGTGGAAACTGCCGCTACTCCCCCGATGAGATCCCCGGCGAACTCATTAACCCGGAAATCAACGGCCGATTCCCGAAGTTTCGCGCGCCCGAGCGGATGGCAGGGGAGAGGGGAGGGTGAGGGGAAGAAGGGGGGGGGCAAGAACGACCGATGGGAAACTTCCATCTGCAATAACGCGACCGATGACAAAACTGCCATTGTTTAACTTGCGGACAATGCCACCGGATGAACAGCCGAGGAGAGGGTCTTAAAAGCGGAAAGTTCGCGCCGAGACGGCAAGTCCTCTTACGATTTTCTATCCGCGAGGCAGGACTTTCCCAGACAATGGCAACTTCCGTTACTGACCACTTCAACTTTAGTTGAAGACTACTACTACTAGTAGTCTTGTCGAATTCTCTCTCTTCTCATCTCTCTTTGTTCATCGTTCCCCTTGCAATTTATACTCGTTGATCGATCTTGTTGCAGAAAGAAGAGTCTGAATATAATTGGAAAATTTTATAGAGTATAATTCGCTTGACTTTTTCTTCCTCTCCTCCCTGCTGAGAAACGATCTTAGGAAACGTTGCTTCAAAGATTCTCTGACTTACGATACTTAGAGAAGATGTAGAAAAATAGTTGAATTAAAAGTTGTATTACAATTTACTTTACCTATGGTAGTAACTTATGACGATTAATTGTGATACTCATGATTAATTAATGACGAAGGTCATAACTAAAAAACGTGTTAATACATATGAATTTTAATACAATTAAGTATCTATTTTAATACGGTTCAAATCAGCGATCTCTACTTGAGAACACATGCTACTACCGAATTTTCGCAACAGAGGTCCATCTCCAGTTTTATCATCCAGAGAACGAATTAGACGACAGAGAGAGAGAGGAGGCACGTCTCGTGTGACGCGAGACACGTTCAACCTGTACATCCTGCCCGTCCCGTAAATCAGCTTGGCGTTCGGCTGTTTTCCTGGCTGTGTTTGCCGGTAACAGTCCGGAAAGAAGCTGGCGTACGGTTCATTAAAAATCCATAGGGCGCGTAGTTCCGAAACGTGCGACGCATGGACCGCTCGACTGGCTAGACTGGCGTCCTATCGACGAAAAACCATCGGAAGAAGCGATACCCATAAAATCTCCGCGAGATAACCACGCGACGTCGCGCCGCGAGATTTCAGCCACGACCACCGCCGCAACGCGCTTTCCACCGTCGCGGGACGCGATGAGAATAATTCAGAAAGCCCCTTCCTCTCTCTCTGACTTCCTCTCCCTCTCTCTCCCACCCCCTTTTTGCGTTATCTTGCTTAGTGACCAGCATTCGCCGATGTCGGCATTCACGGGGGCCACGAGTCTTGTTTCCTCTTTTTTTTTTTTTAATCTCTCATTTACATCGCGCGTAACGCTATACGACAGTTACGTACGACACGTATCGTTTCTTTGTACAATCCTGAAATTATTATACTAGAGTAGAATGGAAAAGTTGAGTAAGAAAGTAAGTTTCGACGAACGAGCAGGATGCAGTTTGGTGAAGTATATTTGAGATTTGCGATGCTTCGGGGGTGAAAGTAGGGGGTTGAAAGTTTGGCAGTTTGAGGAAATGAGAGGAAGAGGAGAGCTTCGAAAAAAATAATCTTCTTCAGATGGTGTTCGATCTTACAGCTTTCGAACTATGGGTATGGAACATGTGGTCACTAAGACGATTTTGCTAAGTTAAGTCAACACTGAAGCCTTGAGAAGATCTTTCTCGGAAGACAGGCAACAATTGTCATATTGACAGCCTACTTGATGATGCATTAAAGCATGGGTGTTCAACCTTTTAGATATCCTGGGTCTTATTGGCCAATAAAAATTTGTCGAGAGCCGCACATAGTTTACATATTTTTTGATCAATTAATCGTAATCTGTATTATTCATGAGGATATTAAAACAATAATACATTGATTATAAAAATATATTTATATTAATTAAAAAAATACGAAAATTTTTAACGAGAATACTTGTTTTTCAGATATCAGTTTATCAGTATGATGGTTTGATACAGATAGTGGCAATACGAACAGTATTTTCAAGATACTCGTCCAAAATTCTTCTTCTTATTTTATTCTTTGTGCTTCGTATGTGCAACTGAGAAATAGCAAATATGCCTACCGTCTAAAATAAAAAATATTTCGTTGGCTCTTGGAAATTATTCACTCTAAAACTGAATTTAAAGAAAAAAGATATACGATTATTCATGGTTAAAATTATTCAAATAATAAAATTCTTATTCAGTCGTTCCAATTTTGATTATACAGCGCTGGTCGCATGAATAAAACGAGCCTAAAAGGCAGAACCGAAAATATAAAAATTTACCTCGACAAATATTTTAATGAGCGCGAAATTCACGAGCGTTCCGTTAACATTTGTTAACATTCTATCAATGCGTGTTACCATTTTTACATCTACTCGAGATTACAACAGCGAAATCCTAAAAGGGCCCCACCTCCCTCGCCTCCCCAAAGAAAAGAAAAAAGAAAGAAAAAAAGAGAAAAAAGATTACCTACCTCGAAGAAGCGCTGTTTCACACAATCCGCTCTCTCTTTACCTGGCCGCGCGCAGCGATCGAAAATTGGTCCAGGAGGAATGCTCGCCGCTGAAGACATCCAATTAAAACGAATTAAATCCCACCTAACCGCTCTTCAGCCATGCGATTTACGGGACGCCCCGCGGCCTGCTATTAAGTCGTGCCGGCCGAATCCTCGAGATTCTTTCGTAATCGGTCGACGGCGGTGGAACGCGGGGATTTCGGGGCCCCAGGGGGCCGATCGCAGCGGCGGGAGGCTGGAATGAGCGGCGAGACAAGAACTGGCAAGAAAGGCAGAGAAGATATGACGACGCTCAGAAGCGGAGAAAAGAAAGACGTAAACTTTACTATCTCCTCGTCTTCGTCTTCTCTCTCTCTGTCTTTCTTTCTTTCTTTCCAGCCACGGTCATTAAGGCTAATTTGCGTCAAATCGCGTCGAAACTCGTCGACGGGGTTTTTTCCCGAGAGGGTCTGAATCGCATCGTGCCAGGGGCGGCGCCAGCAACGCGTGGCGCCCTGCGCACATGTGTACGTATACCAGCCTCCATACGTGACGAGAACAAATTATCCCAATTTCACTGGCGTGCGCTCGATCGGCACTTCGCGTGCGAGACACACACGCAGGCACGCACGCGCATCGAGACTCGTCGCCTCGGGTGCCAACGACGAACGCCGTCGATTCGTCGAAGAAAGTTTGATTGGTACGAGGGTGGCGAGAGATTTTTAAGCGAAGAGGAGAAAGACAAGGGAATGTAAAGGGTCGCTTTGTACCGCGAAGTTTCGAGAATTTTGTCAAGCAATTGTTTTTCGTACTGAACTATCGTGTTCTTCTCCGTTTCGTACGTATTTATTTCTTATATTTCTTATATTTATTTACGGATTACATCTTTGATCAGAATTACACTTGCAATATTTGAACTTACTGTAGAATGACTGATCGATGTAGGGATAGAGAAAGTTTCACGTGCTTACCTCCTATGCATAAATGCATAGAAATCTGCAGCCTACCGATATCGAATCCATCTTGGCCGGTCTTCTCAACGCTGAAAATAGTCGTCGACTGAAATTGTAAAAAACTTGCACCTACAATGCTGAATGTTGGAAAATTTAAATTGGAACAAAGGACACGAACTTTTGTTTGTATATTTCACGAAGTGTCACTCGAGTCATATAAATAATCCACTCTTGTGCAATCTATGAAGTTCTCGGCGAAAAATCGGGAATGAGTCGGTCATTTTGACCGTTCCGTTAAATTAAAAAAAAAAAAAAAATATCGATCGATTATAGGTACCGTTCTCTTTCTCTTTTCCATCCGATGGCCGATTGGTAATTTTCGGTTTCGCGAAATAGTGCTCGCGAAACGAATTTTAATTAACGGGGCGGCGAGGGGGTGGGGACCGGGTTGCTGAGTCGGCAACCCGGATTTAATACCCGTGCGAATCGAGGAAATGCATACGGGCAAATGGAACGCAGACATTAGCGCGGGTATCACCATTAATTCTGTTCAATCGCGATAAGCCGAAGTCAACGTGTGCCGACAGTCCCGTGAGGCATTAGGGTCGCTTACGTATGAACTCGCCGCGGCGATATATCGCAACCGCGCGCTAAAGTCTCGGACGTTAATCTACCGAATAAGGATATGTTAGCGCGTTAAGGTGTCGTGCGGTTACCGGGCGTCGATTTATCATAAACCGACTAGCCGAATAGTTCGCGTTCCGGTGATTAATCGGCCCGCGAAACTCGTGCACGTGCCACGCGTGTGACGCGTGCTGCCTGTTCACTCAGGCAATCCTCTCGTTCAGTTTTCAACAGAAGGGAGGTCTCGGACTTGTTCCAACGTTCTCAGCGATGACAAACCGATCGACTTCAATTTCTATCTCGACTTCTGGTATTTCTATCTCGCAGAATTTGTAAGGGAATAGTCTAAGAGAATTCCCTTGTGCACACAGGATTCTATACTCCAAATTAACCCTTTTAAGTGTCATATTCATCTTTTTGAATGATAAGTCAACCCTTTTGCAGATCAAGTTTTCCTACAAATTTGTTTTCTGCGAATTTGAAGAATTTCACTGCATGTATGTAATGATACTTAAGCAAAAAATAACATCAAATTAACATAAAGTACGTAATTACATGCACATGGGTAGATTCATCTATAACAGTTCGCTTGATGTTACGCGGGGTAGTTCTACATACATATTCGTATAACAATTACGGCAATCTGTAGGGGTGATAGTTGCAACAGAACGATTAACAACATCCACTAAATATCCATGATTTGAAGGATCAGCCAAATGTTCCTTGCACAGAATTTAATTTTTGAAAGAAGTCATTGAAGAGTAATAAAGTGTATTACTTTACTTTTAAGCCACCCACAAGGGGAAATTTGACTTACAAAAGGGTGAATTTGATCTGTGAAAGGTGGCGTCTGATTTGCAAAAAGATAAATCTAATCTGCAATAGGGGTTAAATTGGACTGCAAAACCTGTACAGACACTCATCAAAAATTTGAAGCATGTTCAGATTTCGAAAGAAATAACGACTCATTCGAGGAGAAGAGATATTATAATAGTATTCTTTAGTGGAGGATTCGAAACTTTAAAGGGCTTAAACTTTAAAAAGTTGATTTTCGCGAAAATTCGTGTTTTCGAGATCTTCAACCTCGGTACAGAAGATATCACAGGATCTTTTCTATATATTTACGCTAGTATAGTTATGTCTATATCTCGAAACCACTCACACAACTAAAAATATAACAAACAACATAGGCGTTTCAATTGATACAAACGCGATATCAACGATGTCCGAAACCACCGCGAAACGTGGCAGCAACAGGTGTCTCAAAGGCGGCTCAAAAATCACGCAGTACAAGTAGCACCGGGCTACGTTCGGACACGGTGAAAGCAAGGACCATCGGGAGAAACCAACGGTAGAACTCCGGAGCAGCTCGGAGAGATTGCGTAAATTAATGAAGCAGCCGTGAAGCCTACAAACGACCCGGTAGCCCGGCTGCAATTACGCTAATTTTTCGCGTAATTGTAGAGGGGAAGGAGAAGCGTGGAATCGCGCCACGTACACCGGCAGTGTTATTCGTTTACCCCAATTAAGTTAAACGTCGGTCGTCCTCGAAAGTCTGTCCAGGGCGTCGTAACACAGGAAGCCAAGTGTATTGAAATTACGGTCGTTAATGGCGGTGATCGAGGATTTTTCACCGTTATATGGCCAGGTAGCCGCGCTATGATTACCAATCTTCCTCTCGTACGTGCACTCTCTTTCTCTCTCTCTCTCTCTCTCTCTGTTGCTCTTTTACGGCTCAGAGAAGCAGAGAGAGAGAGAGAGAGAGAGACATGGTACATGTACGTAAGCAGAAAGGGAACGGGGAAATTGATATGCCGCGTGGATGGGGCTGATAGTTATTGTCATCTATGGTCGTTATCCGTACGTGAGCTGGAAGCGGAGGCCGGCTCCGTGAAACGTCTTCATGGTCTGTCATCAAAATCTCGTGTAAATTGCCGACGGACCTAATAAAAATTCCCGCTACACGTACATACGTACGCCGTTGCATGCCGAGACGTCTCGTGATCCGTGTCGTCGTCTGTCTATCGTTTGATGGAAAAAACACCACGGGATTTTTTATCGTGTTATTCCGGGGAGGAGGAGAGGGGGGGGCAGCAGTCTTTTCCGATAAGCAAGACGACACTTCAACGTGCGAGAAACTTTGGTTTGGTTCGGAATGTCAGACACGTACGTCGCGATTCTTTTTCACGTATTTCTTTGATTAAAAGCAGTATTAAAAACGATGACGAGGAATTAATAATTTCAATTGTTAGTTCTCTGTATGAGAGAGTACTCTGTATGTGCGATAAAATTTGAAACGTGAAATGGTTCAGTCGTCTTCGCAAAGATATGAATTTGCATAAATATTTGCGATCTGGATAAAAATCGGACGAAGGTGAAAGTTTAGTTTGAACGCAATGAGTGGTGCTTATGCATGTTCACTATGTGCATCGGGGATTAGTGGTTGTGTGATTGATCCATTAACAACCAACGTACGTTTCATTGATGGTGGAAACTGCATATACCGTATATATACATATATTCATTACCTGCTGTTACATTTTATAACTATATTGCTGCATTGACACGAAGCGCTCTGTTCAATTTAACAATTATTAGCTCCATACATTAGAATGGAAAGTTTCAATTGGTTGTCGAATAAAATTCACAGAAAATGAACGTAATTTTCTTCGACCAATTTTACCTCTGAATTCCATGATCGTTGTTTATCGTTGTTTATCTTTATACTCTCATGGAAATCTCTCTCATCTAATAACTCATCTGTTTAAACTAACACACGAAATGTTTTACATTTGCTGTCGTGCAACTACATTTTGCTATATTGAAACGAAGTCTATTCATAGCAATTATTAGCACCAAGTTTCTACATATGTAATTTCATTAAAATGAAAAGTTTCAATTGGTTGACTGTGCACAGAGGACGAACATAATTTTCTTCGACTCTAATTTTACCTCTGAATTTCATATCAGACCCTGAACAACTCCATGAACGAAGAATTATAATACTCACGATATTCGAAGAATTGTAACGCAGTCTTAGAAATCTCTCTCGTCCAATGAATCATGAATCAGTTTATTGACAACAATCAGCTGACTGCCAACTACGAGATATCTTGTAGTTTGTGTTATTGCCTAGGACGTCAACTACGAGTTATCTCGTAGTTTGTTACTTGCCATATTTTTGCAGCTACGATGAAATTCGTAGTCTATCGGTGTAGATATGAATAGATTGCCTCAGGGAACAAGAAATCATTATTGGCTTACATGGACAGAAAATTTATTAATAAATGAGCAGAAAATATAATGATACAAAGTTTATTGAAAATCAACAAGTAAAAGAATATTTTTATTTGTGATAATTTTTCAAAACAATCTTCCACGCAAAGGGCTGGCTTTTCTTGACAGATCGGGATACTCTGTAAATATTGAAACTCTTGCAATCTAATTTTTTTTTTGAAACTGGTTGAATCTCTTCTCCGATCAACGCGTCGACGAATGCTTCTCTAAACTTTATAAGTTTTATTTTAGAAGAAGTTGCTTTATGAAAAAGTTTGTGCGCATTGTGTATATATCTCTATAATATGTAATGCAACCTTTTCGGGCCATCTAATAGTCTTTCTTTACATAAGCCAACTACGAGATAATTCGCAAGATTTTTTTCTCAAAAAAACACATTCTATATGCTTCTTGATGATTACTATGTACTATAATAGGAGTTTTTAATAATATAATATGATTAAATTAAATTGGCTTCTTAGACCGGGATCCTGAACCGTGGCTGTCAACGTATGAACGCAACTCTTACTTACTCGTGACAGTTCAATGGGATATCAAACGAAAGTAGTTAATTAAGCTGTACGTGGATTAATGACCGCGGAACGTACGTAGTAAAAAGTCTGTTTAGAACAGGCGTTCCTCTCAGCTTCGATTTAGCAAACGCTGGCAACGTACCACCCAGTCAAACAGCTTTTCGCACGGAGACCGTAAAATTACTGCTACCTCCAGAGGTACGAGGTTTTGTGTTAATTTCGAATTATTGGCTTGGCTGCTTGTTAATGACGCGATAGCTAGATCGAACCGCTAATATAGTCCGTCGTTCTAAGCCAGGTGGTCACTAAACTACGACCCGCCAACGGTACTTGAATTTGCGTGAAATTCGGATATGTGCACACTAGGTCTGATGTAACTATCTTTTTGCTAACGTCGCTTTCTTTGATAACTTTTTTAGTAAATAAATATGTTGGTTGTCCTTGTTTTTTTTAATACATTGCATGCCACGCACCCATGATTAACACGGAATGCTGAACTTAGTTTAGTGATTATGGCGCTCGTCATTTTGTCAGCTATGTGGCCCACTGTGAAAAAAGTTTGGTGACACCTGTTCTAAGCAAGGAGTTTAAAGCTCAGCCGGAGATCGAAATCACCCTCGCTCTGCCACCCGTAATTCGGAATTGTGCGTCGCCGAGAGGCGAAATCGATTATTTTCGAAAGCGAGGAGGATTTACGGAGCGATGTCCGGTAAAGCGAGGCCGACTCACGCGGATGGGGCGAGCGCCGCGTGAAATGTTGCGGATGTTCGCGCATAAATTCGACGCTGTAATTGCGACGCGACAAAATGTTCGTAAATAGAAAGGCTCGGACCTAGAAAATGGGCGTGGTGATTTTTTATTAAAAGCACGCGGAACGAGCGTGCGCCAGCGATGTTTATTCGCTCGTTTAGCTTAACGAGCGAGGCAACCCTATCTTCCTGCTGACCGTTTGTACACAATTTGTACCGGCGATATTCTACCAATCAATGAAAATCACTGGCTGGCAATCATGCACGGGCAAACATTTTCCGTTCCCGCGATCCGATTTCAACGCGAGTTTCGGAATAAAATATTTGGCGCGTAAGTATACAAATTTACGGAAAATATTTCGATTTGTCAGTAAGTAAGATCGTCGGCTGTTTGCGTTTGAGTATGAGTTATTTTTGTTAAACATATGCTCCGCGCGAGTGATCAAACGAATGTTACTCTACCGACGGTGGACATGAATAATAAATATATATATCGATGAAAGAATCCAAGTGGAATCGAAGTAGATTCATTGTATGATTGCGAATTTCGATGAACATTTCGTAATTCTACTAAAGTTTTATCGCTTTCTTCTTTCCTTTTATAATTGTTTACTTTGAACGATTTCATTTTATTTTATATACAAAGATTTCATTTTATTTTATATACTATATGTATTTATTACTATTAGTCGAAAATTTATCATCGCACTCCCAGTTAGTAATAGTAATTCCCTCTGATTCAGTAAATTTGTGTCGTTCAAAGACGTTTCCAGTCTATTAACGCCAATTTCGTGATCTCTAAATTCTTCCTAAATTTTTTTACATCGTAACGAAACACCTGACAACTTCCGACTGATTTCAAACTGTTCGAGAGCAAATTAAACGTGGAAAAATTTCACCTCGATTGCCGCCTGTCCGGGTCTCTGATTCGCAAGGAGTCAAGACGAAGAACCTGTCTCCACGTATTCCTAATCTCAAGACGTAATTACGATGGTGGCCAAGCATGAGCAGCAGGCAACAAGGCGCCAAAGACAACGTAATATCCGATTAGACGGTAGCTCGAGGGTAGAAACGAGAGGTGTGACCGTCTCTGTACGAGAGTCGGTCCCATCCGACAGGAAGCAGAGCAACGAACCATGGCGGATTTCACAATCAGCGCCGTCTGCTTTCTTATCGTTCTCTCGGCGATCCTGTGATTACACCGCGGTCAGTTTCGCCGCGCGGCAATTTCCGAGGCTGGCATTTTCCGTTCGCGTGCGTTAGCGGCTCGTGGATAATTTGCCGGCCCAGAGAAAGAGAGAGAGAGAGAGAGAGAGAGAGAGAAGCGAGGAAAATGAACGGAAAAGGGGAAAAGAGGAGGCAGAAACTTGGCAGCGAAACCTTTTCTCCCGGACAGATAGGTTGCTCGGTTATTAAAATCCGGATCCTAATTGCCCGGTCGATAATTACCGCGTAAACGAGACGCGAAAGAGAAGAATGATCTATTAACGGATTAGCGCGAGAAGCGTTCACTTGCGGTGATGCTCGAGAGATGGTTAGCCCCAGTTCGAAGCCGGGGAAGATCGATACCTGGGGTTAGATTACAATACGGTTTAGTTACTTTCAGCGTTCTGAAGTGGAAGATTCTGAAATTTCATTCTTAAGTTCTTTCTACACTACGTGCATTGTAGTACTTTGCCATTGCAAAACAATTTCGCAATATTATGAATGTAAATTCTCTTGCAGAAAAGTCATAAAAGTGTGTGTTTAACCACGAGATTCGAAAAAAAGGAGAATTGTCCAAATTTTCTGACACTTGCAAAATAATATCGCGTTGAATCATCACTCTCAATCGTTTTTCCTTCGCTTTTAAACTGAATGAATTAATGAAACATTTGTACTGTTGTTCGTTCGATTTCAAGAAAATGGCTGTCTTTCGAGAAGATCGAAAAAAAGAAAAATGAACAAAAATAATAATGAAAATATAACGAAAGTTGTCAGATAATGGCTATATTGTATTCCAAATGAATAACAGAATATTTCGTCTCTTTCTTTTATTCCTTCTTGTATCAACATCTTTTCAGATCTCGAAATAAAATGCAACAACGATTCAGACCGTGAACTAGAAAATTCGAACAGTTGAAAAGCTTAGATATTTGTCGCCAAGTTACGCGAAGATTATTTGGAAATCAGTTTTCACTAGGCGAAAACGAGACGAAGAGAGGCGCGGCCGAGGCTGCGAATTATACAAAGAGTTTTCGCAGGGAGACACGCAGGATTCACGGACGTTACACTGAAATAATTTCAGCGGAATTTACGACACGGGAAAAATACAAACGACTCGGCTAATTTCGTTCTATCCTCCGCCTGTAATTTATCCACCCCGGACACAATAACCGGCGGCCGAACGTTCGCGTACCATTTCGCGTTCCAACGAATCTCTCCTCTCTCTCTCTCTCTCTCCCTCCTCTCTCTTTCTCTCTTTCTCTCTTTCAGAAATGATATATTATGCCTCCACACCCGGCGAAAGTAATATTCTAATGCGACGGTCTCGTGGTGGGAGCGCGAAACGCGCCGTACATCCCTGCCGCGTCCTTTATATCATTTTCTATCGTTAAATCGATTTATTAACCCTGAGAGAGAGAAACACGGCCGACCAGTTCTTTCAATTTCACTTGTAAAGTTCTTTTTTCAAGACGACATCTTTCCCTTGAAAGGATGTCCATTATTGTGGAATTCGTGTATTCTCGTAATGTTTAATTCAAAAATTTTTTAAAATATTTAAAGAGAAGGAAGCAGGAAGAGATATTCGCTTAGAGATATATATATATACTTCTTCCATTTCAGTCTCACTGCTTAAAAGAGTAGAAAGAAACATTTTTGCTCTAAAACAATGAGAAATGAAAAGGATAAGTTGACAAACTGTTATTAAGACAGTCGATTTCAATTCCAACATCTCCGATTATTTCTAAATATTTCGCAAAGAGCGTGAATTTTTATTTTACACTTCATTACGAATTTTTATTCCTATTATTTATTATTTGAGCTTCAATTTTATATGTTTAAGGGATGAAATTTCACTTGCGATAGTTTTCAAAGCTACAGGACATTTTTGCTCGTTGAAACGAGCACACAGTGAAATTAAAACGTGAAACTTAAGAGACCGAGTGAAATCAGGTTGTGTACAGGCGAGGAACCAGGGACGTGTATCGTCATGGTGACGAGATAAAGGACGAGCAAAAGAGGAGGCGCGTACGTCCTCGACGGGACTATTCCATTTCTTCTCGGCAATTTCCAATAAATCTTTTGTCCGCGAGACACGCGTTCGTTCGTATCTAGGGGATCGGTTAGCGAGAGAGAGAGAGAGAGAGAGAGATGAGTCGAATCTGGGGAAGAGATTGCATCTCCGGCAACCCGCTGAGAAGGGAGATTTAAGGTCCCCTAACCTCGAAAATTCGCGACTGCCTACGCGGCGGCCGGAACGGCATTATATTTTCATTTGCGCGAGACTCGAGATCCGCCACGGACAATCGTCGCTTAATTTCTTAACGATCGCAGTCGCTGTTGCGCGAGTCAAGGTGCTGTGCAGCGACGCGACCTCTCCGGTGTCGGGTGGACTGGGAGATTAGAATTACGAAGCGGTATATTAAGTGATAACAGGGGACGATTTTGGTGTGAGGAATGAGCGCGAGATGAATTGAAACGTTGTTGGATTAAACACGTTGACTGCCACGGTACTTTTCAGGATCCCGGTCTAAGAAACCAATTCAATTTAATCGTATTATATTATTAAAAACTCCTATTATAGTACGTAGTAATCATCAAAAAGCATATAGAATGTGTTTTTTTGAAAAGAAAAGATCTTGCGAATTATCTCGTAGTTGGCTTATGTAAAGAAAGACTATTAGATGGCCCAAAAAGGCTGCATTACATTTTATACATATACACAATGCGCACAAACTTTTTCATAAAGCAACTTCTTCTAAAATAAAACTTATAAAGTTTAGAGAAGCATTCGTCGACGCGTTGATCGGAGAAGAGATTCAACCAGTTTCAAAAAAAAAATTAGATTGCAAGAGTTTCAATATTTACAGAGTATCCCGATCTGTCAAGAGAAGCCAACCCTTTGCGTGGAAGACTGTTTGAAAAATTATATACAAATAAAAATATTCTTTTACTTGTTGATTTTGAATAAACTTTGTATCATTATATTTTCTGCTCATTTATTAATAAATTTTCTGTCCATGTAAGCCAATAATGATTTTTTGTTCTCTTCCCTGAGGCTATCTATTCATATCTACACTAATAGACTACGAATTTCATCGTAGCTGCAAAAATATGGCAAGTAACAAACTACGAGATAATTCGTAGTTGGCGTCCTAGGCAATAACACAAACTACGAGATATCTCGAGTTGGCAGTCAACGTGTTAAACTTTTTAAGATTATGGCCGTGAATGACGTTTGGTGCATCGGTCAAGGGATGAAGATTCGGAAGAGAGATTTAACGAAGGATGAGGTCAACGATTCATCAATCCAGCTTGATAGAGTACAGTTGCGAACTAAAATTGGGCAGAACGAGATTGAAGTCGAGATTGAAAAAAAACAACAAAATAGATTGGAAAAATGAGATTGAAAAAAAAATGTGATTCGAAAGAACAAATTACAAAGCGCGGGATTGAAGGTGGAAAATCATCATTAGAATTATCGTCGAACAGAATGTAGAAGTAAGAAGTTCGACTGAAAGATTGGAACAACGTTTTAATAAAAGAACACGATGAACAAAAAAAGAAAAAAAAAGATCAAATTCAGAAAAAGTAAGACTGAAAATATAAGAACGTGAGAGCTATTGTTGTTGAAATGATCTGAACGAGAAGCTATTGAAAGAACAAGATTAAAAGAACGTCACCACGAGTTCGCGACGCACGAGATGCTAACAGAACGAACAATCGACGCTGAAGCGTTGATCTTCATAAAGTCGTCGCCAATGAGTGTTTCCATGTATCTGAAAATCGTTGCAGGGGGGGGGGGGGATTATTCCGATACGTGCGAATATTGATCAACAGTCAATTACAATTTAAACCGGTTTTTCCGAGCGCCTGTAACGTAACAGAATTGAGAATAACGCGGCGACCGGGGCTGGCAGATTGATGAAATTGCCTCGGAGAATGATTTTATTTCGATAATTCGCTATAAATACGTTTTAACCGGGCATGGCGTGGCTCGACGGCTCGAAAATTGAATTTAAGTTTCATTCGGGGCGGAGGGGTAGGGCCAAAAACTGTCGCCACGCGATTACTCGCCTCGCCAACGATTCATCGTTGGTCAACCCAGTTCCGTTTCACCTTTTAATCCGTCCAACCGGCGCTCATCTATATTTAAATTTATGTATAATTTATAACGTGTCAGCTCTTCCCCTCAAAATTCCTTTATTTCCATTTTCGTTCCGTTTCAGGGTTTAAACGAAATTATCGACTGTATAACTGTTTCAATTGATTGACGGTGAAAAATGAATATTCACATTATGTTTATCTACATCTATCGGTAGGAAATTCATTGCTTCATCCCTTGTGTTTTATGACGGAATAATGTCAAAAGAAACAGAGCTCTTCAGTTTCCTCTTTCGTACGAAAATTATTTGTCACGTTCGCATAAACGTAAGGGAACAGACGAACAATAAATAAATGATTCATTTCGTTCTTCGCGCATTTCTGCACAATTCTACGCTTTGTCTTAATTTCGCTCGGGAACGCGTGAAAAGCGAAAAAAATCCGCAGTCTAATTATCCGAAAGATGCCGCAGTGCCGATAAATCAGTCAAAGACGCGCGATCCGCGGAGAAGAATCGCGGAAAGGCCGAGTCTTCGGGGAAATAAATACTAAACGCGTCTTCCTTCTCGCTGCTGGCCCTGTTCCTCTCTTCCTACAAATGGGTATCCTGAACATCCAATCGAGAAGAATTCTACCTCATCATCTACCTCATCGCGGCCGTGTTATATCGCACACGGTGGAAACGAAAAATTCTTCCGCGAATTGCTTGGTCACTCCACCATTGCTTGTGGATCGTTCCACTCTTGCGGACGCCAGTTTCCCCGGTGCAATTTTCGCGCAGAGTCCGAGCGGGAAGTGACAGTCGAGAGGCTGCGGCGACGGAAAACAGAGAGAGAGAGAGAGAGAAAATGAGGTGGAGGGGGAAGACGGACGAAGGAAAATGGGTTTATTATGCTCCGGGACGTAAAGCCGCGGGCAGGCCGCTTCCTCGAAGAGGACCGAACGAACGAAGTTTGAACGTTAAGAAACTCATAATCAGAGTGGAAGCGGCGGAAGCTGTGAGTGGTAGCGGCAAGACAAACACGGCCACCGAATGAGATTTCGATTAAATTTAAGAGGGCCAGCTTATATTGCGCCGCTGCCACCGAATCGCCAACTTTCTTAATGCCAGACCAGAGAATATATATATATATATATATATATACGTGTATATACATTGCCGGCCACGGCGACGCTCATTTTGTATACAATGACTTCTGAAATTGCCGCGAGTCGCCAGTATTCGACCGGTGGATAGTAAATACATTTAAAGGAACGATAGAGAGAGGAAGAGAGAGAGAGCGGTTGAGACGAGATTGCGATACTTTTAATTGAAAGCTAGAGACGAGCCTCCGGTGATGGAACCACTTCGCCTCTTTGTCTGTCGTTACTGAATTAAAATACACCGCCTGCTTATAAATATTCAGGGTGTTTGCTCGATTTGCAGCAACGGCTGAATTTCACTAACGATAAAATGAACGAGTTAATGACGAATCAGCAAGTAGAAGCAACAGATATTACCTTCTTGCAACGATATGTTTCTACTACTTGAATTGTCACGGATAAACGACGATATCGAAAATGTAAAACAGCGAAAAAGGAGGAGGACATAGTTGATAAAATAGTTGCAGATAGTTGCAGAGGTTAAAGTCAAGCCATAATTCCAACGAGCGATATTTTCTAGATTTAGGTTAGGACGAATTGAATACTTTTAAATATTCGTGTGGCGAATGAAATCACTGTTGCTTGTGATTTGTCTCTAATTTTTATTGTGTAAATAAACGGGGGAGAACAGGACGATTTAACACAGATAATTTTATTCTAACTGAATTCATTTTCAACAGAATGGAAAAACGAAAAAAGAGTGTCAATCAAAAAAATCTCTCTCTAAGAAGGCGAGATCTTCAACAACTTTACAATCAAAGTATCACCATCTTGCTAGAAATGAATTGCAGAGTATACTAAGTATACTAATTAGCTGTTCAAGGAGCGAGGCTGTTAAACTGAACGAGAGTGTAACGTTTCTGATATGAGAATTCTATTCGGATACGCATGGAGCAGCGAGCACGGGATTGATTGTTGCGTGAAATGTTTACGGACTCGAGGTCACCATTGATCCGCTTGTTCGGACTCGATTATGAGCATTAGAATAATTGCAGTTTACACTATTGAGGATACACTTGTTAAAATAATTGGGGCTCGGAATAGAAAGGGGTTGGAAAACACTTGCGTGTAGATTTAAATAGGGCAAACGTGTTTTCGAGTCTCGACAGTTTTCTATTGTGTTTAATTGCTCTGTGAATTGAAGTGTGTATGTATACATACATATATATATATATATATAGAACTGAACGAAACTTTACTGCCGGAAAAAACAATCACGCTGGCCCGCATTAAACTCCCAATCAATCCGTATGCTGAATAAACCGATATAACCCGACCCACCCCCTTTTCACCAAATCGCCAAACGAACCGAATTCACGTGCAATTCGCGCGTGGTTTACATCCGTTCAAATCAGAGTCGATATTCGAGAGCGGTGTGTGATAATTTCGTATAACCGTCGTTTCATCCCGGCGCGTAAAACGGATAATGTAATTCGAATTTCGAATAAAAAGAGCCTTAGAAGCTGGTTAGTCTATAACCAGTTCTTCCCTCCTTTGGAAGAACTATCAAATTACGTGAAATATTCCTGAAACTTTGAAGTTCAAACTTCTCTTCAAGTTTTAAATGTACGTGCACTAATTGCGCTTCCGTATTTTAAGCTCAACGCGAAATTCCCATCTGTTCTAGTCTAACAATGCAGCGTCCTCCGGTTAATTTAAAGCTGCAAAAAATTCGTAGAGAATCCTAGAATAATAGAATCTTCTGCGAATCTTGTGACGACGTTAAAAAGTTAAAATTGGTATTTTTTAATTAATTAACCTTCGTGTTAGACATTTCTTCGTCAATCTGTTCTGTTCGATCTACGTCGACATTTTATTAAAAATTATGCCACTCGCCTTTCAGACTTCGTCCATCTAGTTCACTCTTCTTGAAAATGCAGGGAACACACCTATTGGAAATCGATTCGCGAAAGTCACGAGAATTGAAACGTTTCACTGCAGCAAATGTTCTCGACACGATGACCAAAGTGACCGACGAGAAGTGAGCCACGCGGACGCTCGTGCTCGTCGCCTGACGTAATTGCGACGATAATCGCGGTCGAAGGCTGGTCGAATCGTGGAAACTTCGTCTAATGGTCGGTCGCGGTGGTTTGGCCGACAATGAGGACCCGTTAAAACCATCCTGAAGAGGCACGCATCCGTCCTCAAGTCGCCAAGTGCACATCACTCGAGAGAGAGAGAGAGAGAGTAGATGATGCCTAGTGGAAACGAGGAACGGGTTGGAGGGCGGAACGATTCGGAAACGCGGTCGCGGCAGAAGCTTTTACCGGCTGAACGAGGACACGAGAAGGTGGGAGGAAACCTGGTAAGTCCTTCGTATGTAGCGGCATTATTCTTTCGAGGGGCTTGCAAACTCCTCCTCTCGTCGTCGAGCTTTTACGGGCCGACACTCGACGACGACGACGAGTCGTTGGACAGAAATACCCACGCGCGTCTCGATTGCGTCCGATGAAAAGCGTGCTTCTCGTCTCTTTTCAGATGCGGATCGCTGTTGATGATCGGGGATCGAAGGTCTGATAGAAAGCGCCGCGACTCGACGAGAGGCTCGAGACTCGATGGTCTTGGGGATTTGAATTCTTGTCCTTTGTCGCGTCGTGTATGTTGCGCAGTGTTGCGACGATTGTTGCTTCGCAAAGTGGTTACATCGTTTGCCGTGGAATTGTGGGCTGTACGTGTGCGACTTTGCTCGCAAATATCGAAACACCAATGCAAGCGACGAGACGACCAAAAATTGGTTAGAATTTCGTATTCATTGCGAATTATTCGCGCATTTAGCAGAGTTTCGAAGATACGCGCGTGAGAGAACTGAAAAACCCAGTTTTTCTGAAAAAAAAAACAGTCCCCTTAAGCTTTTCATTAACCTTCCTAACGATATTTCCTCCGTAAATATCCCATTATTTATGAACTTCTACTCCTGCAACGTGCATTACAAACAGATCCATAAATTAATATTTCCCGGGCGCTATCTACAACATCAGAAACTACGCCAAGACTAACGACCGTAACTCTCCCTGCCTCTTCCCCTCCTCCCGCAAACCGTGTACCGAACATCCTACCAACACCGATTTCTTTCGTTTAAAAACAAACGCTAACATCTCCCAACGCTTTCATCAATCAAACGCCCGCTTAACTTTCCATTCACCGACGGAACACCACGAGAGCGCTCGTTCTCACCCTGGTGTAACGAGCTAGGTAATAGCCGTAGTATGCTAATAGAATGGAAACGATAACAGATATTCTATCGCGCGGGGATATCCAGCCCCACGTGACAAATAGCGTGTCCAAGGAGCACAGCTCCAACTCGTGCAATTACAGGTCTACTGCCTCTACATTCCCTTTCGTCTCTCCTCTCTCTCTCTCTCTCTCTGTCTCCGGGCGGACTCCTCTGGCCAGCCAGGAGCTGGAGCTCTGTCCGTAGGAGGACACACAGTGTGACTATGTGCGGGGGAAAAGCGACGGTTTTATTGAATGAGAAAGAACACTTTCTGCCGTTAAATCACGCCGCGGGTAGTCCCGGTTGTTCCAACCGGAAGGGGCCTCATAACTTCACGCAGCCTGGCCACCCTTTCTCCCAGGCACCCCCTTCTTCTTCTTTTTCTTTTTTTTTTTTTTTTTTTGTACCTAGAAACTCGCGGCCTTGCCCTTCCCATTTTCTCGACGCCCGGAACCGTCGAGCGCGTGAAATATTAACCTCCGCCGCTATTCCGGATGTCGAGCAAAAAGAAAGACAGAGAATGAAAGAGAGAGAATGGCTGGAATCAACAATTTTCATCGTCATCCAACGTGTCTTTTGGCTCGACTACACAAGTTGACGCGTCGAACTGATGCAAAATTCAGTGACAATTCGCCGATCCATCGACAGAGGCGCATTAACCACGGGAAGGTTTTAGAATCATTGTTCTTGAATTTGAATTAAAATTGAATGCACGCGCGGCGGCCTGGGTAAAATGGTGGTTGGATTCTTGGAAACGAGGCTCTCGCGTAGGGCTTTTAAAAGTATAGGCTGGCAGACTGTCACATCCGTCGTTCGTATTCTTTATCTGTTCCACTGAATATTGCAGTAGCGCTAACTGGCTGAACACGGGGTCTTCATCTGGCTATTTATCAAAGAGATAGTTTTCCAGGGACGCGTAGGTATCTGACGTACGAAATCGATTGCAAGAACTCGGTAGCAAAAGTTAAAATTAAGAACTGATCTCTATATAGAACTTGTACAGAACTTCTCAGTTACCGATAGGAAAATTGAATTCAACGTTCAAATTTTTTCATACAAATTTTTACACATTTGTAACAATGTATCTTCGGAGAATCAAGCGATTTTTAGTAAAATATTAAAGTAAAAAATTTTTCCTTTTAATTTCTTTGCTGCAAACTTTATACTTCACTTGTCACGTGTGGTGATACATCATAGAAACTTTATAAATTTGCAACAGAATTATCTGTAAATGTGATACACATTCGAATGCAAAAATGTTCCTCGACTTCGAGTTTTTCGTTCCCGATTTAATAAAAATCGACGTCCCTCCACCCGGTTTTACACATTCGATCCAACATAACATCGTATGCATTTTATCACGCGCGTATTTTACCTAAATTTTTCCATCGTAAGCTCGCCGTACTCTCTTCCGCAGTTCGAGCGATAAAATCGGCAACTATCGGCAAGATACTAAAACAACCTAAGCACTCGCGGCGCACGAACTTCCGGGGAAGGGGAGAGGTAGAGGCGCCACCGCCGGCATAACTCTCTCAACACCGATACTCGAAACTTTCCTTACCTCGACCCGGGAAATGGCCGGTCGAATCCTTTCGATTCGACCGAAGGCGATTTTCGAAAGAGAGCGGCAAGCGTGGAAGTTTCGAGCGGGGAAACGATAAAATTTCCGCGCAAGGAGGTGTTCCCCTCCGGCCCTCGCTCCGCCTGGTCCACGGTTACTCGTGGTCCAGGGAGCTTCGAGGCTCCCCGAAGTTCGCCGTAACGTCGGCCATTCCGACGGCGAAATATGACGTCCGCCGGGGGACTTCGACCGGGGGTTACACGCAGCCGCGACCCCGCTCGGGGTAGTTCGCTCAAATTGCGTTTAAATTTGCAGGCTTCGGCCCGGCGAGCACAGAAGTCATTAGTCCCCCTTTAGCAGCGGCGAATATCGTTATCGTTATGTTATTAGCCCCCTCTCCTTCTCCGTCGTAGGGAAAATGTGCCCGATGCTTACGAATTACTTTCGACACGATGTTTCGCCGCTTTCCGAAAGCTCCACGCTCGAACGTTGAAGATTTATTTGACGGACACTGATGACACCATGCGTATGGTCGCCAAGGCTTTTCATGGCGATACGCTGTATCATGTAATGGATTTACAGGGGATTTTCGCTTGTTTTCTCGGCGAAATGAACAGTGTTAAGCGACGAGATATATTTATTCGTGACGGGGGGGAAAGCTGATGTCTCTTGATCATTCGCGAGGAGTCGGAATTTTGAGAAAATTAATGAACGAACAGGTGGAGAACAGGTTGTGACGTTTCAGGTGCGCTCATCGTTGAGAGACGATTATACTATATTATAGTCGCAAAGAACATTTGAATAGCTGTTTTGCAAGATTTAACAATGTTCCAACAATGATTTCCAGTATTATTTGCAAAAATCATTTTCATTAAGCAAGAGTACATAGTATCGATCAAAACCGGAAATCGTCTCTACCGAACGATCTCGTGCAGTCGAGGGTGAAGTAATCCATGGCGTTATCCCCATCATTACGTCTTCCAAAATCCCATCTCTCTCTCTCTCTCTCTCTCTCTCTCAGAACTCTGTCTGTTCGCTTGGAACTCTGGAAGTTCGTTGCATCCCCGAACTTTCATGACGGAAGTAGGCTCGTCTGAAAACGGAACGCGTCTCGGTCTTTCATTTTCGAGCCGAAGGAAGCGTACGACCGGTGAAAATGTACAGAGAGACAGAGAGAGAGAGAGAGAGAGAGATAAAAAGCGAAAGAGAACGATAATCAGAGAGAGAGAGAGAGAGAGAGAAGCAAAGGGCATGGTCGGCTGGCTCGGTCAAGTTGCAATTAAATCGGCGGGCTTGCCTTCCGCGTGACGTGGGCGTCCCGTGGGGTGGGCGCGCAGCCAGGTAGCACCCTCGGGGCTTGCAAATAAGGTTAGTTAGCGGCAACGCGTGTATAATTGGGACGCCAGCGCCGTCAAAACAACGAGGCCTCTCGCACGTCCTACGGCCAAGTTATAATGAACAGAGCGCGAACCACGCGAGCTCGTCGCGTCTTCCGTGCGCGGATTTTCAGCCCCGGAGGAAACGACGAACGACGAACGACGAACGACGAACGACGAACGACGACGACGACGACGAGGACGACGCGCACGCGTCCGTCGAAGAGACACGGAAGTGGTGGTGCGGCGCGTGCAACGCGCTTAATCGACCAACTTTATCAAACTTTGCAGGGGAAGTTACGCTACGAGCCCGCGACTCGTAATAAACGTAGGAAGAAGCGAGTTGGGGAAAGAGAAAGAGCTTTGCTAGATGCTGCGTCGCTACGCTCCATCGAATACGCAAAGAGTCTCTTTCTTTCACCTTTTCCTCTTTGACTTCGTCGTTGTCAACTACTCGATCTTCCAATTCGGAAACACGTTTGAAGAAAATTTATTTCACCGAAATGAACTCTGTTGAACTTGGGATGTATATTTTTATAATACTAATTGCAAGATGATACTTAAGAATCACTAACACTAAGATTACTCAATACCAAAGTGTTATACTTTTGTAGTATTAAGATGATACTTAAAATCATAAATACGATTGTACAATTGTATACTCTTATTTCTGAGGAAAATCTGTTTCGTCTAAAAAGTGAAGACTCCACTATTTTTAACAGGAATTTACGTATTATATTATGCATACTACATTCTACATGATAATAATAATAACACCTTTGTAATACCAAAATGTTAATTAATTATACATAAAAATCATAAATCCAAATTTTAACACTCTGAGAAAAACATACGGAAAAGTTTTATGTAAAAAGTCCTACTCCAAAATTTTGAACAAGGAACGTACTATGTACGCGTAAATGAGTTTGTAATAATAATAATAACTTTTTTTCCACAATATCAAGACAATTAATTACACTTAAAAATCGTAAATACAATTATAATATACTCTTATGAGAAGAACGTACGAAAATAAAAAGCAAAGTTCCAAAACTTCGGACAGGAATGTGTACCATATCGTCTGATAATTTATCTATAACAACGTAATGCTTCTTTTTACTTGTATTATATAATCTCCGTAGAGATGAAAATTTGAAAGAAACAAATCCAATAGAAAAATCCCGCAGGAAAGAGAAGGACAGCGAAACTGTTTCAATCAACATTCCAACGCGAATGACCGGCCAGAAGGAAATTACCGCGGTGCGGTCGTCAACCGCGGTTGATTCGAGCAAATGGCACCGGACGTACTCAACGGACGTCTTACCGGCATAAAAATCGAGCCTAATCGGAAGTCGGCCGTTTAAACGTGGGATTGCAGAGGCCGGAGTGTAACTGGATTTGTCATTCGAGTCACGAGTCGCGCGCGCACTCCACGCGTTGCCTGCAATGCGTGCCGCTTTATTGCGTAATTGCTGGCGCTACCTCCTCTCATTCCTGCATACGTGCGTGCGTGCGTGGAGAACGGTCTGTCTCTAGCGTAATCCGACAGAGCAACAACGATTTTGAAAATAATTGTCCCGCAATCGGGCCGTAATTGCAACTGGGTTCGATCCAGCAATGACATCTCGACTGTGCTGATAATCGTGCAGACGATTTATTTAACATTGAGAAATTTAACAGTTTCGTTGTATGTGCTGAAAAATTTTCACTCTAAAAAAACGAGAGAGAAGTTTGAAACGTTCGAAGTTTCCAATGGTTCGCAACTTGTACGACTGTCTGTGAATCGACGAGGAAATTCGAGTGATAATAATCTTAAACGTGCAATCATGTACCTCGTGTAAGAAACTATACGCCTGGTAGGCATATATAGTTTCGCATAAAAACTTCCTTTCCATTCTGTCAACCGGCTAATTCCACGCGGCGTGATCTGCCTGTGCTTGAAACTTCCTCTCGAAATTTCCTCTTCCGTCAGGTAGGCCCCGACAAAGTCGTCTCGATCATGGTTCACTGGCTGTAACAGGGAGGGCATCAATTCCGCCGACGATAAGCACGAATTAAGACGCCACCCGTGGTACTTTATTCGTCGATACAAAGTTCCTGCAGCTCGGAGGAACAAGAGAACGGGTAAGAGAGAATGGGGCGAGCGTTGCAGACGCAGCCGTAGAGTTTTCGCTTTATTTCACGGCCGTCTCCTCGATCGTGACAGCGTAGGAGGAAGGTTCACCCCCCTCGAGACTGGATTGACACTTTAATGAACGACAGAGAGAGAGAGAGACAGGGAGAGAGGCACTACTATCGGCTCTGTATCGATTGTCGCGAAAGCGAAAGCAACGAAGAATGAAGGGTGGCGTTTCGAAGAGAGTTGGACAAGGGGGTGAAGAAGGTGCGCAGGAAATCGAGCGACCCCCGAGAGGCGATAATGTCGAGTGCCACGCCGCGTAATTGCCTTCGTTTCGAGTCGACCTCCGCCACGGAAGAGCAAAGACGCCCCCCGTTCCACTGACTAAATGGAAGCCGGGGATAACCTCGGGGAAACTAACTTATTACGCCGGGAAAGAAAGGAATCGGCCCGGTTCCCAGGCCTCTGCTCTCCTCTCCTCTCGGTCCTCTTTCGTCGTTCGGACTCGCTCGAACGGAACCGAAATCGGAGATCTCGAGATAACGAACCGTGGAACCGTTCTCCGCTGCTTTCGTCAGACGAATTCCAATTTAATCAATCGACGGGAATAGGATCGATTTCGTTGATTCGCTGTTTGGTCTCGGACTTCGCAAGTGTTGTGATTGTTCGTTTTACTATTAGTTCAATTGGTGAAACGCAAATGCTTTCGACTCGTAAAATTTCTCCCGCTGTTAACCCGTTAGAAGTCGCAAATCCAAGCGTGATCAAATTTATGAAATCCCTCGCGCAGGATTTCGTAACGACGAACGTTAGAGGAACTTTGTTCCACAGGTACAATTTTTCACTGAGAGAATTCCAAGGAAGTGTAGCGAGGATAAAAATCCCAGAATTCGTTTCACCGAACGCCCAATACCACGACGAAGTCATCTCCGCGTGAAAGAAAAGCGAACGAGTGAAATCCAGCGAGAGAAACAACAAATCGCATCGGGCGTTATTCGACTTTACGGGCGAGCTGCCGCGAATCCAGCGTCGTACGTACGCGCAACGTCCGATTGTTCGTTTGGCTTACAGCTCAGCAGAGTTAAGCTTCCTTACCGCGCCGCAGAGGTATCAAGAACGTCGCGTGTTCGTCCGTGATCCTTTCTCGTCGGCTCGCGCACTCGTCGAGCTCGAGGTGGTCCGTCTCTCGAGAGAGGATTGCGGCTTCGCCTCTTCGTTCCTGTGTCCTTCGGTTCCTCACGTTCCACTCGAAACTCCCTAGACTCCTCTTCGACCGAGAAACAGAGGAAAAATAGAGAAACACAAGAGAGCGCTTTGCCGGCCAGGTCGCATGCATTCATCCCGTGTAGCCCTGGTGTTTACCAGCCTGGGCAGCACAGTATCCTCGCAGAAACGTGCGTCCTCCTCCGATTCCAACTTTCCGCTCCCCAGCGAGAGAGAGAGAGAGAGAGAAAGATTCGCGTCTGGTGTGTTCCTGTTAGCTGCCGGGCTCGATAAGTATCTGGATCCATGGCCAGGCGCGCGGTATCCCTTCGTTCGCGAGCGGTCAATAGCGAGGGCTGGTTACTCTTTGGTATTCAACGTAACCCCAACGCGGCTCGGAGCAGAGGAGAAACTACGCGTGGAAAAGCTGCGATGAAAGGGAGAGCTGCGCGGATGGGCGAACGGATGAATGGAAGACGCGCGTCGGATCACGTAACCGAGGATTACTGTGTTACTTATCTCGATTCGCCCGGCTCCGCCGCGTACTACGTTCTCTTACTTACACCAAGGCGGCCGCCTCCTTGCTCTGCGCCTTTCAATGCACCCACCAGCCGCGTCTTTCTCTTCACTTCTCTTCTCTTCTCGCCGAAGCAAGGCCGCGAAACACTAACCCCCCCGTGCAGCTAGACGTCTTGCACGCGAATAGCTGCCCCGACGTCTGCTGAAGGCAACGCCCCACTGTTGAAGAGATTGTAATCGAGACGAGTGGAAACCACCGGATGATTCGCACGTTCGCAGCAATTCGCCGGGAAATTTCACGAAACTTCAAGCTGCCTCGATGAATGATTTTGGACTTGACCAGAAAAAAGATATTGATTCATAGATTCATGGTAAAGGAATTTTCATAGAGCTATCAGTGAGAATCAAGGAAGAAGTATACTTTGATGGGAGAAGAAAAGATTCGCGACGTGTTAAAGCAATGACCAAACACGTCGTTTTAAATCGATCGTCAATTCCACGAGACTCGCGAGACCTCGTTCTGGCCGATTCAATATACCGATTTCCCGAGGCCCGGTGCTCCACAACAAAATCGAGGAGAGTACAAACAGCTGAAAGCGGAGGACAATGAGGCCGCGCCGCGAGGATCAATCGAAAGGAATCGAGGGCGCGCGGGAGGGTCGTCGTCAAAGAAGGTCGTCGAAATAAGCCTAGCGAAGCAGCCGGGGGATCATTATATGCACAAAAGAGGCAGTGTTCCGTGGGGAGGGAGGAGGAAGGGGGGGGGGGGGAGATTCGGAATTTTCCAAGAGTCGATCCGCAAGGAAGAAACGCTACGGTTGCAGAAAACCACCCCGCGCGTTCCCCTCTTTCCATCCGTGCTCCGTCAGGAAAAGAATCTTCGGCTTCTCTTCTCGACGACGACGACGTAGGTTTCGGGGAAGAATACGCAAGGACTCGAATCGATCGGGAAAGAAAAAGAAAAAGAGAGAGAGAGAGAGAGAGAGACGGAAGCAACACTCGTCCAGTGCTCTCGCGGATTTCAATCCGCTCCGCGAGCGGACCAGTAGACGTCGTCGAAGCGATTTGTAAGCTGATTTTAATGTCGCGTTTACAGACTCCCGTGGGGAGTTTTCTCCACCTCCCACCACCCTTTGCCAGCGTCTAACAGTTGTCGCGCTAGTCGGCAGATTTCGAGGGGTTGCAAATCCCCCGTTTCCTCCTCCTCCTCCACGTCGTCCTCCTCTTCCTCGAAACTTCGCGTCGTCACGTCTCGAAAAATTCTGTCGTTCCACCCCCGGTGTTTTTCGCCCCGTCATCTAACTCGCCTCTCTTCCCCTTTCTTTCCGTTCTCATTCTTTTCTCTCTCTCTCTCTCTCTCTCTCTCTATTTTTCTCTTTTTCATCTTTCCGATAATAAATCACGTTTCAGAGTGTTCTTGCTACAACGTCTCGTACAACGTTGCCGGCGGGCCGGGAGTCATTAAGAGAAGAGAAAGGGTCATTAAGCGCGAGCCGGTAATGAATGCAGAACAGAAGGATTGATTCGTGGTGGCGGAAAGGCTAGGACTAACGCGGCTAGGTCAGAAATTGTCCTCTCACTTCCGCCGGCACGGCTAGTTTGCTAGTAGCGCGCCACGGGAAGGATCCGCGTTAAGCCCACGCCAGCTGGACGGTAATGACGACGACATTAGGGGATCACCGGGGTTTATTAGACACCGCCGCCTTCTCACGAGCCTCTCCCGACGTAAATTGAATAATTTTTGCCTTTCAGCTACGCACGTGCCCGTCTACCGTTCTATGCCTCTGGAATTTTGATAAAGTACACGTAAAGTACACGGGTACTACATCTACGTGAGACATTTGTATATCCAAAGTAAATTACACGTCGGAATAGTTTAGTTAGAAAAGATCTCCGTCTAGTTTTCGTTTTTCTTCAATTAACGCGTAAATATATTTGTAACAAGTTGTTTACACGTTTGCAATAATGTGTATTGTACATTAAATCCCTGTTACCTCTCGTATCGTCCCTTTTAATTACCAAATACATACAGACGTTATTATTAATTAACCGGATGAGTTCGTTCTTTGATATTCTTCATCGTTCACTTCAACTGGCACTTATTTGAAACATCGTTCGCCGCGAATGGACGAATGTCAAATTTTCACAAAGCCGCCCCGAAAAGTTAATATTCGCACTTTCGCGTCCGTTTTAATTAATCGTCGCGTAATTAAGCGTCAACTGCAATATCATCAAACAGATCGTCGCGAGAGAGAGATCGCCGCGGAGCTTTTCAATTTCGCCTCTCAATGGAACGGTGAACACCCTCTCGCCTCGCCTCGCCTCGCTTCGCCTCGCCGCGAGAAAGGGCAATAAGCGATAATATAACGTGTATCAGCGTATAGATTGTCGCCGTGGAATGTCAGCGACGCAAAGTGGCACCGATTCCGTTTCCAACCCCTCGGTTCTGACTCAGTGAACCCGCACACCGTTGTTACTACGTCCCTGTCAAGCGGGGACGTTTCGCGCGGTTCGCTCGGTATCTCGAACACGATGACTCGTTGGTCTTTAAAGGTCGTGCATCTCGTAAATTCTTATTGGTTTTCGTGGAATGAACGACAGCCGCGCAAAGTAATGGCAAACTGAGAGAAGCGAAATCGATCGGTGGGAGAGGAGGGTGGAGGCTGATTTTTTACAGAAAACCCCACGTTCGAGAAATAGAGATTTTTTTTTATATTATGCATGCATGAAGAATTTTTAAATTTCGTTCATCACTGAAACGAAATCACAGGACTGCCACAGGATCGTACTGTTAAAATTTAATATCAATATAAAAATGTATAGAGAAGTTGCAAAATATAGATGTATCTGACGAAAGATACGATATAATATAACGTAGTATGAATAATCATTTTTAATATACAATAAGATACTACAAAATATTTTGATACACGTCTTCAATGTTCCAATACACATAATATATACGTAAAAATGTTTTCAAAAGTGTTGAAATACTTTTGCGAAGCTGTTTCAACTTCGTGACCAACGGACATTCAAGTTTACCAGACATCCTGTAGCTATCGAAAACTTAAAAATATTCGGTACAACACGGTCAATATATTCGCAAAATGTTCAAATATTTTCACGAACAAATATTTGAAGGATAAGCAAATAATTACCAAGAAGGAAAGTAGGACACTACTTGACGTTCTGCGTTCCAGAGAAGGATTCTTGCAGGATGTTCACGAGACAGGTGCTTTCCGAAAAATTAATCGCTCCCTGTTTTCCCACACAAATCATCCGAGTTACCTGCGATTAATCCTTGTCTCACCCTCCTTTCTTCGTGGCTGATTTTCAAATCACACGGGCACACGCGGCCGAAAGCAGGTGCTGATAAATTGTAGCGGAACGAAGTTACCTACACCGGCAGCGGCTGAATCGGTTTTTCCTCGAATATCTGCTGATTTAAAAGGATGCTAGTTTAATTTGACAGTTATTCAATTACGGTTATCTGGGATCTGGTGTTTCGCGTGTCGCGAACGCGCCCGCCTCTCATTCCCTCTGCTTGAAAGAAGTTAAATTGGCTTCTCCACGCTCGTCAGTCACTCTCGCCCTTTCGCCGTTTCACTTTCCTCTCTGTTTTCCTTCTTTCTTCTTCTTCTTCTTCTTTCTTCTTCTTCTTCTTCTTCTTCTTTACCTTTTTTTTCGTTACCGCCGCTCAGATGCCGTGAAAAGATAGAAAATAATTTTGCCCGCACGCGATTTATCGTTCCACGGAAAAATCTCCAACCGGGAGAGACCCACCCTCCTCCTGCTCGCCGATCCTTTTATTTTATTTTCGTTCCTCGTTGCTCACGAAACAAGTCGCGGATGGTTTCTGTAAATATGATCGAATATCTGGCCGGATTACATCAGATCGCAAGAAGGAATCCAATATTCCTGAGTGGATGATCTAATTGGCAAAGTGTTGTTCCTGGGTGGTACGAGAAAATGGAGATTGCCCCTCTGAAGTAGATTACAGCAGAAATGAAAAAATATGTACTACGTTTACCAATTTCTCTGTCTGATTTCCGTCGATTGATCGATGCACATTTTCTCCATAGAGGAAGGTAATGCTCTACCGCAACGAAATGCAACAGTGATTGCCTCGATGCGTAATTTTCATCGCATTCGTCGAAACTGAATTGTAGTTGTTTCTAAAATTGAAACGTGTCGCATCTTTCCGGGGCGAAGAAAATCCCCTCGAATTATAGTTTCTAAAATTAAAACGAACGCTGCATCATCCGCAATAAAAATTCCAACGAAGGCCAAATTACCTCGAGACGTTTCCAATCGCGCGAGTTCTAATCGTTCCATCAAATCCCCAACAAGTCCGTCGATTGTCGAAAAAACCGAGCAATTCGTCGAACAACCACGACCGGGCATCGATCTCTCGAAACGCGAGGAGGGAGGCAAGCAACTTCCTGTCTTTCATCGAACGGGCCATAGAATCTTTCAGAAAAACGCGCCCTTAATGGACGCTTTATTTCGTCGACTGTTCGAGCGTGCACGGCTTTCACAGTGACAGCCCGTGTATCATCTGCGTCGATCGCATCCCGTTGCCATCAGTCACTTGTACGATTCCGCGGCTCGTTGCAGAGAGGCACGTGGCCTTCGTGGATCGTACTTCCGGCACGGGCTGCTCCGTTTCCTCCGAAACAAAGTCGATGGTAGATCGACCGGGTCGAAGGGGGGGAAAAAAGATAGGGGAAGAGGTTTCCTCGAACCGACAGCGGGGGCGGCAGGTTCACTTCGCCGCCACTTTGTGAGCCATCGTCGAGGCGTACTTCCTGACTGAGTCATAGATCAACTCATCCCCAGCCCCAACAACCGCGGAAGGGATGAAACCAGCACCTACCCTCTTCTGTCTGTCTCTGTGTGTTCTGCGTATTACGCGAGCATCTAGAATGTAGAGTACGTGCGCGAGACTTAAATTTCAGTTTATTGAGAATTTCGTATTGGTGTCCAATGACGGGGGTGACCGGCACGTGTGTTCGATCCTGGGGGTGAGTTTGCGAGGCTTGACCTTTGCGAGGAGAGTATTCATTATAGAGAAATTAGGGAACAGGGTTGTTGAATTTCTGCTAGCACTGCGAGCGTGAAATGTTGCTTCGCCAAAGTCCGAAGGCTGAAATTCTGTTCTAGCGTATTTTGTTAAGATTACCATGTATTTTGTATAACATCTCTATTTGTATTTTGTTAAATATTGCACGCCTAGCGTTGAGATGATTTTTCAAGAAAAATATCGAGACGTCATTGAGCAAATAGCTGACTGTCCCGACTGACAATGAGTTGAATAACCAGAGACGTCGTCAAATATTCCACGAGATTAAACTTCTTTCAGCAAATTTACTGGAGTTGGGTATTTTTAAACGAACCGGTGACACTTCCACTTGACAATTCCAACTGGCGAGCATGAAACGATCCACGGTGGCAAGTTCATAGACTGCACGCTGTGTATTCAAGTTTTCCCAGCGGACGTCTACGTCGTCGTCGACGACGCCGTTGTCCCTTCGTGCCTGCAGGAGGATATTGATTTCCTCGAAGGTCAGTTTCCCATGGCCGGCTACATCTTCTGATTTACGCTGGGTCGAGGCCGCACCTGACTCCGAAAGGCAGGTGCTGGACGACAAACCGTTTCCAAAGTATATGGGAGGAAGATAGCGTGGCCTCGACGGCCACCGTTTTGATAAATCGCTATGATAATTGAATCTCGTCGATAGATTCTCATCTCGGAGGAGAAATTTCGTACCCTTTCGGAGATCATGCTCCGAGGGTCGAAACTCGTCAGAAAATGATCACGTACAAGAAGCGGAAAGAAGAGTTTGTCCGTGGCTATCATAGATGAATTCTGTACCTTCGATTTGATGGAAATACATGTAAAGAAACCGTCGCAAAAATTGACTTTGATCCGAAATTTCAAGGTCAAATTTATTTTTTTTTTCAAATGACAATTACACAGGAATCTACGAAAATATTTGTTTTCTAAAAGTATTGTTCGCTTGCGTTTATTTCACATGCAAGCGAATCATAATAAGCAGACGGTTGAATCTCTATACAAATTGATATCCCAGATGAAATTTATTTCACCCTTTAAATATTATCACGAACACGCTGGACCGAAAACGCAGCAATGTCCATCGTAATGTCAATGACATACAGATACACAAATATAAATGACAATTGCACGAATTTGTGAAAGTATTTGTTTTTTTTTTTAAAGTATTCCTGCATCCGTTTTACACACAATATTGCTGTTTCACTGGTCTCTCGTTCTCGTACTCGATGCAAGCAACGAATTATAATAAACAGATCTGTTGGATCTCTATACAAACTGATATCCCAGATGAAATTTATTTCACCCTCTAAATATTATCACGAGCACGCTGGACCAAAAACGTAACAATGTGCGTCGTAATGTCAATGATAAATTGTCCAACGATAATTATTTCAACTCGGAGCGTCAAAAGCCTTCGCCAACAATCTATACACATACACGTCGGTTCGACGAGGTTATCAAGCACCTCCAGTTGTAATAATAATTGTAATAAAATCGTCCGAACCGCGGCACACGAGCAAGGAAATGTGAAACATTTCACGTGAAATTAGACGCGCCGGCGAAGTATGACAGGATAAAATATCTAACGCATCGACGTTTCGGCCGGGCAACAACATTCGATTATGTCGCGCCGTCGGACCGTCAATGGCAGACAGCAATTACAGCAAACGCGGAGGCGAGTTTCTCGTTTCGTGAAAAATCCGGCTGGCCGCCCGGTGACACGTCGCGGGCAAATATTTGGCAGAAAATCCATAGGCTGCCGGCAAACATTTATCGCGACGGGGACCACACTTCCTCCCTCCCGCCCCCACCCCCACGAACCACCGCACAATGAGCGAATTACCGAATAAAATTTCGCCCGTACGAATTTACGTACGTACCGAGCGCGATTTTTAACGCGGCCACGCCGCGACGCGCCCGTGATCGAAGGTAAATAAAGAACCGGCCACTCGACTCGCTGCAAATTGGAGAAATGTTATTGATTTCGCGCTCGTTCACCTCCCTGTCCACCCACTCCCCCCTCCCCTTTTCTCCGTCGCCCTCCGTCGCAATCCAATCTACGTATTAAAACAGAACAGTTGCCACGGCCTCTGCGAAATGACGTTTCATGATTTTGCGCCCCGGTTCTGCCGGCGGTAGAGGAGCGAGCTCTCCACTCTGTTTGTTTGTCAAATATGTGCGCGCGCGCGCGCGCGAACCGCAAAGAAATAGCCGTGAAATATTCGCGCCTGATTGTTTTATTACTTTTATGCGATTTTATTGTCCGCGCGCGGCACATATTTGAGTTACGTTACGTGCCGACGTACACTCCCGCGCAAAAATTCGCAGCACGTTAAAATATATTTCGAAATCACTATATGTCACTGGCTTGGTACTGAAGATGGACTTTAGATCATCATTGCGTTCGTTATCACAGTTACAACTGTGTCATGTGCGCGGTGAGTGTGTGTGTGTGTGTGTGTGTGTGTGTGTGTGTGTGTGTGTGTGTGTGTGTGTTTTTCGGTAACTATATTCTCACGATTACGATCCGAACGTGAGATATTGCAATTTCGCTGAATTTCGTTTTCAGATTGATTTCAAATTTGACCAATGTAATGTGACGGTCTCTCGTCTCTCGCGTTACAAGCGCTGTGAAATAATAACGATAGTAACTTTGATTATTATTAAATTTCGATTGTTACGCGCCGTATAATTACGTCCGCAAGGGGGAAACGGTTTCAAATCACTGTTACAGAGTGATCGAAACCATTTGGTCATTTCAAGCCGCGAGAAACGCCGCGGAATTCTGAGAAATCCGACGACACGCACGGAATATGGACGGAAGTGATAGTGTGTGTATCTCTAACCTTTTATTGCCTTCTACGAGGGACTTCTCCAGCCGCTGAAAGTGAAACGTCGCCAGCTTTGTAGCACTCGAAGCGTTCGAGCCACGTGTGACCGTAAACCACCGGGAGTCTTGACCTCTTAAAAATAAAACATACTCATTCAGAAAATCGATCATCGTGTTCGGAGCGCAGCCTCTCTCGTTTAACACTCGTCGAAATCGTCTGCGGCCGATAGTGGCCTCGAGTGTCTACATCCTTCTCCTCTTGCTGCGCGAAAGTGCAAGTTCTCCAGACCAAGTTCTCCAGATCGTTGCCTGAAACGAAGAACAGGCAACAACGAATCTCCATCCGGTATCTTCATTCGAAACATCCACTCAAGGTGTCCAATTATTAGCGGTGTACACGGTCGACCGAGAAAAAGAGAAAGAGAGAGAGAGAGAGAGGCGCGTCGTTACTAAACCGGTCGGCCGGCCGTTTTATTGCGATAGGCCAGCCTAATTTTAGTCGGCTTTATTTTCGGTTTGCATCCGAACGAGCAATCCCGAGTATCCGCTGGTAGCCTCGAAAGCCTCTTTCTCAGCCAGACGCAGAGCGAGAGAGAGAGAGAGAGAAGAATAAAGGCGCAACGATATTCGGAGTTGCGAACCGACACGTGTTCCGTACTCGCGTATGGCCGGCCTTTCTCCTCAGATCTCAACGCTCGCAACGGGACGTTACGTTGTCAAACACATGGCGTTTCGTGCTCGCGGTGTTGCTCACGGGTCAGAAGAGCGGGCTCCTTTAATCTTCGCCAGTTATTCTACACCGCGTTTTTCTGTTCCGGTGGAGTTGATCGTCAACCATCGCGTACGACGCGCGGCCTTCGATTCGTGGTACTCGACCCCGTTGACGACGTTTCCTTGGAAACGTTTTGCAAGAGTGATATAATTAGAAAATTATACCGCACGATTTTACTAGACGAGAAATGTTGCTATGTTGGATGTTCCGCGTAAAGGGACGACACTTATAATTTCAACGCCAGAATCACCAAAGTGGTCAAATAGACCAAATTTTGTAATGTGCGTTAGATATTTTATAGACGTTTAAGCAGCGTATTTTTAAAGATTTAAGTAATTTTTCGTAGAACACAAATAAAAGCTTGTATGCTATATTGTACGTTATAATATTAAAAAGTTTCTGCATTTTGTTCGACTTCAATATCTTCGTTGGAAATTTCATTTTTTAATCTAGCGTTAAGAGGATTTATTGGGCAAATCGAAGAGAGGGAGAAAGGAGCGTAGAATGAGTGTCACTTTCGGAGGTCTATTACTGACTTACAATTAGTGTTAGCACTGAGCCAATATTGTCGGATCTGATTGGTCGTTCAACAGTAATATTGGTTAAAAACGACTGGATCTGTGGATCCTTTCGATTCATACTTCGATGACTACCTTAGAACGGCTCACACATGACTAATTCCTGACAACGTGCAGTTGAGACTCGTAGGGGATGATGGTATTTTCAATAGTTTTTTCGAGTGATTTCGGTGAATCTTTGAGGATGGTAGGCTCCCGATATAGCGATAGATTGGAGAATTGCGAAATGACGTTGACGAAGGCTCGTTGAGATGAAGTTTCACGAAGGAATTCTTCCTGGCTTGGACTGGTTGAGTCATTTGTGTTTTGAGATCATTCAGTTCTAGTTTGAGGTAACTGGAAAGGAACTGGGGCACGTGCTCTCTTTTTTTAAAATATGTGACACGCACTCTCTACACTTTCGGAGTAATTGGCATTTTTGCGGATTTCCTTTCTTTGAAATTCAAAAAAATCGACGCGCGTGCACTTCGTGTGTTATTTGGAACATTTCAGAGTAATTGGGACCTACATTTTCCTGTCTGAAAGAACATCTGAAACGTGCGTTTCGCATTTTGTAACGCTAGCTTTGAAACGAACGCACTACGTTTTCAAATAATTAGAACGCGCGTTACTGTCGGCGAGTAACGCAGAACTTTTGAAACAACGGGCTTCGTCGTTAGGTCGATACAGCTTACCACATAGCACACCTTACGATATCTTACCAGCATAACGATGACGATACCGTCATAATCTGAAAAAACGTGAAAATTCGGAGACACTGTCGCACAACCTGATTTTTTTAAGAAATTTGTAATTCAATAGTGTGAAAAAAAATTACTCGTTCATTCGCACCTGATATATATGAAATATTATACCAAACAATTTCTTATTTGATCGCTTTTACTTCATTGACGTAAAAAAGAGTACAAGCTATTATTATACACGCTATATAAGCGAAAGTTGCACGAGATACTTTTCTAATTAACCAAATTGAAAATGAACGTGACTGCGCGCGTTACGATCCGTTCTGTTGCGATTTACCGTCAGGCAGTTTCTGTCTAGTTACCGATCAACTGTTACACGTGACGCGATCAATCATCGTTAATCTGCTCGTTTCCTCTAACGTATCTAACGCAATGGGCTAGCAAAATTTGTATCGTACGTGCGTAATCGGTATTTGAACGGTCGTGACATTTTGAGATTTCCAGAGCCAAATAGAATCATTAAAAAAAAAAAAAAAAAAACACTGTAGAATCCCGTAGATCTCTGTTCTTCTTCAACAGAAATGTCAATGACTCCAGGCAACTTTGTTCATTCATCAAACAGCGAAGACTTACAACACACGCTCGCGCACGTATGGAAACTCAAGTAGCCTGGAGCTGCGAGTTGAATCACTTTCTATTCACCGTCACGTCGTTACGCAATCGATGCAACGAGATTTTGCGCAATGCTCCCAGCATTTCAGCTTGCTGCCAAAGGAAAGCACATCTATCTCACCGTCCCCTGTTCTCGCGAGCTTCAGCCTCGACGAGTTGAGTCTCCAAGGCTCGCCCTTTTATCCGATCGTCATTATTGTTACACGAAACGTTCGTCTCCTAATTAAAAACGTCAGGACCAAAAGCCCAAGACGTGGCGTGGGTTCGGGTTGGAAAGTTTCGCGGAGCAGACGCGCCGTAGAGAGACAGTTTGACTCGAGGAATTGCACCGTCGCGGGATTTCGCGGTTCCAGAGAACCAGGCAAGCGTCGAGTAACTTCGTCGCGGAAAGGAGCCGCGCGACGACACGCTCGTTCACCGTCACGAAAGAGGATGCATTGTCGTCGGCAGCGTGCACCGAGGCGACGATCAATTAAGTGCATCCCGCAAAGTGCTAAGACGTTTATGGCCGACATCTTATTATACCCTGGCGCACCCTCCCTCTCCCCTGGGGAGTTCGTCGAGTCCGCCTCGGGTCGTCGTTCGCCTCTTGCGCGATTCTCTCTCTCTGTAGCGACGAGAGCACCCGTCGAAGAAAGCGGAACCGTGAAGCCCCATCGAGGCACCGACGTCTCCAGCCGGATGTCTTACAAGATTCGTTTAACGTAGTTTCGACACGGGTAGCTCGATAACCGGTAGCTCTGTCGAATTAATTGCCACGAGACGCTGTTCAACTGGGTTTCCCTTCCTTATAAACTGAATATTCGACGGCTTTCAGATTGTGGCCAGGCTCGACGAAAAGTTGGAAAGTAGGTGTAGGAGTTTCCGAAGAGTTGTTCGAAGTCTGAACAACGTCGTCTGACGCGTGAATACTCTTATTTCATTCCTATTCTTATTATAGCTCTGTTGGTGTCTCTTGTTGGATTGCATTAATTAGTAATAAATTTATATTTTATTTCATATTAATGTAAGAATTGCAATATTAGTACATAGCTAAATTGTAGACTTTTACGTGTTCGTGGGTGATTCAAGGAGGACAAAGAATTGGGAAATTCGTGTCCATCTATTATCCTTTTCCTTGCAGTACATTTTGAAAACTGAAATTTACAGAATTTACGTGAAACGAGTAGTCCAGATTGGTTAAGGTAGAGCAATAGAGGTGTAAATGAATGGTACTTGGACTAGAGTTCCAGAGTTTAGAACTTTAAGTGTCTGAACAAAGAGCGTTTGTGATCATCGTGTGAACGAAGGGTGCGCGAGTTACTGAGTTTTAAGGTGAACGTGTCTTTTAAGAATGGTCTTTTAAGAATGGTTACATCGAACAATAAAAACGGGGAATATCTTAAACGCTGGATTTCAAGAGAACGAGAAAATGAAATCGAGCTTGATAAAAATTGCAAGGATTTACATATTGTCGGTGATCCAACATTCGTAAATTGTTTGATACTCGAAGACGAGTATTTCTCGTTAGAAAGATGGCAGATTTTCTCAACGAATTCTCGACGATTCACTCAAGGCAAAAAAGAAAACCGCGAAACCTCGAAAATTTCCCCTTTAGCATGAGAGTACTGGCGTAATTTATACGCTCGTCCCACGAATTCATTCCTACTGTTCCGCGCGGACGACGAAGAAACAAAAAGACTCATAGTCCAATTCCGGACAGCTCAATTAGTCAGCGAAGGCATCGCAGGGCTAGCTCTTTCTACGCAAACGAGCTCTCCGGAAACACGCTCGAAACGAGTCCAATTTGCATCTTCGCGTCTAGCAATAAACGCCGGACGGATCGTTAATCAAATAAGCTGGCACGCGAAGGGTGGAAAAGGGAGACGATCCTCGAGACAATGTGCACAAGTACGCGCGCGCCTGAGAAAGAGAGCAAACTCTGTCTCTCTCTCTCTCTCTCTCTGGCTCTCACCAGTGCGAGCCACTTATCCGACGACCGCCGTAAATCAGGCCCGAAATAAATGAAACGGGGCCACGGTTTCTCCCTGGAATTTGCGTCCAGGTAACGTCCAGTCACGTCCCAACGTCCCATTCTTGCCAGGTGTGTTAAAGCCTGCCAAAATTTCATCCCAGCTGGAATTGAAGTCCGACGACCGAGTGACAGAGAATGGCGGAACAACTAAACTACTGGCTAAGTGACTTTCCGCCTCGGTGAATAAAAGCTTTGCAAGCTTTGCTCGTCCAGTTTGTTCTCGCTTGGCACACACACACACACACACACACACACACACACGTGGCGGTTCAATTTTATGAAACAGAGATGAAGAGAGTGGTTGGTTCGCGAGTGATTACGAAATTGTAGATTACGGTCGAATTACGTTACAATGAAACGAAAGGAATCCTTCGCACTTTAAATAAGTGAATTAAAGTTCAAACGATGTAACGAAAATTTTAATGAAATTCGCTGAAAGAAAGTCTGAAACCGAATAAAGTAATAATAAACATAGCCGCCGACAGACTAACGAGGTGAAATGAAATTCTGATAAAACTTCGCTGAAAAGAGCGAGCCTGAAGTTCTTCGCGGATGCAGCGAAAGGAGAAAACCTAATAAACGTGAAATATGTCGCTCCAATGTCAGGATCGAGCCAGTCTCTGGCCATCCGGGGGTTAATCCAGTAGAAAGATATCGCCCGTGGCGTTCGCGCTTAATACAACGACCGACGCGAACAGCCACGCAAAACTGTTAATTAAAGTTAATGCATGCAACCCAGCGCCTATTATCGCGAGCCGTGCCAGCTGGTCTACGAACGAACCATCGACGTGCTTACTCGCTGCCGCCGCTGCTTCCACTGGCCAATTCAACCCTTTTCTTCTCTCTCTCTCTCTCTCTCTCTCTCTCTCATCTTTTCTTCTCTCGATGGTGGCAGTTTTTGCGCGAATTTTAGTCCGGGGAGAAGAGGGGCACGCGCGCGACTGGACTGCGTGCCCTCCGGATAGAAACTTAATCTTCTCCGGTGAGCGTTCTTGCGTTCGAGAGCGGCTTCCAGCGGCGCTGCTTCGTCAGACACTGTTTACTGTGTGAGTCACAATACGCTTGTAATTCGCGTGTAGACGCGAGCCGGGATAACGTGTGGCGGTCGATTTGACGAAGCAGATATTTGCCACGGTGTAGGCTTAGAAGGGGTGGTTTTCGTCGGCGAGGATTTGCAAATTGAAGTTTGATATCGGTATACTCGCGGGCTACGCGACAGCATAATTACGAAGATACCAGACGAGTCATCGTAAGATTATGGAAAGACTCTGACGACAACTGGGTTTCGTTTGAAAGCGAAAGTAAAACAGATTCTTCCACATATGCTTCGCGGTTAACTTCACGCGTTGGAAAGGATGTTGCAGATCTCATTCAGAATCAAGTTGAATAAAAAATTTGATCCTTGATTGGTCGATCTTCTCTAGCGATATGTCACGCGCTGATATATTACGAGAAGATGCCAGTTCGATTGAACGGTGGCGGGCAACGTGAACCATATTGAATCCATTCGAGAAGACGTATCCCTCACAGTTCCCATCTCCTTCCCATTAACCGCGTCTCTAGTAACACGTTACTCATACGATTTCCTTCGAGGACTCCCCTCGGTGGTCAGACAGTAATTCACTGCCTCGATTCGATCATTCGCCATCGAAACATCTAACAATAATTCTCTTCTTTTACATTCTCACGTGTTATTTCATATTTATTTTATTGTATCATCACCATCGGGCAATCTTCCATCTATTTCACTATAATTTATATTACTATCTTTTATAACGAATCTTTATACCTTCTGTTTTATCATTCTATATCTCATTAAAATCCTTACTTACGTCGATCACTGGAAATTGCGAGATCCCAAAATTCCTCGTTCTCGCTCTCGCGGGCTGAAATGAAAAATCCAGCTGCAGCACAGGGTTGAAGTACATTCACCCCGTACGAAGGGGGGAGTCTGTGCAGGTTCTTTGTCGCGGTTTTAGGCGTAAATCACGGTAGAAACGGAAGAGTCTCGCGCGACACTAGCCGCGAACAACAACAGCCGCTGTGTTGTTCACAACACACCGGTGTTGCAAAGATCGAGCTGCCGGGGCGATAGCGGTGGCGACGATGTACCTTCCGCGAGAATCTGCTACTCGTCCCGTACGATACGATCTATTTTCTCGAGTATAATAACGCCATTATCCGAGGGCGGCGCGTGTTCCTTCGTCGCCTGGCCGCGGCGAAACGCTTTCACCGAAACGCGGCCGATTAACGAGCGGCGCTCGGCTATCCGCCGGAAACCGTCGGATAACGGCCGCTGTATTTCGCGAACACCTACCTACGTGTTTGCAAGCACAATGCATGGAATTCGGAAATTGTTGCCGTCCTGTTTCAGCCGCCTTCGCCGCTGAAACACCGTTCCGCGTGTTATTAAAATGGAAAATCTATCGTCCAAAACGATCTTCTCGAGGGGGATCTCTCTTTAAATTGGGAAACTTCGTCATCGGGAATGGAACCTTTACGTGGAGGGACGATTTACATGTTATTGGACGGAGAATCTACGACTTGACTCGACACTCCCTTTCGAAGGATCTCTCTTTACGTCGGGAAATGAAACGCGATGGTCGATTCGCACGTTGTTGGATAGAGAGAATCTATGATTTAACGAGAATATCTCTTCCGAGGAATTTCTTCCCAGATTGGAAAACTTTGTCCTTGCAAATTCTGTCCCGAAGGATGATTCACATTGTCATCGAACGGAGAGCCCCGCGATTCAACGAGAATCTCTCCCCAAATTGGCAAATAAACTTCGCGTGTTTATTCCACGTGCGTGAGAGTGAAATTTCGTTCGAACAAAACTCTCGAAGCGAATTTTATCATTTCGTCCGAGCTCTGGAAACTCTGCTGCATGCTTTCGATTTATTTTTCACGAGGGATCGGCTCCTTAGATGCACGGTGCGCCGATCCGTGTATTTCAAGTGATCAACTTAAACAAGCAAAGCGAATCGAATCGGGCAAACTACATCCGGAGTGATTACCGGAGTTAAAAATTTCTCCAGGTTCGCAGGATCTGAAGAAAAACTGCGAAATGAGGTCCGTATTCCTGACCCGATTATCGCGGCTTATACAAAGGAATCCACGTAGCCGTTAGTTGGAGGAACATTAAGCCGCTCGATAAACGCGTTACGAGCAAGAGAGAGAGAAAGAGAGAGTATGGTAGCCAATCGAGTTAACATCCCGGTCATCCGTCGCGTAGCCTGAGTTCCGGCGACAGCGGAGACGCGAAACTCCCGGTCGTTCCGCTCCAGCACGAATTGAATTAAAAGTTTCGCGGCCGGCCATGGCTGTCCGCCATGCTGAAGGCGAATGCACACCGGCTCAGTCAGCATTTTAATAGGCTATTTCAGTCAGCGTTTTAACGCCGCACGTATGTGGGAAAACTCGCGATAGCCGCCGGCTACCACCGCTCGTTCGATGACCATATTTCCTTCGTTATCGTTCGCGAAACGTTATATACGCGTTGACAATTCTGGTGGCGCGTTACGCGTGAAAAGTCGAATTTCGTTAGCGTGAACGAATTTTGTCTCTCTTCTGTCGTTAACAAATCAAGTGGAAAGTTCTCCGTTTCTCTATCTAGATTTCTATTATAATTTATGCTTATATTTATAACAGTTACTATAACTTATATTTATATTTATAATAGTTCGTTTACGCTTGCGATCTGTAATAACATTACGATTGTGTTTACACTACATTTACGTATATAACAACATTATTACGTATATAATAACATTATATATAATAACATATATTTACATTTATAATTGTTATAATTTATATGCCGATATGTATTTGCACACCTCCTCGATTTATTCATCCGCGCTGTTGTAAGTTTCCGATGTAAACTTGCAATAAATTCTCCATTTATCGTTCGTTTATATTTCGCATTTGTTCATTTACGCTGGCTTATTTATTTGTTTACCTTCTCCCGCGACACTGTTTGTCTACAATCTCCGATTTATTTATCTACGTTACACCGATCTCCCAAAGAGCTCTACGAAGCTACCGCAGCTACAAAAACGACGACGAGCATGTTCGATGCAAGTTCGGCCCGTCCCGCCGACTCCAATCCAAACACTATAAAGATTCCTCCGCAACGTTCCCTAAAAATACCATCCGTACGAAACATACGTTGCCAGTTCATAAAGAGAACCGAAGATACCAGCCCGTGCCACGTTCTCCACTTCACGCTAATCTCCGTTCGAGAAATAACAAAGTGCAGGCTTCCTCTCTGCCGTTTATCGGTTTCTCTGTTCTCCTGCTGGTCGGGCGTCTGGAACGCGCACGGCCGCGTACCTGGCGCGTTATCGTCGCACACACGCACACACTCGGCAGATGAAAAGAAGAGGAGAGAGGAACGCGCGCGCCAGTTGCCTTCGAAGAAGCCGGTTCCGTTGCCGGCCGTGGAACACAGAACGCGCGCTCGATAACCGCTTATCGATTTGCGGTTGCCTCGAATGCGGTCGAGCAATCTGACGAGCGCGAGGCATGCGCCGGCTACCAGAGACGAACTCGATAACGTTCGCTCGAACTCGTCGGCGCGAGTTCCACCTCGCCGATGGAACGTCCGCTTCTGCCCGCCTCCGGAAGCGCGAGCGAACGAGCGTACCACGCGTGTACGTGGATCACCGCGGATTCTGGCTTTGCCGGTTCCGCCGCCAGCGCGACGCATTCGTTGGATTCTGTCGGCCTATCGCCTCGAGTTCCCGTCGGTCGTTTCGTTCGAGTTTCAGCCGCGCCACCGACGATTTTAGACCGACCCCGAAGCTCAGAATCCCCTCGCAAGCAATTTCGCCACGTCCGGAATGAGAAACGGGAGACCGGGAAACTCGCGACTTGGCGACGATTTTGACCGATTCTGGGGAGGAGGGGGAAGGGGGGAGACGATGTCATCTGACTGCATTTTTACCATACGTACGAGAAGAAACTCGAAAAGATTCAAGAAGATCAGTCTTGGTCAGTCGCGTTTAATCGTTTCACTGTCACGAGCTCTATTTGAAAAAAAACGCAGATAAATAGAGCAGAGATTGCCCGTTTGTGCACGTGATTTAGGTTGAATTGAAAAGAAAGTAATTAGAATGGAGAGGAAGCTTCAATATAACTGACGACGATATATATATATATATATAGCGCTATAATCGAAACCGAGCGCATTGTACAGGATATTGTAAAGAACCTGTCGCAAGATTGAATATTAAGGTAAAAATTTTCTTGTAACTGCATTGTATTCCACTTGCCACGAAACTTTTTCCAAGGAACCATAGGTCGCAACCAAATAGTTCTTAATCATTTAACATTGAGGATTAACAGCGACTTTATGGTTCTGGACGCATGGATGTCCGTTTTACGTAATTTTCGTATCAGGTTTCACTGACATTGATTTATCATAGTTGTTATCATAAACTCAGCGTGAGTCTAAATAATCAAATGATAAAACTAACTGTCAACATTATTCAAAATATAAGCATAGACATCCACGCGTCCAGAATCATAAAGTCGCTGTTAGAACGCACGCGTCCACGGTATTAAGTGACTAATTGTAAGAAACTGTTTTGCCATTTTTTGCGACTTATAATTCCTTGGAGAAGTTTTATCATCGTGATGAGTAGAATACAATGCAAAAAGAAAAAAAAATCTTTTTTGAAATTCAAGGTCAAGGTTAATTTTACGGTTACAAGTTGTTTACATGATGTGACTTCCATGAAATCGAAGGTGTTGAATCATTCATCCGTGATAGCCACGGACAAACTTTCCTTTCCACCCCGTACATTGAGCATCGCGAGCAAACGCTGTGGCACTGTCCGACACGAAATCTGAATAGCGATCGCGCCGCGTGGCACTAAAACAGTTGCGAGAACAGTGAAGTGAAACGAGCCACGGTTTACGAGTTGACAATTTGCAAATCAGAAATTACGCCGTTTATGGAATGGTACATTGCAGCGAGAACTATAACATTTATAACAGCGTAGCGACGGTAAAGCAAGAAATGTGGTCTGAGAGATAGTCGGGGGGGGGGCGAGTTCACAGATAGAGAACCAGCTTTAAAGTGGTTCCCAGCGATTGAAACCAAGGCAGGCGAGCTTTCAGATTGTCGATGATACAAAGTTGCTAGAGACGCAGCTACGACATTCCTACCGTCTGCCGATTAGCGGAAATATATTATCCTTCCCACGAACCATTAAGTAAGAGGGCCAATAAAGATACAGCCCCGCGAAAGTGCTGTAACGCTCGTAGATAAGTTATCGTAACTTCGGCGAAGTTGGTGCAGCAACGAGGACATAGACGAGCATTTACAGCTTCATAAAATGTCCAACGATCATCCTGCCGGCCAAAAGCCGCGCGTTTCGATAAATACTGTCCTTGCTACGCCAGGGACCATTGGCGTTTTTTCTTCGACGAACAAATTGCATATTCCCTCGCCACTGTTTGCAGAAAGATTCCTCTGGATGGAGGAAAACATAGTGAACGGTCGTTAAAGTCTCACATTAAAGTCTCTTTGTTTTCCTATTAAAGGCTTCAATTTTCTGTGCGTTACTTTTATAAATGTACGGGGAAATATAAAATGGGAGCGTTATTCTAATTTCTTGTATATGAAGAATCAATGCAAAATCAATCAATAGTGATTAATGCAAGAATATTTATGCCGCGTTTATCTTTCCAAGCTTATTTGGTAAGTTTTTAAAGGTGCTTTGTAAATGATTGAGAAAATAATCCAGACTAGAAAATGGAGAATATAATAGTAACGTAATAATGAAGAATTGCCGAATGTTTTTGCTATTAGAGACTTTAATTCTCTTGTGTGAAACTTTGATTATTTTTACAAATGCACAGTAAATATAATGAACAAAAAATGGAGACAATATTCTAGTGTAAGTACAAAGTTAATGCTAAATTAATGCAAAAATATTCATGCTGCGTTTATACTTTGAAAATTACTACCTCTTGCAAAGATACTTTATAAATAACTGAGAAAATAATTCAGAATAAGGAACGCAGAATACGACATTGAAGAACAATTGCCAGAGTTAATATATAAAAATAACTAACACACCAAGTTTACCATTTTCTGCCAATACCGCATTCGCAAAATGTTAAATATATGAAATGTCCACAGACAGAACGTGAATCTACAAACAAAATTAATATATAAGTAGGGATATAATTTAGATGATTTATTACATTAAATAATAAAGAAAACGGAAACAAAACAACAAATGATAAATACAAGATAGACAACAATAATTCGAATAAACTTAAACGACACAATTAATATGCAACACAAATTACTCTTTTGATCACACTCATTCAACACTCTTTTTCGACTCTCTGCTGACTCGTACGACTTTCTTCTTTTTTTAAAAAGAAAAGCGCTCAGTGCCAACGCTGTGCCTCTCACATCACGTTCATACTTTTCATTCACGCATCTTCAAGCAAACAGGCCATCTGTTAAAAGTAAAAATAACTAAATATATAACTGTACACAATAATTTCGATGCTACATATACGAAATGAAACCAAGGTCTCTGTTCCAATTTCTCTCGGAAACCGACGTTCCAAGGACCAGGAAACTTGCCGGGGGAATCGTCATCTCGCACGTCTAGCAGCAAGGGTCAGTGGTCGAAACAAGAGAAGCGCGTCCAGTCATTACGGTTAATAAGCCCCGGAGCCTTAAATAACGTCACACCATCGCCGCAGATGACAGTTATGACAGGCACGATCCATTGTTCTCCCCGTACTAGTAATTATTGGACTCGCTGGCCGCGTTACGCGACTCGCAGAACCTAGAGAGAGAGAGAGAGAGAGAGAGAGAGAGACAGAGCGACAAAGAGAGAGAGAGAGAGCGCACCTATCCACGGTATTTCAACTGATGGCAGAGTGGCAGACGAGGACGGACGCAGAGGAGGGATGGGTACACTTCATGCGCCATTTAGAAGGGTAATGAAAAGACCGGCGTCGGATATGACGAGGGAGAGTAATTGCGTGTACAACGCGCGAGGACGCGTTCTCCTCGCCCTTCTTGGCAGCCACCGACGGTCGAGTCTTCCCGACGGCGTTCAGACTATCCATCCACGTCCTTTCGCTTATCCGCCGGTTGCCTCATTGACATGGGCCTCCGGACGACACCGTCGTCTACTCTAATTTCATCGTTGGACCGTTTGGCATCCATGGACGGATAGCGTGGATAGTGGAGCGGACCACGCGCTCCGTTTGATCCCTCCGTTCGCGTTACCCAGACGCCTAGGAATGCTCGGACGCGACGTAGCCGCTGCATTTAACGTTCACCATCGACGATGGAACGTCGCAGACGTTTACTGATACCGGCGCGGACTCCTGAAATGGATGCCGGAATTTTAACTCACCACCCCCTTCCCTCCTCCTCCTTCCACCCTCCTCCCATCTGCCCACCTACACGCCATCCATCGTCGATCTAAATTGGATTCAATGATAATTTTAGCGCGAAACTCGATTAGCGCTGTTCTCGAGTATTTATAGTCGCAAATATATAAATATCCACGTACATGCGAGAGATATATATATATATATCGAGAGAGAGAGGGAGAGAGAGAGGGAGAAACAGAATGAATAACCGATGGACGAAATTACGACCGAAATTGTCAGAGGAAACACGTTTCTTTCTTTTCGTTTCCTTCGGTCCTAGAAAGAACCGCGGAATTTGATTTCTCTGATTTCTCTCTAACGACACCGAAAGACGACAAATATAAATCAGCCCGCGAAACAACATAAATCTGAAAACCCAGAGGATTAAAACCCTCCTCCCCCTGAATTCTGGAAAATGATTAAGAATAATCAATACGTATGATTTATCCTCCGCGAGACATCCACCTCTTATTTCTTCACTCGGTACTCTCTCCTCCTCTGTCTCTCTTCAGGTCATCCCTCAAGGGAAACAATTACGAATTCCCGCCATCCTGCCGGCCTCTCTTTATTCCCCCATTCCGCGTGGAACGGCGAAATGTTCCGCATCCGGTGAAGACAGTTTTCGTCGCGGCGGTTAGTAAACCGTCGCCGCTCGGTCCTTATACTTTCAGATCAGGCGAATCCCCGGTGGTAGTGATGATGGTGGTGGTGGTTGCGCGGAAGCGAAATCACCCTCCTCGCGACAGTCGGAGGTGGTCAGTCGACCACCGGCTATATTTTCGAAGCTTCCTTTCACCGCAGTTCAACTTCCACGGCGATTCCACGAAACTGGAGAGAAAAAGGGGCGGCGCAGGAGAACGAATTTTCGTCGACGGTGGCAGAGGAACGACGACGACGACGACGACGATGAAGGCCACGAGAGAAAGGGGAAGAAAGGACGAGACGAACGGTGGATGAAGGAGGCTCGAACAGAGAGAGAGAGAGAGAGAGAGCGGTCGCAGGGAGTCTGGTCAATGCTCGCGAAAATTGGCTTCTAAATCTTACCGCCGGAATGAGTAGCGCGCCCTCCGTTGCCTGGCCCTCTTCGCCCTCCTCTCCCTTCTCCTCTCCTCTCCTCCGCCATCTACTCACGATCCTTTCCCTCGAGTCCAGCGAAAGGTGGAGGGAATGAGAAACTGCTGCGGTCTCTCGGATAGGGAACCAGAGACGAGGTGGAAGGCCATTGTCGACGACGTGGGGGCTTACGGTCCCCCACGAAAATCCGCGAGGCAACTTTGCCGGAACGGACTTCCATAAGTTGCGTTCAATGGGACATTGGTATAAAGAGGATGGTAAGAACGAGAGGCACGATATTTTTTACCCTCGCCTTCCCGAAGCGGCCTTTGTCTTTCACGGGCTTGTATCTTTCGTGGTGTTGCAATTTTTCTAATTATCTCTCGGCCCCGTTTCTGCCGATTCGTTGATCCGCAGAATGAAGGGTCTTTGATTTTTTTTTTTACCTCTGACATTGTTAATGCGTAGGTTATAACGTATAAATACTCCTTCTTTCCTCCTTTCGATTAATATTTCTACAGATCGTTTTGTAAATTAGCTTCGTCCGCTGTTGTAACTGTAACTCGTGTTCATTCTCTCGTGAACTCCTTCGCTCCAGTTTGAAAGACTCATTACCCTAAAAGTCAATCCAAACCTTGTTACTCTTTATACCAAAGACACGTGACACTTCTCCTCCTCTTTTCGTCTTCCAGCCACGTCCAATGATTCAAAAAAAAAATCGTTTCGAAGTTAATGAATCACTCTGTCACGTCAACCTACCGCTACCTACTGTACGTATCTCCAAAAAAAAAAAAAAAAAAAAAAATCCAACACCCTAGTATCGCTAGGGAGAAAACCCCGGAGGAATACCAAAAAAAAAAAGATAGAAAAAAAATGAAGGAAAAACAAGCCTGTATTGAATACAAATACTCTGGCTGAATTGTCGTGGCAGGTATCTACGAGCTCGGTCGCAAGAAAAATAGAAAGATCCCAGTGTCGAGCCATGTTCCGGATCCATCGATGAGGCTATCTGCGACGGTTATCGCGCCAGGAAGCGTCGTGTTCGTGGCAAACACGCACGTGCGTGGCCCACGTGCAGTCCTGGGGTGACTAACGTACGCTGCAAACACGAGGAGGAGGCTGCCGGGTGTGGTCCCTGACCAGGGAAACGTGATCCCCGTGGTAAACCGCTGTTTACCAAAAACGAGAAGTGTCCCTCCTCGAGAGGGACATCGACGCATCGCCAGTTTGATCGATGTCCGCGTTAATCTGTCCTTAAGACGCGAGCACGTTGTCCGTCCTTCCGGCTATCAACACGCAAGTGACCGCGTGTTCCTTCCGTCTTCTTCGAGAAGTGGCGTTTCCTCCCGCAAACATTCCACGAGGCGAGCGAGTGTGATAATGAGGGACCGTTTCCCGTTCGAGACTCCTGAGGGGATTTTCGAGAGATTTCTAAGGCTAGATAAGGGCGGCAAGGTGTGTGGGAATTTTTCAATGTTGGAGGATTAGTCATCTTGGGGTCTTTTTTTTTTTTAGAGGGAGATATTGTGGTTTAAGCGTCTTTTAAAATGTTCAAGAATTTCAGAATTTAAGGCCCCAAGGATTGAACAACTGGAGAATCGAATATTTTGAAATTTCGAGGGACCGAGAGTCCAAAAATTGTTGAGAGACACCGAGATTTTTGTAAGCGGAGAATTGGTCATCTCGTGGCCTTATTTATAGATATCATGGTTTGGGTGTCTTTTAAAATTTTCAAGAATTTAACAATTTCAGGACCTAAGGATTGAACAACCGAAGATTTTGAAATTTCCAGGGATTCAAAAAGTTTCACAGACTAAAATTGGATGATCTCGTGATTTCAAGATTTAAAAATCCTTCTCTTCCTTCGGCTTGAAATTAAAGATTTTATCATTTTCGACGTTCGACCGTGTTCTGCGAACTTGCAGATACCACGGACAGTTTCACTTTGCAAGGTGTAAAATATTATAATTCCAGAACACCTCTGACAAGTATAACAGGACGAAAAAAAGAATTTCCGCCAGGATAGCGGGTCGAGTGGGCTCTCCGGAACGGGAAAGCGGCAGCTTTTCACGGCAGGAAGCTGTCTGTTTGTTGTCTTAGGTCGAGTTCGAACGAAACGCGAGTATCCCCGATGCCGACACCGTTTGAAATACCACTGTTCGATCCTAAAGAAACATACGAGGCGCCAGCAGTTACGAACGGGTTATGGGAAAACAATGGTTTCCGGGTGGCGTACGAGCACCTGCGACTTTCGAGCAAAGGCCCTCGCCTCCCCTTTGCTCACGACGATTTATTCCCAACCCTCTAATTAACCGAAGAACTACAATGTCGCAGTTGTACGATTCTTCTTTCGTGAAGTTTTTCTTTACTTTCCAGTTCATTGTCGATTTAATTGCATCGCTTTTCCTTATGAAGGGGACTATGATCGTGGAAAATGGGGAACGGAAGATGAAGTGACGTGTATCGGGCATTTGAAGAATAATAAAAATCATCGAAAATTTTATGTATGTGGCAAAATTCTTGTAATTCAATTCTCAAGTATTGATGAAAATTTCGACACTGATTGTCAGACCAAAATAAACATATCGATTAATGTAATATTGCAACAAACGCTAGATATTTAATAAATGTGTACTTGCATCTTATCGACATTTTCCACATGCATGAAACTTCCATTATTTGTAAATGTGTAAATAATGGATGTGTAAAAAAAATTCCATAATCTTGAAGTCTACGCAGCAGTGGCTACCGTTAAATAACGTGCAATAGTCCGGTATTTAAAAGCGTACGTACGTACACACAAAGATTTCCTTGAGAGTTTCAATCAAAGTTTCAGATATCCTATCAAAGTTTAACTTCATCCGTATAGTTCCACCGGATTAAAGTTCCTGCCACTTGTGCCGTCAGTTTTCCAGCGAGAACTCCGCGATTCATAAATTATATTCTGCAACGTGAAGCCTGGCATTACCGAAACTCGACTCCAGAAAGAGAGAGAGAGAGAGAGAGAGAAACGTCGAAAATCATAAAAGCTTCGTCAATTCCTTCGCCAATTACCGAACTGGATATTACTCGATAGCGACCATCGATCGTCAAAACGAGAAATGGGAGAAATTTCCTGGAACGCGGAAACTTGCATGGCCCAGCGCGAGCCAGCAATCGATTACCCAATATCGTCTTTCGAAACGCGCGGTGGTCTGGCCCCTGGACAGGACGTTGACACAAACACGGATATAACGGCAGTCGTACAACGAGCAGAAGATAATATTACGTACCGGGGATGCTATGGAGGTCATCTTTACATACGGAGCCCTGACAACTTCGTAATCGATGCGACCACGACTACCATGGAAACCATAGTTTCCCAGTCGACGGCGCAACTTTCTCCCGTCGGTTCACGACCACGGTGGCTCGCCAAAGTATTCCGACACTTGCCACGTGGAAAATTTTCCTCGATATATTATGTGTGCCAGGTGAAAGTTTTTGGAATTTCATTTTGGCAAATTTTGGGAAAAACCTAGAAACGCATAGACAAGTTACGATGTAAATATAATTAAGTAAAAAATAACAGTAACTACTGTGTAATAGATTTATTGTGAAATAACTTTAAAATTATTGACACTCGTGAATCACTGGCAAGAGAAATTACGAAGGTAAATAATTAAATTACTCGAAACTTCAACTCCGTGAAAAATTCGGTGAAAATTTTTTAAATGCAAAGCAGAATCTTTTGTCTGTTAAATGTTATAAGAATACGTCTTATTATTCTACGGAAATATTGGAATACGTTTCTCGAGCCAGCGTGCACGCACACGTTCACACCGTCGAGTCGTTTTTACAATTTCGTAGGCCCAGAGGGAAGGATGGATCCCGTCGAAGGAAAAACTCGAAACGAGAATTCGCCTGGGGACGAACTTTTCGCCAATCTAACGAAGCCACTCGGTTAAGCCGATTACTTTCGTCGGCTGGCTAGACCAGACAAACTCATCCGTTACACGCCTCGCGATAAACAGAACTTCTCCTCCGGGCGAGGACTCGATAAATCAATTAATTTGCTCGAATAATCGAATAACAGTAGGTACGCACAGGTGGCACGAACCTGCCGACGCCCGCTGCAGAAGATTCGTTTTCCCGTCGGACGTTTCTTTATATTTGTTCGGCCGTAAATCCACAATTTTCTTCATAGTGATCGTAGTAGAGTTGACAAACTTGAAGATTGTAAATTGCGACATTCGTCGATTTATTTACACACGGTTAGACTTGGCAAATTCGAGATCGCGTAATTTACCGCGATGATATTTAATTTTATGAATGTCAATTCTGTGCTCTGTACTTTTACGATCGATGCTACTTCAAATTGTTAAATGTCGACATTATGCTTCACTTCACTCTTACTCGTAATATTATTACGAGCGGAGAAACATCATTTGTCAGGACACTAGCTCTCAAACGTTAAGCTACGTTCGACCAATTTGAATGTTAAAAAGTTACCAAGACCGGTCATTACGATGGTAACAAAGTTCGTGGCCATTTGCATATTTAAATCAGACAACAGTTGCAAACTCCAGTAATTTATTTAAACGGAATTCAAACGGCCCGCCGTCGCTAAACCCGTCGCGTTTTCCAAACTTGAAGAATTCGAAGAACGATTTTCCAGAATTGCATTTCTCGGGCGAATAAGAAGAACGTAGAAAACAATGATCCGTCGCAATGATCGGGGTGGGAAGGCAATCTCCGCTTCCAACGGAGCGAGAGAGGATCCGCTGGAAGCTGGAAGATCCCTTATTACTCGGACTGTCGAAAGTGGAACTACGAGGAAAAGGGCAGCGAGCAATCGGAGCAGCGAGTTTACGTGGCGCATGGAACCATGGTCTTCAGCTCGAATTACAACACTCGTTACTCGAACCACCAAAGTCTCGAGTTCCAAGGCGCACTTTTAATGAGTTTCCCGGCCACGGTCAATTAGTCTCGTGCTTCGAGATCCCGTGCATTTCCCCAAGACCACGTGGATCGTTCGCCGATCGGCAACGAATAGTTGCGCCTTTCATTCACAAGAGCACAGCAAGGCATGGGGCACGAGCGAGCGAAAACTTTAATTACGACGAAAACCGGAGTCGAAAATAATACGAATGGATGAAAACGTTACGAACGAAAGTCGAATGATTTGTTCGACACGTTTCAATGAAATAAAAATATTACAAGTCACGCGTTGTTACGTTTATAGGGATTATTAATTAATTGCACGTTGTTTCTTCAATACCCTTCCTCGTCTGATTTTGAAATATTCTGTCCAATTGTAATACAGCAAGTAACCTAATTAATATAGAAATAAGTGCTCCATGTAAAAACGAGGAAATTGTAACCAGATAATTGAAGTTCGTGAAATTTAAATCTGCGTGAAACTTGGCCAATGTCTCATCGTAGCGCAGCACTAATAAAATTTATACTAATTTCAAGTTTTGTTTCATTTTGCAAATGACTGTGCATTCCGGAGCCATTTTTACGCTCGGAAGGAGATGAAAACGCGATGAAAACGCGGATATTTTACACGTTTACGACACCCTCGGAGATAACGGCGGTTTATACGTCAGTTTTGGAAATTGCCGCGAATCCCAGAGGGACGTTTCAGTTTCGCAAAGTTGTTCGGAGATTTTTTTATTGCGCGGCGCGCGTCGACGAGCCCTCGACGACGGCGTTAAGTGGGACTCGAGGAGCAACGTAAACGCTCGCCAACCCCCTGAACCGCGTTACCCCCTTTTATTTGGGGCGCGAGAAGATTCATGGCTAATGTTTTCGGACTGTCGCTTCTGCGACACGCTTTACGCTGTTATACTGTGTATTTCCTCGTGTGTCATCCCGTGATTCACTAGGGTGGATCTGCTCTGTGTCGACTGGCTCGTGAATTGATGAGTTTTGTTTCTTCGAGGATACCTCCCATCGTTTTACATCTCAATTATTCTTGTCATTATTATTATTGACAGTTTGTTGTTTTGACTTTTCAACGAGTCAGATTGACTCGCAATTTTTGCAAAATTATTGAAGAAATATGAAAACAGTGCCAACAGTGTGATAATTATAGATCAACGTGGTGTCGCTGTACAATCATTATAACCTTGGAATCCATTGCGAATCCTCGGAACAACCCAATCGTACGAAACACAAAGGCTAAAGTCGTGTTACACTGCATAACAGGCGATCGATCACGCATAATGTTCCGTTCATTCGCGCGTCCGATCGCGGAATTCGCGGTGGGTTGCTGGAAAAATGTTAGCCAGGCCGCAGAGAATGTTTCCGTTTCGATTGGCCTGCTAATTCTACGATCGATGCTCGCCTTAACATCAGACATCCCTTTTCAGTCGGCTCGGCAACTCGAAAACTTTCGAAACGAAATTTGTACCCTAATAATGATTCGTGAAGTAATTCCAGTTCCACGCAGTTTCAACACTTTGACGGCCGCACGTTTTTCTCATGCATTTTATTAATTTTTCCATATTTTTGAGATTGGCGGACATTTAGAAATCTATATATATTTAAAAAAAAAGTATCAAAACGAGAAAGAAAAAAATTGATTTTTTTTGTAAAATGTCGCGTGAATTTGTAAGTGCTCGCCATTTAACACTAGAACTACCAAATTGTTCAAAATGATCAATTTATAATTCCCCATAGAAATTTTATAAATCTGCAACAGTATTTTTAGAGACCCGAGTGATTTTTAGTGAAATATATCGATAGAAGCTCGTGCTCTTTATTATGTTACAAATTTCTTCCTGTTTCTTCTGCTCCTTTTTTAATTCCTCTGCTCCAAATTTTACACTTCCGCTTGCTTCCGGTAGTTAAACTGGCAATCGTTCATGGTGTAATTAATAATTACACTATGTTTATCGATAAAAGCTAACCTGTCAAATTAAATATTTTCACACGTTTTTCACAATTGTGCAGACAATTTAAGGAATTTACGACCAGGTCCTCCATAAATCTCAATCAATTTCGGGTGTGAGCAGTTCTTTTTTCAAAGAAATAAATGTCGCGTGCATACCAGAATATATCACGCAGGCAACAGGATAATTTCCAGAATCATTTTTGTACGTCTTACGAAAATATTGCAAAGTCACTTTTTTCTAACAACGGGCAACGATGCGTTCCTAACAACTGTAAAAATTTATACTATATACAGGTAGCCCTCCTATAGCATCTTACAACACGGTTTCGCTCTAACACGATAGGATAAATTGCAAAAACATTTGTACAACACTGTACTTCTGCAGCACTAGATAACATGATTTTTGTCTAACACATTTAAAAACTAAATTACCTTAAAATAATGACGGGAAGGAATAATGAACTATAGTGGCTTTACGTGAAAATGTATAAACAAATTATAATTTATTCATTTATGTCAGAGTTTATTATTTGGTTAATATTTACTTAAATATGAATACGCGATAATATAATTTATATGTGAAGCATACATAGGTACGTTCGGAACGACGCCTCGAGATCAACTGCAGAACGCGAAGCCAGAGTTCATTTGTTTAGTTTACAAAAGACAATCACACTCACACAAGTCACATCATTCATCGATATATTCCAACAATTTATAATTCTATTGCGATGTCATAGCGGAAAGCGTCATGCACAGTTTACACGTCATCCGCGGCGAAGCTTGCCGTCTCAGAGATACAATGTTGCGGAAAGTGCCGCCCCGTATCTAAAAGGATAAAGTGCAAAAAACGTTCTCGTTTGATTCTATTGAGCAGTGATGAGGAAGAAAATTTATTAAATTAAGATCGCATTAAATGAAAATAATGTTTTTTGTTTCATTTCGTGTTATACGTACATTTATATTTTTAACAAAAAATTAAGTTGCTTATATGGAATTAAAAAAAAAAGTTTGTTTTTAGTAAGTTTTCGAAACGTAACCTCCCTTTTTGTAGTGGTTCTGGGTCTCACACAACACGGCATTTTCTAGGAACACCTATCTACCGTGTTATAGGAGGGTTGCTTGTAAAAGTTTATACCATACTATACTATACACAAATAAGTATTCGTCCGTACTTTTTAACCACAATTTAAATTACATTCTCCCGTGAATCGACTGCAATTTAATTTCCACGAGATTCATATAAAACACGAGCCAATTCATTTCCTATGCCACGCGCTGGTCGACGGACGAACTTTTCCATTTCCGTATTAGGCGGCGTTTTGTTTAAACGACGGGTTAAGTCCCAATGACTGGACGCTACGGGAACTGTTTGCTATCCTGGCAGAGGCAGCGAATGCCGCGTGAAACTCGGTGCAACCCCTCCCGGATGGTCGGCGGTACGGAACGGCCTCCTGGTCGAGGGTGAAAAGGTCGAAGCCTGAGCCGTCGTCCCTCCCTCCCTCAGGGTTCCCGTCTCTGTCGTTCCTCACCCTGGATCCAGGGTAGGACTAGAGGGAGCCGAGTAATGAGCTTCCCAGGCCGGTTGTAACGAGCAAAAACTTATCGTCACTCTCCTTCCCTGATTTACTCGACCTGCCACGTCGTTAGTTGTACTGCCTCCCCCTTCGACAGTAGCTGCACGCTGACGGCTTCTAAAAAGCCTGCAGCATTTCTGAACCATCGACGCAGCCCGTCAACCATCGTGCTCGCTCTCTTTTCCCATGTGTTTTTACTCCGGCGTCGCTTCTTTGGAAATACGTCGAGAAGCAACAGCAGCAGCCAACAGCAGCGATCATCTCGGCTTTTGGAGTGACAGTGGATGGTGATCGATGATGTCAAGCTTCATTTACTCTCTCTCTCTCTCTCTCTTCGCAAGCTCTCTCGATCGCCTCTCGATCGTTCGTAGCTGATCGAATGTGCTAAATCGAACTGCGGATATTTATACGAAACTTGGTACTTTCGCAATAGATTTTAGATGGAAATAGTTAGCTACTGTAGTGTTGTTACTTTACATACTTGTTACGCGTTTGTCTTTTCTAAGTTCACGAAAAATCCCGCAGTCTAGTTGTCATCTTGTGAGAATGACTTTAATTAACCGTCTCGTAGCATATCCTTGAAGAATCATTCACTCCCTGTCGGAGACCATATGGGGCCATTCGGATGGGGTCCGAAAATCCCAAGAAAAGGAATATACTACGTTTCAAGGAAACGACATACGCGTTCGATCGAGGATCGCGTCAGAAACTCTGGCTCTGTCCTTCTCCGCAGAAGAAGCAGACACACCGATAACCCTGCTACGAGATCGCCTTGGCAACGCGATAGTTTCGACGGATGGCTGGCTATTTATTGGCCTGGCAGCCGGGATACTGATCGTAAATAACCGACAGATAAGTTCTCGGTACTAATTGGTGACCGGCGCGACGCTGTGCAACTGCTTGTCTTACTAGGCCGTTTGTACTGTACTTTTACTACCGATAAACAGTTCCCTCTTTCATGGAAAAATGCTCCCTCCCCGGTGACTTGGCTTGGTAATCGTCCCCCGAAATTCGTCGGTGTTTACCGAACGCGAGATAAAACGAGAGAGGAAAGAATGACGAGGGGGAGGGAATTAGAAATGCGTACAAGACGTTCTTGGAACGAAGATCGACGAGCCGAGATAGCCTGGAAAGATTACCGATGAGAGAGTCAATAGGCGCATAGAAGAAGAAGCGGATGAAGAGGAGAACGTCGAGGATTTTTGGCTTCCAATCACGGCAACCTCTCGATGCTTCCCTTTCTCGTCGAGGGAGAAGGAACAATGTTCATTAATAAAAAAAACAGAAAAAAAGAATCGAAATACGCGGCGGTACTGTTGGCACCGCTTTTCTTTCCCTGGAACGTCATTCATTTTCCAGTTTCAAAGAGCGATTCTGAAGAATTCCACCGCAAGCTTTTCACCTCGAAAGGCAAATTTAGACTAGTCAAGTTATTCTAAGGTTGCTTTATGTGAATTTCACATTATTATATCTGCAATCTACACTACATTGTGGTTAAAATCATGAGAATGAAATTAATCCGAAGTTTTTCTCCGAGAAATAGAAAATATTTGGATATCAATCTAGATGCAACAGATACGTTTATTGACGAATCTAAGTCACGATTGACAAGCGGACATTTCTCGTTTTGGCACGAGGATCTTTCCAGGTGTATGCACGACAAATTACTACGGCAACTTCAATGAAATTGTTCCTTTGAAGTAAAAAAAAAAAAAAACAATCGAAAGAACCTTAATTTTGCTCGAAAGCTAGAAGAATATTTCAAGCCAAGTAACAACTCGCGGTATATAAATGGCGTTATAAGTTGTAATGAGACTCGACTGCAAATGAACGACTAATAAGAAGCAACGTGGAAGATTCAAGAAGTATATACGATAATTCCAACTTGTTTCCTACGAGTACATGCCACATTAGTACCTAGTGGGCCTAATTTCACTATTCTGATTACGAGACTCAGACTACCAACAATCTGCTTCGTAACGAAACGATTATCTCAACGTAACGTCGAGGCCTACATAAAGCCTGCGAGCTGAAAACGTTTCGAAAGATCGACAAAGTTCAACGCGACGATCAACGAGCCGTGAGGTTTTTACGAGAAATGAAGATCGATAGGGTGTTGAGACAGGCGTCGCCTCGTTCATTCCCCGGGATATACGCTGGAAAAATTAGTGGATTCTCCCGGTTTTCTTTCTTTCTTTTTTTTCCTTTATTTCTTTAGTTTCCTCGTTTTCGGAACGGTGGCGCACGCGCGGCCGTCACGAGGCCGTACACACCCGGTGATCCGTGAGTTATTTAACTCGTTTGTCTTAATGAGAGTTATTTGATCCCTCGTGTCGAGCTGGCGCTGCAGGAGCCTGGTAACGCAATAAAGCAAAAAGCTAATGGTGCTCGTTACCGCATTGTTAGGTGATAAAGATCTACACAATGCGCTACGCGGCCTCCACTGCCGCGCTCGTTCGAATGCGTTTCTGCCGTCGACACGTGTTCCACTCTTCGTTACCCTAATTGCGTAAATTGAGCGCAATCTGTCGGAGGATGCGCCGGGCGACGCCCTCAAATCGTTTCTTGATAGTTTCGCCACGCTCCGACGCGAACGCCTTGTTCACGGAACGTGAATGTCGTTTCGTTGCAAATCGAACGAGTCTCCCATCACGCCATTCAGTTTCATCAACTGTTCACCAGCGTTCGAACGTCGCAGAATTTTAGAAAACTAAGGATCACTGGAGGAAAATCGAAACAATACTTTAAGAAAAGCTTTAAACGTAGACCGAGGATATGCCAAAGATTTTTTGTAATGACAAAAGTACACGATTAAAACCCCAAGTTATATTCATATTCCAATCTTTGGGCGTTGAATTTAAAAAATAATTCGAAAGTTTTTGTGAGATTAATAGGAAGAAGTTAGATCAGAATCCAGACGATGGCATTCGGCTGGTCGAGAACCGAGAGCGCGTGGCCCAGCGAGTGTGCGTAAAGGGACGGTGAAATAAATTTAGCGTCGCACTTTTCGTCGGAGAGTCGCGTCGTCGCGAGCACGCGAGCGTGTGCACGTTCGTTTTAAAAGCCACCCATTGCAGTCGCGTCCAATTATGCTTGAAACCAGTTTACCGAGGGTTGCTTGCCTACCGGCGGCTGCTCGAAACTCGACGAACTCGGAGGCCGAGTCTTCGGAAGAAGCTTTTTCAAGATCCGGTCGAACGGACGTCCCACGGTGAACAAGCTACTTCTCCGATGATTGCATTAGCCTCGCGTAAATTATACTCGCGTCTCGGCCAATGGTGGAGACGAGGATGCAGAAGCAACGGTGCCACGGATTAGAAGTAACCGAGATAACAGGTAGGTGCTCGTTTTATCCGACCGGACGATCCTGTCGTGCTTCACTGCCGCTCACTGTGAACGTTCCTCGATCCCTCAATCGTCAGTCCAGCGATTTCACGCTGCGGTGTTGCGAGCCGACTGACTGACTGTGAGTGATAATGACATTGCTCGACGTCGCGAGTTTTTGCAAGGCGAACCAATCGCACTGATTTATGCCCTCGTGCGCCGGGGATGTATTGGCCGTCCTTCGTTCGATATTGGTCGACAGCGACTATTTGTCGAGGAACGTGGATGAACGTGAAAGAAATAGAGCAAAGAAACAGAGTGAACCGATGTAATTAATGTATTTCATGTAATTCAGGGCCAATCGTGGCGCATGGAGCAAGCCATTTAAAGTAAGAGCAAGTATTAGAGTAAATTATTTTTCTAATCTCCTTCTTGTATGTTTACTATTTATAAACACAGTTTACTATTTTTAAACTGTTAAAATAACTTAGTGACGCATCGAAGCTCACCTGAGAAAAAAAAAAAGAATTGCCACGGTACAAAAGTTTGGCCACTCCTGATGCGAACTCGAATTTTCATTCCAAAATTCGATCCTTGAATCTTCCGTTTCTCCTTAACATCAAAATATAGAAGAAAAAAATTTATTCTATTAATTTCAAGTTAAATTTAAATCACTGGTAGAAAATCATTTTTGGCTCATTCTGAACTTAAACGAGGAGTCAGATGAAAGAAGAAGGAGTTCATACAACGACAGTAGCGCCTTTACGAAATGTAGAATTTTCGTAATTGAGACTGCTCATTTTTTCCTTATTTCTTACGAAACGGTGTAATAACTAGACACGAGAATTGACTAGAGATAAGTAAAATGAGTAAAGAAGCTCGTTTTTCAAGCTCAATTTTCTCTGACGTTGTAACTCTCGATCATTCGACAGATACGTGTAATTATAAGGAACCACATGCGAAAAAGAATCGTGTGAATGAATTACACTTTTCCGGTAATCTCGTTTTCCCGATAACAGTTTCTCGAGCGAGCAACTGGCCAACAGTGATCCTCGTGCGATCGTACTCGCGCGAGTACTGTGATTTCTTAATTGCAAGATCGTATAAGAGTGTATAACGGCGATGAATACGGCAATTACGCGAGGAAGGGGGGAGGGAGGGGGGACACGCGTAAACCTAGGGGTTTTTCGCAGAAAAATGGCGCGATAAGAACAAAACGGCGGTGAGGAACGAGGCGGGGTAAAAACGCATAGCGGAGAATAAACTGGAGCAGTTTAAGTAGCGGAGGGAGCGGTGCAGTAAAGCAATGAAAAATGAGGCTGAGCGAAACAGGAACAGGGAATAAAGTATAAGAGCGATAAAGAACGGTGTACTACGCGTAGAAAAATAAAAAGAAGGAGAAAAGAAAGAGTGAAAAGGAAAAAAGGATAAAGTAAAATGGAAAAACAGCGGCGGATAAAGCGGAGTAATAAAGCGGCGGAGAACGAACTATCTTCTGGTATATAAAATTCCACTATCCGTATTTCTCTGAACGAATAATCGATTTTATCGCGCTCGTCGATTAGCAACGATTTTCTACCAATTGCAACGATTGAAACATGTTCATCCTCCGAATTTTCTTTCGTTGTAATTTTCGCGTGTGTAACGGCATGTGTAACGCAACGAATGTTCGTTGAAATTTTTGTCATTCCATCGAAGTTTGAGGGAATTCTCTCTGTGTATTTGATTCTGGATCCTACGTGCTATTCTAGTTTTTTCAATTTTCCAAATTAGTTAGTCCGCGAAAGCTTATTTCAATATTTCGATGCGAGATGAATTCTATTCTTGTATTGTAACAAATTCTCCGGGTATCTTCGTCTGCTACTGATACAGTCGCTCTTGGGTGATGTCTGATAATAGAAACTATCAATCTCAAGACTCGTCTGAAACGTATCCAAAATTTATCAGTCCGTCTAAATTTGAAGCATCTCTCATTCGCAACCGTTGAAATTTTCAACTCTCACTATAAATCCCCACTATAAATTCTCGATTTTCGTCATCTGTTAGTCTCAGTCTCTGTAATCCTCAATTCTAAATTCCAAAGTACAAACTGTTTAGTTCGCCAAATTTTCAATTACTTTCAAATTCTCCGATTCATCAAAGTTACCGGAACCCCTTGTTCCGAAAGCCTCCACACGTCTTCTACAACTTCCAGATACACCAAATAAATTCACCAACTTGTTTGCCCCAATTTCCAAACGCTTGGAGCTGCTCGTTGCCAACGAGTTAAATGCCACTAACTGGCCGCGGAAGCGTCAAGCGGACAATGCATTTCCATTAGCAGGCAGATTAAATAACGCGATTGCTGTTTTGATTGCGAGGCATTAAGTCGTTCGAGTCGTTGCCAAGATTCTTCTTTTCCCTAGGATAAGACGGTAATTAGTAATAATTAGCGGTTACTCTGGCCGGATCTTTGTTGGTGCAACGACGACATCCGGGCGCGCTGCCAAACGCGAGTTTGGCCCCCCTCCCCGCTCGTTTCACTCTCGTTAGGACTTATATAATCCGGTTGGTTAGCATGATTTCTCGCGCAGCGATCCGCCAAGCAAATCCCGCTCGAGAATCGATTAAAATACATGGCCGCGATGAAAATGGGAACGAACGATCGTCGCCGGAAGCGGGAAATGCCACGCTAATGGAAACGTATCCGACGTGATCTCGTAGAACGCGGCTTCTCCGTCGCATCCCCCCCCCCCATTGAGATTTATAACCCTAATCATTTACGTTTCCGACGAGGTAAATTTTAACATTGTCGCCGAGTTTGGAACTGTCGCTGTCACACAGTACGAATTTTTAACGATTCGAACCTGCGATTTGATTCCCTCACGAGGAAAAGTGACAGAAGATTCTGTTACCGCGAGCTAGCGACGACTTTTGACGTCGCACAGGGTGTAATTACAGGGAGCATTGTAGTCGAAATGACATCTACGAATCGGTGGAAATCTTCAATCAAGTTTTAAACCGTTTATAGAAAGACTTCATTCTATCAGTTTATAGAATTACTCGCGCCTTAATTATGTCTCAACCTCTCTGTCACAGAGAGAGATAAATTATTACACGAGGAATAGAGAGAGAGAGAAGATAATCTCTTCGGTACTGTCATATCTCCTACATACAACGAAAGAGTAAAAATGCGACGATCGATAAAAAAGGAAAAAGAAGAGGTAAAACATCAATTGCCTACGTGCAGTCGCGACGCAAAAGTCTCGCGGAAGCATCGAGCGTGCGTCGACGTCGTCCACCGTTGTCTCCGTATAATCTTCTATGCACCCCGGAGTCGAATAATGGCGGGAGCGTGCACCTGTCGATGGCGAGGAGAATCGAGACGGACGCGTGACGCAACTCTCGATGGCCAGTCTCGTTCTCCTCTCCCGTCCTTCGTCCTCGTCGTCTCTCGGACGAGTGCTTACCAATTTATACATATAGCGTCGGTCCGTTTTCGCGTACCTGAGCCGTGTCTACACGCGTCTGACACGCGTAGCTCGTTAATCGAGGTAGTAACCGTGTCGCGACTGCACGTTTCACACAGTCCCTTGACCCCCTCCCTCCCCCCTTCGAATTCAACTAGTCGGTCCGTTTCTGTTTCGCTACTAGTCGGCCAGAGACGAGACTCCTTGGGCTCCGTCTTGCCTGAGAACGTCGCCGTGGTAACGCAAACCGGGCATACGCGTTTTCCCTGGTTGGTCGGTCGTCGAACATCGGCCGCGGAACGGAAAGCTCCAGGGAGACCGGCTGAGGAAACATCATCCGTCTGCGTTTGAACGGGCCCACCTTTTGACGGTACGCGCCGCGTTGTCCTCTCAGACACAGTGCAAATACGCACCTGACCGTCGAGCGACCGTAGGCTACGCGCGGCCGCTTTCCCGCCGCAGGAAAGTGCCGCTGCTCGCTGCGCTGGTTGCCAGACTGTGTGCGCGTGTGTGTGTATGTGTGTGATCGTGCTCACTCTGTTTCTATTTCCATCCTGCTCGGTCAGTTGCGCTGACACTCGTTTCCTTTATTTTCATGCATTTTCACGCATTTCGTGCAACTTGACAATTGTTGGTCGCGGGACGTAGCAGAGTGCAGTTTTTCGTAAAGTTTATTGTTATATAAACTCGAATTTTATTAAATATGTGTATTATCGTACGACAGATTGTACAACTAACAATAAGTTAGGAAACTTGCTGCGTAAAATATTAAACACATCACGTTAGCCAATCAGGGTAATTGAAGCTGAGTTTTCACTAAATATATTTTGCGCAAAATATTTCGTTAGAAATATACTTTGCGTATTAAACACGTTACCGAAATCAATGTAACACTATCATTTCTGAACGGATCAATTTAATTGATCCACGAGAAACGTCAGTGGGGTCTTATTTATCAATTGTTCATTGCTTCGACGTACAATATACCTTTCAAACACGCTCTTAGCAAACTGTTATTCAGACATCACGCGCATGAAAGATAACGTCGCGCTGTCATCCAACAGGCGAATCGCGAAGGTTGAACGAAAATCGATGTCGCCAGCACCAAGTCGCTCTCGGAAACTACATTAAATCGTTCCATCGATTGTAGTCGCGAGTTACCAATCCAGTCTGAATACAGAACCCTTCCTCGAATCGGTCGGTTCGCGGAAGTTTCGCGCAAAAGTCGTACGATTTCACATCGTATGAAATTCACGACGACGGGACATTTAACAACTTCGGTGCACTCCGGCCGCCACTTTAAAACTTTAATGTTTCCTTTGCTCCGTGGCTCTCCTTTGAATCGTTTTACAGTTTCATTCGCCGGCAGCGCTTCGCGGTTCAAAGCATCGAGGTGAAGAGGTAAGGGGATTCGACTCCATTCTCGCGTCCGCGACCATCGTCTCGCATTAAACCATTTAACTTCGTAACCGACCGTAGGACGAGTCTAGCCCCTTCGTTTCTTGTTCCATGCTGCAACAAATGTTCGCCGCGTACATACAAGGTGGAAGGGAAAGTTCGTCCATGGCTATCGTAGATGAATTCTACATCTTCGATTTGATGGAAATATATGTAAATAACCTGCCGCAAAACTGATCTTCAAAAAGAAATTAGATTTCAAAGTCAAAAAAAATTTTTTTTCTTTTGTATTCTACTCATTACGAGGGTAAAAGTTTTCCAATCATAGTTCTTTTTGAGAAGTAGCAAAAAAAGTTTCTTAATCTTTTGATCGCCGTGCGCGCATCAGTACGCGCCAATCCCTATATCCTAAATAAAAGCGAAATTAATTTCGATTTCTTAACAGTGACATATAAAATCATTTTCTGTCACTAAAAAAATCGGAAAATATATATATTCTTCCTTGATTTTGGATTTATTCGAAAAAAATGCAGGAAACAAAAAACTAAAACTGTAAAATTCCACTCTGCCCAACTATTTACTTCATATAGCATATCACACCATAAATAAATATTTTCATTGTGTATATATGTGTATTTTTTAGACTATAAATTTATAACATTTTAAAATTAACAAACATGCATATAAATTTTTAATTTTTTTAATATTTAGTCTTTGATCTATTGTGTGGAAACCGTAGTGAAAATCAAGTTTTTTTTGTGCAAATTATATCCTAATTGATTGTGGCTCACCAATTATGTAAGTAAAAAATATTTAAATTATTTATTTATTAATAAAAGTACATTTTTCTTAAAATTAAAAATACGCGGCGATCAAGAGGTTAATCATTTAACACTGCGGACACGTGCTAACAGCGACTTTATGACTTTAAGCACACGGATGTTTATTTTACGTAATTTTCGTATTATTTATTTCGTAAATTATTTACGTAATTTTCACTAACATTTGATTTATTATAGTTGTAGCATCAGTGTGAGTCTAAATAATCAAATAATAAAACTGATTAAAATTGTTAAAATTATTCGAATGAGATGCGAATATTCCATCCACGCGTCCAAAATCATGAAGTCGCTGTTAGAACGCGTTCGCAGCGTTAAATGATTAAGAAATTTTTCAGAAGAATTATTAGGTTCCTTGTTTTACCTTCGTGAGGAATAGAATACAAAGAAGAAAAAAAATTTTTCTAACCTTGAAATTCAAGTTTGCGTCAGGTTCTTTACATTTCCATCAAACCGATAGTGTAGAATTCATCTATAATAGCCACGGACAACCTTCTTTTTCCATTTTGTACAGTTCGAAACTTTAAAATCGGTGTAATAAATAAATTTTAAATTGAATTAAAATCGTCGTCGATGACTTTACCTGTGAGTGAGTTCACGGATCCACTGGATGGAGAAACATCGTTTCACGTTTCTCTTTGAGAGTAATCGCGTACATGTACATACGTTGAATTATGAGACTGAGATTTGTTTCTTCCCGATTAATTAACTGATTAATAAAGTTTGATAATTCTACAGTATTCTCTTTCCCAACCTATTGTTCAACACCGATTATCTCGTAAGCCATCAAGCGTCAATGAATTCAGTATTCATCGTGCTGATTGATAACGCTGGCATCGATCGGTCATAAATTATGGAGAACACGGACCAGAGGTGGGCAGATCGTTCTCAGGGGTGTTGAAAAAAATCATCGGGGATGTTCCAAGGCTGGCAACGAGCGTGTAGGTTGTCACAAGCGCGGAGAGCTGTAGGTGCAGCGAGAGGATAATTGATCGAAATTACAGCGACTTGACGCAGGACGATGCCGATGATACAACACGTAGGCGAACCGATTAATTTCTTTTTCTATAGAAATTCACTCCTCTCGTGTCGTTCGATCGACAGAATCATATCCTGCGTGACGAGCATCGCTCTTCTTCCAAGGGAACTTTCTTCGCCCTCTGTGTGTGTAGTTAACATCGCCCGTCTTCCTGTATACAATCTGTCAGTTGCAGTTCGCCGAAGTTCGTTACCTCTAACCAAAAATCTCTTGCGTTGATTACAGCATCGCGGTCGATACAGGAAACGAACAGACGGAAAGTGATCTTTCGAAGCAATTTAGAACAGCGGGGATCAACGCTACTTCCGCCTCCTCCCCCTTCTTCCACGAACCCTCGAAACAATTAGACCCTTTATGAGACCCGTCGAGCGCAGTCAAAAAGCCGCAAAGAGAAAACGCGTCTCTCTCTCTCTCTCTCTTTCTCGCGTGCGCGCGCGTATCTCGGCAAAGAAGAAGAGGGACGACGAGAAAGTTGTTTAAAGTGACGCCAGCCACGTGTTTCTCGTAGCTCCAAGCACCGTGGGTAACAGCGTGGCCGTGACAAGAGTTCACGAACGATGGTACACTATTCGAGGCTAGAAGAAGAAGAGAAAGAAAAAACAAGGACGCACTCTCTCTGTTAACCAAGAGTCGCATCTCTCGACTCCTCGAATCCTCGTTCGACTCTTTTTCCCTTCTTTCTTTTTCTTTCTGAAGGAAAAAGAAAAAAAAAAAGAAAAAAAGAAAAAATCCATTAGAAACAACGAAGACGAAGCTCGGCAGAAGAAGTCGGATCGTTATTAATACCGACGGGAAGTCCATTATTCCGGCGAGATTTAAGCGCACTTTTAACCTCGCCAGCCATGCGTATTTATGATTTGTTATTCCCTGTCGGCCCAGTGGGGCCCATTATCGTTTCCCTTTGGCTTATCCCGCCGATCCACGACCTACGCGTTCCGATGGCATAGGATAGAAGATTTGTTGCGCGTAAATCACGTTTCCGAGACTCGTCTTCGCTCGTGACTATTTATTTGTCTTTCGCTTCTTTGCCTATCGCAACGTTGGGGATTAATTGCGATCGACGCAGGAATACGGGACAAAAGGGAAACAGCCTCGTCCCTCGCGATTCGTGGGAAAACTGCTCGAGAACCTGGCGTTTATATTATCCCGTTGGATATACGAGAAACCTTAACACTAGAACTACCACACCAGTCAAAATGACTGGTTTTATTTTAAAATTTTATTTTAAAATTTCTATTTCATATTACAATTTTTTCCCCGCAATGATGCAATGACTTTTACAGTGATAACTATAGAAATAATATAATGAATTTTATTTTATTTTTATTTATTAGAAATCAAAATAATTTTGATAGAAATAACTTCGTCTTAACTGTCGGTAGTTCTAGTGTTAAGGCTCCCATAGACGTTGAAACATGCTGCGATGCATGCATCAACTCCTAGGTTTCATGAAACGTCAGATGATGTTTCAGAATCAGCTTTTGCCTCCACTCTACCGATTCTTCAGTTCTTCGTGTCACGCCAAAGTTGAAACAAGTGTTTTAAAATGTCGGATCGTCTTCCAGCTCCAATATTAGTGATAGTAATGTTAGGTTTATTACCACTTTCTTTGTCCAACTAATGCTAGAAGTCTATTCCTGCATCAGTGATTCCTTGCTTCTCAGTGGTGCTTGCATCAGTGATGCATGCATCGCAGCATGTTTCAACGTCTATGGGGGCCTTTATAGGAAGTAGGTGTTGAACCGCGTTCCACGATGGGTGAGTACTTTGTTTCAAGTAAGTGATTCACGCTATCTGTGATATTTACAAACTAATGTAACACAGTTGCGTGAAAATGGAGTTAAAAACTCGTAGTTTAGTTTAGTTGAGAATCCAACGTTCTCTTTCTTTTTTTTTTTTTTTTTTTTTTTTTGAAGAGTGACTGACGCAGTCTCTTGAAGCAAGATTGTTCTTTTTTTTTTTTTGTAAGCCCTTTTATAGAAAAATTAATAGCTGGCTGCAGTCAATCAGATTCGACATTTTTGTTACAAATTTGTCATATTTGATTCACCCTAAGGGATGAATAATAAGGCAAACTACAAATCGGAAAGAATATATATAAGCACGGCAAAAAGGATTCACAGTACAATAGTATTACAGTAGAGTACAGTATTGCAGCACTTTTACGTCAATAATTTGCCGAGTTGAAAAGTCTTGTCTCGTTTAAATAAAAGTTCTGTAAATTTGTAAAGTATGAGTTTTTAATTATATTCTCGCAACGTAATAACATTTTCTCCAAGAAAACTTGATATTACTCTACAGATGATTTACCTATGATAGGATCTTCGACTAGATAGACTCGGCGATCGCTAAAGCCAGTAAGTACTAACACAAATTTAGGGACAAAAGCAAGAAACTTCGAACGCGTTGTTTCAACGTGGTTAAAATAAAATAAATAATAGAAATAAAGAAGGAATATTATACCTACCAGATCATTACGTCAACGTGGCGTAAAAAATCGCAAGTAAAAAAAAAAAGAGAAAAACAAGTTCCCCCGCCTAATTATTCAAGTTCCCACGAAGGCAGCTAAGATGTATCATGCAAATCGGAGGGGCACGATGAACTTGACCGGCGCTACGAGCCGAAAACACGCGCGAAAATACGTGTAAACTGTAAACAGAGTTTGGTGTGCGTGGTGGACGTTTCCTGACGCGTGCGCTCCCATGGCCGGACTGGTCGTCCTGCTCCGGAACCTGGAACACCGGCGGCGATGTGTGGGATGAATGAACGCGTTACGCTTCGCAACTTTCGCACGTCAGGGACGTACGCATACACGGCTCGTGTGCGTGCGTGCGAATTTCTGCAACGATTTCAATGGGCGACGAGTGACGCGACGACTTCGAAGCCACGAAGCCTCGACGATGACAGGCAGAATGATGACAGGTGACTGATCGTGGGCCAGGAAGAATTTCTCGCTCGTCCGGTAACGGATCACTTTGCAGGAATGAGTTTGCGTACGTGGGATGATTGAAAGGGTGAGAGGAGAAGCTGAGGATCAAAGGGGATTCGCGATTCGTATTTAAGTGCTTCGCCCTTAGGGCGCTTATGTTCGAGTGCCGCTTGTCTGGATGGAGAATTCCGTGCTGTTTGTCCTGCGAATTAGGGTAATGAATACATTCGAATGTTCGAATTAATTAGAATTAGAATATGGCCGAAGTTTGATCGGATTTTAAGGGTATGTCCCTCCATTTACGCGGAGTGTCCATTCCACGTGGATCGTCTTACGCGAATGAAAATTGCGTAAATAGAGTCTATGGGCGCAAAGGAATTATGTCAGTACATATTTATTTCACGTAGGTTAACGAAAGAAATAATAAAAATAATGACGTTAAACAAATTTTATTCGATTCGAAACAATCAACCTTTTCTTTTTCAATTGGCACAAACTCGTCGTACCGGTCGCTTGAAATATTTGCAAATTCGACTTTCATTTTCAATTCTTACGGATAATTCGTTCTCATTCGAAAATTATCTTTCGCCAAGTTTTCATAAATTTCCTGATTTCTTTTAAGTTTTACTGAAATTTCAAGGCTCATTGAACGTTTGTATCAATGTCTACAATGTATTTCCTGGCCTCACGCGTAAATTCAGATCGCGTATAAAAAATACCGCGTAGATGCAGGAACGGGTGCAATTATTGTCGGTAATATTGAATTTTTTCGGAACGTCAGAACGATATTATACATACATACTATTGTATATATTATACAATATTTCACACGAAAATAAAATGCAAATATTTCCAACAAACTTTATATGATAAAACTCCGCGGTCTATTTATTACTCGCGGTTGATAAACTGAAGATCATCCACCGGACAAGATCACCGTATATATGGGGCAAGAGAAACCCTAGATCCGTGGTTGTCGTGCGGTCAGAAACCGCAAGCTCCAGGCGGATAAACGCCGACAACGAGACACTTCTTTTTCTCGAGTGTAAGAGGAAGAGGAAGAGGAAGACGAGAGAGAGAGAGACAAGAACGGATGAAAGAAAGAGCAAAGCCACAAAACGACCACTGGATATGAGTCACCAGCCCGTCCTGGCTCATAATTACGCTCCAATTGTTGCCTCTCTGCCACGAAAGAGGAAGGCAGCTCCTCCTCTCCTCCTCGCGCGCGTTTTAATGCGTCTGACCGCCCCCGCGGCCTGTCGCTCTTGTCTTCCCTGCTCGGTTCGTCATTCCTCCACGATCTCCTTAACTCTCATCCACACGCACGCTCAGAGATGCGAGCTTGGAATTGAAACGCAGTAACCGCGAAAATCTGTCCTCTGAATCATCGATACTTTCTGACTTTTGTCAGAATCTTTGTTTGAGTCGCCGATAGTTGATTAATTACTATTTCGCCTTTGCACTCGACTGTCCCCCTGTAAGGGGACTTTTAAATTTACTTAAATTTAGCCAACAGCTGAAATTATAAAATTCTTTTATAATTGCTGATAATTGCGACGAACGTGTAAGAGGAATAACAAAATTTCAAAAAAAGAAATTCTTGAGGGTAGAGGTAGTTGACACTCGTTGACCATCGAATACAATCGTCGAATTATTATTCGGTTAACACGGAATAATTCGCATAAACTAAACTTCTCGTTGCTTCTGACGAAAGTTCATAAAATGGCGAAGGATATTTTTTCAAGAGATTGAAATTACATAACGTTAACCTCTATGTTCTGTCTAAATGCGATAATTAAACAGGATGATTATTTCCAATGCTACATTATTTTATTTCATACTCAAATATTCATCATTTTTATAAATAAACTGCTGGTAGATGATGCGAAATATGTGTTGCGTCAAAGGGCTAGAAATTATATATAAATATATAAAGAAAGGGCATAAAACTAGACGACAAAGTTTAATTGCTTGAATTATTAACCTTCACCGACTGACGATCGTTAACGATCACGATATCGACGAACGAAGCTCTCGCACTCTCTATGTGAAAGCGCTCTTAGGTTTCACCCGGGTGAAACGAGCCGAACCGAGTAAAAATATAACGGCGACTAGACGCTAATAAGTTGGTAAAAGTTCGTTTCCGCGAGGCTGATCCCTCGGTGGTACGACGAGAGAGAGAGAGAGAGAGAGAGAACCGGTAACGAGAAGAATTTCAAGCGGATAGTTCTCCGTAAACATCGCGAGTCGATCCATCCTTCAACTGTCGGAATGATTGATCAAGTGAATCTAGTCCGGCACGGTTCTTGCCACGGGTATATAAGACTTAACCCGTTCCCCGCCTCGGGGCCAAATCGATCCACCCTTTATCTCCTTGATGGATCGCTGATGGAATCTCGGTGCACCGTCGAAAACCGCTTCTCGTTGTCCGTACTCGTTCCTCCCTGTTCTCGTCTACTCTACCATGTATATTTGCGCGCGTTCAGATCGATAATAATACGCGGCAGCTCTTAGCGCGAATGGTGCATCAGGATTTTTCGCGTGTCTCCTTTTATAAATGAGTATGATAAAAAATGAAGAAACAGAACTCGAACAGAAGCTTTATTAAACACGCTGCTTGCCAGACTATCGAACTCGAGAATTTCAAGAAACTGATAGTTTTAAAATCCTCTGTTCCTAGAAAATTTGCCAACGAAGAGAGTATTAAAATTCGAACTGATAAGATAACTAGCAGATTTATTACAGAAACACGAAGAAATTTCAAGTATTCCATTTTCGTATCTAATCCATCCGCTTACAAAGTCCTTGAGAGAGAGAGAAAGAGAGACGACAAGAAAGGAAGGACGATGGCATTTCCACGGAAACTGCTCGTGTCTATTATCAACGGCATTGTTCTCGTTGGCTGTCCGTTCGTTGGTTGAACGATAAATCATGAGGTTCGGCAGAGATACACGTTACCTGGGTGGCGGCCACCCCCGTGGATGGTGGATTCCTTCGCGGTCGCGGAGCCAGTAAATAAAATCGGCAAGAACCACGACGATTTACGGGAACGGAGGCAGTAAAGGTTTCCGCTCGATCGGCCGTAAGCGCGGGTGCTCGATGTACCGATACACGATAACAGCGCTTCCACGTCGTGAGGCACCGACTCTCCTGGCCGTGAGTGCACGCGTGTGTGCACGCCACGTTCTTTCCACGAGGCCTTTATCGCCGTGTCGATGTCCCTTCCAGCGGCCACATTTACGAGCTCCAGGCCATTGTTCCTCGTGCAATTCCCCCCCCCCCTCCCCGATGGCGATTTATTAAATATCCATCGCGTGTATTTTAGATAGATATCGTCGTCGCTCTGACGAGAGAGCCTCGCGTCCTCCCAAGGAATCGATCGTCCATTTTCAGATAGATTCGAACGAAACGATTCTCAATTGAGACGTTTGATGAAAACTGATGGATGATTTAACGTGTAGCAAGAACTGTTTGTTAATTTTCTAACTCTTGAGATCAACGAAGTTTCGACTATTGATCTTCGAGAGAATGACAGTTTGATTTAAATGTATATTGTGAATAGCATCGAGTGTTAGAGAACGAGTGCCCGAGATCAGACTGTGAAAGAAAAGCTCCGTCTCAAACATGTTTCTTTAAACATAATCAAGGATACTGTTAAGAATGTCTGGTTAGAATCAGTTTCCAATGACGAGGTACATAATTATTGAACTGTACTTCTTTGTCACATCGAGTCACATTTACAACTGCCAAACATACAAGATTTAAAATCTTCGAGTCGATAGTACAATGAAATAATTCATATTAAAGGAAAAACATGAAACAGACACAAAGGATCCTCGGACTTTCGAGAACCTGCGAAATCCCTAGGAGGAATAAAGATGCTATCTGAAAACTATAAATGACACTCGAAAATAAAGACGAAAGTCAACAAGCACCGCAGTGCTTCTTCTTTCTTTCGAAACTTTTTTCCTGCAACAACAAACTACAAGAAATACATGCACAATACCTCTCAATTACTAGCCAAACGAAACTTTTGTGTTAAATGCAAGTTATAGCGACTGCAATAAACCACAATAAACTCAACGAAATCCAAAAAGAAAAGAAAAAAAAAACGAAAGTCAATTGGATTCTGCACGAGCTATCGAATTAGTCACGACGAGCTGCTGCAGCGCTTTCGAATAAACGTCGAATTGTACAAGTGTGTAATTGTGTAATTATATACAGATTCTTTACACTTCCGAACTCACCTCCAGTTCTGTCACAATTTACTCGGGACTCGGCTCGTTTCTTCGTCGAAAAGAAGGCGCCCGTTCGTTACGGAGAACAAAGTCATTTTTCCGTCCGTCATCACCGGAACGGTTCCACGTAAACGTGCCTGCTCACGAAAGAAGAAAAATAGTCCATCGTCTCATTACCACGTTCTCGGGGAGCTGTCCTCGCGGAGCGATCGGGGCGTGCAAGACTGGACGGTGTGTTGCGTCCCCGGCTCGCAGAGTGGGCGAGAATTACAGGCATTGTGCACGCTGGTCGTTGCGGTAATGCGGTTCGCTGATTTATCGCGGAGCCAAGCCACAAGGAGGTGTAGCTAATTGTTCTTGCATGCAGATCCTCGACGCGAGGCGCTCCCTCCTCGCTCGTTCCCCTGTCTCGCGACGCCTCGAAATTAATTGTACGGCTCGCGCGTACGTCCCTCGCCTCTTCACTCCCCTTTTTCCATTCTTTCCCCCTTGTCCACCCCTTCGTTTTCTTCCTTTCGTCGACTTGGCGACGATACGCGTTTCCTTCCTTTCCTCGACCGCTCGAACGCTCGTCGACGAGAATTCGTTCCTGACCCGTTCTTCTCTCTTCTTTCTCGTAAATAAAATTCATTCGTCCATAGATTCGTGCTTCTCCGTTATTAGACACGCGAACGAAAACGCATTCGTTTCGCGTATTGTCGATTAGTCGAGCGTTTCACGGTGAAACCCTCGAGCCCATGAGTATAATTGTTACCTACGCGGAGAGAAGACGGATAAGTATCGTTTTCGACGCGGAGTCCAGGATTCCAAGCGCAGCTGTTCCACGGACAACCGCGAACCGCGAGGTAGCCACGATTTACGATGCTTAGGAACGAGTTAGAAATAGAATCGCCACGCGGTCGCCTCTATTCGGAGGTATTACACGTTGTGTACGCACCGGATTAGCCGAAGTGTCGCGCGACGTATCGTCCATTTCATGATTTAGTTTATTAGCGATTCTCGAAACGATTCTAAAAAGAACCGAGCTTTTACATCGTCCTGTGAATCATCGAACGGAGTTAAAATTGCTAAAAAAATTTCTGGTTGGTCGTTCCAGGTTTGCGTTTCTAGACCTGCAATGTCGTGTCACGAATGCGAAACGTAACATGTATAATCTGCCCGTCAAATATTCAACAGGATTGTCGATAATTGCATCGAAATCCCCCAAGATCGACCACTCCGATTCTTACGCCCGCTAAAAAAAAAAAAAAAAAAAAATGTAAATACTCTGCGCAAAACAGATTCACGTTCGCAAAGGAAAACAAAGAGAAAAGAAAAATATTCAAACCTTTGATAAGAAGAAACATCTGATGTGACATTTGAAGACGGTGGATATCACGGTTCTCCGTATTTTTCTCCAAACAGGCCTCGTACGCGTAGTTCGACCGATGCAATTATCGCGAAGACGAGGTGAAACCACCAGGCGGAGAGGAACGAGCAATTTGTTTCGGCGACAAAGCGCGGCGAAACAGCTTGGATTCGATCCAGAAGGCCTGCCCTCCCCTCGCTCGAGGGCGAAATATTCTCCGCATCTTTTCTTCCTCGTCCGCGCTCGTTCCGTTCGAAAGCCGCGCGCGCTGCGAGAACGATGGCCCCTGTTTGTCAAGAGGCATCAGGCAGCAGGCAGCCGTTTGTCAAGGGGATTACATCCAGCCCCGTTCCCAGCCCGCCAAGGAATATTAAAATTCCGACGTATCTCCGTCGTGCGTGGTGGCGTCGTGCACCGCAACACTCCTCCCTCCCGCCCTTTTGCTGCTTTTCTCGCGTGTTTCGCGTCTCTCTTCTTTCTCTCTTCGTTCCAGTATTCGTTCTGCTCCGAGTATCCGTTTCCATCCTCGTCGCTCCCGTATTCGTATACGACGATGGTCCTGTTCGTGGAACGCAATAACGAATTCGAATATCTCCCCCGCGTTTCGTGGCTTTTTCCGACCTCCGGTTCGGCTGCGCGCGTTTCAGCCCGACAACGTTGAATACGCTGGGAGAGCCGCTTTTGTCGAATGGAACGCAACGGTACACAATGGGACTCGTGTCGATTACGAGATTCATTCGCCGCGGTGCCGCGCTGGCTAGGGTTAATCGTTTAATTGCGTGAGCTCTACTTCTCCTCGGCTATTCTGTCCGTTCTGATGGATCGCCGATCGTCGAATATATATCCGACGGATTATAGTTGTGAATACGCCGCTCTGGCTCGACGCCAGTGTTGGGAGTTTCATTAGACGAACGTCCGCCGTATAATATTCTTTCCCGTTTACACCCGCGATATTCTCTCTGTAATTACTTGGATGAATAACTTCCACTTCGAATTGGAGATTCGATGTTTGAATGCCGATGGAGAGTCGCGAGCGTGTAATGAGAGATTTATCTACGGGATTATCCGACTATACCCAGTCATTCGTAAAACGATTTCGCCTGGGTTTGCATCCCCATTCCGTGGGGTTGTTTTCCGCGTTTTCGTAAAGTGGAGCTTTGCGTTTAGTCGAAGGAACGGTATATTTCATTCTTTTTAATTGGAAGTGTAAGAAAATTCTTCTCGTGATGAGTAATGGTTCGTTGCAGAAACAATTACACATCTATTAAACTATTATTTCAACATTAGCGAGGTACATTAATATGGCAAGTATCAAATAAATATTTAACAATGCTTGAATTTCACGCTGATCATCCTGGCGGTTTCTCGATTCGCGTCAGAGTTTTCGATTGATTCTGTCAATTTAAACCAAAGGTGGCTAACTGGCGACCCGTGGGCCCCTACTTTCCTGCTAACCGCTAATGTTATCCCCTCCACTGCGTTGAGAATGGTGGGGGCACAATACTCGCGTTAAGCATACAGGGTGTCTCTGCGTAAAAATAAAAAATTTTTTTCGTTTGACATTTCGTTTTCAAACATAACGTCGTACACGAATAAATCTTGATGCAAATGATATGTTATTTACAAACAGCATTAATATCATTCGCAATTAGTTGATTAGTTATTAATACCTATTTATTTAGAATGAATTTAGAAATGATTTTCGACTTAATTTTTCGTGTAAAATCACCTCCTCTTCGCTCGTACTATCGACCCTATACATGTATACATATAAACTGTTTTCTTTACTATAAAGTTAAAGGAAGATAGAGAAAGTAATTTGTATGGCCCGCTGCGAAACAAGGTGGGAACTAATTTTCATACTGGAGAAACTGGCAGACTGAGTGGATAGCTCAATCTCCATGGCGCAAAAAAAAAAGTTCGCCGCCTCTACCTTAAACCATGCTTGAGCAGATTCAGAAAAGACCCATCTAATAATTAGAAATCTAAAGAAAAATATGGAAAGCATTCAAAGCGAGATATTTGTAACGAAATCTCCAGATTTCATTTCAGCTCGGCTACGTTCGTAAATTTGCGCAAAATTGCACAAAAATCGGCGATTTTCCTTGTAACCGCGAGTGTTGCAAAGCAGGAAGAATTTTCGAAAGAATGAAACGAGGCTCGTTGTCTCTATTACGTATTCGCGGCGTAGTGGCCGCGTATCTCGCGCGGAATCCGCGGGAGCGGCCACGCTAAAGCGCGCGGTGAACGTCGTTTTTCCCGGGGACGAGTTAATTGACTGGACTAGTGGGGCCGCGGTCCTCGCCTCGACGATAAATAAAACCAGGACGTCCAGTTTCTGTCGTGCGTGCCTCGCCGCGAAGGAAAAAAAAAACGCCGCGGAGTCGAAGCACGCGCGCGCCTGCAACGCGACTTGGAGCCAATTGCCAGCCACAACCGATCTCCAGCGGAAGAGAGGGAAAAAAATCAAAAGTAAAACAGACGACGAACAAACGAAATATCGTTGACGGGATTCCAAGTTGCACGTGCTTAAATGCCGATTACGAACAGACCGGTCCGAGGTTTCGTCGAATGATACACTGGGAAACAAAAAAAAAGAAAAAGAAAGAATTTTTTTCACGTTGCCAAAGGTTTAAGATCGGTTTATATAATATTCGAGGGTCCTGATTTTGTATTATATATTCACTTTGGCGAAATGATCCCTGATTTATAAAATAATCGAAATCAGCCAAATTTGACCTATTCTTGAATTGAAATTACAAAACGACGTACATCCAATTTGTTATCAACTATCCTCCTTTAAAAAAATAACCAGAAGAAAATCTCAGAAGAAATAATTTTCGTAGCGTTTACACTGAATGTTGTAGGTGTATAGTATATTCTGTTTTTTAATAACATATTGCAAACGTATATCAACAAATAATGGATAAAAATTATAATACGATTATGTTTCTTTTCATATTGACTTTATTTCTTGTATAAATATTTAGGGCACAAGCATTTGTTCGAAAATTAGCGTCAATCTAAAAGAAATTAACAGCATACTCGTAATCAGGAGCTCCTAATTATTAAATAACGTTTTATAAATCTTTGGCGACAGATCGACTGTTTCTCGGTGTAATCAAACGATATCGGAACCGATCAAACAAACGAAATTCGCGAAATTCTCGCGAATCACGAGGACTCGTGACCGGCGAGCTCGCACGTGCGATGCTACGAAATCGAACGTGAACGAAATAATATCGGCTTCTTTTCACTCTTTCCGCTTTTATCAGCGAGGGCAACCGGTTTCGCGATACTCCGTGGCCGATACGAAATCAGACGATGTGCTAAACTCGCGCTCCCAGGAAGAATTCTTTATCACGTGTTTCCAGTTTCCTAGCTGCGCTCCGCGCGACGATTATTCGCGCCGATTTTCCGCGCCGATCCGCCTGCTTCGGGTGGCTGCTCCGGATTCGCGAGAAAAGGCGAAAGGTTATCAGTCGTGAGTCACTGTTCGATTCCGGTGAATTTCTCAGCGTCACTCAAGGTCGACAACCCTTTCATCTATTTTTTTTTTTGGAGGGGGGGAGGGGGAGTTTTTAATAAAATTTATTAAATTCCGGGGGGAATAATTATTCAAGGCTTAGGTTACTGGTAGAACAACGAATTGAAAAGCGCAACTTTTGAAATTCTGCAGATCTGTCGACCAAATTGTCGCGGAAATTAATTTCAATAAAAAGGCGAATACACGTGAATATAAATACGTGCTCTCTATTCTTGCCAAAGACAAGCAAATACATCGATTTCCCACGATTCATTGAACAACGAAATTTAAACTGCGCTTGATGCCAACCTACATATGAGTTGTTAGACTGAAATATTCATCGTTTTTTGTGCAGATACTGTCAGCCTACATGATACAACGAGATACACATTTTTAGATCGTCATTTTCGCCCCGATTCTAAAATCGACGTGCAGGGCCACTTCAACTGGGTCAGCCTTCGAGATTAAAGGTTATCTACCACTGACTCACCGATCAGGATTTATCGTTGATTCATTCTTCACGTCCGTTCATATTCTATCTAGACTACAAAAAGATGATTCTTTTCGGAAGGGAAGATCGCTCGAGCGGATTCAATCAGCAAGTCAGTTCGGTCATGCTTTAATTAAAGATGAAATATCTGTGCCTCGTGATAAAACGCTGAAAGTCCCTCTGTTTCTCAAAGCAAAATATTTTCAAAACTACAGCAGTATAAATACGTAAAAAAAAAAAAAAGAAGAAAAAAATAGAAGATCAAAATCACCCACGAAACGATCAGTCACTAGTTTTCTTGTACCTTTCTTCTTTCTTCCCTTTTCTTTTTCTTTTTTCTTCTTTTTTTTTTTGAACACTTAAATCTCGTAAAAATTCCGATGGCTCGCCAGTTTTATCAATTTTCAGAACGTTTCACCGAGAACGTTCTATCTACTTTCTATCGCGGCACTTCCTGTATACGCTTGCGGAGCGAGTGATTTGTAGCAGGAACATGTAGTATCTCGGCTTCATCGCAGAACAAACGTGCTTAAGTGTAACTTCGCGGGCGTAGTACATAAACGTCATGATACGGCCGCGGAATCGTTTCGTTTCTGCACGTGCGAGCGGCCTGTGTTATCGAGACCCAATAACACGTTTGAAACACCTTCGTGGAAGCATTTATCGAAGGTGGAGTGCACGCTTGCACTCCGGGTACGAGCGTCGAAAGAGAGAGAAAACGAGTCGATTGTTGCCATCTCGGCGACAATAAGATTGGCAACTTTCGTAAAATTGCTTTAAGAACGAAAGAAAGAAGAAAAAGAAAAGGAAAGAGACAAGAAACAAAGAGGAAAGAGAAGAAAGGAGAAGAAGTTGCGACTCTTTTTGATTGAATGTACGTAACTGCGATCCGAAACTTTATTCTCCCTCTCGGGGAAAAGAATAACTTCTCGGTCGGTCTCCTCTTCGTGGAAATATTCTTGTTTCTTTATGCGAGATCCTCGAAGAAGTTTTATCAAGATGGGAACATTTAAATCGTTCTCGAGGTCCGCGGAAGTTTCGCGATTTAAGAGGATTTTAAATATATCGAATAGAATATTTTATGCCGCGGTGTGTGTGTGTGTGTGTGCCATGAGGGGGAGGGGAGAGGTGGAGGCCAAGGATTGAAGATTTCGCTTCGAGGACTTCGAAATCTGGGTTATTAAAGGAGTTCTTATATCTCGCGGAACGGCAGACGCGGAAAAGATTCGGATTTAATAAGTAATCGAAGTTTCCCCCGTGGAGATTAAAGAAGACTTTGAAACTTCCACCGTCCCGAAAAATATTAATAGCGGCGCGTTAAAGTCGATAAGCACGAGGCGGGATGATTGAAATGCTCGATAATGGTAACGGACACTCGGATTTATATTTAATTACATTTAGATTAAATTCGCTTTTGAAATCCTTTTCGCTGTTCCATGTTATAACTGATGGCGTTATTAGCTATGAAACGTTTAAAATGACCTACGATTCCTTTCATTCCTAATTCGATCATGCGCTATCTCATCAAAATTGACTAATTGTCGTACTAGCTAGAAGATGGCTATTGAATATTCTATGATCTGAATACCGAATATTATGTGCGAGAAATTCATCGATTTTAATTTTTATTTAATTACTAACTAGAACGATATCTAGAACGATATATACAAGACGACGGTGATTTAATGCAAGAAAACGTGAATTAGAAATTAATTCGATAGATAACGAGACTCGTAATTTTTCTAATACTCTCACATTTCACTGTGTCACATTCTCACGATTCGCGGTTCTACGCAATTCCGATAATTGATCGCCAATGTCCAATGTTAAAATCAGAAGAAAAGAAAAGAAAAAAACAAGAAAAGAAACAGCATTGGAGACGAGCAGTTGGAATGCGATACTCGTTCCGCCAGGGCGAAACTTTGACACAAAAGTGTCTGTGATTAATTGCCTCTCGATAGAGAAGCGGTCTCCATCTCTCCATCAACTGGTCTATATCTTCGTTTCTGTTCGCCCGGAAGGGAGAGTAGTATCCTCCTTGGGAAATCGAGTGGCGGACGGTCTGTCGAAAAGGAAGAAAAGGAGACCGGGTAGCAATCGGCGACTTTCGGCCCTTTTGCAGCTCCGCGAAAACTTGAAAGCTGTCCTCCCACAATCTCCCTTCTCCGCCCCCCTCCTTGGTCCATTCACCGCCACCGGTGGAAAGTTCAAAAAGTCAATTAACCGGCCGTGTCGCTTTTGCTACCGATCGAACGGGGATACGAGTGAAATTATAGAGACTCGAAATAAGTATGGAGCCGTGCCGGCGACACCGACGTGTTCTGATTTGGATTAATGAAGTCGCGCTTGTCACCCGGCACAAACGCCACTCCACTGTATTCAAACGACGGTTTCTCTCTATTGAAAATGCCTCTCTCTATTCGTCGACAAGTCACCCCATACTCTGCCGTTCTCTGTACACCTCTGATTGCTCAGGATAGCCGTGTCGTATATTTACGAAGCGGATACTTTCAACGTATCGATTCGTTAGCGACATCGAGAACAATCCGCAATCGAATGTTTTTGCAAATTTCGAAACGTTGAAATTCTAACAAGTAGGCTATTGGGGATATCGAGACCGTTCATTTTCAATTAATGGTTAAAAATTTGCGTAATTCTGTGTTTCATTGCGTCTCCGATGCGCGAAGGTGAACGATATTGCAATATTGCAACGAATAAATGTTTGCAATGTTCGCAGAATATCCGCGAAGCACAATTTTGTGATTATGTTTATTAAGCAAGAAGTCTATCGACGGAGGGGGAAAAAATATCCGAGCGGAATTGAAGCTCGGAGAAAACGAGCAGAAAAATATTTTTGAAAATCCCGGTCGAAAGATTACTTTCATTCGAAGGACACACGCCGGAGCGATCGAGTCAGACCGCATGAATTATCGACGCGGATCGTCGCATGAATTTTTCATCGATCTTCATTGGCTCTCCAACGGCATTCCCTTTCCCTCTTCCTCCTTTTCGCTGGCTTTCTACATGCTTATAATTAAAATTGATCGACTTAAAAGAAGAAGCCGATATTAATCACGCGCATTGGCGCTTTGGAAAATTAAACACACGCGAGCTCAAACGTCGCCGAATTTCGTCGAATATATCCGCGATTTCGAGTGTTCCATGCATATTTCAACGACGCAAGTACGCGAGTACGTGAATTTTCGTGAAAATAAAAAAGCCACACACCCTCCCCCCTCCCCCTCCTCATCCTCATCCTCCCCCGTCCACACCGTGTCCGTGGCTACCGCATTCATTCACGTCGACGCCAGCCAGTAATTAATAACCCGTTTTAATCAGGCTACGTGTGCTCGCCCGAGCACGCGCCCGCCCGCCCGAGATCACGCTCGTTTCGTCGGGGAAAAAGACTCACTATGGGGTAGAAAAAAAAATACAAAATAAAAAAAAGAAAAACGATCTGATTTATAGTTAAGAACGTTCACAAAATAAAAGCGAAATCGGTGTTGAATGGGCCGGAATGTAGGTGGATAGAGATGGATTGGTCGGACGAAGAGTATACAGTGGCTGATGTATTCGATTCTACACGGCCGTTCAAAAGTTCAGAGCGTATAATTATATTTGCGAATGTTACTTCATACGGAGAATTTTACGGAATTTTACTTGTTAATCCTTTGACCTGGACAAACGTTTTTTCTTTTTTTTTTTTTTTTTGTATCATTTGCTAACTAAATTTGTTTACGAAGCATCATTTTAAATAAAATGATATAGCATTGGAAATAATCATTCAAATAACTTTGTTTAATTGTACGAGATTTTCTTGGATTATATCTTGCCAACGTGTGACATCGTTTAAATTTGAAGCAATCGTCAACGTGCATTGCGGGTTTGCTAGAACAAGCAAATAATATATATAAGAGTCAACGATAGATGAATCATGGTGATTCATCGTGATATTATATAACAAGTAAAACTGATATTCTAATGTTCGATATTTTTGGAAATTTCCAAAGGAATGTACGAATGTTTCATTCGAACGCGACTGATCTATTGATTATTCTCCGAGTTACCAAATTATCGAGTTACTTTCCTCTGAAAGATACGGGCACAATAATCTGTTACGTCCGTGAAAAGTCTCTCCGCTCGAATAGCTTTACGAGAGCCACTGTGGTACAAGGAGAGAAAAGAATCAGAAAAGGACAGCAGAGAGAAAGAGAGTGATTGACGTTAAGTCGAGCGGCTGACTCGATTATCGTTTCGCCGGTCATTAAGAAGAAACGTCATTTAACTCCGAAGCAGGAACATCTCTTTCGCGAGCGCAGGGATTAAGATAACCGATTACGTCACGATCGACACCGTCACGCTTTCGAATAAATCAGCGTGACCCGGGGCGTCACCTCCCACTTCCCTTCCTCCCTCGCCGAGGAAAAGCCGGACGTTCAATTAAATTCCATTAAATCATTAATTTCCCAATGGCCACCCACAGGCTTCCATTAATTTCGCGTATCTCCGTCGGTCTTTCGGCCCAACGTTGCACGGATAAGAGGAAATCCAACGGCGATCGATTGTATCACCGAATTATCGACGATCGCCTTTTTTTCGATTTCCTCTTCGTTCTTTCATCGTCTCGTCACCGAGAGGCATCTTTGTTTCATCCCCCGTTGATTTATTCGAGAAAGTCTCCACCCTCTTCGTCCTCGATAGCTGCATTGTACCAACTCCAGAGAATTAACGAACGCAGCACGTAACCACGTCCGCGTGGTAATTAACGTGCAATCTCCTTCGTTATTTTTGTAATTTCATTACGGTCTCATCGCAGCACGTGTGTTTGTGTGTGTTTGCTGCGTGGAACGTAGACTCATCGTCGACGTCATTAACGGAGAGGGAGGAGGAAAACAAAAAAAAAAAAAAAAAAGGTCGGCGAATCGCGCGATACAACGCGAACTTCGTGCCGCCATCAATCGCGAAATTACGGGCAACGTTAACGTGACCAGTTTCCATTCATCAGCAGCGAGTCCGTGGCCACGATCGATAATGACCACCATGGATCACCGCTGGCCCGATTCAATTTCCCGCGACGTCTTGGCGCGCGACGCCGCATCTTCCACCGGCGTGTCACGAGAATCGCCCCTCCTCCACCCCTCTTCCACCCTCCTCACTGGTTCTTTCTCCCACAAAATTGATATCGCACTTCATCTCAGCATTGGAGAATTATTACCGGCCGTATCAATTTTCTATACGGAGTCGCTTGCACGAGGCGACTCTGCGTTACCGGAGAGATCTTACAAATCACCGGACTCCAAGTTATTCGTATTAATAAATTCCCCCTCCTCTCCCCCCTCCCCACCGATGGCAGGGATATATATCGTTTGAATAAATAATTGTTTCGTCGTTTAAATTTCAATTATTGACGAACGGAGATTTCTCTCTGTGTGGAACGGTCGTTCAACGTTGCTGCGAAACTAAGGAAATGACCGAACCGTGAGTAATCCTAGCACGAAAAATTTCTTTCTAACTATTCACCGCAATAACCGAGACCAAGTTAATCAGTCTAAATTCTTAAGGATCCAAGCATCCACACACCCGTGTCTCAAAACCGAGTCGATCGCGTCGCAATTATTAAATCGAATCGAAATCAACGCTAAGATACTACCAACGATTAAAGGATAAAATTTCCATCACAGACGTTGAAGTTAAAAAAAATAGAAAAACCTTCATTTGTATATTTTCCGACAAATTATTCGCTGTTCCATGTCGCATAAAATATCTGAGAAAAATGATAAATTCGTCGTTCCGATCACTTTGGTAATTCCGGCTGTTAACTGTCGGAGTTTCGTCAGCAACCGGGTGGGAAGAAAGAACGAGGAAGCAGATTAAGCAGAAACGGCGGAATCGCGAGATGTCGTTCGATTTTTCTCGTTCGCGGGGATCCATCACGGTGATTACCAAGATCTTCGACCAACGAATAGGGGCGAAAGGAGGGGAGGGTGATGCACGGTGAATTATGGGTGAATATCGTAGGACCATCGGCGCGCAAAAACCGCTTCGCCGAGAGGTAAATCGAGCGGCATCAATTAGAATTGATGGATGAAAAAGTGCCCGGTCGATCGTGACCCGTCTCTCGTGCGCTCGTACATGCCGCACGATGAAAGATGAGCCGCAACAAGAAGATATCTCTCCCTCCACGTTGGATATTAATTGCCCAGTGTTTGCGGAATCTTCGCTGGCTACATGAATCCCGGCGTCGGCGATGGATGGTCCCCGATCGCGAACGCAAACACGGCGTCTTCCACGACCGGTCAGGTAGGAATTGCCAGTGATTAACAGCGTGTCTACGCGCGTTCCGCGATTCACTTTGCAGTTTTTTCTCATCGACAAATTGATAATCGAGGGGGAGGGGGGAGGGGAGGACAAGTTCTAATGACGATCGGAGATCTACCGGCGAGATAACGATAGCGTTAAACGTTGGCTACAGATGTCGCCGGTTTTTCGTATCACCTACAGACGCGTAATTGAGTAATTTAGTAGATTTCTAGCAAATATCCATTTCATGGATGGATTGATGTTCAGCAGGTTATTTCAAGAATTTTTTTCTTTGTTTTTTTTTTTAAATATAGAATTGCAAAATTTCTTCGTACGATGGTGGACAGATTCAAGCGTTGAGCATGATTCGATAATAATAACGAAACGTAAGGCTGAAGTACTTTTTACAAAAATACATCTACTCTACCGATTTGCATAATCTTCGCTAATGTACCGAAGATATTTCGATAAATGGATGGTGATTGCGTCTCGAAAAGTCCAAAGTGAAAACGAAGAGCCCGCGGATGTAATTCACTGCGGATGCAAATCGGAAAAAATGGGACACGCGAACCTAAGGAAGGATGAGTAGGAAAAACAGAGACAAAAGGCTTCGACGAAAGGAGGCGAACGAATCCGAAGAAGAAAATCCGAGCGTAAAGCAACGCTTTCCATCGTCTCCGACGAGCTGGAAAACGTACGGCCATTGTGAGCCGTCGGCGAACGAATTAAGGTCGGGATAGATCCTACCCACTCCCTGCGAAACGAGACTGACGAAACGAGCACGCGAAAGAGAAGACGAACAACCTCCAAAGGAAAAGGAGAGAGACAAGAAAAGAAAAGAAAAGGAAAGAAAAGGAAAAGAAAAATGCTATCGTCGGTATTGCACAAAGGGCCCGGTGTTGCTGGACGCATTGTGCAACAGCTCTACAGTCCTAGTACACGAGAAACCACGAGGCTGTCAAGAGAGCAAGTTCCCTTGACCCTCTCCCAACGTCAGCAAGGGAGAAGTGGATGAAGAGGAAAGAAAAAGAAAAAAAAGCCGATGACACTGGAATCGTTCGTTACTGTGTGTGGACCATGCGGATCGTTGAAGACGTCAAGGTGGACAGAGACAGAGACGCGAACGTGGAAGAAAGGAAAAAAAGGCGAAGAGCATGGGAGTCCGGTGACCTGCAGCTGGCTGATAGAGCGGTCTTCGTCGATGCGCGAAATCGACGAAATCCGCACCTGTGGAACGAGCACACAGGTCCGGCAACGTCCCACGTGGCTGTGGGTGATCCCCGGAGGCCATCCAGTATCGACGGCCGCTGTTCCCTGTGGATCCGTGAATGGGTTTCCGAGTCTGTGTAGCATTCTATTGAGAATTCGCCAGCTGAGATGAGAGTGGCGATTTAAAATATTACACGTTCAGTATCTGCCTCGTTCTTGACACGATTGTTCGACAGATGTGCGATAACGTTGCTTCCAAAATTTTCGAGATCGAGGAAATTTTATCATACGAAGAAGTCGTTCGATTTACGTTTTCTTCGAGTACGGGCACGTTGAAATCAAGAGGCCGGTTCCCGAGTATCCTGCCGGAAATTTCGCGAGTTAAGCAAGTTGAATGGTCATCGCCCTACCTTTCCTCGCTACTTTTCTTCCTCCCTCCCATCCTCGGTGAAAGCATCTTGCCGGGGATGAGGAAGACAACCCCATCTGTCTATTAATCCCATCTTTTGTGGCCCGCTATCGATCACGACTGGCTCGCACTGGGGGGGCATCGACGACGCGTTCGACGTTCTTTCCACGGTATATATATGCAGTCAGGTATATATTCTCAGGTAAAGCCACACGCTGCGCCGCCGAAAAGGCCGCGCGCGACGACTCGTTGCCGACCATGGGAGCCACTCGTCGCCGGAATATTAATTATGTTAATTACCAGGCCGATCAGGCCGTTCCGACGAGCGGAACGTGCTAAATGAGTTTCGTTAGTTACGATTGCTGGCCGTTCGCCGGCCGGCAGATAACGCGTCGCCAGGACGTGGAACACGCGTGCTACACGACGTATACCTGGCTGTCCTCTTATTTCGTGCGGCCCCGTTCGGACGGACCAATTCGATCGCGAGCCTCTCGGCTCTGGATTTATGCTTGGAAATTTCGCGCGACGAGTCCGACGAATATAGCAGCCACGTAGGAACATACGTAGCTGTCTCGAAAGGTGCTTACGCGCGTCTCCGCAACACGCGACGCAGTTAACGCACGCTCGTGAAAGAATGTCGAGTATTTTATTGAGGAAATGAGGGACTCGTGCGCGCGCGCGAAGATTGCAACACTGCGTTCACACCGTATATACCGAGGGAATCATCAAGTACTGTTCGTGGTTGGAAGACAAGTATTACAACGGTAATCTGAGCGGATTTTTCATCTATTTACGGGAAACTCGAAGGAAGCTCCGACGTGAACACGATACATTACTCCTCTGCGCAATTAGTACGCGTACGATAATTCTCAAACTTTTGCACGAACAGTACAGTTCCTGTCCTACAGCCGCGGAGACGTATACGTTTCCGCGACAAGCGTGTATTTTCAGAGAGATGCACACGCTGCAACGATCACACGGTGGAACGATCGACCAACGAAATCTCTCAAAGCGAGCCGCGCTTTTAATCCCTCAAAGCGTATGCGCACGCTATCTGTCCCCTGTGGGAAACGCGAAGAGCAGGAAAGGATGTTACGAGCAGAGACGAAGGAGTCACGATCAGACTTTTTGTTGGAAACAAAAGGAGGCAGTATCCTTCCCTTTGTCTCGCGAGGGCACACCCTCGGTCGGGATGCGCGCCGCTGCATTATTCGCCGGTGACTCGATATTACATCCGAGTCGAGACGAGTATCGACGCGAACGACGGAGAACACCGCCGCTCTTCATCCACCTCTAATGGCACGTTGGTTTTCTGAAAGCGGGCGACGAGTCCACCTAGGCACTCCTCTAACCCGGCAATTTCGGTGCCCCACAATCTGCTAGATTGCATCCCTAGAAGGCGAATTATCTTCCTTCGTCGCTGTCTCACTCTCTCTCTCTCTCTCTCTGTCTCTCTGTTTTCTTATGATTTTGTACATAGTATTCGAAAGGACAGAGAGAGAGAGAGAGAGAGGGGCGGAGAACTTCACCTTTTGCGCAGCTTGTAACTCCAAGAACGAGACGTTTCTCTCCTTCCTCGATTTCCACCGTGGTTGGTGGAAAGGTCCTTCTTCTGCCTCTAAGGATAATGACAGAGCTTCGTGGATTTCCGGGAATAAGCAACAGATTTCGTTCGATGGGGCGAAACGCGTGCAATTTTCTATCCTTTGATTTAATCTTCACCTCTCGCGCGTTCGTATGGACTAATGAAAGATTTCAGGGCCTTCGTGTGTTCACGTGCGCGCGGACATCACCCTAATAAAATATTTCGAAACTTCAACCATCGGTTGAACGTTAATATATCGAACTTAAGCTGTCATTATCTATTAAATTAAAATCACAAAATTAAACCAAACACACACGAAAACAGGCAAATTCGATGCAAATGCATTGAAACATTGGAACTTCGCCAAAATATGATACTACAATATTTTTGGTTCTGTTAGAAGATAGCCTAGTGCTGCTCGTTATTAACTTCCATCCAAATTTAAATAACTTTAATCGCACGCAAATCAAAGCAATCTCTCCTCTATCCAAATATCCAAGATGAGAACACTTGACGTGAATCCGAAAAAAAAAAAATAAGAGACTCTCCGCTGGCCATTGAAAACTCCAATCCGTCTCGCCCCCATCGTGGCGATAGAAAAGGAATCCTCCCTTCCTTGGCAAAAGACACGAGAGAAGGAAGAGCAGCTACTTTCGACTTATCAGAGCAAAAAAGGCTGGCTCTGTTGGACGAAAGCGAACAGTCGGAGGCTACTCACCGCAAGTCAGAGAGAAGAACGAAAAATAGAATGAAAGAAAGAAAGGAAGGAAGGAAGGAAGGAAGGAAGAAAGAAAGAAAGAAAGAAAGAAAGGAAACGTCGTGGCGGCGACGATTCGACGCGCATTCTTGGAGCGCGTGCTCGGCAATTTTGCGGCCCGGAGGACGCCTTTACAATTAGCGATATCTACCGGACGGCGCTGGGCGCATTCTTCTTTGCAGACCTGGGTCCCACGTGGCAAACCCCTCAAGGCCTTTCCCATCTTCTCCTATCCGCGGTTTTGTCGTTAGGCATTAATTGAGCTCGGCCCGTGAGATTACGGGGAGAGAGAGAGAGAGAGAGAGAGAGAGAGAGAGTGGATCCTTGGTTTACGGAGACGGTACAGCATATCCGAGAAACCGAATGAATTTCTGCCTATGCGGTGTCCCCATCTCTCTTTCACCCCCCGAAACCAAGCTCTCTCTTTCCAAGCGCTCCTCATTTTCTCTTCTTTTCCCGGCCGGAACGTCAAAAGAAGCAACCTGTTATTAAGGGACCCTGCCGATTAGATTGCGCTAATGGCGAACCGCTGTCTCTTTGCGGCCACAAGAATCGGCCACTCACTTTCTAGTCTCTGATCCGTCTCTTTTTTCGTCCCGCACTTCAGCGTCTCGTGTTTCCGTGGAGGTATACGCACAGTAGAGTGAAAAAAAAATGCACGACGATGGATGTGCAACAGATTATCTCACATTTCGTGAGATAATTGCGAAGAATTACAAATCATACGGATACTTCGCGATAAATGCGGATATATATATATATATATATATATATATATATATATATATATACTCCGAACTATATTTCACTACATTCTTACTCGCCACCATTTATCCCTCCTTCTTCCTTTAAATTACACGATGACGTAGGATAGTTTCATATGAATTTAACGTAAATCTGAATTTTCGCAATATTTAATTTTCACGAATTCTTGCTCGCCATCATTTACTCGCCCTTCCTGAATTCTCTTTCTTTGAATCGCCCGCAGAAATATCCTCCTTCAAATGACATGCAGCAACGACGTAGGATAGTTTCATGCGAATCCGATATAAATTTGAACTGTCGAAACATTCGACGTGGCGAAGATTTCTTCAGATTTCGCTCGAAAAATCAGATGGTTGTCAATTTTCCTTCGTCGAACGTTATGGGGGTTCCGGATGAAGATAAAACGCGTGGATAGCCGAAGGGTAGGACTCGTTATTCCCGCGTTCGGTGGAACCGCGTTGAATAGCCTCCGAGCGCGGGCAAAGCCTTCGGGCCCCATTGAAATGCGGAGGAACGCGTTCGCGGGGGTAGCGGCGCATTCACGATTGCATAAGTGGCGCAACGGGCAAAGCCTGTTGCACGGCCGTGTATCCCGCAGCGGGAGAGAGCGGAGATCGCCGAGTGCCTACTCGAGTTACTCGCCGCTCGTTCACAATTGTGTCACCCCGCTGCTGCTGCTGCCAGCAGCTCTGCATCGCGAGCCAACGATTTGCAAACGGTCGCGTAATGAACGCGACCGACCGTGTTTTCTCTTTTTTTATTTATTTTCTCTCTTTTTCTTTTGCAATTTCTCTCTCTCTCTCTCTCTCTGTGTGTCTTTTCTTTTTTTCTCTTTCCTTCGAAACCGACCGGCTGCCCGTACCCAGACACCCCGGCTACACCCTAATTTCCCCGCTGCTCGAAATTTATTGTGCTCGATACGATGACTCGGCCACCGACCGTCGATCGCCGCGGGGAAACCCGCTACCGATTCGAGAATTTTTTCGAATCGAGTCGAGTGGAGCTGGCATATGGCGTTGCTCGTTACTCGACAGGAGAATCGAATCGGTTAGTTTGCGAATTGGTCGCTGCGGTTCTGTGAAACGCGACAATCTGGGAAGGTGCTTTATACGTGTATATACACACACACACACACACACACACACACACACATATATGTGTGTGTGTGTGTATATATATAAAGAGAGAGAGAGAGGTATTGTGTAGAGGGAGGGACTGCTGAAAGCGTTTGTTCTCCGTTCTTTTATCCCTTCGATTGGAAATGGAAAAGTTTTCTATTGTGCATGTTCCAGTCGAGTTTTTTTTTTTTGTTTGAAAGAACAGACGCAGGATTATTTATATTAATTAATTACGGCGTGATTCGAGTACCGGCACTGTTAACAAACAATTACCTCTACTATAACGTGTATACAAGTGAGGGGAAAAAAATAATCAAAAATTGTCTCCAATAAATTATTTCTCCATCGTAGATGATCCTCATATCATTCACTGCTCCATTTAAATAAACGAAACAGACCTCCGTATGACATCTGGGCGCTTTCACTCTCAAAGAAGAAAAGCAACTGGCAATGAGATCGGATATTCCTCTCAACGAAAGAAATCTTCAATATCGATTGCTCTAACTAACTGCCGAATATTTCGTAACCTTCGTTCTGCGGCAGTACGCAATCGCTCGATAAAGTTTCCACCGACCGGAGGCTTGGAAACTCTACACGCGCAATGCGGATTTCGATCATTTTCGCGCGATCGTTTCATCGGCGAAACACGACCCAGATCGTGCGCGCGAGAACTACGAGAGTATAATAACAGCAACGAATAACGAGTAGGTCGAAGCACGGCTGGTGCTTGAAAATTCAGCGTGTCGCAGGCTTTCTATTCGAAATCGAGCCATATGCGTGAATGCGAGCCACCACCGGCGGTGGTCCCCCTCTTCCTCCATTGTGTATCGCGCGACGACAATACAATAAAAATAATTTCCCGGAGGCAGAAACTCGTCGCCAGGGTATTAGCGAGCTAATGAAACGTGAGTTGAAGCCCGGCCTCTCGGTGTCGCGTTTCCGGAAGACGGGAGAGAGGGCTCCACCTTTCGAACGGAAACCCGTGGAACACGGTTACGAAAGCAAAAAGGAGCGAGGGGGGAGGAGGGAACGCGACAGTAAGGGATCGGAGCAGAGAGAAAGAAAACGGGAGTGCAGAGAGACGAAAGAAGGGAGAAACCCGATCAATTTATTTATTAAACGTTTTTCGTGCCTTTGTCGGGGTCTGTCGGATTCCCACGGGAAATACGAGCCGCTTAAAAGAACGCTGTCGGGTCTGGCTAGCGAATCCAAGCCTGCGCGGGAGGGAATCGCCACGACTGACAGGATACCACTGGATCAGCCGAGGATACCTACCCCTTAATGGAATCACCTCTCGTGAGATTCGCCGAATTTTCGCCTCGCTCTCTCTCTCTCTCTCTCTCTCTCTCTCTCAGGAAAAACTCGATCGTCCGTGTTTGTCCAGACGAGGAACAATCGACGAAAAGGAAAATCTTCAATGTGAGAATCTCTGCTGTATCATGTACGTAAAACGACTCGATTCGATTCTGAGTAGTTTCGAAACTTGGCGAAGGACGAACGATTCCAAGGTTCCAATTTGAGAGAAAGTACATGATAAAATACCGAAATAATCGTGGCCGTACGAATTAGTTGCTCGAAAGTGGAATGAAATATAAACGCTTGTATTATATGTTTCATTCGATCACTCGGGGTAATCTCGTTGGATAAGCAGTTGAATCACAGCGGCGTTTAACGACCACGAATCGAAACGAGACGGTGTCGTAACGCGTTCTTGTGTTTTTTTTTTTAGTGTCGAAAGACGGTCCCGTACCAACGAAAATAATCTTATTACCCATAAAAGCAACGTTTGAAGCGACCGTAAAGCGCGAGACGGTAGCCGTAAAAACAAAAAGAACGAAAGGAAAATGAGAAGAGGAAATGGAAGGAGTAGGAGAGAGGAGAGGGAGGAACGATGAAGAAAACAAGGAGGGAGTAGTCTGCGCTACGGATGGATAACGATATCTCTTCCGCCCTTACGTAACGCGGAGGAAAGAGTCGAAAAGGACAAGGACTCGAGACGAACCTGCGTCGCCTCTTGAATTTACGACTGGCGCGACTTTTATGCCACAGATTTGTCCTACAACTTATCGATTCCATTAAGCACTATTAGCGAGCCGAGGCAAGCTGGCCTTCATCGAGAGGCAACAAGGCCTCGAGAGTCAGCGGCCGAACGACTCTCCACTTCGCTTACCTGTTCGTCCGGTTCCGCCTCGAGTGGATTCATTTGTTTTAGGAACGAAGACGACAGAGATTCGGGCCTCGAGATAAAGGGGCCGATTCGAGAAGGCCTTCAGCATCTATCTTCGAATATTTCGAATTTGTTTCCCGTGAAAGATGACTCCGCTCTTTCGATCCCACGCGACACGCCCGACGTTCATTCGATTTACTGTCCGGAAGATAATGGACATTTGTCAGAGACGAATTTTCGTGGATTTTCTTTTCTTCTTGGATTGCAACGTCTCAACGGGCTCTATGATTTTATTTCGGTCTGGTGATTCAGTTATCGTAGTCTTTTTTTTTTTGTGAAAGATCTTCCTCTGTATTAATAAATGAAATTAAAGTTGAAATGATTGATGATGAAGTTAGTGATATTATATCGACAGACATAATTACAATGAAGCAGTTCCAATGTGGAATTACATAAAAATCACGCCGATTAACTCGATCAATACCAACTATATCAAATTAAACCAAGATCTTCCATAGACTTTGAATAACACGAAACACGGTAACACTTCCTTCCTTTTCTACAATTTCCAGCGAGAAGTATTCGTCTTTCTGTCCCTTTTGATATCACGAAGAAGCCCTCGAGACAGTCTCCTCGCCAGTCCTTTTTCTCCGTCCTCTCTCTCTCTCTCTCTCTCTCCGTATTCGTCCTTTCTCTCCTCTTTCTTTTTTTCCTCCTTTTTAATCCGCCCGCGCGTTGCCTGTCCTCCCTTTTCTTGCGAGGAATGGGACAGGCTCGGATTTCACCGGTGGTCTCCACTCCGAGGAGAGGCTCGCGTCGTAACTCTAGACAGGCGGCGTCGATTTTTCCCCGGGAAAATTAATGGAGCCGCTGACAAGCCGCGTAAAAAAAAAAATACTCTCGTCCTACACATCGATTTTCCCGATACGACCTCGCAATTTCGCATCGCGATTTTTCCTTTCCAGAGTTGAAACTCGTCTCGGTGCGATCCGCACCGCCAACTTTCTTCCCTTCGGACACCGCGTGATCGATCGTTTGTCCCCTGTTACGCGAACTCACATTTTTGTCGGTTTTTGTCACGGTCTGTCGTCACTAAGCACAGCTCGCGGAGTTTCTATTGATTCTTCGATTTGACGGAATGTATCGAAGGTTATCGCCAAAGCGGCCGATCAATTAGAACTATCTCTCTGCAGAAAATCGGGCACTTTGATCTCTGAGTAGAGTCTGCTTAGTTCCGCTCGAGGGAGGAACGTGGAAAAGAGGATGGATACGTGGAAGTAATCGATCTCGGATAACACTGTGTCTTCGGGAAAATCAACAGAGTCTGCTACCTGTTCGAGTGTTTGCGTTTTGAGTTTCTTCGAGATACCTGTACGACAAACACTTTTAGGACTACAGTCCTAGAGAATTCACTCTCTCTCTTTCTCTCTCGTGTCTTTCTCATCTTTCTCATAATTAACAGAGTTTTCTTTCCGACATACTCGAAGAGTATTTGTCCTTTTCTCGGCGATAATCGTCCTAATTGCGATAAAACACCGTCTTTATAGAAGAAAGAGGTTTATCTACAATCTTCAAACCAATATTTGAGTACATCCACAGATGTTTGTTCGTTTGCAGATTTCAGACAATCATCTTCTCATTAACAGTCGACAGAATAATCTCATTGAAATTTTCAATTACATTGATTTCTGGTTTTCCAACGTCTTTCTGATCCTTAGTTCCCGTGATTTCACTCTTTGTAGAAAATAGAAAGTATCTATTTGTCCCTTTCCTAGGATACGATCGAGAATACGATCAAACCATTTCCCTTTCTCTTAAGAATTCTTTTCTCCCCTTCGAGAGTTTTAATCTAATTTACCGATTCCCGGTTTCCCGTCGTCTACTCCCGTTCTAATAAAAATCACCCTGGTCCCAGCTCGACCACAGAAGTTTCTTCATCAAGGACGAGGGACAACGTAAGAGGGTTGCGTCCTCGAGTTCGAGCTCGGTGTCCCGACGAAACGAAACAGCCTTACAAGATTTCCCTCTTAAGGAAAGCAACCTGCGAAAAACGACCAAGAGCGAACTGAAACGAACCGAATTTCACCGATCAGGCGTGCTCGTTCCCAACGATTCGGACATCAAACGAAACACGAACGGCCCCCGTTTCGCGCGACTGGCAAACGAATCTCTGCCACGCAGACGTCTCTCGTTTCCCCCCTACGGCCAGATTTCGCAAAATCCTTGCCTCTTGGCAATCGTACGTGACTTGGCATGTCGTTAACGCCACGACGATTCGAGAACGAGCTTTCTGTCCCACAACGACAGCGTCACGCGCTCCGTGGAATTTCGTGGACGACTGCGCGACACGTGTTCGACGAAGTTCGGACTCGGCGGCTGGCTGCTGGACCCGCATCGTTTCAAGATCTACGGACACTTGAAACGGGTCAGAGCTTGGAGAACATCAAAGAAACCCTCATCGATGCACGAGCGAAAGAACGAGGAAATTTAGCGGGCTGCAGGAAGATAAACCGACGCGGAGTAAACTGCCCTGCCACGGGTAAACAAAAATAGGGCGTCTGCTGTTTTTTGGTATCCTCAAATGGAAACCGGGGGTGAATACGTCGCCACGCGTGTTAAAGCATTGTTACGAGCCATTGGACATGGTGCCCGATCACTTCACAGGACGATCAATGAGCCACGATATTATAAAATCAAATTCTATTTGATTATCTCTAGCTTGACATTAATGTTAATAAATTCAAAGCAACCCTCTGTCCAAGTCGAATTATAAAAAAAAAAACTCTCGTGTAAGCAAAAACAACGTCTACTAACCAATAAATATCACTCGAACGACGTGCATTACCATATTTCCTTCGCACTGCATTTTCCCCACCCATGAATAACTCTTCATACTTCAATATATCCTTCCCATCGCTGCAAGTTATCTCTCGCTCTGTTTTCGCTGCAAAAAATGTACAGGGTGTTTCATAAGGTTGACGCTGAAATTCAGAATGAAACTAATCGCGAACGTCTTTACCTTAGCGCATCTGTAAATATTCGTCTATAATTCGAAAATTGAAACTCACGTTTATTGAGACTTCTCTCGTTGCGATAAACCACCTTTACCTACTTCTAAAACATTCTCAGGCATCCAGCGTGCGACGCCCATAAAGTTTGTAAAATGAAGTCGACGAAAACTCGACCTGCCGCACACCGCAACGTCGTCGTTATTCGTTCGGGCGCAAGAAGAGGAAAACGCAGTCCCCCGAGGAATGTGACCGGTGTAGGGCCCCAGGACGGGGCCTCGGAGGGCTGTATCATGCACCGGGCGCCCCCCCGCTGGGTGCTCCGCTGCCTGCAGAGGAGGGGGTGTGGCACCGGTGCACCCCTCGGGATCCTGCGGTCATCCCTGCTCGTCGGCGGCCCTTAGAAACGGCCGTGTTCAAATACACGCACGCAGCGTGCCATTATGCAGGACCCGTGTTCTACAGGCCGTTACGGAACCGCCCCGTAATGGGATAAAAATAACCGTGTTTATATAGGATTACGAGACCGATCATCTTCCACGAGCAGGACAAGTTTCCACGACGGAGAAAAGCGAGGCGAGCTGAGAGTTAGGGTGGAAGGGTAGAAATTTTCGTCGAGCCGGTTCGCTCTCCTCTCTATTGTCTGCAGTCCGCGATAGAGAGACGTGACGTCGTCTTGGGTAACGTGTCGAGACGATCGATGCGCACCGCGTCCGTGTTTACACGATGATCAATTCGTGCACCGTCGCGTGCGATATGCTATTGTCGAGTGTATGTGTGTGTATGTATGTCTAAAGAACCGTTCGTTAATAATATCGGGTTTACCTTTTCAGGTATACGCTGGATTATTTGCTCTTTCTTGTTGTGCTTCGTTTGACGGCGGACTCCTTTTTTGTGCCGTGAGAAATTTCCCCACACGAGATATTAAATATCCGATGGTTACCTCGCACTTCCCGTTATTAATTAACAACACGGTAGGTATTTGATAAATTATACGAGACACATTAAACATTTGCGTTGAGTGCGTCTGATGCGTCGTTCGCCGTTTGGAAAACTATTTGAACCGCAGCTTCGATATTTTTTTCTTTTTTCTTTTTTTTTTTCTTTTTACAACACATGTATTTTCATTTAGCTAGACTTGTCTCTACCTCAGTCCGGCAAAAAATTCTGACAACAAAGAGACAGACGTTTTACGCGCACTGTCCCCCAACTGGGGAAGGGTTCAAACGAAGACACACGAAGAAAAAAGAAACACGCACGTACTACGTAAAGTCTCGCGCCTGCATCAGCCAATCAATCAACCCCCTCTCCCTCTGATTGTTGCCATCATCGTTCGCCATCAGAGGGAAGGAAAGGTTACAGCGTGTGTTTGCCACGGTACTAACGAGACAGTGCAGCCACTGTCTCGGAACCGTTCCCGCCGATATTAACAATCAGCCCATATTTGATTACGTCTTGCTAATTGCGCGTCGCCGTTCGTTGTTCTCTTCCCCCGTCTTCGCTCTCTCTTTCTCGCCATCACGTCGTTCGATCAATCGAACTGCCACGCTCTCTCACGCCGCTTTTAACCTCGTACCTCGTGATGTAAACTAGACAATGACGAGGAACTCTCTCTCTCTCCCTCTCGTGCGTGTGTATTAAACAGCCAGTCAGAATTGCCAAATAAAGACAGAATCCGCTCCCTCCCCCCTTCGCAACGTTATTAAATTATTCTGGCGTAACACGGCGATCTATCCTTCCCCGCGGAGATACGGCAATTGACACCGACAACGCCGATTTCCCCGGCAGGAGAACGCCAATTCCGGCTAAATACGCGCTCGTTCACCTCCGCAAACCGGGGTTAAATTCCTGTTATTAATGGATTTGTTTGCGGTGCCTGCTTCGACGGTCAATATTTATTTATCGGGGCGAATGTTAGCGGTGCGACAAGTCCTACCCGGTTCGTCGGTTGTACAACAGCGGGACGAGCAGAGAGGACCAGAAACCGAGGAGGATAAGCCACGATCGGTGACAGAGTGACCGGGGGGCGGAGGACGAGGCTCGCGGGGTCACGAGAAGCGGCAAGATCGTAAATGAATGACCAATGGTATTTATTTGGGAGGGGGAAGAAAAAAAGAAAAACGAATTTACGTATGGCGGGGGAAAAAATACGTCGTCGACGCTGCTGATGGAAGAAACGGGAACAGAACGTCTCTAATTTCCCGAACCCTTTTTTATTAAGGCTCCGCGTCGACCGTGAATCCCGGCAACCCCTGGACGAGAACCCCACCTTTTGAGGGGCATCGATGGAACTGTGCGCAGTCAATGTCATTAAAATAAATACTGGATGAGAAGAAGGTAAAAAAATAAAGAGACGCGGAATTCTCTCGATGGGTGTACTTTTTCTGTTTGGTTCTTCAGTCTTGTTCAGTTTTAGTCGCATGCGGTTAATTAATACGCCCGTATGACTTTCCATGTTCCACGTGTCCACCTGTATACAAATGTAGTTAAAATAATATCAAAATTGAACTTCAAAGCGATCTGAAAATTAAACGGAATATCTTTTGTCTCCAAATGAAATTGCAATATCATACGTCTGCGCGTAAACGAATATCTCTTTCATCAACATTTAAATAACAATTATAATAATTCACAACAAATACAGTAATTTTAATATACGACAAACGTGAACGTTGTTCCATTCATCACGTCGAGAACGTGAGCAATCTCATCACGCACGCACGCACACTCCCACCAATCTTCCGAACCAAAACAAAAAAGAAAAAAAAAAAAAAAGAAAAAGAAAACCCACAAATCCGTTTTCTCCTCTCGAGTCTCCCCTCCAAAAATCAGCTTGCCTCTCATCCCCCTCCAATTTTCCGTCGTAGAAGACAGAGCAAACAGACATGACGGTAGAGAGAGAGTCGGTGGAGCAGCAGCGTCGATGCGTTTCTCTCGACAGCTCGCGCGACACTCCGAAACGGCGCGGCGCGTTCACGGGCGAAGCAAGCATCGAGAGCTCGCAGCATCCGCGCGCGTTCCCACCAGCGCCGTGAGCGTAGCAGCTCGAACACGGCGGGTCCAGCTCGTCTCCGCCGCTATTGCCACCACCACCAGACACGTCTCCACCACCACCACTGCCGCCACCAGGGTCGACGGCGTCTCCACCACCACACGGCGGGCGAGCAGCGGCGCTCAAGAGGCGAAGGGCCCCGAGGTTTCTCCGCTCGGAGTCAGTTGGCCGACATGAGCCGCGCGCGCTGGGGCTCTCGGTGTTCGTACGCTCGTTAAGGGTGGCAACGCGACCGGGTGGCGTGTGCTGCACCGCTGATGTCTCGTGAGATGTTCGCGAATCGCCGAGATCGCGCGACTCGCCGCTTTCAACGAAACGAACGCACGTTCCTCGTCGACGGTGACGGCGGTAGATAGTTTTTCCCGAACGACGAGAGAGAAAGAGAGAGAAAGAGAGAGAGATTCTCGAGTACACGGTAACGTGGTGACAAAAGAGATTGATTGAATCGTTGAAAGAGGTGAGGGACCGAGTTATCTCGCGGACCTCAGGTGAACTTGAACCAGTGTCAGTGCAGTGTCGCTTGCCGTGGATAAACAAGAGAGAAAGAGAGAGAGAGAGTGCTTTCCTGCAAAACATTCAACCATTCAATTGTGTTCCTACGTGCGAAGGGAGTGCAACGTGGATTTCCTTTGGGGAGAGAGATCCTAATCCCTGGATTTCAACAGTTACGAGTGAGTCACTTGTACATACGTTATCGTATAGTGTATTTGAATTCGTGGAAATTGGACGAGTACACTTGGAGCAGATCGTCGACTTTAACGACTTTAACGAGTGTTGTTTCTATTCTCTCGACGCTTATTCGATCGAGAGAAGAGAAGTCCGTGTCTTTTTATTTTTCCCTTTCTCTCATCCGGTATTTATTTCAATGATATTATTGAAATTCAGCCACGGTTGAACGAGCGTCTCGGTAAAACTCCGCGCGACAAAAATTAGGGGAGTCGCTTATCTGAGAACGGCGAACTCCCGCTGGGCCACGGCTTAAAGGTCTCCTGGAAAAACTATTTAAAAAGCCGCGGCATCCAGTGGAACTGTTTTTCTCTCGCTCTTACGCTCCACTTGCCTCGCTGCAACCGCCTCCGGTGTTATTGCTATTCAAATTAATTAAACCACCGTGGCCCAGCGAACAAAGCGATTACTACGGTGCCCGCTCAAGCTCGAGTTGCATGCGATTCCGCGCTATTTCTCGGAGATATTGGAGATATTGGCCCGCGTAATCGTCCGAGCTGATTTACGAACGATTTACTTGTTGCTTACCACCAGTTTTATCGACCACGCGAACTCGCGACTGGAGAAAATCGCTTGTGATCGAAGGCGACGTGATCGCGCTTAACAGATGCAATAGACTTCGGAAATCGCGCCGAATAAATGGAGACTTGTTGCGGAAAGAGATTGTTTTCGCGCGCGTTTCTTTATATCGCTGCACAAACAGATCCCCACTCGTGAGAAATTCTCGCGGATATTTGCCACGAGTAGAATTTCATTTTCATCGAATAGTCGCCGAGCAAATTGATTACGGAATGGAACTCATTGATTTTCTGGATTTGCGTTTTAGATAAGTCGATTCAATAGATAGTTTATTTTACGCTCGAGCAGAGACCTCCGTATTTTTCATTTCCACAGGCACGTAGCATATTCGGTATATCATTTATTACATCACTGTACCGTAATAAATTTTGCTCGGTAGACAGTTGTTCATTTGAATTTAGAGCTTCTAAAAATCGAGACTCGAGAGATATAAATTGAGAAATAAAGATCAATCGGGTACTAAATTTTCCATCCAATTGCCGATTATAACTTACTTTACAAACTTTTAAATTCTCGAACAGAATAAAAGAATTACGTTCGGAGAAACTCGTGCTACGAAATCAAAGAAGGTCGAGGGAAAATTCTCGATTTTCAGAATTCTCCCCGCAGAGAGTCGTAACTCTGCTCGAACGACGCGATAACGTACGAACCGGCAACCTTTTAAGCCGCGATAAAAAGCTCACGAAAGCAAGCTAACAATAAGTTTCTGTCATCGCGAACGCGTAACGTTCGAATTCATTTCACTTCCGATCGTTCACTACTCTGTAAATCGTATCGAACGATGCGCTGCAAAGTTTTACGAAGATATATAAGCGCTGCCAGAATAAAGCTGCTACCAGCTTGTGCAAGAGGAACGAGCTTGTGCGCTCCGCTTCCAAACAAAAAAAAAAACAAAAAAAAAATACGCGAAAGGAAGGAGTTTCTCGCCGGTGGTCGCGGACCGACGACTCCTCGACCTCCGGCGGATCGCATAATCGTAAAGTGGCCGTCCATACGCGGGCATCGAGCGAAAGATCTTCGCGAACATTCGGCTCCACTTACCAGAATTACGTTCCGTCCGGATCGCCGGATCGTTTCGTATACAAACCGGTAGCGCAGTATGTTTTCACCGATTTACGCGAAACGCGTGCGAAAGGGGGAGGCGAGGAGTTTCCTCGTAAATACACGAAATATGCAGAGGGGACTGGCAATTCCTTAGCTCTCCTTCAGGGGAGCGCTCTCTGACTTGCAGATAGGGTAAAGGAGGAGTGTTTGGCTTAGAGGACGAGGGTGTCGGAGTTCGTCGATCACGCTTCGGAGACAGAGGTTAATTCATGGAATTATCTTTGTAAATAAAACGTGGAACAGCATTGGAGCCATTCGTGCATGGCAAAAGAGTGAATTATCGATTACAAACACGGATATTTTTGTAATCCTCTGTGAAACACGCTTCTTTTCTAGGTTTTTCTTTTTTCTTTTCTTCTTTTTTCTTTTTTTTTTCTTTTTGTTGGTGAAAATATCGGTTTGTGTGTACAAAGAAATTCGTCGTAGAAATTTCTAAACCTTGCTTGTCAATTTATAGATATTTTGGTTGCAATTTGTTATTTCGTCGTTACTACGTTAAATTACTTGATACGTTTTTTACCTACACGGTAAAATGTTACAAAAATTCTAGAGTCTACGATGCTCTACGTCATCCTAAACGTCTGTTCAACGATTAAAAAAAAAAAATTCTCTTCGAAAAAAAATACGAATCATTGGAAGGAAAATTGTACGAATACTTCTCGAATACTCAACGAATACTCAAATAAGAAACCTATCAAATTGTAACAACCCACCAAATGTCAACAATTCATCCTCAAACGTGTTTATCTTTTTCCAACCAAGTGATTCTCGCCTCCATAAACCATTTTCCATTCACGACACCCATGAGCAGCGCGAGAAATCGCAAATAGAGTACGTATATATATATATATATGACGAAAGCTGCAAGAGAGTCTTTCGATATATTCCCCTATTTCGCGGCCGTGGCCGAAGAACGATCGATAATTCACGGTCACACAGGCGATGTCGACCTGTGCGATTTGTGAATAGAGGCACGATTGTCAAGCGAGCGCTCGCTCACGATCCCTTTTTCGTATTTCGTCTGGTTCCTCTGGTTGGAATGGAGCGGCGAGGGAATTGCCGCGATTTTCACCAACGTCGAATCGATAAACGCTTGGAAATTGCGGATCGTTCGATTCGACGGCGTTGTTTGCGACGGCCTGTTAACCTTCCGATCGAGAGCTGACGCCCCGATCATAGACGCCGCGCTAACGAGGATCTATCGCGAGAGACGCGACTACAATATAATCAGCCTTCGATTTCGTCCGCCCCATCTCTCTCTCTCTCTCTCTCTCTCTCTCTCTGTTGTCGTTCGCCCATGCGTGTACCGTGAATGCAATTAATTAATAAGCCGCGTATCTCTCGTCGAGCCGCCATTGATAGCGTGCATTAATCGTCGACCGCGGTACCGGCCGCAATAATTACGCCTTTGTCTCATTCGACGATGGAACGATGTCAATTCCGAAGCGGATACAATTCCCCCTGAGCCCGACTGACTTGTTTTTCCCCCACGGTCAAGAAAAAGAAGAAAAGAAAATCAGCATTCTGGGTGGTGTGTTTCGTTAAGAAGATTCCGCGTTGAATGAACGAGGGAATATTTCTGTAACTTTCTTATCAATGAATCGCGCGATTCATTGAGAAATTTTAGATTTGCGATTTCACTGAGTGAGATTGTTTGACAATTGCCACGAATTCTTCTCGAGTTCACACTGCAGATATCTTAAATATGTGTAAAACCGCAATTTTGGTTTGCTGGATAATTTAATAAGTATTCGGGAAGGAAAGAAAATTTGCCTTTAGATTAGAAAAATTTCACTTCGACACTCTCTTAAAATCTATGCTCACTTGGAATACCTGGTTCCACTTATCAATGAGCAAACAGCAACCATTTCCTCCTCGATATTCCTACCTTAGACATTCCTAGCTCCTAAAACCCAACATAGAGAGAGAGAGAGAGAGAGAGAGAGAGGAGGAAAACACGTTTCGCTCCTTCCAAAATTAAACGATCAAGCGAACGACATTCACTGGCGAGTCCCTGCTCGAGTCTGTGAACCTAATGCCTCGAAAATGGCCGCCGCCCACGCGACTAACCTCGCCTGTGCCGCCGCTCTTCGACTCTCTCTCTCTCTCTCTCTCTTTCTCCCTCTCTTTAAAATGCCTCTCAGGCGCGAAACAGCACTCGCAACGGAGGCAAAACAGTCGGGAATCGCGCGAACGAGCGAGCGAGCGATATCGCGGCGCTCGACTCGCGAATTCCATCGACGCGACTCGTCGCCGATGAAAGAAGTCGGCGGCGGAAGCGACGAGACGAAAGCGAGCAACGCGAGAAAACTGAAAAGCGTTGACGCAGGGGACATTCAAAGGGGGCGCGTGTCGCGTTCGTCGCGGGGACCGAGACGTACGAACGCAGAAATAAGAGGATCCATTGGCACCGCTCTCGCTGCTTCCCGCCCGACTTTCTTTATTTTTTTTCTTTCTTTTTTTTTCTCTCTTTATTTTGCATATCGGACAGGGGCTGGAAAAGGGAGTTCCAGCCAGCGTGCCTGCCTCTCTTTATCCGGCTCTCCGCCGCTTGATCATTAAAGTGGAACTTCCTATAAGCGACAGACGCACGACAATCAATAAAGAAGGCAAGGTATTGGAGAACAACTGACGATATCCTTGAAGCTCGGAGAATCTCCGATTGATTTTCAACACGACAAATTTTTATTTCCAACCTTCGAGTTCGAGTTGTAACATCGAGTTGCGCTCGTCGTAAGAATTATGAAAAGAGCAAATCGCAGCCTCGTGGAATGTGAACTTGAATTTTCAGTTCTCAAAAATCATTCAGACTGAAGATTAATAAATATTTATATATAATGGTATACGTTTGACACGATGTAACACTGTTGTGATAATTAATGCTATCTAAGTGGAAAATCGCAAGGCAAGAAGTTAATTGGACGAAGCACGTTTCTATTTTAAATCAGTCGTTGATAATGCCCCGGCTCCTCTCTCGGTACGGTCCGTTCAGCCAGCGTGTAATCTCGCGTTTCGCGTGATCGAGGCTCTCTCTCTCGATTTTTCCCAGCAAGAATGAGTCCATGTGGCGCTCGAACGTTCCTCCAATGCAATCGCTAATTGACGTTTTCACGCCAAAGAGAGGAGCCTCGTTGATATTGAAAATTCCGTTTGACGTCGGTTCGATAAGGATTGAGCAAGTCGTAAGACGATAAGACACCGAAGCTAGACAGAAGTGAGAGACCGTCGATCGTCAGCGAATAATCCACGACGGGCCTGGCTCCTCGCGCCGTTTCTTTTCCACGTTCGACGATCGTTAATCTTCTCGCAAGAAAGGATTTTTTTCACTGGCGTTTATGAGCTCGCGTGCACGATCCACGGCACGAGCCTCGTCGGTATCCCGTAATTATCGAACAGTGCCGCTCTTGCGTGGATATCGATTTCCACGATTACCCCGTGGGTAATCGCCATAAGTCGATACGCAACTCCACGTAACTCTGTGAAAACTCGTTCCGACTCGTGAAAACGACGGTATTGTCAGTCCCCTTTGATTTGGAAGAAATCGTAAATATTTTAACATATTTTGTATATTTTTGCGACCTTCATTTTCGTACATAAAAATCCTTAATACGGATCTTGCGCAGATCTTTCGACAAAATCTTTCATAATGACTGAACCACAATAAATCTTCGGACAGGACCCGTAGATTTACGTTTAGACGTTAGATATGAAAATAAGTCTACTTCTAAACATTTTAACAATGAATTAATAAACTGATTTAGTAAAAGTGCAACGCTTTGAAACCTAGCGTGCATTTTTCTGTAATTCCCTGAGACATGCCCTTGCGAGAAGAAACGTGAAGAGAAAAGAATAACCTGTCCGGTTAAGTGTTAAGTCGCACATGCTAAAGGACGTTCTTCCTGCACGCGTCAGACACGCACGTGCGCAGACATGCGTGTCAAAATATATCTCATTAGCTACTTCGCTACTTCGCGTATTCTGAATAATAATCTATGTTCTAAATTTCCCACCAAAAAAAAAAAAAAAAAAAAAGAAAAAAAAGACGCGAAAAGGAACTCGATCTATCAAGGTGGGAGAAATCCAAAGTTTCACCACCGAAGTCCCGAGCTTTCTCACAGCGATAACGCGATACCCATCATTATTCCCCCGGTACTTTAACAAACTGAAACCGAAAGAATCCACCCGAGGCAAGAAACACATCGAAGAAAAACATCGAGTGCGGCTGCCATGGTGGCAGGAAACGCGAGGCACGTGACGCGAGTGCGTAAAGCCGGTGGAAGAGGGGGCGCGCGTTTCGACCTCCCATCCCTCCCCACCACCCTCTCTCTCTCTCTCTCCCGTAGCCCGCTTTCCGTCCGCGGGACCATTAAAAACATCGATGCGACCGTGTGGCGTTATCTCGAATCGATTTTTTTCGGTATCGCGGTCTCGATCGGCTGGCAGAGAACGACGTTGGAGCAGGCCGAGCCAGGGGCCCACCTGGCACGCGTTGGGCCCCTCCATCTGCGTTCTCACGGGCCCTCGTGCGTCCTTCGTCTTTTCTACCTGCGTGCCTCATCTCCTGCGAAAACTTCGACGTGCACGCTGCAGCGTGCGTGTACAAGCCCGAAACCGAGCGCAGTCTCGTTCACGCATCGACGAATTTCTACGCAGCTTCTTTCTACTGGCGGTTTGGCGGGTCACGAACGATCGATGAAGACGAAGAGAGGACCTTTTCTGGGTCTTCTCGCTACGTTATAGAGACTTCCGGGCTCTTGGGACGATGTCGGACGTATAATGGATACAAATCGAATCGAACGGAGATATTCCGTGAGATAAGGAGATACACGATGGGATAAGGGAGGCTGTGACGATAGAGTTTACGATAAATTATGAGTAAACCAGATGTCTGGAAAGCCAATGCGTGGATACATAGGTAAGATTTCGATCGACAAGTTGAGAAACAAATTAGAGCACTAATTCTGTTAAAAGGTTGATGACTTGTTTAACACTTTTAGCGCCGATCCAAGAAAGTTGTACTCGAGCGAAAAATACCCGAGTCAAGTTGATAAGTAGTTGAAAAGGAAAGAAAATATACGAATTCTGTAAAAGATGATAGTTACAAAATTGGGAAGAAGAACATATTAAGAAACGAAAGGAGACTAAACTAATCTAGCCAACAACGATATATCGACTTTTTAAAGCGAAAAAGGGATGCAAATATTGCATTGTCTCCAACGCTGGTTATCTGCGGATTTTAAATATTTCGCGCGCAATATTTTCGTCATACAATCCGGTTACACTGCGGAACTCTCACGAATCATTGAAACATACATCGCGATTGAGCGAAAATTACAAAGACAATTAATTATCGTAATACGCTAATGCGATAATAACAAAATTTCTACAAAATTTCAATTGCACGCATACTTTGAATACTTACACGTCTTGCGAAGAATGTGACAAATATCCGAAGAAGCGAACGAGCTTGTCAGTGCCGAAAACTAACGGAACAAGACAAAGAATAGCAAACTGGTGAGCAGATGTGTCGAACAACAGAGAAAGAGAGACAACCCGAACGAGACATTCGTCACGAAACATCCGAAAAATGGCGACATGGTGTGCGCAAGCGTGCGTGCGTGCGTTTGGCATGCATGGCGACGAACGATCGACACGCGAGATTAGAGGGAAAGCGTATCGTGGAAACGAGTTTCTTCTGGCGGTAGGTCCACCGCGTCAAGATCGCGCGACAGATACGACCAGTCCGGGAAAATCGTATTCGAAGGGGGAATAAAAAAAACCGGTCTGCATCCTGAATTTTCCCCTGAGTGGTGTGTCTCTGACACTGTCGCTATTGTGTATTTCGTGGAAAAACTTTTCGAGGGAAAACTCCGTGAAATAATTCCGTGTGCCAAAGTCGCGTAGGAGAGGAACGTGTTTGATCCTCGCGGCAGTCAACTGGATCTGGCGTCGTTGACTCGCGCGCGCACGTGGCTCGTTTCGGTGTATTTTCAGCAACACGTTCGTTCAGTCGCTCTTACTCGCGCGACGCCGCTCTAATGAAGCGATCAAAGGTACTTTGATTCTGGACTTCGAGACCATGGAAATACATCGGCGTGTTTAATAATTTGTCGACCGCGCGCAGTGTGGCGATATCGCACTTTTTGGATCGCGATTTCGATTTAAATTCCGGTGAAAAATTGGATCGCGAATCGTTTGTTTGAAATATATAAAATCAAGCAAGGATGCACGGTTCGATGGCGAAGCATTTGTGTATATTTTCTGTTTCGCGAGAGAAAGAGTTGAAATTTATTAAAATTCAAGCAAGAAAGGCCAGGTTTTTCACGGGAGGAAGGATCCTTCATGGGAATCCTGCGAGCCATCCTCGCAGTGTCACAATTTCAGAGAGGTCACGGTGATTTCAAGCCCTCGCGGACTCCTTGTGCCCTCGTGAAATTCCCCCTCGACAATTCTGAAAAGCTCGAAAGTCACGGGTTAAACCCTGTTCGAGGAACTTTGAAGCGGTTGCCTCGACCTCGTTCCTTTCATCGCAGCAGAAAAGGAACAAACGCCTCGTTCTACGTGGAAACGGAGGGGTGCCAGCGAGCCTTGCGACGCTGGCGGAAAATCGATGGATCGAGGATCATAATGGACGACGCTGCAAGTTTCGCAGCGGTGACCACGATGCACTGGATACCCATAAATCGACCGCGCGGGCCACGTCCCGACGAACTGAATCCTCGTGCTCGCAGGTAGCCGCAAATTTGTACACGTTTGCGCCGAGGTTTCGTCGCCATCTCCCCACAAATGAACCACAGGCAACAGAAAGTTCGTGCGTCTTTTGCCAAGGCACAATGAAGGAACGACGGAAGAGGACGTAACGCACGGTAGCTCGTATCTTTTAAGATCGATTCAGATCTCGAGGAGATAAGACACACGGTCGAATTTATAGACACGCATCTGCCTTTGTGGAGACAATTAGTCTAGAGAAAACATTGTAATATACGAATTCGCAGATATTTCAGCAGAGAAGCGCAAGTACAAGTGACGAAACACCACGCTCTTCCGCAACGTTCTCACTCGAAAGTTCTCCAAGCACTCGATATGATCTTCGAGCCTCACCGAAACGAGAAGCAAGAAAACAATTCTCTGCAGCTGCCCGCGAACAAGTGTCTACGAACGGCTGTCCGTAAGTCTAAACGAGTCTTTAACTAACGGACCCGCCGCTAGCTGAAAGAAGTATATCTCTAGAAGGATCTTCGTCCGAGAGAGGACTACCTAACCTACGCATGAGAGCAAAAGTGAACGAGATGGCAAAGAAAGGAAACGTTTCTACGCGCGAGGTCTGTAAAGACGCTCCCTCCCGCAAACCCACATACCTTCAGGGGTAGTTGACATATTTATTTCGATGCGTAATCTTCTCGGATTACGTTTTCGACCGCGGTGCAGGGTGAAGGTAGATGCGGAGAGAAAGAGAGACGTTGGTCGAAGAGAGGGAGGGTGGGGAATATAATGAAAAGGGAACCGAAGGAGAAAAGATAGCCAGGGGCGGAGGCACGAAACGCATACCTGGAGCCACACGTGTGCCTCTCGAGAGGCGGCCTCTTGAAATCCCCTCTATACTGTACACACAAAAGCTGGTCCTTAACGCGGCGACTCCAATCGACTCGTGTGGTTCACGTTCCTGTTACGAATACACACTGTGCCACCTCTGAATGGAAGAAGGCGTACCAAGAAGAGTAGCTAAGGAGACGTCGAAGATTTATTGATTTGTTCCTTGAGAAGCAGAATTGACTGCGGTCGTTTCACTGAATTCTGTGAAGAAGTGTGTCGACGAGTTAATTTTCGACACGAATTGCGTCGTTTATGATTCAAACGCAATTTTCTGTTTTATCGTTCCAGAGAAATATTTCTAGAATATTCGTTTTAAACGATTCAATTCGTTCGTCACGAGTGTTAAATATTTGTAAAATTAATTGCAAACAAATAGAGATGGGAGACGAGTAAAGCTAGATTTGAAATTGTGCTAATTTCGTTGTTTTCTCAAACAACTACTTACGTATTGCAATGAGAAATAACAGCAAAAACGCGCTTGCACTTGTTTCTACAAGAAAGAAGCTGTTCCGCGTGAAATACGAGTCCTCTGGATCGCGTGTTGTGAACACGAAACGATCTACGTATGGATACACGTGGGCGGGAAAATTGGTCAAGGGATGATTTAGTGAGAAATGCTCCTTTCTTTTCTTTTTTATGATACTTCGAGATTCGTCGGGAAGATATCAGGGTGAAAAGTAAGGTGGATCGATCATTGTATACATTTAGTCTGAAGCAGCAACTTTATCATCTTAATATCATATCCTCTCTTTCTTCTTCAAAAAAAAGAATCATCATTTTTCACACTTTTTCACTCTTATCACTTTGAAAAGGAACACACTTCGTTACTCGATAAGAACTCCTCGCGTAGAAGATGAAATTGTGAATTTTTTTTTTTTACAGTACTAAAAAGAAACTACGAAAGAACGAAATAACAACGCATCCTTTTGAATTATTAATACAAACAATCCTTACAATCTCATTACCAATTTATAATGATTCCTCGTTAGAGAAACTACCACGGGCTACAAGAAAGCACCTTTAATTGAGCCATTCGTCTTGTACTCATGGAAATACATACTCTGTATACATACATATATATTGCAAGCCAATTTCTCAGACTACCCACTTGTACATATCGAGTTCCTCCGGGGGAAGGGAGAAGCTTCCGATCGTTTGAACGCTCAAGTTCGCGGCAGCAAAACGCGAAAATTCGTGACGCGTTAGGTAAATGCATGCAAATTTATTACGACCGGCGGCGCATGCGTGCGCCGCGATTCACAACGCTGTAAGATGATAAAATGCGTAGTATCCCTGGGCATTAGAAATGTTACGGAGCGGCGTGGAACGCCGCGAGATTACACGGTAGAGAGAAGGCAAGATCAGCCGGCTAGTTTCTAAATAACATGATGCACGATTTCCACGCGACCAGTCGAAAGGGAGGGAAGACAAACGGAGAGAGAGACGGAGAGAAGAGAAACGTAATTACTCGCTGTTGTTTCGCGAAATCCCTACGATCTTCGTGGGGTTGCGGCTTCTTTCAAGGGCCTCGATCGAGTTTGTGTCGATTCTCCTAACCTAAGCGTCGTCTCGTCGAATGACAATGTACGATGGAAATATGAAAAAATATTGATATTGACTTTTGAATGATCCAATAGAATTCAATGAATGAAAAATATGAGTGACAGACCGAGAACAGAGTATTTCACGTTTCGAGCGAACTTCCAACTGTTTCGAGCTTCTAAGGAAAATCGGACGAAATTCTGGGATACTTATCGATGTGTCGTCGGCTTGAGAAAAACTCGCCTATATAACCCAATAACGATAACTCCACATATTCCCGGCGTCACATACACCCGAGCCACGTATCACAATCCTCCCCCAACGGTACAAGAAAACCACATTTTCCGTCTACTTTCGCTGCCATCGAACTCCACCAGCCCTAATAGAATCCGTCCTCCCCAGAGGACCAGCGAAATTTCGCACGCTCTCGCGAGACGCGAACAATCGATAACGAACTCTCGACTGGAAGTCTGTTGCTAAAAGAGAAAAAAGAAAAAGAGAAAAAAAAAGAAAGAAAGAAAAAAGAAAGAAAAACATCGAGCCTTTGTTCGTGGCGCGCGGGTATCGAGAATTATAGCGGGTATATATTGGTGCGTGCGCGCGCGTATAAGCACGCGTGGATGGTCTCTCGTTCCTCCGGGGGCCCGCTTCTGTTCCGCAGCCGAGGCGGAATAGAAACATCGCAGGGAGGCAGGCCTCGCAAACCGGTAGCCGAGTCTGAATACTCCGGGGAATCCGGCCCCGTTGATTCCCCCCTACCTGTTGTCACGCGATACCCAACTTGCCCTTCGAAGCTTTAAACCGCTTTTCACTCGCGGTTTCTCGTCGCTCAACGTGTAGTAACATCTCTTTGAACCTCTGTGAGCCGAAGCGACACGCTTCCGTCCAAGAAGGATCTTGGAAGCGTGAAAAAAGAAAGAACGAGATAGGAAAAGAGGAAGGAAAAATGAAGAAGAAGATGAAGAAAAGGAAGGAAGAGGAAGAGGAGGAACGCAGACCAAGTGCGTCAGTTTGGAAGCCGGGTGGACAGATTGTGCCGCTTGTAAAGTGGCGAGGAAGACCCCTGGAAAACAGGTCCTATGGAAAGAAAAGAGCTTTCCCGGAGCAGCGAACCGGGTGAATAGCACTCGAGTTTCTCGCGCTTATCCTCGGCTAGAGCGCGCGCACGTCAGGGTGAGAGCCAGGCATTCGTGGCAATTGCAGTGTGAAATGCCATGTGTTCGTCCGCGCACGGCACCACGACGTCTGCTCGGTGTCGAGTGTTTTAAGCCTTTGAGTGGTAATACCGGGCACGTTTATAAATTGAGTCCTCGTCCTGAAGGATTAGACCTCGGCATCATTCTCTCTCTCTCTCTCTCTCTCTTTCTGTTTCTCTCTCTCTCTCTTTCTCTCTGTCTATCCGCGCCGATGGGAAATCTGTGTAGGGACGCCCGATACGCTCGCATAATGCGCGTTCCACGGCCTCTCTACTCGCCCTGTGGATTATTCCGCGTCATGAATCTCCGAGACCGTCCTCGCCCCGTGTCTACCTTCCCTAACCCGCGGTCTCCCGTCCCGCTAGTTCCTGTGTTCCTCGCGTGGTCCCATCGACTTTCCTTCGGATAACGACCCGACTATATCGATTCGACCCGTGATTTTACCCTCGCGATCCGCGCTCGTCCCCGCGTTACGTAACTCCGGCTGCGTTTCAATTAGAGAGGAACACGGAATTTTCGTACCAAGGGATCGTCGTCGTGGTCGTCGTGGAATTACCATTTCACTCATGCTGCTCGTGTCGTTCGACTCGACCGATCTTTCGACTCGTCCACAACTTCACCTTCACCGTCGAGGAAGTCCAAAGCCGCGAGCTGTAGTTTTTTAAAGGTTGGCGAAATTCATCACGGGTAATTACCTCCGGCGGTGACAGACCTCCACGTGCACGCACAGCCACTTTCGATCTGGAATGAAATAGTTCGCGCCGCCTACAAACGCGAGTTCGCGGTTCTAACAAAGGACCCACGAAGAACGACATTGACAAACGATCCTCCTGTCGCGTTTCAATCCGCCGATAGCGCAGCTCTTACAAGTTCGCCACCGCGCGTGCTCTCTCTCTCTCTCTTTCTCTCTCTCTCTCTCTCTCTCTGTTTCTCTTTGCCTCTCTCTGACGCCCGTTTGTTCCCGTGAATTTCCTTCGAGTCTTGTCCGACGGAACATTGGGCTCTCGCGAAACTAGTAGCCGCGTGTACAGAGCAAATACGTTTGCCGCGTATATCTGTATATCTGTATGTGTGTGTGTGTATGTATGTGTGTAGCGCTTTATCGCCGCTCGTAAAGTTTCATCTGGACTTTAATTAAACCTCGGGAATCTCTTTCTCTCTCTCTCTCTCTCTCTCTCTCTCTCTCTCTCTTTCTCGATACTAGTCAGACGCCGATATTTTGCATAGAATGAGCCTGTACAACCGGAGCAATCGAATCTTGCTTCTTTTCCCTTCTCCGTGAATTCCTTTGCCTTCTTTCTTGCCGAACAACAGAGGAGAGAAAAGAGCTTTGATTATCCGAGGGAAATAAAACTTCAAGCTCCGCTTGTATTATTTACGACGATCGATTAATTCCCGGCGTTGCCCGTTTTCTATATTTATCGAGCAATCGAAGAATGTTATATTAATCGGGAAGAGAGCCCCACCCCCTTCCAAGGGATTCCAATTATCCCCGGGACGAAACGAATTTTTTTTCGCGTCTAGCGATCCTCCGTTTCCACGAGAGACGGATCGCCGTTAATAATTAACGATGCTCGGTTATCGAGCCGGATTGGCCATGAAGAACCCCGACGCTGAGGTTGATTCGAGGGAAACGAAACGAAGGGAATGAGAAAGAGGGGTGAAATTACCTCTCTCTCTTTCTCTCTCTCTCGATTGGTCGAAGGCGCCACGGGGAAATTTCGCGTGCGGGAAAGTGCCGCGGTACCGGTGGAATATTTAAATGGCAAGGGTTGCCAGCCGGCACCTAAGTGGCACTCTCCGCCACTGCTAACCGTCTTTTACGTTTTCCGGTGGAAACAACGGAGCCGACGAACCCACGAGAAACGTTCAATCCGAGTCCCACCGTCCATGTCGCTTCCGCTCTCCATCGCGTGCCACCGGGAAGTTTCCATCATTTTTTTCTCTCTCTTTCTCTCTCTTTTTTTTTTGAGAAAAGGCGGCTGCTAGCTCGTATTTTCGGTGGAAACGCACCCTTCCAAGGGACGTGGCTTCTGCACGGTGAATCGGCTCTGCATGGAAACCGTTAATATTTTTTCTTCTTCTTTGAGACCTCTCTCTCCTATTTTCATTCCATTTTTTTCGATGGTTGTTTCGCTCGTCGGAGGTCGGCGGAAATGTTGTATTTTAAGATGCTTGAAAACACGAGGACGCGGTTGGCGGATTTCGAGTCGAGAGGGATCAAGAGTCCTCCTTTGTTCCTGTGACGAAATATTTTTTCCCGACGCGGCGGAGAATCTGGATTTTTTCGCTGTGTGTTTTCAAGCCCATTTCTCTCTCTCTCTCTCTCTCTCTCGGGTATGTCAGAGAATAACGCGAAGAGGAAACGCTTCTGTGCATGTATATATGTACACACGGTATATCGGGCCGACAGGTGTGCAAAGAAGTACGTATATTCCGTGTATATCTGATAATCTGAAATCACAGAAGTTTCCGGCCGACTCATTCAACGGCAAGTTTTCAGCCGATTTTACGATGAATTCGTGGAAATGTAAGTTCGCGGAGCGTGCAAAAGAAAAACTAGGACTCGTACAAGTCACTACTTTTTCCCCCATCCTCTCTTTTATTACATCCTTCGTGCATATCCCTGGAAACTTGCCAGTTCATTTACCTTAATTAATCATGACTGACGAACTACGGTGTATACCAAGCCATGCAACGTTAATTCACTCGCTCGTACACACCGAGGCGCACGCTTCTAAAACATTCCGTAGAAACGGATAATGGGCGCTGGTTGCTTTATTCATTCGCTTGGAAACAATTGCATTAGCCTCGTCAAGCAGACATACCACGGTGTTTCTCTATTACGTACGAAAGAATATATCGACGCGCGTTTTCAACATTGTTACCATGCATTCACTCGAAACTGTGATCGTATATGTAGAACTGAATTAATTGACGCAATTAATATCGTCGAGGAACGTTTACAAGCCCAAGGTTACAAGTTACCATCGACAATAAATATTCTTGTACGACAGTATCAAGATTTCTAAACTAAAACCGGACTGATTATTCGGACTGAAATAGTATCCAACATAAAATTGCGAAATAATGAAATGAGAAGTTTACACTTTTGTCTGTGATTTACGAGTTCACTGATATTTGTTTGTTCTGCAACAGAGTCGTTCGATTTATTGAAACTGTAAAATAATGAAATGAGAAGTTTACACTTTATGAATTTATGAATTCGCTAATATTGTTTGTTCTGCAACTAACGTTGCTTGTTCGTTTTGCAACAGAGCCGTTCGATTGGAACATTTCTATCGTAAGAATTATGAGAAATCGTAGGTCACAATCTAGTTACGCATCAGTGAGATCAAATAAACGACTCTACTCTGTTAATATACAATTAAACTCTGTCGTCTCTCACTTTTCAATCCTCTCCAATTTTAACACTAAACGTACCGGCATTTTACATATACCTATCTTACCACAAGAAGTCATTTGACCCCTTATGAATAACGTAGATTTTTTAGAAAGAAATTCTTAATTTATTAAAGGAAATAATTCACAACATGACTTCTAATAATGATTTCTAATAAAATAATCAAACGTATATTTTTATTTAAATAAATAAAAAAAAAATCAATTAATTGCACTTTTTTACATATGACTGGTTTCTCCTTCATACATTTGTCCGCAGACAAATTTTTTGCAAATTATGCAAGTTTGAGTGGTTTTATTACCCAATCTTATTTGACACAATCTTATTTGACATTTTCTTCGTGATTGAGAAATATTGTTTAGGCTGCTTCATGTTCCTTGTTGTAGGTTTTCCTTTCCTTCTTCAAGAAATTCGTGATACTTTGTGACTAGTTCATCTGCTAATTGTAACAGGAAACGCTGTCTTGATACCTTTATTTCAGTTGTTTCCGGATAGAGTATCCATGCATTGATTCCAGCTAAATCCAGGATATTGAAGAATACGTGTACTATTGCATTTGGATTTGACGTTGCGTTTTCGCGCCATTTGGTCAACCACATCGGCGCCAAATTTAGTCTTATTATAATAACTAATTGTTTCGGGTGTTCGCTTTCTATTGTTTATGGTTTTGACGCATTTATGTCTCGAACTTAGTGTATCGTAACTTTTTTTGTAGGTTTTGATTTATAAATTCAGTCAGAAAAATACGTAAATTTCGTAAGGAGTCAAATGACCCCTCGCGGTACATAAGGTATGCAAAGAATTTTTCTCGGTAAAAAAATAAGCTAAAGAGGAAAACAAAAAGCGAGAAATGGAATAATCAGATAATATAAGAATTTACAGAAAATCAGATTAGCGAAAGAAATAACAATGAATGTACAATTTTTAAAGTAAATTTTGAAAAGGGGTCATTTGACCCCGCTTGGTACGGTTAGTGTTAATCCAAACCGTCTGTTTCTACGTTTCAGGTGTAGTCCACGACCAGCGAAAGGTTTTCACAGTGAGAGTGGATCACCGCAATTTTCTCGAATTCATCCCTCTTCGGCGTAAGATGAACGAATGACCGACGAGCAAAGGTGACACGTACGCGATGAGGCCGAAATCGTGTTCCCTGTTCCTGTTATTCTGCGTGCTGTTGCCGGGACTGGTGCGCCCCTTTACATCCGGCGAAGGTGAGTCAAGTTCCGTTCTCTCTCTCTCTCTCTCTCGCGAGGGTGGAAAGCACGATGGAGGAAACGACGACTCTCCGAGCTAGAATCTCGGCATCTATCGATCCAAGAACTCGACCGCGGTGACGAACCAAGTGGTCGAGCGCCACTTGGTGCGAGTTCTTTCGCCAATGGGAATGCGAAACGAATGCTCGCTGCTTAGTAGATTGTTCGATAAGCTGGGAAACGGGCTCACTCGTTCCGAGAAACAGTCGTCATTTTATTATTTTCTGTTCGAATCAGGGTGCAATTAGTTTCCGAGATAAGCGTAGTTACTTAATGTTCATTGCTCTTTGCAATTGTCAGACGATTCTTCAAGGAACGTGAATCCTTGTCAAGACGTACTTGACTACTAATTCATTTGTCTCTCGGTAATTTACTCGCCCCTTAGCCGGAGCAATTACTATATTACTATTTGATCGAAATTTCAATACATCATTTTTTGATCCAATAGGAGATCCAATTCTTTATCAACACTTATTTTGATTTTTTGGACATCCAGAAGATATATTATATTTCAATTTTACCAGGATTTGGATTGATCTCTCAAATTATTATAAATGAAAGAGGAAAGAAGGAAATTTTTGGAAACTTGAGAATAATTTATGCAATGTTAGGAATTGAGTTTTTGGATTGAGGATTCATTGTTTGAGCATATCATATAGTTACTGTAGGATTAGATATTGATATTCGAGCATATTTTACATCAGCAACAATAATTATTGCAATCCCTACTGGAATTAAAGTATTTAGATGATTAGCTACTTATCATGGATCAAAATTAAGATTTAACATTTCTTTTATGTGATCAATTCGATTTATCTTAATATTTACAATTGGGGGAGTTAACAGGAATTATACTTTCGAATTCATCAATCGATATTATTTTACATGACACACATTATTGGTCATTTTCATTCTATTTTATCCTCCAACAACTCGTTTGCTTCCCTAATAAATTACTTTCGTCGAAACCAAACCAAACCAAACCAAAAAGTACAGTGCGGAACTCGATGATAATAAATAGCCTGTTGACACCTGAAATTTCTTCAACAAACCTTCGAAGAACTTTCATTTACCCGGTCGTCAAGCTCGATACACATGGATTCCCAACCCCCCACGGTGCCGCCGCGGCCAAGCAATTCTCGATCCTGATCGAAGGATACGTCGGTAATCAACGGAGTTCGACGCTTGGACATGCTTTTTGCGATTCCTTGGCCAAGAAAGAACCTGGTCTTGTTTTATGTGCACACGGAGCTAGTCACGAACCACGGTCTCTCTCTTTCTCTCTGTTTGGCTTGGGAAAGGGAAAGGGTGAACACCGGAGAGAGGGATCAGGCAGATCTAATTATACGGCAAGTCAGCGTCGTTGATTAGTAGTGGGCATAACCGGCCGGTTACGTTACACCAGTCGTTTTCGATGATGGATTACGATCCCCCGGAGCTAGTTTTAAAGCGAGCCTTAGCGTCAAAGAGGAGAGGGTTCTCTCTCTCTCTCTATCTCTCGGTTTTCTTCGCGCGTTCGCAAGGCCACGTGGCCGACTAATTAGCGTGCCCGACATCCACCGGCCTCGTCATCGCCGCGCGATGACGAATGGTGCACGACGAGCAAAAAGTCACGAGAGAAAAAAAAAAAACAATCGTTACGCACAACGATAGAAAGTTCGCGGAATTGTACGCTTTGGTTGAGATAGGGCGGCTCGAAGCCAGACGATCGAGAATACATATATGTTTCACGAGGAGCATGTATCGAGAGAATTATTGCGTTCTTTGAATGTTCTTCTACGAGCAGAGTGAGCCCCTCTGTTCGAAGGCAAGCTTCGATCGCGTTTCGAGTTCGCACATTGGTAATTGGAATAGCGCATTGGTAGCGCAACGTTTCAACAAGTACGACGCTAAAAAGAATCGAGAGGGGGTTGTGAATAATATGCGGCTTAGGAGAATGGTCGTCGTATCTGTTTAACTAGAGGCCGTCGTACTGCAGGTTGTACTGTGTGACAATGTAGAAAACCGAGATCTAGATGGTGATAACAGACACATTGACATCAGAATTATCATGTTACAATACAGCGGATGATTAGAATTAAGGCGACGAAGACGTCTGGAATTTTAACACCAGTTTAACACAGCCCTGAAACACTAAACCGATCGATTCTACTTTTAGCAAATTTCACGCTGATTGACATTTAACTACCTTCATGAGAAAGTGAATGAAACAACGACTCGTCAACTCGTACGATTTGATTATCGACGGACGCGGATGGTCATCAGACAGAGGCTAGGAAATCGTTCGTTTTACGGCTACGTTTCGCCGTTTGCATCTCATTCAAGTCGGTGACACATTCGCGGATACGTGCAAACTCTTCCTGACAACGTAAACTCGTCAACAGTCGAGGCAGAGCCAACACCATCGGTTTCACCGACGCAACAACACCAGTCCAGACTTTTCTAACGCTCCGGAGTAATTACGCCTCCCGACAGCTGGCACGGTCGTTCATTTTTTTTTCTGTCTTTCTCCCTTCCCCCTGTCTCTCTCTCTTTCTCTTTCTCTGCGAGGCACGGAAGAGCCATCGCCATGCAAATTGCACGCATAAACGTTTAACCACTTCGATTGTGTGCACTTGCCTGCGTGCAACTTTCCCGCGAAACTGGACGCGAGCTGTCGTCAACGACGACGCGACCAATACCACGAGCAATAAGTCTAAGAAAATCGTTCTCTGTCGCTTGCGTCGCTGTTAGCATGCTCGATCGGTCGACAGAGAAAAAAGAAAGAAAAAAAAATCGAGGGAGAGAGAAACAGAGAAAGAGAAAGCCTATCACGTGTGGAGAAACGCGCGTGTGAATAATTACACCGACGATTTATCGCGACGTGATATCGTGTCATAATTCCAGCGACTCGAGTAGCCGCCGTTCCGGCGCGCCGAGGAAAATATTAGCCACGTTAATAATTAACCGAGCAACCGAGGGGTAGGTAGACGTCGTTCTCACGTTCGAGACCGTGATCCGCGTCGCGTCTCCAATTTTTCAACGAACACCTCCAAGGTGTGTTCAACCTTGAGAATTTTTTCTAAATTCTGGCTAGCCTCTTGATTCTAGACGATTCACGCGATTCATCGTTCTCCAGCGAACGAGCTTTGTCGGGATGTTTCGTGTATGTCAGAAGACGTGCAGGGTGGACAGAAAGAAAAGTTTGTCCATGGCTATCGTAGATGAATTCTACACCTTCGACTTGCATGGAAATACATGCAAAGAACACCTGCCGCAAACTTGAATTTCAGGGTCAAAGAAAAAAATTTTTTTCTTATATTATATTTATTTGTATCTGTATGCATATTATCTGTAAATTGCTGGAAGGGATGTCAGAAATTTTCTTCAGAAAATGAAGGATGATCGCGAAAATCAAGTGAAGCAGGCTCGAATTTGATCTAACCTGCCGGAGTTGGTTAAATTAACATTCTCGACTCATAGTCTGTAATGTCTGTGACGCGGAAGTTTTCTTTGAGATGCGGAAAAAATAATCGCGAGAAATCTTTCGTTGCCGTATCGTCAGCTAGGTATTATAAATTCGCGCGACGAGTAGTGGAAAACTTCGAGGAACGAAAGACCAGCGGGTTTCAATTTGATTCAATGCCAGAGGAAACTTGCTTGGAGAAACGAAAAAAAGGACCGAGAGAGAAGTAAGTTAGTAGGTTAAAATTCTAACGGCGGTGAATGAAATGAATGAGCTTCGTTAGCATAACAGAGAAGGCCCCGTACACTGTGATGGAAATTGGCGTAATAAATGTCAGTAATGTTGAGAAAAGCAACGACCACTAACTAATCGCTCGTACTCTCTGCGCAATAATTAATTCACACTTTGTGAGAATAAGAAGAGTTACAATCGACTCGTCGATAGTAGAAAATATTCAAAGAAAACACAACTGTCGTTCTCTATAAATCATCGTTTGCAATAATAATCGGTTACCGGGAAAATAAGCCAAAAAAAAAATCGATGCATTACCCTTACTTCCCCCTTCGCCCCGCGTAACAACTCCGGCAAGCCGGTCGTTCAGCCTGCAGATAACATCCATCAAAATTACGAGTACCGTTTTCGCGAAGATATCCGCTAAAATACCCTCTAGCAGAGGCTATCTGGACGTCTCTCTCTCTCTCTCTCTCTCTCTGGTTTTTCGTGTCTCGTCGAAGAAGCCACAACCAGGTTTCTCGCTCGTCTCCCGGTAACGAGGAAAGAATTACGAGCAGAGAGAAAATGCGAAACTCCTCCTCTCGTTGGCTGCCTGGCGGAAAATGTTTATTCCTTATTCGCGAGCGAGCGCGTGAAAGTGGAAGGCAAGAGAGCGGGATCAGTCGCCGGCGAATCTCCGAAGATTTACGACCAATAAATTCTCCGAGGCACGTTCGATGCTGCTTGTTCCGTGTCCTCGTAAAGGTCGCGTCACGCGAATTCACTTGGCGAATTCTTCTATTCCGAAGGTGTTTCGCGGTTCTCTGGGCTAACAGAGAACCCATCCGATGGATCTCGCCCTCCGTGAGAACCTATTACTCATCGTCGTGCTCGCGCCCGGGCCCTGTTCCGAGCGAGATAAGTATCATAAGTAAATCGCGATCAGGGACCGCGATACGACCTTCGATCACGTAGCTGACCACGGACTGAGAGATGGATAGACAGATAGGGAGGAGGACAGAAGGGGAGAGAAAAGAGGAAACTGTTTAAAGGATAGATGGGAGGTCGAGTGGATCTCGCGAAATCGCCCGGAGCAAAAATGCAAAAGCCAAGGCGAATGCTGGTTGGCGGGCTGGCTCGACCGAGCAATTACCCGGTTGGTTCCACGCCGGAATGGGGCCCCGTTCTTGGGCCTCGGAACCGCGCACCGCCAAGAGGAAGGGGAAGAGAGTGGCAGAGTGGCAACGTGAACAGGAACAAGAAGAAGAAGAAGAAGAAAAAGAAGGGGGAAAAAGTATCCATGGACAAGTTGGGGCGATGGTGGGGGGAGAAGGGAGAAAAACTCTTTAATATCTCTCGTAGTCTCTCATCGGCACACTGACCGACCACTCCACTCTACAGCGCGAACTTGGTTGCATCGGCGCGACGGTGCAAGCCTCTCTCCGTTTTCGTCATTCTTTCGCTCGCCGCGACGAAAGGTCGGGTCAGCTTTAATTATCGTAAATCAAACGAGAGAGCGGCGTGCCGAGAGGAGGCCCCGGCCGGCGGTTGTGCAAGCGCGAGCGCGCCGCGATTATTGTTGAAATCGCGGAGAACCGGCCGGATAAAAGAGTACACCGAGCGAGCGCTATGGGTTGGAGAACGCAGGCTTGGTTGGACCGCCGCGGCGAATCGTGAAATATCGACCGATCGAATTACAACACGACGATATTTTCGCGCGTTCCCCTGCCCCGTGAACTCTTGCTATCTTCGGAGAAGGTTGACCGAATATCGGTCCGGCAGCGTTGCGAAATTTCTCGATGCTTTCGGATCGCATTTACTCGCTGTTTCTTCGTTGCGTCTTTCGATGCACTTTGCACTGTAAGCACTGTTGTTTCCTTTTTCTTTCTTTTTAATATCCTCTCGCAAAATTGAATCGCGAAGCTACTCTTTTTATAAATGAATCTTCGATCGTTTCAAATCTTGAACCACATTGTATTCAAAAATTGTGTATATTTCCTTTCATTTAACACTTTCATTTAAACGTAACTAGTCAAACGAACGATTGTGGAATAAAGGTCTTCTCACAAGAGGAAGGTAATTGTTAACTCAATATAGGAAACCGTGTAAATAATATTTCAGATAATAAAGAAAAAAAAATTATATACTCCATTAAGACTTAACGGGAGTTGAACAAACCAAAGAACTAACAATGAACGCGGAGTTTTAAATCAGACTTTTAAACCGGTCATTTAACCAAGCGTCGATGCGTTTAGCGTTAACTCTTCTGAACTGTACCTAACAGTAGACTCGCGAAGTTAGCAATTTGTTATATCACTGAAAGATATCAGCCACGTTAGTCTAGCAACGCTGTAATTCCATTTATCGATTTCAGCATCTCCTTTCAATACCATATCAATTTAAACCCTCTTACCGTATTAAATCCTCGGCAATCCGCCTCCGATGCTTCCAATCTGACTGAAATCACGATCAGAATCTAAAATGACAATTTCGGTGGCCAAAAAGCTGGGGCAAGGAAAACGAAGGGAAACAAATCAAAGGCAACGACGTGAATTTTCGGAACACACTGTAGGAAGAGTCTCTCTCTCTCTCTCTCTCTCTCTCTCTCGGTAACCGCGATCGAACGACAGGCACGAGGGGGAGGCACGATGCGCGCGAGTTTTCCTGCGCGCGAGCGTTCGATCCCGCCTCGTCAGAGATTCGAATCTTCATGGGCTCGCAATTTCAATGCAAATCGGTACACGGGGCCCCCATTGTGTCTCGCAAATGGAACGATGAATCCGCAAAAAGCGCGGCACGTGAAATTTTGTTCCAGTTCGACGGGCCAGCGCCGGGGACGAGGCACAATGGGCGACCGGCCGGAGGATCGACGTGACGTCGATTCGATGGCAAGGAGGGCAGCCTCGGTCATCGATAGCATGGAGGAAAAGAAGGCACCGCGGGAGGCGTGCACGCAACCAAGCAGTCGTATCTGATTCTGTTACTCGGTTAATTACACGCTTTAACCGTGGGCCTCACTGGCTGCAACCGACTCGTGTAACGCGCATCATCGCCCTCCGCTTTTTACCACTCGCCGCCTCTTCTTCCCTCTCGTCGTTTTAATATTCACCCTTCTGTCCGTTTTTTTTCGACCCGCTTCTCACTTTGCTTCTCATTCGCTCTCTTTCGCGATCCGCCGTCGAATATCGCGCAAGCTGCTTGAAACAATCGGCATCCGCACGCGCGCGATGGACGAAACTCGCGCGGTAACGAATTGAGTTAAGCGTCCGGTTAACGCGTACCGTTGATAGCTTGATTTCGCGACCACGCGAGTACATCACGTTCCCGCGATGTTTCATTTTAGCAACTTTTTAGCTCGTATTTCGAAACTAGCGAGGCTGCTTCCACAGAGGCAATACGCGCGTAATCACGTGAAAATCACGTGTGTGTAATACGTATTTTCTATCTTTCTCGTTTCATTCTTAATCGTTTGAGTGCCAAAAGCCTTTCTTGTTTCCCAATCGAAAATTGCCGAGCGGCGCGATAGCGCTTGTCATTTTTTTTTTTTTTTTTAATACTATTTGCATCTAAATGTTAGATTGAAATTAAAATTCGTTTTTCGTCAGCTGCCTCATTAAATAAACAAATATTTTATTATTGTTTTTTTATAATCTATTCTACATAATTTAGCTCATTATATTATTTCTTTACTTCGAAAGTCGCGCATCGATAGAAACCGAGCCTGCTGTGATTATGGGCTTCGCAGCCTAGAACGTTAGGCGCTTTGAGAACAAGACAGGAGAAGCGCGATCGCGCCGCTTGGCACTTAAACGGGTTAATTTACGAATTTTTCAGAAAAATCTGCACAAAAGATTTCACAACTCATTGCAGTCAACTGAGCCTCGATCATCTCGCAGCCTCGATATCCATTCGAGACGATCTTACATATCGCAGCGATCGAAAGACAAACTGTCGCGGCGTCAGCAGTGTGGTCCAGCCACCTGAGAAGTCTCTATCCTCCGGGTACACTGACCGCCCTCTGACCTCTGACCATACCATTCCGAATACAATGGCGAGCTGTTGTCGCGTACCGTTCGAAGATAATGCCCGGCTGTCCAAATGGAACGAATCGAGGGAAGTTCAACCTGATTTCATCTCGGTGTCCATCGTTCTCCGATCAACGATCAAAGGGATCTATCTCTCTCTCTCTCTCTCTCTCTCTGTCTTTGCTTGTTCTACTGTCTACCATTCGGTCTGCTGTATCGATCTACGATTCCAGCTTGTCTGTTACGATAGAGATCGATAAAGAAACACAGACGAGGGCCACTGGGTGGACGACCGGTGTATCTCTCGTTAACCGGAATGACGATAGAGCAAAGTTCCTTGGGAGCAGGGAACTGCGAGGTTCTCTCGCGGAGAACCGTGGCATTATTTGGGCCCGAAGGTCGTGAACTGTGAATGGCCTGGAACACAATGGCGACTCGAAGCGGTCAGGCGCCGTCTTATTGTATATTTCAGTACACCCTCCAGGCCGGAAGTGGCCCTCGCTTCTCTTCAAAGGGCCGATTCACGGGGATACGTTGATTCTTCAACGACGAGCCTTTCGCCACCTTTCGGCGAAAGTCGCTCAAAAATATTTGCCTCGCACCTGGCAAACGCTGACTTCTCGAGACTGGTATAAGTGCCGTTTCGGATAATCCGCGCTCGCGCAAGTCGCTCTCTTGAAAAGGCTTCTTGAAAAGGCTTTCCAACTGTCCAACTGCTCTTGAGAGAAAGATATTCGAAACGTTTACTTGAATATTCTCCGAGACTGTGAGAACTCGCGTTAATCGATTGATAGCCTTCTCTTGACAGAAATATATCTCTCGATGCGTATCGAGATATAAAAGTACTGTCGGACAAAGATTCGCGTGAAAAACAGTCTATCTATTATCGATTAACAATCGATCGAAATCATACATTTCACGATCATCGCGTTACGTTACAAAATTCGTTCTTCCTCCCGCTACCTTTCGTTTAGAAAAATAAACGAAATGGCAGAAACGTGCGGCGTGAGATACGATCCGCGTTGTAATAACGTCGATCACGCGAGGCACTTCTGTATTTCTGTGGAATCGGACTTCCTGGAAATTCAATTCCCTCCGTTCGCCTTTCTTTTTCCTGGCAAATTAGCCGCGACGCGGTGTCAAGGTGTCAACGAGGGTCGCCGTGAGGCGAGCACCTTGATTTTTCGAGGTTCGTTTGATCCGGAGACGCGTAGCCACACGGAATCAGGCGGAAGAGTCAAACGACGGGGTCAATGAAGCCCGGAGCACGAAGCGTTACTCTTTGGTCGACGTTCGGTCTGCTAAAATAACAAGGCACGTGACGCGAGAAAACAAGGAAGCTCTTGTCTCTTCCTTCGTTCCTCTTCCTCCTCCTCCTCCTCCTCATTCTCTCTCTCTCTCTCTCTTTTACCGACTGACTGACTGAGTCTTGGTTCCCTCCATTTTGCTCTTCTTTCAATCTGTCTCCTTCTTGTCTTCTCGTTCCATATCCTATTCGTCCTGTTCGATTTCTGTGTTTTGACAGCGCGCAGCAGATTACGGAACGTAGGTTTATTAGGTTTTCTTTGAGGTGTTCGCTTTCTTGGTAAATTCTTTTTAATACAGCGCGTGTTATACTCGGGCGTTACACGTGTATTTAACCGTGTTGTTACTCGAGTCGTGTCAGAAGGAATGGATCGCGATCCTTTTCTCCCGCGAGCTTCAATGAAATTCTGATTTCGAGAAATGGTGGATTACGAGGAAGCGAACAAGTTTATTTCGTCTCGACTGAATGGTTGCGCTTCTACATTTTTTACAAGTGTTTTACACTTTACAGAGATAAACAGCAAGAGACGAGAGTGAATCTTATCACATTGTATACTCTGGCTACACAATAAGCAATCTAATCTACTGTTTGTCAGAGCTCTCTGGTACTGGTAACCATGTGAATCACGAATAGCATCATCCGACAGAAATTGCAGTAACTAAAAAAGGAAAAAACAAATTTACACGTACTAGCGTTGGAGATATTGAAAATTTCACTGTATGGTATCACTGTGATCATTATTAATCTTCATACCAAGTGACAGTCAAAGCTGTGACGAATATTAATGCGACAAAGATTCCATTTCACGCTCATAAATCAGTAGCCTCCGACCATCCAGTTCTCTTTCTCGAGAACGAATCTTCTCGTTGCCTCTTCATTCTTCGACTCGTGTACAAAACGATTAATAAACTGTGCACGAAAACGCAGACTAGACAATATTCTTTTCCAGAGAATAACAAAACGCCACATGAATGGGACTCGTTTCCAAGTCTTAAGACATTGACCAGCCGCCTCGAAATAGAGTCGTCGCCGTTCAAGTCCTCATTGTTCGCTACTTTCACCGCCATAAATAACCCAGCAGCAGCAGCAGCAGCAGCAGAGCACCCTCCTCGCGCCCAGAGCACACGCCTCGCCAAAACCTCAAACTCAAACCGTATATTTCTCGAGACATTTTGTCGAAACAAAAATACACATCTGGAAATCTCGCTATCGCGCTCTGTCGCCCCCTATCACATCCGCGATGGGATTGCTTGTCCCCTCCCCTCCCCTCCCCCGCGTCTCTCCATCTCGCGTCCGCGCTTCCTTCGAATCTTTCCCATCTCCGTGACGAGAAGCACGTTCTCTAATCTGCATCGTCCGGCCTCTCTGCCCCAATGGCGCCGCACGTTCCATCGCGTCGCGTAGCCAGCAACAGTCGGCCGTGCTGCAGGTACCCTTTGTTAATTAAGAGGCGTCATGTGTGGTCCCTCGGCCGTACGTACACGCTGAAACAGTACACGCTCGCGCTCGTGTCGCTGCCCGGCGTAATACGTGGTCAACCCACATAGTAGCCACGCGAGACTCCTCCTGTATACCTGTATACCTCTGTACGTGTGGCTGCACACACGCGTCTGTGTGTATACGGGGTGATGCCGAAATTCAAGGGACCGACTACAACAGCAGTCGTGAATGTGGGGTAAAATTCGCACGACGCGTTTTTTTTTTTTTTTTTTTGTGGGGGGAAAATTTGTTGGATGACCAATTGGCCAGGACTGACTAAATTGGCTGATACTGATTTTGAGTCAACGATAATCCTTCGAAAGTGATCTACGAACAGTTATTCATAGGGTAAATTCCTTTCCCCCTCCATTCGATTTGCCAAAAATTGATTTGTTCATCGAGAACGTAATAGAGCATTTCATCAAGCAGAATAAAACCTAAAAACTACAAGCGTCATTCCTTCGCGCGGGATCCAAATTTAAAATTTGACGATTTTCAAATAGTCAAAATCAACGAAATTTTATTTTCCAAGTCTTTAAAACAGAAAAAAAAAAGAAGCTTGTTACTCCAAAGTTAAACGAACGCAAGTCGAAAACGCGCGGTATAATTTTAAACTGTACCTTCCTTCCTTCGTTAGAAATTACTTTTAGCTATCACACAGACAAATTTAACATTTGTTAGCCTTTGTTGTATCATTTAATCGCGTTCATTCTCCATTTACATTCCTCCGTTCTTTCGTACGACGATTTCGACGTCACCCGGTGTGCACCGCGAGGGAACCGATATCCAGGCAAGAGAAACGACTATAACTATCCAGCTACACCGAGGTTAACGAGAAGCCTCGCGTAGATCTTGCGGCGACTGATTCGATGGCGGGACCGGATACACCGTTCCGTTCCGTTCCGTTCCGAATTATCGGAAACCGATGAGCTCGAGCTTGCTGCTTTTTTCCCCCCAGGACGCACTGGTCGCGTGTCGCGTGACGTTGCTCAATTAAGTTCCAACAATCCCGGAACTCTTGCTCCTTTTTTCTCCTTCTCCCTCGTTCGTTCCTTGCCGCGGAGCAGGAGCAGGGTTGTTTAGACGGGTATTTGCCGCGAGCGATTACCCGTGGCGAGCGATGAAGAAAGGATTCGAGAGAGAGAGGACGACGTGTTCGGGAGGTGCGGCCGATAGATTCCGGTGATAGATCGAAGATTAGCCGAAGTTTCGAACTTCGCTGAAGGGGGAGACTGGGTCGATGCTTTGCTGGTTTCTGGGCTAGGTGTTCGAAAGCTTGTTCCTCCTTGTTCTAGAGACTACCAAGGGATAAGGTAGGGGTTTGCAGATGGGCGTGTGTCGAGTTAACGTTCGTGGATATCAGACGGACGATCGAGATATTAGCAATAAATGGAATCTCTGATTTGTGCTGAGAATGAGTTCTGAAGAAAAGGCAGGTGAACACGTTCCGTGTCGAGTTTTCATTTCAGACCATTTTTGACCATTGTTTTAAGACTAATGATTAGAACGGGCCTTGACAGAAGAATGATCATTACATCTTCAATCCATAAGTAATTAGCTTGTATAGATGCGGCCTGAATAGAAAGTTTACGGTGGTGCACGTAGCACGGAACGTGTTAAAATGTTCTCACACTTCAAATGATATATCTATGGAGATGGAAAAGATTTAGGAAAGATCGATGAAACAAGATTAAACTAAAATAATTGGAAGACTGTTCCGAGTGCAGCGTCTTGCACTTCTCGGCTTTATTTATCAAAGAAGATATATCTAAACTTGGACGTTGTTATCAGGAATATAAGAACCGTTCGTGTGTCTTAAATTTCGACGAAATTGAAAAACATGCACATAACACGGACAATTAGAGAAAAGATATCGTCCTATACATTCAGAAAGTATCGTTCGTTACGATCGCCGTGAAATGTCGAAGCTCTCCGTCAATTTTCTATCAGAAACAGCGTCTCAGCTGTGTACGCGAGAAAAAGAATTTCGAGTCCAGATCGATGATTTAGAAGCTTCGGAAGCTTATCCCGATTCCGCATTGAATCCAACGTCGGAAGCTTAAAACCTCGTTCTATCAAAGAATTATTATCCGCGGTTAAATAACCAGGGAGTGGGGACCGTAAGGGTAATCCACGCAAAGGAAGCAAAACGCGCGAAACAACTCCGTTTCACCCCGTTCAGCCCCTCGTTCCAGCCAAGTTTTTCTTTTTCTCGAGCTCGTGCGCGCGTTATATCGCTCGATTAAGCGCTCATCTGGTTACTCTACTTTCCCTCCCCCCCGACGTCGAGGGGAAGAAAGAAAAAAAAACGAAAAGAGAGGAAAATCGGCCTCGGGAGAGGCAACGCGCGCGCTCACGAATTAGCGTGGTACGAGAAGGGGCGAGCGTGTACGAGCAATCAAAGACACATCGAGAGTGAAGGGAAGAGGGGATGGGGATCCGGTTGTGCGCGAAAATGGCCAGCCGGAATTTATACGAACTCGTCCGGAGGAATTAGACGAGGAAACGATTCCGTGGAACTTTATCGGCCAACCGATCAGTGGAATTATCGAAAATCGATGGAAATCCTCTTTCGCCGACTGTTCGTGTCTCCTCTTGGCTTCGCTCGATTGAGTCCTCCGGGTCTTCTTTTTCCTCCGCGTTTCTCCGTCTCTCTTTCGCTCTCGTTCTCGCTTCCGTCTCTCGTTGGTCCCGCGGACCGCGTGTTTGCGAACGTGTGCACACAGAAAAAACGGTGCTTTGACTGAGTCGACTGAGCGAGAAGAAAGAGGAAGCCAAAGAGCGCGAAATGAAAACACCGCGGATTGATGGATCGACGAATAGATGGCCGTTTGTTTTAATCGGCTTCGTGCGAAAATCGCGTTGCTTCGTCGCAAGTACATATTGTAGTAACGTCGTTAGTAAGAGGATGTAGTAACGAAGAGTATTTTTTAATGAGTGTAATCCTAATGATGGATTCTTGCAGAGTACGTAAAAAAGTAATGCCTTTTGTAAGAAATAATGTCTTTTGTAAACTACGACAAGAAGTCACTTATTTGAACGAGATAATTTATTACAGCTAGTGTCTGACTGTGTTTCTACTTATCTACACGGGAGCTTTTATGACATACTCAAACGATCGTAATTAATGTCACGTGAAAAATCAGGTACGCTATTAAGTGGATTTCTCTAGTCGACCAGGAAAAAAAGTAAAGAACTTTTAACGCGCAATACCGGAATGTACACTGCGTTTCGTAGATATTTTCTCGCAATTTTTCACCACGTTATAAAGAACGCTTTTCGCAATCGGAAAATCCTCGATTCGATTTGACAAGCGAGCGGTATCGCTTATAGATGCGAAATTAAAAAGAAAAAAAAAAAGAAAAAAAAAAGGCGGAAAGGGAAGCGACAGAAAAGGAAGCGCGAGTGTGAAAAGAAAACATCGCGAACAGACAAGCCCCGATGCTGCACGATATTCGTTTTAATCGATCTAAACCCACAGAAAAATCGAGGCTGCCAGCGTGGTGTCGATATGGCTCGTCGCTGTGGCCCAAAGTGGCTAACGACGATCCTCGTACGAACTGATTCAGGTGGGGAGGAGAAGGAGAACTAGCGGTGCCTACGATTCCACCGGACCCTATCGGCCAGTCGATCGAGATCCATTATCGAAAACCGATGAAAATTCTCTTTTAGTCGCGCTTCGATTCGCTACTCGCTTTGCGTCACGTTGTCGAAAATTTTCCCTCCCACCTCTTCCGCCCTCTCTCTCTCTCTCTTTCTCTCCTTCATCCTTTCTCTTTCTCTCGCGAATATATACATATATGTAGATACGCACGCTCCAATGTGTCTTTTTTCGGTTTTATTTTTCCCCATTCGTTCATTCGTTCGCCGACGCTTCTCATTTGCCCGTTGCACGATTCCTATCTCCGCCGCCCGGATATTGAAGGTATCTACCGCCATCGGGTATAAATTCTGACAATTTTTTTTCGGCGTGAGAGGCGGATTTTTGTTTCTTTGTTTTTTTTCTCTTTTTTCTTCTTTTTTTCTTCTTTTTTTATCCGTCCCCTTTCCCCTCTCGCCGATTCATTCGGATGACCGGTTGCTTCCCGTTGGAACGCGTGAAAAATAACGAGCAACGACAACGATAAAAAGCTGCGACGCGCGGTTGTGACGTTTGTCGATCGCAATGTCCATTCGAGCGAATCTTCTCTCTCGTTGATGCTTTCGAATTTTCGAACGATCGACGCGCGAGTTGCATTGAGAATTGACATTCTTAATAAGAATGAACTGCAGCTTGATTTTTGAAAACCATCGTCTCCATTTTTGAAGACACGAATACACTTCACTGAGTAGAAAATGTGTGGATTCGACGTTGACTATGATTTTTGGTAGAATTATCTATACTATTTAACTATCTATTTAGTATTATATCTATTTAGTATTATAGAACGAATATTGATACAACAATCACAGTATGTACATAGAACGCTGGACCATTTACCCGAATGTCGACCACAAACCGTTCGATTCCACTATACACCATCCATACTAATTTTCTCACCTCGAGCAGATATATCGTTACAATCGATACCTAGAACTCTGCTCACCCCAAAGTCCAATTAATCCTGTCCTAACCAACCCGTAATACTCGTCACCGTTCACGGTACAGAAAATCGTCCATACCTCGATAATATTTTATTCGACTACTTCGCTTTGAAATTTTCTAAATAAACGCGCAGAAATCCGCGGTCTATTAATAAAACAGACAAAAAAAGTCTCTAAAATATATAATAAATTTCCTCTCTCCAAAGAGACAAAAAAAAAAAGAAAAAAAAAGAAAGAATACAAACTTCCTCGAATACTACCTCGTCCCCGTGCGAGTGGCAATTTCATTTCATTTTTCCGCTTCCCCTTCTTTCGAGACGGGGTGAAAGGGGCGGGAGAAAAAAAAGACAGAGAGAAAGAGAGAGAGAGCTCGGTATAGAACGAGGACGATTATCGCGATGAAAATTGTGGCCCCCGGCCAAATGTCGCACGGGGATAAAGGTCTAACCGCTGGTTGGCGGGAAATGCATCGGACTTGTGCACCGGTGCGCCGCGTAAATCCGAAAATTCATTACTGCAGCCTCTCTCGCGAGCGAGCGAGCGTGCAAGCGGGCCGATTGTTCGCGAGCACAGGACGTTCCGGCGAGCAAGAGACGCCCGGCATTAATGGGCCGCGGCGTCAGGATTTACAGAGGGGTGATAGGGTGGGGGTGGGAGGGGGTGGGAGGGTGTAACCAACCGTTCGCCATTGTTGACAAGCAAATATAGAATTTTCACGATTCCGATGGAACGAGCCTCCGGGGCTAGCGAATAATGTCCGCGCGAATTAATAACTCGATCGTAAATTACGATTACGAAGGGCAGAGAGATAGAGAGAGAGAGAGGAGAGGAAAGGGGAAAGGATACGTGTATTTAGAATTCAAATGACTGACTGCACTTCCAACCTGATCCCCGCCTGATTGTCGGCACCGCCTCCCCCCCCCCCACCTCTGTCCATGCTTCGATTCCTGCCACATGTTAATGACGATAATCCAATTCTATGAATTTATCACGAGCCGATAATAAGCAGCGACGTTCGTTCCGATTTGTCCGCCAGATTCGGGATTATCGTCAGGTTGATTTTAATTCGACGCGAAATCGCGCGAACATCCTATTGTGACAGATACGCTGTGATACGCCAGTGATACTCCCGAGAGCCCGATTACGCCGATTAAGCTTCGTGCAGACAAGAAATTAAAGAACGAGAGAGTTTCATCGATTCTCTCAGACTTGGGATTCAATTCAGAATCGCCTTGAAATTTATATTCGAGAAAATAAAGATGAATAATTGTGTGGAAGATGAGTGGAAAACCCAGTAAAATCACGGGAATTAGTATTCAGTGGAATTTCGTGGTTTTTTTTCTAGAAGGCGAGGATGCCGCGGAGGAAGAGGATTCCTATCTGCTGGAGGAGGACGACGTGCCTTCCGCGACGATAGCCACTGACACGGAGCTGATCTCCGAGGCGGGAGGCCATCTGCCCGTGTTTCTCACCGAACCGGTCGATTCTTTCGTGGTGAAGAACAAACCGGCCACGTTACATTGCAAAGCCGCGCACGCGTTGCAGATCTACTTCCGGTGCAACGACGCGAGGGCGGACGACTCGCAGCAACAGGACTTCGTGGATCCCCACACCGGCACCAGAATCGTCGACTGCGAACTGAACGTAACTAGAGACCACATCGAGGAATATTTCGGCAGGGACAAGTTCAAATGCGAGTGTATCGCATGGTCGGGTTCCGGGCAGATTAAGAGTCAACCTGCGACTGTCGATGTCGCCTGTAAGTGTGAAAATAATAACTTCCCCTTATTCCCAACATTAATTTCCCTATATTATTCCTGGCTGCGAATTGAAAGAGAACTCTCTGGACAATTGAAAATAATTACCAACGAGTGTATTCGTTGATTATATCAGACAATGAATTATGAAATTTTAATCGAGTGGCCTAGGCCAGTCGAGTAGAGGTTTTAATTTAACGCGAGACATCTCAATTCTTCGAAGAACTTTGTCAATAAATACTCGACCGTGGACAGTTGTTTGCCCCGCTGTCGGGATAGCCCACGACTTTCGTCTTACTTCGTTCGCCCCTCGTAATTATCTTGATTCTCCTAAGCGAGGTCATTATTTAATTCCGCCCCTTAATGCGAGGCAACACAATGACCGGCAACCATGGACTTTCTAAGAGAATCAATTTAGGAAAGGACCGTTTGTCCGGTGCTTCGTACTTATGTAACTAACTCTCGTTCGGGACAAAAACTTTTCGCCTCGCGAAAATGCCGGGAAGAATCCCACGAGTTTCATTATCAACGTGATTAACGGCACTTGCGCGCATTTGTTCACGTATTCTATTATGTCAGAAATATCGCACGGAAATATTCTTCAATTTGCAAAATTCCCTTCTTTGTTGTTTCATATATATATATATATATATATGTGTATTTGTCCTTCCGCATCTATCTCGATCATTTCTTTCAATTCACTAAATTTTGTTCTCGCCTAATTTTTATTTCATTTCCATCTATAAATTTTCAGTCGAGTCGAGATTGTTTCTTCCCCTCGACGAATTTCGCCCATAAATTTCCTTCGATTGGTAAAATTTATTTGTCACCATTATCTTTAATGCAGTAACCTTCGTCCCCGTTTCCATCTTTCGGATCGACCGCCATTCCTTTTTTCCTCGACCCGTCCCCGGCCTGTCCGTATCGTCTTTCTAAGAGCAATAAATCCCATTTTCTCAGACCTGAAGAAGCAATTCGAGTCTCCGCCGTACTCGGTATCGGTGGAGGCAGGCCAGAGCACCGAACTCAGGTGTCTTCCTCCTGTGGGAGTGCCACCGCCGAGGGTCTACTGGCTAAGAAATAACGTCCCCGTCGACACGGAGTCGGACACGCTTTTAGTGTCTAGCGAGGGACACCTTCTGGTTGGCCAAGCAAAGCTCAGCCACCAGGCGAATTACACTTGCGTCGCGGAGAACATCGCGGCGAAAAGGCTTAGCGAGCCTGTCAGCCTCACGGTGTACGGTGAGTTCTCTTTGCTCTCATTGTCTCTTCCGTTTCAAAGGAATGCAACAGCAACAATAGTGTCGCGATCACAGCGAACGAATTTTTGGAATTCCATTCACTATCCGTAGAGAGATGTGTCTTTTTTTTAAATTAATTAACCGTTTGAGTCGCAGTGTGAAGAATCGAGTGCGAGGAAACCCAAACGACGCGATAGCGCTTGTTTTATTTTATGTCGACAAATCCCAATGTGATTGTGTTTTCTTTTTTTTTACGTCGCGCCGTCACATTTATTGCAGTTGGCAAAGTGATCGAACGTATTGTTCTATAAGTGCTTTTCAATAATTGTGTGATCCAAAATGATTAGACGAAGCAACGCAAAAAGTAAGTCTGTAGCACCAAAAATGACGTAAAAAGATCTCATTTAATTTGTGTGCAATGTAAAAAAGGAGTTCATCCAATATGTTTTGATAAACACCGATGTTACAAATTTATAAGTGTTACTCTTCGTTTAAATTGTTTGTTCATAAGACTAAAAATATTTTTAATTTGTAATTCGTTACTTTATGAAATACATCTATATTATTATATATACGTACTGTAAGTTTATAAATATTTCAAGTTTTGTTCAATGAAAATTATTAAGAAGATAACAATGAAATACAAAATGTTTAATTGTATTATTTACATTAAAAAAAAAAAGGAGCTATGTGATGTACGTGCGTCAGTAAAGTTGAGCGCGCTACTTCGACAGTCAGTGACTGCACCGTCAGTTGTCCATAGCGCTGAAAATGTACTGCGATTTTTCGACACAAAATCTGAAGAGCGCGATCGCGCTGCTTGGGACTCAAACGGTTAACTAATAAGTATATAATTTTGTAGGATCGAAATCTATTACATCGTAGGAACTCGTTTGTTGAATAAAATATTTGATACTTTTCTCGATGAAAGTAACCAAAAATCGATCCGGTACGGAAATCTCGTTACAGACAAAACACATCGACGAAGTAGCAGACGGAAACGAAATTAAAATATAACGGAAATTAATGAAAATTTACGAATATTTCATTTACAGTGAAAGGAGGTTGGTCAGCGTGGTCCGCGTGGTCCGAATGCTACTCGAGGTGCGCGAAAGGTGGCCAGAAACGGACGCGAACGTGTACGAACCCCGCTCCGATGAACGGCGGCCAGCCTTGCATGGGTCCGTCTCAGCAGAAGATGGACTGCAACATCGCCTGTCCCGGTAAGTGTCCCGCGAATTCATTACCTCCCGGGACAGAGAGAATGAGATTTCCAAGGAAGCATCACGGTTCGTTAAAGTCGATATACCGCGGAACGCGCGTGGATCTCCGGGTTCCGCGAGCCGAGATTTCTTCTTGCCAACACACTTGCAATGTACGCGTGCGTGTGCTCCTACCAACTCGTTTATTTCTATCCTCGATAGCTCGAGCTAACGAGCGAGAGCAACAGGAGGATCCTTTTTCCTTCTCTTCGTTCGATTGCAAGTGCCACGGGAACGACGCGACACGACGCGACACGACGCGACTCGACGCGACGCAACGACCGAGCAAGCAAGTTCTGCCACGACAAACCGATATTACCGATGCCAAAGGGAGAGAGAGGAGAAGGTACGGCTCTCTCGTTTGATTTACGAGCTTCTCCCTTCCTCCCCTCTGGCGCACATCGTTGAACGTCTCAACAGGAGACGGTTGTTGGCTCTCTTAAATCGTATTCACCTTTCGAAAACATCTCGCGACGTCCCGGAGAGGACACCTGCACGCACGATCGGCCGTGCCGCGTACGCAGTTCCATTGAAAAACGTCGGAGGCGACGTCCAAACGGGAAACGAGGGAGGCGGGGAATCGAGGAGAATCGACGAGTGAAATATTAACCCTCGTGTCTGGTTGCCTCGCGGTTGACACGCTGCACTCGCGGAATTTTGATACGGTCGCTCGTTTTGAGCATTATCGTTTCGTCGACGATGGCTCGACGTCTTGAATGTAAATGATAGGTAATTGGGAAATACCACGCGTACACACGGACACACGGATTCAAGGGTATTTTCCCGTCTGGTCGTGAGCGAGAACAGCAAAACACCGCGAGGGTTAATTAGAAAGTCTATTTGGTACTATTGACTGTCGCTTATGTGTGCGCACGTGTTTCTCACTAACTGTCTGTCCCGCTTTCGATAATGCACCTATACGTCTTTCTGTCTAACGCTCGCTTCGGAATAGCCGCCACTCTGGAGGAGTTCACCAACACTCTAGGTAAGTGTACACACACCTGTAAATTCGCTTAGAAAACCAATCACCAAATTAAAGGAAAAAAAAAAAAAGAAGCGAAAACGAAAAGAAAAACCTAGTAATCGTTTAACGTTAAACGTAATAATCTACGTGAAAAACGCATCGAAACGTAATGTTCGATTTTTCGTTTAAAAAGTGAAGAAAGAAAACCAGAGAAGACTAGAAAGTAAGAAAGAACTATTTGTAAGTATCGCGTCGCAACGCAAGTCGAATCGTCACCGAAGATTAAACGCGTATCGGGACACGGCGTCCGCGTTTTTTTTCCACGCGGGATCGGGATACGAGTCAATTAAAACGGAAAGGAAGCGAAACTCTCGCGACCGAATTGACGAGTATGGCTCTCGAACAAGACTCGCGGGGATCACGAAGCAAGTTGCCTTGCCCCCCTCGTCGTCCCCCGTTTCCACCGTGTGTAGCTTTTTACCCATCGCTTTAACGTCGATCCTGAGATCTCCTTAACGACCCTTCACGACAGAAAGACGATCCTTTCGAACCGTTCGTCTCTTTTTTCTTTTCCCGGGGACGTGCACAGTGGTGGACGGAGGATGGTCCAGATGGTCGACGTGGTCGGTGTGCGGCACCGATTGCACGCACACGAGAAGACGATCCTGCGACGAGCCACCACCCAGCCACGGTGGACGACCTTGTCAGGGGAGGGACATCAGCGTGGCGAATTGCACCGGCGGCATGTGCAACAGTAAGTCACGAGATCCTTTCCCACTTGTCACGACTCTCTTCGATCTGTCCCATTCCGCTCGTCCACGCGAAAGAGGTCTCCTCCTTGCTCGCGAGAAAGAGAGTACTACGTAGAACCACGTAAGAAGCTTGTCACATACACACACCTTGCTTCTCGCCGCCGGATCGCCAGGGTGGTGGATGGTTACAAGAAGGTGAAAGTTCTCTTTCTTTAGATTCGGATGAAAGGGATAAAAACGTTGAATTCGACAAAGTTTAACCGGACTGCAGTCTGTCGGTAATGTGAAACTTTTACCTTTCGTGGTGTTTGAAAAATAAATCCGAGTTTTGGATCTTTCCACCGGTGTGAGTTGAAGGTGACATTGGTAAACTGTGGATTTTTTTTTTTTTTTAGTTACGTTCGTAAAAATTGTATAAAAGAATGTAGAAAAATCCGTAGTTTAGCGATCAGTGTGCAATCAGAGTTAATTAACGACCGAGTAGAGTAAATATTCCAATAGTTTTTACGTTTTGTACAAACGATTAATCGATCAAACGATCTTTCTGAATAATTGCAGACCATTTACTATTGCTTCGTGTCTCACGCGCAATAAAGGATACAATCATAAATTAATATTAATTCATCATACAACGCAAACTTTGATACTTGATACTTGACGTTTGACGAGTCTGTCGTTTCTCTCTTTTCAGATGGCAACACGAAAATGGGAGGCGCGCACTTGACCGAAGAGGGTAAGTCCCAGATTTAAAAATTCACTCTTTTCCTTCACTCAATTCCCAAGAGAGAAGAAAAATAAAAATACGAGAAAATTTCATAATTCTAAGCCCATACGTTACGTCGCGATTTTGTGTCACGATCGGACAACAGCGATTCGCAAAGCGCTTCGAGACCCACCCCCGATTAGTTCCGCGGCGACGACGCGCGAAAATCGAAATGAGGTATGACGAGTGGGCGCAGAGCGCGACCAGTTGCGAAGAAAGCGCGCCTAACTCGTCGCGCGACATTCTTAGATGGATTCTTCACGGCTTGTGAGCGCCGTTTATATCCACGTTGCAACTTGGTTCGCGATCAGATACCATTCAAATCGTTCGTCCTGCACCGGCAAAATAGAACAGGCTGAGACGCCGCTCTAAAGAACGATATTCATCGATTCAGGTATATTAATGCGAATGTCGAAGGCGTCACGAGCCGCTTTAACCGCGGTCGTCGGACGATTAATGTGGAGGAAAATAATTCCATTGACGTATGGGAACACCCATCTTGATGAGGAAGAATAATCGGTCGATTTTCCTTCTACCTTCTTCGTCATTGTTCGCGATCTAGGGGATTGAAGATTTTCGTTGCTCTCTTTCAATTGGTATCGAAATATTACAAGTTATAAAGTAATTAATTAAGTAATTAATGCAGAGGAAAATAATTCTATTGGCGTATGAGAACACCCATCTTGATGAAAAAGAACAAGTGATTGATTTTCCTTCTACTTTGTTTCTCGTTGTTCATCTTCCGTTGCACACTTTGAAATCAATTTTCGACTTGCTGAATAATCTCTCTTTCAACTAGTTACAAACTACTATTACAAGTTACAAATTAAATATTAATTCAAGCCTCGTTCGCGCATCTGTACGCGCAGCAAAAAAAATTCGAAGCGTGTCAAAGTTTCGGAATAAATAATCGTTCGATTCGATGTTACAAAATTTGTAGAACAGACGTTATATTACGATCTGGATCTTGTAACTTGCCAGTTCCCTGATATTCACAACTAATCCACGAATCATTATACTACAAGAGGAATCCTCGCGGCTCACGCTCAAATACCTTCCCTCGTTCTTACCCAATTTACCACCCACCTACTCAACAACTTCCAGTCACTTGCCATCGCTTTAATAATCGCTTTCCAGCTCGAGGAAGAATTGCCCCTTCGTCGCCTCTCGCCTCCTCGTCGCTCGCCCGCTATTTACCGAGCAAGTTTTCCACGCGAACGACCAAGGTCCACGGCCCCTGCCCGTCGTATTTACTTTTAATTACGCGACCAGTTAATTATTGACGCTTGACAAGGGACGATCGTCGAAGGGCCGAGTCGCGGTCCAAACAGTCGCAACAATGAGGTGTGGCGGCTGGCTGGCTGCTGGTAGTCAAGGGTGGCCCACTGGTCCGTTTAGATCCAGACGCAGTGCACACTCCCCCCTGTTAGCTGGACGATTCTATCGACCGAACCACATCAAAGTTGCACGCGATATCGTTCGACCTAGGCTGTATTCTCTCTCCCTATTCTGGCCCGCTTTAATATCGAAGAAAATTATGTAATCGGTAGCCGTTACGCCTCCCGCGCCTCCCTCCCAACTAGGGGGAGGGAAAATTGATCGTGCATGCAAATAAAGTGCCATTATCCCGTGGCGGAGGCCTGAACGCGAGTACGTGGATGGTCGATCAGAGAGAGAGAGAGAGAGAGAGAAAGAGGTTGGGTAGAAACCACCCCTCGAGACTTCGATTTTCGTCGAAAGCCGCGATAAGACGCGAGAACTGTTGCGAATTGCCCTGCTACCAGACGGAGCGAAGTTTTAGGGTAGTTTCGCTGAAACGGTTAACCATTGGCGTTGAAAACCTTCTGTGGTTACACTCGACGAGTTTTGCAACGAGTTCGGAACGTGTAAAGAACATTTCCTTTTCAATTTCTCTTCTTTCATAGAAATGTCTATGTATCTTCTAAAAATTGCTAAAGCGTTCTGTTAAAGTATCCCGAAGTAGCTACCCTTCGAGGAAAGACCCGCAAAAGAGTGATAACAAAAAAAAGGCAATCGGAAGTAGGAGCGTTCTATGGGGTAACGGATGAATTATAGGCTTCAGATACATTAGGTCGAGGTTATGAAGCGTTATCAATTGCCGCTAAGAAAATAAATCTCAGCGACCCCCAACACACTCGCGGCACTTTTCAATTTGTGGAGGGTGAGAGCACGATCCAGACGGACGAAACAGAGCCTGCCTAACTCGGCTAACGACGTGGAACTATTGCGTTTTAGGGAATACATATATCCTTTTCTCTCTCTTTCTCTCTCTCTCTCTTTCTCTATCTCTCTTCCTCTCTTCGTATGCGTTTTCGTCGCCGCATATATTGATATTCGAAGCACGTGTCCGGGAGCAGCGTGCGCCAAGCAGACGCACATGATCTTGCGAGAACGAGAAGAGCCGGCTCTCTCTGCCGAAAAGTCACGTACCGGGGTTACAACCGGGAATGGCTTTGACATTCTAAAATTGGAAGAAGCTTAGGAACGTCAGCCGCCGGTTTCTCGCCGGAGACCGACGCTGGTATTTGTCGAAAATCTCCTGAACTAGACACGCGTACACCTCGAACGTGGCAATGAAACGGCCGAAGGGTGGAGAAACCGTGGGAAGAATTATTATCCGCTCTTTCCTTTTTTTTCTCGAGTTTTCGCAGCGGCAAACTTACGAGATTGCCGATCGAACGATAGTTACCAGAGATTACGTTGGAAGACTACTTTTCAGAGTGTAAACGTTTAGAAACTCTGGTTCCGTCGAGGAACATTCCTGTTTCGTATTTCATATTCAGTTCTCGCGAGCAACTTTCACACAATGGGGAAGCGAGATTACTCGAGTCTTCAACGGTAATCTGCGAGTTTAAAGGGTTGAAAAAACTTCGTCTTTCTTATCAGAGACATTTATCACGGACTTTTCACGGATTTTCATGGGTTCGAATGATGATCCATTTCGAAGATCATCATCTTGCTTGGAGATATCGATTCGCTCGACGGCACTTCACATTTTTTCACGGAACTTCAACGCCCTTGTTGAAGATTATTAGCTCCGAGTTGCGTATAGATTGTTCCAGCGAATCGATTAATACGCCAGTCTTTCCATTTTCTTCGGTATTGAATCGTAATAACTGCCCCGAGACTTTCGAGTCTGGGTGTACGCTCAGGAGGAGAGCGTTCGCTCGGAGAAAACTTCCAACCCCGCTCGTGTAATCGCTTCTCATTTCGTTTCGGTAAATTGATATCGGCAGAACTTTCGCGATTTACGACGGCGGCTCGGATCGAGCGTCTACAAGCAAGCGGTCAAGCACCGCGACAAGAAGCGACCGATGCATCTCTCCCTCTCGCCCTGTCGCACGGGTTACATAATTCATAAAACGTCGCTCGAATCTCGGTGAAACTTTGCGTACAGCGTAATTCAATCCCGATTTCACACGCGGCGACCGCAGCGATATCGCGGCGCGCACGAGGTGACGTAACGCCTTCTCTTTCGCCTGCGTCTCTTCCCACTGAAATGTTTTTCGCGGTTTTAATCGCGTCCCACGTCGTCTTTGTTGCCATCCTGTTCGCTGTCTGTCGAGCGGCGACACGGCGACCACTTTAAATTATTATTCCTCTCTGCGCGCGCGACCGCTTGCCACGAGCGCTGCCTTTTATTACGGGGCCGCTTTTTTAACGATCGCGCGATAATAATAATAATAATGATAATAATAATAATAATAATAATAACGATCCGAATGTTTATCGTCGAAAGCGCGGAAAAAATGATAAAACGCCGCGAAGGGAAGCGAGGGGTGAAACCGAGACACTGCGTATCCCCACTTGGCGGTAAATGGAGAGGAACGGCCCGAGCTTAAAACTTTGCTTGGACGACGCTCGTAATATTTAGCGGTACGCGGGAAACGTTTAAAAGCTCGTCGCCCTTTTCCTGCTTCTGCTTCTTCTTCTTCCTCTTCCTCTTCTTCTTTTTCTTCTTTTTCTTCTTCTTTCGACCGTCTCTGCTGCCAACTCCGCAGCGTCCCATGGTCCACGCGAACGTGTTCCGTCGCCAAGATAGATAGAGAGAGAGAGAGAGAGGGAGAGAAAAGGAGAAGAAAGAAGAAAACGAGAAGCGTATAAAAGTTGCCGCGTAAATTATTCATGAATGGCGGTCGGTCTGCTCGTCCGCAGATGAGCACGCTTCGCGGATACGCGAGAATTACCGGCGCCATTTGCACGGTACGTCTTAAACGGCCGCGCGAAGAGATCGTATCGGCGAGTGGCCCCTTAAAACGAGGAATTAACGCCCGCCGGTTACTGTAATCTCCGGCCTGGGGCGATAATCTTTCGACGCGCGGCTCAACCCTCAACAAAGTCTCGAATTAGCGGGCATGCTTTCTCGCTTCTGTTGCGTGTTCCGCGGAGAGGAACACTCGTCAGCTCGGTTTGGACAGTCGGTGTGGGTCGGGCTTGTACGCGTGATTTCGCGTTGACTAGCGTTCCGAGGAGTGAAGGGTATCTTCACACAGAGTTGGTTTCGACGATTCGCGATCAGCGCTAATTAGTTGTGTCGATTTGGGAAAATTTCTTGCGTTTCAATCTCCTGAATGATGAACTCGGGAAATAGCAAATTTGTATTGTGCTCCTAACTGAGTCTCCGCATGTTTTTAACCTGTTGATCGCTGCAGCTTTTTAGAGACCTCATTTCGCACGCGAATTTTGTTTCTTGCCTTTTTTTCGAAGCAGCTTTCGAATATATCCAAAATCAAGAAAGAATATATACACATTTTTCAATTTTTTTTAGTGTTAGAAAATGATTCTAAATGTCACTGTTAAGGAATAGAAATTAAATTCGCTTCTAGTTAGCGTACGGGCATGGCGCGCACGACGATCAACTGGTTAATGATTACGAGCTTTTTAAATTGAAACTTCTGGAAATCTGTCACGTTGATAAATTTCATATTTCCAGCGTCAAAGCTAGAAGGAGGCAATTATCTTTTACGCGTTTTGAAATTATAATAAATTGTTCGCGACAACATCCCGCGCGCTGAAAAATATTTATTCTACACGATACTATATCAATCATTTCCTCGGAATACACTTTGATCATGCTCCAAGAGACAGTAAACGTGCGTGTACGTGCTAAAACTGCCGCGAGGTCACGAAGAACACGTAGAATAAAAATCAGTGTCGATAATAAAGTAATTAACATCGTGCGATTCCTGTACGTAGCCGTGTCGTACGTCTCCGGCGACCGGTTCACCAGACACGCGAATAAGAAAGAAACACGTCGTTTGATGTTCACAGCGAACCGGCAAATGGACGTGGCTCTGTACGGCGGCTTGACTGTCGCGTGCGCTGTAATCGGCGGCTTGGCATTTTTCCTAGCGAAGCTTCTGAGGCGCAAAGGTCGGGACCATTCCCTCTACTCCATGGCCCGTAACGGTAAGCATTTCATAGATGAAAGAGAGAGAGAGAAGAAAACGAAAAAAAAGTCAGCCGCTTTGGCTGTTCGCGGACGAAGGAGCGAAACACGACGTTCTCGCACAGCTGGATGTAATTACATTTCACGTTTCGGTCAACTCTCGAAGCAAGTTGTTGAACTCGTTCTCGGTCCTTCGTCACTCGCTACACTCGATCGAAATGATGCTATTTCGAAGTTTGATCGATGCCACGTGTTCGCTACCTTCATCCACGTCCCTTTTCTTTATCGCTTGTCAGTCGACTCGTAAATATTTAGAAATAATTCGCCACGTAACAAACGCAGCTTAACACTGGAAAATGGCCATAAACGGCCAAAATGACCAACTGATAATTTTTGTTAAATATCTTATGTATTTTCAGAGACTTGAATGATACTTCGTAAAATCTATAAATAATCGTGCACCCTATATCGTATTGTACAGATTTTCCGTTTCTATTCGACTTGCACGTCTCTGATGGAAGTTTGATGCTCCGGTCGTCGACCGGACGTTAAGTAGTAGTTAAGAGTAGTAGCGGTACACGAAAGAATCATAGAAAGCTCGTTGAAAGATCGGGGATGAATGTGGCGGACGTGTTGTCGTGTTATTCGTGGAAATCGGAATAGTATGACAGCGGCGTCTGTCCGCAGCGCGCAGAGATACCCACGAGCCGTGGCTCGGCGGTGTGCGTTTCAGAATTCCAGCCGGAGTTCTTCCCGGACCAGGACAAGAAGCTGAGCCTGCAGCCGGATGTAACGGCGACGAGCGTACCGGCCTGCTACGAGTATCCTTTCGACCCGAAGCTGTCGATGTCGAGATCCCTCTCCGAGCACCATTACGACGTGCCCCACTTGTCGATCGCGCCGCAACCCTCGCCAATGTCGCCGACGCCAAGCACCTCGACGCAGGAGTCGTGCAGCGACAAACAGATGCATTCCGACTGCGAGAACAGCGTCACTAGCTCGTACCCTTCCTCCGACTCGACGTACAACGTCGCCTCGGAGAGTGTACGTTTGCCGAAGCTCGAGACCGGGAACGTGGCCGGGGCGGCGGTGAACACGCGCGGCGCGCTTCTCGTGCTTCCGGACGCGGGCATATCGATGTCGGTGCCCGAGGGAGCCGTGCCGAAACCACTCAGGGAGGAGCTCTACTTGGCCGTGCTGAACGAGGATCGCTTTAGGCCTCGATTACCCGGTAAGTGGTGCGTGCATTATTAATTGCCAGGCGCTGGCCGTGACGGTTCCGCAGCAACGAACGTCTCATCGATCCGGCTCGAATTACGATTCAATTGACGCGGATGGTCTCGATGGAGCGCGGAGTAGTGGTCCCGGCTATCTTTGAGGCGAGAACGCTTCCGACTCCTCTCGCCGATGTTCGATCCGTGCAATTGCAAATTGCGGCGTGTGTAATAGCCTCGCGAACGTTTCCGGACGCGATCATACCCCAGAGATTGAATTCGATTCCTGGGCAAACATGTTTGCGAACATGTAACAACACCGTACACGCGCGCAATCGAATCGTCGAGAGGGAAAAGATAAGAATTTAGATGAGATTCGTCGCGATAAAATAACGTTACGCGTTAGGAGGCAATAGCTAGAGATTCCTGTGTTTCCTCCAGACGGTATCACGCAACTGTCCGCGGTGGTGACGTGCGGCCCTTCGTCGGCGACCTTCAACAAGCCTGTGATCCTCCAATTCGAGCACTGCGCGATGCTTCACCCGGCCACGTGGGAGCTAAGCGTCTGGGCCTGCGACGGTCTGAGCGTCGAGGACGGCACGGCGATCGCCTCTTCCAAGGATCATCAATCGATCACGTGGAGCAGGGTGCTGACGTTGGGCAACGAGACGATCAACACGCCGCTGTTCACGCAGCTGGACCACGCCGAAGCGTTCATCGTGACGGAACAGCTGAGAGGCTATGTTCTAGCTGGCCAGAGCTGCGAGAACGTGATCGCCACCAAGAGATTGCGGCTAGCGTTGTTCGCCAGCCAAGCTGGCCAATGCTGCGTCCGAGTCTACGCCGTGGAGGACACGAAAGCCGCTACGAAGGCGATCGTTGACAGAGAGTCTCAAGCCAGGGGTTACTTGCTGGACAAGCCAAGAACTTTGTTGTTCCAAGACAACGGCGAGTCGCTGTGCGTCAGCCTCGAAGAAGTTGGCAACGAGTGGCAGAGCAAGTCGCCCACCGAACGGCAGGAGATCTCGTTCACAGACGTGTGGAACTGCCAGGAGAACACGAAGCACGTGACTTTCGGTTTGGACACCGCGTTCGGCCCTACCAGCAGCCGAAGCTACAAGCTGCAGGTGTCGCAAGGGAACTCGGACACCAGGCAGGTGTTCAGGATCGTGTACGACGGCGCGAAGCAATTGATCTCGTCCGGAAGCGTGACCAGACCGCTCAGAGAGGTGACGGTGGTCAGCAGCGGGCATGCTAATAACGCCACCACCGACTCCACCACCCTCAGACCGTTTCGGTTTACCAGGTCCCTGAGGAAACAGCTATGCCAATGCCTCGACCCACCGAACGCTCTCGGCAACGACTGGAGAATGCTGGCGCAGAGGCTTCAAGTCGACAGGTCGGTATAATCTTCGACATATAATCTTCCTCCTTCCCTTGGCTTCATACTTTGACTTAGCTCAGCTCTGACCGACGAGATATATCTTCCGGGGACGGTACATACACGCTGTATAGTTACAGAGTACCTCTTTCAAATATCGACGTCCTACGAGAGTTGATTGTTCTCGACAGCCGTTGATTTCCAATTCTCGTTTATGGTAAACGACGTTTGTCGTCATTTTCGACGTAGGAATCAGTAAGAGCAGAAGGAGAATTTTTGTATATTTGCTTTATTTTTGTATATTTGTTGGAAAAATTACTCTTATGAAATTTAATAATAAGAGAACTGACGTTCAGAAGATGTCAAATGGAGCTGGACTCTAATTTCTTTCAATTTTTTTTTTTTTTTTTTTTTTTTTTAAGAAACTGATCCTTTCCAGTATTTCACGATTTCTTGACAAATATCCCAATCGACAATTTTTTTTTCTTTCTTTCTTTTTTCCCCCCGATAATGAGGAACACCTGGCCTCGTTTAACTTGCAGGTACATCAACTACTTCGCGACCAAGTCCAGTCCGACGGAGCACATCCTAGACCTGTGGGAAGCGAAACACCACGAGCCGACCGCGGTGACCGATCTTCTGAACCATCTTCGAGTGATGGGCAGAACCGACGCGGCCACGATTCTCGAGGCACAACTGGGCCCGTGGCTCTGAACGAACGGAATCTCGTCGCCATCTCGTGACGTTTCCTGTGGTGAGTGAAAGTCCACGAACGAGTCGAGTGAACGAAACGAACGAAAAGTGGTGGAACCCGAAACCGTGGTTGCTTCGGCGCGGAGAACAAGTCGCTGTTTCTCCGTTTGACAGACTCATCGAAACACTGCCTTAATTTTCGGCGCGGGACAAAACTGTGTCTCTCTTTCTCCCGCGTGTCCCTCATCTTTTGTACATAGAAATTTTCGTCTCTCTTCTTTTTTTTTTCTTTTTTTTTCGTTTCTTTTTTTTTTTTTTTTTTCTTTTGCAAGACGAACGTTGTGCTCGAGGCAACATCGTCGGATCTGTACGAGGATTGTAATAATCGTGAAACGAAATAAACTAGAGACTGTGCATTTAGATGGTTATATATGTGTACATATCGTGGTAAGGACTGAAGCAAAGCAGATGCAAAAAAAAAAATAAAATAAAAATGGATATATCCATTTAGACGGATGTTTATATATATATAAATAAATATATATAAATATATATATATACAGTTAGATAGATAGATAGAGAAACATCGAGCAAGGAACGAACGATGAAAACACGGAGAATAAAAAAATCGTTCCAACCCGATACAAGAAGTAAAACGAAGAAAAAAAAAGAGTAATAAAGTGTAACGAACAGGAAAAAGTAAGAAAGGGGGAAAAAATGAAAGGTGTTTTTATCGATTTGTTATATACTATACGGATGCGCGAGCATACACGCGAGTGGCCACCGGTTTCCTGGAAGAGGACGATCGTGCCAAAATTCTCACTTTCGGTTTCGAAACCCACGAACCCGTTTCCGTTGACGTATTTGTATTCAGATGTTTGTTGAAAAAAAAAAGTACGCGTCTGTGGTTTCTTTCCTGCACGTCGACAATACCACTGCCCCGTGGCCCGTTCATCGTTCCCCTCTCGGAGAAAAAAAAACACAGCGAGGAGCAACGCGCGCGCGAGTGAACGGGGCGGACATTGAATCACATAGAAAATGACCTTACGATTCGCGGTAAAAATCGGATAATTTTTAAAAGAAAAATCGACACAAGTTTATTTGGAAGAATTGTATATTTGTTACTTTCGAACGAATAAAATATTCTTGTATACCTCGAGCGATTGTCCATTCAATTTTCATCCCTCTTCCTCGTTCCTCCTTCGCTCGTGAAAAAATCCCAACGGCGTTTTGCTTTTTATTATCACCTTTGTAATAAAAATGAAATAAATACGACCAACGGAATTTCTAACAAAAATCCAAGGAATCTGTTGTCGGTGGAAAGACACTTCAATACGCTTCTCTCATTTGCTTGAAATAAAGGAGACTGAATTATATAGAAATACACTACCGATCCTGGGGTAAGTAATTTGAAAGTTGAACAACCAGATACATTCCCGAAAATATTTGAATCCCTAATCCAATAAACGTCTCTCATAAATAGAAGCTTCACAGCCTCGGTCATATCTCCAACAACTGGATATTAAATTTCTGCGTAACAGGATCGTAATTATGAGTCGAAGGTTCGGGGCTAATATTCAGGGCCCTTCGCGCGAAAGACTTCCCTAAATAAGAAACCCTGTCGTGACGACCGGTAACACGATACGAACACATCTAATACCCGAAAGAGACGCTGAAAGAATGCTGCTTTCACAAGAATGATGCGGTAATGAGTCAGCTCAGCCAGCATCGATCGCGCATTTCCGAGTAATCGTTGCGCAAAGTTTCAACGGCAACCATCACGTTCCACCATTACAAAGTTTCGATTCCGTGATATCGAATAACCGTTCGGAGAGCGCGCGATGCGTGCACTTAAACACGGCCGCGAATTAGTTTGAAACCTTTTACCTCGATGCCATCGTTCCCGGAATTACGGACGTGCTCGCCGTAAAACGCCTCGAAAATGGAGCAACAAACCGATCGACCGGCCGGCCAACGAACGATATTTATATTCTACATATTTGTGCACGGTTTCGTCATCCACTGGGAAATTATTGCTTTCCGTTCCTCTGAATTCGCCGAATCGAAAATAAATACCACAAAATCGTGTGAAATCGTGTGATTGTAAATCAACTTGGAATGATACTTTAATCCATGAAATTCTAAGTAAAAGGATACATCAATATTGAAAGGATATTGAAATAAACGCGGCGATTGCAGAGTAAACGCAAGCCTTTCAATGAACACGTTTCGAAGAGCCGACAGTTCGAAAGGTTATTTGTAGGCGCGAACTCCATATATATTTCAACGAAGCAACGATGAAAGAAAATTGCATTTCCTTTGGTAATCGGTTCACGGAACGCGATTTGTTACACGGCCGGCATGCCGCATAAATCTAAGTAAATACAGTTTCATGCCCGTTTGGAGGAGCACGCAACGCGACTCAATCAAACCAGACGACGACGACGACGACGACAACGACGACGAGAGGCGATTCAGCTCGACGATCTATCGGACACGAAACGCCGTCTGTCACGGTCTTTCACGAAAGACACAATGGCTGCCGCAAATGCATTTTATCGACGTATCGTCGATAATTTCCAGCGAACGACTCTCTTTTTTTCCCTCCTTTCTCCCTCTTTCTCCGTTCTTCCTCTCTTTCTACCATTCTCCAACCAGCCATTGCTTCCAACGACGACGACAACGACACAGACGACGCTCCACTTCAATTCCGTGTTTCCTCGCCCCCGAGTTTGCGACTCGGCGAAGACGAAAACGTTTTGTCCTATTCGAAACTCTACGTTCTTACTCGAACGAGCCCGAGACTCGCGGTACTAGAGAATATTCTTCGACTTTTCGCACCGGCACCATCCAGCAACCTCTCTCTCTCTCTCTCTCTCTCTCTCTCTCTCTGTGTGTGTGTGTGTGTGTATGAGCGTAGGTACGTACACCTCTGGAAAGAGAACTCGCGACAATGGACGTCGAACGTAGCAATTTTGAAATGTCGATACCAGTCACGCGTACAGCTTTTCCAGCCTAGCTGCTACCACTGTCCTCCCTCCCTACGTCTTGCCTCGCGTTTTCTCGATGGGACACGAATCTCTCTCTCTCTCTTCGTAACTATCGAGGTGAGACGAAAAATCGTGGAAATTTTTTTAAGGAATCCGATAAAATTTCTGATCATTTATGATTATTTTTAAACAACGGCGATAACGATCTTTCTGTTCTGGAGAAATTATAATTTCCAGCCCCGAAATTTGGGGGAAGGAGCATTTCGAATCAGTTAGAAATTCCCTCCGAGTTATCGTGTTCTGCCGTTCTAACCGTACAGATTCGCGAGACTAGCTTTTTATTTCAGGATTGTTATGAAATTTTCAATTTTCGATTACGAACGCGACAAGCATTAAAACTACGCTCGACTCTATTCTTTGGTTATTCTCAGTGTCTTCAGTATAATGTCACACGCGATAACCTAAACTATGTGTCTTACCATTGCACGAGGCATTTCAAACAAATTTCTATGGCACAAACTATCGTTTTTTATGAACAACTCTTCTCAGACAGAAGGATGAGCCCCCTGTCATTTGTATCCAATCAGTGGGCTTTCGAATTCGACGCTCATCTGACTGTTTGTCTCGATAACCCAGCATCACCCAGAGAGATAAGACAATCATCTCTCGTGAAAGCTATCTGTCGATGACAGCTCAATCGAAGTCGACGTTCCGTTAGTCAAACCACTCTCGTATCATCGCGAGATCGAAAACGACCGGTGCAGTGTTTCCATATCCCTCTCAAACAAAAACTACATACGTACATACTTCGGTCGCGACTTCCGAACACTATGGAAGCTGCGTGCAATCTTTTTTTCACAATTGCTTTCAAATGAAAACGTCAAAGAGAGACGTATCGTCATATGAAATGCGTCGAAAAAAAGCCTGGTAGGAACGATACGTTCGGTAGGAATCTCACAGCGATATTTCACTTAAATTCCCATTCCGGCCATTGTCCACCTATTCCTCGTGAGGTGATACCGAAAACGCGAAGGAAAGGAGGGAGGGCAAAAAAAGCAATGAGGAAAGGAAATGAAGAGAAGAGGAAGAACGAAAATGTGAGCGAGTTTCTCACGGCGTGGCAGTCGGGCTCGTCTGAAGATCACCGATGGACTATTACGGCGGACCTTCGAAAAAAAAAGGCCCCGACTTTCAGGCCCTGGAGTGAAAAGCCGCGCCTACTAGAAAATTAAAAAGCCCTCCACTTGATCGCCGGTACGCGCAACCTCTCCCGAGAGATCCTCTTCTACATTCGCCACAGTGCGGCGCGCTGTTCGTAACGATGTTGCGTAAACGTAACGGAATGCGCACAAGTGTTCGTCAAGTGCTCCAGCATGTTGCCGCTCGGCGGAAAGTTTAAGTGCCATAAAAATAGCTCGGCGGTGCAACGGTTAACTTCTCCCTCCGATCCGCTTTTGCGAATCGTCGTTTCGCGCGGTGAGACAGAGACGAACTGAGATTACAGCCGATGACGAATAGTTTTCACTATTCGCGCGATCGCCACACACACCGGACACTTTGGTATGTCGAACCTCGTTGATATGCGTCTACCGGCAGACGTGTCTCGATTACACCCTTCCATCAGAGGTTCCCAATTGCGTGCACTCTCTCTCTCTCTCTCTCTCTCTCTCTTTGCTTGCCGTGGATCCTCGAATATTTGCGTCTTTCGATTTTTCTTCGTCTGATCCCCTTCTCTCTGTGCAAAGAGTGTTCCATCGGTATCGGTATCGGTACAAGCGAGAAGAGGGAAAGCAATTTTTTTGCAAGATGCTTCGTTCGTTCGAGAAAATCGAGTTTAAAAATTTATCGAGCATACTGGAATTTAATCAATTCTAAACGCGACAGAATTTAGACTTGTGAATTTTTCTTTTTTCTTTTCTAAAATACAGACAATTAAAGTTACTGAATGTTTGGTGTAATAAAAAGTTGAAAATCTTCGTCTCCGATCTTTGAAAGCAGTCGTACGAATTACATTTCTTAGAGAAGAAAATTTCTAGACCCTGGCTGAAAGACTGTATGAAACCTTTTTTACAAATTCTTCTCCGCCACGCTGTAACATTGGCAACCGCTGACCAAGAATGTACCGCCATTAAACGGTGGGATTTTCTAAATACCCGTCATTATACGCGCGACGTTGTATCACGTTGTATCTTCCGTACGATCGTCGTCGCGAAAATAGGCCGGATTCGCTTCGAGGCAATCGCAACGACTCACCTGGTGCAAACGAAATGTTTGCCGCAATGGTTGATCAACCAGCTGCACGGACTGGTTTCGAATCGACGAAAAGTAGAGTCGTTCGGTGAGCGAATTTTATGCGAGACTGGCCGAGACGTGGCTCGACAATTCACCGCGACTATCTGGATCGGCCACCACACCTCCAATCTTTATCATCGATCCGATTCGATTCGTTCCTTTTCGAGCCGATTTTATTGTCCGCGGTGTCAGGTAAATGGTGCAAGGGAACTGGTCGAGTTTTTGAAAAAGTAACTTCCAGTTTTAATTAACGAACCAACTGTCTCGTAAAATTTTTACTACCTCTCTAGGTGAGAACTGCATAATAAACCGTAGTTTTCACGACGATTAAACTTTACTGTCGTTAAATTTATTTCACAACGTCTCCTGTACCGTGCACGTTGCGTGTATTGTACACACGCGATACGTGTATAAATGTCAGTTCTGTGTGTCGATCGATTCTACAGCATATCACTGCTGAGAAATTATTACGCGAAAGCCTGTTCTATCTCATTTATTAGATCTTTTCTCACAATCGAAGCGTGAAGAAACAAATAAAATCCAAATTCACTATCGTTCACCTACGTTTCACGTTTACTGATTTACCGTTCAATTTAAATGAAATCCATTCGTGAGATCAAGCTCATTTTTAAAGCACATTTCCTGTTTACCTGATAAAGTAAAACGTCCAATAAACTATAGGTAACACCTCAATTCTACCTCAACTTTTATCAAAGCTTTTACGTTTTAAATCCAAGAGGAATGCGAGTGAATCTTCTCTAACGTAACGATCCAAGGGCTCGATCTCTCCATCGTTTGCTGGCAATCACCGAGACGCAACTCTTGTTACCGATGGACACGGGCATAAATTATAATAACGCGGCGTCGAGGTTACGCTTTCGCGAACTTCTGCTGCTCGGTGTTTCGCGTCATCCACTCATTGGCATGTCGAATCGTCATTAACCTCTTGATCGCCGCATTTTTTTTAAGGACCGCGCATCAGATCGCCGCGTATTTTCAATTTTGAGAAAAATGTACTTTTACTGATAAATAAATAATTTAAATATTTTTTACTTACATAATTGGCGAGCAAGTCACAGTCAATTATTTATCACAAAATATTAATTTGCACAAAAAAGAAAACACTTGATTTTCACTAGGGTTGCCACACAATAGATCAAATACTAAATATTTTAAAAAAAGTTATATGCATGTTTGTTTTTGAAATGTTATAAATTTATAGTCTAAAAAATACACAAACACACACATATATATATATATATATATATATATACACAATGAAACTAATATTTATTTATGGTGTAGTATGCTTTGAAGTAAATAGTTGGGCAGAGTGGAATTTTAGTTTTCGCACGCGAATTTTGTTTCTTGCCATTTTCTCGAATAAATCCAAAATCAAGGAAGAATATATATATTTTTCGATTTTTTTAGCGATAGAAAATGATTCTATATGTCAGTGTTAAGAAATCGAAATTAATTTCGCATTTATTTAGAGTATAGGGATTGGCGCGCACGGCAATCAAGAGGTTAAAGGCCGCGTCCACCTTGTCTCTCTCGCCGACAAGGTGTCGTGGACTTTCGTCGCGCGGTCACGTTCCTTGTTCTTGTCACACGGTTTTTCTTGTCGCCGCGCGTTGAAGTAGACACGCGTGAAAGCCTCGGCCGGATGGAGAATGACGAACGGATTCCAGTCCTGTCCGTCCGATCTCGAATCGTTTTCCTCTCGACGAAACACCGTTTAACACTAAACGTACCGGCATTTTACATATACCTATATTACCATAAGGGGTCATTTGAACAAACTGATGAACAAACGTTGAGTTTTAGAAAGAAATTCTTAATTTATTAAAGGAAATAATTCGCAACATGACTTCTGATTTCTAATAAAATAATCAAACGTATATTTTTATTTAAATAAATAAAAAAAAATCAATTAATTGCACTTACATATGGACTGGTTTCTCCTTTATACATTTGTCCGCAGACAAATTTTTTGCAAATTATGCAAAAAATAGTGGTATTTGAGTGGTTTTGTTACCTGTGCACAATCTTATTTGACATTTTCTTCGTGAATGGGAAATATCATTTAGGCTGCTTCATGTTCCTTGTTGTAGGTTTTCCTTTTCTTCTTCAAGAAATTCGTGATACTCTGTGACTAGTTCATCTGCTAATTGTAACAGCTAATTGAAACGCCCTTGAGATTTTTATTCCAGTTGTTTCTCGATAGAGTATCCATGCATTGATTCCAGCTATATCCAGGATATTGAAGAATACGTGTACTATTTGGATTTGACGTTGTGTTTTCGCGCCATTTGGTCAACCACATCGGCGCCAAATTTAGTCTTATTATAATAACTAATTGTTTCGGGTGTTCGCTTTCTATTGTTTTTAATTTTGACGCATTTATGTCTCGAACTTAGTGTATCGTAACTTTTTTTGTTGGTTTTGATTTATAAATTCAGTCAGAAAAATACGTAAATTTCGTAAGGAGTCAAATGACCCCTCGCGGTACATAAGGTATGCAAAGAATTTTTCTCGGTAAAAAAAATAAGCTAAAGAGGAAAACAGAAAGCGAGAAATCGAATAATCAGATAATATACAGAATTTACAAAAAGTCAGATTCGCGAAAGAAATAACAATGAATGTAAGATTTTAAAGTAAATTTTGAAAATGGGTCATTTGACCTCGCTTGGTACGTTTAGTGTTAAAGTGACGAGGACCTTTAGGTCTCCCTCTTCGACTTTTATCATTCAACCTATTTCATACATTTCGCATTGCCACATGCGAGCAGTGCGAGTTGCAGAAATAACCACTCGTCGATAGAAATAATTAGAGGATTGTCCAACGAGTTATCGACTGAAAGTATAATTAATATTCTGCGTCAGTTGCATAAGCACACTCTCGACACTTCTCTGTACTTGCTATTTCTGATAAGATTCTATGATAAATTGACTTGGAAATAAATCTTGGAAATGGAATTTCCGAGGCTGGTTTCACTTTCATTTTGCTTACGTTAACGTGACGTAACCTTTCTTCCGTTTCTTTTCCAATTCGTAAAAACGATGGACAAAGTCTGGATGTAAATTTGAAATATTAAATTTGATTACCAATCAGATTAAACTAATTTTTCATTACGGTGCTAAATTTGTTCGTTGTTTTGAGAATTCAACGCTCGAGTGACGAGTTTCTGAAACTCACGAAACTACTTCGACTTCAGAGAAAGAGAGAGAGAGAGTGAGAGGGAGAAACAGAGAATCTGACGGGAAACAAAAGAACGAAGAACGTAGGAATCCTTCTGGCTGATACGACATGGTGCTCGAATTACCTGAGAAAGCATTTGTTTGCGGGGCGCATAGGTGATCGGGTTCGAAGCCGAGCGCATTCTAATTGATCCCTCGCCGGTAACAAGGCACCGGTGCCTCGTTTTCTTTCCTCGTTCGACGGCGTTTACACGCGTTCCCGAGGTGCCCGCGTGCGCCAACAGGCGGTGAAACAGCTCGCGGCGAGACACGACGAGACCACGAGCCGCTCAAGGAGGTGTAAAATCACGCCGAGACGATGAAAGTGAACTAACATTCCGACGGCGTTGTTCTCCGCGGCGATTCCCGCCCGATCACCCGGCCCCCGCTGTCGCAACGCACGACAAACAATGCCGATAACCTATAATCTTCGTGGCCTGTTAACGTCTTCCGACAGAGAAACAAAAACGACGAGAGAGAGAGAGAGAGCGGGAAAACCGTGAACTGAAACAGAGCGTGAGCGTGCAGCGTTATTTTCCAGCGACTCGCAACGCGTTCGCCGTCTCGACACACGATTTTCGTTTGGCTACGTCGATGAAAATCGAGATTGAACGCGCCCGATGACCAGGCAAACGCGATTTCAAACGCGTAAACGCAGCGCAAGATGTTCCCTGCGCGGTGTTCCCTTAATCGTTCCATCCGCTAAATCGAGCGATTTTCGCCTTTGCAGCGAGTATTTTATTATTTTCATGCGCTTTGTCGCTGAAAAGGTTCTCTCTGAAACTTTGTCGAGCCTTTCGAGAACCCGAATCGATAAAAAAAAAAAAAGAAAAATTGCGCTAGGATATAAATTTTATTGAGGGAGAAGTTTTCTGGAATATTTCCGAACTTTTGGAAAAAAACTAGATCGACCAAAAAGATCTCAGCTTCGAAAAAGGAAATACGCGATTTGGTGAAAGCAAAAAAAAAAAAAAGAAGAAAGAAAAACACACGGACAGATGGAGAGAAAAATTAACAGCGACTGCAGGTAGCAGCTGTTTTTGATTAACAGCTTCGAAGTAGCACGTCTTCGATCTGAAAGTCTCAGACGTCTCCGGATTAATCGTTCGGAGAAACGTAAGAGGATTGAAAGGTTCTTTTAGAGTTCTTTTGCCATCGAGATCGTGTTTGTTCGATTAGAAAAGAAAAATCGTGTCGAAACGTTGAGAATGCCTGGCAAGTGCGACAAGTTGGCATTACGAGAGAATGTACTGTAACTCGTATAGGCGCCAACCTTCCGGATATATATATTTCGTACGTATGTACAGAGTACTGCATCTCGTACAAATCGAGAGACAACTCGGTACAATTTCTAAGTTCCATCGTTTCTGCTGAATGGCATCGGTACTGCCACGGATTGGCATCGTAAGTTCCCGCACTGCAACCTATTCGGCTCGGCGCCGGTCTTCCGGATTGCCACTTGGTATCTACGGGTGAACTACTCGAACCAGTTTCGATCGAGTAACTTATTCTTCCACTTCGGTTCTGCTAGTCTATTGCTTCTCGGAATGTTCCTCCTTTACCGCTCCCGTCACCGGGATATACTGTATTTCAGAAGATCTTTACTCGAGTACTCGGATATTTTTTTGATTCGTCGTTAAAAAACTGAAACGGAGTAGGAGTTTGCGTGTGAATCAATATAATGGAAATTCTCTGATCTGGAATTCTCTACTGTGTAGTACGGTTAAAAAAAAGAAAAAGAAAACTAGATTTACGAAATTTCTCGTCAAAATTTCCTATCTCGCGTTCGTATATGTGGAAACACTATTTAAATCGGCAGTTGTCGTGTAGTTCAACAAATGGAACTTCGCTGCCACGTGGTTCGCGTAATCTCGCACATCATCTTCATCCTGTCGCGTAAGCGCTCCGAACGACGCAATAAAGATACGCATCGACAAATTCAATAAATCTCCGCTATCTACGGCGACAATACGGACATCCAATCAACCGCGTGCACCTTCATTCACGAAATACATAATCCTTGCATGATGAACCGTTTCACGGCATCACGGACTCGGTTGGCGTCGGTTCGAACGTCACATGAGATGCATCCCTCTCGAGCATTCTCCATCCGAATGAGAAACGCTTGACGCGATATCTTCGGCTTAGCAGTACACGGAAAGCGTCGCATTCGGTAAATCCTCGGCCGGCAGCAGGATACGTGTAAATACGATGAACAGGAGGAGATTACCACTCCCAGTAGCCGGAGAGACACCGACGTCTTGACGAGCTGCCGAGTAATATTCTCGAGCATCAGCGCGTGTGCGTGTGCTTCTCTCCTCTCCTCTAACTCGGCCGGCACGCTACGAACGCTATTTACAATCACCGAGGATCGAAAAAAAGCACGATATCGTACGACGACGACGACATGGGTGCACGCCGGCGTCTTATTACGGCACGAACCAAGCACAGCCATTGTATATGAAATCGATTTCGCGACGACTGGCTCGCGCTACCGTCCAACAAAAGACAGGCTGTCGACCCACTCTGTTCGTCGTCGTCGTTGTCGTCGTCTCCTTCTTGTTCAATCCGTTCCCCGGCTAGCATGTACAGTGTACACGTACCAACGCACCAGCCCGCGGCGTTTCTTCAATTTTCTTCTCTCGTTCGTTCGTATATTACGAGGACGGGGAGAGACAGGCGACGGTAGCCGCAGAGCGGAGAGTAAACACAATCGTCGAGCCTTCTAGTTCCCTTCATTTTCTTGACAAACGGCCGCTGCCCGGCAAAGAATCTCCTAATCGTCGGCCAGAACGCCCTCCCATGGGGAGAGCGTGATCGTCCGTGATTAACGAGACCATCTTGCGAAACTCTCCTCGATATCTCTACGTGAGTAAGACCTTGCGTACATTGACAAATCTTTCTTGCCTCCTCGGTAGGTATATGCGTTCGCATAAGCGACGACCGGCTAGTTTCACGGCGTAAATTCTCCCTTCAAGACGAAACGCGATTTTTCAATACCTTCCATCGAGGACAATGAATTTTATCACGATCTTATTTTATCCTGTTCAACGCGATTTTATTGCGAGAAAGAGATTTGTAGATTTATAAACAGAGTGAATAAATTTCCTGCTGCTAATACGATTCAGTATCATTAAATATTGATCGTTCGATAACACAATAATCCAGATAATAAAACCAGATGAATTTTATTACGATTATCTCATTCTGTTCGCCAACGCTGTTTTATTACGAAGAAGAAAAAAAATTATAGATTTTTAAATAGAATAAATACATTTCTCGTTAGTCATACGATTTTCCAGTATCTTCCAATACTTATCGCATCGAGGTGAATTTTATCACGATTATTTTACTCTGTTCGCGGGAAGCAATCGTAGATTTACAAACAGAATAAATAAATATCGTGCTACTCGTACGCTGCTGGTGTGGCATCATCGGTCCCCTACTAAACTGGTTCAAAAATCTCGATCTCGATAACACGAGCAAGATTCACTATCCGCTCCACTTACACGCCATTAATCCCGACACCGTTCCCTTTAAACACGGTCCGAAGGAACCGGGAACTTTATACCATTCACCACCCACGCGAGCCTCCAGCATCCATTCGAAAGCATCGTGCCGAAGACGATACAGGGCCCCGAAAACGAAAGGCCGATCTCACCGATCTCCTAACGATCCCACATAATCGACTTCTCTGAATCCGACGACTCTGTAAAGAGTTTCGAATCGGTCGAATTTCACCGAGTTTCGTGATCGAACGATCCCGTCCGGCTCGCTGGCCCCCACTTATCCATCTTCGTCCCTGGCCAGAGAGAACACACACAGAGAGAGAGAGAGAGAGAGAGAGAGAACTCCTCCATTCTGCTGCTGCCCTGGACATACATATGTATCCGGTGTTCCGAGCATTGTCAGACTGGCCCTGAAGGCAGTAGATAAAGAGCAAGACGGATACTCGTTCTCGAACTTGCCAGCTGCTTTTGCCCACGCGAATTTGGTGACTCACTTTAGAGTCTTCGGTGTTCTCTGCCTGTATGTGTGTGTACCTACGCGCGCTCGTGTCACTCGAATGAATGCTCGTTCCTGTAACCCCGACCGTGGGAGAGAAGAGGAGAGAAGAAGAAGAAGAAGAGAGAAAATGGCGCTCGTGAAGGTGGATAGGCGAGTATCATATTGTATGCTCAAGTCCCCGGGTTCCGATAAGATCCTGAAAACGCTTGATAGACGATTCCGCGTTCTCCTTTTCTTCATCGTCTTGCCGCGGTCGGCTTGCTCCTCGACCGGCTTCGTTTTTCTTCGTTCGCGATACATTGTTTGGCCGGCTGAGTTATTCATATGTATGAGCCCCGGCGAGGTAATGGGATGCCGGCACGGACGGATTAATAAAAATGTTTGTCGTGCTTCTTTCAAGCCCGGGCTCGCATCGAGCGGCAATGATCGAGAGCAAGGAATAAACGAGCTGCGGCCAGCCAGGCCGGGCCGTGATTATCCTCTGGCTACGAAGAAATTTAACGATCCGCTCTCGTGAACGTACGGACTCGCCGACCTGTCCGATCTAAATGAACGTGGGGGAGCGTTCAACAGGAAGGGAAGACAGGAGAACGGATCCGACTGCGCTCTCGAAAATTTCACGGTATTTCGGATTCCCGGCGACTCGGACGTCGAATTACATTCGCGTTCGCGGAAGACGTGGGTCGACGTTTTCTCTCGAAATTTTGGCGCTCAGAGATGTGGGTTTAATCAGGAATTCCTGATCTTCCCCCCCCTCCTTGATATTCACTGATAGTTCTCCACTTTAAATTAATCAATAAATTAGTAGAAGATATTCCCGGCATCGAGCGTTGTAATTATCAATGCAAATTTCAAATGCTTTAAAGAAGAACGAGCGTTTTGGTGGAAACAATTGCGAATGTTGACGATTGTACGTCACGAAAGAGAAATTTTGCAAACACTCGCGGCACCAGGTGCCACGCACGTTCGTTAAAACGATACATTTATCTAAACGTTTAATCCTCGTGTCCGCTCGCACCAATTGCGACAGTAGTTCACCCTAGATATTAGAAGACAACTGGTGTTATGGTGTCGGTACTGGAACGCGTTTTAATACCCTTACAACCGGTCCTCCTTTGTTCGCAGCATCGACACGTCGCCTATCAAGATCCATTTCGCTCTAACAAACGCGCGCTCGCCCCCTTTTAAACGCCAGCATCTCCTCGTTTAACCCTAGCTCGAGCGCGTACGCATCCCTCATCCTAGTTTGCTCCTCCCAACCATATTTCACTCGCTCTTGTCGTTACACAGCCGTCGTTATACGTTTTTCGAGGATTTCTCCTATCTGCTTGCTGTGTTGCCCGCGCAACTTTCACACGCGTCTTCAGCCGTGTCTTTCAAAGAATAATCTGCGACTGACAGACCGCGTGTCTCTGTCTCTGGAACCTTTCAGGCCACGTTGCCGCCGTGACAATGAAACAAAAGAAGAAACAGGGAGGAAAAAACGAGAACGTGTTGGGAGAAAAAAAGCGCATCCAGTTTTGCAGAAATAGAGGAACAAACGAAAAAATAGAAGGGAGATGACGTACAGGGTGGAGAATATATTCGAGGGTGACTTGACGGCGTAGCAGAGAGAGAAAGAGAGAAAGAGAGAAAGAGAGAGAGAGAGAGGACAGGGAATGGCCGTATTGTGCCTGGAACTTTGCTCTCTCCGCAATACAATAAAATCCTCTTTGCGCGGCGCGTCATTGTTTAACGGCTGATTGACGTTGATCGAGGGGCACGTACCCGACTCCCTTCCCTGTAGATCCGGAAAAGTGTCGCCTCCCCCTCGTGGAATCTCGCGTATCCGTATCGTACACGCTCGCCTGCACCCGTTAACCGGCGTCCAGACGAGCCGAATATTAGATCGGGAAAGTTCTGTCACGACGCTGCGATCCCCTCGCATCTAGACGAGTTTTCACTTCGATTGCGAGAATTCGTACCGAATCGGCTCGATATTTCATTAACCTCCGGGACGACTCTTTGAATTGAATCGCTCTCCGAACGAAGAAGAGGAAAGGCAGTCTCCTGTCTCTTGCAATTTTTAAACTGTCTTTTCCGTCATTCGACTGGACCAAGTTAAGTAATTCCGAAGTGATGTAACGTTAGAGACAGAAAAACGAAGGAGACAAGCAGGAGCCATATTCCATTTTTGAAAATTGGCGAACTTTGCAGATTGCAGAACTTTTGCATTTTTCGGTTCCCTGTACAGACGGATGTGGAAAAAAAATCTCGGATATATCATAGACAGGAGGCAGGAGGAGTTCCCTGACTTTTGGCGACTCTTTGACGTCCGGCGGGCGTCACGAGCATTGTAACACCGGAGCGCAGTGACGCGTGACACGTCCCTGGAGGGCCGAGGGCGCCGCTAAATAGAACGCCCATTAGTAACGAATACCGCGAGGAATCCCCTCGTGCGCGCCACCGCCACCGGTCTCTCGTATACATAATGCGGCGACGTCGACCAGGGGTGAGTTTCGACCGGGGCCCCTCCGGGAACGATACGCGGTCGCGATAATTTTCTGTTAGCCGCTCTCTCGCGCCGCCGAGGGTGCGGATTTTCGTAAGAGACGCACGATGCCTAATAACCGACTGCAACCGTCCGCCAACGAGATTATCGACAACTTGAAAGTTCTGCAACTAAACACCCTCGATGTTCGTTTGATCTCTTCGAGACTTGATTCGCTTGGAATTTTTTTCTTTTTTCTTTTCTTTTCTTTTTTTTCTTTTTTTTTTTTTTGTAAGAGGGATTCTGAAGGGACGGGTCATACGTGATAAATAGGATGAAACGAGGGAATGTGCGAAGAATGATGACCAACCGGTTATCTTCTCAGCCTATTATATCTTTTCCTTGTTTAGATGTGCATTTAACATATCTTCCTACAAACATTACTAACATTCCAGAAAGAGGGAACTCACTTACAAATCGTAATCTGTCAGTCACTAGACAAAATAGATTGTATTTACAATTGTAATGTGCGATTCTTGAACAGGATTTCGAGGGCGGTGTGTTTTTAAATTTCCCAAGAATAGACCTATTTTTTGGTGAAGAACCATTCAAAAATTGATGAAGAGCTGTAGGATATTGACGAAATAAATTAGTCTCCGAGAGAATTTCTGATACTTTAGATTGGGACGTAAAAATTTGAGGGACCGTAACGGTTGTCAATGTCACATAAATAATCCCCCTCGTACTCGACTCCATTAACTCGAATACCATCCTCGACTTTATACCCCGTATAAGAACATTCGACGCAAACAATTCTAGACAATCTATCTAATCCGTGACTAATCCCATTAAACTGACAACCACACTCCCGCGTTTTCCAACACGCGCCTCGTTCGACTCCTCGTTCTACTGAACTGACCACGACACGTCGGGAGAATGAAACAGGATGAAAGAAGACTCGCACAACGGGAAAAAGATTAGAAGATTTCGACGCTCGATGATTTGTGACGCGCGTGAAACAGCATTCGCGTTCCCTCGTCGCTCGAAATCGTTGTTTCCGAATTCAATGTTTCTATTAAGCCGCGAGAGCTTTAAGCTAGCTTGGCAAACGAGCACGAAACTACGTGCCACCGATGACAAGTGAAATTTCGCACCGGCCATGCAGATATCCGCTGGCGCGGAAACGGCGCGCAGTAACGCGCAGAAATCGTTATGCCCGCCAATTGAGATATCAATCTCCGTAATCGTTTAATCGCGAGATCTCGCGATTGATCGCCGGACCCGATCGCGGGGCACGAAGCCCGCTTACGAAACCACCGGGCGTTATCCGGCAACGTGCAATTATGAATTTTCACGGATTAGCATTAAAGCCTCCTTTCCGCGCCGCGTTTCGATTACGCGTAATCGACGACCGGTTTCTAAAGTGTCCGCTCGTTCGCCGCGATTCCGATTAACGCTCGCTGGCGAAGTCGTAGGGGGGGGGGGGAACGTCTCGCAGCTCCGAAAGCTGTGAAATTGATTAGAGCAATGGGTGATAATTGCACGTTCCCGTGCGATTATAAATACAGTTCGATACCCGGTTTGATCGAACGGTATCGTTGAATTATAGATATCGATCAACTTTCGAGCATTCAATTCACCGGTGGTTTGCGTAATGTGGAATGTAAAATGCACACGATATTTATATATATATATATATATACGGAAGAAAATTTTACTTCAACTGTCACAGGCGTAGATTTAAACGCGTTTCAATTGCATTAACTGCGAATTAATTAAATTGGAGTGTACGCGTGACGTTTCTAAAGCTGCGAACTATAAATATCTGCTGGAACGCACGGCCACGGACTGGCGGGCTGGCAACGAATGGAAATTCAGCGAACTCGCGAAAATTCAAATTAGATTCAGATTCTCGTGGGTCCCGAGGGATCTAATTCAGTAGAGTCGCTTGATAACATTTTGGACGTCTAATGAAACTAATTACGAAATTAAATTTACTCCCACCACTGACGCGCCCTCTAATATCCAAGCATCCAAAGATATTTCACAAACAAGCAGCCGCGCGTCGATCCTCCACCCTTAAGAAATATGTGCGTATATATCGATCCACCTAACGAAAGCACCTAAACCTAACCTAACCTAACCTAGGCGAGTGATTTTCGTAGAAAAATAGGTAAATTCGTTGGTCCAGCGGCCGGTGCAGGTCGACGTGAAATTGGCAGCTTGGCCCATCGAGGGTGCTAATTTCCGAGGGTCGGCTCCGCGGACCTGTAATTAATGGGGTTTGTCATCCGAGTAAAAAAGCCCCGTGGGTGTAGCCGTGGCACGGCAGTAGGTAGCTCGCTCGATCGTTGATTGGTATCGGTAATTGGCCTGATTGTCCGCTGGCCCAATTAATTTAATTACGTTTAATTGCGTATCGAGAGAGCCGGTTCTTCGTCCCAACCGGGCTCTCTTTTCCGCCGATTTGCTTTCCGCGTTCCTCCGCGTTTCCTCCTTGGACAATCCAGCTAGAAGAAAGACCGGCACGCGGATGTAGGCGGCTGCCGTCTATCCGCCATCAGATTCCATTCAATTTCGCCAATCGGTCGATAAAATTCGGTCGAGCGAAAAATACAGCCCTCGATTCCGGTTTTACGTGGGTAGGCAACAACGACGCGCGCCTTTACGTCCTGTTTCCAACGCGGCATAGACAAGAGGCGAAACGGACGAAAGAGTGAGGAAGGGAGGCAGGGAGGGAGGGAAGCGCGCGAGCAAAGGAATCGCAGTTTATGTCGATGCGGTTGGTTTCGCTCGCTCTTCGGCCGACGACATTTATGCAAATCGACTCCGCGTCGTCGTAGGCACACGCGGGAAAACGCCGTTAGAAACGTCGCCTCGCAGCCTCGCAGCCTCTCTCTCTCTCTCTCTCCCTCTCGTTCTCTGTTTACCGAGTAATGCTATGCAAATCTTGGCTAGTTTCCGAAAGTTCGTTACCACCTCCGTGGGGAAACCGAGTCGGTGGAATATATTTTCGCGAAAAATTATGCGACTGTTCCACGCGCTTTCCATCGGGCGATTCGACGCGTTGGAGAGGAAATAACGGACGACGAATGGCGAATTGTCTGACGGTTTTTGTGTTTTTCGTGTTTTTCGCTCGCACCAAACGTGAACTAATGTAAATGTAAAGGTATTTTCGTAGAAAAGCTTTTTCGCAAATTCAACAATTTTCACATTTTTCCTGTACTTTGGTCGATGTGCGTCTCCTTACTCTTTGAAAACGCCGCTTGAAAACGATCGACCTGCGTTCCCATTTTCCCCTGGCTCGATTCGAATGAATCGTAGTTATTAGCGGGGACCTGTTAATGAATTAATCTTATCCGAGGGGTCATTAAGCTGAGAAATAGGACGGCTGGATGCAGTTTATGGCGTGACATAATAATTTCTAAACCCCTGGCATCCTCCACGGCGTTCCCTGGATTCCGACGGGCGAACATCGGAGGACATTTTTCATAAGGCGTGCTCGCAGCTTAATTATAATCTACGCCGCGCTCGAGCATCGGCATTAACGCGTTCATGGCTGCCAGGAGATCGTGGCAATTAAAAACACGAGAACGTTATAATCCGACGAGAGGAATATTCCTGCAACATCCGACGTTTTGAAATCTTTTCCTTCGGGTTTTTCTCCTCGCGGGCGAATACCTAGGGAGAATACCTTCGCGAAGATTAAAGCCTCGGGCAAGTTCCCTCTAACGTCGTGCCGACTGTCAGCGCTCTATAGTTATTCTCGTAGTTTTGCGTAACGTTGTGCTACAAGCAAACGCGAAACAGGTCTCGCTGCTCGTCGCAGCGACAATCGTGTTGTCGCACAATGTTACTACCGGCCGAACAATCTCTAAATATAAAAACTTGTGAAATCGTCACAAAGATCGCATCAGCGGGTCGATCTAATTTTGATCGCCACTGTTGCGAGCAATTTACGAGCATTCGAAGGCTAACGACCCGTGTCACTTGGCAGCAGCCAGTTTGAAAATTCCGCAACCTCCGAGATCCTCTTAAAATTCATATCGTAAATCGCAGAGCTCGCGGTCCCCTTTATCTCCGCGTTGAATTTTAATTCCAGTTTAATCCGCGTAGACTCTGCGGTCAAGCCGATCTCTCTCTCTCTCTCTGTCTTTCTCTCTCTCTCTCTCTCTCTATTTCTATAAAATACAAAAAACCATTCGCCATCAGGAATCGGTTGCAAAGTATCCTCGCGCGCAGTCGGCACTGCAATTTCCGGTTTGGTATTTTCGGATCGATTCGCGCGCAACCCCTTTTCTCTGCGTGTCTCTCTCTCTCTCTCTCTCGAAAAGTCACCCTCCCTCTTGCTGATCGTTCCCCCTTCGAATTCAACCGCATGCCATCACGCGACAAAGACGAAACGAACGCATCGGCCGCGCACACGAGAGAGAGAGAGAGACAGATGCGCGAAACCGACTCGAATCTCCCACGAAACGATGGCGAACGGGTGGAACAGGGGACGAGGGCAGAAAGGCCGGCTTCCAAATGGATATTAATAGTCGTGCTCACGATGCGCCGATGGGGCCTGGTTCTTCCTCTCTTTCTGCCGATCGTCGCTGATTACGCCGTTACAGCTGTTATCCTTGATTAAAGCCCCCGATGGGTGAACGCTGACCAGGGCAAAAACCAGCTCTCTCTCTCTCCCTCTCTCTCGAGCACGCTCCCATTTATATAAATTCAAGCACCGGTAGCGCCACGACAAACGGGCCTGGTGGGCCCCGTAAACAAAGCTGCCTTCGCCAACCACCGGAACCGGTTTACCGGTCGCCCTAATGTCGCTTAATAGACGAGCGTTGGTGTCCGCGTGTGTGTTTTGCCAACGCTTTGGCGACCACCGTCTCCACGGATCCGCCAAAGCGAACTAATCGGCCCGCGATACGCCACGATACACCGACCAGAGAGAGAGAGGGAGATTCTCCTCGCTTCCGGAATCCAGCCAACGCGGCACGCCGGTGCGGTGTAGGCGAACCGGAGCAATTAGCCGGCAAAGGTAGCAATAAAAGTATCGTTAATCCTGGCGACGCGCTTTCAACCATGCGACAATTGCATCGACCAAGGGATAAACCTCGTGGAGATTCCCCGCTTGGAAACGAGCGTTCGGAGCGTTGTTCCTCCTCTTCTTCTTCCTGGTGAAATATCAGTGGAAAATAGCCAACACGGAGAGAATTGTTACAACAGTCTGTTGGCATTCCTTCTCCCCCCCCCCGAGATTCTCCGGTTGTTTCTTTTTTCGGCCGTGTTCTTGTCAAGATAGATCACAGGTGGAATAATGAATTTAGCAGAGGTAGCAGTCCTCGAGGGTGCAGCGCGTCCTCGTATTTATCGCCACGAAGGGACGCGGGCGAACGAGGAACTCTAAGGGAGGGAAGGGGGTATTTTATTTGTCACTCGATAGAGGCCTCTGGCGCTTTGTTAAGATTGATCGTCGTTGATGAAACAGATTATTTGACCGATCGTGACGGTACGGCTAAGTTATTACCTCGTCAAACGGCGAGAGACAGGCAGAATACAATTCCTGACAATCGTTCACAACAGAAACGCGCCTTCCAATAAATACGAAGGCCGACAAAGAGAGGAGGCACAGCGCAGTGACGTCGAGGTGAACTATTTTTTTATTATTTTTTTTTTCTTTTTCTTTTTCAACCCTCTCTCCGAGGTTGTTTCGAGCAATTTTAAAGCGATCCGTTCTTTTTTCTACGGGGAGAAGGAGAGGGGGTGGAAGAGATTGTTTGTCGAGTCAGCGAATCGGTGATATGGAGGAGGGGGAGGGGAGGAGGTGCGTGGCGATCACGGAATCCAGGGAAATGTTGTCCGATCGGCAACTACAACGGATTGTCACCGAGGGAACATTCCGACACGCTCGCAATTGCGCCCGCTCGCGGATTACAAGGAAAATCACGGCCCCCAGGGTTCTAGCCAGATTCTGTTGCGAAAGCAAACACGCGTTTCTGTTATTCTATCAACTGCGAACCAACGGCCCATATGTATAAGCAGAGCTGCCCGATATTTTATTGACCTTTTTCCAGCTTAAATACACAACCGGCGAAAACAAGTAGACACGTCTGGTCCAGTGGCGGCGTTCCATCGCGCTATCCACCCGATACCGTGCCGCGGAATTATTGAAAAAAACCCGAACGAAAAGGGAAAACCGAATGCTTATTTTCATCAATGGGATCGCGTTGTAAATTCTTTGTTTGACGATACGTGGCGACGCACACATGTGGTGACAGGAACAAATGCATTTCACTTTCTAAGTGGATTTACCTGTGGTTTTTTTTTTTTTATATTTTTCAGTCGAGAGGCGGAAATGTTGATCATTTGCACGATTATCGTGTAAATAAAATAATGAAATACTAAACGTCATATCGATGGAGTGCGAGACAGAAAATTGAGAAGAAAATCAATGTTTATCTATATTTGGGATAGTTCGAGCAACTTGAAGATAACATTTTGTAAAATTCTGAATAAAGAATGTACCGATGTTACGTTCGTGCCTGAACGAATCTTGTATTTTATCTATAATGAATCTATCTTTTATCTATATTGAAATTCCTAACTCATTCGCCAGTTTTCAAGTGGATTTTTCCCCAAAAAACGAAACTTCCGACGCAATTCATTTTCTTTTTTTTTAAATAACAGAATATCTGTCAGCTTTTTCTATTACGACATTCAGGACATAATGTACATTATCCATCTCATATTTTTTACGATCCGTATCTACAGTTTCTAGCGGTAATTCATTCACGTTGACGTTTGAATAATATATTGTTGCAAAATCGAAAAATGCCTCGCGCACAGGAAAAACGCACAATCGGTACGATTGCAACGCGGCCGATTCTCCTCTTTTTTTTCTTTTTTTTTTTTTTTTTTTTCTTTTCTTTTCAGAAAAACCACGGTCGTGATTATTCATGCGGCTTACAAGAACACAGATTAGCGACCCATTCACAAGAACGCGCGGATTACAACAGCCGGAGAAACGACAGACACACGCGACCACGAAGAATGGCGCATCATAATTCAAGCTAACAATACCGGAGGCGAAATTGCGATGACGTAATAAATAATGCTGGATTACAATAGTAAAAGGCACGAAAAAAAAAAAGAATGCTACTCGAAGGAATTAAAGGATTTGAATTAGAAACTCGTTGCAAGCTGAATTGCTCTGGTATCTGAAATTGCGGATCCTTTCCTTTGTTCTTCCATATCTGATTGCGAGTGTTCTACTAACAGTTATCAAATAAAAAATGTTGAATTGTGACATTTTCAAAAGATCTTGCAAATTTAAAATAAAAGTCCCTTTTAGTCGCCTCTTACGACACGCAGGAACTTACGTTGGGCCTATTCTACTACCCCCGAGCCCACAGGGGAAACGTAAACTGTCTATGTCAAATCAATTTCAACCCTTTCATGCTCGATATTACAAATACGCGATTTTTATTGTCGCCCAAATGACAATTATGTTCACATTCCGCGACCGAGTATGATCAGATTTTTCCTCGCAAAATGAAATAAAATGAAAATGAAAATGAAAATGAAATGAAATGAAATTCAATCCCGGCATGATTAACCGAACAATTCATTCTATCAAATATCCATAACTTGGCTCCTGGATATCCTCCGAAACAGCTATGAATTCCAGACGACCGTTTACCATCCGCGCCATTCAAAGAGCGAGTCGGTATAAATTTTCACAAGGAAGGTACATTCACCTGGTACAGACGCAGAAGCGTTTCCCGGAACCATTATCGGGTGGTTCTAGAACGGAATACTCGCCATTACAAATTCAAAGGCAATTGCTCCCGCTGACCGTAAATACCTGGATGGTAAGTTCTAACTAAGTCCCGAACAAATGATAACGAAAATTTCACTACGCTTCTCGGATGACGAGAGAAGCTCTCTTCGCGAGCAAAAAAGTATCGTAGAAGCTGCAGCAGGTAGTAGAACAGCAACTCAGAAACGAGAGACAGAGAGAGAGAGAGAGAGAGAGAGAGAGACCACGAGGTAAAGGCCGTTAACGAAGCCTCCGAGCGATTAACATCGGAATTTTAACTACGTCGGGGCTACGTTTCGTTGATTTAACGGGCCCTCTACACCTACGCGTAATCGCCGCGGTAACGAAGATCCTCGCGGTAAAACGTTATCGGCCCATCGCCGAATCGAAACCGGCAGCGGGACACAGGAACTGAATGTCGAAATTTCGGGCACCGTTCGAATCCATGGGAGACCGATCGATATTAGATAAAGCGGATACCGGGCAATTGGACGTGTTTGTTGGCGCGAACGCGAACGCGTGGCGCGCTCGAAACGTGGACTGGAATTGGGACACGTGGAACGAGCGATCGGAGAGAATATGGTATTCCATCGGCTCCCCATTGGCGCTATGGAAATTCTCGTGACGGGGAAGACGTTAGACGACTCTCTCGGTTGTGATTCGAAAGAATTTTAATTAATTTCTTGTTGCCCGGTTTCTCTCCACAGTTGTGAAACATCCGAACGAGACGGAGCACATTCGTGGAGTGAATTGCGAAACTTGTTTGAAGAATTATGGGTCGTTTTTTTTTAAATTTCTTCCGGCGCCGTTTTTCTGTTCTTTTTTTTTTTTTTCTTACAATCCAGAGAATTCAGAGTCGAGTTTGAATCTGGTTGATTGTGGTCGAACGCAAGTTGCAATTGAAACCACCCAGCTGGGTGGTTACACGATTATTTCTTATTTCTTGTCTTTCAAACGATTCTCTATGGTTTCACGAATTCTCAATACGAAGTTCAACGATGTATAAAACGACCGTGTAAACGACCATGCAAATTCTCCGAAATGAAACTTAGACGACAAAAGATTTAATTTCCTTCCACATCTACGAATGCGTTACGACCATTTTTGGCACCTTCTGAGTGCACAAATGAGAGGCACAATGTCTCTGAATAATCTTTTCGCTGTATGAAAGGCAGTTTCCCGCGATATGATATTCCGTTTCATTGAAGAACGGTGAGCCGCATCCGGGTAAGTAAGAGCGGATACGTGCGGTGGAAGAAAACGGGTGCCAGTGCCCCGTTTCTACCCTCGGCCAAATTAAATTTGTCCCCAATTCGGCTGTTTCCGTTCCACGACCGTCCGGGGACGGGCTTCGAGTGCCAATTTAGCGGCATCTGGCCGCGGTCTGCTTTTCTTTAAGATTCGATTCAACGAACCAGGTCTCATTTCACGCGCGCCACACGCTCCCGCCTTAACGCCTTTCTTTATGGCAAGGTAAACCTTCTGCCTGCTTGATTAACATTTCGTCTACCATCTACCTCGAGGACGAAGTCTACGCTTGCCGCAGACAACGAAAAGAAAAGGTGCGAGAGGATAAGGATTTTCTATTATACACTTTTCTTATACCTCTCTTCGGTAAACTTTATGCTAATACTTTTGACGCGGATCATAAAGTTTGTACAAACTTCCTTCTGCAACAGAATCTTTCCCCTTCGTTCGAATTTTTGTTTTCAACCGGAGAAAGTTTCGAAATGTTCAAAACTCGGAATTCCGGAGATTTTTTTCTAGATTCATCGGGAAAATCACGAGGCCGATCGCAAACGATCCGTTTCTGTCTCTCCGCGAGAAATTAAATTTTGTTCCTCTTCTTCGTGCTGCCTCGGGAAGAAGAACTCGTGCAATAGCCTTGGCTCGACGCAGTAACGAACTTAGCGCGAATTCAAAGATCAAAACTCCGATGTCGTGAAACGAAAGACACGCGAATGTGAAACGATAAGAAAACGCGCCCTAAAATTACTGACACAGGCCCGATCGTGTCGTAATTTCCCCAGGAAGGGAAACTTTCATCCCCCTTCCTGGATGGTTTGGGTAGCCAACAAACCGCTCAGGGCGACGTGGAATCGGTTAATCCCCGCGAATCAAGTATCAATTCTAGTCACGATAAGGGAGAAATTAGCCTCCTCCCGGGTGATCTCCCTTCGATCTGACAAAAGAAGCACACGGGACTCAGCCAGGCAAACGACGTTATCGTTCCTAATTCCAGCGCCGCGGGATTCCCACTCGTGCCGGATTTCACCACGCGATTTTCACCGCGTTCGTCGTCCGTACGAGAGACGTTTCGTTGACATTAGCGTCCAGCCAATTTCCCCTTGGCGGGTTCGCATCGCGGAAGAAAAGGACCGTCGTTCCCCTCTCGCAGAAAGAGAAATAAGGGAAATTCGTTTACTCTCGAAGAGCAGCGCGCATAAATCTCGACTCGTTGTCGTGACTCATCTCGGAACCCCAATGAAACTTTCCGCGTGTCTCCTCTTCTCTCTCTCTCTCTCTCTCTCTCTCTCTAACTCTCTCTTCTTTAGCCAGCCATTAAACCACGATCACGGTGGGTCAGCAAGAAAAGTCGACGAAAGCGGAGGAAGTCCTTTCTATCTGTCACTGCTCTGCTCACGCTTCGAGCAACCGCGGCACGGTTTAATGGCACGTGGATCGGCCGGAAAAGCGACCACGCACCCACCGTATGACGCATATCGTGGCTCGTACGGTCGGGCATTCCTGATGAAAGGGAGGGTAAAGTAAAGTATCTACGAATCGTAAAGTCGCTCGTAGAATGGGATCGTAAAGGCCACGTCTTGCGATCGAATTATCGATCCCTAGAATTGCAATAAGCGACTCGACTCTTTTCAGCGGCTCGAGCGCGAGATATACGACCGCGAGTGTTCGTCAAATTGACCATTGTCTGCTCGGTGCGTATAATCGACGCTGTCGATTCGTTCGTTGATCGTAAAGATCAATGGAGGAGCCAAGGGTGGTCACGATGTCAGTCATCGTGATGGATAGCTCCGGGTCCTGATGCTTGACACGATTCCGACGGAATTCTTCGAAATGTTTAATCCTGGAATATTTCGGGAATATTTTGACGTTTGCGACGACATTTTTAGGACTGATGTTGATTATCGATTACCGTCGATCGTGTTGGAAGGTCGTTTTAGCCTCCGAACAGAACCAATTCGCGCACAAAAAGTCTATTCGACGTCTACAAAGTATCGACGAAATATACCGTAAGACGTGCAATGGTTTGTATCACAAAAATGCAGATTTCCTCTGAAAAAAATTATCCTCTTAAAGACGCTCGTGTAGTAGCAGTATATGTAACGACTATGGCCGCGATCTTACGTTCCTGTGATATACAAACAGTAACGATAATGCACTTGCCTACTCATCTACTAAAACCCATTAGTTCTTGGCACATTAACCAACGAACCGCAGACCTCTCACGACGCTGGTCCTACAGAACAACCTACATACTAACGCGGAGCAGGTATGTAATCGTGGTCTCTCGTTCGCCCGCAACCAGAGACGAAAGGTTACACCTTCGAACCCGCCACCTTCTCACAGTGAAATGTCGATTATCATGGAAATACCGGGACGAAGTAACATTTTAATGCCTGAATAATAGCGCTGTCACGCCGCCGCCGGGGTGCTGGAAAGGTTGCTGAAGTAATTCCGGCCCGGCGAGCAACCCGGAGCCGCGCTCGCAAACGCGAGAGAGCTATAATATTTAGAGGACGAGCCGACTCCCTTGGATTCCTCCCGGGCGTGTATCTCTCACTCTCTCGTTGCATTCTAGACGGACTACTGGGGTCTGCCACGATGGCGCCGTAAAGTAGGCTACCGAGTTGAAGAGAAGGCCTTTTCCCGCGTGCACACGCGCGCCTTCGCAAGACCTACCAGGCATTTGCATTATTGCAAATTTATGACTACACCGTACGCCACCCCCGCGCGCCACCGACACTCGCCTCTCCGTTTCAGAAATGTATTATGCATTATCTTTCCAGCACGTAGATCAACGTTAGTCGAAGTTTCTGAAGCCGGCCACTTCCTACCGGTCACGATCCTTTTCCCCATTCGCCAACCCCTCGCGAGAGAGTGTCCTTTCACCTCTCTACCCGGTTAAATCTCGGCGAGCCGTCCATTTCCATTTCGAAGAAGGAGAATGCGCGCGACCCACGTCCACGCAAAGGAAAAAACTTGCCGGAGTCCCAGCGAGAAGAGGCCGGATTGTCGCGCGATAAGCCACCGGAACCACGCGAGCACACGGACGTGGATAATTCCGCGAGATCTCCATCGCCAGACGCCAGACGATCCTCGCAATCTCCATCGCGAGCAAATTGAATTTGCGTCGATATAAATCATTATAAATCACGAGCTTTAGCTACTTTTCGCCCAGTGTTCTTCCATTCGCTATGTTCCACTATGTTGCGCAGCTTTCTTTCTGTGATTTATGGATCACGTTGCACGATGCGAAACTGGAGCACGCAGAGAGGAAATGGAAATTTTTCGGATGACTCTCTTTCGCGAATTGCTGAGCGTGTTTTCTGAAGCGTGATTTTTTTTTGTGAAATTCTGGAAAGCTTTGCGTCCAATTTCGCAAACTCCATCAAAATCGCAACAGCACCATCTCCCTGGCAGCCATGATGCCTATTACCAGTCACGGTGTTGCCGCACTACACATGGTAATCGAGACGTGTATCGCTTATAGTTGAGACATTAAAGCCGCGGCGTGCTAGACAATTCAAAATCGTAGCGAGTGATTCGTCGAATCGAGACATGAAATATTCAATGAACCCGCGGCACGACATGCGATCATGATATTATGCGTGACGTTGAACATCGGATTTGCATGATCCGAACAATCTCTCCGGCCGATTGTTCGCCCGGAACACCGAATCATCCCATAAAACAATTACTCCTCCCTTTACTATATGCAACGTACACCGCCGGTGATTTTTCTATTTTCGCATCGCACGTAAAAAAAAAAAGAGATTGTATCAATCTTGCATTTTTCTCCAGTTCCGTTCTTATAAAGTTATATTGTATATGTATTAATAGATACGACGATATTCAAACGGAGACAAAAAAAGAAAAAAAAATAAAGACAAAAAATAGCAGCTGTTTCCCAAAAATTTGCCCCTCGGGCACCGGGCTCGCTCTTCTCGTTCCAGGTCACATACGTACACGTGGGCATAAAATTCTCAAGAAAGCCAACGTCGCCAGAAGCAACGCGGCCGGCACCACTCACGGGATAAAATATTACAAGGTGGAAAGCTTCGGGGCGAAATTTCCCCGGGTGGAATCTCCGGCGGAATTCGGCGCGGCAAAGTAACCGGCCCGGACAGTTTGCGCGCACAAAGTCGCCTTTGTAGACGAGACACAGGGATTTCAGCGGCGAATAGCCTGGCTATTTCGTCGACGAGGTATCCACGAGGCGTTACGAAAACGCGAGGAAATCTCTCCTCGGCAGCGTGTACGTCCAAGCTGCGCGCAGCGTTGCACCCCGCAGCCTTTCTAAATCGGCGTAATAATTCATCGGGCGCGCGAGCGGTTCCTCGCGCCTCGCGTGCGCGCGCGAGCGGCCACAGCTTCCAGGAATGCGGTGAGTAAAGCCGGGGGCATCCCGTATTCGCGGGACTCTGGCAACTTGACAAGCCAATCCGCTCCGGGTGCCAAGGCGCCGTGTTCCTATTTGTACCAAAACAAAACGTATCCACGTGGCCGCGGACCCCGCGGCGCAGTGAGAATGCCTCGACGGTCGGATAGGAGAAAATCCTGGTTGGGCGGATCGTATGCCCTGATCTCAGGCAAATGGCAACTTCCACGCGATTCGTGTAAATTCAGATTGGCCGTTGTCGCGTTTGGCCATTCCGTTTGAAGATATTTTGGACGAATTTCGGCGACGGAGCTTCGACGCATCTGCTGCTCACTACTCGAGGCATCGGTCTTTCTTTCGTGATGAATTTCGTCACTTTGTAGCCGGCTTTGTTGAAAAATGTACAAGAACAAATGGCACAAGCGTTCACACGATCGCAGTAGCGATTTGGATAATTGGAGCAACCGAATACGTGCTATAGAATATTTTGATATAGAAGCTTTCAATTCACCGTTGATTTCACCTTGTTAGACAGAGTTCTTTTTAAACTACAGAAACTGTCCAAAATTTTGATCGATCTTTTAAAAGTTCGCCTTTTATCTTTGCCGGCAGTTCTCGAAATATACGACAAACAGAATGAGAGATGAAAAACCTGATTAAATACTATAACTTTTCAGAAAATTAACTATCATCGAAAGAACCTGTGTCCATTATGTCGTTAAAGCGTCGTTCTCTAATCTCGCGGAACGAGATAAATTCGAACTAATCCGGCAGTGTTGTTTGAAAAAGCTGGCTTATTAGCTCCGGCTGACAGCCGCAATTCGAACAACACAGACGGTCGAGCGTGCAATCCGGCCGATTTTCATTAACGCAAGCAACTCGATTATCGTCGAGATTGCCGGTACTTTCGATCACGAAGGCATCTCCGAGGGCCGGAGAGCAGTCCAATTAAGATTTCTCCAAGGAGAAGCAGCCCAGCCCTCGCCGCCGCCCCTCTCGCACCCGGAGCAATCTCTGCCGCTCGATCTGGCACTAACGAAAGAAAGAGGAACGAGGCACACGGGAGGCAACGAGCAAAAGGGAGAACAAGAGAGAGAGAGAGGAGAATCAGGAAATACCCTTCGCCGGAGTAAATCTGTCGTCGAGGGCAAGCGTTTATCGCCGCGGTATAGAAAATCTTGCGTCGACGGGAATCCGGTAAATATAGAAACGGGCCAACGTCCACGCAGTTTAGGCCAGATGTAACGTTTCGCTTCCGCCGTTTTTCCTCTTCACCACCTCGCGTCACAGGACCTCCTGTCACGTTCTCTTTTTTTCTTTTTTCCATCTTTTTTTTCACCCTCCTGCACGCGTCCCAACACTATTCTGTCTCAGTCCGCGTACGTTCGTGTGCTCGTATTTTTCTTTCACGCGTTCGTCTCTTTCTTACCGGCGTCGATCGTCGCCTCCTCGAATCGGTGAATTTAATTGGGATAAATGGTTAGCCGAGGAAAATAGCGGCTGTTTATGCGAGACAGCCGGTTGCCGCGGGAAATCGTTCGACGAAAGCGCTTATCAGATAAGCCTCGCTTCCCGAGTGCTATCGCGCACCGATCGAACGTTAAACGAGCCTCTACGCTCTTGTCATTCTTCTTTGGAAGAAGAACGCTGAGAATGATCGTTGAATCATTTATTCGCACAATTACCGTTTCGATCGCCACCACCACTTTTGCAATCGGTATCTCAAAATTGGTTCGCGAAAAAGCACACCTGCAAGCACATCAGTTATGCAACAACAGATATAGACGTTCGTTAAAACATTTAAACGTGACTTTTGCAGTGCTGGTTAGAGTAAAATGTCATCTGCCTGCGTTTAATAATTCGTATCTTCTCTGACATTCGACTATTCTCTGACTAAACGACACGCGTGTGTTTTCCAATCAAAATTTTCCGTCAACAACAAAGTATATATAAATACACCATGTTCCTGACTCTCGTTCATCGTCGCGCAGCAGTCGAAATAAATTCTCACGGATCCAATCAGCCAAGGAGGCGGCGTATACTCGTTTCACTCGTTAACCGTGTACCAAGCTTCCCGATCCTCTTGGAAAACGAACACCGAGAGTCGCCGAGAGTCGTTTCCCTGTAACTCTCGCAGTATGTACGTCTCTCTTTATGATGTACACGAGGCCCCCGGTGAAATAATTTGAGCGCTCAGGAACGAGCCACGAGGACACGCTGCCATCTCTAACATCGGCTGGTGCATCGACCTTCTCTCTCTCTCTCTCTCTCTCTCTCTCAGTCTTCTGAACACGCGACGCGATTTTCAAACGCGACACATGAAGGCGAACGAAATGGAGAAGTCGCGTGGCAGTGTTGGGTAACTGACAGGGAATTTTCAGTGGACAGGAGTCGGAGAAATGCCTCAATAAAGTCGGAATGCATGTAGGTCACGGCGATGCGAGGTGAACGTCACATTTGCCTGATCTACGCGCTGGCAGCGGTTCAACAATGGCGCGGCGAACCGGCGACGACAGAATTAAATTTCGCCGGCTTCGTTTGCACCGTGGCTGTTCTCTCCCTCTTCGTCTTCGTTTGACCGTGGAATTGGTTGCATTCCAACCAGCATAAAAGCCCTTCCCCGATAGCCAGCTCGTTCTCTGAATCGAATCGACACCGATAGCCTCCTCCATTTGCATCAACCGTGCAGACACTTCGTTCTCGTCTCCCGCGCGCGTACTCGTCTACGGTTGTGTACCGTGTGATCCTATACCAATTGTCAGGCTTGACAAAGTGTTTCGTCGGACGTTGCACTGCCCCTCGAACGCTAGATATTCGTAGCTCGTGTGCCACTCTCTCGGTAAATTATTCATGGAATAGAGTAAATAGTGGAAAGAAATTTGTGAAACCGAAAGGAATATAGCTAGAGAGTCATTTGATCTATTATATACATACCATGTAAAATTCGCCTGATATGAAAACATGAAAATTTCATTTCCGTTCGTCAAGCCTACCAAGTTTCAACTATTCGTCGAATGCAAAATGGCTAAGGTCCTTCTGTAGCAATAAAGAAAGCCACGAATATCTTCCTCTGCTACGTTTCCTTTTCATCCTCTTCATCCTCGTGATATCCGAAGGATAAGGAAAGAGGAAAAGAATCAGAGGAATATAAAAAGAAAGAGTACGACAGGGCTCGTTGAGTCATTAGTCCGTCGCTTTCTCTGGTTTTCCACTCTCTTTCTCTCTGACTTCGAACAGATTTCTTCCGTCTTTTTGTTGCGTCTCTACGATTTTAAATACACACACAGTATGTGTGTTATATTTCGAGGATTCTTTGAAGGAACCTCTCCTTAAATCGAAGTCCCCTTAAATTAAATTCATCGGCCGAAGAGATTCATCCTTCGATCTCGCTAAAAATCCGGGCGAAACATTCTCTTCAAAGAGAGCATCCAATCTCAAGATTGCCAGAAAAATCGAAGAAAGGAAGAAACGTCGCGTAACAAGATCATCCTGGGTCTCGGTGCGACCGTGCGTTTGCGTCGTGGTCCACAGCTCGCATAAATATCGTCTTTCATCAAGAAACACGGGATTTTTCATCGAGCGATGATGCGCGCCGTTACCTCTCGTCTCGATCGCTTGCCACGTAAATATAGACGCGTCCGTATATATATCTCTCGGCGTGGTGGCTCTCCGCTCTCTTGACTCGTTCCTCCGCTCGTCACATCGGCCATCGACAAAAATATCCCTGGCTAACCGAGTGTCCTTTCCAAGTGTCATCCGCGCAGGACGACAATCGGTTCCCCGTTCCTGGTTCGCCCTGTCGCGATCGGTCACTGTTTCACGACCACTGGGAGACGGTGACCCGTCGATAGGGACACCTACAACACCCAATCCACCATAGCTGCCGGCCATGCCGTGTTTGCTTATTTTCTCGTAAGAACCGGTCGTTTGTCACCGGCGCGCCTATTTATATCAGCTCGCCGCAACGTCTCCGCCGCGGTGACAAATGTGCGCGGTCCGCCGCGCATTCCGAGCCCCGAGGTTCGCCCTGTCTCTGTCGCGCGTATATTAGTTTTGTGATTCGCTTCGTTTCCCTCGAGTCGCCAGTCGCTGCTCGAATCAGTCTCTTCGATGTCCTCTTTGGTATCCGATAAACTTAAACTCGACCGATTAGATTAACCTCTGTGATCGAGTTCTGCATTTCGACGCGACCACCGATTTCCTCGTCTGGATCCCGAGGCTGTTCTGCGTTCGTTTCTTTGCCAGTGACGCAAGATTTGAGGGTTCGTGTGCCGATGTTTGGAATGAAAACAGCGCGCGGCCGTGTGTCATTTGTGTTATTCTTCAAGTGGTAGGTACATATGAAGTAGTATTCTGTTGGAATCCGGAGTCAAGAATATTGGACACCAAATAACGTGACGTGGCTTGTCACTTTTGGTGTACATCTGATCTGGCTATAAACTATATTTAATTTTTTATATAGATCTCTTACAATCAGGCGAATCTTACACGGGGGAAATACGTACAGTATGTCGAGTCAAGGCAACGATTTCTCGAGACAGACGATCGATGATCCAACAATTTTCTAATTTTTCAAAACTATTCGAAAAGTGTTCGTTTGTTTCATTGGATGTCGTAAATACTCCAAGAGACCCGTACCATTTGTCGATCACGTCGATCTACGGATCACCGGATACGCGATACGTTTTTACGATCGAACCGAAAAGTTTACGAGCCTAGAGGGGCTCGCCCCTCTCGAAAGAAATTGTCTATCGTCCTCGATACGTTTACAGAGACGTCCGAGAAGAGGATAAGCAAACGTCCATTTTCCCCTTATCCGGCGGCAGCATCGAATAACAGACACAGTCTCCGACGAGACGAGGACCAGCGGCGAATTAATTTACGCGTTAACGACGCGCTCGCGACAGTATCTTTCATCGGGGGTTTTGCTAGATATTAAAACTTCCTCGCGAGACGAATCTCCGGGCCGGAGAGACGAGTTCCGGCCGGAGCCGCGTAATCCCGGATCTTCGTCGCGAGATCTTCTTCTTTCTCTCGACTCTCGCCCCTGTCGCGCGCTAGAGAAATTTATTCGCCGACAGATGTCCCGAGCGAGACAACGAGCTGTCTCTTTCACTCCCTTACCCGTGGTAAGTACATACAAACCGACGAAAACCACGAGAGATCACGACCGCCTTCAAGACGTTCTCTCTCCGAGCGCCACGCCTCCCCTTCCGGTGGCGATTATTTTTCCGCTCCGGGCCTCTTAACGAGGAGGCCGGAGCTTCCTCAACGAGAATTAATCCTCTCATCAAAGCGCTCTTTTGTACCACGCCGACCGAGAAAGATAATCGTAGACGCACGCTCCAATTCTGACGGCGACGGCCGTCGCCGTTTAGCTCAAATTAGGTAGAGCAGGATTATTAGAGTCAGATGGATATATTTCAATGAAACTAACGACGAGTAATTTCTCTCGTAATTCTTGCCGGATATCGAGACGACGTTGGGAATCATCTCTGAGCGATCTACTTTTGAAATTGGTTATTAACGAAATCTGTCGTCCGATTGCACGACACAACTCGATGGTTGTAATTCTTACTCGTCGGATGAAAAATTTGCTAAACGAGTGTTGTAAAAAACTCATTCTCGCAAATTTACCTAATTTTTATATTTACTTTTATCGAAGTACCTGAGATCTATACAAGATCCGCACGAGATTGAAATTTTAAAATATCGAATCGCAATTTCAATATGTCGGAAAACTTGAGTAATCCTACTCTGGCGCAATAGTCTCTCGCACACATACATCAGATGTACACGTCTCTCTGTGTTATTACCAGCAACAGTCGACAGCTATTCGCGCGACGATCCTTCTCTGTTCTCTGACCCGACCTATTTATCCGCCGGTTCATCATCTGTTTCCGGCTTCGTGAGCCCACTGTTTCCTCTCCGGCGAATAATTACAAATATTTCGCTTCTAATAACTGTCAGAAAACCGGAAGAGGAGGAAGACGAAAATAGGCCACGGCTTTCCGCTCGCTACGAATCGATCGAGAATCGAGCAACTCAACTATTTCTCATTCCGGTGGACCGATGATCCTGGTAATTAGTGCAACAGCGTCTCTCTCTCTCTTTGCCCGATAGCAAATCGTTCCCATTGTGCTCGTTTAGTTGCTTCTTTTTTCGATTCGATAAAGGAGGAAGTGTCTCGCAACAGTACCGAATTCTAGTTAAAAGAATAATTTTTTTTTTTTTTTTATTGGAAACTTGAAACTTTAGTCGAGGTGCATTTCAAACGAGAGAGGGATTTATTTGTTCGAATTGTAGAGTTGGCTTAAACAGAAAACAAGCAAAGTGTATATTATAGTGTTCCCTGACACAGATTGATTGTGAACATAGACTTCGGACGTTCTGCGGAGGCTCGATGAATGTAGAAGGTGGTCAAAAAATGAACGTCGGACTTTGGGAGGAGGGATTCTGTCTAAAAACTATGAAACTCTAGCAATTTCATCGCGAGCTGAAAACTGTTGTTAAAAAAAAACGAAAAAAAAGTCAAAGATCTTTCAATGATAATAAGCTTCCGCAAACATACTCATGATGGAACATATATCGAACATATATTGAAACGAACGAAGTTTACAAATTGCAATTATGTACATACCGATTCTGTAAATAAATTATTTACTCGTATTGAAGCCTCGCCGAACGTTAACACTAGAACTACCACACCAGTCATCAAAATGACTGGTTTTACAATTTTATTTTAAAATTTCTATTTCATGTTACAATTTTTTTCCCCGCAATGATGCAATGACTTTTACGATGATAACCAAAGAAATAATATAATGAATTTTATTTTATTTTTATTTATCAAAATAATCAAAATAATTTTGGTAGAAATAACTTCGTCTTAACTGTCGGTAGTTCTAGTGTTAAACATATTGTAGACATGTACAACGTCTTTATCTCACACTGACGATACACAATACTTTGCTAAAGCGTCCCGGATTTCTTGAGACATCCTGTACACCTCCTTCGTCCCGAGTCTGCGATCTCTTCCAACCTCGTAGAATCGCCCGTAGTTCCACACCCAATATACACCACAGACATCCATTCCACAAATAGTACCGTCAGCAACATCCTTTTACAGAATTCTTCGGGCGTACCGCCTCAAAGAGGTGCACCAACCATCCCGACCATCCCGGTTCGACCGAAACCGGAACAACGAAACGCCCTTCCTGAAACGTGTTTCCATCTTGTACGCCCACCACGATTAGAGCTCACGGTAGTTACCGCTCTTATCTCTGCTCTGACGAACAAAATCGCGGCCTTGAGGGCGTACGAGAAGGTGGGTAGCGGTACATTTGGAAGGCATTAACGCGTCACTCGGAGAATCCGACAGCGGGCGACGAAACGCTGCTCATTAAAATTCCATCGGGGAGTCCCCCAGGGAGGCCTGACGTCTCATCGTCTCTTTATGAGTTCCGCGTGTGTCGCACACACCGGCTGCACGAGCCACGACATCTGCGCTAGATCCACCGCGAACGAACGAAACAAAGAAGAACCTTCTCCTTCGCGAGGAGGAGAGCTTTGAGTCGGCGGCGTCAGCCGGTTCTTCCTTGCGAGTTTTCAATCGGTCGACAGGAAACCAGGTGTCTAAACGAGCGTTTATCGGTGCCGTGACACCGGGCGTTGAAATAATTAGACGTCGGAGGGAAAAATGTTCCGTTTGGCTCTACCGTTTGGTAGGTTCGGTAGGCGGGGACAGGAAAGTAGAAGCTTAACCAGCTCGTCGACGGCTTTAATAGCGAATGGCTGCCACGTTCGTTAATGGCAGAGAGCTTTCTTTAATTAAAAACCTCGAAAAGTCGGAACAGATGCCCTAAACACGCTCGTCCACGGCGACGAGTAATTACCGGTCGTTGGTTTTGGTTGTTCAAGGCCGTTGAACTACCCTACTACACGCTGCACCTCCCTATTTCGCAGCGATATTCGCTCGCTTTTTCCCTCTCTTTGAGCCTTTCTGCGATACGGAAAACAAAGGACCTGAAGATTTGCTGATGAAACGATCGCAGCGATAAGAGAAGGAACAAATCTAAGGGGAGAAAGACGCGGCAGGAAGAAAAACCTTCCGCGGGAGAAAGAACGCAAAAAGATCGTTCCTTCTACGATTCGGAGAGACAGAAGCACCGACGGAAGAAACGAAAGTACGCAATATCCCGAGGGCAATGTCGTCTCAGCGTAAAATCGTGCCGCGGCCCGCGGCGACGTTCATAAGCCACTCTTTATCGTCCACACCTCTGAGCGGTACGCCATCCAGAAAGGTCGTTTCCTCCATGATTTATCGTCAATATCAACGATTTCAAAGAAACTGGCGACGAACTCGGCCATCGTTCTCCTGTATTCTTTCCTTATCGAACTTCTCTCAGAACCAGTATAAACGTCGAACATTTCCTATGAATGTCAAACGCATTTGTATCGATACAACGGAGGATCAGGAACAATGCGCTCCGTCCAGTCGAGAAATCTTTGCACGCGCAAGCAGCAACATCGAGACACTTGTGAAAACAATCGCCTTGAAATTGAAACAGGGAGAAAAACGACACTGGTGTCATACGCCAGGAGCGATAAAAGTCCAAAACTGAGACAGAGACTCGCATAAGAATGTGACCGGGAAAATAAAAAAAAAGAACAGTCAGTATTTAGCCCTTTGCACTGCGAACCTATCAGCAACTCCAAGTCATTTTTACTATCGGCTACCAGCTACTCCAGACTAACTAACAGCACAGGCTGCCAAGAAAAACTAAAGAATATTTAAATTCAATATATAAAATATTTAAATTAAAAAAACATTGTTTCTTTTTGATGTCGCCGCAGCAGCGACAACGGAGTGCAAAGGGTTAATCTTTATATTTGTGTCTTCACTCTGTACGGCCTAGAGTTAAGCCTAGAAACCGCACTTTCGGTCATAACGCTTCGATAATTTGCTACGTGTAAATCTTGATCTTGAGAGACTTAGTCGTTAAAGGATCATTGGCGAGGTCTCTACGCGATCTTCCCGAGTTAATCATTTCCTTCCGACCAGTCGACAAGTGACTTGGTCACTTTGTAACTTATTATTGCTAGAGAATCATCATAGTCTCTGGCGATCCTACCAAACTACCAATTTCGTCGAAATTGCCGCGCATTTGTTTTTTTTTTTTGGAATTCAACGAGATTCCCACGTTCCCCCGCGACACTGGCGTTAATTTCGGGGTAGTTCGAGCGTTAAAGAGGAGAAGCCTGAGAGAGGCGAGCGGCATATTTCTGGGCGGGAATTGCAGGCTTAAGACCGCAAAGGATCGACTCTGCCGTGCATATCAAACACCTCGAGCACTCCCTCTCCTGTTTCCTCTCTTCCGCCACCCCCGTTTGCTCGTCTCACCTTGCTCCTTCTCTTCTTCACCGAGGGTGACTCGTTTTCCCTTGGTCTCCTTGGTAGGTAGGATTAGCCGATATTACGTGGGTTTGACGGGCGGGCCTCGAGTTCACGCTCGTAAAATAAACGCCGGCGAGGCCTGCGAAGCAGATGGCCCCCGAGGCTGCCTACGGTTGCCACTTCTCCGAGAGAGGCGAAAAGCCCCGCGGATCGCCGCGTTATAAGATTATTAAGACACGCGGGGCGTTGGTGTGTTAGGACGAGGAAGGGAATATTCCCCTTCCCGAGACGCGCGTATCATTGTTTCGCGGTGACTGGTTAACGACTGGAAATATTGCGCCGAGCTGGTGTAAAAATATTTCTGCGTAACTGCTGCGATATACATGCAGGAGGAATACGGTAGGGTTCCGAGGGAATATTCCGCGTATGGATATTGCGCGGAATATTATGCGTAACTCTGCCGGGGCCGAATGGCCGAATCTCCACAGTTACGAGCAATTTCGGATGCCTCCGGACGTTTATGGCGTTTGTACTTGATGCGATTCCCTCTGCGGCAGGAAATATTGAACAATTATCTTTCTTCTCATCAGTCCAATCGTTTCCTTTTTTTTTTCTTCCCTTGTTTTTGTAAACGCAGTTTCGTTTTTCGTCTGCAATTTCCATAGAAGAAAAGTGTAGGCAAGTACCGTTACGTTTCTGTTTAACGATAAATCTCACAGGATGAAACGATGTTTGCAAGTCCTCTCGGAAACCCACTTCACGATAGAACTTAGACTCGCGAAGGGAAACACGAAGAACAACGAAAACATCGCGGTCCGTCGATCCCCGAGAGAAGAATTCCTTCGAGCGGAACGCGGCGGAGTCGGTAGCTCGCGGAGGAGCAGTCGAGTCGAGAGTGCAAAGGTCAGAGACTGGCTTCGAGGTGGTGGTTGAGGAGAGGGGAGAGGGGGAGGAGAGCCAGTGCAAAGAGACCAGGAACTGGAAGGAGGAAAACTATCGTGGAAGAAGTGGTAGGTAGGTAGCGAAACGAAGCGAGGCCAGCGTCACAGCGAAACGAGACGAAAGGAGATATACCAAGATACACAGAGAAAGGAGAGAAGAAAGCGCGGGTGGCGAGGGCTCGAAAGGTCGTCGAGATATTTACATTGGAGGGTCGGGCTTTCTTCGGGCCGCCGCTATTATCAATATTCATAATCCGGAGCTGGAGACATCCGTGGAACGTGCAGCACGCCGGCCTCATGCGGTGACCAAGAATCGCTCGGTCCCTGCACAAAAAGATAGGCCAAATAGAAGAAAAGAAAACAAGGAGAAAAAGAAAAAGAAATTGAGAGGAGGGAGAAAGAGAGAAAAAAGAAACGAGGAAGAAGTAACGAGAAAGAAAAGAAAAGAAAAGAAGAGGAGGAGGAGGAGGAGGAAGAATTAGAGAGAGAGAGAGAGAAGAAGAAGAAGAAGAAGAAGAAGGCCCAGCGAGAGGGCAGCAAGGATGACGAACAGAGGGAGCTCAGGCCACGGACCGTGGGGGCCTAACCGCAAAAGAGGCAAATCGACGGGTAAATACGTTGTTGACTCTGCGGAGAGGAGGCCGAAAGCCAAATGGAATTCGGTCCGGTGATTTAGTGGGCGGTCTTCGGAGACCGCCGGCCGCCACCGCTGCCTCCGCGCTCGCTTCTTCTCTCCGCTGCCGCAACGTTTCTCCTTCATCCCTCTCCCTCTCCCGCGTCGTTCCTCGCCGATCCTCCAGCCGCACAGTCTGCCGCGTTCATCACCCGACCACCGTTCACAGAGCGGAGCAAGAAGATTGCGAGAAGAGAGAAGATCGCGAAGATGCAATCGGCTACCGTGCGGACACGCGTGCATGCCGATTCCGCGGCCGAAACACGGTCCGACTTGGCCCCGGAGGGCCAGGTCCACTTGCATTCAATTTATAGGGAAACATTTTTATCCCTATCTTGCTCTCTTTTTTTCTTCGATTCTTACTTTTCCTCTTCGTTTCCTACTGCCCGTAATGTTTTTCTGCTTTTCATCCCGCGCTGCACACCGTGCACACGGACCCTCGTTAAACACCAGATGCGCCAATTCCGTTGGGATTTTATTGCAAACGGTGAACGATAAACATTTGAGAGTTAAAGTGGCGACTGACCACGCTTGACCACGCATCCGCACTTTTGCCCGATTTAATCGGTCCGATCGAGGTCCTCTCCTCTTACAGATCGCACATCGGTGTCGTGATACGACGTTGTTACGAGAAACGGTTCTTGCTGGTTTCAGACCTATCATTTTGTACGATTGACCGATTTCTTGGAAGCTGTATTGTACCACAGCTGGTGAATCAGCTTTTTACCTGGTGCATTCTAGCAGTCTGTAATTAATGGTCATGATAGATTCAGCGATGTGATCTAATTTCTTAAATGACTTCGCTGATCTCGTTTGACCCGAGATAGTTGCAATCTGTGCAATCTCCGAGATGGTCAACCGTCTCTTGATTTATTAAAACTGGCACAAGCTCCATCTTTTTGAAAAGGACATTCCAAAGACAAGATCACACATCTCTTCTCTCCAACAGAAAGTGAAAACGACGCAGCTTCGAGATTTTAATAAATTCTCTTTTCAGAAAATGTATCCGCCAACCTTACAGTCACTCAAACTTCACGATTCGCAAATCTCTCGGTCAAAGATTCGATCATCAAACTTCCAAAATAAAGAGATCAACCTTCTCTCTGCCACTGGGAACGTGAATTCCTAAACGTCATACGTTGCTACGATAAAAAAGAAAAAAAAAAAAGAAAGAAAGAAGTAGCCATTCCCACGACACAGCCGCTATAAATCCCATTTTTCACATCCTAAAATTCATTATCCACTTGGCGGAGCCGAAACAATTAACAAGGCTCGTTTCACTGGGTCACGAAGTGGCCACGAAGGGGCCGAAAAGTTGGCATCGGTTTCTTGCGGACCGTGCAGCTTCGAGGAAGCGAACCAATTAGTGTTTTGCTCGGCTAATGAATCGTCATCCGGGCCGCTGCTGCCCCTGTGCATCGTGTAAGTTCAGGTTAGAGTCGGTGGTATGCCTGGCACGCTCGGCCGCAGAACCGGGTTCGCGAACGAGTCCCGAGCACAAAGGCCGAGCAACCTCGCCGAAGAAGTGGGTTATTAATTATCAATGCTACCTCTGTTCCCTCCGTCTGCGCTTCTTCCTTCGTACCACAGTTGTTGGCTGGCAAACGGTCCTTGCCAACCTCTCTACCTTCTCCTGTGCCTATACCTGTGGTCCCTCACTGTCCAGACTCCATTGAAACGCGACGTAGAGTAAACTTTGCCGGTAGATTCGGTGTATTCTGTAAAAATTCGGTTGATTGAAAAATAAGGAAAAATAACACAATAAATTTTCTTACACAGTCAAAGTGTGTAAAGCTTTCAGCAGGTTAAGAAAGATTATTAAAATTCCTAAATTTTCCTCGATCCTCAAAATCACCATTGGGTATTTGACGATCCAGAATCACACGGTCTTGCAAAGTTTCCCACAAATCTGTTGCCAAATAGTATGCCGTGCATGGAAAGAAATGCAACAGGAACTAACTAGAAAGAGGAATTCTTTTAAGAAGATACCGTTTTGTCATTCGAAAACGACTCTAAGACATTCGGATCGAGCTCGATGCAGAGAAGTCTAGTTTTTCTGTACGAAGTGTTGAGTATTCATGATCTAGGTTCTTGCGTTGGTTCAGGATTAGTTCAGAAGTACTGGCGAATTGTGACAGTGAATTAAATCTAGTATTTAGATTTGATTTAATATTCAAATTTGACCAACACTTTCCACTTGCAACTCCTTCTATCCAATTTAATATTATCAAATTCTTAACAAGAAAAAAAAAAACGTTCCGAGCAACTGGCTTAGTATCTTCTCTTCGTTACGTCTTCCACCATTCAGGGTTTTACAATTTTCTGAAATTGAAAGGAATGTTCAAGGTAAATCACCAAGGTTAGTTTTTATCGATCCCTTCTGCTTCACCGGAAAATAAAAATCGCGAGAGCTCCGACGAGTGAAACGCAGCCGACGAACAAGAATGAAGAACAGAAGGCGGAAGGACTGTGGCGAGCGATTGCCCGAGATCCAAAGGGTTCGAGAGCACAATACGACGCGATGCTTCGTTCAGATGGGCAGATTATCGCCTTCCTGCATCGCGGCCACGAGATCCCCGGGATTTTTGTTGCCTCGTCGAGAATTAGCAACAGCATTTGTGCGCCAGCGTGGAGGTCCGCGCGGCGAGGAACCCGGTCACACAAGCATTCCACGATCGCCGCGCGATTCTCAAAGTAAATGGATGTCCAGCGATTTACTTCTTATTGGAACGGCGATACATGAAGAATTCGTTGGAAACGAGCGTTCCAACTGTGAGAAGATTAAAACCAGGGAACGACAAAGAGAGAAAGAGAAGTCCGCTCTTCCATCGATGAATCGCCGTTTCCTCGTTCCGACTGGATTTACGTCTTTTCTGTTACAGCTGGCACGAATGAAAATTATGCTCGTTGCGAGAGAAGAAGAACTAGCGACCGTTAAACGTTCCGACTGGTTCAGTCCAGTGAGCAGAACATAGCAGAGAAATTAAATTGAATTGTGTCTCTCGTTATCTTTTCATTGTTCCTCGTCATCCGTCAACTTTTGTCACGGAATCCCGGAACGTCTAGGATTTTACATACGTAAACGTTGCCATTTGGAGCACGAGTGGCATACGAAAAATTTATGGACACGAACGAGTGTTTTATCCCTGTTTAAGTTTCACCTCTTTCACAATTAAAATGTAAAATTTCCATCAGAAATGTTAAAGTAAAAAAAAAAGAAAAATAAAAAAAGATAAAAAACTTTATAATACAGCGAAGCTTGAATACAAGCTTTTATTTGTATATTTAGATCTCTAAAAATATACTGTTCTACATCTGTAAAATATCCGACAAATTGGTCATTTTGACCCATTTTGGTAACTTTATTGTAGTGCTAATTGTATTCGCGAAAACACGAGGAATGTCTAAACGTCTCAGTCACGCTTTCTAGTTACACTTTGTTAAGTTCACGCTTTAATTTTCTGTCACGGTGCACGGTGAAAACCGCTACAAGAGAGTCAAGGAGCACTTTCGTTCCAACGGTGGCAGTTGAGAGTTAAAGCAAGCTGCAGAATGTAATCTTCCGCTAACACCTCGCTTCAAAGAACGCGTCTTGTGATCTTTGTCCATTAAATTCCCTTTCCCCGGGGAAATAGCCCTGCATTCTCGATAAAATAATATCAGCTTGCGCATGAAGACGAGGTTTCAGAAAAGCGTTAAACCAGTATCGCACCGGCATCGAGTACAGAATATACTGAAAGATTCCAGGCTGCTGACGATTCCAGGGACTGTTGTAAACTTTACGACGAAACCAGTCACCTCGCCAGAGACGACGTTTCGTAAAATCGAAAGGATTGACTATTAAAGCCCCCGTTCCAACATCACCATTGTTGCTCGCGTAAAAATCACGACGCGCAAAGCAGGCTGAAAAACATCGCGGCATCGTTCGCGACGCGATCACGCTCGGTTGTAAAATAATTTACGAGTGCCAGGGAGCTTTCTTGCTGCGATCTACGCCATGATGTATGGCATGGCACGATGACGGTTGGCGGTATTACGTTGGCGGTATAGCGTAACAAGTCGAATCGGGCAGGGATCGACCGATGGGAATAAGCAGATCGCAGCCAGCGACTCTAGGACAGTCTCAAGCATCAACCAAGAACTTCGGCGAGTATCCGGTTGTTCCAGCAGCAGACCGACAGACAGACAGATAAATAAGCAGACAAACAGAGAGAAAGGAACAAATGATCGACGCACGAGAATCATTATCATACGATCGAATCTTTCCGATCACGTCCCATCGACGCTGGAAACAGCCGACATTTACGACCGGTTAAACATTATTGTAATGTCCGTCTGCGGACAATGCAAATCTGGGCTTCCTGTTTCCACGAACCACTGCGATATCCGCGGAGCATGGGAATCTTCGATAAAGAATTCTTCGCCGCTGACGCGGCCTTTCTCGTCACTTCCACGCACGCGTCTCGCGTCTGAAATTCCCTTCGTTCGTTCCGTCAAACATATGGATCTTTGTCCAAACAGGAAATTAAACTTCTCCACGCTGTTTGTTGTGTTTTCTCTCTTCTTCCTTTTTTTTTCTTTTAATTCGTGTTATCTCTCGACAGCTTGATTCGTTTCTCCTGTTCGAAGAGAACGTTCGTCTGAAGCACGCTCGAAGATTAATCGCTCGGTTTCGTAATAACGTCCTTGTTAAAAATTATTTGTGCATTGGATGAAAAGGGTAGATCGACAGATCTTCGGTTGTTCTTTAACGCTGTTCTTTAATGCTCGGAGCGTGCCGCCACCGTGCCAGTTAAGATTCAACAGATTAGGAACACGGTGTTCCAATCATCGAGGCGATCGCGGCGAAGGAAACGCCTGAAGATAGAATTAGCGATCGCCGAAGAGAGAGAGAGAGAGAGAGGTCGATCCACTTGGCTGTTCCAACACTTTCCCTCATCGATCTAACCAATAATACCTTCCAGTTAGTCGAGTAGATCTCGCATCTCGCTTTTACAGCTCCTTTTCGTAACGCTTCGAATACCGCGTGAAAGACAAGCGAGCTCTCTGTTTACGATCGTACGGAACGCCAAGATAGAGATAGCCACCTCGAAGCACAATCAGAGTCCGGTTCCCCGGTCTCCTCGCCTAATGTAAGAACATTTCGTTAATGCGTTATCTCGCCTGGCCCATCGATTTCTCGGCGTCGGGCCAGAGAGGATCCAAGCAACACGCGCTGTTCACCGACGAAAGAAGCTGAATAGAGAGCTTAATGAGAGAGTCTCCATTTTGCCGATGCTACCGCCATTATGAAATCGGCTTACGTTACAAGCTAGAGTTTGGTCCTTCAAGAGCTTTATTATATCGCTGTATCTTACGAAAACTCTTTTTGTTTTCATCATCACCATCTCGTCGTTTCCAGCTTCACTATCTTTGAGTAGCGTTATATATCGCTCTATCTTACAAAAACTCTTCTTTCCTCGTCATCTTCTCCTCGTTTGCAGCTGGAAACGGAGGATCATTGTGCCGATTAATAAAGGTCGATGACTTTGCTCGTAGCCGCAGCAAAGAGATTACGATCGACTGAAAATCAGTGAGGTGACGAATGGTGTTGCATATTGAAGAAATTAAATCGGAATCGACGAAATCAACATTAACGCTAGGTCTATTAAATTTCTATAAAATTCTATAAATTCTTTTTCTCTCTTAAATAAGATGTTTAGTTTTACGTCACTTCTTGACATTAGAATGATAATTCTACTTGCACGTTTCCGGTATACACACACTGGTCTGGACACTGGTTTTCTTGCTATTACCAAGAAGGTAAACCTGTTGTATCTTCATAAAACATGGCCGAGTTCTCTCGCCCACCGGTCGAGAAGACTGAATCAAGAACGATTAATAATCTGCTACGCCGGAGCGATGGCGGATGTCCGTTTTCGCCTTCGAGCGTCAGGGTGAAACCGTTCGTACGATATTTACGATCGGTCGGCCCGCGGCACCGCACCGGCACCAGCTCCGCTTCGCTTCGCTTTCTCGAGTCACAATGTAATAAGGCGCGTTGCAACGCGCGGCGTACGCGCGTTTACGACGCGTCGTCGGCCGAGTTTTACCTCGGTAACGTGGGCGGCACACCACGTGGAGCTGATCTCCGCGCGCACGAATTTACGCCCATTGTCCCGGCACTCGCCACTTTTCTGCCTGCTCGCCCCGCGGAAGACGTGCTTTTTCTGCTCGCCCTTAACCTCTTGATCGCCGTGCGCGCATCAGTACGCGTCAATTCCTATACCCTGAATAAAAGCGAAATTAATTTCGATTCCTCAACAGCGACATATAGAATCATTTTCTATCACTAAAAAAATCGAAATATATATATATATATATATATATATATATATATATTCTTCCTTGATTTTGGATTTATTCGAAAAAAAGGCAAGAAACAAAATTCACACGCGTGTGAAAACTGTAAAATTCCACTCTGGCCAACTATTTACTTCAAAGCATAGCACACCATAAATATTAGTTTCATTGTGTACAATATATATGTGTATTTTTTAGACTATAAATTTACAACATTTCAAATTTAACAAACATGCATATAACTTTTTTTTAATATTTAGTATTTGATCTACTGTGTCGCAACCCTAGTGAAAATCAAGTGTTTTTTTTTTGTGCAAATTATATCCTAATTGATCGTGGCTCGCCAATTATATAAGTAAAAAATATTTAAAATTATTTATTCATTAGTAAAAGTACATTTTCCTTAAAATTGAAAATACGCGGCAAGCTGATGCGCGGTCCTTAACTCCTGAATTATTAATTTGTTCTTTCGTCATTTTTTATTAATTTTCTTTACAAGTATCGCGTTCATGGCATTTCTCAGTACAAGCACGAGAATATAAAAGTTATCTTTGTCAAGTTTACACAAATGTTAAAAAATGAAAAATATATATCATTTTTTGGTTATATCGAATTTCATTTAATTCGTATGTTAAGGAGTTAAAAAAATACGGCGATCAAGAGATTAAAGCCAGTGTTTTACCCGGGCCGTTCACCGGCAAAGGGTAATAACATTGATTCATGCTCGTGGGAGTTTCTTAAATCTTCCCTCGGACACTTTGAATTAACCCTGAGACCGAGTTATCATGCCCCGGGTTATTTCAAAAGGTAACTTTCAGGCCTACCTCTTACAACAATTTCAGAGAACAACGAGTTTCATGGAGTAGCTAGCTATCTATCGCAGTTCCATTTGATTTTCTCAACACGTCGAATACGTCTGGCGATGCCAAGATATTCGAGTGAATGTTGATACTTTAAAATTTTTCGATATTAGCTTTATTACTACAATAGTATGACGAAATTAATGCATTATAGAACATATAAGAACAATTTTAATTGTAATGCGTAAATACTCGCGTATCGTGACGTATTAAAACACCGCGAACAAAGAAAAGGCAAATCAATATAGCATACAATTTCATGCTTTTGTTCTACCTGATTGTTTTGAATTTTTCTTATAACATCTTCATATAAAAACCGTCGCTTGATGCTGGTTTCCCTGTCATTTCTTTTATTTCGTGGCATAGTTTTCCCCTTTTGGCCTTGTACGCGAAGAAACGCAACCCTCAATTTCACTGTATCGTAAAAATGAAACATTGTAAAGAAATAAGTGACAATCGAAGAAACGACGGCATTTCAGTGCCATCGGTGAATCCATTAAACACAGTTATGTATCTCAACTTATCTCTTGCAGATAATACTCCAACATAATATCATGTAATAAAAAATTCATGTTGGCATCGAGTCATGTAATATTTACGTAGCATTCAACGTGTTAAGATTCCTTCAATTTCAATTCCCATTCAAGAGATATCCTTGAGAAATTCATCGACCAAAACTGGAATAAACGGTAAAATACATCCTCCGCCGGAAATGACGAAGAGAGCTAGCGTGTCGTTACAATAGGCTCCGTGAGAGAGAGAGAGAAAGGAGAAGAAAGTAAGAGAGTATCGGCGGAACGCGAACGAGCAAGGGTTTGCCCTTGCTGGAGGCAGCGGAGGGTGGTCATTCCCTTAATCTGATCGCTTAGCCCTGGTTATTATGCTATTACGGTGTATGACTTGACGGGCTCGAAGGCAATTATCGGCAGTTAGATTTCCAGCGCTGGTACCGTTCTGGACAATGGCCGGTGAAAGGCGAAGGTTCGATCGATATCTCGGGCGCTGGCAATGCGAGTCGCAGCGAGCCACGTTACTGCCGCAACCTGGTTGCTGCTGCTGTTGTTGTTGTTCCCTGTGCTTTCCGGTGTGCCTATTGCTGCCGGTTGACTGGCTGGCTGCTGCAGTTGCTGATGCTGACGCGGCTTAATCGCTGTAAGCACCGTGTGTCTCTCTTCCTCTCTCTTCCATCGTCTCTCTATTTTAACCGTCTCTCCATCGCCGTTCGATTCTCGCGCTCTTTCATCGTTCGACCGTCGATTACCGAGGGGGGGGGGGGCAGAGGCCCTCGAGCGAATCAAGATGAACCGAGCGGAGAGATCTTTCGATGAATGCGCGCAGCACCCGTTCAAGCAACCCCTTTAAGAAGATAAACACACGAAACGATATAACCCCTTGGCTCGCGAGGGCAGATCGCTCGATAAGCATCTCGAGCGAGATCGATACATCGCCACGGAATTATGTAATCGCCGCTGTGATGTGATTTGTTCCGCCGATGAGCGTTATATACGACCAACCGCTTCTGTAATTACCGTGCTCCCGTTCGAGGGAGATCTCTTTTCCTTCGCGGGCGCAATCTCCTCGCTCGTTCGCTTCGTAACCGGCGTAGCTGTATATGGAGGGAGAGAACACAGTTGACAATGATGAATGTCGAAAATTGCTCGTGCAGTTGGAGAAACGGTGCTAAGTGGGGGGGAATCGGTTTTCGTGCTACGAACGATCCTTCGCTGATTCACTGATTTTACGGATCTTACAAGCAACGCGACCTTTCAGAAAATTACGTAATTTTATAAAGTTATAAAACAGAAAACGTTCGGATAATCTGCATTCGTCGAACAGTTCGTTCGTATGTGTTATCACATAATACTTCGTCAAGTATGCACGAAATGAGAAACTGGGAATTTCACACGACGCATCGATTCCAAACGTAAATCAAATCTCGATTCTCAATTACGCCCCATTATCCTAGTTTTTTTTTTTTCTCCGGCCAAGGAACCACGACCGAAATATCCAAGATAATCCCAGAGCGAGCGATAAGACCGCCATTAAAGGGCAATCCCGGGCCGCTGCACGTGCAGTGGCCACACGATGCACACGTGGCTTTAAAATCTTCTCCGAGACCGAGAGGACAGTTCAAGTTTCCATTCTCCCGCGTTTCTCCAGCCACGCTCGTCCCACGGAGAAATTACACACGTCAGCTCGTCGACGTGTCCCGCAGGAATAATTAAACAGTCTTTCGGAAGGGCCAAGCTCGCGAGGCACCGAACAAACACAATGACGAGGGATCGTCGCGTGGTCGTGCAAGGATACGGTTACGTAGCCTGTGAGATTAGCGGCCGCCTGTATTCCCTCGGTCGTTATCATCGCGCGGCTATCAGCGCACGCTCATGATTCTCCGGATGCCCCCTGCAGGCTGCTTACACGCAGCGATCGAGTTTATCCGTGGCAACAGCCGAACGGCTATCTTTACACGTGTAGATTGAACAGGCTGTTCGATCGCGGTAACGATCGACCTGACCGCCTCTCTCGGGAGGTTTTCGACGTTGTTCCGAAGTTTCAAACTTTCGGTGATGCTGCTCCTTCGATAGAAAATAAAAAAAAAACTGCGAAGATGGCGCTTCTGATAGCTTTGAATCAATTTTAGAAGATTCTCTGTAATTCTCTATCTACATCTATGTGTTCGTTATTTATCTCGGTGTTGGCTTAATCTCTCGAGAGATCGTGGAAAGCGCTGAGAGCAGATTTCGTAATCTCATTGTTAGAGTTTGAAGAGAAATTTTCGCAACAGGAAACTTCTATCTGTAACGGTGGACCAGGATATCTGTGTCTTTGAATTTGCCGCGAACTGAACCGTTCGAACTGTAAATTACTCAAATCACTAACTTCCATCAGCGGTAGACTTCAAGTTGTATGTACACAGTGATTTAAGATAGATTCTGAGTAATACTCAATGTCGATTCGACTAATCCTTGTGTAACTGTCGTAACGTTGTTATGAAATAGCATATTAAACACATCTGATTACGACTCTCAACCGTCCATCCGTCTATCCATCCACGTTTGCCCACGATCTCCATTAATACATTCCGAGAACCACTCGACAATTTCATCTCGCATCGGTTCCAAACAGTTCCTCGAAACTTCCGATCTTCTTCCTACACTTCTTCGAGCCTGAACGGGTGCCCGTCGTCGAACGTGGGATTTGTAAATACGAAATCGTGTCGTCGATCGTCTGAACGGAGAGACGTGGAGAGCAACGAGTTGCAACGTGGCGTTTCGACTCTCGAGAGTAAATCGCATCTCAGCCGGTGCTTGTTCTCCACGGCGATTCTCAGCGCCGACCGGAAGTCGGCCGATAATGGGGGCCCGTAGAAGAGAGCAGCGCACTTGTCGCAATAAAACTCCTCTCCAGGGCGCACCGCGTGTGCCCCGCTGGCACCACGGCCATCTTAACTAGCGGACAGGACATTCACACCGCGCTCGATACAATCGCCGCGGAGAACTCTCGTCTCCTCCTTCTTCGCCCTACGCTCTTCGTATGTACTTTGCTCCCCGCAGCCTCCTCCTCCTCTTTCGCCTCTGTCTTTTCTCTCTTGGCTATCCCACGCGCGTCATTTCTCATCCGGAGTGGATGCTCGCGAACTCGCGCTGGCGCCCCGTTCGCCAGAGATGAAATTTGTCAGACAGCCACGCGGTGATAATTACTCGCGTCGACGCGCGCGATAAGCCATTCCGCGGCTAGCTGCTGTAATTTCGTGCATTTATCAAGCCGGGCTCCTTCGAAAGGAGCGGTTTACCCCGGAGCTGTATTTGTGTCCCGAGAGTGTACACGGAATGCACATCGGAGCTTATTTATGATTTAGAATGGTAGACGGATGTGGAGGTGGAGAGAATTATTTAGCGGAGACGTTAATGAGACATCGGATCGCGCGAGTTCACACTTGGAAAGTAATGGCACGTTGCCGTTACAAGTATTATCACAGTATTTTTTGTACCGCGTTTGTAACAGGTCACGCGTACGTACACCCGTCAATTTGTCAGGATTCTGATTTAATGAAAACGAAGTAGATTACAAATAAATTAAATAGATGAAAAGTTAGGCAAATTTATTTGTGAAATTCCTGCCATAGAACGCCCTAAACGTTGATGCAAGTTTAACGTCCAATTGTAACTCACAACAAGCAAAACGGTACTCTATCTCGCCAATCCTCCTTCGACCATACTTCACCTTTAGCCAAACTAAATCAAGTCCTCGAAATCTCTACCAACCGCAAGATGCTAAATCATTTCGCCGCGTTGAATCGTCGCGGCGCAAAGAAATACTGTCGTCACGACGTTACGACGTAAAAAGTTACGAGTTCACAACCGTCCGTGGTGTCCGATTCGCGAAGATTAGCCTGATCGTCGTGGGATTAAGGCTGGCGGATTCTCGCGGTGCGAAAGTTCAGGGTGCGTGCGATCCGGCGGCTTAGGTGCCCTCACGTCTGTCGGCGCGAACGAATTTAATCGTCCGAAACGTGGCGCGTCCTCGTTTCGCGATGGGATCGGAATCCTCGCTGTCAGACGGGCGAGACGTTTAAACGTAGTATCCGAAGGTATTACGAGCCGCATGGAGGCGCAGTCAGAAGTGGAGCGGTGAGATCGCTCTCGTACGTCTCGAAACGTCGCGTCGGTTGCAAACAAACGTCGACGAGCGGCACGTCGTCAAACGGGACGTGATAAACGCCCCTCGACCGGCGAATATACGAGATCACCGCGTGAGCGAGGGTCACCGGAAGCTGACTCGATGGCAAAGTGGACCGGCGGGGATTTTTATATTACGAGTATCACCAATGGATTTGGTGCAGTCGACGCTCGGTAGACGGATATTTTTAAACGTCGGTGAACGACGCTGAAGGGTAAAATTTTTGCCTATTACTATACGCAATATATTTCAAATAACAAAATTCTAACCGTAACTGTAAGAATTTTTTTCACTAAGTCACTTTAGCCTATCGTCTGTTCTCCAAACTCATCCTCGAACTCGAACGTGCTTTTACTATTAAAATTAATGTCTAATTTTGTACGATTTTCTGTTGTAATTTCCTGCGTTTAAGTATCCTTTTCTGCAGCAAGTAGTATTGTTCGTAAAGCCAGATTGAATAACTGACAACTTGCTTAAAGTTCTCGTACAATGAGAGAAGATTGTAAAGTGCACGAGCAAGGCATTGTACAGACTAAAGTTATACTTAAAACATGACTCAAGCAAGAAGCTGTGACTCACGGATACACTATGCGGAAGTGGCTATTCTGTAACACATTTAACCCAGACTGGGATACCAGTGGGTCACGATACCGGACTACCGGAGGGTGGCGCGTCCTGGTTCACGACGATTCAACGCTCTCTTTTTTCCATCGATGAATCATACCTCTTTCACGACGAGATTGAAATCTCATCTATCGTGCAATTATCATGAACGAAGCATATAACGAATATCTTGAAATATAAACATATATTTTCAACCAGACGATTTAATTTAATTTCACGTAATTTAAGAAACCTCGAACTACTCTAATTAATTACGAAATCGATACTAAAGTCTAGACTGGATATTTGGCTTGTCGTCACTTAATGTATTAACCGTGTCTTACGATTGAAATTTAATTACGTCTCATGTCAATAATCGTAAAAATAGTGTACGTGAGTTTTCATGTAGCAAGATCAAATGATCGAGACCACACCACCATCCGAGTATCAACCCAATTACAATCTACGTACCTATAGAAGTTTATCCCCAAACTGAAAAAAGAACACATTCATTGCAAACTCTCAATTTCTTGCCCCGAGCATTCAAACATAGCATGGTCTGATTGTTATTCAGTCCTCGCCGCGTCATCACGCAACTCTTCAACTCCAAACAACACAATCGCGAATCCTTCCCTATCAAAGATCCAGAATAGAATCTCCTTCGTTTCCTGTTAAGTGGACGATCTCTCTGCGTTGGCCGGATCAACGAATCCTAGATATATAACTGAAGAACGGATTCTCCACTCTCGTGACGTTCAACGCTGTTTACGAATCACACACAGAAAGAGAGAGAGAGAGAGAGAGAGAAAACGGTGCTCGCGAAGAGTAACGTTTCGCTGGCAACACGCACGAATACCAAGGGAGGGAAAGAGAAGCGAGGGTGGCAGGCTTTATTTGAGGAACGTGCCGCGGGGATGGGCCGAGAAGCTTTTCGGGTAAAAATAGCGGAAATTGCATCTCGACGGGGTGGTGGATGAAGCCTGGTCGCAGCGTGTACGTGACAGTCGCGTCGTGCCACCCGTGCGCTGCTGACACCTTGTGTCTGTGTACTGTCGTATATTTGGACGGCGTGTTGACTCTTTACAGCTGTTACCTTCGTGCACCCGAAGCTCGCTTCGCTTCTCTCTTTTTTCCCCTGGCGGAAGGTGAAACTGGACCGTGGACCGTGGACCGTTTTTTATCCTTCTCTCCTTCTATCTTCTTCTTCTTTTTTTTTCTTTTCTCTTCTTTTCTTTGTTCCTCTGCTTTGTATTTCCTTCACGAGTGTCACGCGGCCGCGAGGAAGCCGCCGCTATCTCGACACTTGGTTAACATGTCCTCTGTTCAACGGCGCACGGTGCAGAGTTTTTCAGAGTTTTTCAGAGTTTTTTTCCCCGTGCACGGTGTGACACCAAAGCGGCAGCTTCAGGGCGCGGCGAAATTGGTTTGGGTAGCTAGGTGTTTGTTAGCCGAGGGTTGAACGTAGGTGTCGAGTGGAGGGTGCTTTGTCGGTTAACTTCAGGTTGTGTGTTTGTTACCCGGTAAATTAGATGGAGAATTGCGTCTTTGAGTGGAAAGGCTGGCTCGCTTGCCGCCGCTCTTGCTTTTGTCACTTGGACTGGCCAACCGGGGCGTGGAAAATTTTTTCTTTTATTAAAAATAAACCGAAACATCTCGCGGAAAATTCCGTATTTAATATACTCCGTTGATCCCGTTTAACCGACGAGCAAGAATCGAGTTATTCCTAGTTATTCAAAGAAGAACCGAGAGAAAGAACAAAAACAAGGTCGTTGGTCAAACGAAAGAAAACGACGCATCAAACGCTGCGATTCGTCTGAAACGGTAGGAAGCGGATTCCTCCACTTACTCACTCACAGTCAGTCTGACAGTCTGACCTGTCACATTCCTGAACCACTCGCAGTCGCGCGAAAAACGTAACGACTTCATCGGTTCGCTGAATTGTCGGCGGCTCTTCCATCCAAGTGGATGAAACGCGACAGGTTTCTCTCTTTTTTCCCCCTAAAAAGGAACGTTCGTAAACGACGGCTAATGGACAGATATCGTAAACGGCGCGATGCTTGACGCTCGGGGAAAAAAAAGTACGTGGCCGCGATAAAAGCCGTCGCTATTCGATGCTCGAGCTCTCCACTGAATAAATTTTAACGTTATCGCCATCGATCTTTTCCGATTGCTAGCTCGCGGAGATTCAGATCCCCCCTCGATCCATAATTCATAGAACCGTTTAAGAAGAACCGCTTAGCCAATGACACAAACTAACGTAGCCGACTGCTGATTCGCAGGCGATTAGCGGATTTCCCTCAACTTTGAACTCCACTGTTTAAAAAGGGGAAACATTTGACGTTCTGAGCATCTAAAAAAAATTTTAAGAAATTACAATATTCGATCTCACCGATATTTTGCTGAGCGGATGGACGCTAGACAAATTAGCTGGAAAATCGAAGAATACGCTTGAGCTATGTTTTTTTTCCTTTGCAACTGCTTCTTCTGAAATCGAAGCAACAAAAGCGCACAGCGCGTCAGAGTCGATGTATAGTCGCGCGAGGACTATAGGTGCACGCAACCACGGACCGACCAGTTAATTTAAATTTATTTTACACGCGTCATTCCGGCTATACACAGCTGCGATTCGAGGGGGTCGGTGGAAAAAAAAAGAAAAAAAGAAAGTGGGGAACGGGCATTGTTGGCCGTGAGATTGCCGCGTCACGGCTCTTGAAGCAGCTCGTAAAATTGCGAATGGTCAGACTGTACGAACGGACGCAACAGAGATCGCGAAACTGTCCCGCTCGAAGAGGAGCAAACACGAACAGGAAACGGACGAAACAGAGACAGAGAGACAGAGAAAGAGAGAGGGGGAGGGAGAAAGAGAGAATGAAAGAGGGAGGCACGACGTATTTATCGGATAGACAAGATCGATGCCAGTCGTGGCACGACACTCCTCGTGCCACAACCGTTCGATGTACATACGTAAGCGCCTCCCACGCGTACCCGATAATGGTATATCCGCGTATCTTGCCGCGGTCTAAACTCCACTTGTGTGCGTAATCGCGGCGTTGTAAGCGATTTTCCGGTGCACAAATACGCCGAGCGGCGAACACAGGCCGCAATGGGTCCCGAACACGGGTTTTGCGTGGCCGGTACACGCGCGGGTGTATTTGTCTTTATTAGGCTCGTGAGGAAACGACCGGCACACGTCAGAAAGCGAGGCCAGACACGGAAATTTATTCCCGGTCGTTCGGCGTGAAATACGACCGCTACCGCGACTTCGTTCGTTCCTGACCGATCGTTCTCTGAAACTCAGCAACAGATATTATCGTTGCGCAAACGCACGAAATCGCGATCCGACACTTCGACAGGCACACTCTCACGATTCCTTCGGTTCTTATTTGCTGGAGCAATAAGGCCGGTTCCAGCAGACGAGATCTTGCGAAAGTCTCTCCTCGCTATAATCGTTAATTTGTCCGCGACGTTTAAGAGTTAACAGCCCTTTTACAGCCGGAACTCTGCGTTCGACGTTTTGTTCTAATTGATCGATGCTCGGCGAAGTCGTTTCGAAAGCTTGCGACAACGTTCCATGCAATCTTTTCATTCTTCTGAATCTATGTTTGTAGAAACATAGATGTTCATAGGGATGTATTTATAGGATATTGAAACGAGTGAAAGTACACGGGATATTTAATATTTATTTAGATGAAATGAATTTCTTCTTCGATGAAAATTTCTAGACATCCACGGTTCATTAATCGTCATAAAATGTCGATCATTGTCGTTTGTCGAGATTCGGAGCGAATCGTTGATCGTACGAGTTGCGCAAGCAAGTCCACCTGTCTTTGTGGTTAATTTCTGGTTAGTTTAATTTCATCTAATAGATGGTTCAGTGTTATACGTATGTAGATACGAGGTTGATTTAGTGGAACGATCGATCAATCTGTTCATTTTTCTTGACAGCCCTGATATCGCCCGTGGACCCACCGCCGTGTTTAATTGATCAGCTGATCGGTTAGAGTGCGTCTTTAGCGTGGATAAGACGAATCAATGCGCTCTTACATTTCTTCGACGATGCTATCATCTCTTCCGACACGTCATCCCGTGTAGCAATTTTCTTTGTTTCTTATTTTAATCGAGCACTTTCGTCGTCGATCGCGGGTGGTTGTTAATTAAAGTTTAATAAAAAATTACCGATACGAAATCTTTGTCCGAAGGCAATCAATTTCAGTGTGTACTAACTTCGAATCTTAGTCGAGGAATTAATCAAGTTTACTATAAAGGACATGTGCTAGAAAGATCCATCCTAATCCGAATGAAACCCGTAAACAGCTATGGAGCCAATACTTAACAATACTTGCACCTAAGTACGTTAGTACTTAGCAGCAAAAAAGCAGACTTTACCGAAAAAGCCTGACCGTACGGCGTCGATGCCATTACTTGAAACTACGTTCGAGCATCTTCGAACGAACCATACTCAGAATGCCGTAACCGTGTACATACGAGCTGGTATTCCCTCGAATACGTCCAAGACGATGAAACAGCCGCGTTATCGTTTCAGTTGATCTGCTCGTAAAGGCACCACAGCTATTACTTTGCCCCCGTATAGAAACTGTGCGTAATTCGTAGGAGCGTAAACCTGGCCGGCCAATTAAAAGAAATACCGTCCAATGAACGATCCACCAATGAAAATTAATCGCCGCTAGTTCGCATTCCAACAGGCTAATCGCCTTCGAGAGGTCTTCGTCAAAAGGTTGTCGTACGTTGCCGATGTTGCTCGCAAATCGTATATAATACTACACGAGCAACGTTGATTAATCAAACAAACGTTGCAATTAACGAGCGTGATATCACCAGCGTGATTTCACGTTCTCGTTACTCGTTAAGTGACGCATAGAATACAGACCGATTAATCGCGACGTTCCCCGGAACGACGACGAATTGTTTCGCGATTTAGATGAATGTAAAAAAAATCGACAAGCGTCGGTGTTGCGTTTTAATTATTGTCGACACTGCGACCGTCGTTCAAACGGAGAACGATTGCAACTGTGGAAAATTGCTTTTTCGTACATTTCTTCTTCTTTTTTTTTTTCAAACAAGAGACGAAAAGGAAATGAAAGGATGAAACGAAACGAAAATTGTTGAAACTTATTCTGAATCGCCAACGGAAACAATTAAATGAATATTCCACAAACATCAGTGCCAATAAATGAAAATAAGCGAGCTAAGTGATTTGCTACGTAAATTTCATTACACGCGACGTAATTAAATGCAATCTTGCATCCAATCTTGTTTCTTCGCGGACAAAGATATTAAAGATTGATCTCCTCTCGATAAAGCTGTTCCCTCCCGCCATTTTTTCCCTCTTCTTTCTTTTTGCGGCGTTCCGGATGTTGGTTACGCGTGCAAAGCAGTTGCACAGCCAATGGATTATTTATCAACCGTTTAAGCCGTCATCTTTGCATAAAGATTAAAGATCGACGCAACACGTCGCCGTAAGTATACCACGTTAAATCACCAGGTTTTACTCGACACCGGAGGTATCCTGAACCCGAGCAAGAACCAAACGAATGAAGAATGACGCTGGATTTCTTATTCATAGTCCGCGGCCGAGCGCTTCCGCGTTGACGAGGATTCTCCATGCATAATCTGCACTAATATTCATCAATCTGCCCCGCGATACCCTCTTCCAACTCCGCCATTTCGCAACGACTACGTAAACGTCCATCTAAATATTCTTCCTTCAATTTTGTTGCTCTGCTACCCATTATCGAGCGAGAGAGAGAGAGAGAGAGAGACAGACAGAAGAAATCAACGCGGACCACACGTAAAAGCAACATCGTTGCCCGTTACAACTTGACGTAACGTAATATAAAAGTTGTTTTCGCCCCGGTGGTAGGGAACGCCATTTAGCTCAGCAACGAACGGGCCGATATTTCCGAGCACGACGAGCGCGGCGAGTTGAAACCGTTTCGGGGCCGCGCGTAATCACGTAATTACGCGCGTTAAAAGGAGCCCCCGTCGTAGGTACCAATTTAATTTCCGAATTTCCAGCGGCGAATTACCTCTGCCGCTGCGGCGGCGCGTCGAAAACCGGCGCAAACCGGGGAGAAGGGAAACGAGCGGACGTCGCCGCAATTCAGGACCATTAGCGAAATTACTCAGCATGGCGCGCGTTTGCCCGCCAAGCTTGGCCCTGGCCGGCCTCTGCACGACCTTATTCTTCGCCCGATCGGCCGAAAAACACCGCGAGTCATCGCGAACCTTCTCGTATCTACTTACTCGCGCGCCTCGCGACTCGCCAATCTCTCGCCTCTTGCACGCGTACGTATCGCATCTCGTACAAGGTGCTATGTACGCGCGATCCTCGATGAAACATGACGCCGTCGAGGCACAACCGTACACCGGCCGTTTACACGTTCCTGTGCGTTACAACGACGTGGAGTTTCGACAATTTATAAGGGATCTCGGCCGGCAAATTACACGGTGATTCAGCGACCTAACAAATGTGAAATACTGGCGGCGGCGCGATTACGGCCACTTAAACGGCACGATTTACGCGGAGGCCGGTGATTTTGCCGGTGCGTGACGACGATCGATCACGGCCAAGCGGAAACCGGCGACGAGCGTGATTAAAAGACGCTGACGAGTGGATGTTTGACGATTAAACAGGAAAAGTCAGAGGTGTGCGCGTCGAGTCGAGACGATGATTGCACGTGAAAGTGACGAGAGGATACAATCGGGGATTTCCAATCTTTTCCAATGTTGCATCACTCGTACAAGTGTTACATTACAACTCTAATTTGTTTAAGTAACATCGATCGACTTGTGAAATCGTACAAACGTCCCGTCGACGATGGCATGCATGTCACCGCGAAGACGACGACTACGGAGAAATGAGAAGATGACCGGGAAAATGGAACAAAGCCGCGCCAAGTCGTAGCTTGTTAGCGAACCTCGTCGGCGACGAGGCTTCCTAACAACACCTTAGAGAACATATTCGCGCAGTGACAATGACCAGACATAGAATTTTGTAGACTTCGCGCGGGACGCGAGGCTTAGTTTCAAGCTCAACTGACGCAGAAGAAAGCAAAACTGCAAAAAAGAGAGGAATAAAACTCGCGCGGTGAAACATTCGCGAGAACAAAGAGACAAAAGAGAACGCTTCCGAGTTCTTTAGAAAAAGGTTCAGCCAGCGAAAGAGATTCAACGCCGAAATAGAATACACGACTGGTTGAATATTTTCCTGGAAGACAAGGAGTTATAGCACTTTCCCCCGGGTGTCTAGCGAATCGCGGAAACCCGACCGAGATTGAAATTAATAATCAAATTGGAGCCGCGCCACGACCGACGGAGGAGGGAAACGTTCCCGTGAATTATGTCGGCGCGCGGATACCGGCGATGTCGTTTTCTAATTCGGGAAGAATGGAAATAACGATCCGCGCGGAAGGATGTCATTGTCGTTTACGACAATTGGTTTAACGCGCGATGTCGCCACGCTAAATCCTCGCGATGTATTTCGATTTCGACTGCTCGCTCGTTTCGCTGGCCCAAAATATTCCCCGAATATACTCGCTGTCAGATGAAATTTCGTGCTACGTTTTATAGCCACCGCCATGTTTTGAAAAAGGTGTTTCGCGAACGTGCGGAATCTTCAAATTCCGGATTGAAATTAACCTTAGCCGAAGCTGCAAAGCATGTTCGTTGAAACATTCGACGTAAAAATTTATTCGATTGCCGTTACGTTAAATTCATTGTAATACAAGTTCTTTTTTAATTTTGAAGTAGTAGAGTACTAACTTCGAACACTCGTTGTGTTTCAATTGAAAAAAAAAAGAAAAAAAATGTTATCAAAAGCTTAAAAGTTTATTTTAAGATTCGCTTGTGTAAGCTTTCTAATACTGAATTTCTGCATCTACCGCGAGGAAAAGTAGATGAAAAACACGATTGCCGACTGTTCGAATGCCGGCGTTCGAGTTAATCTTTAAATACCGCTGGACTCGGAACGAAGCTGCAGCGTACACACCGGTACGTACACGTTCTCTAATTATAAATAAACCTGTACATTGTAAATCGCACGATAACAAACTCAATACGGTGCGCGGAACGGTGTATGCGGAAACGGTTCTCCTCTCTCTTTCTCTCTCTCACACACACTCTCATTCCGAGAACATACTGCCAAAGTTTGGCCAGAGAATCGCCTGACGTCGCGTATAATCCCCGCTGATTTACCACACAGCTTGCTGGCTGCGCTCGTCTCGACGACCAATAGTCTATTACTGTCAATGAAACCCAAACGCCAGCGCGAAATACACACACGACGAATGTCAAACGTTCCTCTGGAACCCAGGATTCTTCTACCTTCCTGCGGCAATGTCGTAAACCTTTCCCGAGTCTGACTACTAAGCACTCATTGGTCACGTTAGTTATCCGCTTGTTTTACGATACTCCTTTCGGACGAGCGATTCCAAGCGTTTTACGTGTCAATCTTCTCCACGAGCGGGCCACTCGTGGCGAAAAGAAATTTCTCAACAGACCTCCTCCTCTCATAGAAATGCTAATCGAAGCAGGTGATTAAGAGGCACACGAGAGAGAGAGAGAGAGGGAAGAAGGCTCGTACAGAAATACTTTCAATATCAGGCCTCCTTCTCTCGCCTGTACGGGAATATTCATGCCCGGGACCTTTTCCTTTCCTCTTTCTTCCTTAAATTTCTCACTTTCTCTCTCTCTCTCTCTCTCTCTTTCGTTTGTTCGTCTCTGTTTCGTCGGTTGTTCGATCGAGACGAGAGTTGAAAAAACGGTGTGTATAGGTGTGCAGCACCCTAAAGATACTTGGTTCTGTCACCAAACAGAAATAGTTTCACGTAATGCCGGTCTTTTATGACAGTCTCGACAGTGAAAACAGGGACGTGAGGATAGAGAGAAAGAGTGGACAGAGAGAAAGAGAAAGAGAGAGAGAGAGAGAAGCGAGGGAAGTCGGTAGAACGAAAGAGAGAAGGCCTGGCTCCACCGGCTCATCGTTTTGCCATTCGTCGAGGTTCGATCTTTATCTGAAATATTATCGCCACGATCAGACCTATACTTTCGTCTAATTAATCACGCCGCAAGCTGCAATTGTTCGCCCGCTCGGCGCTATTAAATTCCCATGTAGAGGCGAACGCCAGAGTGTGAGATTCACGGGTATTAAAATTACCTTGTCGCTTAGCCTCCGAGAATTACAGGCATTTGCTTAATTCATCGCAGACACTTTGCTCTGCACCGTTCATTGCTTTTTATCGTTCTCGCGTGTGATCCAAGAAAGGAAGCGTTACTCGGTTGGTCATGGTCTCTCTTGCTATGTCTTTACGTCGATGGTACGTTTCTAATGAAATATCATCTGGATGTTGATTTTTCGGAATCAATAATGGCCAAAAATCGTAGTCCGTTGAAACAGTGAGAAAGAACACGCCTACAAAATAAAAAATAAAAAAAAAAAAAAAAAACGATCCACCTCTTCGTTGGATTAATTAGAACGCAACGCGATTTATGCCAAGACTTTAACCCCTTCAGCCGCGGTCGATTTTTCATTTCTTCGTATAAAATCGCTCGTTATTTATAATAGTTATAAGGATTGTATTAAGTTTTCTTTTTACACACCATTAATAAACATAAATAAAAATAGCACGCGATTTTATACAAAAAAAAATGAAAAATCGCCCGCGGCTGGAAGGTTAAATAAGACGGAGCTATGAGCTGGAAGGTTAAACATTGTCAAGAGCGAAGATTAAGATTTCGACGACCCGATACGATTGATAATGTCTTTCGCGAGTGATTTTTATCACGAGAATCGATCGAGATAGAAAAGAAATCTCGTCTCGATCAACTCCAGTATCCCAGTATTCAAACAGTTTGAATCACTGTTGTGAATTCGTTACACGAGTCGAGCCAGATTAATTCCTTGACATATAATGACGTCTGGGAGACGTCATACGTTTCCTAAGGACTATGCATTATTAATTTGTTCTTTCATCATTTTTTATTAATTTTCTTTACAAGTATCGCGTTCATGGCATTTCTCAGTACAAGTATGAGTATAATATAAAAGTTATCTTTGTCAAGTTCACACAAATGTTAAAAAATGAAAAGTACATATCATTTTTTGGTTATATCGAATTTCATTTAATTGATATGTTAAGGGGTTAACCGTAGATCGTGCGCAACTATTAATCGCCGATTAATCGTCGCTATCGTCTCGCGCTCGTAAATTTCGCACTCGGTAGAATCTCGCAGAGGAACGATTTTATCAAGACGAGTATCTTCCGCGGTTAGAAAAATCGATTCTCCCTCTTCCGTAACGTACAACCCACTAATCCAGAATCAAAGAGTGCCCACGTAGGTACGTATATTTCATTGAAATTCCCATTTTGCCGCGCGTCGTTCGCCAAAGGACAGGACGGATCGCGCCGCTGTGCGCGCAAGCAGCTTCCGCGGCCACCTACAACGCACGCCACCACTGATTCCCCGTGAAATCCGATTAGCTGAAGCTCCCCATACAACGCAGAGCATCGCCGAGAGTATACGCTCGGTACTCGGGAGCGTATTTTCCATCGCAGGTTCGCGACAGCGCCGCTAATAGACACGTCCAGCGGCGGTGCATAAGCATAACGCGCGACAAATGTGCATCCATATTTCGCGAACGGTCCATTGTGCGAGCGGAAGCCGGCGGGTTTCTGCTCTTCGATAAGAGCCAGTCGGCGAGAAAGAGACAGAACGCCTATGGTGGTGTCTCGCATGGAGGGAGACCCAGCGGAGAATAAAACGAGCGACCGTTGCTGAGTTATGACGGCCGTGGCCCGAAAATATTTCGCGAGCTTTATAATCCTTGGGAACGTTGACGTCGGGACGTGAGAGAGAGAGAGACGCACGAATACCAAAAGCACGCCCCTTGTATATAAATACGCGTATAAATACATATGCGCACGCCATCCAAGATAGTGGAGAACGGTAAAAAAAAAAAAAAGGGTAGAAAGAAAGAGAGAGGAGGAGGAAAAGGGACTGATGAAGCTGGTACACGGTGGAAGAGGCAGCGCGAAAAATGTCTCGATGGACGTGACGCCTATCTTTTCCCCTTGTTTTTCCTCTCGCTCCTTTAGCCAAGGTTCAACAATCTCCGTCCCTTTCTCCCCTTCTCTAAAACGCCGTCTTTCGGACGCGGCGAGATCGCATTTATATGCAGAGTACACCGTTCGAATATGCATAAACCTCGCGAGCACCGCATACCGGCGACTACCGGCGCGATGCGCCATCGGCCAAAGTAATGGAAGTGTTTAAGGATGCGTATAAAAATCGAAATTCAATATGCCGTAGAGCCGGAACTTACCGGATGATATAAAGTGCATAAAGTCTCATGCGCTCGCGCGCGTTCCATCCTCCGCGTTATTACAAGAGCCGAGAGCTAATTTCGACGTCTCAACGGCCAATTGTTTCTTCGGTGTTAACGATCGACGACCGAGATCTGGAGAACTGCCAGCGAATGAAGAAATTATTCGGCCGTAAATAACGAGCTTTCATTCTTCTCCTTTTAACGCAAATTTTTCTTTGGCTCTCGAAATAACGAATTATCAAATGTTCATGCTCAATCGATTTTATCACAGATCTTGACTTCCAACACGGAGAACACGAATATTTGTTCGTACGTCTTGCATCTCTTTCAATGTAAGATGTACAACTCACAAGAACAGAATGAACGTATTTATTTTCTCAGATACAGAGGAGACCTTTCCATTAAATCATTCATTTCTTGCGTTAATTGCGAAATTCATTGCGACGAATATCGATAGATACGAAAGTATTTAAGACCTTGTGCATACACTGAGTACAATCACGATCGTTTATGCCAAGTAGAGTGGAGAATCTCACTGTCAGACACAGTGGGAGGAGCACGATTTTCATCGAGTGTAAATTTCGAATCGATCGCATACTCCTCCAGTCCGGCATAAAGAGAAGGTTGCCTCGTGAAATATGTATGTTTGAGAAGTATCTACACTGATATTAAGGTAGCTTATTGCCTAAGTTGGCTCCTCGTATTTTCAGAGCAAGTATCCCTTTGTCTTGGCCACCGCTTTCGTTTTATTAAATATCAACCCGGCAATGTCTGGCATCCAACGCGCCTCTCGTTTTCTTTGAAACATGTGTTCCTGCTTCTTCCGGTCATGCATATCTTTCCCGCGTAAAAGAGAATCTTATGGAGAGGAGCAGCCTGTGAAGATAACGAGACCCTGTCTCGACCGACTAAACGACGCAATATTACGGTTAAAAATAGAGAGAAAGTTTAGAGTGACGAATCTCTGGCTTAACTTTAAACGTCGAGCCAAGAGAATATTTTTACTCCCAAGAAGCCTCTTTGAAACATTTCACGCCGAAACTTTTATTTACGCGAAACATTCAAATGCCAAAGACTACGAATCAATCGAGTTAATGGAACCTCGATCGACTGAACGTCACGTGAGATTTAGGTCCGCTAAATAATAGGTTCACGCACTGGCGAGATGGCCCGAAAATTGCTTCGACTCGGCTTCAACGTGGCCAGTTTGAAAGAGGTTTACGGATTAAAATTAAAAGCGCAGGCCGGCCTAAACGTTTCCCAGACTTAATTTGTTAAGACGGACCACACTTGGAGATCGTTCTTGGATCGTACGGCCGGCGGCGGCACTCGAAACCGGCAGCTAGTTTTTATCGTGTCAATTCAATCGTCCACGCTGATAATTAACGTTCGTGTAACGCCCTTGCCAGCGACGATCGCGATTTATGGCGATGTCGTGGTGCTCGCATATGCCTCGCCCGTGTTTAACTATTCCGCGGCCCGGCCGATTTATCTTTCCGAATTGTCTAACGCCGTCGACGAAAATTTATTTGCCACCGGCGATACGTCATACTGCGGCCGTAACGATGTATCTGCGGCAAGAATCTTTTTCCCCGATTGCCCGTCCAACTGTGCACCGTTTCGCAATATCGAGCCGCGAACGTGTTCGCTGTTGGCGAAGCTTGCCAGAAGCATACGAAATAATCCGTGTCGATTTTTTTTGAGAATTTCGTTTCTAAGATTAACAAACTAGATTAATCCCTTGACGTACAATGACGTCTGGGAGACGTCATTTCATGTGACATTCTAGACTTTGACGTCCCCGAGACGTCCAGAACTGTCTCGAGCGGACGCTGTGCAGTATATTATTAGATTATTCAATTATTTCACTCGTGCGTCGATTCGCTTTTGTTTATAATGTTCGAGATGCCCCACTCTCCCACCTTCTCAACAGTACCGATAACAAAATCGCATCGGCAAACCAATAAACCAGAAAGATGCACATTGAAAGCAGTATTCAGTATAGCAGTGATCTCTGTATATTTGAATTTAGTAAAAATTAAAAATAATCCTTGTAACATGTCTAAGTTGAATGTATTGTATGAAAGTGACGATTGAATGTTATATAGAAATGCAAATTTCAAAATAAAACGTTCTGTGCGTTTTTTTAAGCGTGCACGTAACAGTTCAGTTGAGCCAATTTAAATAGTATTTTTCGGACGCATCAAATTCCGTTTTATTTGTACGTCAAGGGGTCAAAGATATCCGTAACAGAGAGTATTAATTTCCGACAAACGTGAGTAATTTTGGCTTTTAACCTGCAGGTATATTCTATTAGCAAAACTATACATTGCTCGTCGCGAACTGAGCGACTACTTTTCGAGATAGTAATTCCAGTAAAAAAATCGACAAAGTAGTATTAACGCTCCTGTGATTCTGTGCAGAAACGCTTTTTTACATGTTTCAAATAACCATATCGACTTTCGATAAATCTGTCCATAACAGAAAGTAGAATTGCCTCGATAGTCGATAAGTTAAACATCGAACCGAACAAAGTACCGAAAGACTCGAAACTCCAAAAGATAACGACACTATAGAACGCCCCATGAATCCTCTGTTCGGAAAGGCTCGCGAGGATCCAAACAGATTAGGCGATTAGCCGGCGACTACGAAACGAAATTGTACGTAATGACCAGTGTCCGCCGTTTAAGTCGATCCTCCCGTGAGAATGAGTATCTTTAAAACCGCTGGCGTTCACCTCAGAAATTATAGGGGAGCGAAACGTTGAACAGGGCGATCCCTTAATATTCTATCTCCGCGGACGTTGGGTCGTCGTCGTCGTCGTCGTCATTATGTCATGCGCCTAAAAATCTCTCGAATCAACTTGCATTTGCATATTCAACGATCAGAGGGGGAGGAGGGCAAAGCGCAGACCGACGGACGAGCTATTTTAAAAGGCGAGCGAGGGACTAATTTATTTTCTCGCCCTGCCTACCAACGACGTGGCAGCCACGCTCGGCCACGATAGGACGCAATGGAATCAGGAACACGTCCGACGTCGTGTTTGTGTACATGCATGTACGTACGCTGGTGGATTTATTACGGCACGTAGGGAAACGCAGCCGCGCGAGAGAGTGACACCTTCTCGTTTCGTTCCAACCTGCCAGCTAGCAAGCTGTCTTTTTGCCGATTTATTTGCTTCGCGACCACCTGTCTCGGTTTCTTCTCTCGGTACCAGATCCGGAGAAGATCCGGATGTCTGAGGCGTAGACAAAACTACTTAACCCTTCTAAGTGAGAGGCAAGTTGCTGCGATAGCGATTCGACTAGAAAACTGGCGACAACAGTTGGATTTTCGACTAGAACGTAGACTAGAACGTAGCATCGTCTCGCAAGATTCAGGAATGGGCTGAGAATTTTTGTCGAACATCGGGAAGCAAGTTGGTGTCGTAGTTCCTCGAAGTCTATTACTTTCGTAATAGTCAGAGCCTGGAACCTGGAATCCGCTAGCGTGGAATTCTGCCGATGGAATCCCTTGCGAACGAGCGATTTACGGTCTCCGGTGTACAATTTATTATTGCTCTGTTATTTAGTCTCTCGCCGAGTAAGTAGATAGTAGGTCTCACCGTAATAGCTTAAAATGGAATAATTGTTAGTTCAGAGGGAACGTGATCCTCGCGTTCAACAGTTTCGCAAAGCGAAGAAATTGACGAGCCTGTAACAGGTAACAGTTCCGAGCCACTTCTAAAAGAAATTAAATCGAAAATTCCTGAAATAGAAATCGAGAACTACGGAATTTCACCATCGAGGAACCTCGATATTGTACTGTTATATGTAAAGCAGCGAAGACGCGACCGCGCTTCTCTCAGACATTCAAATATCCACAAATCATGCGTGGTCATCGTGGTATGCTAGCACGACAAATATTAGCGAGGCGGAACGATCGTAAAACAAAGGCCGAATACGGCCCCGAACTTCGACCGGTCGAACTGGCTCTCTCCGTCGAAAGAGAGGCAGCAGCCCCGTCCGGAAGATGCCCCGAGATTTGCATAAAAATGCCATTCGTTTCTATCGACAGACCGAGCAACGCACACAGCTGCCGGCTAAAAGTATTTCGAGGGACGGACGCGCCTCGAGCATCGGTCATCTGCTGGACGAGGCTCTTTCGATGAAATACTTTTCAATTTCGGCGCGACGGACGGTATGGTGATTCGCGTGTGCTCCGTCGTGAAATATTTATACCTGCGCAGTGTTTTCCTTTCTTTTTCTTTTTCTTTTTCTTTTTCTTTTTCTTTTTCTTTTTCTTTTTCTTTTTCTTTTCTTTTCCTTTCTTTTCTTTTCTTTTTTCGTTGCGTTCGACGATGGGACGTAAAAGGAACAAGGAAGGAGCGAACGAGCGGCTCCCGATGAGGGTGGAGAGCATAATAGGTTGTTAGTAACCTATGGTGTTCGAGCCTGGCCTGGTCCACGGGGACAATGTGTGATTGTTTGAAATAAGTAATTGTATAGTTTGCTGGTTCCTTTCGGTCGGCTCGAGAGGAGAGTTTGTCGGTACACTAGGCTCCGAAAGTCCAAAGAGTTTTTACTGTTTGCAATACAGATTTAGACGAACTTTGGAATTTTTGTTGGAAAACGTAGAGACGATAAATTTTCAGATCATTTGCACTTGCAAGTCGTACATTTTTGACGTTAACTTTAGGTGAATAACTTGATAGAGGTTTAAAGATACTACAACTTTTTTAAAGACAAGTGGTCTAATCCAACGATATTACATCTCATATACAATCTCACGGCGTTGCTGTGATGTTCAAGAGAGATAGTAAATGTATATACTTAACCTCGGAACCAAATAAAACTAGCCCTGGCGATGCGAAGTTGCTCGGCAGCGTGTCGAATATTTTAAATTATTCGCCTATAAAAACGCCTGTATCTCTCTCCTGCGATCTTTCATTAAATCCGCCATTTATAAGTCAGTTAAGTTATTTCCTCGCGAAAAAAGAGAAGGCGAGTAAAGATACGTTGCGGTAATACCTCGGCGAAATTATGCCACAAGTACATACCTCTCTCGGTCATCCGCAGAAGGAGGCACTAACGCGGTAATCTTTTCGTTTTCTTACGTTCAAGAACTCGTTATGCTACTTAAATCCCAATTAGTACGTTCCAGCTCGAAAAAGAAAAGAAGCAAGGTAACGCGCTTTTGCAGCGTACTGTACGTACGAGGCGAGCGAGAGCGAGAGCTACAAAGAGTCTCTCTTCAAATCGTATGCAAATGAGCACGGTGGAAGGCCAGGTGTACGCTTATAATTTGATCTCGGGACCCACCTCTCCTGCCCTCTCTTCATGCCGCAATGGCTACCGTCTGTTTCTGTCTCTCTTTCTCTCTCTCTTTTTTCTCTCTCGAGGATGAACGTTGGCTGGCGCGAGACTGACGAGAGAGACCCACGTTCCGTTCGGATCCGATAAAACTTATTACGCTATCGCTCAACTGTCACAACAGATCGCAGATAGAATTCAGTTGACGTCTAAAACGCGGCGAACCGATTTCGCCGTCGGCTGGTTGGGCAGATCGAAGGAACAGAACAGTGTTCCGTGACCGTCGTGTAACCGGCTAATCCAGCCTGATCCGACACGATGTGTCTATTACATCGTTAACAGTGGAGTTGCCTCGGATAACGAGCGGAGGATCCCGAGAACGTCATGTGCGCGTACGTACGCTCGCGGAGACTTTCTTCTGGCTGCTCATCCTATGAATTATGCATCGTTGAATCGTCTGGAATCATGCGGCGTGCTTGGACGCCGTTTAATTCGAAGACGAGTTTAGATCGGACAGGATCGGCAGATGATCGAGAGGTGAGAAGCTACATGGAAATGGCCGTTTTTCGGTCAAACGAGGAAAGATAACACTTAAGAGGGAATATTGGCTAAGAGGGAATATTTTGCTTGTAAACGAACGACAGGGGAGTAAAACAAGGCTTTTTGAGAGAACGTTCTTGGGAAAATGATAACCCTGGAGCACCGGTGAATTAATCTTCACGCGTTGCTTGCTTTCTTGGGAAAGTATCCCGCTTTCTCGAGCGAACCGTCTGCGAGCGATTGGAAATTACGATGGCCAGGATAACGAGGTGCGAAGACATGCTGCCATTGAATCGACGCGGTAATAACGGTGAGATTCAAGGACTCGAAAGTTCCACTAGAACAGGAAGGAATAAATAACTCGCGGATTTTTAGACAGGCCGAAGATACAGGCACGTGAAACACGAAAACACGAAACGAACGGGAAGACGAAACTTTTCGTTGTCTGGGTTTGTTTCGAATTGTATCACCGCACGAGAAAATGCACTAGCTTCTTTCTTATACGTGTTTCCGATTCCGCCCGATAAAAGGAAGGTACCACGGGCGGTCCTAGTACGTATATGTACGAAAAGAAGAAATCTTGGCTTTGCAACCGACATCGTGATCTTCTTTCTTTCCTTTCGAAAAGACTCGACTTCCGCTGCGGCTGCAGCCGCTCCATTCTTTCCATTTTCCTCGACCTGGCTTTTCCATTATCTGACTCATCTGATTGTACCACTCGATACGCGATTGTGGTTGCCGACGCGGTTTCTTTAATTAAGCTGTTCGCTCACGGAGATTGTAAGACTCTAGACCTTCTTGAAAATGAAATTTTTCTCTTCATCGTTTATACAAGATTTGGATGTTTTCGGTTGCTTAGGATGTTCGTTTTGCAAAAGTCAATCGCTAGAGAATAATTTATTGCAAATCACTATTTTTTTAATTATTTTTCACAAAAAAAAATGCAATTTTTTTTCACTGATCTATCACATTTTCTCTAACTCGTGCAACACGTCTTTCCAATAACAGTCTTCAGCACGAAAGCACGAGTGATATCCAGTAGGAAGCACGAGAGAGGAAAAATCGAGCGAGGTTTGTCTGCTTTGACAGTTAATCCGGTGCCTAATATCCAAGCAGCGCTGTACCCTTTTCACCGGTAGGCAGCTGCCCCGTCACCCTTTCGATCCTCCTCGATTGGATACAACGCAATTAAAGCGGGGGAAGCAGAGAAGAAAAAAGAACGGAAAGGAAAGTTAATTGATCGTCCATTGACGGACGCATCGCGCGTAATCCGGACGCGAGGCGTCGATTCTCGGACGTGCAACACGAGTCGGCATTGATTGCCGCGATAATCTTGCCACTTTTCTCCCTTTCGAAACTCGTCTTCGTCGTCTTCTCTTTTACCGCCACCGACTCCTCCTTCTTCTCCTCGTCCTCCTGTATTTACATCGTTAACCTCGTTCGTTCATTGCCACACGTTTTCCCCGGCTCATTGAAATTCTAATTTTTACGGCCGCGGCCGATGAAATATCTTCGCCCCGGTTGAAAAACAGCCGCGGCCATTAAGGAACACGCGTGCGCGATCGGACACAACAACGCTGGAAACGAATGGAAATTATCGAGTGTTTACGATGCGTGTCGATACCCTTTCCCTCCTCACCGGTTTTCTTTAAAATCCTCGCCATTCATTCCTAAATTTCTTCTCTTCGATGCATTCGCAGTAAGAATATCGACGACGAACGATACGATCGACATTTGCAAACTTGTGTGCAATTGAAGTCGCGGTTGCACGTGTCTCCGATTCTATTTTTCTTTTTTTTTCCTTTTCTTTTTCCACGAAGAATTTTCCTCCGATTTTTCCGCTTGCCCGAATTCCAACAAGACGAAACCTCCTTCACCAGGCGACCAGTGTCTGCCATATTTCTTCAATCGCGCCGTATTACTCGCCGGAACAAGCGCGTTATACGAATTGTCGGTGGTTTCTGCATTTTGCCGGAATTTTACGCCCGACGTCTCGCCTCTGACCGGCAAGAACAATAAAACCCGCATCATTATTATTCCATCCGTTCCCCTGCACAACCCTTATCATACAGGCGCAAGCGCGCATAATACGCGCGTAAGTTAGCGGCAGAGAGAGAGAGAGAGAGAGAGAGAGAGAGAGTCGACTGGCAGGCTAAAAATCCCTGACGACTGGAAAAAAATATTTTTATCCCGGCGAAACGATGTTTAAGGACAACGCGCGCGTTCTCGAACGAAGCCACGATCGATCCGTGGAATTTATCGACCTGTATATTATCATTTGTCGTCGCCTCGATAATCTGCTCTCTGCCCGGGATGATGCATAATTCACGAGACACTTCATAAAAAAAGAAAAAAAAGAAAACAAAAATGAGGAAAGATGGTCTAAAGCGGAGCAAAGCAGTGAAGGAACGCGAATTCCTCCAAGATGGGTCTGCGTGGTGACTGTCTTATTCCACTGTCACCGCTATCCGATGAGCTACGCGAAGAATTCAGAAGAAATACTGTAGAATTTAATTATCCGAGACAGAATTTTTCATTTTTATTACGACGAGCAGTTGAGAATTGAAAGAATATCGTGTGTGGAATATCCTCGGTGCCGAAGGAAGAAAAATTCAGAGAATTCACGTTGCATTTAGGCAAGAGTGCAGTAGAACTCAAAGGCAGAAGAATTACGTGTGAATTGTTTGAAAAGGAGGAAAATCATCAATCTTCTTTTCGTAATCTGAATTTCTTCATCCTATTCACATGCCAAAATATCTCCACACAAAAATAGCCCCTTGAAAATTCATTTAAAAAACTCATTGACACAAACGCTTTAACAACAGCCGGCATTGTCACGCGATATATCGGTAAAGAACGGAACGACGAACGCGCGATAAAGCTCGTCGTCTTATAATTGTAGAATCGCGTGTTTAGCCGGTCGAATCTCGAATGGTGGCGAAACGTCCTCCCGAGCACGTGTTCCGAGCACCGCCTCCGGCTGCTTTTCCCCTTTCTTTCTTTCTTTCTTTCTTTCTTTCTTTCATCCCGTGCCATCGCGACGAGGAACGAGTTTACGAGATTGCGGAGCAACAGGGCCGTCGTTGCCTCTGAACGATAGCATCGCGATGCTCAATCGACCGCTCGATAGGGCTCGCGAGGAGGTCGCTGTCGGCAACCTGTTTATTCTAATTAGCGTGCGTCACAAGAGGAGAAAAACGAAGGCGAGCAGCAAAACGAGCTGGCTTATTGTGTCAGTTACAGGGCGACCTCGCGTGTACACGGTCAACGTTATCTGTACACCAGCGTGGAATTTTAAGAGATACTCCTGAATGGGTTAACAGGTTCGCTTGTTTACGCATAATTGCTACGGGCGTTTCGTTTTGATTACTCGTATTTTAAAAGGCCGACGCCCTCCAGTCGATACTGGAAAGGCCAAGCCCGGATATTCGTGTGATAATTGACGTTTCGTAGAATGCTTCATGAGAATTGCCGGGATTATGCTACGAGCGTGGTGATAAGAGTGAACGACTTGCAGAAGGGTGCAAAATGTCGGAAAGCAAGCCAGAGTTGGATATCGTAAAACCAGCGAAATGGGAAAGACAAGAATCTAAATCGTTGGAGGATATCCTCTCAAGAGTAGCGCCTCTTTATCGTTGCAGCATGTATTTAAAAGTGTCTTTGCCGTCTTTGATATCACGCATTATCTTTCTCTTGTTTCTATATTTCATCGTTTTGAATAGTTCAAGCTTTCATTTCCGGCCGTTTGAATTCTATCGGTTTTAAGTGCAACACTTTATATTTTATATTTCTAATATAATATAATTATATTATATATTATATGCTGATAAGCAAGGAAGGAAATATAATATAATATAATTATATTTCCTTCCTTACTTGTCAGCAGTAATCGCAGCAGCTTTGGTTCCTACATTTTTAGACCTTACTATTAACATTAGTTGGAAATTTTTAAACGCGCTAGTTTTTCCGCTCATACCCATAATCTTCGTCACTTTTAATTCCGCGCTTTATCTTTATACTCCCAGTCTCTTTGTTAATTTCTCGCGTTAATTCTCTACATTTTCTTTTCATCTTCGTTCTCTCAATTATTTCAATTCTTCTATCTCCAGTCGTAAACTTCGTCGTTTCATCAAATGAAAATCTGTTTCTCCTGGCCTAAAAAGCCATCAAAGAAGCACCGCCATTATAACACTCGATGCAAAACTTTCGTGTTTTTCACGAAGGAAAATATTTCACGATTTCACTTAGCCAGTCAAATGTCCATTCAAAGCGAAAACGTGTCGAGAGAGTTTCAGACTCTTTTCCATTTTCTCGAAATTAAAAATTCCAGTGTTGCCAGTGTTGCTTTCGTCTTCTTTCAAATGTCCAGTTTCCTTTTCCAGTTAACTATACAGGCCGACACACTGCCGTTTTGAGTCATTTGCGATTCCAATTGTAACGTTTATTTAAAACACATTAATATCATATATCGTCAGGAAAGCAGATATTGAAAATTCTGTACGCGTTCTAACGAAGGTTATCGTAAAAAAAGAATAATAGAATTTTTACATTTTCCATTTTAAATATAACCCTTTATACTGTGCATCGTTAGAAACTTTAGCTTTCATAAATCTGTTTGGCGCAACAAAAAAGGGATGTTTATTATTTAAACATTTTAAAAGGAATGCGTTTGATATTTATGACCATCACAAGTATTCTTTTTTTTTTTATTTAATGCACAAATACAGTATATTTTACTACTTTAACTCACGCTTCCGTAATTCACAATTATTTTGTATCTCAGCACACGGAAGAAAATTATTAAATATACGTACATGTTGAATATACTATTTTTGTCATTATGTATTTGCTTTAATTTCTATTCTCATTCTACACTATTTTCACATAAAAGGTGTCGACCAGTGCCGCATGATCGCGACTTGACACTCTTCTCGCTGAAACGCGAGACAACGTATGTAACTCCGTCGCAGTGATAGACGCGTGCCGCTCAAAATATTGATGCACAGCAGGATATTTCCAAGCTAGAATTCTGCAAAAGAAGAATCCGGGGAGAGATGGGGATCCGTCAACTATGGGGAAGGCACTTCCGGCGCGAGGCAAGGTGAATAGCGCGGTGGTTGGCGCACGCTCGCAGTCTCTCGTCTTCTCGTACGGCTCGTTTGCATGAGTAATTATTAACGTGCCCCGGGACAAAAGGCGATTTTCTCTCCTGCGGCGAGCCGACGACGTCGCGACACCGAGCATTCCTGGGCGCTGGTCGCGCGCGATTTATGGCGGCCAGACGCGAGACCGGGTCCACCGACCGAGTCCACCGATGTGTCCACCGGGATGAAAAGACCGGTCGGACAATGGCTACCTCGGCGAAAGAGCACCACGAACGGGGTAAATAGAAATCCGCTTGAAAATTGAACGTGCTCGCCGTGCACGGAAGGTAGTTACAGCGGCCGCGGGCGCGTAATGTCGCACGAGCGGCTGAAATCATCTCGAGATAAATAATTTTCTTTTCTTTTTTTCTTTTTCTTTCTTTTCGTCGGTCTTGCCTCGCTAGTTCTCCGAAGGTTGTTTCACGAGCCTGCGTTTTGTTGCACTTGGAAACGGGTGACGAAACACTTTGCGGAAAATCAAGCGAAATGATGCCTGGGATATTTTATGAAATCGAAAAGTTATTACTATCTGGGGCGCGAGTGTTTTTACAGGCGTTTGATTACATGCGCCGCGTAATATCGTAATTCGACTAACAGGGAAAATCGTGGCTGTAATTTAGCAAATGAAGTGCGAGATAATTAAGGAGTCGTGGATATCGAACGATCGGCAATTACAGGCCAGAATTGAAAAGTGGAAAGCACGCCATTGGAAACTACCTACGCAGTCCCGCCCGTTCGTCGGTTACACCTCCGTCGATTTAACAAAAATCCGACGCTGTTCAAAAATCGAATTTCGGATATATCGTTGCTTTTACGGTCGTGGATAAAAAAAACGTGCACCATTCTCACGAGTGTTGAAAAACAAAAATCTGTGACACTTCGCAGGCAAAACGAGCCTGTATTTCGGGCTGTAAATCGAAAATCGTTCACGGATCGATCGAAGGTGAATGAGAACCGCTGTGAACTTCAAGGAATAGCAATAGTACAATGTAAGTATAGTAGAAAGTGTAAAATTATATAGTGGAAAGTATAAAAAGCGTTTCACGCCATTTTGAAGGTAAAACGTTCTAGTTGCACCGAGCTCGAGAGTCTTGAATTTTTAACACGTTCAAAGACTCTGCGACACAACGCCCGAAATTATACAGCGTAAGAAAGTTCCAAGAAACGAGACGAGACGAGTGTCAAGTCGGCCCCGTGATTATCTCGTCAACATGTCCAGGACTTTCAATTAACGAAGAAAGATCTTCAACGTAATTGTGTGTCTGAATTGGAACAGGAAGCCTTTCATTCAGTAGGTCACCGTTTCGTAAATTGACCTGGCTCGACTTCCACGTCCTCGAGAAGCAACCGAAATACAAAAATATTCAACAGAACGACGCCCACAACAGCACGGTGCGAACGGTTTTCAGGAAATTTCGCTGCTGGCTAGCAAATTTTCGATCGTAACGATGCCACGCGCAGAGACCACCACCAACGGGGCGAACGGAGAACGACGAGAGAAAAGAAAAAAGAAAAAAAAACCAACACCAGAACGAAAGGACCATCCTTTTGCCGACTGTTTGAATAGAAAACGTTGGAAACTGGTCGTAAATGACCGGCAGAAACGACTTAATTCCCCGTTCAGACGAAATACTGTCTCTCGGCCGACACACACTCGGCTCGGCTCGGCTCGGCTCGATCGTCGACTGACTCTGCTCTGCTCAACGTGTCGGACAGCGTACGGACGGGGGAACGCGAGAGTAAATAGAAATCCGTCGGAAATTGAATGTTCACAATTCACCACGGCGTTTAGAGGCCGTTCCACGCGACCAGGTATCGAGTGGACGTTTTCCACTGAAGCTCGCGCTTCATCGTCGTCGATCTGCAAAACGATGTTAAGGATCCACGTCAATTGAACGTGCCGCCACTCCACGATACGGTCCCATTGTTCCATCCAGTGTTTGCTGTTACACTTCCGGCTTTCGTTTTGCGCCTCTCGAGGGCTAGTCCCTGTCTATCCGGCACCGAAGAGATTTCCAGCTTGTAAACGCGCCATCCGTGGCCATTTCGATTGCCCTTTTCGTTTCGAGATTCGCTCGGCAGAGATTCGGATCGACGTTTTGTTTGCGTCAGGCTGATAGATCATTTGTGGTTTATCGAGCTGCTGGAACGAAATAGGTCGAACGCGGAACAAAACTGCGGCGAAATGCGGTCGCATAGACAGACAGGATGAAATAAATAGATGAAAATACACGATGGCGTTTTTACAAGTTATGTTTATGAAACAGTGAGTATACGTCTGTACCTTACTTCGGGTGCCGAATCTGCTCTTGACGCGATAAGTACGTGTTGATGCACATTCTGCATCAGACACGTGACGATTATCGAAGGAACATCTTCACGAAACGGCGAGGATGAAGCCTAGATATTTAAGAAGAGAATGTTTCAACAGGGAGATATTGAAGGTTCATATCATTAACGATCTACATCTCACGTTATTTCCTGAAGTAAAAGGAAAGAAAACACGCAACCAGAACTGAAATATCTGCCTCGAACTTGCAACTTTCTCCTCGACGTGAAGTTTCGTTTCCTATTTTTAACCGAAAAGCGCCGCGTCCGAGTCGCGTGACTGCGTGTATCACGTGATTTTTCATAAACGTGCTTCAAACTCGCTCGATAGACAGACTTCGCCGGTGAAACGTGTTCACACGATGCATCCAAGAATTTCGTGTCGACGAAACGTACAACGGGCCTCGGTTAGCGGGAAGAAGTTGGCTCGTAATAACCCACTGGAGAACCGGTACCACGACGAGGCTGGTGGTCCCTAACAGAGGAGTCGGTGCACGTCCCGAGAATATTAGAAGCAGGAAGAATACGAAGCGTTTCGCTGATTACTCGTGCCCCTACGTTGGATCCTACGACTCCGACACGAGCGAACGGAATCGGCCGAAGCCCGGAACACGATCGCTCGTTTGCATCGAATCGCTGTCCGCCGATCATCGCGGAAATAAACGGCGACCTGCTACGAATTTCAATCTACGTTGACGAGGCTGTGCGGTGGGAAAAGATGCTTTCCTAATACATAGACGACGATACGTTACGAAAATGGTCAAGCGAAACTAGAGAAGATTATTCACGAATGAATCGAGATATAAAAGTTTTGCAAAGGAATTGGCAAACTTTTCGACCGAAATACGTGGAGAAATACTTGCCGAAGAATCTCCATTAGAAAGATGAAAGGAAATTTTTGAATCTACGAAGAAAACCAGCCACGTCCATGATCGTCGATAATTAACGAATACTTTATACAACCAGGTGATCGATTAAACCGAAACAAGGATCAAACTTTCATCAGACATGACATATTAAACGGGGAGGATAAAAAAGCGTTCGACGTCATTACAGGCTGACAGTCGCGACTAAAGTTGAAACGTGGCGTTAGCAGTTCATCGATCAATCGCCGATCGGCGAGAGAGGGAGAGCCGGAATGATTTTCAAAAACGCTCGATCAGCGCGCGCGATCACGACCGGAGGGCGCAACGAATTAACAATTACACCGGACAAAATGCACGCCAGCTAACCAGCCGGCGAGTTTTCAATCGATAGCGTTTTATCAGGACTCAATTCAGCCGGGAGTCCCGGCTCGGTGTGGTTTCGAGGGTCGTCGGCTGAGTGCTTTCGAAAGTGACCACTCTAAATGAGGCTCGTGTTTGCAGTCGGCTTCAAGCAAGCTCGCCTCATATGTAAATGATAGAATAGAAAATCGAGTGGCCCGTTCTTTCGGCCCGATTAATTTCGAATTTTATCGTCGGGACGATTTTCAATCCGGGTGTCACGCTCGCTGCGTTCGCCGATAATCATCATTCGCGCGCGTTTTAATAACGACGCCCCCGCGAATGTTCGCCTGAAACTTCATCTTCGATGCCCAGCGAAAATACCAGAATTTGCTTCGTCTCGTTTGTATCAACTACGGTTGACGGTGTTAGTTACATCGTAATCAGCCTGCGGATTTTTCAGGAAATTTACGAGTACCAACGTGCACGAAACGTGCAAAGAATGATATATTGCGTTGGTGCATAATTATTGCGCATTTTTTTCGCGACTCCTTTCGTCTCGAAAATTGGCGTTATGTTTAACAATAATCCTCCTTTTTTCAAATAGTGGAAATGCGTATCGGAAATCATATCCATATTCGCCATATTATGCTCTACCACTTCGAGAAAGGTTGGAATGCAGTCATTTCGCGATCTCAACGAACTTTTCGACGATGGAATAATCAGCCAAAGCCAAGTTGTATGATGGTTCAAGAAGTTCAAATCGGGCGATACAAACCTCGCAGATGAAAAAGGAAGAGATCAACCATCATATTTCGACGGCTAGGCATTTTTGGCAGCCGTGAAAAAGGACGAAAACTTGACAACGAGAATGTTGGCCGAAGAGTTCAATGTGGACCATTCGACCATCTTTCGTCGTTTGAAAAAGCTCGGAAAAGTATGGAAATTGGCTGGATGGGTCCCCCATGAATTCTGACATCCACCATCTACTTCAATTACTGTTTCCCCTTTGCTTGGCAGCCGGTCGATTCCACGGGCGAAGAAGTTGCTGTTTTTAGAGGCGACTCTTTGACGGCGACTACAAAGTCATCCAAGTTGTCAAGCTTTCGTTCTCTTCCACGGCTGCCAAAAATGTCTGGCCGTCGAAATACGATGGTCGACGTCTTCCTTTTTCATCTGCGAGCTTTCTATCGCCCGATTTGAACTTCTTGAACCATTTTTCAACTTGGCTTTTGATCGTTCCTTCGCCAAAAAGTTCGTTGAGATCGCGAAATGACTGGGCTGCATTCCAACCTTTCTCGAACTGATAGATCATAATACGGCGAATATGGATATGATTTTCGATACGCATTTTCACTATTTGAAAAGAGAGGATTATTGTTGTGAAAAAAAAATAAACAAAACGCCAATTTTCAAGACGAAAGGAGTCGCGAAAAAATGTGTAAAATATAAAATCATACGTCTGAATTACATACTTTTGCATATTATAGAAAAAGAAAAAAAAAATACCGCGTGTGGTGCAAAGGAACTATTGCTTGGCTTCTTATGCTTCCTCCGAATCTACGCAAATATTCACATGGTTCAATTTCAGTTAGTTTCAGCCGCGAGACCTCACCATTTTCCCCTCTCCAATACGTTTCCGTCTAACTGCGAAATTCCACCTTCGAGGAGAATTCAACGAAAGGCTTAATAGATTTCCAGAGGAACGATCGCGGAAATGAACTGCTTCCAAATGACAGGTGCGAAAGGCAGCCAGCCACCCCCGCGATTTTCCTCGCGACCCCGTTTTTCGATTACTCGACAGACATATCCATTCGAACGAAAACGTCGTTCGAGAAACGTCGTTCTCATCCGCCGACTGTGTCGAGCCGAGCTTTAATTTCAACTGGGTTTACAATACGGGGCGCAAAGAATGAAAACTCGGCGACAAGTGCGAAACGTACCGTTCGGGAAATGAGATTTTTACTCGGCACGGCTCGGCACTTTCCTCGCCGTTTGTACGGACAGCCATGGTAATTTAACGGCGGGTATTAAACGGGAATTTCAATATCGTTTTTGCTGGTCAACCCGTCGTCACCCGGCTGAATCTGACGTCGATATTGCTACAGCCAGTTCGTTTAAGCGGCGGTGGCTGTTTACGAATGTAATCGTCGAAGACACAGAGAGAGAGAGAGAGAGAGAGAGAGAGAGAGAGAGAGGCAAGTTATCTCGATAATAACGAACCTCGGCGTTATGCGCGATATGAATAAAAGTTTCTGCAATAACAGGGCCAGCTTTTAACGGACGCTGTTTCGAGAAAGTTGCCTCGCGGAGCAAATGAGAACACGCTGATGGCTCTGCCTCACGAAATGGTGATTTCGGCGAAAAAACGCGTTTCGTGGAGGTTAACGAGTAGCCTCCACGCTGCACCGAGCTTGTAAAATCGGTCGAGCCTAGCTTGACGGTCTTCGTTACACTGCACGTTCACTTGTTTCAACAGTCTCGATGGATGAACTGATAAAAAGAAAAAACTTGGGAAATACGAAATAGTAAAATACAAATCGTGCGTTCAACGAGACAGAGTGACAAGTGTTTGACTTTCGTTCGATCCGCGCGGCTAACTTTGACGTATTTTTAAATGACTTTCTCTCTGGTAATTTTCCCCTTTAATATCTTTGTATTACCGCTTTCTTTTATTTTCTGCTCTTATCCGAAAAAAAACCATTTTTTTCGATATTCTTGCAACTTGTGTATTTTCGATGCTCTCGTTCTCTTTTGTTATTCTTCAAACGGAAGTGGAATGACACGAAGCGCACAGTCAGTATTAAAAATACGATCGATTTTTTTTTTTTATTCTTCGTCGAGAAAGAACGTAAAGCTCGCTCAACAGGGGGGGGGGGGGACAAATAATTCAGACGCTTCGCGGCGGTATCGAGAATCGCGTTGTACGTTTCCCTAATTAATCAAGATAAATCGAAGCAAAACGCATTCGAAACAAGCAAAGTAGATGGGATCGGGTAGGATGAGCGGGGAAGCAGCCATTCACCGTAAATCTTCACCAACTGAATGGCTCGTAAACACCGTAACGCTTCAAGCAGATTGTAAATCACCGTTATTATTGGTACGATCCGATAATTAAACGTAATAAGCGAAACGATATTTCAGCGACGAACGGCTCGTTTCCCCTTTCTTTTCCGTCTTTCTCTCTTCCGTCCTACTGGCCGCTGCCGTGCACGCGCCATTTTCTACTAGAGCGTATCGAGCCACCGGCACACAAGATTACATATCACCGGCAAACACTATTTACATAGATTTCCGAAACGCAGTTTGATTTATCGACCGCGTAAATTGGCCAGCCGCCGCAATCGGCCAAATAATCGTTCGCAGAACGAATTTCTCATTTCGGCGAAGGGCCGAAAACCTCGGCCAGTGTTATGCGTTTCGACGCGGCATTATCGAGAGAGAGAGAGAGAGAGAGAGAGAGAGAGAGAGAGAGAGAGCATTATTAACGGCGAATCGAATTTTCGACATTGTAATCGGCCAGACATTGGCTGGTCGATTTTATTTAACGTTACGATCGTATCGTAAAATTGGAAATCGCCGTTGTGTTCGATTCTGTCCGGTGCTGCGTTCGCACCGCAGCTAGCAGATACATACGTGTGTGTGTATATATATATATATATATATATATATATATACGCGCGCGTGTAATATTGGGTAACATTCTATTAAGCTCTTTGCGCTTAACGGGGCCAGCCTCGCGAATGCGAGAAAATAATCTCGCAGCTCTAGGACGCGTTGCGAGCTTTTTGTCGAAATCACAATGGACGCGGAATATCATCACCGGGTCTTCATTACTAATTTATTTTTCAGTGTCTACCAACTCTCTGCTTTTCGGGCAGTAATCAATCGCTACGGTAAAATCCCTGTATGCGTTTCGTAACTTTTGATGCTTCTTCCTCGTCGTGTCGTCAATCAGATAATTTTTAACTAGCAGTTAGATACATGTATGCGTAGCGCCTAATTAACTTTGTGAGCTTTGTGATCAAATCAACGTTGTACTAAACCCCTACTCAAACTTCTGATAAATATCTACACGAAACCTCTTATAAATCAAAAATGTAATAAACCACAAGTCTTCGAGAAATTCATGGAGACGATCTTACGATCCTGAACCATCAAACACGAGTTCCATCGCCATTATCGTTCGCCATTATTCTTCGTCGTCGAGGTTAAAATTCTGGCCATGAAGTAACAGTGAAAGCAACGAAACTGGTGCCGCTCGACGAGGGAACCTCGCCTCGAGAGTCATTTAAAAATCATGCTCGCGCGTTTTACGCGACACGATCATGCTAATTAACAATTACGAGGACGAATCGTTTCGTTGGCGCCGGACGATACGTCTAGACAAATGCGCGTTTATCGACTGGCCAGCAGCCGTATCGGTGGCTAGCGTTGCCACTACGGACTAACGACATCGTTATCATCCCGACGGATCGGCGATCCCCGTGGTGTATCGCCCGCGATACGCAGCAACGCGGCACAATTTCCGATTTCCTGGCCGGTGATCAAACCGACGAGATTCACCGCGTACGCCAATCTTGCAGCGAAATCAATGCGCGCCACAGCGCTCGACACTCCAGTCGATATATATTCCAAGATTATAATTGAGGAAAATTCCAATGAGCAGAAACAACGCGCGAGAAAACATAAATGTAACAGAGTAAAAGAGAAGATTAATCTCGTTAATTAAACTGATAGAAATTGAAAATTGACGAATCGAAGTATTGTTTACGAAGCAAGACTTTCTGCAAATCGTGGAGAAACGAACGTGGAACAGTTTACCAGTGGGCAATTTATGAAATCGAAACTGAACGCAAGTGGCAACGTAAAGATTGAAATAGCAGGCACTGCTCTGAGTGATAAAAGTTACGTGTCAAGATCTGATTCCTCCCCCTTCCCGCACATTTCTCCCTGGTAATTAATGTCACGAATATTTCACAAATCAAAGTTTCATTCTCCGATCGCTATCGCGACTCGCGAACTACGTTCAATAAACTATACTCATATTCCAAACGATTCTCGAAAATGCCAGAAAACAGCCGAACGAACCACGGCGGTGTGTACACCAGGGGCAAGGAAACACCTGTACGAGCTTTACATCACGCTTTTTACGTCCTTCGTAATCTCCTGCGTGCCTCCTCGTTTCCCACGTTCCGGCCGCTGAAAACAGGCGAAACGCGAGGTGCGTTGTGATATAGGGGGAGGGGGGGGGGCCAACACCACCTCGTCGGAATACTAATCCTCGAAATAACCGACCGATTACAAACGGTCGGGCACCGGCTGGAAAATCGACACGGGACATTTCCGACGATTTGTAACCGGTCGCCGAATCCTCGTTTTCATCCGTGTCGACTTTTAAAAAATTCGTAAAAATTCGTTGAAATTTCTCGCGTATGAAGTGTATCGTCGAGCGTGAGAAATTGATCGAAGGACGAGATATTAAATCGTGGGTACGACCGGGAATCACGTAATCCCGTCTCACTCGCGTCAAATCGTTCTCAACGCTAGCTCGCGTTCGCGGCGTTAAATCGTTCGCCTTCGAACGCGACCGTGTTACGTTCTCTCGTCTTTGTCTTCCCCGTTCGTTGACGTTGCTCGTCCCTCTCGCGTTCCACTCCGTGGCGACGGCTGCGTAACACCTTACCAGTTTTGCTGTCATTCGCTTTATCAACGGGAAATCGGAACACGTTGCCGAGGGAACGAGCGCCAGATCGCCGCGGCGATAATGCCTCGTCTCGCGGCTCTCGCGACGCGGAACGTGGCACGGTGGCGGTTACCTGGCTACCAGGGAATGATAATGATGATGGATTGGACGCGACGCTGAAAAACGCTGTTTCGTTCAAACAATCTGTTGTAGGCCGGAAATTACGAGGCTCGATCAGCCGGGGAAACAGCGAGGAAAAATCGACGACCGAGTCGACTCGCGGTGGCACGACTTCTTTCATCAATCACGAGCAACCCGTGAAAAAGCCTTTAATTAGCTAGACTACGTGATTTTTCTTTCTCCTCGTTTTTTCTTTCATCTTCCTTTCTCTTTTTTTTTTTTTTTTTTTTTTTTTTTTTTTGCTACCGTACCAGACGACTCGTGATCTAGTCTGTAATTCAGTGTCGCGAACGATTTGCACGGCACGAGAGAAGAGCAGGGGAAAAGTAAAGGATCGTTTCTCGCTGGTCGAGCCGTCGTGGTTCCGTGTTTGAACATCACAGGGATTTAGAGTTCGTATTCCTGCTCTTGCGGTTCCTTTAAAGAGACCCTTTGTTCTACGCGGAAAGCGCTCGTGTCTGAAACACGGGCAGCTCTGCTCATAGAGCTGCTGATAGTCCCACAAAGAAACATGGCTCTGTTTTGATAATTTACTCGTGACATGCGTTTTAAGAGTTTCTTTTTTTTTTTTTATCGGCATAACACAGTTGATAATGACAAGCTGCAACGAGAAACGAAGGTGATCGGTCAAGAAGCAATGTTGTCCTCGATAAAGATCTGATTGTCTATGTACAATTGTCTGTATCTTGCGTACCGATATAAGCAAAGTAAGGCATATTTCGTAAACGAAAGTGCGATATATTAGAATTTGTTAATGGAACGGTGACTGACCTTACGGAGATTTTGTTATTAATTGAAGAAGAAAGCGTTGAAATAGTATTGTAAAATTATTTCGCGACGAAAACAAAATGAAAGTTTGGCCGACATTCTCAAATAAAACCGACAGCCACAATTTCCCATTATTAATACGCTCAAGCTATATTAACAAGAAACGGAGAATGTAAGCCACGTCACGTGAATTTACTCCAACGTACAAGCTCGCCTAAGTAGACGGCCTGTTCCATCTAGACGTGTTATCGATGCTATCTTTCTCATAACTCTCATTGTTTCTAATTTTTGCAATAACTCTATGCAATCACCTGAATCGTGAATCAAGAGCACAGTACGTACACGTACAGCGCCAAAAATAATACCGCTATTATATACATATAAGTTTCAATCCACTTCCATTATGGCCGATCTCGATAAAATTCTGACAAGATTCGCGCGTAAAATCAACAAGAGCGAAACGCTGTCTTCGTTACATTTTCATTCGGTGTTTATACTTTCATTAACTCGTCGCACAGCCGGGGACAGCCGGAGAGCCGGCTGATCAGCGGCGTTGACTAATTAATTATTTTAATTGGCAGACGTGGATAAAAATAAACCTATCGAGCGGACAGAGACACAGGCGCCGCGACAATTATCACCGGCTGGCGAGAGAGGACAGTTTGGTTCGGTAAATCAGCGATTCGCGTAATACCGCATGCAAATAAGTAATACCTCGGCGCGATTGCTTCGTATGTTTGTGTTTAATTAATTATAAGTTGCGCCGATGCCGGTTTTGTTTGATTGCCTGCATTGAAAAGCAGCGAGCGATACCCGCGAAAAATCGTTCGACGATTCGCGAGGATGATCCGCAGACCACGTGCGCGTTCCCTTTTAATGCCTATGCCAATAACGCATCCTTTTCACCAGTAGCTCTACGTGACCATCGAGCCACCGAGCGTGTCCGTCCACGATGAATCATTTCGCCTGATTTCGAAACGTAATGAATTTAAATGTTTACCCGTGACGCGGAAACAAATCGAGAAGCGTCGCGAGTCCGCTGATTCGCTGCCGCCCACTGATTCTCGATCGGTATTATTTCGACGCGGTTTTGCCGGACGCTGGTAATCAACCTTGTTTACTCGCGTGATGATACCCGGGGCGGAAAGAAAGGGGATAGACGAACAATCGAACGGTGAACGAGAGTAAAAGAGACGTTGGATGAATTTGAGATTTCGAGTACTTCGAGATGGAACGAGAAACAAGAGAAACTTGGAATCGATGCTTCGGCATGATAGGCTACGTCTAGAATAATCGAATGGATCGAATGGATTCAGAACGATAGGAACGAAAATTTCCATGAAATTCCCTCGCCTTTTCGAGGGAAATATTACGAGATAATTAACGCCGTTATCAAAACCTGGCGTTCATTTACCTCTTAGGGGACTCGGTTCCCCCTGTATCGAGTTATTGAAATATACCTGTTATTTCGTACGTAGCGTCGGTCGGGAAAATCACCAAGCTACAAATGCAAAAATCATTACCGCGAATAGCAACGACAACGACAACAGGTAGCCACGGTAAACTCCCGTGGCGCGGGAGTCCTATTCAACCGGGTCTCGCGGCAGATAACGGGTCGCGTAAAGCTGCTTCTGTTGCAAACACGTGTCACTAATAAACGTCATCCCGGCATGTGCGGCGAGATTGATTCTATTAATACGAGTAATTACCGAGTGTACTTGGCGCCGCATGCATAATGCAATTTCGAGCCCACCTCTCTCTCCAGTGTGTCGTCTCACCTCTTGCAGGTTCTCTCTCTCTCTCTCTCTCTCTCTCTCTGCCCTACGACCGCACTGTTCTCGTCTTTGTATGTACGCGGCTGTACGCGAGCAGTTGTTGCTTCCCAAATTCGTGACGGCTCTGTTTCAAATTCCATTTGCACTTCCGACTATATTCCACAGATAGCTCGAGAGGCTGCTGTTCCATTTTTTTCTTCGGTTCCATTGATTCGGAAAAGTACTTCTTTCTTGCAATTGAGAGAAGAAAAAGTAGATTCGAAGAAGTCAAATTTATAAAAATTGTATTTATCTTCCCTTTCCTTTTAGACAGTCTTTTTCCGATCATAGCGTATTGAACGAGCGCAAATACATGTTACGTCAGCGAGGAGTTAATGCCTTAAAACCGTCGCGTTTTCGGTACTTCCTCCGACCATGAGCGAGTTCCCCGAAATTCGTCGGATTTCCGAGAGAGCCGCCTGCATTCGAGATTCGCCTGCAGTCACGGATAAATCGCGTCTCACGATCTTAAGACGGTTTGTTTTAAGAAGGCACCGATACTGCTCCCCGTGGGAGACGCCCCAATCATATTAACCGGGGAGAGAGTGGTCAACGACGAACAAGAGGGACAAGGACCGGTGGCCGAGAAAAAAGTCGCGTTGCCGTGACTCAGGCGGCCAGAAGAAGAGAACAGTTCGAGTAGATGGAAAGAGACGAGGAGACGCGGGATCGGGCAAGTAGGCGAAACAAAAGAGTGGAGGACTGCAGTCGACAAGTTATGCAGAGCCCCTGAAGCGTGCATTTGACTAAGCTCGCCTTCTCTCTTTGTCCTCTTCCTTCTTGTCTTCATCTTCTTTCGTCTTCGTTTCATCTTCGTTCTGTTCCCTTCCATCTTCCCTGTCGACCCCACCGAACCCACCCACCGGGTCTGCGACTTTATCTCCGGCATAGCAGCTTCTTTCTGTCGGCTGATTACGTATGCGTGAGAGAGACCAGCCCAAGCTTATGAAAGTGCAAGGTGGAGATGGGCCGAACCCTCCCTTTCACCCTCTCCCACGCCCTTTCGGTGAGCCACCACCGTTCCCTTCCACGACCAAGGCAATAAATAAGACGTATACCCAGAAAGAAAAAGGGACAACGAGAGAGAGAGAGAGAGAGAGAGAGAGAGAGAGTGCGTGTGTGTGTGTTGCGCGACGAGCAAATCCTTGCCAAGCCTCGCGCGCCGAGGCTCTTCTCTAAATACGCGCCATGGGACTCGGTCCGCTGTTCACCGTCAGATCAACCTTTATTGCCTCGTAAACGAATGTACATTGCTCTTTGAGGATTTCAACATTCCCGAATCGAACAGCATCGAACTGGGAAACGATATACTGCTCGTGAAAGACACTTTCGGCCAGCGCGTTATCGTCGGATACGACGAAACGCGGATAAATATGGAGGGGGTCGTGCGGATTTTCAGTTATACGAAATATTGGCATCTGATAAAAAGAAAAAAAAAAAAGAGAGAAAAAAGCAAATAACAGACCGAGCGAAAGGAAAGAGTTTTTAAAAGACCGGAAAAAGGACGAGCGCGATAAATCGAAATCGCAATACGCGCCTATACAGCCTTTTATAATCCCCGTTCGCCGCTTTGTTCTCCAGGAAATTGATTCTGAAAATCCAACCGCCGGATTTTTCGAAAGGGAGAAAAAGAACAAACAAACGAGGAAAATATACGAGGAATATACCGATTCTACGTTAAACGTAGAACGCAGAATCGGCGGGAATTATCGTCGGACGAAAGTCTAGCCGAGATTTTCGAAAAAAAAATCGTGAACGCGAGTTTCGATGGACTTGGCTCGGTCAAGTGAAAAATCACGAACTGCAAACTACGAACGCCAGAGGATCGTCGAATCTCGATTTTGCCGATGCTGGTGCTCCGGCAAGCCGGCACAAAATTCAGCTCAAATTAAAAATTACGACTTGCCCGGGCCCGGTGTATCGAGCAGCCCATTAACAAAATCGAATTTCAAACTCGACTCCACAATCGGATGTCGCCAGATCGTGTACGCGACTAACTTCGATACAGCAACAGCATGTGCGACGACATCACGCGTGAACGGCTGCGTGTGCGTGCGTGCAAATCGCGTATAAACGTACGTACGTAACGCTCCTCGCTTCGCATCGGAACCCGATGCATTTTCCTCGTACGAGAGTCGCATTTCAATATCGACTGTGCTCTGCCACGAGTCCTGCCCGAGCTAATATACCGAGTCGTATTTAATCGCATGCCAGGTGATAAGGGGTTGGGGTTAAAGCGAAGGGTACTGAAGCGCGATGAGTACCGACAGAGAAAGAGCAAGAAAGAGGGAAAGAGAGAGAGAGAGAGAGAGAAAGAGAATTAGAGTGGAAGACCCGAGACCTCGATAATCGTTAATAACTCGATTCTCCTCCTCGCTTCCCGGCTTCTTCCTCTTCAGACATCGGTGCGCTTCGATCCCGGAAACCCTTCGCCGCTTGGCTGGCTGATCTTAAGAATTCCCACTGAAGAAATCCTCGGATCGTGGCGAACGAACGGCTTCTCCAACGAGAAGGTAGAAAGAGAAGGGGGAAGAAGAAGAGAAGAAGAAGCAGCCAGGACATACATTCACTCCTTGCTCCTCTTCTCTTCTTTATTTATCTATGACGCTGGTCGGCTCCTTTCCCCACGATATGCTCCCTCCTCGCTGGCTTCTTCAAAGGTCGAGATATTTCATCCCTTGGAATTAATATGCACCGACTGGTTAACATCCACGGCGAATTCCCAGACAGATACGTGAATCCGGTTAGAGGCGAGCAGAGGAGATTCGATGGCGCACCTTTACGAAGGCGAACGAACCACTCACTCGGCCAAATAGACTCTGCCCCGCTTCCAACAGAGAACTCCTCCTCCACGTTTCTTACGCTGAATTTCTCTGTCTCGGTCGGTGAACACTGAAGAATCGTTGCGGCGTAGGTATTCAACCGAGGGAAAAAGGGAACTTTGATTTCACGTCTTTTCTCACGACTATTTCAGCGACGAGCACGCGCCGCCTTCACAGAGAAATTTCTTTTTACCGGTTCTTTTACGGCGTATCATCTGAATTCGAGAGATTGTCATTGTCGTTGGGTCTGTTGCAAGTAAAACGACCACCGTTGCACGTGGTCGAACCGTCTACGATTTTCGTAACGAGTGACTCGCTTGCAAATGAAACGAGCTACTCATTTGAATATACGATCCTGTCGGTGTATTGTACTCGCGAGTGGGCATCGATACGTGGAACAGATAATTACAGAGCGCGTGTGCGGTGATAATGCATCGGGGATGGCGTAGAAATACAGTATAAGTGCGTGAATTGGAAGTATCATATGCGTGGGTATCATATGCTGGTTTCGTATACTCGGCATGGGATAGGGGTGGGGAGATTGATTCTTAACACGAGGAAGATCCTAGTTACCGATTGATCTTAGAAGCAAAGCTCGCATCGTCGTGTACAGAGTTGGGATGCGTATAACTACCACGTAGGTATTCGTGTGAATCGAGCCGTAATTCATAATTCGTTGAGAGGGATCGTATAAAAGTTCCTGGGAAACGTTCTCAAACACAGAACGAACGGAGAAAAATTCCGAATTTTTACGACCAGAGCTCAACATCGACTGACATCGACGAAGAAAAGGCTGAAACGCAAGGAGTGGCTGAAAAAGAGCGATCTGTCAAAAACAGGGTAAAACGAGGGTGAAAGGAGTCAAAGCGACACGAAGGTTAAAAGAGTAGAAAAGAAGAGCCGCGTTCTTACAAGCGGAGAGGGTACTTGCAAAATCTCGTCTACGAGGCAGACACGACCAAAAGGAACGTCCAGGCTTTCTTATACCATCGACGACTACAAGCTCGCGTCGTTGCAACACGGTTTTTCACCGCTTGATCCCTCCTCCCTCCCCTGTACCGGTTACAACGCCCTGACGATCGAAGAAGAAAGTCGCGGTACGACTTATCCGAGCATTAACCACTACCGGATTGCGTATACGTACGTACACATATATACATACATACAAGGCAAAGTACAGGCGAAGACGCATCGACGCTGGAGCCTAATCAGAGAGAGGCGGCGCGTCGTGTGGTTCCGGCGGGCGCTCATTTGCGTCTACTTTATAGTTTATACCGCATGCAAATATCGTCAGGCAACGAGAAGAACGCGCGGCCACAATGCAAAGAAGTAGTAAGCGGAGCGAGGGGAGGAACACCGCGGAGGAATCACAAGCACGTCTCGGCAACATTTCACCGAGATAAACAGGTTCTCCGGAGGAATTGCAATCGTGAAAGGGGCAGGAGGAAAAGGCAAAGGGAAAGAGAAAGAGAAGGAGAAGAAGAAAGAAAAAGAGAAGGAAAAGGGAAAGGGAAAAGGAAAAGGAAACGAGAAAAAAATTCGTTAATTATGCAGATTCGACGGGGCGCGTGAGAGACGTGCGCGCGAACGCTCGCAAATATAGTATGCGTGCGCTCCTCTGTCCCACGATCCTTTATTATTCGGCCCACGCTAACGAACAACGCCGGGGATTAACGAGCAATGGACAAACGGTTCCACGGAGAAGAACGATCGAGCACGAGTTTCAGGAGTCCGGCCGCCGCTGAAACGTTTATACAGAGAGTTGGAGGAATTGGTAATTCGCGAGGGTGGCAACGGCAGGGGCTCTCCTCTCTTCTCCTCTCCTCTCCACTCTTCTTCGTAAGGCAAATCATGCAGAATTATTGCGGTCTGGACGAATCATTTTCAGCCGTCTCTCTCTCGGTGCCGGGTCTCTCGCGTCGGCAATTTCAATATATTTCTCGGGATTACAAACACTCGAAGGGACTCATCAATTTTGCATTATCTCACCGCCCCTACCCACGAGCGAGCTATTAGAGGGCTGATCGATCGCCACGGATAATCCACATTACCCGCTCCAGGCTGACATATAGTATTGGCTCGGTCGGCCCGCCACCGGAACTCGGCTTCCGTTTGTGTAATCCTAATGGCGAGATCATAGTGTTAACAACAATATCCGTGTCAAAAACGAAGAAGATAACCCTCCCTCTTCCCCCCCGCGAAACTGAATTACTATATTTCCATAACTCGCCTTGGCCGTTTCCCTCCGGACGTGTTAACTACGTTACAATTAGACGCGACTCTTTAACCAAACAAGATTATTATCTTTCAACTTGGCGCTTCCTCTTCATCGCGCTAAATTACAAAGTCCTTTTTCGCGCTTTTCCATCGTGCCGACTACTGCTTTCATCACGAACCAGGTTTCCGTAACGCGATATCGTACTCCTTTCTCTCTCTATCTCTATCTCTCCTGTTCACTTTTATATACTTTCTTCTTGCTCTTCTTTCTTCCTTTTCTCTCCTTTTTTTTTTTTTTTTTTTTTTTTTGCAAGACCATAGAACGTATTCGAAGTCGCGTTTGACTGCGCGTCAGAGAGCGTGGCAGAGAGCAAGAACCAGTGGGGAGGAGAACGCCGGTACCAGCCAACTGGTGGACGAACAGACACAGAAAAGAAACTCCGTGGTATGGATAATTAACGCGAGCCGCTTCCCGTAACGTTCTATGTTTGCTCGAACGAACGGGAAGCTTGAAAGGGAAGCAACTTGGTTGGCTGGTTGACTGGTTGACTGGTTGGTTGGTCGGTCGGGGCACTCCTTCCCCTTCTGAACGGAGAAATTAGGGATGCCTTGTAAGGATATTTATAAAAGGGTTAATTAAGCGTGGTCGTCTCATTGCCTCTCGCCTCGTGGCTCACGGCGAAATTGACCCCGAGTACACCCGAGTCGATTCTCTCCTTCTCGCCTCGAGCCTGTCTCGTAAAGCCCGCTTTTTAATACGATTCCGCGATCTCTGAACGACCGTCACCGTCAAATTAATTCCCACCGATGACCTTCGTGCCTCCGCGTAAAAACAAGAGAGGGAAGGGCTGGCGTTTCAATGCGAGAGATTCGATTAATCGAGTGGGCCTCGACGATCCTGCGGCTATCGATGACAACGAGCTCTGGCTCTCCCTGCTTGATTTGTTTCGATTATTCCCGGCGGACCGATGCAAAATTCGTTAACTCGTTGCATCAGGGATGGTATGCAGGTGTTTAATATCTTTTTTGCAAATCTCTCTCTCTCTCTCTCTCTTTGCCATGGTAATTTAACGTCGAGACCGCGAATTGAATTTTGCGAATTGTCGCGTGCAATTCGGCCGGGGGAAGACGGTTAAAAGAAGCCGGCTGAACACGACTAACGATATTAGCGTTTGCACTTACACAACTCACCGTCTAAAACTTTCTTCGTGTTGTCGCCCGGATCTTTACGAACTTTGCTTCTCAGGCTGCCGGGAATTATTTTTCCCCCTTAAGCTTCTCCGATCCGCCGCTCATTAAAACAGCAAGAAGCAAAAGTGGAAGACCAGGCAAAAACTGTGCAACAACCACACTTCCTTCTCCCACGTATGTACATACCTTCTCTTATACGTTAAACTGGACGTTAAAAATTCCAACGTCAGCGGTCATTGAACCTACACACACACAAACGTCGATTATACATTCTTTTCTCCCTTGCTGTTTCCACCTTTGCGAAGGAGAGCGCTATAAACGGTCCAATCGAGAAATTCTTGCGTGCAACGCGATCGATTAGAACCGCGTCACCGAAGCGAAGGATGTTGATCTCCGTCCAGTTCCACGGCGCTAAGCTCGATAATTTTCCGATACACCGGGGCACCGGTTGCGACATTTTGTATTGACAGATACCGCGTTTTTAACGTGGGGGGGGCGGATAATAAAAGTGGGGGAAAAAAGACATATTCTATGTGATCGTTTCGTGTCTGGCGCACGGCACGTAGGAAAGTAAGAGATCGGCAATACTGTCCCGTCGACTATGTGTAAGTCTAACACTTAGATCGGACGCGTGTCGTTGTACATACGTTACGTAAAAATTGTTTGGCGCCGACTCGTTAATACGCGTGTCGTACAATCTGTAGCTTTCAGTGGGCCGACAAAACTCATTAATAATGCCCACTTAACTAATTTTCCGTCACGGCTCGGCGCACCAGCAGCGACCTGGTGTGTACGAGCGTACGAGCCGCGCGGTTTCAATCGGCTGGGAATCTCGTAACCAGGCGCGCTCGGGCCACTCCAATTTTTCCGTTTTATCGGCATCCGTGTCTACACCGTCTAGAACCAGATATATATCTCGCTCCCGCATATTTCAATCGGTTCCACCCGCCCAGGCTGCTCGTTCGCGCCTAGGCCAAATTTTATTGCGACTCAATTTCAAGCTCAATTATTCTTTTCGAGTGAGAGCGACGAACGAATGAATGAGAATGTTGGTCGAAAAAGTCCTCCGATGAGTGATACTACATTTAGAAAGTAGTGGTTTCAGTGGAAAGCTATGGTGGAAACAACAAGTATCGGTAATATATTAAATATCATTCGTACCTCTTTATAACGAAAGCCAAGAAAAAAAAAAAAAATTAACAAAACTGCGTTTCATAATTTCACTAAATTAACGCATAACAAAGGATTCGAGTACGCTGTTTCCACCTTCCGCTGTAATTACTCGATACTTTTTAATATATCGTGCTTAACATGAAAATCCGCTTTACAATGGAGGTAATGCGGGTAAATCACCGGTGAAAAACCGCTTTCCACGCGGAATAGAGACGGGGGAAGAACAAATTGAAACTCACGTGGAAATCTGAATTCAGCACAGGCCACCGAAATCTCTGGCTCAACGGGAGCGACAAACAGAGCAAGAATACGCCCACGCGTGGCGCCCCGCTAATTGCCCCGTCAATTACGCGCGAATTAATCGCCGCCGGTACGCGGAACAGGACCAGGAGGAGAGGTTTTCCCTGGCCGATAAATCGCCACGGAAATTCGGGACAAGCACGATCCTCAACGACACCGACGGCTCGTTGATCTTCGTCATACGTCATGCGTCCGTCTCCTTTCTGTTTCCCCCCTTGTGTCAGCTTCACGGTCACGTTTGATCACGTTTCAAAGGCTCGCGCGCTCGCTTTAATAAAGGAACAGATAGAACACGCTATTCCTGTTGCTGGTTCAAACGACGACGACGGTTACCTTCCTTCCTCCCGTTTGGTCGCCGATGAAACGAGCACGCGTTCATTTTCCCCGGCTGCGCGTTCTCCCTCGGCCGTGTCTTTACTCCGGGGAACACCACGACGTCTTCGAGCGGGCAATCACGCCGCGAAACGCTCGTTACCGGAAACAATCGTCCCGACGGCGCGTTCCTCGCACCGGAACGACCGGCGACACCGTTCCTGGACAATACCCGGCGAGATTTCAGCCAACTTTGCCCGCAGGATCGGCCATCACGGCCATCACGGCCACCACTCGGTGGATACGAGCGCGATGGACGAGGCCAGATTGCTCTTTTAACGATGCAAAATGCTGGCTCGTGACACGCGTCGTTTGCCAACACGCGAAAACACTCTGCGACAGGGATGCTGTCTCTCTCTCTCTCTCTCTCTCTTCCACCTCTTCCCTGTTCGCGGACGACACGAATATTAGCCAGCGGAAAGTCGCTACGAGCAGGGAAATTTTTTTTTTTTACCAGAGGATCCTTTAAATTAATTTGCCACGGTAAATTGAATCAGTTGCGGCATCGTAGAAAGAATCGGACAAGAGATTCAAAGTTACAAATGCTTGATGGAACTATGTATTACATTGATACGTTACATTTTAATGTCGCATCGACACGATACTTGGCACGTTAACTTACTTCACCAGTCGAAAGCAATTGTAACTGATTGTCAGTAACAAGTGGCAAGAGAGAATCTTTCGACTAATTTCCTATCATCATCTGATCCGCGGTCGATCAGGCAAAGCAAAATTTGGTGCGAAAAGCGAGCAAAATTTCAGCGGGAAACCAGAGCGCGTGATTATCGAAATATCAACCAGTGCGAAGAAATATTTTTCTTCAGCGAAACACGTATATGCTGAAATTTGACGTGCAACGAAAATTGGCAAATTTACAATTCGGGATGTAACAATAATTTTTAATTAACCATCGCCGCATCGACGATAGCCAGCCAGGTCTAGCACGGATTGATATTAATTCGCGTGTACGGTCCAACGTCGCGTAATAAAAGCATGCTAATGGAGCGTGTTTTATGCAGTCGGTGTCGCGGCCAAATAAACAACAGGGCCCGTAAAAATCGGCCTCCGGCTCTTGGGACATATTCATACGTGTGCTTTGATCCCGGCTATCGGCAAAATGCCAAGTTCCACATATCCGTGATCAAGGTACGAATCGCGTTCGAGGCCAAAGAGTTAACATTTCGCGAACCGGAAACACGTGTCGCTGCGCGCGTAAAGCCCCGATCGTAAAATGACGGAGGCTTTTCCTTTGCTCCCTGCGCACGGGTTTCGGCCCCGTCCGCTTTGAACCGTCCGCGCAACGAAACTCTCGGAAAGAAAGGAATTCTAATTGTGGCCAGGAACGTTGGAGAAAACTTATTACGCTAACAGCGTGTTTCCAGCCAACGTGTTTTTCACTGTAACGTGTAATTCTTTGACTGTAAACCGCGGGTCCGCGGCCCTTTGACTTTGACAAAGTTTCACGCTGAAACGGATCGGACCTGGATTCGATTCTGGAAATCTCGTTAAAACGGGACCTCTCGCCGCGCCGAGGGTTTTAACACCGCCCGAATTCCATCGGGTTTGTTCTCGAATTCCAACTGCCGTTTTACAACCCTTGTTTTCCCGACGATTGATATTCCAAGGATACATTGGGCAAAACGATCAAAGAGATGATCGAACAGCTTTGTGAATGTAGGTCTCTGCGAGTTGAATTGAACTTTCGAATCGAGCGCAGCTGAATTATAGCGAAATCTTGTCTTGTCCCTTTAATGTAATTAATTTCAATGGAAAACTTTTGTAAGAATTTTCTATTGACATCTGAGATACGTGACGAGACGAAAGGATGGGACGTGCGTTTATTTGCGAAAAAGTATGTGTCGCTGTATAATTTGGAGATGCGACGCGAGGTCGAAGAATCAGGAGCGTGCGACAAGCGTAGTGTAATTTAAATCGGAATGACTAGGAACGTTGGGGGTACAATGGGGCCCCGGTCCCGACGAACGGACGTTCCTCCATCGTCAATAGAGGCTGAAACAAAAGAATGGTTTTATAATTACATCTGCGCAGAGAAGAATAGTAAATGCTTCTATTCATTAGAGACCTTTGAGAAGTCGACTTTCGAGCAGAACTGACGGAAGCCACATTGAAAAGGGCCGGACTCCTCAATCAACAAAAAGCCCTTTTGTGTCCACGGCGAGGAACAATTGCAAACCGAAAGTTCTCAAGTTTGTACGGCCGTGTTTTAATCGGATCCGTCGATCCAGTTGCATGCTACGAATTCCTCGTGACCGTGCCAGAGGAACGATACGGCTTATTGTCAGTCATTGTCAGTCTCAGACACGCGATCGCTTTTCCGATTCAATGCAAAGTTCTTTTCAGTGTCTTTATTGCCGCCGAGGAACGCGAAACGCGCCGATATTCACGAAGGAATTCCAGTCTCGCGGAGAAACAATTCACAAGTTGACCGTATTTATGAAGCATAAGAACCAGAAATGAACCTTATGCCAAAGGGAAAGAACTCGTAAAGTAGAAGAATTCCCGCATTCCAATTTTTCACTGGCTACACGTCGGAGAGTTTTCTCAGTAAAAATGTGTGTGTGTACAACGTCTTAACAAAAGCGTGTATTTAGCTGGTAATGCGATTTTCAGCTTCAATCAACGGTAGCGTTGGCTCTGAAGCCAGAAGAGGCGAGGGCAAACGCAATTAACATGATACGCCGACATTGGGAGCAATTGCATATGCAAGGAGTCGGGCCAGGGCCAATAACCAAACGGGAACGCGGTTGGATCGAGCCGACTGCGTGTTAATCAATCATCGATGTGTTTGCGAGTCTCCTGTGAAGACGGGACCGCTCTGTTTATTTTGCATATGTACGCTTTGAGTCGGCCTCGACTCCCCTTTACCACGAATTCCCATTTCTATTAGCAGGCTCGGGATACCACGCGTCATCGTGTTCCCGTTTCCAGACGTCCCGGTGTGCTTCCCGGGAGTCTACGAAAGACGTTGTTTCCACGACGTCCTAGACGACAAGTAGAGTTTCATGTAGCCCCGACGACAAGAGTCCTCTCGACGACGACCGTTTCTCGGATTCGCTTCCTCGTCGACACGATGCCCGCTGAAAGTAAGTCGTAAGCCAAGAGATCTACCTTGATACGTCTGTTTCACCTGTTTCACCTATAATCTATGTCGCAGACTCTGTAGCTTCTGGACCAGAGAATCACCACCGTGAACAATGTTCAAAGGCCACGGGCAAACCAACTCGACGGCATTCAGACTACACTGCGAGTAGTACAAGACGGAGAAACTATAGACTACCTGGCGTGGTCCTCGATGAAAAGACAAATCGAGAGGGACAGTAGTTGATCGTTTCACCGATCGATTCGGCTCGATTCAACCAGGTTACACGATCAGACGATACCGGAATGGCGATAGCCACGCTATCTATGTCCGCTGTATGCTTGCTTATTTAGCCAGCGATAGCCTTTGAGTTCCAATTATACGAGCGACGATAGACCAGTCGCTCCGGGCGAGACAGACCGTTTCATCTTGCTATTCCGGGGCTTCCTTCGATCCTCCATCGGTCCACGAAGCACTAAGCTAAAACCACGCCAATTACACCGCGCCTGCGAATTTGTTCGCACGAAATAAATGCCTAGTTCGTTGTTCCTCTTTGGGACGCGTCCGACCAACCGTGGACAACTGTATGTGTCGTCGATTCGGCCAATTAATGGCCCTCCGCCATGGCCCGGTCATCAGCACGTGCTCTCCCTTTCGTTCCTCTTGGATGACGGAGGCCTGCCTGCCTGTTTGTAGCCTTCAATTCTCGTTCTCACGATGTTAAACGACGCAAAAAAAAACCAGCCTCACGAGCATTTTAATTAAAACCCGCTGCGCATTTTGTTAACACCGCGCGTTAGCCGGCGCAACAGCCATCGGTGTGGTACTTTCTTCTTCGTCGTTCGTTCTTCAACGCATTCCTCTTTTTCTTTTTCTTTTTTCTTTTCACTCCGTTTGTTTTTTTTTTTTCTTTTTTTTTCACTCCCACTCAGTGGTTTTTCTTCTGACCGAGAACGAAAGATGGATGGCTGAACGAGTCCAACGAAGACGGTTAAGACTGCTAGAGGAATTTGGTCAGACCTCCCTGAACTAATTAACCGACTAATTAAAACCAAGGCGAACAGCCACGGGACGTTTATTAGATCGTCGATGAAAGCTTTCGTAAGTGACGGCATTATCGTCGTTATATGACCGAGAAATTTTTGTTTTCATTTGAAAAAAAGACTACCTTTGAAGTTACAGTTGAAACCAATTACAGTGTCTAATATCTTTAAATAGATGATGACTAATCACTCGCTCATTCATTCATTCATTCATTCGTCTAGAACGAAATCCCGAAAGCCGTGAGAAAGCCGAGATTTTCAGGTAGATTGCGTAATTAATAAAACTACGAGGAGACTCTTTCGCTATAAAGAAAGTTCGGAAATTAGACGTTCCAATTCGTTCTAACGAGTGACAGTCGGTTAGTTAGTCCAAACTGCATTTCATTCAGATTCAGTGAACGGTAATGAAACGGCCCGGTAACTCCGTGCACGGTTCTCATTAACGCGTCGTGTACGCCCATCGCCTGGAAACTGGACGAAAAGAGACGAGTACGCGAAATGGCCAGGAGAGGATTGCACGCGCGCGTTGAATAAGGAGCTCGGTCGGAGTAATTAGTAGAGATACGAAAAGTTACAACCACCGTTACCGAATACCTTTCGAGCGGAAACGGCGTAAAAAGCTTTCAGGCGGCGACCAGGCAAAGCAAACACTGGCTACAAACGAACATCCCATTGCTATTTTTCTTTCCTAGCTCCTGCGAGTTCGTCTTCGTTCCTCGCTCCGAGCTTCTCGCGCCTTTCACCCTCGTTTTTTTCCCTCCCCCTCTTCTTCGCGTTCGACGTCTGAAACGGACAGCACGTGCAACCACCGCGCAACCAAGACGTCTTCGACAAAGGGAGATGTGGCACACTTTCTCCATCGTCTGCTTCGTCCCTCAAGGACGTTCGTCGAGAATCCAGGCAAACGGAAGAACGATCCTGACGACAATTTTATTTCCTCTTATCGCGGCGCACGTGGACGACGATTTCGTCGCGACTCCGTTCCCGAAGTTCTCTCCTCTCCTCGGAACTGATATATCGGCACTCTCGCTTTCGCGCTTATACGTTCGTGATTAATGGCCGGGTGCTCGGAAACGGTCCTCCTGATCGATTTTCGATCAGACACCGATGTCCTTGGCAACCGAGTCGGCGAAAATTCGTGCCAGAAGGCTAAGAGAGATTTATCGAGATCCAGAGACGGCGAAGTTACTTAAAGAAACACGGCCTTCTTAAATATGTATAAATCTTCAACGCGAGAGGAAAACGTTTGTTCGGTCGTCTAGCTTTCAATAGATAGCAGCATGGAAATGTATCGAGATAAATTACTCTCCCTACCCTCTATGTATTTGTCCTCGATGTAACCTTCTGCGAGAATTGTGGAATTTATGACTTGGCGATAAATTTTCTTTTACCGATTTTTCACTTTTCAATTTCTACCCTTCCGTGATGGATAACTGGATTATCAAGGATTACCAGGTTCAATTCGCGATATAACGTTAATAAGTCGTAAAAGTCGAACCGACTCGTGTCCAATTATTCTCTTTACCCCTCGAACGAAGTTAAATTTTATCAGCATCCCAAATTTCTTATATCCAGAATATCTCTCTGCTCTTTCCAATCCTCCTATCCGCGCATTCGTCCTTCACTCAACACCCGGCATTTTTCACGCAATTTCCAGCATCCAATCGCTCGCCGTGACCATGCTGTGGTCAATGTGCGTCTTCACCGGCGGCTTCACTTAATTCACAGGCCACGGAATCCGTTGAAGCAGGAAATCGGTGCAGGAGAGAACTCGGTCGGTTTAAAAGAGAAGGGCACGCGAGGGTAAACGCATTATAAACGGACGATAAATCGGGACCACCGTAGATTATCCTTGTACACGGCCCTGCCGGGAGAGAACTTCATTACCGCTTCGTTCGGTCTTGCATAAACCATTTAACTCGAACCTCCGCGGTTTCAAGGCGGAGTCGACGCCTCGTACTAAATCTGCCGCTAAGCGAGTTCCGGTACCAACGTCAAGATTTACGTACTCCGGAGGCGAGGCGCGTTACTTACACTCGCTCTCGCTCGGTACGCTTATTCCTCCTCGCCGTGTGTCCTGGCGAGCAACGAGCACCGCCGCCACACCGCGCACACCGTGACGTTCAATTTTCGCGAACGCGTCAGAGATGAGAACATCACGGCGACTGATTTAAGGTACGACGACGAGAACCTAAGAAGAATGCGCTGGTTGAACTAGTTAAGCTTCTCTCGCGAACTAGTTTCTGCTTGGCAGACCGCATTCTCGCTTCGTGTAATTAATCACAGAAATTCAGAAGTGATTTAGAATCTTCTTTTGCACGTTTGATTGTTGAGACTCAGAAAATTGTAAAATATTATATTATTTCTTTCGATTGAATTATAGCTTGGTAGTTTGTACGTTACATCTTAATATTGCACTTAACATTTTCTATACATATACATCATCCGATGATAAGAATCAAGAAACATCGTAGTAAAATCGTAAAGCTCCATTTTACTAGAAATTGACGGAAAACTTGCGAGTGAATAATTCTGCCAGGTCTCGGTTATACTCTCGGCTGTATTCTGCGTTAGATTCCAGAAAGGATAAAGAATGCGGGAAAGATTCAGTTTTACGCAGCTATTCCTCGGCAAGTCTTCGTCGGACTTCGCGCTAAGAAATAAAGATTGATGCAGCCCGTAACGCGGGAAAGATTGAAATTGACGTAGCTGGAATAAAGTGAAAATTCCACTTCCTCCCGGTTGTCTCTGCGGGAATTTTTCTTTTGCGGAAAGCGTTGACACGGTAAATTCCGCGGTAAAACAAAAACTTATCTTTCTTGAAAGGATGAACTCTCTAAATCTCTTTCCGCTCTTTTCGATGTTCTCTCTCACTCTCACTCTCACTCTCACTCTCTCTCTCTCTCTTTCTCTCGTTCTCTCTCGTTGAATATTCGACGAGAAACAGCCGGTGCTTCTATTAGCTCGAAAACGTTCGCATACGCGCCGCGGCGCCATTTGGAAAATTGGCAAGCCGCGCCGCGCCGCGCCGTACGTTTTCCGTTTCGCGTATGCAAGGGAAACGAGCGCGAGTAACGGCTCCGTTCAGAACCGTCTCAATATCGAGGGTGGGGAAAAGGCAATCCTCATTTCCTGAAGGTCCGAAGCCCCGAGTAACAAATCGTGATGCAGGAAGCAACCCCTTTTAGTACCGAGGCACGACCAATATCTCTACCCTGCTTAGCCCGTTTCACGCTCCGAGTAGCACAGGGTCATTTCGAGGTAGATCGCTCTACGAAATTGAACGTCACTGTTGTTCCACGTGTCATCTACCTCGCGTTTGAAAATCACCAGGCAGCTATCTAACGAGATCAATCCAACGATGCTGATACGCAATTGCTATTGTTAGATATTTCGAAATTTTCCGACAATTTTCTTATTCGACGATACGGCAACAACGTTCAATTCACATTTTCTTTCGAAAATATTGAAACACATCCTCCTAACTTTTGTCGAACAATTTTATCACCGTGAAAAATATCGAAAAATACCGTACACAATTTACATTCATCAATCTACAGTGTCAACCTAGAGTTGACACTGAATTTTAATACAACTACAGCTTCGCCTCGTTATCTTCTAATCCATCATCCACGTGATCCATTATCCACTGTGACTCGATAATTATAAGACTCGATATTATAAAAACTTGTTGGAAACATCAGTAATCTACTATGTAACTGTAGTCTTGAAATACTCTCCTGAGCTTCCTGCCTTCTAAACAACCGAGTCACCATCCTCGCTTGCAAAACCTTGTCAATTTTATCATAATGTTCGTACCACGATTTAAAAAAAAAAAAAAACTACTATAAAAGCCGCCATCATCTTTGAAACTTGAAACGCAATACCAAAATTTCCTTCCTTGGTACGATTTCCGACTTACTCTAACGTACAAGACAATTTTATCGTGAAATTCATACCGATTAAAAAAAGAAAGAAAAAAACTACTATAAAACTCACCATCATCCTTGAAACTTGAAACGCAATACCAAAATTTCCTTCCTTGGTACGATTTCCGACTTTAACGTACAAGGCAAGACAGTTACTGTCAATGACCTCCGTCTGAGATCCGAGTCTGCAACATCAGACACAGCAGGGTGCTTTCGAGAAAATCAACGTCGTTCTACCATGACAATCCCGATGTATTTAATTCTCGCCTTAAGACGGAATATCCAGTTTCTCGGAAAGCCGTGTTCCGTCGACGTCAGAGCCGACGTCTCTCGGACGAGGGTAGTCACAGCATATTTACACAATGTCAGCACCCGTGTTTGTTCTCGCCGCCTTGAATTTCCTATTCCCCCGCGCATCGTCGATGCCGAATCCTGGCTGGATCTCCCTCGATGGATCGTCGTCGTTGGCGTACGCTATCGTTTCGCCGCTTCAAATTGATCTCAGATGCGTATTTAACGCAATAATTGGTAGCGTCGCAACGACAGATTGATAGCCTACGGCGAGGCTAACAGCGTCACCATCCTCTATAGGGAAAGATATTTACGTAACGCGTCCGCCGGCCGAGTGTTATCCAAACAATGCGAGATATTTCGAGCATCCAGCTCGAAATCAACTCCTTTAACGCGTGTTAAAAAGCTGAAATTCGACGTTTCAACGAAACTCGCTGCTGCTTCGTGAACTGTTCCTGAAACTATTCTAATTCTAATTCTAATTCTAATTCTAATTCTAATTGAGAACGTTCTAATTGCGACGCTCTTGTCAATACGACAATTTGAATCGCGAATCGCGTTTCGGGCGTATCTCTCTCAGGTTCAATGAATTTCATTCAGTATAGTTTCAATGAATTTTTGAATAGCTGTTCAATAAGATTTGATAACAATGTAACAGAGAAATTCTAGAAGTGCAGACATATACGTGTCGAGTGAATCTTGAATCTTTGATAATTAAGTCAGAGAAGATGCAATTTCTTTAATGAAACGATCAGAACAGTGGAACATTGGGGGATCCTACTAGCATTGCCTCATTGTCAGATTTAATCAAACATCGCTGGAACTTCGATAACCTGGACCTACCTAAGAAAAGACTCCCCAGCCATCAAACATCTCCAGTTCTCGCGTCTCTGGAATTATCAAATTCCCTTGAAACTAATTCTCTCTGATCGCCATTCAACCTTTACGTATCTAGACGCCGCGTCGAGCTTCGCTTTCCATTCTCATCTCGTCACTATTAAACGGACCTCGATCTGAAATTGACTCGTTTCACCGTTCGCCCCCCGAACGAGGAGGCGTCGTCAAACGAAACGAGCATCCACGCGCGCGGTGAATCTGCCGGTGGAAAATACCGTCGCGTGCCGATGTAAAGAAAGTTGAAAATCCTCGTCGTTGGTCCGACGGCGCCGGCTTATCGCCAGAACGACGGTGGGGGAAGGGGACGAACGTTATCGGGTACAGGTTATCCCTTGAAAATCCGCGGAATAGACTTGGTTCGTAAGCCGACCCGTGGGCTACACCAACCCGTGGCCCGTAACCTTAACGGAAAATCGAAGCTGCTTACCATAAAGTCACCCTAAAGCCTAGAATCTCGTGCCGTCCTTCCCCTCTTTTCCTCGGTTCACGGGATTGAAAAAGCGGCGTGGATCCCTCTGGATCGGTCGTACACACCGGGCCAACGTTTCGGTCAGTTTTTGTCGGATCGAAAGGATAGCTCGGACGACGACAAGGGTGCCTTCGACGGCGAAATATCGCGGCCAGACTACGTTCGATGGACCTCCGGTTACTTTTCGCAGGTAAACCATCGTTTTCGATAAGCACGAGATACGAGAGAGGTTTACGGTGACCCGCAACTTGTCCGAGGAGCAAACCTGCCCGTGGGAACCGAGTTCGCAACACTCGAGTTCAGGACTCGGCGCGGAATTTCGTGAATCGCTGAAAGAGTTACATTCGCGTATCGAAGAGAATATTTACGATTACAGTAGCTACAAGAATAAAATACAACACTGCACTTCTTATCATTGCATTTCTCACTACAACAGTATTTCCATGCGAATTACATGAATTTGATATTATTGAAAACCGGTTACAAATCATTATTTCGATTATTTCAAAAATAAGCTACGCTTACTTTTCGTATGAAAATCCTATTGTAAACCTACGTTTACGTTATTTTTTTTATCTCTGTACGAGTTGAGTCGAGGAAAAAGTATTTTAATAACATAGTTGAAGAGTGGTACGTAATGTAGAACCAAAAAATTTCACGTGATGTTTCGGCACAATAAAAAAAAGAATTAAACGTGATTAAAAATCGGCGACGGTGAGTCGGTGGACCCGCGGAATTTAATTACGAAAAATACGAGCAGAAGCGGCTATCGTAAAATGTTCGGTAGTTGCCGGCGAAATATTTAATGTCCGATAATGCAGCAACGAAAACTAGCAACTAGCGGGGCCGTTGGCTTCTGTGAAAAGTTTTCGCTCACTGGAAAAGCGACCGCCCGTAAAAACGGAGCTGGCTGGTTGGAACCACCGATGGCCGAGCGGATGTCCGGTTGTAAAAGTTCCGCGTGCGTGAACGAAGGAAAGAAAAGCGGGAAGGGGAGGGGGGAGGGGAAATCGGGTGGGTCGAACGTGTTGCTGGGAAAACGAAGGCGAAACCGGCGGAAAAGTTGGACTATTTCGTCGGCGGTGGAGCAAGAGCTCGCGAGTTACGTCGGTTTCCACCCTCGTTCGTGACTGCAGCGGCTAAACCAATGTAATTCAAGTGCAATTACCTAAGTGTCGTTAGCCCGCGAGAGAAACTTGGAATTACGCTCTGTGTCTCTTCAACGACTCCCGGCATGCGAGAATACAGCACGAAAGAGTAAGCACCCGGTGCGTGCGCAGAATTTTTCACGGGTCGGCTGGCCTGCGAGACCCAGATATACTCTCTATCGAAGGAAATTTTCGAATCTCCAACTACGTGTCTTTAACTACGTGCAAAAGAAAGAAAAAAGAGAAAAAAAATTCGAGTCTCCACACACGCGACGGATTGGATCCAACCAGTTGGGTAATATTCATTTGCTCTTCCAGTCCAGTTTGCCTTTTCAGAGAACGTGGACGCGTCTGGTGTTTTCGATCTGACGAGGTCGTCTAATTTCGAGGCACATCTGCGGCGGTGGTCTCGATCCGAAGGGGCTCGCTTCTTTTCCCGGAGATAATGAAAGAGCGGGGGGAGGGCGTGCACGAAGCCAGGAGAGTGTTTAAGAGGGTTGCTGGCTTCTCACGCGTGCACAGAATAATCCCCTTCCCCCCCCTCTTCTAGACCTGGTGAGCGTAAAAAATGCTCGAGAGAGATTTACGTTCGTGATACAACTGTCACGAGGATTTTCTCCGCTACTCGACACCGATCTCTCGTCGTCGTCGTCGTCGTCGTCATCGAGTTGCCTCGAGTAGACGAGAAGATCACTGTATGATCGAACGATGGCCGATAAAAACGCGTCGAAAGGTTCGTTGTTCCGTCTAGCAAACAACAGCTTTGTATATCTAACGCCTTCGTTGTCCATTATTGGCCCTTTCTCGAGGACCATCGATGCCCATCGAGGACCCGGCAAGATGGTCGATTTCATAACATCGACAAACACCGTGCGATGATACACAGACGCGAAAAGATATTTACCAATGTTAATTCCTGACCTTGTGCGCTCCAAGAACGAATTTAATAGGGTTTGTCGAGAAAAAGAGACGTTCAGCTGCGCGCACCTCCCCCAAAAGCATCGTTCTTTATCCACAAACGGACCATTGTACTGTGCATTTCGTCGCTGTGTGCATTGGGATTTTATCCGACTTCTCGAGCAAACATTGTTACATATTAGGGGCCGCGGCAACAAAAGGGACCTCCAGGCCGACGCGTTTCGAGAGCTTGACTGGCCTATGACTGGGCTTGAAACTTGGTATAGAGGATCTTTAAAAAGACATGAGATTCTTTCGGTACGTAGCCGAGTATCGATTTAGTTCCTGAACCTGAACTAAACTAACATCAACTTCTAAAATCTTCAGCCACGTTTACTGTATAAATATATAATAAATCGAGAAGGTCATTCATACGTTGATTACGAACCACTTATGGTTCTTTGGTAATTAAACATGTCAAACACTTTCATTCGGTGCTCTCAATAACGTCTACGAATACAATTACAAGCGAAGTGAGAAAGAGATTAAACAAAGACGAAGAAAAAGAATCCCACGTATCTTCAAGAGTGACTATGAGCTAATCATTATCCGGAGTACTAGCAGTCCTGTGTACCTTGACCAACGTCTCTACGCCACATTCCAGAAGGCTGTTTGGAAATCGTTCGCCAAACGATTTACTGCGTTTCGACCGATAGACGCAGAGATGCGAGAGAACGACGGACATCACGGATAACAATAACTCACGCGCATAGGTGTACTTATTCAATGGCGCATATACACCTATGGCGCGGCGGCGTGCATTACCAGGCCAGGTGCGGCGGGGAACCGGTGTGCTCGTGTTCCTGACGTGCATGGCTCCCCGTGACGCGTGTTTCGCCGGGTAGTAGTTGCACTCGGGAGTCTGGTTTACATCTGAACGTGACAAGGCCGCCCTGCGCGCACGGTTTGTCTTTATGCATGGGAAAGTCTATACCCGGAGCCGCGGCGTGCCTAGATCCAACCAGGCATCGAACACGTGCATGCTATCCTCGCCTGAATGTCGGACTAATTGCGAGTCGCGCGGGAGACGTACGCATAAATCCCTTTGAAACGGAAGCGACACGGAGCTTGACCAACGGAAAACGAGCGCCGGCCATTTCCCTTTCTCGTAATCACCTGTTTCGCCCGCCAACGCGAGCTCGTGGGATTAATCAAGCAGCCGCTGCTTATTTTCTTTCTTTCTTTCTTTCTTTTTTCTTTTTTTTTTTCTCTTCCGCGGCCGAAAACTGCGCGAAACGACGTCTTCCCTTTTTTACGATGAGCAGCTTCGCGGTGTAGTTGCGCATTTTTCAATTACGAATATGATATGTCAGTGTATCTTGGTGGCCAGTGACAGTCCATAAAACAATTAATTTCCAATGGACTTTGCCCTCGCGGCTGAGCTGTATATTTAAACAGAGAACACGTTGGTGACTCAATTGTATCTCAATGCTCAAGAATGAGTTTAGATTTCTATCTACGTACGTAAGACGAGATTGCTGACACAATTCTCTAGGTAACTGTCGCGCAATAAATACATCCAGAAAAATGTGAACAGAATGCTCGTTTCTTTCTACAAGATACACAGCAACAGCGAAAGATTTACAGAAGTTTGAAGAAGAAAAGTTAATGGATGTACATGGAAAACTGTAAACACTTCCGCGAGGCAGGAAGTTGCAGGGTAGACCGTGAACCGAGGAACAGTATTATACTGTATATCTACGTGGCCAAGGCCGCGCTTTCATTTTTCCTTTTAACGAAGAAATCGAGCGAAACGTAAAGAGGATCAGCGCCGGTGTGGCTGAAAAGCGGCAACTCGCGAGACCGCGAAAGAAACTGAGATAAAAATTTTTACGAGATCTACAGAAGATGAGGAAAAAGTTTTCAACTCTGTATAGAATCTCAGCGAAAGCGAAAAGATTCGTGAATTTCATCTTCTTCTGTAATAAGCAAAAATATCATCAACGAGCAAATGTCCTCGTGCCGATCATAGATCCAATAATTGGTAATTTTAATTGCCACTGGAAAACTCTCTGTTACGATGCGTTTATATTAAACGAACTGCTTCGATTATTCGTATATATCGTTGTGTGTATCATTAAACGAGTATTAGTAACAGTTTATCGGAGCGGAAAACGAATGTGCATTCGTTCGTTCACTGTAAACGCACCATTAAAAAGACATTAAAGTTGAACACTCTTGAAAAACACGCGTGATAGCCGAGAAATCTTCAACTGGTTCAAGCCCCATAATTATAACTCATAAAATCAAACTTGAAATTTTTATCAGAATACCTCGACAAACAATTAACGTTCGTAGTTAAAGGTTAACGGCGGCCACAAAAATCCCTCTCCCCTCCCCCGCCCCTGAAATCCTCTTTAACGACGATCAGAAATAAAAAACTAAAAGAGAGAACAGCGTGAACCGGCAGGCATGTTAATTAAACAGAACGCAGACAACCAAGAGAGGAATTTCTACACAGAACGGCGTGAAAAAGCGACTCGTCAACGCGACATAATTACCGAAAGCCGCACAAACTTTTGCCCTTGCCCCTCCCTCCCGGAAACAACAGATTCGGCGATTCGACTCGCGACACCGAATTACCGGTTCGTCTGGCTGCGTGCTCATTAGGAATTCCTGCAGCTCGTTATCCTATCGTAGCTCGTGAAATTCAGTCTGTCTCGTCTCCGGCAGCTTCGGTTCCACGACGCTTCGCGAACTTTCGCAAACGATCGGGCACGCGTCACCTTCTCTCTCTCTCTCTCTCTCTCTCTCTCTCTCTTTATATATATATAAATACGTACGTATATACATACATACGTTCATACATATGCTCGTTACAAATTCGCGGGCTGGCCAGTCGACGAACAAGTAGCAGATCCTCGAGCGCACTCTCTCCTCCCGTGTGTTTCACCGTTCGTGGCTCTTTCCGCGAGCGACGGGGCTAGGCTTTCCGAGAGCCACGAGCCTGACTGAATCGCGTACCGGCGACGCAGCAAACACCGTCGCCGGCAGACAATCGAATTTCAATTTAGACCCGTCGAACCGCTGCTTCCCGCTACACGCTCGAACAAGCAATCCTTTCCATTAATACGACAATGCCGTCGCCCTCTCGCGTATTTACTTCTGCCCGGGCGTTCGCGCAACCGGGAAACAGAGGAGGCCTCCAACGAGCTATACAACGAGCCAGTGTGTGCTTTATATCTGGTCTCGTTCGCGTCAAACAGAGGCGAGATCTATTTTCTACGAGTGTCGACGGCCCACCGTTACCCGTTCGCTTTCTCCTCGTCGACACGGGCATACCGAACAGAGAGGCTGAGAGGAGAGACTGCCTCGTCGCGAATTACTCTGCGTCTCGTTCTAATCTTCGTCGAGCACGTGAAACGTACCCCTTTTACCGCGTAACGCGGCGGCCATTGCGGCGATCCGCGCGCGTCCCTCGGGGAATGAAAGTTTGCAAGCAACGAGCCACACGCGTGTGTCTCTCGCCTGTCCCCCCGGTGTGTTCGTCGGCTTTATACGCGCCACCTGTTTCCCCTCCGTCTGACGCTTGACGGCCTATTCAGACGCCTCCTGATTATCGTTGTTTAGAATGTTGCTCGTCGGATTCTGTTGTCTCGCTCAGATCATTCGGAGCGTCTTGGAAATTGAGTTGCTCTCTCGAGGTACTTTGCGAGGTACTCGGAGTAACGCGCGACAGAGAATGAACTGAAATGTGAATATCTAATGAATATCTCTCTCTCTCTTTCTCTCTCTCTCTCTCTCTCTCTCTTGATCTTGGGATATAACAGAGATTGAAAATTAAAAATATCGCGAAACTGTTAATATAGAAATTAACAAGATCTCTCGGGAAATCTATGGAGATGAGAGCTTCAACTGTCGAAATATTCAATCAATATTCTTGGATCTCGATCGATAAAAAACAAAGAAAAAACTATGGCGGAAAGTGAACTACAGTCAACTGCTGGGACTACGTTTCTGAAATTCACCGTGAATGTGTTCCAATTCGAACGCGACGATCGACATAAAACGGAGACTGGAAGAAGCAACGGGGCTATAGGCGAGGAGCAAGACAATAGAATTTACATATTCATCGGACCTTAACGGTGCAACCCTTCAAACGCATACAGCGTGGGTAAACGTCTTCCGCATCCGATGTAAACAGAACGCGCTTCCAAGAGGCACTCGCGCCGTAATTCACGATAGAACGGCATTGCTGCTGCTTCTGCCTCCGCGGTCGAGAAAGACGAGGAAAAACTCCGGCGCTCGAGGAAGGGGGCCTGCCTCTGCCTTCTAACGTGAAGGAAACTGGAAGAATGGTAACTGCAGCCGCGGATGAAAACCATGGCCAAGAATGTTAAAAATGCAAAGGATTTTTTTCTAGAACTTGCACGCGCGTTCGCGAGTCGTTCTTTGTTACAATTACTCGATCCAACTTTCGCGAGAAAAGAAAAGATCCATCTACATATTCATCGATTTCGTCGAACAACCAACCAGCCTGTATACACTGGCTTTACAAAACATCCGTCTTTCGTATATTTTCCATTATAACTTAAAACGTTGCCAATCGATGGACGGAGGGAGAAAGGGAGGACGGATAATTGCTCTCACGAAAGCAATATTAATTACCGCTTGATTTTCGATCAACGTCGTAAACTTTCATTTTCGTATCGACTAACGCGTAATTATATCGTTCGATCGGCACGATAAATGCTTTCGTGTCTGCGCACGTGACACATTTCGTCGTCTCAATATCGACGAGTTTCGCTGTTACGACACGACGATTGTAGTTGAAACTTTTAGTTGAAGCGCGTGTCTCTGTTCTTTTGTGAGGCTATTTCTTTTCTCTATTTCGTCGGTACATATGAAAGAGAACAAGGGAATGGGACAAGTTAACGATGAGAAGAAAGCGAAATTTCCACTTGCCTTTAGGTTCTTTATTTCGAAAAGGGCTTGATTTCATTCGACTTTTAAAAACATAAATGCTTCCTTCGCAACAACAAAGAAATTCCAATACAAGTGCTAATCTGTTAAGTAGTCGATGGTAAGAAGGGTTCCACGTATTCCTCTTTAATGACCGTAGCTAACGCGTGGCTCTTCTTCTTTCGCTCGAATATTCGCCCCTCGAATTGACACGCGTTCAAGAATCATCCATGGATCCATGCACAATAGACGTGGCCCGAATCGCCTCGAGTGTCACGAAAGAACACTTTCCAGCGTCGTTGACGCGAGCAGTGTCTTTTTAATCCGTCTCCGTTCTCGTCCGACTGCTCGATCGAAATCGACATCCGCCAGTTGTCGAAAAGGATCGACAACGTGGCTGGCCAGAATCGTAGTCGAATCGAACCGAACCGAAACCGAACCAACCAACCAACCATCCAGCCAGCAGCAGCCAGCCAACCAGGCATTATTTATTATTAACGATATTCATACGCTTGTCAATAGCAGAGATTTCCACTCCGCGCGATGATATCGACTGACACACGGTTAAAGCGAGTGACAAGCGGCTGCCGACGCCGACGCCGACGCCACCGCCGACGGCGGCCTGCCTGCCTGCCTGCCTGCCTGATTGCCAGCCTGCCAAAGTCCTTTCTCTCCTTTCTCTCCTTTCTACCCTCTTCTACGTACATTGTAAACGTTCGATGGTTTATTTGCACGAGCCTCCCCACGCTGGCAAATCGCACGAGCCATCGATTTCGATTAAGCCGTCGAACGAGTACCCCTTGCGTCTGGCCAGGGTCGTCTTCTCTGTACATACATACGATCCGAAGCTGAGAATCTGAGAACCTGAGAACCTGAGGTATGTGCTTGATATAGTTCGTTCGTGTATCGATCGTGTCTCGTTTGCAAATTGCCAATTTTATAGTTGAACTTATTGTGCGTATACTTGGATTAAGATTTGGATTATACTGTTTAGAATCCTGGGATGTACGAGGAGCTCGAAGAATCGTTTTTCCTTATTTCATTCTCTCCTTTATTTCTGTAGTCTCTTTTCTAATCTTCAATTTTGATGTTTCTGCATCGATTCTTTATTTTTCTCATTACTGAAACCGACTTCTTCCTCCTAGCGTCCTTGCCTTAAATTTTCGAGTTGTCGCCCAACTTTCTCGTTTTTTACATCCTCGCGCCGCACGGGTATTAAATATTCCACTATTAGAAACACTCCGATAGATGTTCCCCACCCTTGTTCATTCTTTTCGATAAAACGCTGGTTTATTTGCACGAACTTTCCCCAGGCTGGGCAAATCGCACGAGCCATCGATTTCGATTAAGCCGGCGAGCTAGTGCGTGCGGCCACGACCCGGTTGTTCTCCTTTGTGTGCACGACGATCTGACGCTGGGAAGGAAGCTTCGCTGCCTCCGTAAAGAGAGAGAGATCGCGCCCGATTAAGAACACAACGAATCCTCCAACGGCGGCAGATTGTTGGCGAGTCAATTTCACGCACGATTATCTACCTAGGATTTTTTTTTCTTCTTCCTCTTCTTCCTGAGGGGCGTTCTGCGGGTTCCGGAAACAATCAGGAAGCCCCGATCTTATTAAACTTGACCTGCCCCGCCAGTTGTTGGTGAGAAGAGTCGAACGGAACCCGAGCGTACACGTGCGAATATGCCTGCTCGAGACATTAATTTCTACTGATCCGTTGCCCCGCCCGTTCGCTGCAACGACGTCCCGTTCGCGTTCGAATTTCACGAGCCATCGACTTCCATCAGAGATCCTGTCCACTTCCTTTGGGAAATCGAACGATGACCAAACTCGATTTTACGACGAGATGGAAGCTATCGCGCGACTTGTTTAGCAATGACTGTTACAAATTTCACGAAAATTACACTTTTAGTGCTCTCCCGGGGCGACTAGCTGTACTGCGGACGTCCGTGCGCTGGCTGTACGTTTATGGAAAAGTTAAATTAAACGTGCAAAAACGTGCAGAACTGTAACAAAGGGAAGTGTGTTAAACATTCAAAGCGAAATTCTATTCGCAAAATTGCATAAACATCCGCAAGTCAATTAAAATCGTAGCCAATTAAAAATATCAATTTTTCTCGCCGAATATCTCGCAATTTTTTTTGGTTTTTTTTTTTTTTTTTTTGAACATCGTAACATTTCGCTTTCCAATCAATACCCCGCCGCAAAGTCTGTTTCCTCACGCTTTTATGGTTGCTTTCTCCGAATATTTTCCAACGAGATATTTTCGTTCCTCAAGTTCCGCCACACGGTTCTTTCACTCGTTTCGTTCGCGTTTATTCATCGAAACAGAGTTTTCGCATTAGTTGGTCAGACTCAAAGGGCGCGGAAACAACGCGCGAATTCTATAAAGTCGGCCTCTCGAATCGAAATCGATCGAGAAGTTTGCCGTGGATGCGGCGCGGTGGTGCGGTTCGGCTCCGATTGATTCCAGACTTCCTTTTCAATCGTGCCCCGAACCGACCGCAGCAACTTCTTTTTCCTTATTTTTCATTATTTCCGTTTCAATCTTCGATTCCTCCTCCTTCTCCTCCTCCTCCTCCTCCCCCCCCCACCCTCGCTTGCCACGTTTCGACCAGCCACGATCCACTCGTTTCCAAGCATGTCGGCTTAATGACTTGCAAACAAAACCTTCCGTACGCTCAGACCTCGAGCGCAGACCGATAATTACAGAGAATACTTTAAGCTTGCCTACTTGGCTTTCACTCGACTCCGCGGTAACGAAATCAGAAAACAACAGAAACGCGTAATCGTTCCTCTTGTAGAAACAGAGAGAGAGAGAGAGAGAGAGAGAGAACCGATCCCCGCCCGTTTGACAACGTTCGATAGCAGCGAGCTAATAAATTCCAGCGTCGAGCATCGACTCGATTGCTTGTTCGTTAGCTTGTTCAATCTCCCTCGACAGTCGAGACAGTCGATGACAAAACGAGTCGATTATTTAGTTTTCCGTCCATGTAAATGAGACGCGACTTAACCCCCACTTCCGCAAACTGTTTCCGTTAAATCGCGGTCGGGTGGATTTACAAAGGCTTGAAGACCTCCTCGCAAGCTGGTCCCTTTGGGAAATGACGAGCCGCGGCTCTTCTCTGTTGTCTCGAGTTTTTCTTCGAGCATCGGCGAACCAGGTAAAAGGATAGAGCCCGCTCGTCGATCGTTCGGTCTGCATTTTAATCGACGTGGAAAATGCTTGGTGCGTTCGTCAATCGTTGATTCACAGAGATTCAGAACTGGGAGAAGTATTTTATGAATCTTCTCCGTCGAGCTGGTGTTTTAAAAATAAAAAGTAACGTTTCTTCGAGGATTGAAGGAAATATCCAAATATCCAAGAATCTAAGTAGAAGTTTGGTTTCGGATATGGTCGAATATCACCCATACGATAGAACGAAACTGTCATATGGTACCACTCACTCTTTCGCATCCATGGTGTACTCCCATGGACCCCAGCCATCACCGCATGGAGGTGAGGTGAGTGGATTTGGCTATAACAGACCCCATACTTCGCCGCTGTTGCCTACTGCTGAGCCAAGGCTAAGCGAAGGAGAAACATCGATTTCATACAGTTTTTGATCTACTCGAAACGAATAGAAAATCCTGTTCAGCCTAGCTGGCCATTGTAAAAGTTCAAAATTTCGCAGAAATCACTACTGTCGAAATGCAAAATTTCAAAATTTCTTAAATCGAACATCTCCAGAAAGCAACGGAAATTTTCCTTTTTTGCTTGTGATTTTCAGATTGCTCGTTCCAAAGATTCGTCAGTCACCGATACATTTAGAGAAACTCGATATTTTGAAAAATCGGTCCGATTTGAGAATATGTATCTCGAGTCAAATATCCCGGGGCAATGGGAACAGAAAATCCCTCCAAAAGTGCGTCTTAAAAACGGAGTGCAACGTTCGTTGCAGGAATCGGATTACGAATCGAGGAGGAACTCGTATCGATTCCAAGATACGGACACGGTTACGCGATACGGGGCTCCCCGATATCCGGATCAGAAATTCAGAAGTGATTCCTGGAAGAGAACAAATGCTGCGAGCGAAGAGAAATCAAAATCGCAACCCAGTTGCCTGATCGCGGTGACAACATCGTATATCACAGTGAAATCCATTTTTCTCGCGACGCGTCATTCGCCACCGTGCGCGCATCGTTCCGAAATTCGATACGAAAAATCTATCCGCGAGATACCAGCGAATATATTTCCGTGCATGTGGCTACGTGGACTGCCAGTCGGGGATGTATCCCCGTTTTACGATGCACGAATATCGCGATAAACTCGATCCTTAATAACGCGATTATAGCTCGTGCTAAATGAATTTGTGGCTCAAGGCCATTGCAAAACAATCCCATTCCATCACGCGATACTTCATACTTTCATATCTCCTTAAATTCTTCTTTTAAAAAAAAAAAAAAGGGACAAAGATTTTTGGAATATTTCAACATTTTCCAAGTGCTTATTTTTAAATAATTTTTGCGAATATTTGGTCTCATCGACGCGCTGATTTTTTTATGCATATCATATCAATCTCTTGCAGACACACTAACGAGAGACTTTTTCAATTATCTCCTACACGTGATAATAAATTACTGCAACATAACCAAACAGAGAACATCCGTTATTAAAAATTGTAGCTGCGAAGTGAATAAAATTCGAGTCTCGATCACAGCGTGAACGTGGCTGACGTTTTTAGCCTGGCAGTCGGCTTGGTCGAATGGCTCACCTTTCGTTAATTGGAATTTTACGACTGCCTTTGTGCCTTCCATGGCGATTGTCAGCTCCTGATAAAAGCATCATCGGGACGTTGAACCAGATTTTCCCCCTACCATCGATACCGATTGTAACGAGCCAGTGCTTTCTCTCCCTCTCACGCCCACCGTCGTTTCTCTACCCCTCGATCGGACCACCCCTTTTGTTCGCAGCCAGCGCGATTACGAGTCCTATGAATTCTTGACGGTAGCTGGATGCCAGACGATCCGATAATGAGACCACTCAAAATTCATGTCTGCCTCGTTGAAAAGACACCGGGGCTCGTGCATGCACATCCCTCGAATCTATTGTATTTGCAAACGCCGGATGGCGTCTGGCGTTCTTGCAGAATTTCCTCCTTCCGAGCGGGAGGACGCGATGAAACGAGCGTGGACGAGCCGTGTTGCGCCGCGTCGCGCCGTATCGTCGATTCTTCGGGAAAAATAAATCAGAAGGAAGCTCGGCGAAAATTCTGAATACGCGTCGTGCGACGAGAACGCGTAATGAAATCGAGAAGAAAAATGAAAAATGAAGGAAAAAGTTTACGTAGGACGCCGGTGCTCGGGTTTGTTTCTCCTCGGGTTCGTTTCCTCTTCGCTTCGGGGACTCGACGCAATTGTTCGACGCCTCTTGGAAAAATTTTCGAAAAAATTCCTTTCTTCCACGTTCCTCGCACAAACGAACCGGACGAATTCTCTTTAGAACGCGTTTCACGCACAAGCGACGTGATTCCTCTCTGTCTACTCGAGCTGAAAGATCCAGAGTCCCTTTCCTCTCCACGCCAACACGGACACGTTGGTTTCCCAGTTGCAGAAAGTTTAGGCACGCTCGAACGAACGGACTCAGAAACGATATAGAGTTTCGCCTGTTCGTCCAACAAATCATCGTGCACGCGCGCACCGAGCATCGAGTACCCGAGGAGGAGACTATATGCGAATTCGAGCGGATCGTGTAACGAGTCGAATCGATGCATTCCGTCTTCGGCTATTCACACTGCGGCTTGGAACATTATCCGGGATCGTTTCCACCGATAATACGTTAACAGACGATTTACCGTTTATCCGTGCATTATTTACCACGTCTACGTACGCGCTAATGCACTGGCAACGTATAGAGAGAAAGTTAAAGAGACTGAGAGAAACCGGGAAATACAGAGGGAGACAGAGGGAAAAAAGAGAGAGAGAGAGAGAGAGATAGGAAAGTAGATGGCTACATATAAGTTAAACTTGAACACTTCGGTTTAATACGCGTCGTATCTCGCGCGGAAACGAGCCACAAGACGATGAAATATCTCATTCTGTCCGGGGAATCGATAAATCTACTCGCCTCGATCCTTCAGTCTTTACGATCGCTGCGACCGGATTATATCGGACAGCCGATTGCGTTCGTCATCGTCACGAGCTCGTCGCGTGCACGAGGAGACGAAGCACGAAGAAAGCAAGAGGCCTCTCGAGAAAGCTCGTGTTTCCAGGAGGAAGTAATGAATAGACGACGGAGAGAAATAGGTCACAGGCCATTCTCTATAGCGATGGCCGGCACGAAGGGTCACACGGAGCCAATAGGACTCTAATAAAAGGCCAGCCAGCCCTCGACAAAGCTCCATTGTACCGTTGTTATATCTCCTGTAACACGATATCGCATCCTTTCTCGCGCGTACCGTGTCTTTTCTTCCTCGTGCTTGTACTACCGCGTGTCCTTTTCTCCTGGACCAAGCTTCTGCCTCGCGCGCTCGCGACAGGTGAGCCCTCGCACACCTGAGACACTCGTAGGAACCATTGTTTCTCGTGTTACGCTCCAGGAAAAATTGAACGATTTCACAAGGAAGATTCCCTCTTCTTTCTTTCTTTCTTTTTTTTTTTTATTTTCTTTCCTTTTCTGTTATTCAGATCCCAAAGAAGTCTGTTAACCCAATATATCGTATGGCTCGGGATACGAAACTGGATCTGGATCGCTAAATTCAGTTGCCCGATAGACCGATAAATGGAGGTTACGGTTTCTTAATAGACAAACCCCCATCATCCCCCACATCGTTTTCAATCAACCTCATAGCAAGCTTCTCGTCAGTATATAGTAGCATTGGATTGGAATAATCCAATCATCGACGATTACCGTGACACCCTTCCAGCAGAATCACCGTCGTGTATTTTAACCGCGCACATAATCAAGACTTGACCCCCCTCCTCCCGTTTTATCAGTTCGTTCAGCATCCGTTGCGTACACGAGTTTTCGATACACACCTCGCGAACGGGACCAATTTCACGTTCAACATATGGCGAACAGCTGTTCACCTAACGCGCGTGTAGTGCATTGATAATCCTCGTGGAGGACCAGAGCGGAGGATCGGCGCGAATGAACGGCGAAATGCCTGAACCACGTGCTGAAATCGAAACCGATTCGAAGAGGATCGTACAGGTATTCGAAGCGGAATCGCCACGAAGCGGAACCGAACGAGCACGCCGGCAAATTGGAAACACTGTGCGTGCACGCGTGCACGCGAGCCCATTGGTAACCACCGTAAACCCATAACACGACACCGTATAAAATACAGTATTATGTCGCCGCAGACCGTCATCTGGCTGTGACGGCAACAACCTTTTCGAGCCCCGGCACCCTGAACCTGATTAATCGTTACACGTGTTCGCAGCGGTATTTTTCTCGACGCCGGTCTTTCCGCCCTTTTTTAAACCAGTCTGCGGTCTTCGATCGGCCTCGATACGCGCCTGTTCTCTCCGTTGGCACAGCTTTCGAAACCAAAACGAGCACGAATTTTGCGAGGAAACCGTGCGAAAGCTACACACGCTCGATAATTTCGAAGTCCTCGCTGCACGCAGATGCGAATAAAGTAAAAGGAAAATTGAATCTCGAGAGATTCGGCAATTCTTACTCAATAAATACTTCGATGAAAAATAAGGTTCTAGCAGAGGAAAAAAAGACTCGACACAAGCCTGCGACGAAGAACATTGAACAGAGAATGGAGATTGTCTTCGAGATAATCTTGAATTATTTAGGTCTCTAGAAAGTTCCGTGGTAGATCGCAGCAGCAAACATTGTCTGGGAGTAGCGGCAAAGTCTGCTACGAAGAGATAAAGAAAGAAGTAGTTTTCGAACATACTGGCGCAATCGTGAATTATACGAGACACGGGCTCTAACAACATGCTCGGAAACTGTACTCGGCTGGAACGCTATCAGCCATAATATTGCACCGCCGGTGGTTGTTGCTAATGTTCAAGTTTTGATGAACTCCCGCAACACGAGAAATTCTGGCACGCAGTCCCCGTCACACGAGGCTGCGACGAATGTCGGCGTTAAATATCGATTCGCCGCCGGACAAAGCCAGGTTCGACGTGGGGCGACAACGTTTAGAAAGGAGGGTGGCCAACACGAAAAAGTCGCGGAAGAGTGACGCGGAGATACCCTGTGCCATGCAAATTCGCGGACTTTCAAGCCGAATCGAAAATTCTAATTGCAACGTGTCAATTTTCCGGGCCTCTGTCTTCCGGTTGGCGTGCCACGAAAGGGAAAAGTGGGGTGGGAAGGGGAGGGTAAACGGAGCGAGAGCGAGCATGGAAAGGGTCGGGTCCAGGAAAATCGACGACCGTTCGTGTTTATCGACATTAACATGGTTTGTCCCCTCTGTCAATTTCTAACTGCAATATCGGAGACACGTTTCCCTGCACGGACACGCCATCGAAGCCCGACAAAATGTCAGGGAAAACGGAAGACGTCTCTGTGACAACCAACTACCACTATCACCCCCCGCCGGGGTTCGCTTTCGTATTTTTCCTGCCTTTTATTTTGTCTCTCTTCTCCCTGTTTTTTTTCTCTCTTCCTCCTTCTTTGTATCTCCGCTCTTTTCTTTTCAGGTCGTTTTATTTCGTTCTTCGTGAAAATATCACGAGGCTCTGAGACTGCACCGAGAAAGAGAAAACAGAGGCACAGAACGACGGGCAGAACAACAACGGGGTGCATAAATTTCAGAAAATTGTTTCTGCCACGCTGCGACGTCAGGATAAAAAAGTGTAGAGGTTAATACGTAAGTGTCCTCGAGGTCGAATTTTCTCGAGCTTTCTTTAACCGGTCGCGTAACTCGAAAATTGGATGGGATCTCTGGATCACGTTCGCTTAACCTTCTCTCTCTCTCTCTCTTTCTCTCTCTTTCTTTTTCATTCGGAAGAAATCTCATGAAAAAGAACATTTTATCGACACCACTCTCGCTCTACCATCACTTAGAAACCGCGTTTTACTAGAAACCGAAGGAAATAAAAATAAATCAATCCAACATCCAATTTCTCCGAAACATCTCTCTCAGAAGCAAATCTCTCTCTCTCTCTCTCTCTCTCTCTCTCTCTCTAGCGACTTCTAGTAAGGAGCAAGTCGCCCCGAACTTGTTAACCATTAAATTACGTCGTTGTTACAACAAGTTTGAGAGATACAGGAAACGAGCCGGTGGGAGCCGGTAATATTCGTGCATCGATGCGGAAAATCTTCTGCTGAAAGTGCTTTGCCAAGGACACACGATTTTCAGCGAGTCGCCGCGGAAGGAACCGGTACAGAGGGTTGCGGCGACCGCCTCGATCAGGTCCGGTAATTTCCTTCTCGCGGTCTGCTTACCGTGCAATCGAGTCGGTCAAAGGCGATGCCCATCGGCCGCCAATATAATTACGCGTCTATCGCGCTTGCATACGCGCCGCTGTAACATTGCGTTTGAAGTCCGGCCCGGGATTGCCATTAGCCCCGACCGACACAAGGGGGTCTCACCCTGGCGGCGCGGAGCGGCGCCGAGAGACGCCAGCGTCCAACTCGAGCGCGCCCTGTTCGCCCCCGACACGGCCGGTTATTGAAATTCTAAACTGATTTTATATCGAATGACAGGTAATAACCTACGCTTCACGGCTGACCTGCGTCCGCGTGAATATTTAATGCTCCATCCGCTCGGCTTTTAACGGATATCATTGGATTGCAGCGATGGACGGAGCGCATCTTAGTTGCATCGTTATCGGTGTATTTCGCTCGAATTGGCATTAATAATCAGAGGACTGTAAGACTGTAAAATATCTGGGAACGAGACTTTACGTTTTTTTTTTTTTTATGTCGACAAAAATTTCTATCGTCTATCTATCTTTGAAAGGACGTGTGAACGTTTTAGTGAAAGTTAGAGAGAGTAAAATAAAATCTTCTTCCGCGTTTCCTCACATTCTTTAGAAATTAAACGACGCGAATTGAACTTGAATTCTTCATCTCTTTGTAAAATACAGATAGATGAGAATACGAAAGAAAAATCTGTTATTAAAAAGAAAAAGGAAGAAGTGATTTTTTTTTAACTCCGCGAAATTCTTTTTCACAAAGCTACTTCGGCGTAATCGAACAATCGCACCGATTTGTCTTGGAGAGAGTCGCATCACGTAGTTGCTGATAAAGTTATCACAGTTACAAGGTGGGCTAAAATACCTGCGGTTTACATTAGCCACCTGTCCGCTACGGTATTAGTTCATAATTGCGCGACATTGTCATGCCGCTGTAACTCCATGCGCTGGGACATTGAACGCCTGATTGGCGTCGGGACCGAGGCTCTTCATGGTTAACGCGCGTGCTACGCTGCGCCGATGAATATTTAAATTTAACGTGATTACGCGGACCGTTTTGCTCTACCTGTCGTCCGTTGAATCTGAAACGCTGTCAAAGGGACGACCAACCACTTCGGCCCACTATAATGCAAGATAATCCGGCCTTTAATGATCCTAGCCGCACGCTATCCGAGAATCGGCTCGCGATTCCCAATCCCGAAATTCCGACGTGCAAAACTTCTCTCTCTCGAGCAAACTGGATCTTCCACCCCTTCGTAAAGTGATTCAACTACGTACACCTTGATCCTTAATCCCTATTCTCATCGGTCCTTTGACAGCTAACTCTTTGACATGCGAAGAAATAAATATAATTATCTCTTTGTCTTCTATTTCCAAGCATAAAATACGAAATTTCGGAGCTCTTTCAATTCTTCTTGAAACTACGCTACTGTAACGCCGTGATGGATAAAAAAAAATAGCCCTCATTCTGAAGAAATGAAAATAAAAATTGCATGTCGAATTAAACTTTCCTCTATAATATAATACATCTCCGTTGAATGCAAATAGTTGATGATGTAACAACGGGTAAAACATGGTTCAATTCATAGCAACCCTCGTATCCTTCATTTTCAAATAATTCTCCATTCCTACGCGGTTCCGATTCAGAAATTTCGAACAAACGCGAACCGAAATCCAGTCTATTGAACGCGAGTCAACGTTAACCCCGCGTGTACACAGAACGCTGGCGAACGACGAAAAAAGCGAGCAGGGACAGAGACGGACATACGTACACAGCAGTAGCCAACGACCCGTCAAAAATGTGGGACACAAACGCGCGGGTCCCTTTCTTTTTTCGCTGCGAATAGCCCGCATGCATCACGCGGAACCGAGCTGCTCACCATTTACAGGGGAGCCATGCCTCTGGAAATGATGGCCTCCGCGAAGGAGAAGAAAGGCGAAAGCATATCGCGGAGGGATATGCGTACAACGCTATTTATTCCCTCATCCCCCGGCCTACATTCGTCCTTCTCTCATCCGCGAAGGCACGCACACATACGCGCGCGCGCGCGCGCGAACTCTCTCTCTCTCCCTTTTCTTCGTCTCCCTTCGCTCGAGACTCGTTCCACTGCACCCTCTTTACTACGCGTTAGCCCTCTAGCGTTGATCCAACCAACCTACGACGTAGCATACATATACGTTTCAACCGGGGAGATTTTCCAACATCCTGACCTAGAAATACACTGTCCAGAATACCACGTTCGAATCCTCGAATCCACGAGAGAAGTTAAGCAGAAATCTACGTACCGTTTCGTATATCTATATCTACGACGTAGATATAAATTTTCCGCACGCTGGACGGTCGTGAAAAATTTCCATTTGGGATGACTCTTGAGATCGCGGTAATGGCCGTCGATGACACTTAGTGGCGTTAACGAAGGTTATTACCGTCGGGTATTACGGTGGCCGTTAAGGGCCACGAACGTCAACGGAATTGTTGGCCACGTTCGTTGAAATAATATAAAGGCGAATAACAGAGGGACGGTCACAGAAAAGGAAGAAGAAAGAGAGAAAAAGAGAAAGAGAGAGAGAGATTTTATTAATAGAATGCTACGCTGCAGATTAACGCCAGAGTTACTTAATGTCCGCTGTAAAACTCGCCCGCGAGATTGACTTTACTCCACCGAGACGGGACATTCTCTTCCTCCTCTCTTTCACCGTTCCTTACTTCCAGTCGTTTCGACGAAAAAACATCCCCCGAAAGTGACGCGGGGGAGGATAAAACGCAATCGAAACGCCACTCAGAGGATTGTTTGCTTCCGCGGGTCCCCTTCGAATACATTTTCATTCGTTATTAGAAAAGATAGCGACTTCCGTTAAAAAGTTTCACCCTCTTCTGCCACACAGCTCTGCCGCTTTATTTTCACGCCATACCCCTCCCCCCCCCTCGCGTTAAACGAATTCCATTCGCAAATAGACGCGAGAGTTTACCTTCACCACGGGCTTCCTATTATTTACCCGATTTCTCCTAGCGGGCCAGCAATTTCCCTGATTATTTTTCAACTTCCACACATTCCCTCTCCCCCCCCCCCCACAGGCAGTCTGTGCCCAAGAATGAAAAGCTACTTCCGTTGAGAAACTTTGCTTTTTCATTATCCATCTGCGCCGGATTCCTGCAAGTTTTACATCCCGACTGGCTGGAACCTAGTTAAACCGCGGTTATAAGGTCCAATTTCTGCCGCGGGAGAACGAATTATTAACCCCTTCAACCGACACGGGGAACAACAAGTCTTTCAAAGTTCCATGGCTCACGGAAACGAAAGTTTCCCTTTGTTACCACGCCAAGGTGCGTTAAAACACGTTTTACTCGCTTCTTTTCATCCTCGGAAAATTCATCCTGCGGCGCGGTATCGCGCGAGATCTCGTAAAAACTATTCTCCCGGTGACTGTAGATGCTGTCGATAACGTTCTTGATCGTGTCCATGGACAGCATACACGAAAAACAAAATATGGCTGTTATCGTCGAGATTCAAAGTGAACGCGACGAACGGAGAAAAACGGAGGAAGGGGGAAATTTTCGCGAAAGAAAAACCGCGATGAATAATAAACGAGTGAGAGAAATATTTCTTCGAGTGGGCCGGCAGAGGGGAGTGAGGCTAGATCGCGAAAATATTTTTCCAGACGTCACGGGAATTATTCTCGCGCGAGGGCCGCTCTCGGTCGACGCCGATAGAATATTTTCTAAAGAACTCATTATCGGAAAAGTTACTCCTTCGTAAGGCCGAGAGAGGGGGGACAGAAGCGATGCTACAATCGAACAGACTTCCCTGGAAGGTGGTATTAATAGTTGATTCGCACGGAAACGATTGGAATCGAGTCGACCAGAAGTTTTCTATCGAGCCACCAATACTATCCTCTCACGCCGATCGGCCGAGTCTTTTACGCCCACGACTGGCAAGCTTCTCAATCGAATTACGGAAACGATTCTGGCACGATGCCCGGGACACCGACACTCTATTCTCCCGTCCGAATCTTTCACGTGATCCTTGACAACGTTCAAGTTCGGATCTTTCAACAGTGCTCCAGGAACGCTGGACTGACTGTTGAATTCGCGACACGTTTCGTGACGGATGGAAGAATAAAAATCACGAAAATTCATCACGAAGAAAACTATCGATAGAAATCTTTCGTTCAAATCAAAGACGAATCGTTTATCCAATTTTTCATTTCGATACTTGAAGATTGTCTGAACGAAATATATGTCTCTCAAACTTCAAAATCTACAAAATTCAAATAATTTACAATGATTTTTAGTTTTGTCGCCCTCTTGAAAAACGTATCCCTTTCCACGGGTACATCGTCTCTGAATGCTTACTTGTATCTTATTTCATATCTCCTCGAAAGACGCAAAAGAAACACGGACATGCGAGGTTCCGGCTACGTTTTAAACATATCCATTTTACAACCGTATTGTAATACAAATGGCACTACAAAGTATTACGAGCGTATAAAAGACACTATACCCTATAAATCCTAAAGACGCGGAATATAACGAGAATCCGTATAGCCTGTGAGGAGGCGTCATTGCAAGACGGCGAGATATTGATTTTCCATTTCTTAGGCCTAGGCCATCGTAGGCAGTCAAGTCAGTCCGTCGTTGCTGTGTGCAACGAAGAACAAAAAAAAAAAAAAAAAGAAAAAAAAGCAGAAAGGCTCGACACCCTCGTGCTCTTCGCTGTCTGTTCCCCTAGTCCCGGTGTGTACGGACCATTACTCCGCCCGTAACCCTTCTTTAACCGCGCAGTTCGCCCGCAGACCCTCAGACTCGGTCACGCCCAGCGCTATCTTAACGTCCGTTTTCGGGGTTTCGGTATTTTTAGCGTTACGCGGATAATATACCTGCGTGATGCACACAAGAGGAAGTGAGAAAGCGAAAAAGGAGTCGGCTCCCGAGCCGCTGATCTATGGTTTCGGGGAACAGAAGGGAGGATCCACCACCTACCACGGAACAGAGAGCCCAACGCCTCGCGTATAAAGATAGTCATCTCTCGCTTCGCGAGTTTACACACATAGATTACTATTGCGTCGAACGAACCCCTATTCCAAACTTCTGTGGACCCTCTTCCATGCCTTGGTCCCTACCTGGACTTTACCTTTAATGGTGTTTCACCTCGCTATCGCTACATATCGTTTCTGACGAGGGGAAGTTAGAGCGAGCGGTACAACTGATGTATAACATTTTGGCGTGGATAATATTTTAGAAATTATTTCCAAGTAAATAAAACACGTAAGAAAGTCTACACTCTTTTGGAATCGATGCATTAGGATTTAAAAATACCTTGTCAATGCCTACTTTGCAAAAACGACGTATTTGGTTAATTCCAAGGTTCGCGGTATTAATTCTGCACCGCGAGTATTTCGATAGTTCTAAGTAATTAACGCTCGATAGACAAATTTTCAAATAGCAACGGCTTGAATACGCTTCATTTCGTATTTCGCTGTAACAGAATGCTATTGTTGTGCTCCTTACTATAGATGCACGCATGGTGATCACGGGAAATTGGACTGTGGAACACGAAAACAGGGGAAAATTAGTCCAATATCGCGTCACTAACCACGTTGACAGGCGGTATTAACGGATGATTGAGATGCGTGTAGCTTGGAACAATGCATGGAGTAACTCAGTTTGATCACATGTCACGATACATTCATACCACTGTTTATAGACGATAGAGTTTCAAAGATATAGTAGATTCGTCGAACGCTCGATTATACACGTAACCTATCATCGAGAAAATGCCTACCGTCTTGCCAACAGAAGAGAGCGACAGAAATGAAAACAGAAACGCTATGATTCGTACGTCCCTCCTCGCGACGTGTAATTTCTTCCCCTATCCGAGCCACCAAATCATTGTAACAACCGTACGAAAAGTGGTCATACGATACCTCTCGCGAAACGATCCCTTCATCAAATATTCACCGTTCAATTTCATTTGCAATTTCGATCTGACTGAAATATCCACAAGTCAGCCCTGTGTATCCACAAATTCGATTCTAAGAAACTCCCGTATACTTCTTCGAGAAAATATCTTTCTTCCGTATATCGCAATCTTTGCCAGTACCTGCCAACCAGTAAATAAGTAAATAAGTAAAAAGTCAACGGTTCGTAAATAAATAAAAATCGCTTAAAATTCAAATCAACGTATTGCGCGTATTGCGTAGAAAGAAATCTGCAAGCAAGAAACAGTATTGTTAAAATATCTCTTCTAACATTTCCCAGAGCTTTACCTTCTATCTCGATATAACGATGCAGTTAATTCAGAAAAACAAAAATTCCAATACAAAAATTCAACGCAATTTTTCGCGAACACGTCCGAATAAACGAATAAAGAGAACACGCGTCGTTCAACTTGATCATTCAAACCCGGAGAGCTTGGATTTCAAGGTTTTTTTCCGTTCTCCCCGTTCATCGCTACGGAACACGTCATCGATCCGCGCGAGGCAAGAAATCGCGGCAACAAACGCGACCAGCCACTTCGGTGATTTACGAGAACGTTCCAACGTGCCAGGTTGGTAATGGGCCGATATAGCAGAGCCAAGGCAGCCTCAAAGTCTGGCGTCGCGCGACCGTGAAACGGGCAGAGTCTTCTTGAGAAAAAACCACGCCGTACCACGCGAGTGTACACCGCTATCGGTCTTACCACGCTCGAACGCATCCGCGCATCCTGTTTGCTTCCTCGTGCCCGGAGAACCGTATATTCTCGGCAAGCAACCCTTCGTGCGTCGAGGCTCTTTCGTAACGTTGCACCGATCCGCCGGTGGTAAGAAACGGTGGTAATCGGTGTGCTAACGTGGGTGGCTTCTAAACGTGGCACGTCTAGACCTTCCCCCTTTAAAGTGGAGCTTTACGATTTTCCGTAGATTTTCCATTGTTGGCATTCAAAGCTAGGGATCTTCACGTTTCTATAAACTCATGGCTATTTCTGCAATGCAATCTTACTCTACTGCTACTTTGAAATGGTTTGATCGTACGTGCAGAATTTCCTACGGCTTCGTTGACAATTGAATTTTCGGTATTTTTTTTTTTTTTTTTCTACATTTTCCACGACTTTTCGAACAGTTTTTTTTAGAAACTTTTTTGCGAATATCTCGTAGATGTGAACGTTTTTGAAGATTCCCTCCCCACTTTAGAATAATTAAAATTTTAATTATTCTTTCTGCACTCTTTGCTGCTGCTCTTCAAAAGTGTATTTCCAAGAAAGTAAATATCGTACTAACTTTCTCTTCCTGCTATGATTTAAATTACATTTAAATTAGATTTTAAAGAGATCGCGAAATCGTCAGGCTGGCTGCTTTGAGAGCGCAGAAAGCGAGCAAGACTTCCAAGGTTTCAAGTTCTGCAACTAATTTGTACGCCGAACTCGTCCAGAGCAATAAACTTTGGCGCATAGGTGACAAAAGAGACCAGGCTAAGATATACGGTCGCACTCGGTGTTGCCTCTGACGTCTTGTAAAAATATAAAATCCCTCGATTTATATGCCACACTTCTTGATCGTCGTCGAGATGTTTATGGCAGAAGAAATTGCAGAATAAACACGGAGACGAACGAAATACTTCTGCCCAGTTTCGTTTTGACCTTTTCTTTTTATTATACTTCGCGCTTTCTCTCTCTCTCTCTCTCTCTCTCTCGTCAGTGCACACGTAGCAAGCAAAAGTTAATTAAGTCGAGCGGCTTATTCTGAAAAAGGTGCAGCAATACGAACGTACGAAGCAACCCGCGATCGATCTTGCGTTCACGCTCGAACGAACCGGTACATCCGGTTCTCATGCCCGCGTAGAAGAATATTCTGACAAACGGCGGCGAAATATCGTAAAACCGTCGATGTCTGATAATTAATAGCGTCGAGGAATGAAGCAGCCCATTATCAATGATAAGCAATAAATAATGATTCTCTTTCAGAGACTGTTTATTAGAGGCTACCACTCTTTATTGTCAGTGCCACTTCATTGCACTCGCCTTCATTGTTTCTGTGATCGTTTCCTTTACAATCTTTCCTCTACTCTTTCTTCTTTTTTCTTCTTCCTTTCTCTTTTTCTTTCTTTTTTTTTTCTTTTTCACTCCGACCAGACAATAAATTAATTATTCTATTCGTTGTCTTTCCTCCAAAAGAAGAGAAGAAACGATGCTCGATTTCACGCGCAACATAGACACATATAGACTTGGTTAAAACGTACAAATAATGACATATCCTTTCTTAAAACCAACGACGAAGAATTACCGTGATTAGTAACGTGACAAAATCCAAGAAATTATCATGCATGGAACAAGCGACGCGACGATTCCTAATTTCTAATCGAAGAATCTCCATCGCGGAAATGTCCAATTTTTCTACGTCGAATCACTGCAACTTCATTACGAGCGGATTTTTTCATCTTCGGTGGAAAGTCACAGTCGCGACAAATTGCTCGCGTGAGAGCAGCACTTAAACCGGGTCGGAGAGTTTAAACGGATTACAGGGTTCTCGGGTACGGAAGATATACCTCTCCTCGCTGTCTGAGGGACTTCTGCAAACCCTCGATAATCCTCCAGATAAGAAATATCAAGGTACAAAGGAGGTAAGAGACTGAGAAATCCAAGATCATATTCCGTCCGTCAGGAGCCAGCCGGAAGGATTCGTCTCGCGTTTCCCGTCGCGCCTAAGTACTCGCTCATTAAAAATAACGAAGGCGGCGGACAGGCGGGCCCGATAATTGAATTTCCAATATCTATTTACCTTTGCAAAGGAGCAAGTCGTTCGCCCTTCTCTCCCACGATCGAACTACCCCCTCCCCCCCCCGATAGCTTATCCTCTGGAGGCTGCTTCTTGCTTCGCCTCCGTAAATTGTTCCCCGCCGTCGGAACAGAAACGAACGAGAAAAACAGTCTCGACAGTTAAATTCTAAGGTACAATACGATATAGCGAAGTGGGCAATAAGTTTACCTGTAACTCGCCTTGCCTCGAGGTGTTAACGAAAACGATATGAGAACGATAGGGAAGGAAGCGGAAGGACGACGAACGTGGAAGGAAAATGTAGCCCGGTACTGCAGGTACCGCCTTGTACAACCACGGAAATCGGAAACGATCGTTCCGCAAGCTTCGCGATATTTCGGCCACTTAATGGAAAGCTCGAGAGCTAGGGCTCTATCCGAGGGAGAAAGGCACGAGGCCATTCTCGGTCGCACATATATTTCTCCTCGCCCGAACGGAGGAAGGGAGCGGAAAAAGCGAAGTCGTAGCCGGAACCGCCCCTCGTTTAAGAAGTAAAGAAAGAAAGAAAGAAAGAAAGAAAGAAAGAAAACTGGCTGAACTGGATAGAGAGGAAGGATCGGAGCATTGGAAGAAAATAAGGGCGGACTGAGAATTGTGGGAAATAAGTAACGCGGAACACGGCGGCAGCCACGGCTATAAGGGTGGACCTTAAAACCTGCGAACGTCCCTTCGCTGGTGGAATTTAATTTCGACGTTTTAAGAGGACCCTGCCTTCCTCCCTCTAACAGTTCGAACAATTCGTGTCACTCTCCTTTCTCTCTCTCTCTCTCTCTCTCTCTCTCTCTCTCTCTCTCCCCTCCTGTTTCGCCTATCGATAGATGAAAGGGGTTTATTGACCTGTCCGCGGTAAACTCGGTGAAAAGTAGCCTTCCTCGACGTGCTTCCCCTCTTCCCTACCGTTTGCATCCGTTTAGATCTTCCGCTGTGTCCCTTCTGTGCTCTCTGTCGAGATTCATTCCGACGTGCGTCTCGTCGACTCGCGTCGGCCACCAAAGGCCAATCAATTAATAAAAGGTAAATTAACTCGTCCCATCCATTAACATTCGTTATCGTCAATCGACGTGCTGGCCCGTGCGTCTTTCCGTTCTTCTATTCGCCAGGCCCGCATTGCGTGTAACCCGAGATCGTTGGGAACCAGGCGTTCAGCAACGAGCCTCTATCGTTGCTTGTCGCGATTCTTCTCTCGATTCGTACTTTGTGTACGTACGCTTGGTTACGTATTACAGACATGTATGTGTATAAACGTGTGTACGTGCGCGCGGGAACCACGCGAGGTATTCAATGGCCGGAGTCCCTTCACCGAGGGTGGACACGAACGTCACTCTTTGATCCAGGCACAATCATGCCTCCGGAATCGAAGCCGCCTGTCGCCATTGTGCGAGGTGGTCAACTGCTTCGTTCATGTCCGAGGGTGCACGTAACTCTGCCTCCAGAAAGCTAGACTGGATCGCTTTTGTGACTTCCTAGCCGACTCGTTAGAGTTTCCGACGCTTTGACCACCAGTACAACGTCGTTACCTGGAAGCGTATGTCACGGGAGAAGCCGGGATATGTGTCTTCGAGTCACGTAACTGGGTGACAACAGATTTTCGAATAGAAATTTCGATACTTTGCAAGGTCGAAGAAAAACAGAGAAATCCGATAATACATATAGCAACACATATTGATGAAAATCAATTATTTTCATGACACGAAACATAATTGTTAATTAACATATATAAATCCAACAGTGATGTTCAAGGAAAGAAGGGAAAAGGCTGCCGGTAAAATAGCAGCTCGTTTGAATGTGCAATCGGTGCGGAGTTAATAAGTTCAGCCTGTCTCATACACGTTACCCGAAACTCTCGGGTCGCGATCCGACAGAAAGGAATTTTATCCATAAACCACGGTGGGCTTTATCACGCTCAATGTGAGAACACGATCGTGCCTGCTGAATACTGACTCGATACGCGGACGGCGAATATCGAGGGAACGCCGTCAGCCGTGGAAGGGGGGGACCAAGGGGGAGAAAAAAATCTCAGGACACTTTTCTTCCCAATCGATTAGAGGGAGCGGAACGCAGCCGGGAATCAATGGCGAGAAAAGAGAGAGAGGAAAGGAGAAAAGGGAAGTCTTTAATCGAAGCCACGTCGAATCGATCGGCAAGCCAGTTGTCGAAGGGGGTGGAGAGGCTAAAGTAGCACCTCGTCGTCGAAGGGAGATCCGGTTACAGATGGCATAAAACGACTGGCAGCTTTGCATTAGCTTCGGTAATGGCGTACGTGACCGCGAGCTTAATATCCCAGAGAACGGTCTCACCTTTTTCCATCCCTTTTCTCGTCGTTCCCTGTCTCTCTCTATCTTACTTTCGCGTTTTTCCCCTCTCTTTCCATCGCATCGATCCCCTCCTTTACTCTGTACCAACAACAGGGTGCACTTGCATTTTTGTCATTTCCTCTCCGCTACGATTTTGCACGGCAACGTGCAGAAAAAGCTGTACAACCGAAATATCCACATCACGAAGGACCGCGAAATCGAGCCGATATCCACCGGGGCAGTGCAAGCAACCCTCATCCCTTGCTGGTGCCACCATCAGCAGCACGGCAACGCGCCGCGTCACGACTGCCTCCGCTCTCTCATCCCTAGCGATGAAACGAGCCGCCTGTCGAACCCCGATGGTCCGAAAGGGGATGAAACAACGCTACCACCGGGTGGACAGAGGTGGCGTATCAGGCGGCGCGATACGAATTTATATTCGTGTAAAATTAAATCACATAGGCGGTCTGCGTGGCCGGTGCAGCAGGCCAAAACCAACCAACCAGCCAACCAGCAGCTCATATGCATAAAGAACCGATTGTTTCGTCCTATCTGCCGTTCTGCAACATTAGCGGCAACCGGGCAATCCGGTTGATTATCTTTTAATTAAATGTTTGCGTTTTATCGACGCGTCCGACCTCGACGCAACGAGTTCCGCCGCCAACCAACTTCCAACATCACCGTGAACGCCAAACCACCTCCTCTCTATCTCTCTCTCTCTCTCATTCTCCCTCATACCCTTTCGTTGGAGAGTTGTTCACCGTCTCTCTGTATAGATACCACCTCGAAACAGCCAAACGGAAGCGGCTGGGATAGCACCAACGACGTGTCACGCGACTAACTCAATTATACTCGATATAGGGTGAATGTACATACACACGCTACTCTCCTCTCTCGATTCTCCCTGTCTACCCCACAGCCTGCTTCGTCGTCTTGCTCGTCCTCTTGGGGAGTATACGTTCTGCGTCAAACGGAAGCTTCGAAACGGTGCATTATGGTCTTAATCACCCCCCGAAGAATGATGAGCTCCGTGGGTGACACGGGGCGGTAGACAAACGCAGACAAGTGTCAGGGATCTGATTTTGACGGAACTACGTAAACATTAATAAATTTGGACGAAACAACGAAGGAAATAAGATGGAACGTAGACAAAATCGTGAATGTCATGGACTTATAACGCGAACGTTTGTGCAAACAGAGCGTAAGCAATGATTTCTCTCGTCCATTTACCGTCAAGTCTTCTCTAATAAATGCATGAAAAACACCTGGAGTTGCAAAAATTCATTCGTAATTACGAGATAGAAACTCGCAATTAGAAATTTCCCCCTTTTTCCCCGTTCTATCCAGGGAAAAAAATCTTGCTTCTCCCGAAAGGTCGTACGAAATGTGTACGTGACAAGTGTAAAATGCAAAACAATACAAATTATCGGATGGTGTCCGGTTTTTCTGGAAATTGTCGGCGGATTTATACGTGAAAAGCTCCGCGACGGAACGAGTACGTGCAAGAACAACCGGTTAAAAAGTCCGATCGATTCCACGGCTGACAAAAAAGCCGTGGTGACACGTGGGCTTCCCGGGCATTGTGTGTTTCCCCGCGTGTTTTTGGTGTTACACGCGGCTCAACCCTGAAACTCGCGCAGCCGGGGCCGCGAAATTCAATAGCCGGCCGGTATAAATTCCGCGATAAACGCGGAACCGTAGAAAGTCTCTGGCATCGCGCGCGACAATACTATCTATCTTCCGTGCAGTCAGATTCCATTCGATCCAGCGAATCCATTGTCTCGCGATAAACGACCCATAACAGCACCGCGTAATCTGAATCACGTCAGGATTTCGCTCGCCACGCGAACGCACACGTGTATATACAGTCATTTTCTTACGAAAATCTTTATATCTACAAGAAGATATAATGGTTTCGTTAAAACATAAAATTGTATCTTTGTTCGACAATGTGAAGAGTTTCTTTCTACAGACCCTACGTTACAATACGAAATTTGATGTGTCTGAATCTAATTAATTAGTAGGTAAATACTATAATAAACACAACGATCTTAATAACACGATAGTATTGTTACTAAGCGGGGTGTACAAAGATTTTTATGAGCGACCGTGTAGGGTGAAAAATTCATAGGAAACACGATGTAACGAGAGAACAAGAGGCAGAAACGCGTCCGGTACCACTTTCCTTCGTATTTTTCGTCGTTCGTGCAACGATATGGAGCGCTCGTCCTCGGGTATACTAGCGTGCAACTAAGACGCCTCGTAAAGTTCGCAAGGAAAGCATAAAGTTAACCTGGGGATACCGTAAACACGTCGTACGGAGATCAGAATTGATACTTTATGCGAGCAATAAACGCGCCCTCCACTAGACCAAAATCCCAATGACGACGACTATGGACCTCGATGAGAAAGATCGCCCACAGAGGCAAGTCTTCCTTTGTCGTGCAACGGATACTCCCGTGAACACGAGAGAAATCACCCGCGACTTTGATGGTTTTCTGCTATTTTTGTGGAATTGGCTCGTCCTGTAAACGTCCTCCTATATATCTACCGGATGATCTAAATTTGATAAAAGTATAAAAATCGTATTTTGTCAAGCTTTGATATTCTAACCTCTTCCTAGATAGATTTGTTAAGTCAGTGATGTTAAGTCAGAAATTTCTCTTAAATTGTGTTATTTCAGTAATTCGCGAGTTCTTTATCGACCTGGATTATTCGATAAATAGTGTCCTCTATGAACACAGGCATCGGCAAAAAAAACCTTCTCTCGAAAGCAACACGATTCCCGATAAAAGGTTCTTCCGGAACACCTTGTAGGCGTGCGTGGGTATCCAAGCTCCGCTGTCGCCGCGTATCTTCATCTCACGAGCCATCGAGCACGTCGACGAGTCGTAGAAATTGGATTTGTACTTATAGCAGAGCATATACCGGGGGACATACCGGAACGCGCTGCGACCTCGTTGGCTCTTTCTTTCTTCTAGCGCGAGTTTCGTGATCCATTCGGCATTCGTATTTGTCGAGAACCGCGTTTTGTTCTCATTTCGAAGGAAATACGCTGATACACGGAGCGTCCACGTGAGAAACTTTTTATCGCAATAACCAGAAGGACACTGCGGACATCGATCCAAAAGGACATCACGGATACTGATCCAAAAGGACCATATTGCGAGTACGGTGTTTCGAAAAATTCTTTCTCACGTCCGCGAAATTCAGAGGTGCGGCACAACCATGAAAGTTTCGTCTCGATTCGAGCAGAGTCGCTTCGTAAAACGTTCGAAATATTTTACGCGATAGCCGTTGCATAACGAGGCACATTCCTAGCACGACAGCTCGAAAACCGAGGATATTTATCGAGCCACGCAAGCCAATAATTATTTCGTTGGCATCCACCAAGCCGACGAACGAAGAAACACGACTTCCTTCATGCGTGCCACGTGTTTCCATGTCGCACATGGGCCCCTCCCTTTCCCGAGTTCCTCGCCTCATTGGATTTCTATGGACAATAATGATTCGATAAATAGCCTGGCCATATTTCTTTCCTTTACCTCGCAATCCTGGCATAACTTCGGCTGACTGAAAAAGGCCGAGGAAACAACGTGTGCTCGAATCAAAGACGAGAAGATCTCTCGTGGAAAGCGGCTTGTAATTAACGTTTCGAGAGAAACGTTTCTCGTTCCCCCGCAACGCGTTCCCTACTCGCACACGTATGTGTTTTCGAATAGAACAGACCACTCTCTCTGGATGCGCTTCCCTTCTCCTCCGTTACTCCCGTCCAAGACGTTTGTAGTTTATTGCGTCACGTTCGTTTATGGTCCACCGTGTACGACGTCATAATAACACGGGCCATAACAATCGCGAAATTCGTCTTACCATGGTGGGGCTAACAATGCTGTGTAACAATTATTTATAAGGGAGAACAAAGCAGCCGAGGGGTCGGACTGGGACCAGCGTGTTTCCCCTGATTTAACGTTGCGCGTGTATGGTTCGAAGAGACATCGGTGTTAAATTAAAATCAGTGTACCACTGAATGCCGCTTGCCGTACATACAGGCGGGACTAGCTCTCTCGCTTCTTAATCCTTCTTCTACGCCGCTGCTACGATCCTGTCCCATTCAAACGTCCCACCATCGTTTAACGATTAAAAAGTATGACCTCTTGGTAGTTAGAGTACGTTCGCCATCAGAGGATGAGACGGGGTGTTTATTGTGTCTTCTGAATGGCGAAATTCCACAGAAATATGAAGGAACTTCAACATCCTCTCTCAAGTTAAATGTATTCTTTCTCTCTCCCCCTCCCTGTCCCTATGCTCGAGGTCCATACGATGAAAAAGAATCCCAACCAAGAATGTACAAAAACTTATTCCGAAGAGCCATTGTTCTCAAGAGAAGAGAAACGAATGTACGGAAAGGTACGCAAGGGACGAAATTTCTTCGGGTAGAAAGACTCGGGTAGAAAAAACTCGAAAGACAATTGCCGGAGTATTTCAAGAAGCACGAGACGCGGCCCGTTACTGTTCAAAGTACAGGGCATCGAGAGCCCGAGTAGCGGCACGGTTGCGGCCTTGATGAATTATTAAACGAGAACCCTTGCTCTGTAATGAAGCTATAAAACGAGCAGAGGGCTAGGTAGCTAGGGACAACGAGGTTCCAAAGCCGGGACCGTTAAACTTCTTCTCCATCGAGTGGAAGTTCAACTGAATTCCCCGAGATTCACCGTGTATCCTTCGCGCTATCTTTTCCTAACCGACGCGAACCACCGTAAGGAGCAGGCGAAATTATTACAATGACGGATCGCACACCACGGACACCAGGTCGCAACTCTCGTTTACACGCACGACGATCCGTTAACGTCAACCCTTGCCGACGCCGAACAGTTTCCAGCCGCAGTTCGCCTAATGACAATGACTCATCGGTCACTCGGCCGGCAACGCTTCTGTTGGCTCCGCTCGCTTTGCCTACACCAGCCTCCCTCTCACTCTCTCTCTTTCTCTCTCTCTCTCTCTCTCTCTTTGTGTGTGTGTAACATTACTACTAATTGGTGATTTAATCCTAGTCGAAGGCATGGGAATTATGCAGCAAATTACCGCGTTATACCGTCCATGTTCGAACCCTTTATCGCGATGCAACTCGCCACGCTTTTATCTATGAAATCTTTATACGATCATCCTCGTCGATGTACTCATTAAACCATCATTTTTTTCTTCCTTCATAGGTTACCATAGGTTGTGCTTATACAGGATACTTGTCGGACGAATTGTTCAAAGAAATTGTCAGAAAGAATAAGTAAGTTTAAGTTAAGCCACGCTTATGTCATTCTTCGACCAGTGTTATCGTCGACCAACGATCACTGACGTTCTCCCATGATCGCGTGATCTTTATCGAAGCTTTGAAACTACTTTTAGCTTTAAATGTAAAACCGGTTGCAACCGCTGTCAATTACTCTGCTACAAGTTTCATACATCAGCCGCTAACAATTTCAACCGGCGCTAATGCAGTAAAACGCGGAACTTTATAGCTGGATCGAATTTTATCAGATTTATTAAAGAGGTTTTCATATTTCTGCGTTCCAACTTTCTATATCCATTTGGTAGGCAAAATTGTCGCAATTCTCGCAACTAGGCATACACGAAGTTTACACGAAGCGACCGAAACGCTTGTCGTTAGCGAGTTCGTTAGCAGGGGAGGCTTGGTTCGAGAGATTCGACTATTAGCGCGGCAACGTGATTTAATAATGGCTTGCCTCCCAACCCTTCCCCCTCCGCGAACCCGGTGAAAGGTGACGAGGCACAAAGTAATGCAAATTAAATATTGTCACGCTATATTACCGAGGCAACAGCGTTTCTAAATTGTAAACGGAAGTTTCCAAGTTTGCCTCGAATTATCATTCGGAGTAAATGCATCGTTGAGCTTTAACGAACGAACGCGTGAGGAAGAGAGCAAAGGTCCTGCCGGAATTGATTCAGCTGGGCCAGGGAACTAACCGGACTCACGGCCCGACAGAGAGAACGTAGTAACGTGTGTGCACGTGCCTATAGATCCACGATGAAATACCACGGAGGCGTTGGTACAGTAAATTCATGTAATTTGATTCGGTCAAGTTAACGAACCGTGTCGCTCGCGACATTCGTAGTTCAACTTGACCAAACAAAGGCCCATTAAGTATGCTAATGTCCGCGTTGGGACGAGTTCGTCGCCACGTTCCTCGCTATAAGTGGTGAATTCCGAAAGCTGTCACGGCAACCGACGGTCTCGCGTCTTGTTGAAAATCGAGAATCTTAAACAAAACGCCGAGCAACTTCCTCCCCGAACGATTCAACGAGCTCGAACGGAGAGAGAGAGAGAGAGAGAGAGAGAGAAAGAGAGATATTCAGAGTATCGAGTTTCGAAGCGATATGTAGCCTTTCGATCCATAAGTTATCGGCAAGATAAGAGCTGTCCAAATTATTCGAAATTGCTGTCTAGCGCCGGACAGCGATATATACATTTCCGTTGTGCAAAATAAACGCGAACGGATTTCTATTTACGATCTCGTGCCACGTTTCTCTCTGGCGGCTCTCTTTCTCCACCCCCTCCTATTCCTCCTTCACCTCTCTTTCGCTATCTTTCCGGTGAACGCTCTCGCGCGCGGCTAGTCGCGACCGGCTAACTCTCGTTATCGCGGTAGCATCGAAATCGTTACGCCAATGGCAGGACGACTTATCTTGAGCTGCAACCGCGAAACATCCATCAGTGTTCTCTGGCGAATGGTACGTCGCGGACGCATCGGGCTATTAACATAAAAGCAGCATATCGTATCGTGGCCGTGGCATTAATTCATCCTACTATTCGGTTTGCATAGAGCGACCGCGATATCTGGCGATCGTGGAGCCCGCTCGCTCGTGCGCGCGCACGCACGCTTGGCCGTCAGTCCACACGAAACGGAACTCGGTAGCGAACATCAGCTTCCCCTATCGTCGATCGTGCGCCTTCACCAACCTCCCGTGTGCTGCGCAGCATCCCGTGCACCGCTCTCTCCTCGCAGATATAAATCTTTGATTACCGACAGGAAGATCCAGTAAAACGGAGGCCTCCGCTACGTACGTACCTACCTATCGATTCGTATCTATACGATGCGTTTTCCTCTTCCTATGCCCTTCTCCCCTCTGCAACCCTCTTCTTCTTCTTTTTCTTTTTCTTCTTCTTCTTCTTCTTCTTCTTCTTCTTCGTCTTCTTACTCTTCGTCTTCTCATCTAGCTACTCTTCGCGTTTCACCTCGTTCCCCCGCTGCATGCTGTTGTGTTTGGTTCCACCTCGGTCGTACCTCGATCCCTTTCTATCCCTTTCTATCCCTTACTATCCCTTTCTTCCCTTCTATCCAACCGTGTACAGCTTGGTCGAGGGCAAGTTGACTCTTTGAAGAGCCGGCACACGGTGCTTCCGCTCGACGATAATGCGATTCGACTTTTGCTCTTTGGCATCGCCTACGCGACGAGAGGGAGAGATTGATTCACTTCAGCGTGACTTCTGTGCACGGCTGGCCAGCTTTCTCTCTCTCTCTCTCTCTCTCTCTCTCTCTCTCTATCTATCTATCTATCTATCTATCTATCTATCTATCTATCTATCTATCTCTATCTCTATCTCTATCTCTATCTCTATCTCTATCTCGTTATCGATTTCAAATCATCACAACATTAAGCGTGGCCGCGTGTATTTCTTCGCCCACACGGATTCCGTGCTCGCTCTCTCTTTCTCTCTCTCTGTTTTTCTCATCATCCATTTCTTCCCCCTGGTACCATCGGGTGGGAGGCGGTTGAAATAACGTTAATTTTTCAGGGGGTTCTCTCTCGAGGACCTAGACCGCCCCCGGCGACGCAACTAAGGGTATTTCAATTGTTCGCCATTACCGACGGAATAATTCATCTCCGCTTCCTGGCATCGACGTGACGAGAAATTACGTCGCGGTGGAACACGGTGCATACCACCGTCGACTGCTTCTGGAGGGTGCATGGAATATCAGTGGAAACGAGACAGAGGGAAAGAGAGAGAAAGAGAGAAACGAGAGAGAGAGAGAGAGAGAGAAGAAGGAAGCGATGCAAAGTTCCGAGGCATCTGGTGAAAAACGATTATCATTCGTCTTGCAGCGCGGTTCCGAGGGTGGTTGGTCATCCGTTACGGGACGAGACCGCCGGTAATTGATTCCGCGAGAATTACCCAAGGTACATTCGCAGGCCTGGGCTCTGAGAAATCGTCAAAGTGGCGAACGTGGTAGCCGGCGATGCTCGGCTCGCGGCCGAACGCAACCGGCGCAGCGGATTAATTCCGTGGAACTTGTTACATCGTTAAGCAGCGTAACAAGTAGTCTGGCCTGAAATTAAATTTACCGACGACGATTGTACGCCCGTAGCCCTCCGCTAATTGCCGTCGATTAATTTGTGATTTGTCATCGTTCTAATTGCCTCTTGCTCATCGTCTCCTTCGCCGAATTACCGTTGTTTCTCGATTCTGCCTCGGCAGCTCCAAGACTCTTCTTACAGATCCACACCCTTCTCGCATTCGGTTCTTGTAATTTGCACATTTCCACGTCCGGAGTATTCCCCGATCGATGCGACGTTAGATGAATCACTACATCCCAAGAGTATTCCGGGAGAGAACACTCTCTTCTTCTTCTTTTTCTTCTTCCTCTTTCTTTCTTTCTTTCTCTTTCGCCACCCTTCGTGGACCTCCGTAACGAAGAAACTAGATTTCCAGCTATCTCCGACCACTTTGTACGTGCCTCTCGTTGGTCAGGCGCTTCGTGCCTGCACTTTGAATTACGATCCTCCCGATTGATTTGATTCGACGTGCAATTCGATACCGTTCAGTGGCAAGAAGAGCACTTCGTAGAGGACCACGACACTATGGACACCTCGGTTATTCTCGGATATTGAAAAAAAATCTTTCTCAATCCTCCAGACTTTGACCGAGATTTTTCCCACATTTGTGTGCGAGTCATCCGTCATTTTGTGTCTATCTTTTTGTACCTATATACTCTCTTTTCCCTTTCGTCGACGTTGTCGTCGTCATTGTGATATTTTCGCGAGGCACCAACAAGAGGATGTCGAATAGCGCCCCCCGGAAATTCTTTCTTAACGACTTGGAGCGAGCTTCCTCCTGTCCGGAGACGAACTTTTGTTCGGCCGTAAAAGGCCGATACGGCCCGTCAGCGCGTAACTATTAATAACTTTTTCCATCGACATTGTTACAGATACGGGGAAAGCTGATAATGGATCTCTCCCATTCTGCCAGCCACTCCGTCACAATGCCTCTCTCTTTTACGATTTGCCTGATTGAATTGTTATCGAATTGTCTCTCGTCGTAAATTGCGCTCTCGTATGACCGAGATATCAGATTGACGGAGAAGTTCGTAGAGAAACGTGAAAAAAATTCAAAGTGCGTTTCTGTGGAAATATTTTACTGCACAGTTTCTTTCACCAACTCCTTTATTTATTGGGTAATTTTCTCTTCAGGAAAACATTCGCGTATTTCCATATATTCTAAGGAGACTAAATGTATTCAACTGAAATGTTCCAACTGAGCTCCAATATTCTCCCTATTTTTCATCGATACACCCAATGTCAATATCGTCTATTTCCTAATCTTGTATCGCATATTTTATAATCTTGACACCCAAAATTCGTAATAAACAACTCTCTTCTAATTTCTTCTTCGTTTCTTCAAATTTCAAACACTACAAAAGAATTCTCCGTGTGTAATTTCTCGTCTTGCCAAATGAATGAATAATCTGCCATTCGCCGTTCTCGTTGGCTCTATACTCCGCGAGGTTTCCGAGTTCCGAGGTCTCGTAGTTAACGCGAAAGGAAACGCTCGGCGAACAATCTCCTTTCTATTCCCGACGTTCGTCCCGACGAGCTTCCGGCGCGGAAAGGCGCGTGGTAGCGTGACGCCAAACGAGGCCTGGCCATGGTGAAAGCTTCCCTCCCTCCCCGGGAAACTGGTGAAAAACCATGAAAGAAGCGACTCGTATGCAAAGCAACAAGAGACACCGACCTTGAAGGAAACCGAAGTTGGGCGATAAATTTTCATGCGACGCCGGCAGCCACGAGTCGCGCGGCCAAAGGGGACGAACCTCGTGTAACTTTCGTGCACGTTGATTATAATTGTGATTTATGCAGGTTTTCTGCCTATCCCCGCGGCCCCGCGAGGTCTCGCAACCACGCACCGTAACCATCTTCCTTTTCTTTTCCTTGTTCGCCTTGCGTCTGTTTCATCGTCTTCTTCTCCCTTTTCTTCTTCCACATCCCTCGTGTTCAAGGGCGCGGCCGACGCTGATAGAAACACGCGTTAAAGCGTTATTAGTGGTCGTTGTATTGTTCGAAATTCGCGTGGAACCGCTCCGAGGGTGAGTAGACTCGTGGGGAAGACGAGACTCCGAAGTTACGTCGGAAATCGATAAAGTTGAAATCGTTTCTTTGCGAGAGGGTGAGAATGCTAGGCGCGTGGTGTATCGTGGTAACTCGAAAGTTGAAACGTTGAGAGGAAATGAACTCTCTGCCTCGCGTATTTCAAGAATACGTACGATAAGTACACTTTCTTCTCAAAAATTTCGAGATATTTTTTAACATCTGTCTGTTCTGTCCAACATTAAGTCACTTAACCCAGGAGTTTTTTCTTCGATTACACTCGCGACTGAAAGCGATCATTGCGTCGATCATAGCTATTCCAGATCCCGAAAAGAATTCTCCATTCACGTTGCTCTCAAATTGGCCGATCTCGAGGGAAACGCCGGCCAAGTCGCTTCGCTACGCTGTAAATTGATTCCTATCCACGAGTGGGTGAATCGGTAATCTTGAAGAGAGCACGGAAGCAAGAGTAAGACTGCGAATTCCTGGCAGGTTTTAAGGAAACCCCTGTTAGAAATGCTTCACGACGATCCCCATAAATCTAGACGAATGTACTTGTACTCACTGTGATGCATTTCTTCCGCACGATATACACTGTATTCTTCCGTAAATCATCCCGATAAGACGGTAGGACGCGACGTTACTACTCTCTTATGAAACTAGATACGCTTCAAGCGCCTGTCGCGGAATCAATGAGCCGAGCTTCGAGAGAGATCGTCACTTGCGTTTCGTGAATCAGATCCGCTTCCAGACAATATATCCATGTACGAATTAATTTCCAACGAAACTACATTAAACGACAGTGGTGAAAGCCTGTCGAGCGGAAACTCTGGTCTCCAACTTTGTTAATTCCCCGAGCCTTATATGAGGTCGATCGAAAATTACGCGAGCCAAGTACCTTGGTGCGACCAGATTCCAAAAGTTCTCGCAGAATAAATTACTTAATGCCGTTGTTCACGGAACATTGGCGATCACCTGGGCCAGAAGCAAAGGCCAGAGAATGTGTCGATTGAACGTGACGACAGAAAGAAAGAGTCATTTGGACGGAGAAATTTTTAAAAGTTGAATAAACGAAAGATGAATAATATAATAATAGCAAAGGTATCTCGTAACAAACTTTACTTCCCCTTTTTGGATACGCTAAAAATTTTAGTTCATCTACGGAATTGCACCCTAATTGTCACTCACTTCTCATCAACAGCCGCATCTAATGATGCCCACACCCCTCAAGACTCAACGTCAGCCCCGAAACAAAGTTTCGTAGTGATTCTTTCGTGTCAGTGGGTCGCTACATCGTCCCTTCAGACACGTGATGAACGGCTTTCTTCATGTTTATTTAATCAAGATTCTACGGCGAATGTCACGGTGTCTCTCCCGCGGACCCTGTGGTGTCACAACCTGATGTCCCTGCACCGTTTCCTATCCGCAGAATTAGGGTGGCGAGAACGAGAACCCTCGTTCTCCGTCAGACAGTGCCGTAGAAAACAGGTTACGTTAAACCTCATCAACGAGTCATTAAGCAAACATTACGAGTACCGATCTCTCGTGGAAGCATTTTTATTGAAAAAAAAAAGAACTACTTAACAAACGTTCTCGAACGTACTCGAACTACTGCGAAACGTTCGAGTAATATTCACAGTTAAAAAGAGAATTGTCGTTTCGAATCAACACGAGATCCGTTTCAAACGGATGAGAAGTTAAATTCCTCGTTCCATTCTCGTTTCCGTTTTTCTGCTCTCAGAAATCAAACGTGTCCCAAGGATTAGAGATCCCGCCCTGGTAACGAACGTTTCAATCGGAGAGAAATCGTTTTACACGGCGATCGGATTTCTCCACGTTCGGGATCGGCCGAGCAGCAGTACGTTCCTGGAATTCATCCCGGCCGGTGAACGTCATCCCCTCGAAGCTGTCTGTCATTGCAGACTTCGGGGATGCCAGACAACGAGAGCACACACGCGTCGAGAAAAAGGAAGAGCGAGAAAAAGCAACGGGGATGGACGAAGACGAGACGAGTTCGAGGGTTGGCGGGCATTGTCCGCAGGAAATAGAACGAGGGTAGCAACGACGGATTCGTATATACGTGGTTGAGCTGATAATCCTGAGGAAGAACGGCTTAGCGGCTAAGTTGTCGGGCTTATCTGCCCGTTGCTTTTTGCTATACGCGACGTGCGATGCCGTGTAAGACATCTACTTTCTCTACTGTAACGTAGAAAAGTTGAAAAGATCGAAATATTCATACGTCGAATCCGTGTCGATTTCGTTCACCGCGAAATTTGTTGCTCCGCACTGAATGAACACGTGAAACGTGAATTATTAAGAATAACAAAAGCTTGTGGAAAAGCTGGAAGAATATTTCGCGATAATTCGATTAGAAAGAAGAAAGGTAAAACAAAACGAAGTAAACATTGGAAAAAACAGACTCCCTCTTTACGTAGTTGACAATCGAGGAACTTTTCTCGTTTGGCCTTCTAATTTCGGCGGATAAACTCTTGCTTAATGCAATTATTCTCCCTTTTCCTCGGAATACACTCCCGTAATCGAATAATTTTCCCCCTTTTCGCCTAATAGACCAACGATAATAAGCGTCTTCATTGTCTGCCGCGTTAGGGGGCTCAAGTTTATATCGCCTCACCGCCATAGTAGATCGGTAATTCGAGCGAAGCAATCGCAAAACTAACAAGTATTATAATACTTGGCGCGACACATTCGTGAATCGCAATCCTTCGATGGCTTCCATTTCTCGTTCTTGTCCCGCTCGGGCGTGAAGACGGGATATTTTAGCAGAAATATCGAGAGGATGACATTCCGAACACGTTCACGGTCTGGTTGACAAATCATAGACAGAGGCAAGGGATGCGAAGCCGTCTTTCGACGATAATAATTCTTCAGATTCCCACCGTACACCTATCCTATAAGAAACCGTGCCAAAAAAAGCTCCGGCAAATATTCCCGGGGCAAAACGAAGGAACTACGCACCTCGTCGAGGACGCAGTTTGCATTTTTCAACGTCGAAACTTCTCGTTCGCGGTCCCCGGGGATGGCACACGCGAGAATCGAACGGAAAATGGAGGCATGGTGGAGAATGCGTCCCTCGATGTCGTCTTGCGCCCGTACGTCCCGAATCGGTAGCAATCTTTGCTCCTCGCCATGATTCTCCGTGGGAATGATTAAAAATGTCTTTGCCTCAAGACTTCGGTTATTAAGTGTCACGTACACGTCCCAGAGATTGCAAACCTCGGGTTCTTTATACGATCGCATGCTTAGCTCTAGGTGGTGCAGATGTGTCATACGCGGAGGGAAAAGCGCAGTCGTTTCTCTTTAGGCACCATTTTCAGCACTCACTTTGAATTGAAATAAGTTCTGAAACTTAAGATTGGACGGGGCGCGTGTTCTTTTTTGTTTCTTTGAATATTCGTTCGTAGTCTATCGGTTCTTTTCCGACAGAAAGAAATATACGGTGGTTACGGTTGTGTTTTGAGAGATCATAGAATCGGGCATAAAAAGATTGTAACGTCATACGTACATCTACTATAAAATTGTTGATAAAAAGAGCGTAAATTCGTGGTTGAGACAACCGTAAGATGGATAGAAAAACTTTGATGAAAAGCCTGTTCGTTTTAACGGCATTTTCGTGTCGCACCTTTTAGTGGAAAATGATTCGAAACGATCGCGATACGTGAGTCAGCCCCTCGTAACAGCTATCTTCAATTCTCAATTACAATTTTCATGCCATATCGTCAAAGATCGCTTCTCTATTCCTCGCGAGACTCTAAGCGTCAGATTCCAATACACTCGAGGCGAAAGGATTTCGAAAGGCCGTAGAAGACGGAGAATCCAAAGCACGTATTGATATTCGGTTTCGTGTGAAGTCTCCCTCAAGGGCGTCGCGAAAGGGATAGCCAGCACGGGGGCGGACTGTATAAATTCGGAGGCTGCAATTGGCGGCCGAATACTTTTACAATTCAAATTATGGAAATCCCGCGGGTGTACGTACTAGCGGTTGTCGTTCCTGGCGGCGCGTGCACGCTGAGCATGAGCGGATTTATTCCACGGAACCAAACCCCTCTCCCTTTCAACCCCCTTTTTTCATTCGAACGCGTTACGTTCACCTCCATAGAGCCGATATCCTCTATTCCTCTCCCTTTCTCTCTCTCTCTCTCTCTCTGTTTCCCTTTCTCTCTTTGTCTCTTTCATCCCTTTACGCTCCTTTTCACTCGTCCACCGATAGATAAAAAAAATAGAAAATAACATCATCCCTTCGAAAACTACGCAACGCCAGTGGTGAAGCACGATAAAGGGATATCACGATCTCGTCGATTCTAATTCTATAATTCCGTGCTTAAGCTAGCCCCGGGGACCGGAGCCTACAACACTTTTATCTAAATCTGTGTCACGCGCCTCGCTTCATCCCCTTTAATGCCTCGTCGCAGCCTCCGTGGCCGAGGAGCGTGAAAAACCGATGCAACTGGAGCGGATTTCTACGCTCGCAGGTTTTAAGTTCAGGATTCAGAACTTGGATGCTGCCGGTCCAACGTACAACGAAACTCAGGCTTTTCATTGAAATATGAAAAACAGATCGAGCTCTCTCTCTCTTTTCAAGAAAGTGTCTTTTCAAGAGGTTATACAGATCCTCTTGGAACACGTTCCTTAAATATTCTATTTCTATTCTATTCTCTACATACTTGTACTTGTCCAATCGTCTTCCACGTGATATCCTGTACTAATATCCATTATTGCCACGAATACGAATGAAATTCTCAAACGGTCGGTACATTCGTCCGGAGCGGCTTAACGCGGATCAAATTAAAAATGAATCACAGAGGATCGAGCGAGCCGCCGTCGCGCCGCTGCATCGAGAACATCCCTTGCAAATCATATCGCGCGACGGATCCCAGAAATTGAATTCTCACGTGGGAAGGAAAATGACATCGGCGGCTGGCTAATTTTCATGAAAAATCCAGCGTGCCTAACCCCGTGCCGATCGCGCGCGCGCGCTTTTACATTAATTCGTGGGCCCGCGTAGCCGCTTTAAAAGCATCGGCCAAAATCAATATCGCCTCTACCGGATGGCCTTTTAATCAAACCAGATACCGTAATCGCGGCCTGCTCTCTCGTCCCAACCCCTTTCCACTCTTTCTCTTCTCCCTTCTTTTTTCTCTTTTTCCCCTCCCCCTTTTTCCGCTTTTTGCTCTCTCACAGCGTGTTCAGTGGCTGGCTACCTGCGCCACACCGGATCATCCTTTCTGCGGACACGCGAGACGTCAGGTTGTTTAAAATTGAAATTTATGTGGCCGCCCGATGAAACTGCGCGGTCGAGAGAAAAAAAGGAGAGAGAGAAAGTTACGCTGAAATCTGCGTAAAAAATGATCCTGTTAACGAGTCGCTATCTAAACATGTACTTGCGAAGTTTTCGGACGGACTCGAGGATTAGAAGGTAAATTCGAGGAAAATTGAACGCGTACACGCGTGGAGGGACGGTTCGTGAAACACCGACGAAGCGTAGCTCGTCGATCCACGTAACGAGCCAGTGTCCAGCGAGCAGAACGAGTTAATTAATCCTCCAGAGACCGGGCACGCTCTGTATGCGTCGCTCGATAATTACTCGCGCAAGTGCGCTCACACTTGCACTCGTCAAGTTCCTATTCCGACGCGCGATTTCCTCGCCAACCACCTGGTCTACACCATCGAATCGTATAAGGGGATCGATACGGTCGATTGTCGTCCTACACCGACTGCAGAGAAAAAAAGATTCAACTACGGCCAAGCCTCGTTAGAAACGTTAACGTTTACGATTGACACTCGGAACATGAAAGTGAAGTTTCGAAAAATTCTCTTTACCATCGTTAACAAATTGTCTACGTGTTTCGAATTTTTTGGACGTTTTTTTTTTGTTTTTGTTTTTTTGTTTTTAAAGCATTATGGAAATACAGAAATAATTTACAGAATGTTGGATGCGGAATTATATTACATGCATTTCATGTAGTATGGGAAATTTTTTGAACGTGGAACTCCTTATTTCTACTACCCAACAGACGATGGTAACCTAACCAAAAGACTTATTGTTAAACGAAGATTTCTCTGAGAGAAATAAAAATTTGTACAGAGAAACCAATTTCTGTGAAAGAGAACTGTTGCTCGATATTCCAAAATATCGATCAATGTACGAGTCAGAAAATTCGTTTATAGCGAAATAATCAAAAGTAAGAAAACTTTAGATTGGAACACGTCTAGCGTTAATAAAAGCCCACTTTTACCCGTTCTCTTTAACGAACTCAGGTAACGAATTAATTAACGAACTCCGATGCAGTTTCGAAGTACCCCGTACATCCCTGATACATCGGCTAATGAACATCCCGACTAATAGCAGTTCGAATAATCGTAGCACCATAAAATCGAGCCCGTTTAATCGAACCCTCTCCCCCTTTCCTTCTCCCTCTCTCTCTACTACACCATCGGATTCACCGTGCGATTAAAGCAAGCAATACCGAACAGACGAAACAGTCGAACCTCATTTCATGCTATGAATTCACGAGAAAAAAATTCCGCCGGAATCATCCCAAGAAGTGTTTTATGTTACGCCTGATGGCGTCGGGAAATTGCTTCCGTCTCAGAGGTGTCTCTGACAACGATTCACACCGAATGTTTCAACTTCAAAAGATAACCGGTTCCTCCGTCTAACCGAAAATAACTAACTGGCACAACCAATCTTTTCTCGTGACGAATAAGAAGAAAAAAAAAAAGAATATTTTTACGACGAAAAATATTTCTAACATAACATAGAAATGATTTCACAATCAGATATTTACGCAAATTTCGTAGCAGATTTCGTTATTTCTTCGCAATTCTTAATAAATAATTTCTGCGAGTTTTTGCTTCACATTGAGAAACTTGCATCAGACTGAAATCCTCGCAAAGTAAGTTTTCTAATGATCTGAATTTTTCGAATGCTCGTGAAAAAAAGATTCAATAATCAAATCAATCAGTAGCATGTGTTGAAATCGATTTTCCCAGTGTCGATAACCGAGGTATGTACCTATATAAACAATCAACGCGAAAGATCGATTAATCTGCTAATTAGAGTTGCCTAACACCAAAATCAAGCAGGCAGCAAACACGGAAATAGCTATTACAATGAATCTGATTCGCGAACGTCTACTCGTCATTCTTGATTAGCGGTAGTGAAGCGGTTCTCGCTGTTTAGAGGCTGATATCGCAGTCAGCCGCCAGAGATCAGGAACGCGGCGGGTAATTATCCCCGAAACAGTAACGCACCCTAATCCTTAGGCCCTTCTCTCTCTCTGACGGTGGCTAGTGTGGTCCCGCGTGCACATTAACGGCATGTGTGCCGAGTGCGTGCGACGTGATTGATTTGCTTGGCGTGTGGCTAACTTGAACCAAAGTTCAAGCGGAGCGGCACGCACACTCGCAAGAGTGAAACGCGCGCGTAATTCGCGTCGAGATCATCTCGGCAATGGAAAGGATTCAGCCGAATCGCCCTACGTTCATTCACAAACTCGATTACGCGTGATAGTGATTGTTATCGATCCGTGGATACGCGTTAGAATAGGTATCGTCTGTTAAATATTCAACCGATCGTTTTTAATTAAATTAAATCACTCTTCGGATAATTGAAAAACATGAAATTGACAATAGGCGACAATTGAGTTTCGAGGTCTATCGAATAGAGATTTGCGAATTTTCAAAGAATAAACCTATTACCGCTCGCAATATTTTTCGATTCAATTTCATCGACGGCGGGGCCCGCGTACGACAGGTGCAATTATTCGTAATATCGTTTACTCTGCATTAATATTCAGAAATACGACGGCTTAAGAATATTTAATATTCTGGAGATTTGCTTCACGAATGAAGGAATTATCGCGACGCTATTGAACATCTAGATTCGAAAATGAGAAACACTCCGAGTTTAAACGATGCAATTTCCGTAAATGCGTCGCATTTTTAAAATGCAGTATTCAAGCGGTAAATTTCGTATGCCTTTTATTTAACGAAGGCAAATTCCGACATTAATCAAAGATAATATTTCGCTTGAGTGAAGTTAATGAATGGATAGACAAGTTCTTAGTAACACACCACGTTTTAGAGATTTACGTACGCATTAAAGGCTGAGATTCATGGAACGCAACGTTTATTAGCCGCTGCAGAAAATACGAACGTTACCAACGAAGCAGACGAAAGATCGTAGTATTATTTATTTAATAGATCGTTCTCAAGTTAATGTTTGAGTCGTAACCATGGCACAAAATATGAATGGGTATACGTCCCGACGATTACCTACGGTTTCCTTAGAACGCGAATAAAAAACAGACTTGTTAAAGCAGAGAGTACTCTCGTAAAGGTTTTATGATTATGACCCTGATTCTGCTTCTTACGCATCTTCTTTCTCATTTATGCATGTTGATCACGTCATGCAAACGTAATTTCAAATGTACTTCGTTTTAAAATTTCTACGATTGAGATAATTCGAAACAATTGTTCGCGAATATTTTATATTACAAATATAATTATAAACCCTAGCAATGATAGCAAAAATAGTTTCAAACCTATAACGCAATTTAGAAATGCAATACTAATCTGTTAAAGGAAATGAAGAAAATTTACTAAATTTTACGAAGCGATATATTATCATGAAACGATAATATATCACTTGCTACTCAGTTGCCGACAGCAGATAACAAGACAGTAAAGAATAAGATGACGGCACCACAGACGAGGTATATGAACAGACATTGCATGACCATGTATTTTTTCGGCCACGATTTCGAGGCACTCTGTGCCCTGTTCTCATTTTCGTGTCCACATCCTGCCGTACCGATTCAGCAAGTTTTGCACCGCGAAAATCAAAAAATAGGACAGTGTTGCCAGATTTGTTTCGAGAATTATTCATTGAATTAAACATGGTGGTACTTCATCAATGAAGGAGTACATTTCTATATTTTATTTGGATATCTATTTGATATCCAAATAAAACCAAAAAACTGTACACTTGATTACTGTAATAGACAAAGCGTTTTTGGAAATATTGACAAAGACTAACACCTGCTGTGCATCACTGACTTTATCTGAAAGTTCAGCAATGAAAAAGGTCATTATAAGTTGAATGTTCATCGCGTGCACATCGAACTTTAGAAATGAATTTTTAAATATTATTTCTGAATATTCTAATTGTTTAAACATTATCTAATATTTCTAATAATTTACCTGCCACAATTAAACAATAAATTCTCTTCCGTAATGTTTCTAAGTGTTATTTAAAATTTTTAATTAATAATTTAAAAGAATCTTGAACAATGTACTTAAGAGAAATGACTTTGAATTATTGAATGAAATAATTAATTTAATTATTTAATCGTAATATAAAAATCGCGAAAATTATTAAATAATGTCTAGAAATATTATAGAAATAAAATAATTTAATTGTTTCAAATGAATTATTCAAACTATAAAATAATGCATTTAGATGATATTTTTGTGTATTATTTAACTATTTACTTGTAACAATTGAATCAGTGATTGAATTCCCAAACATTATTTCATAGCTTGAATAATTCATTTCTAACAATTAAATTATTTCATTTACAATAACGGAAAAAGCAGTTACATAATACATATTTTTCTTGCTCTCTGAAACAATAAACGAGCGAAAATTTTTATACGTTGACCGATTATTCTAAAGCGACGAGCACTGCTTAATTCGATTTTTGACTACATAACTTTTCTCTACATAAATTTCTATTTAATATACATCAATGCAGTTATAACTCAAAAATTAAAATCAAAATTAAAATTTTAATTAAAATTAAAATGAAAATGTAAATGTAGTTTTAACCGATAAAAAGTTAGTAAATTATTACATTTAATATTGTAATATATTCAGAAAGTGTAACCTTGCGATAGAAATGTAAAAACTATTAAATTATTGATTAGTACAACAGAAAATCCGTTTCTCCAAATATTAAAAAAAAATTATCAATTGTTCCGGGTTACTGACGATCAAAACATCAGATCAGATTAACCTTGAGCGGTAGGGAGGCTCATTACCAATTAAAATTTCATCGTCTTTTACAAGTTTGAAAAAAAATTATCAATTGTTCCCGATCACTGACGACTGAAACATAAATTCCTTCAATGGTAAAAACCTTCAATGGTACGGAGACTCATTACTTGTTTAACTTCCGTCGTGTGCACATCGAAATTTAGGAGTGAATTTTTAAATAATATTCCTGAATATTCTAATTGTTTAAACATTATCTGATATTTCTAATAATTTATTTGTAAAAATTAAACAATAAATTCTCTTCTATAACAATTCTAAGTACTATTTAAAATTTTTAAATAATCATTTTTGGTAATCGAGTCGCTAATACGTTTCTAAGAAATTTTAATTATTTCGCACCATTAACGACCGAAAGATCGGATCAATGTCGATCGATACGGAGAGAAGAGCTCATTACAAATTGAACTTTCGACGCGTACGCCACGATTAAATATTAGAAGTGAATTTTTAAATAATATTTCTGAAAATTCTAGTTGTTTAAACATTATTTGATATTTAAAGAATGTTAAAAATGTTGAAAGTGAATATCATAAAAGTGTTAAAAGTGAGATAAAAGTGAAACTGTGGACTGTGTTCAAACGCATTGTTGAAGAATGTTTAAGAAGCAGAAGCATCAGTATTCAAGAAGTTCGGAGGCATCGAACATAATCAAATCCAACACAGCCAAATCTTAATTTACAAATCTGACTTCACCGATCGGTAAGTTGCATAGTTTGGTTTCTTTGCTGTTGAGTTAAGACATGATCATAATCATTTGAATTTGAATACGAGTTCAATTGTCATAACTTGTATCGCAGTCGTACAAGATATACTTTGATAGTTACCAATCTTCCGCAATTACCGTAATATACCTTACATTTCAGTATATATATAGATAACATTAGTCTAACAATACTGTTGCTATTTAAATATCGTTACATACTTTCACTACTTCGCTTTGAATGTAAAATAATTCGGCCTCTTACCATTAATTTGTCAAACAAGAATGATCATTCAATATATTAAATTAATCATTAAATTGATAACACAATTATGCCTTAATTTACGAATACCCTTTCAAACAAATTACTTGAATTCAATACAAGTGTAAATCGTGATTCGTGTGATAAAAATAAAACAGTACAATATAGTAAACAGTAAATATAACTAAATAAGCGATTCCTTCATCAAAGCAAATTTTCGAATATGTGAAAACAATAACAAAATTTATTCCTTTGAGTCTGAGATTGCCAATCGCGAAATTTCTTCTTAAAAAACATAACATAAAAAACTACATTCTTTACGGAAAGAATTGAATTTTAATATTAAATTATATTTAAATTTATAATGAAATCAAATTAAAAATTAAAATAAAATGGAATCAAATTAAAAAAATCATTTAAACTATTAACAGAAGATAGAATAAAAAATCATCTATAACTGAAATTATTCATAATATATACTCTTATTATTGTAATTATAAATTATATCACAACGAAGTCGGAGGACATCAGACTTCTCTACTACATAATACTCAATGTAAGTAATTTCAAGATATATATTTATTCAAATATTCATATCCTCTTCATACATATATCTATATTCATACGAATATATTTAATTTTTACAAATATCGAGATTAAATATATTTTGAATTATTTTAGAAATAACTATATCAAATATACTATCATGATTAATCAAATTAATTGTTAGCATGTCGTTCATCTTTCTATCAGCCAATGATCTATCATCATTATATTAATGTCATATTGTTATAATTAAAAAACACGAGACGGAAGAATACCTATCCTGAACTAATAAATAAAACACATGAAAGAGGAATGTTACTACTCAGGGATATAATAAATATCCATGGTCACTATGCTCGTAAAAAATTCTACGTACAACCAGTCACCTGTGTCGATTCGGACCTCTCATTTTACGACATGATTGAGTGACTGCAGAGACAAAAATGCATGCAACTCACAGTAAGATACGAGGAACGATGTCATCAATGCTGAAGTAGCTCAAAAGAAGACATCATGAAACTCGTCATTCAAGGAGGAACCATCAAACTCCATAGTGGAAATATAAAGCGTGAAAAATCTGTAACAAAAATGAAATAATTTAAGAACAAGATTTTGTTGTTTATTAGTAGTAAGCAAAAATAACAATTTCTCAAATTTCCAATCAGATTTTATTTTTTGACTAACTGATTATAATTAACGCGAAAATAAAAAAAATGGATTCAATATTTACATTGGCTTTTGAAGCACAGCAAGATCCATAGAGCAGGCAGAAATGAAGATTGTGAGAAACCTTTAATAAAATAAATAATGTTATAACTTGTTCTTTAAAACACAGCGCTGATTGTTTGAAAATTTCAAAATAACTCGTGCAAAATACAAAGAAAAAATTAAATTAATATTTCTGTAAAAATACTTACGTTCTTGAGTTCCAGGAGGGGCTGTATCCTCTTGAGCACTGACTCTAATACCAAAAACGAATATTAAAAAAAAAAAAAATAAACTATCAACGCGTCCAGTTAAATAAATCGCCGAACAAAGCACTGACTTCCGGTATATGACTATTATAATTAAATATCATTAACAAGAGCTATTGTGCTCTAATAAATATTAAAATTACAATTGAAATAAACACTGACTCTACTATTGATCGCATTGCACGCGATCGCAAATATTTTCTAAAAGCAAGAGTACGTTAATTGAAGAAAAGGAAGGAGGAGAAGCGTCGAAAAAGAAGTAAAATATATTTTTCTTCTATCTTCTACCGAATGTTTGTTTTCAAAAGTACTGCTATCTTTCTAAAGTTATCAAGAAAACACAAACTATAAAATATTATTTGTGAATATTGTAAAATTTTCAAACTGAACATTTGCAACGAATACTGCAAATGCAATGTAACTGGTTTTAAAGAAATATACTATGACTGTCTATTCAAATACGTCTTCCAGTAACAAACTCTATTATATTTTACAAATGTTAAAGAATCTTTGCAAGAATCAAACATTTTTTAATAAAATTTTCGTTTGAATTGCACAATAACACTACTCGTCAAAAAACACACTCGTAATGGCGTCTTCTTTTAAAACAACGTTATTAATAATAGCCGAGAGGTGTCACTACTATAAAAAAATGCGCGCGGTAAATTACGAATTACTTAAAGTATATCTAGAAAAAATTATAAACGTAAAATAAAATTTTAGTTGCTCGTTAAATTTAAAAATTTGTAAAAAAAATTTATTAAGAAAATCTATTTTATGCAAATCGACTTAAAATTCTACTTAAGATAATATAAATAACTTAAAATAATTTAACGTATTCGAACAAGCAAACTGACTTCTATAGTCTCTTTCGTATTAGTATTTTCAATAAATTGCGAAATTAGTAAGAACTTACGTATCAAATATGTGTCATAAAAAAAAGTAATCGTATATCAAAATTATATGATACAATAAATAATTTTGTTACCGTTGATTACACATATAACTTTGCTTTCGTATGTGGTGTGTGTGTATGTATGTATATATATATGTATATAGGTATTAACTCAATATGGCGTCCAACCCACGCTATTCTGAATTTCTAGTTGATTACCAATTATTATACTACACAAATTATTACTGTACAAAAGAAAACAAACAATTTAAAACAAATGCATTTACAGCAATCACAATGAACAGAAATAACAATGGAATTTGAGTTCTGTCTTAGAAGTTAATAACATAAGCTACCAAAATAACTCGACATTCACGACCGATGAAGAAAGAACAAGAAATAATTTAAATTATTTAAATTCATTGTAATAATGTTTAACAAATTAATAAGTAAACGAATGTAAATAAGCCAAACCTAATAATAGTATGTAAAGGCAGCAGAATACGAGTGGAAATACTGCGCAATTAACATGTTATGCACAATACGAGCTAATACGTTTTAACTTCACGATCGACAACACCTGAATGACTCCCCTCGCCTCGATTCGTCTGCCAAATCCATACGGATGAAGCGAGTCCACACAAGATTCGCACTGGCAAATTCCTGGAATTCCGTGTAATAGATGCTGCGAAAATATTTTGTTGCACACGCAGAAACGTTCACAAATATAATTTGAGTAAATAGAAAACACGAATAGATGAACATAAAATAAGCAGAATATGGAAATTAATAAAGAAGGACAATGTTTTTTGGCACAAGATGAAATTAGTAGAATATTTAGTGTTACAATAAATTATAGGAGAATTTACATTTCTAATAAAATTACTAAATTATCGATTGTTATAGTAGAAAAATCACTATCGCTACCAAAATAATTTTACTGCAATACTGAAGCAAGAACTCAATTGTCAATTAAAGCTTCATCGAGTTAAAATAAAATTAATGGCAGTGTAAATATTTAATAAATATTGTCCATGTGAAGTTGCTTCATTAAAATTATGAAACTTTAATGATTCTATTTCCTGCTTGGAAATCTCCGAATATTTTTTATTTTTAATATTTAGTTTCTATTCCACATCTTAAAAATTATTTTCATGGATTTATTTATTCAAAGAAAATAGTACAAATAATTATGAATTTGAAAATAAAATTTCAAAGATAAATAATCATAATGTTTATGTGTAAAATTAATATTGTTAATGTGAATAACTAATACATGTTATTCACAGTCCTGCACAATCACTATTATTTCATGTACAATTGCATCAATGTGTGGTACAATTATTAATTATGTAGCGAATAATGTAAGCATTGTAAGCTAATTGGCTGTGGTCGCAATTAATTTTTTATATATGTATGTAATTAAATTTATTAGGCTGTTAATGAAACTCACTTATAATTGAGATTCATTTCTAAAATTATTATAAATAAAAAAGCATTGTAAAGTCAACTAAAGACAGAATAGACCTGATATTCAATTCTTTTTGATATCTCAAAAAAATATTTATACATAAATTTCGAAGCACAAATAGTGCAAAATACATAAAAAAAGAAAAATTCATCGGAGTTTACATAAATCAGAAATTGAGTCTTTTAAGTAGTTTGAGTCTTCTCAGACCTTTCAAATCAAAAATTTCATTGTCTTCAATTAATTGATTAATATTTGAAAATGTTTTTAGACAGATCAGATGAGACATAAGAACAAAGTTGGGATTATAATTAAAATGATACATACAATACCTGAAGTTTACAAATTAATCCTCTTCGTTAATTCTTTTTGGAAATGAATACTGTCTCATCTTCAATCTATCGAGAAAAATTTAAAAATCTTTAAATGGAATAAAACTTCAAAACAAATTAATCTCTTTAATTTGCTTTTTCAAAATAAAAATTTCATCATTTTCGATCTATAGAATATAATTTAAAAATCTTTATACATACATTTCAAACAACAAGTTAAATGAAATGAAACTGAGACTCTGATTGTGAAGATGCAATGAAAAATTCACAAACTCCTCTAAATTATATTTTTCTGCAATTAAGAATTTAGTCAATTTATAAACACTAAAATGCTAGCGCCGCGTAGTGGTAAAATGAAGAAACTAAAATCTATCTCATGCTTGTCGCACATTATTGCCTTCTTATCTCACCAGCAGAATTTTTCACTTCACTCAGTAGAAATTTCAAATCTTCATATAATGATTTCACAGCTCAAATGAAATATAAGAAAAAAACCGGAATGATACAGTCGCGAAAGTTTTCAAAGTAATCCTCTTAATTAATTTTTTTTGCAATTAAATATTTATCAATTTATGAAACGCCAGCGTCTCGTAGTGGTGAAATGGTGAAACTAGTCCTTGTCGCACATTATTGTGCTCCTTGTCTACGAAAAATGCTGCCATCTGTGTATCTTTCATTTTCGACTAAAACTAAAAAAAAAGAGAAAAAAAGAAAACTCCGATAGATGTCAGCATGTTACTTGTCTCTCTAGATAGTTTTAAATAGATCCAATAGATGGCAACATCTCATTCATTCGTAGAGAAAGATAACAATAATACGCAATAAGGACAGATATATGCCGCATATCAAATAGGAAAGGCAATAGTGTATGACAAAGCAACAACAGATTTTAGTTCTACTGTTTTACCGCTACGCGACGCTAGAATTTCAATGTCCATAAATTGACTAATTTTTATTTATAGAAAAAACTAATTAATAGATCAAAGACATCGGAATTTTCATTAAAACAAACTGATTAAAGGGATTAAATTGTAAACTTTCATTATTGCATCTTTGAAATTAATATCTAAGTTTTCTTTCTACGTATCTTCTAATTCTTTTAACGTATAATATATAGAAAGAAAAATTCATATATTCTGTTCAATAGGCCGTAACAGTTATGTGAGTAATATTTAATTTCTTATAAATTATGTTCGAAATTTGTGTTAAAATTTTTCGGAAACATAACTAGAAGTGAGAATTAGAAAAATTGGATTTTTTACAGAGTTTTGAGTACGTACCTTCATGTAATTGATTATTTTTTAACAACTATTATATGTCTCAGTATTATTATATCTAGGATGCGATGAACTCGTGCATAATACATAGTATACCAAATTGATTAATGAAAATTTAACCTTAAATTATTTAATAAATAGAAACATAATAATATACATACATATTACTGACATAGGATGTTAAGACACAAATTAGTTACAAAAGTATCAGAAAATTAAAGAAAAATATACATATAAGATACACATAGAGAAATATATATAAATAAAGAAATATATTTCTTCTTTTAATAACAACGTATTAACTAACGGAACTTTGCTCCACGATAAATCATAACTAATCTTTGATCAGAATTAATCTTTTTGAATATCTCCATCAATATTACAGAGATTCTAACGTACAATGAAGTAGTTACTTTTCTCCACATTTTTCGCATTAATCACGCGATGCATGAAAGATTTCACTCTATTTCTACAAAGTTTCAAACTAACTCTTTCTCTTTTTTAAATTAACAGTCAATGAAGAAAAAAAAAAGTGTACCGAAACGTGAGAAACCGACGTTCTTCGGCAAGGGAACACGGTTTTCAAAGTACTTTTAATTAAGAGCATCTCCATTCTCAGATACTGGAGGGCCCCTGGTCTCCCTTCGCTTACCTCTTTCACTTTGAGTCAGTACACCGTGGAAAGGAAGGATACTTAGGAAATCAGCGTTACGAAGTAAAGCCAGCAGAGCGTGAAGAGGGGTCCTACGACACAGGATGTTCTCCTACCTTCCGTGTCGTTCGCACTCCAGGCCCCCCTACCGTAAAATCGTCTATTCGTGGAAAGATACCGACACATTGCCGTTCGAAACAATGCTACGTGCTCGTAGTTACGTGCGAAACACTCTGATCCACCTGCTGTTCTAGACAGCATCAGATATTAGAAAAATTAATTCTTCTCTTCCCTCTGCAAAGAAAAACAACGTCAGAGAGGTGCTAATAACCGAGACATCGTCGTTCCATCCTCGTTTCATCTACCCGTCAAAGAATTTTTTTTAATTAACGAGATAGAAACAAAGACGGCTCTTTATATGTTGTGGCGTGAACGCAACAATTACCGATGTATTTAAGCACGACAGAATATGTTGTTAAACCTTGCTTGGCAAAATTTTTATTCCGCTCGAAGCTGTTACATGCGGGTCGTAACGGTACCGTCCAAATTAGGCGACCGTTGCGCCAGCGTACACTCTAACAAACGCGCTTTTTGTTAATATCGGTCTGGCTCTCCTCATCGCGAACCGTGACTCTACGCGGACACGGTTTGCTGGTGCCCATTGCCGGAAACAGTAAATCGTTTCCTCCTAAATTACGGAGGCGAGAAACCACCGCCACCTCGATTCCATTCCTCAGATTACCGCACTCGGAAGAATCCGTTTACAAATCCTAACTCTTTTCCCCCGCTTAGAAATAGAATTTCCTATAAATGTCAGAACGCATTTAATACGCATTTAATACAATACAGAAGCATCGTGTTCAATGCGAAAACAGGAATGTGGTCAGGTCAGCAAAATCAATTGTCGCGTTAAAAAAATCGTCTACTTGTAACATTCTCTGAACCAAAAGATGTATCGTCAGTTTTTCTCAATATCAATTAAGTTGCGATACATATTTGTATGTTTCATTACGATGTTGATACATTTCAATGTAGTCTCTCTGACGCATGCGACGAAAACATGTCTTGTACGTTTGTTCGTTAATTTGGAAGAGAATTCGTTCGACGTAATTACAATTGTAGATTCGCGGCGCGAGCCAAGGAATATCGCTCGGCGTTGCTCGCGATAATAATCACTATAACGTGCGCGTTCCACGCTTGTCCGCCACAATGGCGGTGAAAAAAACAATTCCCGCCGAGCGTTTCAATCAAACACTTACCACGGAAACTTCAGGAACTAATAACTCTTTTCCTAGATGTTGTTAAGCTGTGAAATTAGTAAAAAAGAAAGAGATTTAGATCGTTACGGGGGAAAACTGTTCTTGTCGGGGAAACGTGCACGCCGCGTGCACGTCGTGACAAAGCCGTGTTTCGAGGCACGAGCTATCGCGAGTCGCTTCGGTACCCCCGAGTGACTACGCGAGTACCTACAGAGATATAGAAGAAGAGAAAGAAAAAGAGATGAATTAGAAAGGAGAGGAAAAGATGGAGGTACGAAAGAGCACGCAAAGACGTGGAAGGAAACAATGATTCGCGGTGGTGGCGGCGTTTATAGGGCCGTATCGGTCGACAGTGGGGTGAGTTGAGCTCGTAATTAGTCATAGTGCGATGCGCTAACAGCGGCACTCTGCAAGACTGAGCTTTGCTCGTTCGTTCTTTCGTGTTCGATGCTCCTACTGCTGCGGCTCCGAAGCTCGGTCAAATCGTTCACCGGGTGACTCGAAAATACCTGAGAATACCGCGTCCTTCCAGGATTCTTTGACCCTCGGACTGGCGGTAACGTGATTGTTCGAGTGTAAATGTAATTAAACGAAATTTAATGAAAAACATTTCCTTCTCTCTTTTGCATTTGTTCGATTTTCGAGCACAATACTCTTGGCTTACATAGATGCTTTGAATCATCACAGACAGCACCAGATGATTTAAAGAGAGTAGAAATGTCATCTTATTACTTTGCGACAGATGCTAGCTACAAAATACTCAGAGAACGATCAGAAGTGCTCGTGGTACAGCTATAACGGGCCACGGCAGTTGCATCTGCCGCGAACGAAGAGTTGACTTATGTTCATCATAACTAACGGATCACTGGAAATTTCATAATTGCTAGATAGCCCGCGAATCTTAATCGCGAATTCATCTTCGACGTCGTAATAACGAAAATCTGTTATTACGACGAATCTGTTGCATCGTTGGCATCAGTGTGTAATTTGTATGGATAATCGCTCTGGAAAATTAAAAAAAACTCTGTACCAAATGAAATACTCTCAACATTTGATCAAACATCTTACGTCGCACGCAGTTCTGTTGCAGTTTTCTGCAATCTCCTAATTAATGACTGTTTTAAAGTACAGCTTAGAAACTCGTCGCGCTGCGTTCATTCCAAATGAAATTTTTTTTTGTACAAATGCGAATCGTTGCGAAAGAATAATTTTATTGCAACTTTCAGATGACGCACACGTCGAAAAAAAAGAGAAAAAATAACATCGTCAAGGAAACTGAAATTCGAAACTTCTCAGTTTCCCAACTCATTCGTAAGCCTTTTTTTTTTTTTACGTTTCCATTTTCTCCTGTCACTTTCCCCTGTTGCTCACTTCAAGGACACCCCGTAGTCGTGCACCTGCAACGTGGAAGACACCACTAGCTCGTTTCGTCACGTCTTAGCCACGGAGGGTTGCTGACCACGGTGGTGTACGGTAGGTTCGCGGTAGAATCTGAAAAAGGGAAGGTGGTAATCGCGAGGGAAGAGGGAACAGGCCACAAAACGATAGAGAAGGAGAGACGAAAAGCGGCAGAGCGAAGCCACAGGCGGCCAGCCGTGTCTCCGGCGAACTCGGTCGGCAGCTCTCTTGCCAATCCTGGCATTTCCACTTCTATGTGTGTTTATGCACCTCCAACGTGCCCGTCGTACCCATCGACCGTGGTCTCCGCTTACGTCGCGCACACATCACGCGCCATGTGTGTTCTACCGGCGAACAAACGACGGTACGCTGACCTTTTCTTCGTACGCTGGATAGAAAGCACGCGTCGGAAAAATCGCTCCTCATCGTTGTTTCCTACGCTTCGGGTCGCCTGCAAACTATCCGCGAATATTTTTCGCAAACAAGAGATGAGAGACCTCGTCATATTTGAAAGGATTGACGAGGTTTTCATTTTCTTAAAGAAACGAGATTCGAATTCGATGTTCCATTTAACAACAGACGAACAGTCATTTTGCATTGCCATTTACGATTTATCGATCGTGCATTGGCAAAAAAAAAAAAATATCCGATATGTAAAAGAAATTGTTTTCAAAACTTCTGTTGAAGTAAAAGTCTATTAAAAGTCGACTTCAAGTTATTCGATTCGACTTGGTACGAATAGTACGAATCGTAGTTGCAATTCGACGACGTAGCTGCTAGGTATTGCCTGGCACAGTTCATGAATCGAATGCATCAGGCGAGAGCCGGTTTACTGGACAAGATTAAAATATGCCACGGCCGCGGACGACGTAATTTGTAAGGAACTTCGTAGATACTCTGGTTGTGACAATGAACCGTGATACGTACTTGGAAACTGCGTAAAATCGATCAAGATTATTGTTTGCCTCCTCTAGTATCAATTATCTCGCGAAACAACTTAACATATTCTTTATCCAGGAACAAGAATCTTTCGATAGAAGATAAGATTTAAAATATTTTCATATTTAGGTGCATTCTGTAGATTTTTGCGCTTTAAAATCTTTCGTTATTTAATATCCATTATTTCCGCTAATAATAATCTCAGCTGACAAAATAACCTCGAATGGAATAAAAATATAGAAATTCCGGACGATTCCATTGGTCGAAACCGGCTCGATGAAGCTGACGGAAGGACAGCGTGTCAAATAAAGCGATTCCTTTTTCCCTTATTTCGCAGCTGCGGGCTTCACCTGCGAAACGGTCTGTTGCCTGTGAGCGATCGCAGGTCTTACCTGTTGAAGCGAGCCAAACATCGCGCCATCGTCGTCCAACACCTGTTACGAGGAACTCACAGCTCCTCGTGAGTCAGGTTTTCTCTCGGCTATCGGATCGTCAAATATCGACGAGTGAAACGAATGTATCATAATCACCTCGGATTTTGCCGCCAGCGCTAATGAATTGTTAGATGCACGCTAAAGACACTTGACGTTTACGCCGAAGAGACTTGATGCCTGACTATAAATACATGCTAACGCGCTATTTAACGCGCTCGAAACAACCGAGGGATCACGTTTCTACGCTATTTGCGAAGAAATTTAGCGATCTGAAATATAAGGATTAAATAAAGGACAGTGTAGCGAAATAGAGGGAAAAATTGTGACGGATCGTGCATAAAATTGAATAAAGACACAGCTCTGGTCGTGTGAGAGCTCGACTTTTAGCTCTAATTAAACATTAACCTCTGAATTAAACATTACGCGACAGTGAATAGAAATTGCACGGGATATTTGTTTCGTAATAATTTGTTTGTAATAATTTTAAAGTAGAGGAAAAAACAAATCGTAAAGAAAAGAACTTGATGAGTGACATTATTATCACGTAAGGGATATTACCTGTTTAAAATCTTTTTATTCCGATTTCCTTGGAATCGATTTTCAAGGGGAAGCAAATTGAAATAGCGAGGAGAGCTGTCAATGTAACTGGTAGGTATGTTTGTCCAGGGATTTCAAGAGTACGATCGTTGGGTCAGGGTCGAGAACCAGCCACGATAGTCGACTTCCGTCAGCCCGTACGGTCGACAAAGAGGAATTTGTAATGCGGCGGAAATGTTATTCCCAGAGGGGTAAGCCCTGTAAACGTGGCCGTCACGTACGTGGCGGGTTATACAAAGAAAAGAAGAAAAAGATATGTATATTCCCTGAAAAGTGTACAATATACCGACGAATTTCGTCCGTTTCGTTTCGTTTCGTTTCGTTTCGTTTCGTTTTGTTTCGTTACGTTCTGCTGAATCGGCACGCCACGAAGACGCATACGTATCGTTTAGCATTCAGAACGTATCGTTTTAAGATCATAAAGAAATTACAGCGATCCAGGCTGACCGCCGACTGGCCACCGATCCAAAGAGCCAGCCGAACGCAGAGGAGGTGGATTCAACGGTGAGAGAACCGATATTATTTACTGATACGACACGCACGAACTCTAAAATAAAACGGCGAGAGATGCACTCGTTGTTAAGCGTTCTTTTCTACGTGCTTTCTACGCTCAATCAGACCGAGAGAAGATGAGAATGGGTGTCGAGGATTCTTATCTAGACGTTCGTTGAAAGATGCACCGGAGAACCGGAGAACAGCATCCGCGTGGTTCCGGACGTGTGTTCTCTCGGACCGGTACCGGTACCAACGAAAACCGAGACAGAATGCCCAGCCAGAATTTTTCGGGGCCACGCGCTATCTGATAAAAGATAGTCGTTAGATAAAGCGACCGTGGTCAGACTCTCTGGGAAACCAGTTTTTCGTACGTAACGATTATAGGCCGACAAATCGGACGACGTGGGTAACTCGCGAAGGTAACTCACGCCCGGTGCCGGTCGTTTCTCTTTTCACGGCAGCATTGTCTCGTGGGACAAAAATCGGGGTTAAACACGAGGCAAAGGAGGTCGATCTTTACGCGTCGTTATAACGCGTTACACTCCGCGACGATTCGTATAAGAGTCTCTGTTCAAATCCTGCCAGTAACAAAGAGAAATCTTCTCTCTGATCGAATTGAAGTTTAAAGTCGGTAGGAAGGACGCGCGTCTCGTGTTGCATCTTCGAGTATTAAAGCCGCATTATCCGACTCCCGTGAGTACAGCGACCAGGTCTCGAGAACACGAGGTTCTGTTCGGCCTCTCGCGATACCGGCATCACCACGGTGGCGCGATGAAAACCAGTTTCTCGTGAAAAGCGACTACGGGTGCAGTATCTCCGTACTCTGTACGAAGACTATAGGGCACAAGGAGACTCGGCCAGACGTGACGATCGCGTCTCAAATTCCTCCAACTAACATTATATCTACAACGTCAACCGGGGCCGTGTTCTTCATCGTTGCTCGGCATATAACCAGATCGATCGAACGGTGCGGAGCAGCGCACGACGAAGAAACTGACCGAGGCACCTGTCCGAAACGTGACAATGAGAGTCAAGCGGCTTTTCCTTCGTCCGTACAACGCGGTTCCGCGAGTTGACGAGTCGCCAAGCTTTCGACGCTTCTCTTATAAGCCTGGCACGACCCGCAACGTATCATCGGTGCTGTTTTGGTACAACTCCAAACTCACGGATTAATGTACTCTCGTTTCGGGGACTCGTATCGCTATTAATCGTATCGCTATTGGTTGAAACTCGAAAGTTTCCGCAAAGACCACAACACGAGGGATTCTTCTAGTACAAGATCATCGACGCATCGATGTCGTTCGATCGTGCGATCAATGCGTTTTAACGCACAGCGTCGAATAATATCGATTCGAGACCGTATGAATCGACCAAGCTCTAGAGCCGCGGCGAATCAGCTTGGCAACTGTGCGAGAGACATTCGCGTATTTCTTTCGACTGGCAAGCGTTTCCATCCTCTAAATTCTAATAAATTGTCACGTTCTAAGAGTGTTCCCCGGTGTCGTGTAAAGCAAGACAAATGACGTCTGAACGACTAATTCATAAAGATAGCAACGGTCAGCTGCACGATGAAGCGTAATACGCGTTCTCGAAAGCAGAGACATTCCAAGACGCGAATAAGCTGCATCGTTCGCTGGTTCGGTCCGAGACGTTCGAGGGCAGCTTTAAGGTTTAAGCCTTCGCGGTTTAGAACGGGGCGACCGAGGAATTCGAATCCCAGCCATCTGCTCTAGCAGCAGAGTCTAGTACTTAGGTGCCCCTCTCCTTGCTTTCTTATATACTTTCTTCGTCTCTCTTCCTCACGGTCTTTAGCTGCTCGTTTCTCTCTCGCTTCTTCTTCGTCGTTCGTTCGCCGTTCCTCTGGTATCTTCCCGTCTCTAAGGCCAGCGTTACGGTGCTGAATGTCCGGTTAATGCACCTGCGTACTCCGCGGCTCGTGAGCGGAACACCATGAAGCGAGGAGGACAGAGAGATGAAACGACGAAGAATAGAACGCAGTATAGAGGACAATCACGGCGTCGTTACAAGTTGCTACCGATAACGACGACGAAAGATGATGGTACACGTGGATCGTACGATCACATTCTCAATCAGAAAAGATTTATAAAACCATTTCGAAAAACGAAACGAGGCGAAACGAGAAGCGAGCGCGCGGCGAACTTCTGCGAAAACTCGAAAGAGGCAAGAAAGAGAAATCGTAAAGTTTTATGAACGAAGTCTCGTCGCGCTGACACACGCGCAACTCTAGTCTATGTTTATGTCTGCCCGTTTCTTCTGTGTCTCTCCTCCGACGATTTCAAGCTGGCCGGTCTGAATATTACGATTGGAAAGGATTCTTTCGTTTCTAATTCTCGCGTGGCCGTCACCTTCTTCCTCGATGCTTCCTCCTTCCACGCTCTGGTCTCCGCGCGGCGACCGTGCACCAATTCATAAAATCCCTGGAGCGAGTCTAAGCGCTCCACTAACTCTGTCGGCGAGTCGCTGACCTCGAGATTCAGCGGTGCGCATCAGCTGCATTTCTCCATGCGCATAGACCAGTTGCGCTGCGATGGTCATGGTAATCCTCCTTCGAAGGAGCTAGAAATCGGCCGATGCCCGAACCGCGTGAAACACCTACCAGGAAATACCTACCGAAAAACAACATCAGCAGGCAAGCAGGGAGAAGCAGAAAATGGACGGATTGCAATACGCTCCGTTCCGTGCTATCTTACTTACTTAGCTATTCCATCGATGGGCAACTATGCGAGCGATAATTAAAAAAGAATACCGTAACAGTCTGGCCGGGCTGTGTTCGTTCCGAACGGAATCTCTGTGAGGTGTCGTTGACCCTCCGAGCGATGATTTCGTTCCGTACGGAGCAAACGGGCATATTCAATGATCCAACCCAACCAAGATCGGTCAAAGGACGAGTAATTAGCGAGAAGTATTCGTCATTCTCCGGTTTATATACGCGTAGCGGTTGTAATTACAAGGGATAATTACCGTGTTGGTAATTTGGTGAAACGCGCGAACAGAATCGCACGATGAAATCGGGACGATGGATCGCTCTCGTATCTTTTTCAGGACGTTTAATAGAAGTCCTTTTAACGCTGAATAATAGCATCGTGCACGAAAGAGAAGAGAGCGACGCGAGAGTCGCTAGTGTCCGGATAAATGACCAAGGCGAAGCCGACCGAGTCCGCAGAAGGACACGGGTTATAAAGGGGGGAGGGGTGAAAAATGAAGGATGGCCTGTCGCAATCCGTGTCCATCGCGGTCTTTGCATCTCAGAGGTTCTTGGCTCTGTTCGAAGCCACCGTGTAAATTCTATCAAAGTCTATCTTACTCTATACGCCGGGCTACGATCATGCCCCACTCCGCAGCACGACTACACGTGAAAAGTCACGCTCTGCTGGATCTAGGTATAGTTAGTTTCTAATGTACTGGGTGGACTCTACGTCAATCGTTCACAATCGGATCGTAAATGAAATCGAACGTACGAATTGTTATTCCGATCGAACTACAGTCGTGACAATTGTCATTCGATCGCGGAATTTATCGATGGCCTATCAGATATGTCTAACAGACGAAGATTGTCGTGGAAGTATCGTAGGGATAGTCATCAGAGTAGTAGATTCCGGTTCAATCACGCGATAGATATTTCATTGGAGAACATAAACGCACTGAGCGAACGTCGTTAAATAAACCGTAGAAACGCGTTCCCACGAGCTACGGGTAGAATCGTTGAAGCGGCAATGTATTATGGTTCGGTGCACGTGAAATCATCGATACCGCGTAAATCGTCTGCGTTATTAATACCGTGCTAGCGATACGGCGCAAATCCTGCTCGCTTCATTTTCAATTTTTCCGCCCGTATCTTGAACTCTGTCTGTATTCTACGATCTTCTTAAATAAACTCTTTCTTCCTTCCTCGTTCTAAGTTCCAACGTCCACTCTTTCCTGTTGTCGAAGAAATAAGACCGAAAAAAGAGACAGAAAGGAGAATAGAAGAATCATTCGGAGTGCAGTTCGAGAAAAATGGAGCGGGCCAGAGCCACGTGCCCATTCGAAACATCGGCGCCATTCGATCATCCGCGCGCCGCTTCACCATACCCGAACCCTTATTTCTCGATCACTCAGTACGTGTATATATTGGCGTGCACACAGACCACGGCACACGGCTTTTACTATGCTGTTGGCCTATTCGCTCATTCCGAGCTGAGTCACACACAACACCACCACACACTAAATCTCTCTCTCTCTCTCTCTCTCTATCTCTCTCTCTCCCCCCACCCCCTCTCCCGCTCCCTCTCTCTTTCGATCTCTCCCACCCTCTTTTCCCTTCCCCTCCATTCGTTCTGATCGTACTTCCCCTCATACCCCTTGGTACTCCTTTCCGACGAAATGCCAACCCTCTCCACCACGTCCCTCACCTGTGGCTCGTTCCTGCGGCCGCAGGGGCCGCAGGCTGACTCCCCAGGTCGACTGACTGAGCTGACTGTCTCTACGGCTGGCTGGCTCGGCGTAGCTACCCAGCCACTCGACCAGCCAGCCACCTTCCTTCTCTCGCGTGTGTATCGCAGGTCGGCTGGAGTTTACCTGGCGTTACCTGCCAGCCTGCAGCCTCAGTTCACTCACGTCACTTCGAGCAACCGGTTCGCGGAGTCCTCCCGGCTGCGCTCTTACGACTTTAAAAGCCTTCCCTCGAACCTGCCTCCTTTTTTCCCTTTGTAACACGCACGTAACCGCCGCGCTCTTCTTCCCTGGCCAACTATCTCACCGGAACCTCTCTCTCTCTCTCTCTCTCTCTCTCTCTCTCTCTCTTCCGTTTATTTCCTCTTATTCGACCTCATGGTCTTGCTATTTTTCTCCTTCTTCTGTTGCCGCTGCTTCTTCTCGTGTATTCGCGTTGACGTATTCATCGAGAACGAGAAAGGTATCGCCTCGTGGTGACTCAGATCAACATGGAACATCAAAACTTGAGAAAGTCGCGTGTTCCGTCCAGTCTCTTAGTTTCACAGTTTGGTTGTTCGGAATATATCGAACGACAGATACGGAGACAGACAGACAAGAGTCTTGAATGTGGACGCTGAAAACTGGACAAGTGAAATGTTGATGGGAGAAGCAGAAGAAGGTATTACCACGGCCAGTGAGAGAAGGGGAGATACCGGGAGAAGAGGTCGTTACCAATGGCGATCGGTACCAAGCATCATCCTCGTTCGACGATACGGCTGAGGTATCGGGAATTATCTTTGCCCAGGTATCGAGTTGAAAAATCAATCGTACGTATTTTTCTAATTACGCGGCCTCCAAGTCTGTTTATCCGATGCTATCCGATAGAAAATGTCACGTCAATTTTTTCTGGAGTGCAAGAACGTGGCTCGAGATCGGTGGAAAACTTCTCAAGATTCGATCTCAGTTTTACCAGTAGCCAGTAGAAAATAATCGCGCGATATCGGATTAATCACCATCTCTTATCGGCCAGCATTTTTCCATGTGACTGTTATTACTCGGAAACGATTGTTTCTCGTTCCCGCGTCCAGCAAGCTAAATGCCGCGAGCTCTTTATCGATAGAAACAACGATCGCCGGTGAAATCTATTTCGTTGTGGCGCGAGTGATGGCAGCGAATACATTCTCAACAGGTTTCTCTTTCTTATGTACCCAAGATTTTCATCGGGTCACTGTCCTCGCTACGGTCACCGTTATTCCTCGGCTCCGACCTCGCCACGAAAAACATCGCCGCGCTCGACGATTGCGCAACGAGAATCGAAACGATCACCCGGAAAATGAGTATACGATTCCTACAATCTGTTCGTCTCCGCGAGCCTCTCTGGAGCCTGTCGAGCGGTTCAGAGATCAAACGTCGAGTACCGGTTTTCAATAGAGTATTAAGTAAGATTACGCGTAAAGTCGTTAATTACGATCTATCGTAGGGTGTATCGTGACTAATGAGGAAATCGGTAGGTGTATATTAGCCATATTATTTGCATATACGATCACGCGTTAACTTTCACGCGAAGCGTATCCCGGAATGCATAGAACGACGATCTATCGATTTATCACCTGGCAGGAATTCACCCACGTAACGCGAACGGACACGTTTCTCGGGGATCGAGAATCTATGTCAGGATTTAATATGGTTTCGAAAGTCGCGAGCCACGAACGCGTTATCCGAGCGCGGTCTCAGGCTTGTTTGGTATTTTATTGTTTTCAAGATGCCGCTCTCTTTCATCATCCACCGTCTACGCTTCTTCTTCCTCGGTAATCATCCGTGCCCTCTTTCTTTTTCACTGTCTCATTTTCTCGCCCCAAATTATCGTCGCCATTACGGCGAAATCTTTTCGAATCTTTTTGTCGTGTCTTCCAAGCGCTTCTCCTCGGTCAACCTTTTTCTTTTTTACGTCGACACGGCTCTTGTCTCTCCCTTCCCTTCTTTCACTTTCTCTTTTCTTCTTCTCCGCTCACGACGATGACGAAGCTCGATGACGTTAAAACGCCGGAAAAGAAAATCGGAGTTTGGCATTCCATCTGATTGCGCCGAGAAGGTGCGCCATCCGTTGGTTGGTGTCGCGTTGGTCCACGCGACCGTCGACGTTTTGTAAGCGTTACGCAATAAACGACGGAAAATAACTGTGAGCAAGGAACGTGGTGCTGTTTGACGAAGGTCAGTAAAGAAACGCAACAAAAGCGTGTAATGCAATAAACAGAACGCGTGACTATCGGACGAGAGAAAATGCACTCTAACGCTTCGTCTGCATATTCTCTACGACCGTTATTATCGTCCACGTTCGATTCCGTGCCATGTATTTTCCCCTCTCCGCTCTGACTCTCTGTTTCTCTCTCTCTCTCTCTCTCTCTCTCTGTGTGTGTCGAATCCGCTGAATCACGTGTCATCGATTCAATTCGAGCGTCAATCGGGAAGAACGTGGAGGAACGAGCGGCAAATCGCGACTCTCTCGTCTCCGCGAAGCAGCGCGCCCAAGACAGCGCTCAGATCGCGACGAGAGAGAGAGAGAGAGAGAGGGAGGGAGAGAGAGAGAGAGAGAGAGGAATTCGCGATCGACGATTGACCTATTTGAGGAGAACCGCAAGATTTAGACTGTGTGTGAAAACGGCACCGGCCACGTTCCGATCTGTTATTTCTTCTAAGGCGGACCAAACTTCCATTGGGAAATTATTAGATCAAAACGTTCAATTTAGCGGTGAACAGCGGAGAAGAGTCGCAGATTGATTTGCTTCGTACGCGAATAGAAACGAGAATATCGAGTTAGCAAAGACTACGCGTTTGACGAGTAGCTAGAATCTCGTGAAAAGTTCCTCCTCCCCTGTCGGGCAAAACATCGACGGAAAGCCAGGATACTCTCTTGGGAACGGGTTGAAAGATAGGGGTACCAAGTGAAACCGGCAGTTTTCTACACGACTCTACCGTATAACCAGTTTCGAACACGTATTTTATTACAGCTTTTCCTTATTTGCTTTCAGTCACGGGAACCGGGATCTTCGTTATGACGAACCGCCTGACGAACCGCACACGAACCTCTAGTTTTGTCTCGGCCGTGTACGATCGTGAACGCCGCAGTTGGAATATTCGTTAATTAGGCGATCATCAAATACGAGAAGAAACGATTGAAAATTAACGGAATGCAGTATTAAGCAGACGTAGTAAATCATTGTCTATTTATGAATGATGATACAGAAAGCGTCATACAGAAAATCATAGACCAAACGAGAAAACGTTGTAAATCATCGCGTATCTGCGAAGCCGAGAAAAAATCGTAAACGAAAAAAAAAGAAGAGAAAAGAATCGCTACACGGCTCGCTCGAAAACTATCGATAAAGCCACGCAACGTGACACATTGTGACAGACGCTGTGTTCTCCTTCGTTCGAGATGATAGCGCGTCTCTTGAGGCCAGTAAAAATTATCTCTCTAGTTTCTTACAGTTTTGCAGCGGGCAAGCCGCGGTAAAAAGAGTCTCTCCTCGAAATACGGGCCTGTCCGAGTGTAATTGCCACGTTTCGCCTGTAGACACGGCGCGGCACGACGATACGAAGGTAGTTTTAGAGACATTGTCGGGGAGAGACTATTATTTTCCATGGCATGTCCCGATGTTTCGAAGCCAGGCGTGAGAACCGGAATGATAGCATGACCGGAAGAGCGGCTTGAGAACTCAGGAGACTCGCAGATAGTCGTTGAAGAATCGCAGGTATATATGGCGCACTGAGAAGATTTGAATCGTGAGAACGAGACGGGAAAACAGACGGCAGCCGGGTTCCCTTGCATACCACGGCGTCCCATCTTTATAATAAATCAGCGGAGGCCGTTCTCTGATCGAATTAACGCTTGTAAATTAAGCCGCGAAACTGACGGGCTGTACGAGCGGGCTGTCACGCTACAGGAGGAGAAAAGACACGCGAGATAAAAAGGAAAAATCGTACAATGGGAAAGCGTCCGCTCGAATCGACCGGCTTCTGGCAATCTCTCTCTCTCTCTAATGCCGTAATAAGTTTCACAATGAACTTTCCTGGACCATTCATAATCGTTTGTTTAACGCAGTGACAGTGCGTTATCCGTTGTGTGCCATGATATACTCTCTATTGGAACTGTGGTAACCGTGGGAAATTGCGACGGTTCGTAGAACGAAACGAACGAGAAAAAAAATGTGGCAAACGGAGCTCATCGAATTCGAGAGAAAGAACAATCGTTAGAGCGCGACGGAGATGGTAAATCGAAAATCCGTAGAGGGGAGGGAGGCAATGCAAGGAGACGAGAAACGGTGGGAAATCGGTAGAATCGAAGGACGAAGGAGAACGCTTGGCGAACGCTTGGCGAACAAATCGTGGCAAGCCGCGGCGAGATACGGCGGACACGGCTTCCGGGAAGGATCGTTGTTCCGTGACGGAAGAAGCAAAAAGAAAGAAAGAAACGGCCGACAATGCCCCGGCCGTGAATTATCCGCGAAGAATCCGTTTCTTTTCCGCCGGTTCTTACGTTCATCGCCCAACGATTCGCAAAGATTCATTTTTACAAGCTCGTTGACGTATTGATACAATACGTGTGTACGTTGCGCGAGAGAGCTGGCCAAATTGAACGAAGTTCGCATGATCAAATTGGCCATTGGCCCTCGTTGTTTCGTCACATCTCGCGGATTTCGTCATTTATTTCACATTATAGCGGATGGTAAGTATCACGGAGGCTGAGCCTGCAGCTTGGACTCTGTAAATGGCACTGGAAGAATTCACGGGGGATTTAAGAAACGGGCCCGTGGAGCTCCCGTGTCATACACAGCGTCTGGCTACACAGCGCAACGCGAGGAAAATTCTCATTCTCAAGAGCTGTGAACGAGCGAAAGCTGCGACTACTGTGTCGTCGACGTTTTCCATATAATTTCGAAAATATCAAACCGATGCTGTTCGGGTCGGAAGGTCACGAATCAGTGTCACGACTCGCCGCGAAACAACCCGGAAATCGTGGACGCGTTTACATAACCAACGAGCTTACAATATCAACGAGCTTGGCAAACACGGCGAGAGGAATCAGGCTACGCGGAGAGAGACAAGAGATCGTCAACGCTCGCGTTCCTCTCGCCAGCAGTAAGAAGCTCTCCAGCTTCGGAGTTGGAATCGTGAATCAGCACCGTGATAGCAAAAACCGCGAAAAGACACTTTTTAACGATAACGCTTTTACGTTCACGGCTGATTTCTCGACCTCGTCTACGTGCACGTGGTACACTACGTACGCGAAAGCTTCGCCGGCTCTCTTCTTCGCGTTGACTTGGCAACAAGCGGCGACCTTCCCCGATGAAAAGGCAACGCGACAGCGTTCGTATAGAGGGACACGAGGCAGAAGCGTACATTTGTCGAGCGAGAAATGGCTGTCCACATGGATGGAAGAGGGGGTCGGGGAGAAGCGCGTACCTAACCGGAAATACAGCCCGTACAAGCAAAAGAAGAAAGTGTCAGAGAGGAAAAAGCAGAGAGACAGCCAGGGTCTCTCTGTGTGGATCGATTCGCGACGCGACTCCACGCGCAACACCTGTCGCACGAGCCGACCAAGTAAGTCCACACTCGTCCCTTTTCATTGTCCGCGGTGAAAAGCCAGGGAAACGCACGAGGAATATCATTTGAATCCTGTTCTCGGCGCGTCATCCTGCTAACGGCGACTGGCTAATAGCGCGTAAGATGGAGTTTAGACGAGTTCCAAGTGACCGTACAATGGTCATGGCGATGACCAGGAATTTTGTCGAAGGATTCTTTCTGGTTGTACGCGCGGGTAAAAATAATAAAGTGCGTCGATTCGTATGTTAGTTGCCTACTCTTTTTTCCTCAAAGTTCGAGATCCAACCGAGTAAATTTGGTTCTCACGTTTCTGAATCGGATCGCAAGACAGATGGATCGTTGCGTTAAAATTTCTGCTACGTATAGTATAGAGTTTGTCACCAACAAATAACCAACGGATCGTAGTGACTAGGTTTGATTACCTGTTGCATCACACCTGTTGCTGTTCGTACACGGGAACCACGTGACGGCAATGGTCGCGAAAAGATTTTCTCATTGTGTTCACGATGTGTGCGCTCGTATCGATCGCATGGACAAACCCGGGCGGCCGATGCCATCGTTACACACCGTCTGCAAACGATATATCACAATTGTATCCACTATCTCCTGTGTGCATACACGCATGAAATCATAGGGGTGACGCACGAAACGATACTCGTAATGCAAATTGTTTCCGTATCGTTGATCAAAGATTCCGAGAGAACCGAGAAGCGGGTGGACAATACGGATAACACCATCGATTTTACCTCGTTTTCTAAACTGAAGTTGGGGTAAGCTAAATTTATCGCCACGCGGCAGATGATGCCGTTATCTTTTTCGTAAAAGTTACCGCGTTATCTCCGTCGTGAATCATGGATACTGTGTTCTTTTCTATTTTGCTCTTCTCTGTCGTTGCACATGCTGGTAAGCTGACTCAACTCACACGTTTTTTCCAGGTACGAAATTTTACGTGAAGACCTGCGAGCATCAGCAGTAGCGCTGTAGTTAAACAGATTCGCGACTCCACCGAGCGAAGGATCTTCAATCCTTTTTCTTCGGAGCGAATATTTTCGATGGCCGTGTCGATAAAGCACCTCGCCGTTTGATCGTGCTCGCGTCCTCGAAGGGATCTGCCGATCTCATTGTTCGCGAGCAGCAGGGCAGAAAGCGGCGCTTCCGGTTTCAAGTTGACTCGAAGCACACGGACGGACCGGGCACAGGGCACAGGCCTGCCGGTTGCATCCTGATCGTCCAGCTAAACACCTGCACCACATTTTACGGGTAAAAGGATCAAGGTCAAAGAGAAACACTCAACCAGGTTATCCGTTACATCCTTCTTTCATCCGAGACGCAGTTCGTCGTAACGTTACGATCGCGTGTTTTACAGTCGTCCAACCTGTATATACGTCGTTATGCAACGACGAAACCGAAGTCGAATAATTGGACCTGATTCCACGTAAAGATCAAGGAGAGGGGAGAAATTGCACCGCTGTGAACCGCTTGCCGCTGCTTGTTCGAACGTGAGTACGAGAGAACGAGCACGAACGTAACTGTTTCTGCCGTTTCTGCATCTCTTTCTCACTTCGCTTCTATCAACCGCAGCGCAACGCACGACTTTCGTACGACGAAAGAAAATCACGTCGAGCTATAATTTGATAGTAACGTAAAGTAATTACATTTACAGCCACGCACGACCACCCCGCCATTAGGTGTACATCGGTCGGCGGGAAAACTGTCGTGACGCCGGAAGTGAGCGAACGCACCGCGGAACCGGAAGTCGCCGTGGGACCGCACGGATGCTTGGAAATATCGCGTACCACCTTCGTGTTCCATGGGAACCGCCAATGGGAACTTGACACGCACATGCATATAAGTGGCCGCGTACGCTACACGTTGCGTGTAATACCTGTTAGCGTTATACGATACAGACGATCCTCGAGGATACTGGTAACTCGTTCGTGATTCTACCACAAACCGATCTCTTTCTGGCAATCGTAAATCCGTAAATCCGTGGTCGTAAATCACTTGTACACACTTGTGCACACTTGCCGCGTTGTTACGTTATGTTACGGGCATCGGATAAAATAGGATTGATCGTCGATAATTCAAATTAGCTAGCCACGAACGTGCCCATCCGCTTCCGAGTACGTGTGCAACCCACACACGCCCATGCTACACCATCGGAGGATGGTTAACTTTATGATTCATGAAATATTGTCTTTGTGGTTAAATGAGTAACACCGTCGGTTCCATGACAATGGGGAAAGGCGGACGACAGACGAGTGCCTCTTTTGTCCGAGTCAACACGAGCGTGTAAAGTTAAAGTTACGCGCGTTCGACGCGAATAACATTTTATCACGTACATTTTATCGCTTATCGAAGTGTTTCAACGTGTCATTTGCTTCGTGGCCTTTCACCACTGATCGTTTCGATGGATCAAATCGGTATATTAAAACGTAAAACATGTATTAAATAGGAGAAATAAGATACTTGTCCCTTCGAAGACGAGAAATTACGTTTGTCACGATATTCACGATCGCATCGTTCGCCAGACGAAGAAACGCTTCGTCTTTGATTCGAATCCAGAAGTCGTAGGCGAGCACGAACGTCATTGGAGTTTGCAACTTCCTCGTCCTTGACGGGCAAACGATATTTCTGTGGGCTGAAAAAAAGAACGAATTGTCCGCTGTTCCGTGTCAGCGTCGACGTTTGGATAGTAAGAAATTACCATTTCGTCGAGAAGACGAAACACTGTCGTCGCAAGAAGTGTCCAGATGCTCAACGTGTCAAAATGTAAAAATAATCGAGAGAATCATACGGATGTCCCGCTAACGCGTCTCGTCTCTTCGACGATAAAAGACTCGAGCATTTCTATGTATTCTCTATTTTATTCGTCTCCGGCCTCGAACGATATGTATTATCTTCAAATTCTCTCAGGAACGTTCGCTTTTTAACTATCGGCAATAAAGAAGATAAATATCGACGCTCGTAGAGAACACATCGCCGGCTTTATTGCCGATCCTCCGGTACGAAATCGGAAGTTACACAAGGAAAAACCTGTTACCGCCGTCTGACTAAAATTGTTACTACTCTGAGAAAAGATGCGCAGTTCAAGCTGCAGTGTGCAACTAGTTCCTCTTCGGAGATTGTTCAATTGAATTCGAATTGCGTCGATCGCGCATGTATTAAAGCGACTGACAAACAAAGACATACGCGTAAAGAAAACAACGATACTCGCAGAAACGCAGGGACGAGCCTAATGAGAGACCTTTGGCAACGAATGTGCCTGTAAAATAGATTCCCGGAAACCGTTATTTTCATTTTGGTTATTAACGACAGCCAACGCAAGAGTTGAGAAAACCACAGTGGACAGATCATCTTCTGGACACGCAAACGAATAATCATGATCGTTGCGTTGATAACGAGTGCGATGCGATTCGAGCAGAATTTCAGACAAACGGTCATCTTTGCACGGTTCAGGTATTATTTATTACATAATCGATCGAGCATTTCACGATATTTACCGTAAATCGTACTGGCTTGCCGATAACGCGTCGCCGCATTATTATTAGAAACGTAAATATTAAAGTACCGGCATCATCGTTATTTATAGGCTATTGCACGTTATTTGTAACAAGAACTACAAATTCGTATCGCATCTCTCTCCGTGGGATTATACTTGTCCTCCGTCAAGGCTAGTCGACATTGGCGAGTCAGTCCAACTTCGGAGGCACGCCTACTGAAACGAGAAAACGCGAAATCAACGGCGGTCATTTTCCAAGATGTAACACGCGCCATCTAAGATTTGGAAAAATCGATGACGAATCGCGACAGCTGATAGAAGTCTTCCATCGTCACTGGTGTTCAACATCCACGGCGAAATGCGTCTGGACGATGGCCAGATTCAAAAATAAGCCAAATTTCGTCGGATTTGCCGATCGTGCATGATCATGCCTGGCATCCTCCTTGCATCATCGAGTGTACACGCATAACCTACATCCTCCGAATGTATCGTTCCTCGATCGTTTCAATCGCGAAGGATTCAAACGTTTCAATATTCCGAGAATCGTCACTATTTCCGTGCCTGCTTGCTCCACGCTCGATCGCATCCCCCTTGAAATAAAGACATGTTTCCTCGTAAAGAAAGACGACAGGCTTCTTGTATAAAAGTTCTGGGACGAGTGTCTCGTCCCACTTGCGTCGCGTGATTCACACGATCGATTTAAGAAAGTGCGCAAGGCTGTTCGAATCCATCGATCCATCTGCCGAAGATCGATCTCTTTTGTAATCCGCGTCTTTTGCAACCGCATCCGTAACAAGTCTACGGATGATATCGTTCCGCGACCGCGGCCCGTATTTTTAAATGCCGCCTTTTATCTTCGCGGCCAGTCGCGGATCTTCCCCGATCGCCGCCTATAAATCTCTCCGCTCTCTCGTTGAAGAGAGAAAGAACGAGAGAGGTGAGAGAAGAGAGAGATCCGGCGCCGAACGAGAGAGATGTGCTCTCAGTGAGAGTTCTCCCAATGGTAGACACCGGAGGTGGGAGAGGAACGTGGTGAAAAGGGATGGAGGAGTGAAGGGGCAGGAGGGAGGGGGCAAGAGAAGGATAGTCTTTTGAGACCCCTCGGTGACCAGTTTAGTTCTGCTTGGCATTCGAACCGCATCAGAGATTAGGTGACAGAGGACAAGCTAGGACTCGCGCACACTTCTCGATCGAGGATCTGTTCGGAGCATGGTTCACGGAGATCGATCGTGATTGACAGTTCGCGATCACGCGACGTTAAAGCAGTGCCTGTGAGCTGGTTGCACGCGTGTTGATCGAGCGCTAATTATTTATTCGTTGCACACAATCCGAATGTCAGCTGATCGAATCAAAGACGAAGACAGTGTATGCACAAAATCGATACGAGGACGTCGTTGAGCTGATATATCGTATTTCTCTTCCGTGTTTCAACAGGGAGCATCAAAGATGACCACGGTAGAGCTGCGATCATGACGGCACACGCAACACGTGCACTCCGTTTAAATCAACAAACGTCAGGCGGCTACGTAAAAACGAGTTGCATACATTAACGAGGGGGAAACGAGGAAACTGCCAGGAACTCTGTTTTCCCCCTCCCTCCCTCTCTCCCTCTCTCTCTCTCTCTCTCTCTCTTTCTCTCTCGTTAACACGGCTCGCGGTGTACACTTGCCGTAAATGACACTTGTGAAATCAACGCACACATTTTCACCGCTTCGAGCGAGCAACTGTAGAAAAGAGGGTCGTTGACAGCTAACGCGTGTGATAAATGTACGACTGCATCCTTCGGTGTTTCCTTTCCCGCCCGCGAGTTTTTTTTAAAAAGGGACACTCCATTTTTCCTGTTTTCTCCCGGATTCGCAGTCCGATTTATACACTTGTCACGCGTGAAAATCAAATTCCCCCGTGTCCCCGATTTCGCGCGTCGTCCGCGACTCGTGGCTCGTTAATTTGGCGAGGAACACTGGAAATCGTCGCGAAGAATCGCGAGAGGCAGATATGAGGTCGACCGGTCGTCACACGATCTAAGAATATCGCGTGTGGATCGTTGAACTTCGCTTCCTTTCTTTCCACGTGTCCACCGGCCGCAGAGAGAAATAAATCAGCAACTTTCACCGAACGCCCGTCGACAACAGTGACTCGTTAAACATGTTGGGAGACACGACGTCTGACGAAGAGGGATCGCAGGAGGATCCGCCGCGATATGACATTGACAATCTGGAAATCATCAAAACCATAGGTGAGCCCACGAGACTATTTGATTTCGGTACCAAATGTCCGTTCAATGTCCGTTCGTTTAAAAACTTCCTACTCGTCTGCGTGTCGATACCTGAGTAGAAAATCCTGTTCAGCTACTACTACGTGGAAATTCGTTTTGAACTCGTAACTTTTCCTCCAGCTACGAGACTAGCAGATCAAATTGATAGCATGTCGGATTAATCGGTAGTTGCTTACGGACAGATATGTTAAAATCATTTGGGAACGCGAGTGTTAGTCAATGTTACGCACTGCTGGCTCTCCGCGAGAAAATATCAGAGAGTAGGCGAACTACCCTCGGAGCGAGGAAGTGGGCCACTGAAGAGCGAGAGGCCACCGAGTGTATATTTAACTGCTCGTTAAGTTCAAGTTACACGGGATCGGTGAAATGCAGGTGTTTCGTAGCTGATTTCTCATAGCCTCTTTCGTTTCTTGTGCAACTGTTCTTCGAACGATTAACATTGTCAGGCCCGGGAAGGGGACCTGAAGAGACGTCACATTGCACAATGGAACAGCATGGACATTCGTAAACGTAATGTCAGGTTATCCTAACTTCCGTGTGAAATTTGAATAATAAACAGAATGTCCGAGTTTCAATCATCAAATCTAAATAACCACGATGGTAGAATAGTACGTGGTTAAACGTGTGCGAAAACGACGATTATCGGTTCCTTATCGTCCCATTTTCTTCGATCACTGGTTGGATTGTATACAGGTAAAGCAGCGGCTGCACGCGTGTAAACGAAGATCGATCAGAACAGATGTGCAAGCTGTTTCTTCAGAGACGTAGAACAAGTTTTGGACGCACACCAAAATCCTCTCTCGAGTGTCTGTACGCTCGAAAAAAAGAAAAAAGAAAGAAAAATAACGTGTCGGGGAGAAGCGTCTGGCGCGCGTAATTCGAGCGAAGTGGCCACTCGTGTGATGAATGAACGACGTTACCTGAAATATATCAAATACGTTAACCTTTCCCGATCTGATCTATTTCCACTCGGCGACTTCCTCTTCAAACGAGCTGATCCGAACATTCGTCACATAAATTTTCCACGTGTTAAAATTAATTAAGTAATTGAGAAATCATGCTACAGACTACGATCGTACCAGAATTTCGCAGCTGATCGATAGAACGGGCTATTTCTCGCTGTTTATTTTTTTTTTTTTTTTCGTGCCGTGAAAAGAGAGTCGGAGGCGATCGATTGCGCAAATATCGCGATATTTAAAGCGTCGTTTCCGTCAGAGACCGCTCGTCGTTCTATCATTGACACCTGTTCTTAGCAGTCACCGCGATCGTTTCACGGAGCGCAGAACACGGTTTCGCCCCTTATTCGCGTTGTCTGCCAATTTTACTGCATTTATAATAAAGTTTCTCTGTATGTGAAACGTTCGTCCGTGATGTGAACACCTCGGATTCGTGCAATTTGCCGGTTAATTTCGGCACGCACCCGCGACTCAGCGCGGCGGCCATCGTTGTTCCGTTAATTGGTCACGGTACGTTGAGCAGACCAACCTTAGTCACCTGCATTCGTGAGAAAGTGCATTAAACAGACCGTGGACACGGATTATGCGACTAGAGAGAGCGTTGATAATTACCCACTGCCTCGTACAATCAACAATACGTGTACCATTTTTTGTGCTGTTAGTTCGAACAAAAGACGAGTGAATAATTGATAATAACTTGACGCTTAACGTGTTGTTTTCGATCGTACTTGCATCGATAACCTCGACTATTAAAAAACCAAATACTTTGTTACACATGGAAACAAGTTAAGGTGTTCCTTTAATCTCAGGTACCGGCACCTTTGGCAGAGTGGTACTATGCAGGCATCAAGGTACTCCTCTAGCTTTAAAAATCCTCTCAATGGTAGACGTGATCAGATTGAAGCAAGTGGAACACGTACGGAACGAGATCACCGTGTTGAAAGAGGTCAAGCATCCCTTCATCGTGAACATGTAAGTCGAATTTGCTTTCTCCTTTCCTTTCTCCTGTTTGATCGTTGACGAACTGTAACATTGTTACGATCGAAAAATTATCGCTACCAATGCGAGGAAGCATTCTTGGTACGATCAAGAAAGTTGAACGAGGAAGACCCTGAAAAAGAAAGCATACTTAATAAATGTATAATAATTCTCGTCCAATTAAAGATGAAGCAGATACAAGGAAAGTCGTTCATTTTTTTGTTTTTGTTTTTTTTTGTTTTTTAACAACAGCTTGGTTTCAGGCTCTGGAGCGGAAGGGACGAGGCGAGAGTGTACATGCTGTTAGAATTCGTCGCCGGTGGCGAGCTTTTCTCTTATTTGAGATCAGCTGGCCGATTTTCCGGGCCCACCAGCTGCTTCTATGCGGCAGAAATTGTTTGTGCCTTGGAATACTTACACAGCAAACACATAGTCTATAGAGACTTGAAGCCTGAAAATCTTTTGTTGGATAGCCAGGGACATCTGAAAATCACGGACTTCGGTTTCTCCAAGAAGCTCACAGACAGGTAACATTATTTATTTTCAAACTATGTGAATTCTAATGCAACGACAGTCTATTTCTGAATGCAGAGGCAAGGCAAATTGGATCCAAGGAAATTTAGGCATTTCATGGATTTTGTGTGACCTAGTCTTTGTCGAAGGGACAGACACTAGGTTCATGATTGGCGGTCATTATTGACTAAATGTTACAGCATTCTTCGAGTTTCATCAATTTTCAAGTAATCGGCAAGGGTTCAGAATGCACGCGACCTCCAAGATTCCCACGTTCCAGTCTGATTCCAAAAAGATGTATTTATCTTTAAAATTCAAATGAAAAAGAACAGTAACATTCCCGGTCAACATAAAAGAACCGAGAGTGATCGGCAAATGAGATCTTGTGATTGAGCGTGCGAACGTGAAAAAGATCCTACATAAAGAATGATTTCATCCATTAGTAACTGATTAAATTATTAGCACAGGTGTCATATGCAGCTATTTTATCAAATTGGCATCACTCATCTAAATGAATTGAAATATTCCGCATATCATCGACATACGTATAACTATCATCAATATACGCATATTTATTTCTAACATCTATCTAGATCGTAGAACATCAATAATTGCAACGTGACTGTGGAAAATTTATCGACAACCGTACGCGATATAACGCTTCATTTCCTGGAGAATAATTAGAATAATTATTCTAAATGATCGTCGTGTTATAGGACGTGGACTTTATGCGGAACGCCCGAGTACTTGGCGCCAGAAATAATTCAGAGCAAAGGGCACAACAAAGCTGTAGACTGGTGGGCGCTCGGTGTTCTCATCTACGAAATGTTGGCTGGCTTTCCCCCATTTTTCGACGACAATCCTTTTGGCATCTACGAGAAGATATTAAGCGGCAGGATAGAATGGCCAAAACATATGGATCCGATTGCCAAGGATCTGATCAAGAAGCTTCTGATCGCAGATCGAACGAAGAGGCTAGGGAACATGAGACAAGGTGCTGATGACGTGAAGAGGCATCGTTGGTTCAAATTAGTCGAATGGCCATTGGTAATTCATTAATCAATTTCACGAATATATCAAGAGTATGAAGAAGAATATTAAATAGTATGAAATTAAAAGGTTTTGCAAGCAAGCCAGATGAACGTATATTCTACACTATACAATTCTTCTCTCAATCTGACAATGAGTTCTATACCGAGTTTTATATTATTCTGTATTGTTCTCTCTCTCTCTCTCTCTCTCTCTCTCTGTCATACTCTTGAAATTACGTACAACCTCTAACGTAAGACAGGCAAGTACACGAATGTGCATAAAGTATGCCTGAGTTTTTCTATTTCCTTCTAAAAAAAATTTCTATTTTCTGCTAAATAAACTATGATAGATTTTGCATTATCCTTCTATGTAAATAGGTGCCGCAGAGAGCTCTGACACCACCAATAAGACCTCAAGTGACAGCACCAGGTGATTCAAGCTGTTTCGACGATTATCCAGAGATCGACTGGCGGTCCCAGCCTCCCTTACCACCGGAACAACTGGCTCTCTTTCAAGACTTCTGAAAGAAACGTCATGGACAGTCGTTCGCACGTTCGAATCGTGCCAGGCATTCATTGATTCAAATTCGTTCGAGGAGCTACCGTGTCGAGATTTAGAATCGTCGGAGTTAAACAGCACTGTGATGTGTATAAAGTTTCGCTCACGTTTCAAGCGATAAGTACCTCCTTATTTTGTACATAGCAGTCTCGTTATCATTTCATTGTGCATCTCGTTTATTTATTTGTACCGCAGAGAGTAGACTAGGTATTTTTGTTCGTTGTTTCATATTGTAAATAAAAAGGAAGTTACGAAAAGGAAAGGAAAGTGTAACGCGAAGGAGAAAGAGTAGCAGTCTCAAAACAAATGCATTCTCACGGGATGAAATCATTCGCGAATGTATGTTATTCCAATACGAATAACAGAAACGATTACAATTTTGTAAGATGCTATATGTAAAATATTGTAATGATGTATCGTGCAACAGTTCGCTACGTATCAAAAGGGAATTAAATCGTGAACTTTTTTCTAAATTTCAACTATTTCAACTGTTGTTCGTTAAAGTAACATGCATCGTTGTTTGAACCTTGAACTTTTAGTATTCTAGTGTGTCGTTAATTGCGACGAAATCAGCACACACGCTACCCACGTCGTATTAAATTTTCAGAGTTAATGAATAATTTACATCAATGGCAGACACGCGACCTTGTCGTGCTATAAAAACATAGTATTCCCCTCTTTAAAAATTAGTATCGTTTCACGAACAATATTAACACCACGCAGTTTGAACTGTGAAAATATCACGACAACCATGTCCAGAAGATTCAACAATCACAATCAGGACTTTCTGCGTTCCAACACAAAGCGTAGCAACACAGTTAATAAAATTAGCGTGATTAATGTAAAATCAGACCTCACGAAGGACGTAACCAACTCGTCAAAGAAAGAGGAGAAGATTCCAACAGTACGAGAAATTCTAGAAACTTATTTGGAGAACACCTCCGTGCACGGTTTGCAATATTTCGGTAAAACGGACGTAAAAGTCGGAATTCTTGGGAAAATCCTGTGGACCTTTACCATATTCATTTGTTTCGTATGTACGTGTAATTATCGGTTGAAAAATATACGCACGGTTACGGACGCGTCTGGTTTCAGGTTTAAGCTTGATGGTGATACAATTTTTACACCGTTACAACGAGAATCCGACCAACACGTACATAAAATCCTTCGACCAGCCAATATTCGAAGCGCCGTTCCCCGCTGTAACCATCTGTCCATCCATGCCAATCCCTTTGAAGAAAAGTTTGGCCATTTTGGAGAACTCCGTGTTGCCTAAGAACGTGAGCAGAGAAATTGCTCTAGAGATTTTAACGTGCGTATGTCAAGCATGAATTGTATCAAGACATGTAATTACAGAGTGAAATAGTTTAAAATTTAATATTAGTTACGGGCATCTTATAACTGCACCGTACGCGATTCAAAAGTACAAAGAAATGGACAAATTGAAGGCATATTTGGACGCCAATAAATGGAGCACCGCGGAATTCGTGAAAACTCTAATCAATTGCGAGGATATTTTCGAATCGTGTTGGTGGAGCATGGAACGGATAGACTGTGCTAAATCCATCAAACCGTCGTATACTTCTTACGGACTATGTTGTTCCTTCAATTATTTCCTTGACAATTATGTAAAATCGCCGAAGCAAGTATCTCGATTATATTCTATTATAACTTGAGAAATTGTTGTAATCGTGATGATTTCTTTAATCTAATTAACGTATCGTGTGCGGATTTCTTTGTATATGATATAAAGGGGTCAACAAACGCAGAGGCCTCTGGCATCCGCCGATTTTGGTTTGTGGAGCGGTTTAAAACTCGTGATCAACAAAGAAGTACTGACGTTCACTTCAGACGATAATATACGAAATTTCACGAGACTCATGAATAATAATGGTATAGAGGTACAAAAAACAAAATAATCAATTGCAAGATATTAAATATGTATCGTTAAATATCTATCATTTTCCTTAGATATTGATACATCATCGAATGGATTTTCCCGGTCTTAATACTAATATGTACACGGTGCAAGCGAATCATGAATTACAGGTAATTCATTTCATTAAAAAAACAGACTGTAGAAAAAATTACGTCTTTTTTCAAATTACCATTGCAGATTGCTGTGAAACCGCAGTACATTAAGAAACCAGAAGGACTTCAGCATCGTAATAAGCAAAAGCAATTAGTTCCCATTTGCATTGCAGAACATCAAAACACTTTGAAATACTTCTCTGTCTATCGATATTCAAATTGTTACGCAAACTGTAGAATCAAGGCTATGATCCAAACATGCGGTTGTTTGCCATTTATCTACGACGACATAGCTGAATCTTATAACTTCCCGGTAAGCAGATTCTATCGTAAAATGGACTGCAACATACACACACACACACACACACACACTTAACACGAATTGCTCACGCATTATAATTTGTTTGATTTTCAGCGTTGTGAGATAGAACGTCTACCTTGCATCAAGGAGAATACAAAATTGATATCCATCGTGAAAGACATCGAGAACAAGAACATTACCTGCTTATGCAGGACTCCGTGCAAAGACATAGTCTACGACGAATATCTGAACTTAATATCTCTAGCGAAGTCCTCGTAAGTTCAATCCCAATTAATTTATCGACTAAATTCTAATTTAAAGAAACGTTAATTCTTTCCAATTCTTTTCTCTAACGCATTTATATTCAGCAATACATCGGACAAGAAAGCTATAGTTAGAGTCTACATGTATTCGCAATCCTACGAAGTACTGTTAACCCTATCAGCCGCTGACGAAACTTATCTCTTAGGTATTTTTAGTTTAAACATTCTTGTTATCTTATTCCGTCGGAATAAGCTTCTTTGAAGAAAAAAAAAAAAGACAAAAGATATTATATGTCTCAGCATCGGTCGGTGGAATCTTCAGCTTGTTCCTTGGCTGCAGCTTCCTCAGCGTCGTGGAGATCATTTACTTCGTTTACCTGGGTTGTTGCGCGGTTTTCGCACGCAAGAGGCTCGAGGCTCAAACACGCCAGACAAGCAACGAGTGTTTCATAAATGGCCGTCGACGTGTTTATTAAATCTCAATAAAACTCGATCTGAACAGATCTAGCAACGTTGCCTTTCTCTCACCGTACGAATTCCTTTGTATCGAAAATGTGGGTTATCGTTCTTTTTCCTTCGCGCCAGCAGCAACAGCCTAATAATAATTCGATCGAACAACTCGTTACATGAGTTCGGCACACGGCCTATTGTGTAATTCAGGCCAGCACGCGCAGTCGACAAGAATCTGGAGCAATTAGATCTATTTCGAGCGATTACTGGAACGCCAACAGAGGCAACGTTTACCACCCGTCGACCAGTAAAAATATTTGCCACGCTGTTTCCGCTTTGAAGTTCTATCCTTCTGGTTATGTCACTCGGAGAGAACCTTCAACCAACAGATCCAGGAACTACGAATTCCTCTAGCGTACGAACGCGGATGCTTAATTACTATCTCGGTCCAGCGCACTTGTTTCGATCCGTGTCGAAAGCGGAAGTCACGCTTCCCCCGCTGTCTGCCGGCGTAATTCATTTTCGTCGCGTAACACGGTAGAGACGATTTTCCAAAGCGATCTAGATCGGCTAGATGGAACATTTCTCTGTGAAATTACACGGCGACAGATGAGAAAATGTACGTTTATTCGATGGCGCGTAGCGGAGGAAAACGGGAAAAGAAATCGAATACGCTTCGTCGTAAGGGAAGAACGATTCCTCCATGGCGGGATTCTATTTATAAGTAAAAATATTCAAGACACTCGAAATCGAAGGCAGACTCGTATTCGATAATACGATCCACGACGAAAAGTTGCGTAATAACCGTGGAAATTCGTCGGCATCGCCGTCCTCTTGCGTTTATACCGTAGAAATATTCAGGGGAGAGGAGATGTGTTCGTATCGTCTATTTTCGGAAGTGCTATCGAAAATACTGATTTAGTTCTGTATACGTCCGGTCGTAAGTATACCGACGAAAAGAGCTGGAATCGTCGGTCGCTATTTTCGACTAAACACCCACGTATTTCTTAACCACCGACTGTATATCCCGAGATGTTCCCCATCTTCGCCGCGAACATTTGCTATTTTCGATTTCTTTTATTTGATTTTCAACGTCTACGTACAAAGATTGAGTCGTCGTCGAACAGACACGCTTCCACGTTTCTGACCAGCCTCGATAGGTCGTTTCTGCGCGGTGTAATTTTTCAAATTTACGACAGAAGTGTACATGGGTCTCTTTTATCATCCTACTCGGTACAGTCACGCCCCTCTTTCTGATGAAACTACGTTATTTTGGTGACTCCTTTTATTAGAAATAGGACTATCTCTTGACGTCCGGTTATCGTGCTCGAGAAATACATAAAATCGTGGAGGGAAAGGGTGGACGAACGTGAAACTCATGGAGAACGTTGAAACAGTTTAAATGGATTACACTTGTTTCGTTCATTTTGAAATGGATTTTACGCGAATGCGACGCGGAGAAGTGGTCGAAGATCTTGGAAGAAGGAAAAACTGGCATCTAGGTAATCGTGGATCGATCGAGGGTATCTGGTTGTCGACGACAACGTGCGTCATTCCCTCCGTGCTTCTCACTTTACTCCTAAAATCAATAAAATATGAAAATGAGACGTTACTGCGGAGCAAAAACTTTGTTGCAAAGTGCACGGATGCATTGAAGTCGCGGAGACTTCAATGATCACTAAAACAGCAGAAGCAAGCATTACGTAGCAATCGTCTGTGACGCTAGGCGAACTTACCACGGCCAGGAATTTAATTCTAGTGTTAAAACAATCCTGAGTACAACAGCCAAAGGCAAATTAGCAAGAGGATCAGTATAAAGTACGTAGTTAAGATGTTTTTCGTTTCGTGGGCTGCCTGTGGCATTTTATCGGTGTTCACAGAAAATGATTCACGACACTGAAGAAAAAATCAATGATATACGTATACTCGAAATATTAATACCCAAAATATATTTATCGTCGCGTTGAATAGTTTTATTCCTTCTGATATGTCTTCTGTTAATCGGCCGATTAAACGAAATTCCGTGGGGGGAGGGGGCGGAGGGGAGAAGATGCGAAAATTCGCTCGAACGTTGAAATCGAACGACGAGATCTGATACGATCGAGACGATCGAACAATCAAGCACCGTGCCACTTTGCGTCCAATCTTCAACTAGATCACTCAACGCAGGATTCACGATACAACGATGATCCCGAAATTCCTCCAGGAACCGTGTGAAACCCCCACCAGTTCGCATTACACCTTCGCTTGTAACTTCTGATCCAGGATTGGTAGGCCGGGTCCCACCACCGTCTTTTACTGGTGCGAAACCAACGAGTTCCGCCACCTCGAGTTATATTAAGCACCGTGAATATTGGATACAGCTTCGGTGGAAAATGCTCCGGATTGATTCATGATCATTATCGACGTAAAGATGTTCAAAGGTTCAAGGACATCTGGGTGGTGACCACGGATTGTCACGAGTCAATGCATTTCAAAAGCGTTGTGACAATGTGAGAAATTGAATGTGAATAGAACCTAGATTGAACATATCGTAAGCTACACCATCACTCGAATATCTCGAATTGTAAATTTTTCTAAAGAATACAATTTCTAAGAAGAAATGAACTGAAGCAGTGAAGATGCAAGTTTATCTACAGTTCTAAGTAAATTCTTTTTTTATCTTTTTCTTTCTTCCTTTCTTTTCGTTTCTTGTCTTTTTTCGTTTTTTAATGATTTATCGCTTATCGAGTTGATCTCTGTACGTACAAATTATAAACGATACTAATCATTCGGTTAAATAGAAACTCACAGCGTATCAATAAGCGTTACGGTCAATAAGAAGCAATCAGCCATACACTATTCGTCGTTAATTTAATTGTAACAGGGCAGAAGAAGCGTTTGATATCATTTAGCTGTAGTTTAGCGAGAGACCAGAAGGGATCAACAATTACTTTTAAATAACTTTTAAATAAAATTAAATTACTTTTAAATAAAAGTTAGTCTTGAGTACGCCCACGCACTGAATTTGGAATGTTGACAGAATTCACGTGCTGGCGCCACGTTATTTCCCACGTGACAAAGTGTGGCGAAAGTATAAAATCTTTGCCGTAGTAGAAGAAACATTAATGGCTGAAAAAAAAGAAAACGCTTGAACGTGGCGATCTCTTGCTTTCCGTTTCAACAGATGTTTTTCCAAGGAATTTTTTCCAGCAATTTTCTAGCGAAACAGAAGGTAACAAAAATACGATAATTTTCAAATTAAAATAATTTTCAATTTCCGATTTTTTCCCAGTAATTTTTAACAAGTGAGCGGAAAGTTCTTCAATTTGATTGATGGCGAGAGCTATTTTGATCAGTTCGCGTAGTTATAATATTTCATCGAGCTGCATAGAACTTCTCTGAATAGAGTTACTCTTTAGCTAACGTATGCTAACATCGTTTATCATTTCCAGACCTTCGGTTAATTTTAACTTGAAAAGTAAACATTAAGCTTATAATAGACAATGCGCATGAATAGATTCGATTTATACTTTGAACATCCACTTATGTAACATTTGCAACATATGGGAGTGTTTCCATAAAACTATTATTATTATTATACTTAATTTATTAATTTCCTCAACTTTTTCATCAAATCACCGAGCAACAGATTATCATGCATGATATTACATATAAATATTTATAAAATATCTCTTCGTTTTATGTTTGCTGCAAAAAGAGGTTCGATTGGTAACTTACTACAATATAACATGAGTTAATTATAGGAATGTAAATCATGTGTACTTATTACTAGCGTAGGTACATACATATGGCGGTTATTCTGTTAGAATAATTCTACTCAAGGCACAACTCACAAAGTCTTTGTCTATCGAGCGTCCACATAAAACACATTTGCGTAGATAAAACCTGGATATTTAAGATCTATAAACTCGACAAAGATAACATTCTCGCAGAAAGTTATCAAGTAGATGTTTCATTGGCACAAACAACCAATCAACTGGTTTTTATATCCTTAAATTCTTGGCACGGGTATTCATGCGCGTTTTAAAAATAAGAAACAACGAGAAAGGAGAAAAATATCTCTCCGCTCGACTAGCGCTTACCTGAAAGATTCTCAAAACAACCAATTTGATGCTCTGCTCTCTGTGAAGTGAGTTAAGCACTGTGACTCTCTGTGACTCGGCAGATTAATTAATAACTACACGTATAAATATATTACAGAGACACGTACGCGAACTGCTACTCACATATTGAGAGCAGAACACATGGAAATAAGGAAATGCTTAAGTCTATTTAGCGCGTTTCACACTCACGATTTGAAGCGTATTCTTCAAATTGCCGAAATTGCCGAAAAAAATTCAATCACGCCAACGAAAATCCTAGCACATCCTCCAACGAGTAATCGAACAGTCTTAGGTCTAATTTGTACAAATCTGCCAACTTTCGAAGCTGTTTGTACGTCAACGTGGAATAGTACTTATCTAGTTTCTTCGCGGTTGGCTCGCTGTTCGCTGGTTTCGTTGGGAAACTGTGAAAACAATTAATTCCAATTAATCAAAATTTTAAGAATTCTGTTCGCACGTAGCAACGAAATAGAAAATAACTTAAGTAAATAATAAATAAATTAAGTAAAAGCGTTCATTTAGAACAAGATATGAATAATTTTGAGTACCCGTAAACATAATGAGCGTGACTGGATCAACTACGTATTTACATCGTTTTAATTTATGTCTATCTATCAATAAAAATATGTCTTATTAAATATGTATGTACTAATAGCTGGATATAAAGTTGTATAAATAAATGTTTTAAAAATGCATACGATAGATGTAAATATGTTCATAAATGAATTTTCACTTAGTATATTTATTAATACGCATAATTTCTTTATGTATAATCTTCTAATTTAATTTCAAACTTTGATTTAAGTGATCAAACATCACTGAATCGTGTCGTATCTATAAAACATACATGTACAAATATGTACCATATATGATGTAACCATGAACGTGCATTAATTCTTATCTATTAGAAAATATGATTAAAAATACTTGCAGAAGATAGTCATTTGTGTAAAAAATTATTGCATGCGTAACTTGTGCAAGAAATATTCATAGAAAAAATTCACTTATTCGCATTATAAATTCAAAATAAAAAATAACTGACTATACCTGACGGACTCGACGCCCATCCGTTCTAAAACTTCCGTGGCATCCTCAACTAAGCTTTCGTATTTGCTGACGAGATTATAGTTGACCAAACACGGTTCACATAGCTCGTAAATTGGCTTCCAGTGCTCGTTTCGTGTCTCATTTGACGAATCATCTGTGACAAACTGTACAAATTCTCTAAATGTCACGTCGTCCCCGTTTTTCAGCGACTCTACAGTGGCGTTTTGTCTATACCTCTGCGAGGAAGAATGAATCTCACTGTAATTCCTTTGATATCTTTCTCAGGCAAGACAAACAAAACAAAAGAAGGAGAAACATAAAAATCGGACGATACCCTGATAATCTTCTTTCCAAAACGAGTTTGAAAGTACCTCGAACTCTTCTCATGTTTCGCCTCCAACTTGTTTCTGTAGGCGGACAATAACCTTTCCAAAGGGTGTCTGACGACGATCAGCTTGTCGTAAGTCGCCAACATTCGTTCTATTTCAGACAAAGTATAGTTACTAAGCCTCTGAAAGGTACCTGGGGAATGCGCCTGATCAGCCGGTATTTCCATAGGATCATTACCTGGCCATTTTCCGGTAGCGACCATCAAAACTCGTTTCCAGTTTGTGCAGGCAACCTATTAGATTAAGTCGACGATTATCAAAAGAAAAAAAGAAAAGAATAAACGTGATTATTAAGAACGATTTCAAAGTGATTATCTATGCATTAGCTTTATATAATGCGCGCTACATACGCGTTTGTAATGCGTATTTGCTTCCTTGAGACGTTTCTGAGAACATCAGTTAGAAGTAAGAAAAGTGACATCTTGAGAACATCAGTTAGAAGTAAGAAAAGATTATTATTATTATTATTATTATTATTATTATTATTATTATTATTATTATTATTATTATTATTATTATTATTATTATTATTATTATTATTATTATTATTATTATTATTATTATTATTATTATTATTATTATTATTATTATTATTATTATTATTATTATTATTATTATTATTATTATTATTATTAATAGACTGTGGTATTTTATACATTTACGAGAAATTTGGAAGTGCAAAGTTCTACGTATAATATAAAACACAAACGTATAAAGCGTCGAAAGTGTGATACTATAAATTATATTTGTAACGTGAATTTGTACAAAAATCCGCAGTCAATTTAAAAGCACAGTTTAACAGTTTTACGTACCTTTGGAACGTAACAATATAATAGTTCATGTTGTTCGTCGACAAGAATATTTCTGAAGGATTCCAGATTCAAATCGTCGTTCTGAGAATTCTTATTTCCAAAGATCTCCTCGCAGTTATACTGCAATCTCTCTTGACGTTCCACCAGAGCAGATCTTGCCAAGGCGTTCGGTCCAGTCCAAGAATACACAGAACCCTCCGTTTCGAAGGATTTTCTTCTCTCATCGTCCATTAAGGTATGTTCTCCAATTATGTTAGCGTCTATTGCTAAACTTGAAATATTGAGGAGAAACAGAACTGTCCTCCAGATACGGCATTCTTTCATGGTCTTTCCCATCCACCCGGAACATTGATTTATCTCGATGTAGAATTATTTAACAAATCTCTCTGTTTGTTTAAACGTTTCTGCAAAATCAGAGATACGCTCCATTATAAAAAGAATTTTTCTTCTTACACGAAAATATCGTTGAAGAAGAAGAAGAAGAGATGAAAGAGATGTTATTATTTTAAGACACGTAAAACACGTTCGTATTTTATTAGATTGATAGGAAAATACATTCGCGATTATGTTACGTACTTTAACGAAAATCAATTTTAATCATTCGAGAAACATAGTTCGGCCTTGTTTCAATTAGACGTCGTTGACGTCAATTTTCTCCATTTTAGCTCCATGCGCTCTTTCTCTTTCTCTCTCTTTGATAAGTCACATACAAATTCCACAAATTAGTAATTGCAAAACAGAAAATCAGGAATGAAATTCATTTGAGTACAATTATTAATATGTATAGTAGAAATGTGGAACGATTTTCGTGTTATAAACGGGAAGCAAGAGAAATAATCATTAGATAGTGCGCCACTGTTTCGAACTGTTTTCCGATTGAAGCGATATAAAAGCCGGTTCTGAATGGATACGCACGGTACATTTAACATCTGGATATGTAGAGCACATCTGTTTCTTGACAAACAACTTCTTAGCAAAAGTAGGTTACACTTAATTCGGCATGACTCGAAATTAAATCACTTTTCAGCAAAAATTCAGTCTTGAGAAATATAAACAAGAACGGAAATATTGCCACACATTAAAGACCTGTTCTTTTCGCAATGTAGTGCGATATGAGTGTCGTTTAGATATGACATCATTCTTTTACAAAGAAAAAAATTCAAAGTCGAATTGATAAAACACTATCAATTGATATGTACAAAAAAATAAGTTATAATAATAAAATATCAATTGAACGTGTAACCTTTTATGAAATAGCAAAATATACAACATTATACGAAGATACTATATTCATATTATATTATATTATATTAGCTGTTCGGTATATTAATTAAATAATTTTTGCACGAAGATAAAATCATAATTAATTAACAAATTTAAGCTTCCTCATAAATGCCTGTTCGGCTGATCAATAAAGATCATAACTATGAAATTATTATGCGTAATGATACTTCGTTCTGTTGTTAACGCTGATTCTTAATACCATAAGAAAAAAATTCACAGAAATAGTCAACTCTTTTACAACAACTATTATTATTATTATTATTATTGTTGTTGTTGTTGTTGTTGTTGTTGTTGTTGTTGTTGTTGTTGTTGTTGTTGTTGTTGTTGTTGTTGTTGTTGTTGTTGTTGTTGTTGTTGTTATTATTATTTACTTTGAAGCCGATTTTATTCAAACAATAATGAATGAAAAATTAACGGCACACGAACACATCTGCTCGTTCAAGAGATATATAAATGAACTAACCTCCCGATAATTCTTGATAGCTTTTGTCCATGATATATCGGTTTAAACTAACACACAGAAACGAGCATTGTTGCTAATGGAATAATGAACGTCAAAAATTCATTATGTCAATGAAGCGGTACAACAAACGAATGACGAACAACGTCGCCAATCGAATCGTGTAGCCCATTGCGCAATGACATTGGAATTTGCTCTTGACCGCAATTGTCCGATTCCTTCCTCTGGTTAATAGCCATAAATGTGATAAATATATTATTACAACGATATCTTTGGCATCGATAGGAATTGCGAGTTGATGGCACAAATCGTTGAACTTCGTCGCGCTCAACTGTCAACGCGATTACGCGAGCCACCGAGCCGAGCAAAATTGCTCGAATACGCATTCTTGAATCGTCGAAAGATGAAGAAAGACTCACCTGTTAGGCGGTGAGAGATCGGACCATACGCTGCCAAAATCTACGTGGCATCCAACTCTGTTGGATCGTGCACCTTCGTAAAAGCTTCGTCGAACGTTCCCACGTTGGCCCAAATTTCTCGGGAGTCCCTTCAAAAGAACGTCACGACAAATGGTCTCTTAAATTCAACCGTGTCTACTCGCAGCGATATATTTTGTGATATCCAACTCGATTAACCGCTAATTAGACAAACGCGTGACGTGAAAAGTCATCAAAAACGTGGGAGATTTCGAAAGGCAACACGCCGACACGAAGACCTCGAACGACCAAGCCGATGGACAAACGGCTATTGCCTTGCCTCAGAAGTCCCTCTGACATAAGGATAGAACGTGGTGCCAGTTCGTATAAGTGAAAGAAGCTGCGCGCGCGCGCCTACGACGTTTCATCTTCGTTTCTTCACTGGTAAACACGACTAATCCTCCTTTTTCACCTGTGTTCCCACTTTCTAACCGTTCTTCTCCGCCAGAAAATTCAACGATCGTTCACTGCCATGAATACTTTTGGTAGATACATATCATAAAATCTGTTTTCCCTGGATCCGATTTGATAATTTAAATTCGTCTAGTTCGCCGAAGCGTTTCCACAGGAAAGTAAGTCTTAATAAATATGTAAATTATTACTGGCCATCGCATTCTACTTGTGCAAACGTCACTTCAATTATTACAATTACATTTAACAAGCCAATGTTGTATCAGTTTACTACGTAATTAGTATACATTTAAAGTCATATTGAACTTTGTCATATTCATCCTAAGACGGAAATATGAGATAATAAGATAAGATAAAATAATAAGATAATAATCATTTTATCATTTTATATGCTTCGCGCACATAATAATCAACTGCTGTGTCGTTTATACCAGTTGGAGAAAGTGAACAGCCTTCAATCGCCATTTGTACCGTTTACATATCACGAATAGCTTTAGTCTTGTTTCAATCATCGTTCACTGATCGTCGCTTAAAAATAAGAGAAACAAAATATCCTAGTAAATCAAAGAAATCATCGACATTATCAAATTTGTGTAAAACTGAGAAAATCCACGAAAAAGAAGAATGGAATAAAGAAAACTAGAAGTTCGTAAAAGTCATACAATGTCACGATCGTGAACGTGAAATACTTTTTCTGTGACAATAAATAAGAGAGGTGTTCAATAACTTAGGTAATACGACACGTTATCGACACAAATTATGTCTATATATCGAAAATATTTTAAATTGGTGTTAAAGATTTTTCATCATCATCCAAATTACTTCGATCTTTCTTTCTCATAAAAAAGATAAAAAGATTAATATACTTTCAATCGTTTAATTGTTATTTAATTATTTTAGAAGGAAATAATGCTGCAAATTATATTCTGGTTGTTCATCGTTCTACTGTTGTCGTTGCCAGTTTTAAATGTCGTCACTAGAATCGCCAGCACTTTGTGGCAAATTATTGTGCCGATTATCAACTCGAAACCGATTGATTTACGAGCAAGGTTCGGCGATTGGGCAGGTAAAACTTATAGATAGGTAATATTTCGCAAACATTTAAAAATATTTTGTTTAAGTGGTGACTGGATCTACCGATGGCATTGGCAAAGCTTATGCAAAAGAGTTAGCCTCAAGAGGAATAAACCTGGTGCTGATCAGTCGAAATTTGGAAAAACTGGAGAAAACAAAGAATGAAATTATGCAAGAGAATCCAACAATCGAAGTGAAAGTAATCGTAGCGGATTTCAGTAAAGGGAAAGAAATTTTCGAGAAGCTTGCGGAACAGCTTAAAGATATTCCAATTGCTATCTTAGGTAATTGAACTATCGTCATTTTCTTTTATATTTTGTCTGCGTCGTTTTATAAATCCAATACAATGAGTATATTATAAAAGACAAGAAAAGGTATTTTTCTCTATAAAAATAATTATTCATTTATATTGTTTGTTCAACCGATTACATAATCTAATTTCGAACTATTGTTCCAGTAAACAATGTGGGTTTAATGTATGAGTATCCGATGTACGTCGGAGAGGTCCCTGAAAATATGTTATGGGACATCATTAATGTCAATATCGGAGCTACTACATTGATGACACGAATAGTCATCGGACAAATGCAAAAACGTGGAAAAGGCGCCATCGTTAATGTATCATCCGGTTCAGCGTTCCAACCATTACCATTAATGACCGTATACGCTGCAACGAAAATTTATATCAAAAGCTTCTCCGAGGCGCTCAGTCTGGAGTATTCTAAATTAACAATACAGCATTTAACTCCGTATTTTGTCAACACAAATATGAACGCGTACAGTGATCGATTACAGGTAAATGAAAGATAAGAAAATAAGCAAATTAATTCACAAATGATTATAATTAATTAACAATGCTACAGATATCTAGTATTTTTGTGCCTAACGCGACAACTTATGCCAAAAGTGCGATTAACACGCTTGGAAAGGTAAATTCCAGTACGGGTTACTGGATCCACGAAATTCAGAAGATTATAGCACTACTTTCGCCGATGCTACTGAGAATGAAGATTGGAATGTTTATAAATAAGATTTTAAGAAATGATTATTTTAAACAGAAGAGAAATAACTAAACACTGTATATACCGGTCAATGTATATACCGGTCAATTCTATAATTAGTAATTGGATCAAAAATCTTATAACTATTAAAATAAAAAGTTGATTCCTAACATACATATAGGAAATTTTATTACAAAATTTTTGATAAATATTTTATGATGTAATTATATAATTGTTTTGTAAATATTTTGATATTTGTTAATTGTTATAGTTGGAGGAATATATAATTCATAAAGAATTATTTGCTGATAATTTATAGATACTGGAGTTTTCGCGTATTTCGAAACAACCATTCGTAGATGTATTTTAGAAAATATAACATCATGATAAATGTCTTTTATCAAATTGAAAATATCTATCCGTTATCCACATCAAGCATTGCAAAATATTCCTTTCATTTTCCTTTTTTGTTACATTTTCTTTAAGAGTAGCTGCAATAAGCTGTAACTAATTACGCTAAGTCACGTTTCTTTTTCAAATGAAATTATTATATATTATAGAGATTTAAAATAAAGGGAATATAAAAAATACATGTAAACATATCATCGAAAGATATCGCGCTTCTTATAAAATATTAAAATAGTTTTTTCAATTTGCAATAAAAACAGGTAAATTATAAATCATCGTGTTATTAGTGATTATGAGCAGAATTATAATAATAACAATTTTAACATAATACACACGAAAAATAGAAAATATTTAAAGGGAATGCAATTTCGCAGTAACCTGCGCAGAAAATTTATGAAACTGATCTGAACTGAGCACCTTGCGTACGCATTCCCAAATCACGTGACCTCAGCGGTCAAATTCTCCGAAGGAGACGCTCATTCGCCATCCATGTATCACGAAGGAAGCACGTTCGAATTTTCTCTGCATTTCACGTCACGAGCAAGATGAATCAGTAGTTCACGAAACAGCTTGCACACGCAAGTGTGCCGACACAACTAATTAATCATGAAGTAAGTAATATTTATTATCTAAAAAAAATTAGTTTTATGTCGATGTTCCGACCATTGTACGACGTGTCTGCCATTTTGTGAATCGTACTTTCAATGATCGAAACTATCATCTTAATATCCTTTTCGTCAACAAGTATACATCTTTTGTACTCGATGTTAGGTTCCTGTTACATATTACGTTTTAAAATCAAATCGGAATACAATCAAATAGCAAAACACAAGCAAAAAATTTGGCCAGATGATATGGCCTAATGTTGCGTCATGAGGATCGTTGGCCATTTTTCTTACATTTCATGAATATATTTTATGGTTATGAGTTACTTTTAAGTTATATAATCAGTAAACGATACAATTATGTATATTTGATTGACTGATAAACTTTTGAGCGACGTGTTTAATCGAAGGTCTCTAATTTATAAGTACGTGGATAAATTATTTATCTTCTCATGTTTCACATGAACATTATGTTTACATTGTTTTCATTCTTTTCTGCTCTGAAATTTACATTCAAGTGGCAAGATGTTCCTTATGTTGTTATGCTATTAAAATAACTAATATTGAGCAAAACAATATATTATAAAAAAATAAATTATATAACTTATCATATATATTTGTTCACATTATCCCTAATATGCGTATTTGATATTTTCAGGGCCAATATGGCGCTCATTTTGAGCTACGTCGCACAGCCGACACAAATTTCTTTTCATCTTTTTTTAACAAACCTTGATTGGGACTATAACGACAATGGCATCCAGTCAGGACCAGGAGAGTTGGCTATGGAAGTTCGAGCCAGTGTCTCCTAATGAGACACTGTCGAATGAATTTGAAGATGATTGGTTCTTATTCGATGATAAATCTGTAGATCCTACTAAAGAAGTTATTGAACCTATTAAATACGAGACCCACCCTACTCGTGCACAAGTAGCTACAAAACTTTTAGAAAAATTAGATGAATGGATTAAAGAGGGTAAGTATTCCAAATTTCTGCAACCTTATATCAAATCTATGCATATTACATATGAACAAATAAGTAGTTTAAAAGTTTAGTTTCACATTGCTTATTATACTTACATCTCATTTTGTAACAAGTTATAGGAATATTTCTTTTAAATTTATATGCAGTCTAATAATTTAAGCTTGATATTCAGTACAATACAAAGCAAGCTATCTATTGGAATTTCCATTTCAGTCTAATGTAAGTGTAAAATTATTTTACGCAAATATCAAATTATATATTTAAAAAACATGTTTTGTAAGCCAAAATATTTAGAGATCCGTGTATATTTTTTCAACTGTGTTCCTCGAGTTAGAGAACTTGAATTATTTTGAGGATAATTAAAATTTGTACAAATCAGAAGTTACTGTAACATGCTACTAAAAAGAACGCATAATAAAGGTATATAAGTGTAGGCGAACAATTCTGTATTACTTCATATATGTATGCATCAATTAAATTGGCGTCCTCTAATTCTTAACGCTGTGTATAGTTAAAGGATAGAAATTGAACGTTAACGTTTCATCCGACTGCATTCTCGATATATTATTCCTATCGCTTTCGTTCTTCTCACTTCCTCTAACGTATATCTTATTTTCCTTTCCTTTTTTTCTGGAAAGGAGAGTGGGACAAACTGGTTAACCTCTATACAAAACGGCTTTAGTTGAAGGCCGATAGGGGAATGACGTGTGTGTAGCTGCGTCGGAGTGGGGGCGTCAGAGGGGAAAGTCCAAAGATAAGCAGGAGTGGTCTCTCGCAGTATTGCAAATTGATCGTACGATTCTGTCTTTTAATCTTCGTTACCTTCTTACCGATAGTTAATCGCTCGACAAACTTGATACAAACTTGTTATTGTTTTACATTTGTCGATAATCGTTTTTTTACACGAGTTAAAAAAAAGGTTCGATCTTTGGTGGTAAAAAATCTGTTCACGTTCGTTGTAACTTATATGTATATTGTCGACGGTGACAGTGGTCTAAACTAAGAAAACTGATTGTTTAATATTTTGTTGTGGATCATATACTGCATTACATTTCTATTGTAAACGTTATTTTTTTTTTTTTTTTAATGAAGATTTAAGTCAATTTTATTTTGAATCGGATTTTTTTCATAACATACGCTAACCTGTTGCACGTGCTCACAATAATTATTTCCGTTAACAGTGGGTTAACATTTTGAGATCATATAAACTGATAAACAATAAATTTCGAAGTGTCTCTGTTGGACGAAGTTCATTGTGCATAGTGATTTTTAATTGATTGTACTGATCGATAATCGATGACAAGTGACTGGTGAAGTGCGTAATATCCCATGATCGTATAATTCAAATCGAACGCAGAGAATATAATTAAGGAAGTTGGAAGATATATACGTAAATCATACAGTTAAACAGATTCCTGTCTAGATTAGACATTTTAACAATACTGGCATTTTTAAAAGTGAACGAAAAGAAAGGCCTAACGTCTCGATGCTGGAGTGTGCTAATGTTGTACAATAGCATGCAGTTCGCATATTGCTACACGTGGAACCGAGAAATCATTGTCAATTCCCAGAAACTTGTAAAAAGACGTTGAATCGCGACAACTTGTGTTCTATTGGACTTGGCTGTTTTACATCGACGAACACCACCACCGTATCATACATTCAAAAACAGTTTTTTTTTTATTTATTTATTTATTTATAATATACGTATATATTCCTCCCTCTTTTTTTAAATAAGGATTCAGACGAAAATAGACGCACGTGATAATGGCTGCTATATGTTATAGTGGTACGTTTCCTTTCGCTCGTTTCATTTCCTCTCTCTTTCTAGCATTTATTCCGATGAAAAAGGCCTTTATTACGCATATCAAAACACTGTTGCCATATTGTTTTCATAATGGAATAACAGAATACATTTTTCAATTTGTCTGTAACTCAAAATTTTTTTGAAAATGTTACATATATATATATATATATATATATATATATATGTATACATTATACATTATATATATGTATATGTGTGTGTGTATATATATATATATATATATATATATATATATATATATATATATATATATATATTGTAGTAGACATAATTATAAATCTGTTTTTAATGACTGGTATTTTCTAATTTGGAGAAATATGTTTTTAATATTATATACAATTTTTTCAAATCTCGTGTTAATGTATATAAATTATGATTCAGTATATAACATGGAAAAGCAAACCAGATCATATTAAAATAATTTAATATTTTATTATAGCAATAATTTATGTAATTTTGAATAAATTTCCCTAAATTTATTATTTTATTTGTCATTTTTTAGTGACAAAATAATAATATATGCAACAGCTCTTCACAATAAAAAGAGAACATTCTTATCTAACCCCATGCCCTCTGTATTTAAGTGAAGATAACTTACACATTTAAAGTTAGACTCTGATCCAAGATCCAATAAGAAATAGGTTAGGATTCATCTGTAGAATATAAAGTTTTAATGTAGAAATCTTCGAAATATTTTCCTTAATTTGAGAATGTAAACAAGAGAATTAAAATATGATAAATAAGCAAAATTGAAATTTAAAATTTAATATTTCCTCAAACAAATCCTAAATTTCTGAAGAAATTCAGATATTGCTTAAAAATATATATTTTTAATACCAGTTTTTACTTTAAATAACCGTGTTAATATACTAGTATTAACTATAGCATTAGAAGCCAAAGAAATTGCAAATCAAGAACTTGTTTTTCTAGTTAAACTAGTAATGTCCATGAAATTATATATGTACCACTCCTACTTATTCTTCATGCAAGATATAAGTAAAAGTACTGCTAATTCCTAAGTTACCAAGCTAAACAAGTATTGTTTTCAGCTTTTATCTAATTTTGATGTTTAAAAGATATAGATTTATTAATATATTTATCTATTTAGTGTCATACTTTTACAATGACACTAATCATATAATTACAAATATATTTGCTAAAATAAATTCATGTAAATACTGCTGTATGTCAAAATCTGATATGTTATCAACATTTTGAGTGATATAAAATTTTTATGACTCGGGTCATTCAATATAATAAAAGAAAATTAATAAATTTATTTTTATCTATTTTCCAATTTTTCTTATTTATACATTTCTAGATAAATTAATTAGAAAATTAAATGGTATCTATTTGTATTTGATAAAATGATGTATTTTTTGCAGAGCCTTTTTCAGATTGGTTGGAAGAAAAGATAGAATTGCCTATTTTTGAAGAACTGCCAGTTGTTGAAAGTGGACAAATCAAGACAACATATAATGGAATTCCAAAAACTCCCCAACAAGATGATACACAAACTCTCTTACAAGAATTTGAAACAGTTTTGGAAGATGTGGAAGCATGTCATCAAACGGTCCCTTCATCAAGTTCTACTCTTACACCTCCTCAATCACCACCACATAGAGCATTAAATGTGGATACCCAGCTACTTGTTACTTTACAACCTGTACAACCATTATATTCTAATCATCAACCTATATATAACATAGTAGTTCCAGAGGAAAAATCATATGTAAATGAAGTACCTGTACAATGGCATACAAAAAATGTACCGTTAGATCCATTAAATACAGATGCTGAACATGACTTGGCTGTAGTAGATGAATATGTACGTCTATATACAGAAGATATTTCACCATCTAGTCCTTGTACTAGCTCTGGTGGCAGTTATATTTCATCAGAAGATTCCGTAGACGATCCAGATTGGATTTTAGAATCCGGAAAAAAGAGTACGAAACAATCTGCATATGCTTCGACGAAAAATCGTCAGAAACCTTATTCCCGTCCATCGGTCGAAGATAAAAAAGTTCGAAAAAAAGAACAAAATAAGAATGCAGCAACACGATACAGACAGAAAAAAAAGCAAGAAATAAAAGAGATATTAGGTGAAGAACGTGAGCTGACTGAACACAATGAAAAATTGAAAAATCAAGTAACAGACTTACAACGAGAAATTGGGTATTTAAAGGGTTTGATGAGAGATTTATTTAGAGCTAAGGGTCTTATCAAATAATCCATTTGTATCTATATAGTTATGTTTACTCATTTTTATTAAATTTATTAATTGTACTTTTGACACTAACTATTATACAATAATACTAATATTTTTATAGCATATAGATTTAGATTATTGATATTTTCTTCTCTTCAACTAACTCACATATATGATTATCTAAGATCAACTTTTTAGTAGGACTACAGAACTGTTGTCATTGTATAATCTATAAATCGTAGACCATCTTCAACTCATTCATGGTCCGTTAAAAATTAATAAACAAGATGCATTAAATAATAACAGAATTTATGAAGTATACAGCCCCATGAAACTCGTTTGAGTGGAAATTTGCTGTTGCTAAAAATTCTACTTGTGATTTAATACATCTTAATGATGCAATTTTTTCATTCCAAATAATTCTAACCCAGTCAAGTTTTTAATTTTCTTAAAAAAAAAATGTATTAAAAAATAATAAATGAATTATTATGCAATAAATGTTGACATTATTGTCAAATCCACTACTGTTTTGTTAATTTCCTAAAATTTTAGCCAAAATTATGTTTTACATTAATAATCTAGTATGTATGTATTAACTTTAATTTTCACTTTATCTTTTTTATTTAACTTTAACTTTATTGATACACTTGTAATAACTATAAATTCATAAAATTAAATTAGCTGTGCTATATAAAAATCTTCGACATTTATACGTTTTTCAATTATTTTACAAAAGTAATATTTGTAAACTAATAGTTTCGATACGATACGAAATATTGTTACCAATATTATTTATTATAGACAAGTACCTTAATTTTGTTTTATTTATTATTTTTAAAATTTAATGAAAATGAAAATCGAAAACAAACTACTTTGTTTTATTATTGTTATTTATTACTTCCCTCTTACAAATAAAATTTCATTTATTTATCGTGTGTATATTTAATATTTAAAATCGAAACAAAAACTGAATTTTAATAATAAATAATACAAAGTAAAAAGTAGAATAAAATATTTACACAACTTTACACTCTTTAATCTTTTCAACCGTGCGTCATTTCAATTATTAAACATAGAAGTAAAAAAATGATGTATATTGATTATACACTTGCGTTTTTAAAACAAAATACCATATTTGAGATATATTTCAGAAATAATATAGAGAAGGAAGATAGACATAATTATAATATAGGAAGATCATAACAATAAATGACTTTTTTACATTAGTTGCTTACATATAATACTACAGTTAACACAATAACATATAACTAATATATCGCAAATGGCTTGTAATCTTAATCATCTATTTAACTTTTAATTTGATATATTCTTTATTTTGTATTCATACTCGACTTAAATGACTTCTGTGCAAAACTGCACCAACACAGATACAGATAATTTTATATATACATAATATCTATATGTTTAGTAAGTATATATATTATGTGTATATTTACATATCATAATCAATAACGTATAGTTATACGTGCTCAAATACAGGTTACATATACACTTATAATCAATAATACAACAAAGATTTCAAACGTGCATTTTGTATGTTACATGATTTATTTTATTTTTCATGTACTAATTCATTGTTATTAACTAATCACACATTATGATTAAGCAACATTAACTTTATGTGTGATACATATGTATATATACTGTATATGCATTTGCGCACATAACATTATACATACACATATAAAATAAGGGAAATTATCCTTATATTGCAATGCCAATTCTAATATAAATTCATAACAAGAGATAGACATGTTTCAAATCTGATATCATCATATGTAATTATAGTCAGAAATTTAAAGATTTCTTATATACTTTATAATTATCTAATTTTATTATTTATGTATTATAATATACTGCTTACGCTATTTTTGGTCTATATTCTATTCTCGATTTAAAGAGCTGCTTAAGACACTCATGGAATAAGTTTTCTTCAAATCAAAAAACTATGTTCATAAATATATCATTAATAGTAAATATATTAAGTGTATATCAATAATGGAATCTATACATTTGTAAATCTGATATTTTTAAATTTGGTAAAGCTTAATTATTCATATAACAATTATACATACAATATACATACAATGTATAATAAATATACATACAATTAATTATTTAAACAAAATAGCTCTGATAAAACCAAAAATCTGTGATACAATCAACAATTTATAAAACTTTGAAAAAATCATGTCAATTTTACTGAATTCAGATATAGATATACATTGCTTATCAATTTGTCTATATTTGTAAAATTTTTTTTATGTATTAATAAAAACATAAAAGTGCATGAACAGAATATTGAGTATTACTAAAAATTACCACAAACAGCAAATCACATATGTATAAAATAATTATGAAACAAACTATTATTCAATGTATACAAAAAACTCAAAACAATTTTGAATATGGCAGTTAATCCAATGCAATAAAAATATAATTTTCTGGAATGTCATAAACATGAGTATTTATGATACAATAGACATTTAAAAAATAAAAAAAGTTACTATAATCTAATAACAATAAAAAAAAGTCTTACTATATCTAAATTGTAACTATTAAATGTCAATTAGATATTAAGTAGCATTGAAGAAATGTAAACTTCTTATATAAAAACAATTATAACATAAATACATATACAAATATGTTATTTTTTAAACTCATAAGTTTGCGAACAATGTGTCAAGATAATGAAAATAATTATTAATTATAAGTAACATCCACAAAAATGATTTGAGAACATAATATAATGTTATGTATTTTCCTTCATTTATAAAATTAAATGTTTGATAGATATTATTTGTATTTTTCTTTATATTATTCTTTGTCTTACTTATGATGTACCATAATTCAATGTATATCTATATAAATCGCCAATTATGTGTACAAGTTGGATAGTCTAATTTAATTACTCGTCATTAGAAAGGAATTGTACAAGAATGAAAAATGTTTTTTCATGTTGTAGTATCACCTTCTTCTTGTTCAAGCCTAGATGAACCACATACACGACATTTACAGCATACAATACATGGTGCAGCCAATAAAAGTAACGGCGATGCAACGAGCAAGAGTAATCCAAATCCGGCAAAAATTCCAATAACTTGTGTTCTGTGCCAAATAACTGATGCACGTGAGTGACCCAATTTATTTTTACACGGTCCTTTGTCGTAATGTCGCAATAGAAAGTCATCCTATATTGTTTAATGTATTTATAAAATTTAGAAATTTAAAAAAACTACCATTATTATCCTATTATAAACAAATGTACTTACATCTAAAGAAGCCAAACAATACCAACAAAACACATGTTTACATCTTTTACACATCATTTGAGCGCATCCTTCATCCTTCTCAATGGGTACGGAACACATAGGACAACATTTGATATGATCACCATCAAATGGTATACCTAATGAGATATCTGAACAAGGACCAGTATGCCAAGATTCCCGACATATAGAGCAGAAATCTGTAGAACAATTAGGACAATGAACTGGTCCTATAGGCGTTCCATTTGACCCAGTAGCATTTATAGAACATATTGTTTCACAACCTGCACGTGGGCACCAAGCACGTGCTTTGTCCATGGACACATCTATATCATGTACAAAAATTAAATTAAATCATCAATATTTACAACAAGTAAAGAATATCTACATACCTCTATTCAATCGAAATTTATGATGTTTCTCCACAAGTTCAGGACTAACAAGATTTGATATTTCTTTCATGGAAAGTATCGCTCCATGTTCACATTGTGCATCGGGACAACTAATTTCATATGCACCTTCTTCAATTTCAAATTCAACATATGCTTTCATACACTGAAATATGCAATATATATACACATATAACAAAGTAAATAATGTTTCATACGATAATATTCAATTCAAAAAAATTTATACGTACATCTTTACAATAGGAACAACCACAGCCTTCTATCTTAAATGTTTTAGAAAAAGAAATATCAACAAGACATAATTTACAAAAAATACGACCAAGCATCTGTTGAGAACTTGCAGGAACAAAATTGCCTGCAGCTAAACTATAGCGTGAACTAGATGCCAACGATAATAAACTAGAGCAACGAGAACATACTCGACTGCGATTTATAGGTCTGCCTTCTAAAGCAGAAGTGCTTAAACCCATAGTAGTTTCACATTTTCTTAATCCTGTAGGGCCTAGACTCAACCAACTATTGCCACGAGCTTCTAAGCTTGCGCTGCTTTCAGGTCTAAGTAAAGGAGCATCTACTCCTTTTCCTATTGCAGTCCTCTCTGTCAAAGAAAGATTTACAACACTAGCTTCTTTGCGCAATAACGGTGATCTGACTCCAGTAAATTTGCTAGACTTATCAACTTTTTTTTGACTTGTAGCAACTTTATTAGAAGGATTGACAGATGTCACAGAACTGGTGGCAGTACCCATATCCATTAGTGGAGCTCGTCGTACGACGAGCGAATGTAGGCTGGGCATCCCCTAATTATCAATGTAGATTTCACTACCAGTTACAGACAAGAGCTATGCTTACTGACTTCTTTTGGACAGTTTGCAACAGCACTTGCCATGTAATGGAAGATATATGTAAATTATGAAATTTAAAAATGTCACACCCATGAATCAATTTGGTACTACATATCTTAATCCACTTGGTCTAGCATAGTTTCATAATATTCTTCGTATTCACTTTCTTGCTTGGCATTTCCGAGTTTCGTTTCATATAAATTCAAGATGATCGAATATTGATCTCTATTAGAAAGTTGCAAGCTGCTGTTTTTACAATATAGTTGTATTTTAACTCTGCTGACATTATATTCTGAACTTGATCTCAAAAAAGAAACCGAAGATTCGAAATAGTTATCGTAAAATAATAAAGGATAAACTGGGAATCAAACAAGAATTGGCAAGACATTCTTTAAAACAGATTATCCATTACTACTAATACGACTGACAAATATTACTCGAACGTTATTTATGTTACTTGTCAGTCTAAGATATATCACGAAAGTAAGAAAATTACTACGTAATATTTCACGTATATTCAATATTCGAGAAAAAATGCACGTCCATTAATATTTTGAATAAAAATCTCTGCAAGTGTATGTTCAATCCATGAGAATATCGTTCGATTTTGTAGGTTTTTTTTTCTAATTTCACGAACTTTTTATATACAGTGTCGCAAAGTACAGCAAACAGTATACACAAATTACCGACTAACTACTTCCGCCCCCACTTTCTTACACTTTTTTCTTACAATATCGGAAAAAATTATCACTAAATTCGTATTGTGATACACATTCCAAAAATCACAATTGTTCTTGCTTTGATATTTTTCTGCATTCTTGAGATCTGCATAATTTTTAATATAGAAAACTATATACAGGAAAGAGTTCAGAATTTTAGCAAAGCACAATTTCAAATATTAGCTACTAAATTTTTTAGCATGGAGTTGTGATACGATTTTAAGCTTAGTTGATGATAACAGCGAAAATTTATTAAAATATATATTTATTTTTTCTTTTTCTACTACCATAAATTTACTTTATTTTTATTTATTTTATTTATTATTTGTGAAATTTTGTTCCTCTTTATTTTCGAATTGTTATTTTATCTACAAGTAAATCTATAGATATACAGGAAATTGTAACTAGTAATATTTTAACAAATATTTGAATCACGGCATTTTATTTAAGTGATAACTAATTTTGAATGCGAGATTTATATATAGTATAATTTAAAATTCGTATTACATTTTATACATATATTTTTCACATTCTATGTACTAAATTAATTATATGAACAAAAGAAAATTGTAAAATAAAAATATCACAAACATACCTACCTGTGTAAACTATACAATCGCAGAATTTAATATACATTATCAAAAATGCGCGAAATTTAATTTATTAAAATTACATTAATAAATAAAACAGCGATAATCATGCTTTTATCATTGAAATTTTACATTCATGTTGTATGAAAGAGATAATGAAAAATTATGTTTTTTTATATATATTATTTTATCTCTTAGGCTGAATGTTTTATTTAAGATTTTATGGCAACTGGGAATTGTTTTTATTATAAACTCGTATAAAAAATGAGCAATAATTTTATTATACATTTTTAAGACACAAAAATGAATAAAACTTAAAAATATGATATTAGATAATTATACTATAGATCGTTATATTTTCAATACAAATATTAAAAATCAGAACATATAAACATTAATATTTACATACTAATATAAAGTGATTCGTAGTTTGTTCTCGCAAAGTTTGTTGTCAGAAAATCCATGGAGTATTTTATTATTTAACATTTAAAATTTATTACAATTGTATCAAAATTGAGCAAATGATATATAGCAAGGTTTATTCACTACGAGAAACAATGAAAATAAAGTAAATTTAATCAAAGATGAAACTAGATGATATTTTATATACAAAACAGAGGGAAGCAATATTTATGAACACTTTCAATAATAATATCAATAGCAGATTTATACAGGTGTATAGTTTCCAACTGTAGCAGTCTTTATGAAAGGTAAATTGAAATAATTACTACAAAAATTCATTGTGACTAGAATATTTTGTCTTGTTTTTGTCTCGATATTTAAAATCCAAAATAATTTAATGTGTTTAATGATTGATTACTGTATACTGTTAGAGATTTGAAAAAAATGACAGTATACAATAATATCTATAATACTATTAAATGATAGTACATATGGCACGAAATTTATAAAACATGGCACGAAATTTTGTGCAAAGACGTAAGGATGTAAACTAAATACTGTCAAAATTAAAATTTGTATTTTTTGATTTCATAAACTAAGTAATATATAAAAAAGAACAGAAAAAATACGTTAGCTACAATTATATCATAGTTATCAAGAATTGTATGAATTACTTACAATTAAATGGATATTTACTACTATACAACAAATTCGTTTGTATGTATGTGTAGTCTATACATCATACTTAATCATTATAAACATTTCTGTAATTCCATTAAATGTATCTTACACATAATGAATGTAATAAATTAAACGATAATGTAAAAGGATTTGTTGTTACATGAGTCGTGAATTGTTATAACTGTGCGTTAAAAATAACATTGACATAATAACTTAAAATTTATCGTATACTTTATAAAGAAATGTTTCCGGGTATACTATACTGTCCTTTCCGGGAATGTGTATCAACTGCTCGAACTGCGAAGTAATAATTATTGCCTTCAGAAAACTGTAAGAAAAAATATTACAAGTATCTGTAGAATTTATTCTAATTTATACAGTACTATTTGTTCAAATTACCTGCGTAAGTGTACACGCCATAGGCAGTGGTAAAGCTCGAACATCGCCTACTTTTTTCCATAATGATGTATTGGGAGGAACACCAGCAATTTCTTGATATGCATACAACTGATAACTAACAATATCTGCATGCTTATCCGACAAATTCATGTTCCAAGATAATACTATGCCTAGATAATAATGATAAATTTTTACACTCTATTAATATTTTTAATAAGGATAAATTAGGAATAACATACCATGCGCAACCTTAGAAATTTTTAATGAAGGAGCTGGCGGTGGAAGTTTCCAAAGAGGATTTGTAGCATAATTCCGTATATCTGGTAAAGGTGCAGGATGCTAAAATAAATATAATTGTAAACTGATAACTTTATTATTAAAGCAAAAAATATTAATTCAGTACCTTATTTAACTGTACATTTGCAGTAGCTGGAGTTGTCAAAACTCGAACTGTTCCATTTGCAATTGTTGATATTCCTATAAGATTGTATTACAATCATATATTATTTACACCTTTTACTCAACTGAATAACTTGCTTACCCGTTTTGTACGTTAAAGTTGGAAATGAAGCTCTACATGAAGTTACTGGTCGTATCTATGATTAAAAATTTTTATCAGAAAATTATAAACTTACCGTAGACCTTTTTTAACTTCTCTTTAATAAAAATATAACAAAAAATATTCATTTTACCGGGCTGGAATTTGGTGCTATTAATAATTGCCTTGTTGGTCCTACGCCACTTTGCATCACATATGCTAATCGAGGCGCATTCATATTATTCTAAGAAATATACAAGCATGTAATAAATTTATATAAATACTAAATGTAATTAATGATGCGTGTATAATTTATTGCTCATTTACCACTAAGGCAGTAGGTGTTGGTTGACTAGCAGGTTGTACTACTCTTATACTAGGAGGTTGACTCGTTATGGCTACATTCCCAGGAATAGTCTGAATAACTCTTTGAAAGCAAGGCTGTTGTGTTTTTTGTGTTAAATTTACTTGTTGGTCAGTTACTGTAGTTGTTACAACTGGTATACCAGTAGCTATAAATTATAATTAAAATTCCTTTAGTGCATATGTTAACGCATTTAATGTAAAATATATAAGAAAAATATATGAAATTTAATACTTTTGTTTTTTTCTTCTTCATCTGTGAGATCAATTAAATCATTTGCATGAGATTTTGTGATATTTGTTGTAGTTGTTCCTTGACGATTTATCTGATTTGGAAATTTTCCATTTAAAACTATAGCTTGCTGTGATTGTTGTGATTGTACTTGTGGCTATAAAAATTTTTTGTTATTAAATTTGTAATAAAAATAAAAAAATTTTACTATAGTACTTACATTTGACATAATTTGTTGAACATTAGATTGATTAGATAATGTTAAAGAATGCTGAGTATCTACAGGTTTAGCAACAACTAAAGCTGCAGGAGTAATTGTAGTCATAATATTTGGAGATTGAGTAGAATTTTGTGATACCCCAGGAGTTTGTCCAATTATTGGCTCAGTTCTCCTAGGTGATCTTATTTTAATACCTCTCCTAGGACTGGATGCATTATTTGTTTCATTAATAGAAGTATTTAATGTATTATTACTTGAAACATTTAAAGATTTCATATTAGAATTTTGTTGTAATTGCCTCAAATTTTGCATTCCATGATCCTACAAAAACAAATATTGCAATAAAATAAATTTAAAATTAAATGTTATAAAATTATATATAGTTCAATAAAATGGTTGTATATACCGTTATAAAATTAACTTGTAATCCAACAGATCTATTGATTTTAATTGGTGGAATAGATTTGTCATTATTCGCACGTCGATCTGCTGCATTACGGCTTAATACCATTTCAAAATCTTTAATTTGTTTAGCTAATTGTTGACATTTTGCACGAGTTACTTCCTGATTTTTTTCCGATATACGTGCTTGTTCTCTTAATTTACCAATTTCGTCGCGCATAGTAATTGTTTCGACAATTTTTTGTATCAGAAGTTCTTCTAATTCCTTAAAGAAATTATTATCATTGGAACATATAAAATTTTTGTTACTAAAATAATGAATTAAAATTTTTACATTTTTAACATACTTCCTGCTTTAATTTTGGCAGTTTTTCATTTAAATCTCTTTGGAAAAATTTATGAATATACTTAAGTTTTTTAATGTTTTCAGAATTATTTTCTTGCGTTTTTGATTCATCACATCGTTCTTCAAAATTTGTTTTAATTTTTTTAACACCACCATTTATAACAGGATTATCAGCAATATCAGAATAAATCCTTTTTAATGAAGGTGGTGATAAAGGACGTGCATCTTGATTCATTTTATAATTTACAGCTACTAACTTTTCTGAATCATCACTGGAGTCTACCTCACTGTCATAAGTAAGAAATTTTTTTCTTATTATCTCTTCTGCATTTTTAGCTGTTTGTCTCTTTTGCCTTCCACTTTCCCTTACTGTAATAAAATATTGTAATAAAAGCTTAATTTATAGATTTAAGAAACAAAAATTTCTTAATTCTTCTCTAAAAAAAACAGTACCTAATTTGATTCTATCTACTCAATGTACATCCTACCTTGTTTTCCTTCTTCACAAATAGTTCCTTGTGCTGCAAGAATTTCTTTCTTTGATCTTCTTCTCCTTTTTTGAGTAGTCACAAGAACTTTAACAGATCTTTTATCATTATCATTATTTTTTGTATCAGTAACAAAACCTAATAAATCATTTTTTAATTCTATACTAGATGAATTATTTTTATTTAACATCAATTCAGTGTTTTCATTTGTTTTACTTGTAGAAGTTATTATTGAATTTTCTTTTTTTGTAGAATTCATATCTTTTTCAATAATATTTTTATTTTGTTTCCAAAGATCAATTTTAGGATGAGTTAGTTGTTTTTCAGAAGAACTCGATTTATTAATTTTAATAGAATTTGTACTATTATCACTACCTTTTAATCGATTATCACAATTTTCACCCTCAACAAATGGCTTTTCTGATACGTTATTTTTATCATTAATTACATCATTTAATACAGTTGCTGATTTAGAATTACTGTTTTCATGATTTTCCTTTAATTTTATATTTTCAAACAAAATTTCCTTTTTTTTATTTTTAAAAATTTCTTCTCTCTTATGATCTGTATCTTTTTCATTCAATACTATATCATTATTTACTGTTTCTTTTTCCTTTAAAGAATTTAAAACAGTAATCTTACAATTGTTTCCAGATAAATCTACTTTTTGACTGAGATCTGTTAATTCTTCATTCCTGTTAAGTTCTTGTTCTTTTAACTTATAAATTTCTTTAATTTCTTTATTTTCATTTGTATCAATTGTTTCAACTGTTTTATCTTGTTCTTCATTATTTATACTTTTATTTTGTTCTTGATTACTTTTTTCTTCGGTATGTTTTATAGTTTCATCTTTATCAGGTTCACATTTTTTATTTATGTTCAATGCTTCCACTTTTTTGGAATTGTCAGAAATACAAAAATCATTAAAACTATTTGTATTATTTATATCATTCTTACTTATTTCACTTTTTTGGTTGCTGCTATTATCATCATAAGAATTATGTGCAGAATTTTCACTGAAATTATCACTCAAAGTATGAACTGTAACATCTTTACATTTAGTATCGTTAGATATTATCTCTGAATTTTCTTCCAAATTATGTTTTAATTCTAATGAATTATTGGCAGAATGTGTGTCAACAATACTTTTTTCTTTGAAACTTTTAGCAGAAATGTTCTCTACTTCTTCATTCAATGACTCATTTGAATGATCATTCTTGCTATTAACTAAAGGCTCACTACATAATGTATTAGCTTTATCTATTGCCTTGTTATCATTAATGTTTATAATTTCAATATCATTATCTTGAGATTTTGAAGATATATTTTTTTTTGATGAAGATGTCGAATTTTGATCATATTGATATAGATCTGTTGATCTATTTTGTTTTTGCATTGTATTAGATCTAAAGCCTTTTTTTTGATATCTACTACCGTGAACTGATCTGTATGAATGAAATATTCCATTACTTCTTCCTCGTTCAAAAGGAGGAAAACCACTATAAAATCTCAAATTATAGTCATACGAATGAAATCTACGTCCTCTAGGTGTCATATGACGGAATCTTTGATTGATACCACGAAAAGAATGACTGTTAGGAGATCTAGAATACCTATATTGTGATTGATAACTTTGCCATGGAGCAGAAACATTAACTGTTTCTGATTTCCTTGTCTCCTCATTTTCTCCTTTTTTAACAATTTTTTCATAATCAATTAGTATCTTTTCATCCATAGAATCATTATCTGAACACTGTTCCTCCTTCTTCCCACCTACATTCTTCTTTATAATATTTTTTTCTTGAATAGATAAAATTTCCATATCACCAGTTTTTGTGGATGTCATTTCTGTAATTTACATAAAACAGTTGTTTAAATTTTTTATAATACTATTTTAATTAATAATACATTTCTAATGATTACCAATTTCATTTATTTTTGATGTATTTTCTTGGTTATTTAAAACAGGAGTTAAAATATCTTCTGTCTCAATCTCATCATCAGAGAGTCTTAAACGCATACTATCATCTGAAAGAGCATCTTCTTCATCACCATCATCACCTGTACCATATAATAGCTCCTCTTCTTTTTCTTTTGATAACTCATCAATATTATGTGTATTAATACAAGACAAAGAATGCATAGAGTCAGAAGAATGTAATAGATCATTTCTTACATCCATGATACAAAATATATGGTATGTAAGACAATATCACAAACTATTCATTTAATGTTTTGTAACCTGTAATTAATAATTTTTAATTTGTGATTTCTTTACTTTTAATAACTTCATTTGAAAATAACAAATATTAACTTTATATGTATTTGTATACTTGATTATAATTGCACCAACATATTTCAAATACTCTTACACATTTAACTTCACTTAACTTTTTTAATTAATAATTTTATTGCAAATACACAATATAACAATATACAATATTTTAATAATTTAAGATATATTATTTATTTCTATCTTTATTAAGTTTATTATTAGCTGATTAGCAATCAGTAAATATCATAATAAATAATCATAGAATCAGTAAATATCATAATAAATAACCATATTAAAACCATCAGAATTATAGACTATACATAAATAATTCTTTAAAATTAGAATGAAGCTAATAAAAATAAGATTCATCTTACATTTCATAATTAAATGATAAAACATTACAGTTTAAATAATGTTAAATTAAATCTTAAATACATTTAATTTTTAATTTAAAATTATTTATATTAAATTCTTTTCTTAAATTATTTTATTTTTATTAAGAACTACAAGTCTTTGAGTTTGATATTAAAGATAATATCAAACATAATATCATCAAACATACACAATAAAGGCTTTGTGCAAATATGCATAAAAAAATTTGGTTTTTCTAAAATAGTTACAAATAACAAAATATGGGCCTTCAATGCGCCCCAACATATACCATCCCTGGCCCATGAGTACTCAACTAATAAAAATGGCGGCTAGTGCTACTACATTACCGATACTCGCCATTGTATTTCAAATAACAAATGTACTTCATTATCACAAAAGTGCAATTGTTATTTTGAAATAATTAAATATAATTTTCTACTTCATACCAATAACGCACTAAAAAAAACGGTTTGACATAATAAGTTAAATCAGTTTGTTTTTTTTTATCTCACTAACATGACAAACTTCAAAAAATTCAAGACAAAAATATTGTTTGTTTATAAAATAAAATACAAATGCACAACACGAATGGATACGATTAGTGTAAAATGACAAAATGTATTTAAATAATTATGATTCAATCTATGAAAAATTTATATTTAGAAAGGCGGGCTTCTCGGCAAGCTTCTCTATTGAACGAATACTGCTGAACATAGGTCCCGACATGTGTCCTAACGAAATTCAACGATTCCGCACGAAGTTAACCAATATGGCGTCATATTCCACTACCCATACCAAATTTATTAATTCTTAATAAATAATGAAGATAAAGTTTTCATAATAAAAATACATATTCAACATGCAAAATAGCACTCAGTTTTTTACTTTCGAATTAAGATTATACGAGCTGAATTATATAAAAAGTACTTATACTTCTACTCTTTCATTCCTTGTGTGCTACTTAACGATACTTAATGTCTCATGATTAATATGATAATATTTATGTAAATTTTATAAAAATTTTAAATTTAATTTTTATGAGCTTCATTTCAATTTTAATTTATTTCATTGAAATTTAATTCATTGATGTAAATGTAAAAAAATTTATATGTTTCAACATTTTTATACGAACATATTTTTCTATGCAATATATACTGAGAAAATACTATTATTTAAATATTTTTGCATAAAAATACTATTTTTCACTATTATTTTGTAATTTACAAAGATTTTTTAATAATTTTTTAAACATTTAATAATCATACTGCTTTCCCTTTCCATTCACTTACGAGGTCAACATGCGTCATACTGGTAATACAGCATTAAATTCATTGAGTGGGAGAAGTACTTTCACGAATCATTATAAGAATCGATTTTATGAATCTATATAGATCCAATATTTTTATTCTTATAGCTTGAACTTTTAATAGATTAAATATTGTTTTTATTTTGTTATATATTTATTATTAAATTATATATTAAATTATATATTAAATTATATATTATATTATTAAAATTTTTTTATATATTTCTTAAAAACAAAATATTGATTATTTATCTCATTTAAAATTTATACAATAGTATAGTAAGTCTCATAGAAGAAATAGTAGTAAAAGTACGATATTGTACAAGTTTATAAGTTTATAAGATAATAGGTCAAATATGTAATAAATGTAATTATTATTAATATCATTGAATATATAGTTTCTTACGGGTTATAAATATATTATAATATTGTAACAATAAAAATTTAAAACATTTTATTTTATTTTATTTTATCCATCCCATTTTATAATTTGTGCGTCATAATTCGATATAAAAATATTATTAGCTTTCATTTTGTATGACGAAACAACAAAATGGCGTATCTATGCTCTATAAAATGGCAGCTATTCGTATATATATATATACATATACAGTTTGACATCTACAATAGATTTGATCTTTACATTTGGGACTTCAGGCCCAAATTCCTAAGTGCACCATTAATAGTAGAAAATACTGTTTTATTATTTAAATTGCTCATCGACGTACAAATGAAATATAATAAATTAGGATAATAAATTAACAATAAAAATCTTTTAATTTCAAAGAATTAATTAAATCATTTATTTTTGTTTCTAAGTTCTAATTTATTGTAAAATTTAGGTAAAAAAATCTTTTATAATTTTAAATAAATGTATATTACCATTCGGATCATGTAATAATTTAGATACCAAAAAATCTGAGTGACCCACTCCTGAATAGTAACATGTAATTGTGTATATAAGTGAACTTACGTTATGTTAGAATGCAGACAGTCTTCAATCAGTGATGAGCATGCTCTTTGTCTTATAAAAAAACGTTATATTTACGATAAATGCCAGAAACGAAGATACACTGTGATACTCGTTCATCGAGTATCTGCAACACCGCAACCTAAACAAGCGACAAGCAATGTTGCCACTTTTATTCGTAACTGTTAACATAGTCAATGTATTTCGATGAAATTAAAGTTTAAGACGAACGCGGTAGGTTTCCGAATTGTTTGTATTTAAAATATATTTTAAATTAAAAACCAACAGACACTCAATTTTGTCAAAAGAAATATGCAAAACTATCGACATACGCAGAGAGAAACGATAGTTTACGTCTCAGATTTAATAACGCATGCGCTATAGTGTAAAATACTTTCACAACTTATACTATTTGCTGAAGTATGCAAAATACTTCTCTTTAGATACTGAAGTATACTTTATTTACAAAAAAATGTATACAAATACGTGAAATCAATAATAATCTCATGAAATCAATAATAATCAATAATAAACTCATGGTATGCCTCTTTTCGATATTTGAACTTTCTTTAAAAAAATTACTTGTTACTTCAAAATATACATACGTAACAATTAAATTATATTACATCATTTTAGAAGAAATGTTATTAGCCGTACAAGAAACATCGCTTATTACTAAGCATGAGTTAAGATCAAATATCTTTCCTGTGATATTTTCTAAAATATTAATCAAACATGATACTGATTATAATTCAGAGCAAGGTTAACATTAAAAGTATTATATTATGGAAATACATATAACTACAAATATTGCTCATAATATATGTAATAGTTAATATTATTTTCTTTTTTTTTCTTAAAATGAAGAAAAAAGATGAACATTAAAATAGTAGTAAAATTTTATACTAATATAATAAAAAATGAAAGTAAAATGAAGTATGTTATTTCACATGTAGTGTAAAAATATGTTGTTTTTAGTTATGTAGATTACCTTTACATTATTTATATTACATGTTACAAAACTTACCGTAATATATATGCATTTACATGTAATATGCATTTATGCATGCACATGTTTTTCAAGAAAGAAAAATATAATATAATATAAATGTAAATATAATATAAAATACTTAAAGTAACATAGAATATTTGAAATAGAAAAAATAAGAACATAATTAATTTTGAAACAACAAGTAATGTTAATTACGTCATTTTAGTTTTATTACAAATATTGTTTACTTAGTCTATTAGAAATTAGGCCCATGACATGAATGTACTTGAACTATATCTATTTTTTAAAAATATTAAATAAAAATATTTATAAGAATATTTATTATTTATTTATTATGATAATAGCCTTTGCTTAAATCAATATGTACAATACATATGTTGTTATATTAATTTTATAGAAAATATAGTTTTTATGTTTTATGCTATTTTATTTTAAGTTGTAATATTTAAATTTATGATAATATGAAAAAAATCATACTATGCCAATCATTTAGCTTCTCTCCCAAAATGTAATAATTTTTAATAAAATAATTCCATTCATTTTATATAATATTGTCATATGACACAAATGTTTGCATTGCAATATAGAATATATTGTTAGTTATAAAATGATACTTCATTTATATCAACTCATTGTCAACTTTACATTTAGTATACAAGCAATCAAATATATTGTCATGCCTTTGTCATCCATCGTTGTACTTCCAATCGTGAGAATCAGCCTTGCGACAAAAATTAAGAATGCATTATATCTATTTGTTATATATGTCATAATATGCGAAATAAAAGTCTCTATTATACTTTAAATAATAATAAATGACTATTAATGAAAAAATTTAGCTTTTTATAATTTCATCTCAACTGTGATTCTAACGCTATTATTATTTAAATATAAAGCGATGACATTAATATTATGCTACGGAGAAAAAATAAAATAAAATTTTACATTTTTTTGTTTATTTAATTATCGTGTGACGTAAATCAGTAATAGATACTTATTTTTTACTCGTTTATATTGTAATTGTTCTTTCATAGAAAGTCAGTATTAGATCATGGTATAATATAGCTGAATACACTGTATGAGAATGGTGGAGGAAAGTACGACTCCGAAGATGTGTAGAGAAGAGAATATTTGCCTGCTATTTCGGAAGAGTTGAACAATTAAATACATTTTGATAGACAAACAACGAACCAGAATATTTTATATAAATATTAGTTACATTAGAATCAAATACATTCGCATGCGTATTAATTGCTTCTTTTCGCATACTCGATCGAAATATATTATTCGACAGGAGAGCACTCTTTAGGCTCCAAAAGAAAGAAAAGTTGTTGTAATGGCTGCCGTGTCATGAAATGAAGGTACCGAGCCAGTTTTGTGGTTCCACGATGGAGGAGAACTCCAGTTCTGCATCTCAAAATCATAATGGACAATTATCTAGTGGTGCAAATGTTCCATTGACAAATAATAAACATCAAGGAAATGAAAATGGTACTAATGGCGATGCTAAGAATGAAAGACCACAATACTCTATGCCTGGTATTCTACATTTTATTCAGCATGAATGGACTCGCTTTGAACTTGAAAGATCGCAATGGGAGCTTGATAAAGCAGAATTTCAGGTACAATGCTAATTTATTTGGAAATTTCCTCGGAATTTCTCGGTTTACTTTTCTTTAAAATACTCTTTTCATATTGTCACTTCATCTGTCATGTGACAGGACATTGTAAAAACATGAGCATTTTAAATATGTACAACAATACACAATATAATTTTTATATATATTTAACTTTAAAATTTTTTTCGTTTGAACCAAGAAATATTTTATAGGAAATGCTATGTTTTAAATTTTAATATAATAAATGTTACTATATTATTATAGTAAAGAATATTTAAACTTATATTTTTTATGTCAGAATAAATAGATAGTACTTATGTAGATTATTTGCATAAGTCCTATGTATGTTATACTTATATTATGCTTTTATAATCGTTAGTATTCTATCTTTCTACTTTATCTTTTTGAAATATAATCTTTTTGCAATATAAAATGTAAGAATTTAAAAGGCTATAATATAATATTCAAAATGTGTACAGAATATAAAACTGATATTAAAAGGACAAGTAAGTCTTTAAAAGTAATTTAGAAGAAATATAAAGTTTGTTATTATTTTTCTATAGGCTAGGATAGCATTTTTACAAGGTGAAAGAAAAGGTCAAGAAAGATTAAAAAATGATTTAGTAAGAAGAATAAAAATGTTAGAGTATGCACTTAAACAAGAACGGTGAGATTTTTTTTTTTCATTAAAATCATAAAAGAATTTTATTTCTTTACCATAGCTTCCTTATTAGAAATATATGTATAATATTTTTGTCATATTTTTACAGAGCAAGGTATCACAAATTAAAATATGGCACTGATTTGGTAATACAGGGAGATACAAAACCTCCTATTTATGAAGAAGGTATTTGTAATTGTCCTAATTCTGATGTTGGAGGTGGTGGTGATGGAGAAGCTCCATTCACATCTGTCAGCAACATCAGTTGGAGACAAGGCCGTCAAATTTTAAGACAGTAAATAAAATATGATTTTTATAATTATTATCTGTATAAAATAATAGATACATTACTAACAGTTTATATATAACTACTACTTTAGATACTTACAAGAAATCGGTTACACTGATACTATAATAGATGTACGATCTAGCAGAGTGAGATCTTTACTTGGTTTAAGTAATAATACAGACTCAGAAGATATGAATACTCCTGCATTAAATGGCAATGAACCATCAAATAAGCAAGCATCAGAAAATAGCGTTCGTAGAATTCCAGGAAAAAAGGTAGAGGTAAATAATTTTATTGAAATTTAATTATTTTATTTACTAGGTTACTGTTATATAATTCTATATATAATAACTCTATAATTTTTATAAAATTTTAGTTGAAATATGTAATAATAATATTTGTGATATCTGTTAAATAGTTTTCATCGTGTAATAAGTCTTTTATTCATATATTGCTAGCAACCATCGTCTATAGCAGAAGCAATAATATTAGATACAGAAGCAGCTGTTATGGCAAACTTTGAATTTTTGGCACACACAGATATGGATATGGAAGAAGAAGAAGGAGATGTGGAAGATGATACTTATGACACTAATATGGATCCTAAACCAAATAAAGTAATATATATATATATATATAATAAATATATATATAATAAAGTAATATATATATATATATATATATATATATATATATATTGTTCTTTCTAGTATACTGTTATATAATTTTATAAATTTTAATAATAATTAATGATTAAATAAATAATAATATATTGTTTGTTTCTAACTTTTAGCCATCTATGCTTTTAACAGAAGATGTTGATGCAGAAGCTGAAGAGGTATTGAATGAATTAAATCTTCTCACAGAAATTGAAGAATCTCCACCAGGTTCTATTCGCTATTCGTCTGAATGGAGTTAGTATTTATTCTATTTATAACTTTCTTAACAATTTTTTTATTTATATTTTATTAATTGAAATTAAAATTTTATTAAATTTTTTTAGGTGCAATACGTAGAGGTGGACATCCAGATCCAAAACGTCTAAACGAAGAAGGTGATTCCGCATTGGAATTGGGTGAATTAGAGCAATTATGTGTAAACAATGAAGCAGAAACTTCATATGATGTGAGTTACATTGGTTATGTTACTGTCATTGTTGCCACGAATAGATGTATGTAACATAATTCTTACATTATAAAATTTATATAAAAGCTTAATTTTACTTTTAATATAAATATATTTAAATCAAATATATTTTGTGTAGATGGTAGCCACTACAAAAGAAAGTTTAAGAAAAACATGGAATGCAAAATATACATTACGATCCCACTTTGATGCTGTTCGAGCTCTTGTCTTCCATCCCACTGATCCCGTTCTTATAACTGCAAGTGATGATCATACACTTAAATTATGGAACCTTCACAAAACTTTACCAGCTAAAAAGTAGGGTATCTATATTTCGTATCGAAATTACGAACAATCGATTCATAAAAATTATTGAAAAATATTAATTCTTTTATTTCAGGTCAGCTTCGTTAGATGTAGAACCACTTTATACATTCAGATCACATACAGGTCCTGTATTGTGTCTAGCTATGTGTAGTACGGGCAGCCAATGTTACAGTGGTGGTTTAGATGGTATGATTCACTGTTGGACACTTCCATCGGCCAATATAGATCCATATGATTCTTACGAACCAAGTGTCCTTAGCCAAACATTAAAAGGACATACAAATGCAGTTTGGGGTTTAAGCATGTATCAACTTCGATCGCAATTGTTATCATTCAGTGCTGATGGAACTGTAAAATTATGGAGCCCACAGAGTAAATCACCATTACTTCATACGTATATTTCTGAACAAGGTATATTTTTTAAACGCGGATTATTAAAAATATGTTTTATAATTAGCTGCGCCTAAAAATTTTTTTTTTTTCTTATTCCAGATGGCATACCAACGTCAGTAGATTTCATTAGAGACGAATCAAATAAATTAGTTGTAGCCTATGACAGAGCTTGTGTGGTATTTGATACGGAAACTGGTGAAAGTGTAGCTCGTCTTGAGGCCAATGAAACAAAGGGAGTGAATCGTGTCGTGGCGCATCCTACATTACCTCTTGTCGTTGCGGCACATGAAGATCGACATATTCGATTTTATGATCACCGATCAGCCACCCTTGCTCATGCCATGGTTGCTCATTTGGATGCAGTTACTAGTCTCGCGGTAGATCCTCATGGTTTATATTTACTTTCAGGAAGTAAGTAATATTAAATTATAAAATGAAAATAACGAATACATCATATTAATTATTAAATAATTAATTTTTCATCATTAGGTCATGATTGCAGTATAAGATTATGGAATATGGATAATAAGACTTGTGTTCAAGAAATAACAGCACATCGTAAAAAGTTTGACGAAAGTATTTTAGACGTAGCATTTCATCCTTCACGACCTTTTATAGCAAGTGCCGGAGCTGATGCTCTTGCTAAAGTGTATGTGTAATATGTAAATCAAGATACACATTTCTATTATCAACATACATCAGGCGGAAACAGATTTTGTACTCATTCTTTCTAGATAGTTTTACCTATACGTGTTACACTTCCAATTTTGTTGTAACTTATACTGCTCTACCATTTAAAATACCACTTTAGGAAATCAGATTGGACATATAGATATCCATATTATGAAACCAAAATTTGCACATAACCCTTGTCCGCAACAATTTATTAAAACAGTAATTTCAAATATAAATGCTGCTTATTGACGAAACTTTCACTAAGTAGCAATATTAATTGGGATAGCGGAAGGGGTCTGTCTTGTAGCATATTAGTTGATATAGTTCTGATAATTAGATGATGAAGTACCCCTTACCCAGAATCCAGGAAGCACACTGCCGCAGTAGCATAATATTTATCCCTATGTTAACTATTTATTACCAATATTACAGTTACTGTTGCACAGCTACTGGAGATTAAGACGTACTACGCGAAAATGTCCTACATCAATTAGTCTCCCATTATATGATTTTTATGCTACCTTATATATTTATCAAGGTTGGCATATAATAACAACAAAAAAGCAACAACAACAATAATAATAATCGTAATTAATTATAACGTAAGAGACATAATATTAATAACAGTAAATTATAACTGTGTGTTTCTCTGTAATATATTGTATTTAAAAATAGATGAACTGTGTAACGTACTATAATGAACATGTTTTTATTAAAATTTAATTCCACTTCTATTATTTTTTTTCCTTCAACAATTGTCTAATTGTCTTACTGTTTAAATTATATATACGTTATAAAACACAAAATCAAAATGTCCAAATAAAAGTTTAATAAACATTAATTTAATTTTTTATTTAATAAACATACAAAATATAAGTTTATACTCTAATATAAATCTGTGTAAAATGTATTATGTAATAAGATTTAATAATAAAATCTACATCATTTATATTATGTTGATAAAATATATAAAATACAAGAGAATTTATAATCTGTTAATATATTTTATCTCTGTGATTTATTTCAAATGTTTCTTTTTAAAATATAAGTAACTCGATATTTGTCCATATGTATAACGCCTTTTGGTTGTCCAATCAAAATGAAGCAAATATTATCATTCAGGTTAAAGAATATAAATTTTTATCACGTTGATCAGCTGACAGAATATTCTTAGTGTAGATATAACGAGTTATATATTGTAATTTAAATTTTAAATTTAGAAGATATCGTTATTACGAAAAAAAAAAAATATTGAAATAAAATGTATGTTTTTCAATGATATTTTATATGTACTTATATTTCGAAGGATATTACAATTCGTTGAATAATTAAAATTCAAGTTCAACTAAGCAATATTTGGTACGTTTTGGTAAATAATTTTTTTTTATTTTTTTTTAAAGAGACATTGATTCATACTAGTGATTTATTTATTCACGTTATGAGATGTGAATTCAGTCCTGTTAAATATTCGTATAGGTTATGTGATTATGTTGTTTAAAATAAATCCAAATTTCTTGTTAATGAGTATTAGAAAGTGATATGTTTGTTACGCTTTGTAAGCATTGATATTGTTTGAAAAATTAAGAATGGAACGAAATGGCGCGAGAGAAATGGAAGAACGAATGTGCATAAGAGATACTGGGAAGACACTAAAAAAATATGGTAGTACAGCTAAACATATTACACGAAATGAAAATTTGTTAAAACATACTGTATCAACGGCTGATACCCTCCAAGGAATTGCTCTAAAATATGGAGTCACAGTATGAATTTTTGTATTTATATAATGTATTAGGAAGTAATGATAGAAAACAATGAAAAATCTATATTGCATTTTGTGCTTTTTCTTATATTTTTAGACTGAACAAATAAGAAGAGTTAATAGATTATGGGCTTCTGATAGTTTATTTTTGCGAGAACATCTGTTTATTCCTGTCAATTCAGAAAACCCATTATCGTTAGACAATACCGATGAATTTGAACATAACATAGTTCAAAATGTATGTATATTAAGTTAACGATAAAATATTATTTCATATTGCATAAGTCTAAAATATTTTTAGGTTTCTAGTCCATCTTCAATAACATCGTCTATAGATGATGATAGTTCAGTTAATGACTTTTTAGCTAAAATGGATTCTTCTATAGCCAATGCTAAAAGAGAAGTTAAACGTACTCAGGGGAACAGTGAGTAAGTTATTTATTAAAGATTAAATTTCTTAAAGATATTAATTGTATATTCACAATTTGTACTATAAAAAAGTTTCATTTATAAATTTATTAATGAATTATGCTTCAGATTTTGCACTGAGGATAGTGATATCTATGTACAATCGCATAGAACATCTAAATTACGTAACTCGCTTCCTATAACTTCAAATACACATACAATACCATCTGCTTCAGAACCATTAAGACCCTCATCTTCTAGTGATATGCATAATTTTCCAACTGCCGTAGTTATGACTCAAGGCAGAAAAGTAAAAACATCATTACAAAGACTTCAGCAGCAACAAGATGAAATATTCCAGTTGTAGCAACTAAATTTTATTAGACTGTAATATGTTTAATATTGACAATGTCATTAAAGAGCTTGAACAAAAGATATATTGAATAATATACTGGAAATAGTAAAAGACTATTCCATGTTCAAAATTGGTTGCTCCAATATTACTGTAAGTTATATTCATTTCTTTTTTCATAAATTTTTTATGATACTTTTATCATATATTAGAAATATTTATAAAAGATAATTGATCGTTTTATTCTTGTAGTCTGAGTACTATCAACCATGGATCAACTAGCTCTCATATTGTCCAAGCATATTTTTAAAATAGTTCAAACAATATTTCTTAGTAAACCATATGTGCCTTTAATCCAAGTCGATTGTGTACTATTTCTTATTTTTACAAAATATTTTATGTTATGTATGAGATATTAGATTTATAATTTCTATGGATTTAATTTATTGAATCTTACTGAAAATGATAACATGTACTTCTATTGAATGATTATAATTTTGATATAAAATTTAATTCGATTATTTCTTTTATAACATCATTATATGACAAAAATAATTCTTATAGAAAATATAACTTAAAATATTAATATAATTAAATATTATACTCTTCTATAATACAAGTTTCTAAATTATTATTTGATCTTTCTTAAAATATTATTTTTTCTTTATATAATCTATTTTATTTTTTAAAATATTGAATATAAAATTAGATAAATAAATATATATAGCTTGGATTACAAATTGCTCGTTTGTAGAAAACTTGTCTAATAATTATTTTAGTGACAAATAATGCAAAATATTATTAAAATTAATATAAATGCTCAATTTTTAGTTAAAACTATAAATAAATGACATTTATAATTTGTTATCAACAACTTTCATTACAAAATTAAATATATCCAAAGACCATTGTTTGAAAATAATTTGTACTTAATAATGCACAAATGACTTTAATACAAATCATATTAAAGTATTAATAGAATTGATTTCTTTAAATTTAAAAAGAAATTATTATTACATTATTATTAAAATAATTCTGTTAAAATTATTATTCAAATTTTTAAAGAGTGTATGTTAGTAATATAAAAATGATTATTCCATTTACAATATAAAATTTCTATTGATTACGTTAATATAGATTATTTGTAATTATTTTTGGAGTTATATAAATTTATTGTTGATGCAATTAATAAAAATTTTATGAAAGAAAATATGGTACCTGTTAATATTATCTATTTTGTTCATTGTTATATTAATAATATTATTTTTGCTATATATAAATAGTAATTATGCTGGATACACATTATTATATATTATATTATTTATATATCTTATTGTATTATATATTCTATAAAAGCAGCTGTAAATTACTATAGCAAGAACAATTAAAGTTTGACGAACAAGTGATAAGTTTACTTTAAAATGACAAAATATATATAGAAAGAAAAATAAATTTTACAGTTTATATTAAAGACGTACTGTATGTCTAATTTATTTTTTCACTTTGTTATGAAAACATAACAACCAGTTCAAGTCTTTTTTAATGCTATGCATTAATAATTAACTGTAAATATTTTAAGTAAAAATTATTTAATGTGTATTATTAACTTATTAACTGTATTGCATAAAATAGTAATTGTGCTATATATAAAATGTCCATATTTAATATTTCTACGTGTATGTATATATGTTAATATATATACACACACATATACATATTAAAAAATATACATTGTTATATATAAATTGTTATTTATAAATGTAAAATAAGTATTATTTGTTAATAAAGTAATTTATATCCAAATATGCAACCAAAAATATTTAAAATAAAATACTATAAATAAGTCAAATAAAAATGATTAATAATTTACACATGATTTATTTATAAGAAAGAATTTGACTTGTTTTTGCACACTTCTACATTATTGAAATAAAAATTACCGAATGACAATTGCTATTGATTATTCGCAAACTTAATTATATTTACATATACAAATAAAATAAATATTACTCGCAACATTCATATTTTATGAAATACATAAAAATGTAATAAATTATTGAACAAATAAACATCAATGATTCTGCAAATATAAGTATATTAATGACAATTTTCAATTATCCAAATATATTTTCTAAAGATATTAATATCTTAAATTACTAAATTATTTTTATGTAAAATTTATATGCATAAAAATCAAAATTATGTAATTATTATTAAGTAATAAAATCATTATTTGAGATCAATTTGGAATATATTAGATTTATTTAGAATGAAACAAAATATCTACTTTGCTATTAGTTATTTTGATTGGTAATGTTATAAATTTATTGCAGTTACATTTTAATTCATTTATAAAATTAAATGCACCTACACGATTATTACAATTTGGGCAATGAAGTCTACCTTTTGTCCAAGATTCCTGTAAAAGATGTACATATCATCTTATATAAGGTTTTAGATACAAATTTTAAAATTTATCTGCATTATTTTCATTGATAACATTTATTTTATACAATATTGAGTAGTTTGAAGAATATTTTAAGAATATAATTACATATAATACTAAATTTTTAATAATATTAAAGAAATTTTACTTGATTGATAGCATGTTCAATCCATTTAGGCAACTTATCCATTGACACATATGAACAAAATTCAGAATCACTTGCACCACATCCAACATCCATAGGACTTTTTTTTACTTCATGATGGGAAGTAAATAATAAAATACATTCATTGTCAAAAAGATTTTTTCTACAATGTTTGCACTTCACTTCCATCATCTATAAAAGATTATTATAAAAGATTATTACAAATATGTTTGAGTTTTCTGTTAATATTTGATTCACATGCTGATCTTACTTCACTAAATGACAACGACGTAAATTCAACTTTAGAGGTTATGAATATACAAACAGAAAATTACAAGACATTAGTATATTACATTCATTATTAATATATGTTATATATTAATAACGATTATTAATTAAAAGTTAAAGTAAAAATAACGTTTATATAATTTAATTTACATTTTTCTGCTTTGACTATATATATACATATATATATGCCATAAAAGGTTAACTTGAATTATTTTAATATTCTTATATATTGAAAAAAATATATTATATGAAAAAATTATAGTTTTACATAATATATTTATCAATAAATATTTAAAACAAAATTTCTCTGTAATGTAAGAAAGAATTAAAAATATATCTCAAGTACTAAAGAATTACATTATAAAATTACATTATACACATTATACGTATATATTCAATATTTTTGTTCGTATATTTAGAATATCATTATAATTATTTATAAACATTACTGCAAAATTTTACAATGTATAATAATAGTATATATACCTTTAATAACAAAAAATCACTTAATCTTCACCTGCTGGAATAGCATCTTCTAGTCTTTTAATAAATTTAATTCGTAATTCAGTTACATTATCATTTTTTAGTTGATCTTGTACAAACCAACAAGCAATTTCCATTTGTACCATTTCACAAGCTCCTCTTAATACTCCAATCAATACATTGCAATACTTTAGATTTAAACAATGATCTGGTAATTCAACAAATTCCATTAATGGATTTGCTTCAAAACATAAAGAAAATTCATCACCCGCAGCACTCCAATTTGTGATTGTTGGTGTTATTCCCAAAAATATTTTGAATCCAGTTTGTATTTTCTCAGCTGTATCTCGAAAGTCGTAACACCGACCAGACCCAGTTCGAGCTAGAAAATCTTCTATTAAACGAATTCCCATGTTATAACCCATTCTTTCCAACTGTTTGTTTACATCTTCTACGTTTTCGTAATCCTTTAGTAGTTGAGCTACTAATGCTCCATATGTCAATGTAAATAATTCAGAATTCTGAAATTTATAATTACATACAAGTTTTCATCACATCTTAATATATTTTTCATACAGAAATAAATTATAACGCAAATGTTACATTATTTCTAACCTCACTTACAGTTTATCTATTCTGTTTTCAATGATCATTTAATAACAGAATAAAATTTAATAATGTATGATTTAAATGTTTTGCAAACATTGATAACATAATGTAATAGTATACTTACAACTTTTTTTGAGTCGAGTTTCGTGCCTGCTCGTGACATATTTATATATCTATACCGTTCTTCAATCGGTTGCGATTGACAGAGTTGACATTAATAAATTATCAAATTATTTATATATTTGTAATTGCTGAATTGTACATTGCCAAATAATTATAAGAATATAAACTATTTTAATATTCAGCGAAATATTCGTATAAAACACAATGATTTACAAAAAATAATTTATAATAAAGTATTTAAAATAAAAATAATTTACTAAAATAATTTCATCATTATTAGAGTATATACACAAATACATTGTGTTTTCGTAAATAAATATAAATAGCAAATAGTAAAACAATACGGAATACGGTATTAAAAATAAATGATAAATTTATTCCAAATATTGTTTATTATAAAACGTACGAATCTTATTATATATATTATACATATTTGCAATTTTGAGCTTAATTATATGTATGTATATATATATATATATATATATATATATATTAAAATTTGACAATATTATATTTCATAATATAAATAAAATATAAATTTTATACGTTTGAGTATATGTTAAAACTGAAAATTTAACATGGGACGGAGTCCTGAAACTGATCTTTGGGCAATTATATAAAATATATTAGTTTTTAATTGAGTTATTCAGAAGTCTCCCATAGCTGCTATAATATTACATAATGCCGTTCTTGCATCACTTTTTTCAAATACACTTAAAACTTCCATTGCCCTTTGCGAATGTCTTTTTTGTAACTGTTTTGTTAATTCAACTCCAGGCCCCATCATAACAATTTTATGAATCTACATATTGAATTTTCGAAATTATTTAGTTTATAAATAAAAAACAATATTTGTATGTTAGATTTAATGTCCTTACCTTAACATAATCTATGTTATTCACAGATTCCAAACCTTTATCAATTTCTATTAAAATTGACGGGTCATGTTCGATATGAAACATAATTGGTGCAGAACACAGATTGAATGTTACATTTTGATCTTTTGTAATAAAAGGACTTAAATCCAAGCAAGCTTGCCAAGCTAATGCTAAGTGTTTTCCAAAATTGTAACCTTGTTCTTGTATTTCATTGCCGTGTCCTGCTAATTTCAATGTACCTTTACATGATTTTCCTAACAAGGCACCAGCACTTAAAACATTTCTAAGAGTCCATTCCTTTACTGCATAATCCTTGCGATCATCAGGTGGTACAGAAGGTAAAGGATTATTTTGGTTATCTCTACGTCCTACAAATTCTGCTTCTGCCAAGTCTCTTACAGCGCTCGACATTAACTCTACAATCTGAATATAATTATAATTCATGTTAATTATTAATATAATTATAATATAATAAAATATAATAAATATAATATAATAATATAAATTGGAATATATAATGCAATTTATTTACATACATCTTGATTGCGAAGGTTTGCCAATTCAGCACAAGAATTTGCTAATAAATAATCTCCACTTAATAATGCAATTTTATTACCAAAATTCATATCATTTAATTCAGATGTTTCTAAATAAACGTCAGGTTCTATATTTACCAGTCCTTTGTGAACAAGATGACTTGTACGTATCATTTCAGTTACTTCTGCTAAAGCTCTTTGACTAAATAATAATAATTCGTTTAATTATTCGTTTGTTATAAATACAAAACTTTAAAAATTTCGCGCTGTTAAAAGTTATAATACCTGTGCAATACACCTACAGCTTTATCTTCTTCCATATCATCTACACCTAAATGACCAGCAGCTTTTGAAATTAATAATACAATAAGACCCCATGCTTGCATGTTGTTACGTCCATTATAGATAACACTTCTATGATAAATTTGATGAAAAAAATTAATACCAAAAATTAATACCATTGTAGATTTATAAGAAATATATTAATGTAACGTTTTATAAGAAATAATATATTGACATATAGCTTACTTGGCTGTTTTTAACAAAGGATGATTAGATCCTACTAGTTTCCTCAAATGCAAAGCTACATTTGCTATTTCATCACTTAAAAGCCATCGTAAGCTTAAAAATGATGTTGGATATCCAACAATTTTCTCTGCTTCTGAAACAGCTCTGTTCCAATCCGGTTTTTGACTTCCTGCAAGCTTCGCTTCAACCTTGTTGAACTGATGTAAATGAAATTTCTTTTGTATAGAAATATGCACGTTTCTTTGTTTTTCACAATACACATTATAATCACTACATAAGATTGTTCTGGTTACATTTCCATTTCTCAATAAAGTAAATATAATTTTATTCGTAAACATTTTCGTATTGCACTTTGTAACTGTGGAATTCGTTCTCTCTCAATGTTAACATTAGTTACATATTCAACAGGTATAACGCACATGATTAACATATTTCAACATGATCAACAAGCTTTCACTTTTGACCTTATTCTTGAAAGATATCGTGTGATTTGTCTTCAAATGTAAGAAGTTATTCATTTTTCATTATGCAAAATCGCTGAATATATATCTTATACCTGCGTACATATCTTTATAATATGTTTTATCAAGTCTTCACTTTAAATACAGCAATACTAGTGTGAATTCTTCTATGAAAAATAAGGTATTACTTTATTACATGAGTAAGGAATCGGAGATTGAAAATCATGTTACAGGATCTATGTTATGTCTATTCTCATGAAGTTTAAGCTTATTTATACATATAATTATATTTTAAATGGTCAGATCTCAAAAAAATGTATTATAAATGTGCAAATAATTTGATATTTAAACGTGATTGAATTTCATACAGTCTAATGAAAGAACAATAACATTTATTTCTTGCATTTCACGCACACACGTGAACGTACACGTGATAGTACGTACTGTGAACAGATGTGAACGGATACGTGCTGGATAGTATACATAATATACCTGATGGATAATATATAGTATACATAGTATAATAGGCATATGATGTAATAAATATATGTATAGTATTTCATAGCAGGTATAGGTTATCGGACTTGCACTTCTATCATGATCTAATAACCTAATTTGCGGATTTTGTTTTTGTATCTCCATTTGTGAACAAATATTTCCATCATAATGTCAAATATTATTCTATGTCACCGTATGTTACGAATTGGTTATAATGAAAAGCAACTTTGGAGCAGATCGTTTATAACATGTTCAATTAAATCACGAGGACAAATTATTTATCACGAAGGAGCTTTATCTTACACTTTGACACGTAATCCAATGTACTCTGCCTTTGGAATTAGGGTAATATATAATTTATGTATCGTTTTCATAGAATATCATTACATTAAGAATTTGTAACAACGTTTCTTTGAAATATTGGACAATTTGGTTTGTTGATTCTTCAATTATTATTGTACCAAGTGTACGCGTAACAAATTAAATAATGATGATTAAGCAGATACTTATTTCAAAGCGTCTCTTTATTGCTTCTACAGATATAACATTTACATAATGGGTAGAACTTCAAGAAAACGTCATCAAAAGAAGAAGCTAAACATTAAAGAGATAACAAAAAACGAAGAAGACAGTTTGACGCGCCTTAAATCTTGGTTATTAACAAAGAACTGTTCATCAGTTTATAATCTTACTCCATTTAACTTTCTTATTACTGGTAGAGGATTAAAAACATTGAAAGATATTAAAATCAATGATATATTGATCAAGTTACCTTATGAAATCTTAATAACAACATCTGTATTATCTCAAAGCAATGTCAATATTTTATTTTCAAAAATTGACCATTATAGTGCACAGTGTATATTAGCAGTGTTTATTACATACGAATCACATTTAGGAAATACATCAAAGTGGCATCGTTACATCGATAGTTTACCAAGAAATTTAACAAATCCAGATTTTTGTACGCAAAAAGAAAAGAATCTGTTGCCAAAATTTATTATAGATCATATGCATGAGTTTCATAAAGTATGTAATGATTTTCGATTACTAATTAAATCTATAAATAATTTAAAGTTAAATGGAAAAGATCATTGCTCTCATTGTAACTTACATCTTAAAAAAATAATCGCGTTTGAAAAGTACAAATGGGCATATTACATTGTTAATACAAGAGCTGTATACATAGATGAAGCTGAAATTGAGACAAATCAAAATATTAATATTAACATAAAACATCCAAATAATTTAGCCTTAGCACCTTTCTTAGATTTATTTAATCACAGTATACATAGCACTACACACGCATCTGTAGTTACAAATAAAAATGGGAATAAATTCTATCAAATTAATACTTTAAATTCATTTAATTCAGAGTCACAAGTTTTTATTAATTATGGTGCACATAATAATCTTAAATTATACATTCACTATGGTTTTTTTATACCATATAACCCATTAGATGAAATTTATTTTGATATTTCTGATATAAAAATTTGTCTCGATATCCCCAAATTTAAATTAGATTTCATTATTTCCAATAATTTACAAAAAAATATGGCATTTATAAGAGATGGCTTAAATTATAATGCAATATGTACATTATTTATAATGAATACACAATTACAAAAGGATCATTGGAATATAAAAATATATGGAAATTCTCTTACATCAGAAGATAAAATAGATATATATGATATGGCAAAATTAATTTTAAATTTAAAAAAAAATGAACTATTAAATCATTTGATCAGTATGAAAAAACTTAAATATTATACACAGAGTTTTTCAATTGCAGTAAATCTTATAGAAGAATATATTACAATATTAAATGAATCATATAATAGTCTTTGTATACTTCGTTAATTATGATAAAAATAATAATTTGTAATATGTAATATTTGTTATAATATATTAAGATATTTATTATACTGAGAGTCAGGCAGAAACCAAACTAATAAATTTTATGTTCTGAAAATTTTATCATTTCATTGGAATACATGATTAGTTTTCAATTTTTTAAAAACCAAATAATTAATTTTGATAAAATTGATTGATTAGTTTGGCTTTTGTATGATTCATATTTAAATAATTTATAATTTTATAATGACCGAATAAAAATATTAATATTATTACATTTTATTTGCTTTTCCATTATTTGAAATGATATATATTTTCATTTATTTATAATTTTGAATAAATTCTTTGCATTTAACAAATTATTAATAATATGTAAAGCAATCTTTAATATGGTTAATCATATTTTTTTTATTAACATTTAATATAGTTCAATTATTTTTAGTGTTGCAGTGGAAACGTAATTGATCGTACACGCAAAAAAAAGTCTATTATAAATTCTGTGAAATTTCCATTGATAATTCCTGGATTTATTGGAGGGAAATCAGGACAACCAAAAAGAGATTGTTTTCATCCTGGTGTATCTAGTTTAAGTCGTGAAAATATTGATATTCAAGAAAAAGAAGCAATTAAATCTGCAAATATGATTAAAGCAATGCTTAGATATATTTGGCCAGAAGTAAGTTATTTTAAATATCTAATTAATATTGCAATAATATAGATATATCTATATTATAGGATAATCCAGATATTCGGAGAAGAGTTAAAATAGCTGTTGGTTTGCTTATTGGTGCAAAAGTTTTAAATGTTGGTGTGCCTTTTATTTTTAAATATACAATAGATACTCTTAATAACCAACACATGGCAGCTACTGGTAATGCCATTTTAAGTCTTGGAAGCGCATCAGATACAGTGGCAACTGTTGCAACATCATTACTTATTGGATGTATGTAAATTATATAGATTATTATTATTATTATTATTATTATTATTATAGAAATCTACAAATTTAGAGTAGATATTTTGTATTAATGTTACTATATTAAAACAGATGGAATAGCACGTGCTGGTGCAGCTGGATTTAGTGAATTGAGAAATGCAGTATTTGCAAAAGTTGCTCAACATTCTATTCGTAAAATAGCCAAAAATGTGTTCTTACATTTGCATAATTTAGATATGGCTTTTCATTTGGGTAGACAAACTGGAGCATTATCAAAAGTAAGATAAATAATTTTAATACTGTTTCCATTTTTACTATTTGAAATGATCATTTATTTAATTTAAATTTTTACAGACAATAGATAGAGGAAGTCGTGGTATAAATTTTGTATTAAATGCCATGGTATTTAATATTGTACCTACTGTTTTTGAATTATCGTTAGTCGGTACAGTGTTATATTTAAAATGTGGAGCAGAATATGCAAGTATTGCTCTTGGTTGTGTTGGAATTTATGCTTTATTCACATTAGTTATTACACAATGGCGAACGAAATTTAGAATTTTTATGAATCAAGCAGAAAATGAAGCAAGTAATAAAGCAATAGATTCACTTATTAATTATGAAACAGTAAAGGTATATTTTGCAATTTATTTTTGTAACTAAGATATTTATACTCCACATAATTTCAGTCTCTGTATTGTATAAATAATTCATTTTTATATCTTTTGTATTAGTATTTTAATAACGAAAAATTTGAAGCTGAAAGATACGACGAATCTTTAAAGAAATATGAAATTGCATCACTTAAGACAACTACTAGTTTAGCAATGTTAAACTTTGGACAAAATGCTATATTTAGTGCTGCATTGAGTTTAATAATGGTATTAGCATCAAATAATATTATGGAGGGTAATTTTTTTAATATATGAAATATATATAATAATGTATTAACAATGTTAATATAATTTTTAAATGAATCAATTATAGGCACTATGACAGTAGGAGACTTAGTAATGGTTAATGGACTTTTATTCCAATTGTCAGTTCCCTTAGGATTTTTGGGTTCAGTATATCGTGAAGTTAGACAGGCTCTTATTGATATGCAAACTATGTTTACTTTGATGACAGTAGATATTGCTATTAAGGTATAAATAATTTATAAATAATTTAAATATGATTATATATGATTTATAAATGATTAATAATATATTTTATAATATAATACTAGTCCAAAGAGAATGCAACACAATTTCATATAACTTCAAAGAATTCAGATATTGAATTTAAAAATATTAGTTTCCAATATGTTGAAGGCAAGTCTATTTTTAAAAATATTAATTTTACTATTCCAAGTGGTAAAAAAATTGCTATTGTTGGAGGATCTGGTTGTGGGTATGTTTCAATTAAGTGCTATGTATATAATTTCTATAAAAATAAAACACTGATTAGCAATATACATTTTCTAGTAAAACAACATTAATAAGATTATTATATCGATTTTTTGAACCACAATCTGGAGGCATTTTTATAAATGGACATAATATTCAAGATATTGATTTGGATAATTTAAGAAAATCAATAGCAATTGTTCCTCAGGTAATCAAATTAAAAAAAGATTTAATAATAAATACCTGCAATATTAAAATGAATAAATAATTTTAGGATACTGTCCTGTTTCATGAAAGTATTTTTTATAATCTCCATTATGGTAATTTATCGAGATGTAAAGAGGATGTTTTTGAAGCTGCCAAAATGGCAAATTTACATGATTCAATTCTTAAATGGCCAAAAGGATATGATACACCTGTTGGAGAACGTGGTTTAAAATTAAGTGGTGGTGAAAAACAACGAGTAGCAATTGCTAGAGCAATTTTAAAAAATAGTCCAATATTAATTTTTGATGAAGCTACATCATCGTTAGATTCTATTACAGAACATGTAAGTTTCATATATATTAAATATTATTATTATACATATCTAACTCTAATGAAATAATTTTAGAATATTCTTGAAGCATTACGTAGAGCAACCGTTGGCCGGACTTCTGTTGTTATAGCCCATCGATTATCTACCGTTATGGATTCAGATGAAATTTTTGTATTAGATAATGGTAGTTTAATTGAAAGAGGAACACATGATTCTTTGTTAGCTATGCCAAACTCTTTATATTACAAATTGTGGAAAACACAACATATGGGATTGCTCAAATCTAGTCAAGAAAAAGATAACTGTAGAACTCCAGGAGTTTAAAACAGAAATTGTATAATGCACAGGTAATAACATTTTTGAATGAACCATTTGAAATATTTTGAATATATTCTGTACATTTTTGAATGAACCATTTGAAATATTTTGAACATATCGAGAAATTTAGTTACCAAAAAAAGGTTCTTATTTCAATAATTTTTTGTATTTGGCAGACTACAACAAAACGATTTAAAAATATTTTTAAAAATTGATTGGTTATAATTAAATATGAAATTAATATTACTTAAACTATAAAATATAAAATTAATATTATGCAGGATTAAACACTTATTAATTATTGTATTATTGTATATTATAAACACAACTAGCAATGGTAAATTAGGCAAATCATTAAAAATAAATATATTTAGAATTTGTAATAATAAAAATTTATAGTAATATAATAATACATGTGCATTATATACAGTATTTTTAGTGCTATAAAATATCATGTTTGTAGTTAAATCTTTGAAAAATTATTATTATAAAAATTAATGTTTGAAAATCAAATAATCAACAAAACTAAAATAAAAACATAAGTAAAAATTATTATTTCTTTTTACTACATGTATATATAGATTTATCACAAAAAACTAAATATGATCTATAAATATTTTTAAATATAATTGAAATACTTCATTTTTTTATATACTTACATGCATCTTCATGTATCATATATAAACACTGTGCGTATTTAAACAGATCTTTTTAAATACATATAACTCCAAAGAACATTGATTAGAGAAATGTTGTGCATTGGTTACCTTGGAAACTGGTTAAAAACAACTATGGATGCCGATTCGTCTTGAATAAGTTTGGACAATAATATAATAATTTGTTCTTATAAAAACTATGCTAGTTGTGATGTAGAATTTGCAAATAAAACATGCAAACTGAAGTTCCTACGTTACCTGTAGTACACTTCAATACCCATAAGAACCTCAATAGGTAATCACAGAAATGTCAAATATTTGTAAAGATATTTTTGTACATTTATAATGTAAATTACAATGAATTAATTTATATTATCATTAGAATATTTCTAATTTATATTTGAAATTTATTCTTAGTAATTGTATATCTATAACAAATATTCCAATTATTTGTATTATACTAACAATATATATGTGTATATATATTGTATGACTTGATTCCTTTTATTTAATTTTTTTTATATCTGTATTATTTATGTATTTATTATATATTTAAACTGTATTTTAAAATATTCTCAGCATGAAGAAAAAAACATTAATTACATAAATTTTCAAGAATTATATATGTATATAATTTTCAGAAACCAAAATTCTAATTTAGGAGGACTATCAGAGGAAACAAAAATTAATTTATCTCATAAAAATATAACATATTTTTCATCTAAGAAAAAAAATTTACATCCTTTACTTGGTTTGTATTAAAATTTTAATAAGAATTAATGTAGCATTTTGTAAGGACATGTTATTGTTAGAGAATTTTTTATATATTTATATTATTTTTAACATTTAAATTCTAACTTTTATCTTTTATTTAAACTATATTATAAATAAAATATAAGGATTGTTTTTATTAATATTTTTGATAATTAATAGAATAATTGTTTCATTTTCTAAAATAATCTTTTAATATCGATATTTAATATACAGGACGGCCATACCAAAGTAATGTTCGACAATGTTCTTCTTCAGAACAATCAAAACTTAATAAAAGTAGCATTGAACAAAAAGTTTTGTCTGCAAAAATGTTACGCATTAAAGAGCTACAAAATCAGTTAGCTGATGCACACTATCAATTGAATGTAATGATTTCAAATATTACATAATATAAACTCACATATTTCTAAAATTCATATATATAAGTATATGTTAATTACAGGCATACTGAATAATTGTATGTTTCCACAGGAATTAGCAAATGAAAATAAGTTATTAAAAGCATTACAGAAAAGACAAGATTCTGCATTAAAACGTTATGAAGGAACAAATGCTGAACTTCCGAGAATTATTAATTCTCATCATGAAGAGTTAAGAGTACTTCAAAGTAAATATAAAAAGTTAAAAACATTACAAAAAGAAACCTGTGATTTATTAAAGGAAAAAGAAAACGAGCTTCAGCATTTACAGGTAAATATAAATATATATATATATAATGTTCTCAAACAAGAAATAAAAATATCAATATTATACTATTTCTTAGTCACAAAATAAACATTTATTACAACTCAGTAAAGATCGTAATTTGGGAGAGAGGGAAAAATTACAATTAGAAGTTTCTGATTTAAATCATAGAATACAACAACAGCAAAATACTATACAGGTAACTTAATATTTGTAACTTTTTGTAATTTCTTATATTATGTTCATACATTTAATTATTTTATTAGACGCTACATAAAAAATTGACCCTTGAAACTAAAAGTTTAAAACAACAATTACATCTCGAAATTTCCAAACGAAAAGAAACACAAAAACATTTAGATGAAACAGCAGAAAAATTAAAAACTTTAGAAAATTTATTAGATAATAGAGAACGAAGATTATATTATAATGGACAATTATTGTTTCCCAACAAGAATCGACGTTTTGGCACACAATCTCTTACAAACTTAAGAGATATTAGGTATGTGAAAAATGTAATTAATAATTGTAAACAATCGTTTCTTCACATTGTAACCAATGATTTCTTTCAGCTCATCAAATCCATTAAAAATACCAGATAAGAACAGAAAGTGGCAAACAGATATTCAAAAAAACGGTTTGGTAAATTTATTAATTTTATTGCATAATTTTATAATATTTGTATCTTCTAAAGATAAATATTACTTAATCGATTTTGACAACTTTCAGCCCATATTTTATACATCTGAATTAAATGATAAGATCAAAACAGAGGAAAGGGTAAATTCAAATCAAACTTTAGAGTATATAAAATCTGAAACTATGACAAATTTGGAACAAGTACGAAAATATCGTCTTCAAAAATCACCATACGGAGATACATCAAATAATTTAGCAAAATCTAAGGAACTAGATTTTACTATAAACGAAAATTCAGAGGTTTCGGTAGATTTAGAAAAATCAGAACGATTAGAGAACCAACAAAAAGAGACTCAAAGATATCAAACAAGCGCAGATAAATTTAGGAAAATATATAACAATCAAAAATATGAAAATTTGATCTGTTCATCCGAAGGTAGTGAAAGTGAGAATGAAAATGAAAATGGCAAAAATGATTATAAAGATGCAACTAATAATTCTAAACAATTGCATGCCAGGTTTATATGATTTGAAACATTCATTTTTATTTAAATTAGTTATTTAATTTTTATATATTTTATTATCTTTTAGGTTAATTAGCAGTGCAGATGATACTTCAGACTCGAGGGAATTAACATTTTCCGATTGTAAATATAGAGATAAATTGAAGATTTTAATAAGAGAGAGAAAAAATTCCTATGAAAGTGACTCAGAAATAGAATCTGAAATAAGAAAAGGATCAATTGAACATTACTTAACAGTGAATCACCAAAATAATACACTTATTTCATCCGAGTACGATGGTAGTCAAGTTCACTATAATTCTGATAAAGAAATAGAAAAATTGTCATGTTCGCAAAATATTTTAAATGAATCACAAAATGTTTATCAAAATTTAATTGATAAGATGCACGTACAAACTAAAAATGTAGAGAATGAAAATATATATATTCAACGTGATGTTCAAACGGAATGTAAAAACTCAGAAAATATAGAAAACTATATAACTGAACAAACTAAAACACAAGAATTTAATGATGCAAGTATTGCAAAAAGTGATTTTGAAAATAAATTATTATCACAAACATGTTCTAAAGATGAACATGATACATCATTCAAAACTAACAACACAGAGTCAGAGTCAGAGTCAGAGTCAGTAATTGGGTCTAGTATTAAACCAGAAATATCATGTACAAATGAAATTAATTTTAATGATTCACAAAAAAAAGATTCTTCTGTAAAAGATTTATTAAATTCTTCAAGCAATTTAAGTAAAGGAGCAGCAAATAAAGTAGATACAGCAGAAGTAGAGATACAAAGTAAAAATATAGTTCAAAGTTACGATTTAGAAACAAAAAATAAATTAAATAAACAAGAATTGGAAAATATTGATATAGTCTCGCATAACGTACAATCTCTTGACAATGATTCAGTTCATGATATATCAACTGATGTTAGTATTACAACTGAAAATAATGTAAAAACAAAAATAACTAATTATAACAAAGAGAAGTTATTAGCATCAATGAAAGCTATTGATAATAACGAAAATATTGAATTTATAAATCAAAATTATGGAAAACCTAATATAATAAAAAGAAAGCAAATGACAGAAAGAAATTTATTTCATAATTTACCATCTCACGCGAAGAAAAAGCAAGATATTATTAAAGATATATTTGATACCGATGTAATTAAAAATGAATCAACAGATAGTTGTGATAAATTACATTGAAATATAAACGAATAAAAGAGAAATATTAAAGTATTTGGCGAAGTCATAAAGATATAAACTATATAAATAATTATATGTATTATATTTTTTTTATAGTATAAATATTATAATACATCTCTATTTTACAAGAGGTTAGAAATTTCTTACTTAACGTAATAAAATATTTAAGAATATGCTATTATAAAAGATTTGTATATGTTTTAGCTTAATTTTAATCCAAGTCTTTTAATAAATATATATCTCATAATTTAAATATCACTAAGTTATTAATTTTATTTTTTGTCATTATCTAAATATGTATGTACAATATTATGTAATTAACATTGCATTAGTTACATTAATTACATTTATATTTATATTTACCTTGTACATTACCTAATAAAAATATTGAAATAAATTATATACATAATTAAAAGTACATTAAAATGTACAATTACACATGTACGTAATTATAAACTTAAAAATGCGACCATATCAATCTATATGTGTACTTGTTAAATTACAACTCGTTGTAAATTTTAAAAATTTTCCATGAAAGTTGAAGAAATCATTTGTTAAAAAAATGTATTTCAGTACAAAAACAGCAAAAAAGAGTAATACAAAAAATATTACTGTTAAAAAAAAAATAAAAAAACTTAATTAACGTTTAGATTACAGATATTAGATTAATTTTATTTGTATTTAACATTACGCGTGACGTGCTGTATATTTATAATTATAAATGTTCCTAACAAAATTGAAATTCTTCTATTTGTGAACTCGTTATTTGTAAATCTGTCACGCAAATAACAAATAATCATCCGAAAACAGTATTTCAGACTGTACAAAAATAAACCGCATTTTACATTTTACATTAGATTTACATGAATGTACACAAAATCTTCGTCTCACAGATTGGCAATACTGTTCTCAGGATTGACAAGAAAGGAAGCAAACAAGAAAGCAACAAAAAGGGACCTGTTGTGCACAGAAGGCAGTGGAATGAAGATACGCCGCGAATACGAATGCCATGATGAACACCAAAACAAACCATGAATATGCTTCTAATTCATATAACGGAGGTATTTGTTTATTTACTTTCTTTAAGTAACTGAAATTCTTATCTCTTGAACATGGTTAATATTAATAAGAAAAATACATACTTTGTTAAGAACACGGTAAAAGCGAATCGAAAAACCGTCTGCTGGGCGTCCTTATGGCGTCTGCTAGACTGACGCTTGAAAAATAAATTTGATTTTCACATATATAAAAAAATAAAAATATTTTTTTCATAACCGTTCGTTAATATCGTTAAATATCATTAAATGTTATATTGCTAGATATTATTTTATAGTATTGAAAATATGAAATTCACTTTATTATTTTTGTGAAATAATAAAATCGTTTTTTTTGATACTGTCATGTGTCATGATGTTGATAAAGATCAACGCATTTATTGTTGGATATTTGACGTATACAAATAAAACGAAGATATACCACTGTAGCTTTATAAAATAAAAAATTAAAAATTCATTATACAGGTTTATGTATATTTTTATAATTATTATATTGTTATAATTAATTTTTTTAATTAAATGAAAAACATAGGTTTCTTAATTATCTATCACTATTACTACTTTTATTACTATTAATTTTTAATCATATAATATAGTTTGTTTGATTTGCATCATAACAGAGTATATTATAGAAATATAGCGTGATAAAAAACAAAATCATTTTGTTCTGCAATAATAATCATTTTAGGTATTATGGGGAATGATAGTCCAGCTGCGTTATTAGATATGCTTGCAGAAGTCGCATCTCAGACATTACATTCGGAAAAGAAGCGTAGTAAATTATTACTACCATCGCAATGCAAATCAAAAATAGATTATGTAAAAAAGAAGACCAATGAATTAACTTTTAACGTGCCACAGCTTTTATCTATGCCTGCATCACAATTAGTTAAACAATTTTCTATTTTTACAAGTGATGAATTAAAAAGACAATATTCATATACGTGTGCTCTTGTCATCGGATGTGGGCAAAAATACACTAGTTTTGCAAGTGAAGGAAGAGCAAGAATGTCTATCAAAGCACATTTAGCGGAACATTTAGAATATTTAAAAACTAATAAAGAAGCCTGTAAGTAAATATTACAGTATTTACATACAAGATACTTGCAAGAAAAGAAGTTACATGCTAATTATAAAACAAATTATATTTTATAGATAAAACTTTTACTGCAAAGTCAGTAAGTTATAAAAATTGTAAAACCAGCCCCCAAAATAAGAAAAGCAGATTACAACAGTCACGGAAACCGCAAGAAACATTAAATAAAGAAAATAAAGATATTATTACAGAGAAATCAACAAATTACTTGAGAAATATTCTATTGAATGATTCTACTTTTAAGGAACTGGATAAAAACAAAAATGTTGAAAAAATAGAAAATTCTAAAAAGGTACATAATTCTGAACAAAAAGATGTAGAGAGAATGGATTTTAAAACTTTTGGAGATCATAGTTATTTTGAACGCTTAAAAGATGAAATTCCTAAGAAAAAAGAAACATCACTATTTAACAATTCTCTTGAAAATATGACAGATGAAAATGTAAGTACTAAACTAAAATATAAGTAATATAATATAATAAAATTTATAATCTTTAAGCATAATTCTTTTCTTCGTGTAGATTGTATTTATGGTTGTTGGTACTGACAGTGTTCATACGAAAGAATATCCACGTATTAATAAAAAATTATCAGAAAAAATCAATAAAAAATCTGATGCCATTTATTTACCAGGTAAATGTGTAAAATATTTATAATACATACTTTAATAATAAAATTCTGTATACATACGTATGTGTGTCTTATTTATATAAATACATATTCTAATCTTTATATTATTTGCATATAATATATAAATATTTTTGTTTATTTCTAGAAATATCATGGTCAAGTGAAAATAGTGACAAAAATACAGAAATTATAACTAGTAAACCCAAGGGAAAAGCAAAATTTATAGGTACTAGTAAAGAGGAAAGAGAAATGGCATTAGCCTTTATGGATCGTATAAAAAAAAAAGGAAATCCAACAGGAAGTAATCTTGAATGCCGAATTTGTAATCCACCACGAAGTTTCACAGCACCTACAACATTGGTATCTCACTATCGCAGTCATGCTGGAATAAAACCATATGAATGTCGTATATGCAGAGCAGTTTTTACAAGAAGACATAGCTTAAAATATCATATGTTGATTCACCAAAATCAAACGCGATTTACGTGCGCTGATTGTGGAAAGAAATTTAGACATCCATCACACTTTAGAGAACATCGACGTAGACATACCGGCGAAGCACCGTTTGGATGTGATGATTGTGGGCAACGGTAAGCAAAATGTGAACTATTGAAAATATTTATAATATAACATGTTTTTATTAAAAAAAAATTTTTATCATTTTATTAGATTTAAAACAAGAAATACTTATAAACGTCATTTAAAAACAAGACACGGTAAAGTTTTAACAACTACTGGTGAGTTGTTATATCTGTCAGAAGAAGATTTTCAAAAAGTCCGAACTAACAGAAAGAAAAGAAATAATATAAATAAAGATCACATGATAGATGAGGATATAATTGCAACAAAAACAATTATGCATTGTCAAAATGACAATGATCAATTGCAAAATACTGTGACTGAGGAATATATTATAAATAATGATACTACTGATGGTGATAAAAATTGGAAATCAAGTGATGCAATACAAATTATTAGAAATTGTTTTGAAACTTACGAGATTTGTCAAGAATCTCATTTGAATAAGACTGAATCTATAGAGACTGAATTATCTATAAAAAATAGAGTTTCTAACAAAGACGAAAATAATTTATCGGATGAGTATACAGATAAAGTACAAGATAAATTGCAAAGTGCTTCTTATATTAAGTTAGAAATAGTTAGAGATGGAAATAATCAACTCATGTGTCATGATAATACTGATCAATCTGAAATAATTTATCACAATATAAATGAAGCAGCACCATCATACATTAAAGTAGAATATAGCAACTTAATTAATAATTTAGAAAATGAAAATAATTTAGAATTTCAAGAAAATCTTAAATTCTCCGAAAATCAAATTAAAAATCCCATACAAATAATTAACGAAACCGAAAATTATCTTAATGAAGGATCTAATAATTCTGTAAGTGAACAAACAGCACTAATGCAAGCAGAAGATACCCATATTGAAACGAAGAACAAAGATAGCAATAAACATATAATACTTACTCAAGAATATATCAAATACGAAAAAGAAAACAGTGATATTACTACTCTTAATTGCAAATCTTTTCAAGAAATGGAAACACATGAGATTGCTCTTTCAGAAGACTTAATAGATTTAAATACCTTACAAGAAATTAATCAAGTTGCTAATAAAACGATATCTACAGTTATGGATACTTTAGTAAATCAAAATGAGAATTGCCTATTACAGGAAAATAAAAAATTAAGTAATTATCAAACAGTTATAAAAAATTTAATAAAAAATCGAGCAATCACATCTTCAAATTCTGAGAAGGATAGTAAATTATTGAACCAAGTTGAACAACGTTTATATATTCATAATGAACCTTTGACTAATATAATGGTACAAAATAAATGCATTAATATATTTCCAGAAACACAATCAAAAATACAATTAAATAAAAATAAAAAATTTACATCCTTGAATAAACACATGCAAACTATTAATATAAAACAAAGTGAAAATCAAAATACAATCTTCTTGTTAACTAATAATGCATTACAAAACAGTGTTTTCAAAATTGATCACAACATGGTTAATGAGATTAAAAAATAAACATTTGAGAAAGTAAGTAAAAGCCAAAAGTTCTTTAATTTTTTTAAAATTAAAGAACTTTTGGCTTTTAAATATTCATATAAAAAGCAATATAATTACACTAGATTCCCTGTTTCTATAGAAATAATTTTAATAAAAATGCACTTGTAGTACGAATAATACTACAACATTTTCAATTTTTGTATATGTCAATATTGTTAGAAAAAAATGTAAATTTAACAATTTTTTATTATTTGAAAAAAGGAATACATACAAAAAAGAAAAGAAAAGAATAACATAAAATTCTTCAAAAACAAAAAATGGATTTAATAACATATTTTTACATGACTTCGATCATATGAGATATACAATATTAGCACATCTTCGATATACAATAAAGTTTAAAAAACGAATAAAAATGCATTCATTGTTTGTAAATGAAATGAAATTATTATTAAAATAGTTCAGCTTATTATTTTTGACAACAAATTATAAGTGTCATAAGATCGTTATTAGGCATTCCACATCTTCAAAATTAAAAAAATAATATTTACTAAACTTTTTATAACAATTTTTATGTACATATTGACAGATTAATTTACTAGGATAGGAATACTTAATAGCATTGTTTGTGTGCCAAACATTGGAAAATGTATTACAAATTCATAATTTGCTTAACAAAAATGAAATTTTTAATGTCAGTTATATTTATTTCTTGAATATTCTATATTCTACTTAGATGAATTACAAAAATATTGTTTGTCATATTTTATATTTATTTTAAGCAATTTATGGAAAATGTATCATCTGTTCCTATTTGTAGCACACTTCTTTATTTTCATCTATAAAGATTATGCTTTCGCCGCATTTATAAACAGTAAATAATCATTTTCTATATATTATTTTTTTTTAAATATTTTAAAATATTTATATTTCTTCAAATATGGCTCAAAAATGTCTTCCATATTTCTGGTATTATAATCTTAATTTTTTCTTATAAAAATACATAAATATATAAACAGTTTATAATTATCATCTTGTAGATATTAATAATTATGTTTAAAGAATTATGTAGAATGAGTTCAGTATATTTGCAAAAATTAGTTAGTAATATTCTATTACAGAAAATCAAGTTCTAAAAGCTCAAATTATTATATGTAGATGATAGAAAAATTATCTTTCGCTAAAACAACGATTGAATATAAATTACATTGAAATTAACATTCAGAATATAAATTATATTAAAATTAACAGGTTTTCAGGTTTTTTATTGCTTGAACCTTAAAATTGCAAATTGACATAAAAATATATATATATATCTTTTTCTAAAAATAAAGTACAACTAAACATCTTTCTAGTGAAAGTATATTTTAATATGATATATCTGCTACTATAATCAAATATTTTCAGATTTAGAACATTAAAAAATATAAAAGTTTTAGAAAATAAAAATGTGACTATTTTAAGATATATAAATAAGACAAAAGCATTTATTGTATCTCTGTAAAAATATGTAAACAAATAAATTAGTTAAATATTATAAAAAATATAAAAATGAAAAATTTAGAAATTATTAAAATTTATATTACAAAAATTTATATATTACGAAATATAATGTGCCTTGTAAGTATTATGAAGTTGGCTATTAATAGCATATAATAAATACATTATATAATAAATACAATAATATAATTACGTAAAAAATATACGTATACTTTGTACTAATTTTTATCATTTATAATAAACGTTAAAGGCTTATAATAATGTTAATATAAAAAATAATTTTAGTTATATATTGTATTTTTATACTCATTTTGTACTTAAAACAATAAAATGTTGAAAAGTTATTTGATAATATAATTATAAGCAAAATATATATATATCCTTAAAATATTTTCTACTATGGTGTGAAATCAATGTTTTATAGTTTTGAATATTTTTGTAATTCCCAATTTTTTATATCTGTAGAAACTTGACAACAGCAATAAAGGAAGAAGAGTAATGTAAATGTGCTGTATCCTGTATCTGTAATGAAACATTATATAAAATTTAAAATAAACAGCTCATAGAAATCTATGTAATAAATATTGGTTTTTTCATTTGAAGTAAAGTCGTCAACAAGTTATAGTAAAATACTATAAAATGGTACCATGTAATAGTCTATAGATGTAAATATTTCCAATTTCTTCTCCAACAAAAAAATAAAAATTTGATATAACTGACATGGCTAACAAAGGACTTGTTAAGATGCAATGAAATCGTCTCGCATTTGTTTCTGATAAATATTTTTTTCGTATACTTAAATAATATTTATTTTTTCCAGTTGATTTGATTAAACTTTCAACATTTAAGCCTATAAAATTCAGAAATGTCCAAATAAAAATATTTGTTTGCATTCCATGCCACAGAAAAACGAATGTAAAACATAAAAACGAGGCGAATAATTTGTTAAAGTTTGATTTCAACAAAGGTACATAAATGTATCTGAAAAATGATTTGTTTTGAAAATTTTTATTATAATTATATATTGTATTTATGTATCTCAAGCATACCTTATGAGAAATTTATATAAACCTTGATCAAAATATTTCCACATGTCAGAATACAAATGAATTCTTGCTACACATTTAGGTTGAGGAGGGGCTTTTATATTATCTATTGTACATAAAGTATGATTGAATCCATATATCACAACATATTTAATTAAGAAAAATTGCCCCATGCAATATCCTAATCCATACAAACTCCATGGATCTAAACTTTTAACAAACTGTTTTTACAAAAAAAATAATTATATTTTTATTTATTTTTAATAAAAATTATTATACATAAAAAAAATAACTTTACCTCTGGATGATATTGTATTGCATTGAAATAAAGAAAATGTAAAAAGAAATTAGCAAAAAATATCCAGAAAATATATCTAATTACATTAAGAAAAAAATTTCTGAGATCTGCAAGTTTCAAAGATTGAGATGTTTTTTTTACCTGTAAAAAAGTATTAATAATTTTGTACTTATTCATAGTAACCAAGAACAAACACAAGTATTTACTAAAATATGATACATACAGAATCAATAAATTCACGGTATAAAATTAATGGTCCTAAAGATAATGTAGGTAAATATAAACAATATGCCAGTTTATATAAGAAATTCTGTATAACAAAAGAGATATTATCACGATTATTTTCTAAACGTGATTTTATATTATCTATACTATAACTAATACTTCTCAGTTGAACCCAACATATTATATGAGTTAAAATATAGTGTTCTTCATCATTTAATTTAAATGTATTTTGGAAGATACCATTTGGAATTTTAAGAAAGTGTATTATAAATAAAAATATTATGTTTATCATCCATATGATAGAGCTGCTACGTTTATATGTTAAAATATATAGTATACTTGGATGAATTAATGCGCACAACATGCCCAATATTCCAATACAATAATACAAAAATAACAAAGATATAAAGATGTACGAACAACATAATAGCTGTAAAAAGACAACATTGTCAACATTGTTAATAAAATAATTTGAGATAAATAATAAAATATAAAATAACGCTAAAACGTCGCACCATACAATTTGATGAAATTTTGATGAAATGATTAATAACGTGATGAAGAAATAACCAAGGTATTATTTTTATTATCAATGGTATCCACATTCTCCATTCTTCGTCAGAAACATCTTGTTTCCTTCCAATCCATGTCCATCCTGGTGCAAAATCACCATACAAATCATCGTAATTAATAAAATCTAAAAATTATGCATAATTTTAAAATATATTTATAATTTATACATAAGTATAAAATATACATTTAATTTCTTACAAGTATTAATTAGAAATACTTTGTAAATAGAATATAATACTGCACCAGTCCATAAAAAAAAATATAAGAAACTTTCATATTTATATAATTTAATAATATTGTTTGTTACCGATGTCATTTTCTATCATAATTAAATATATCGTTTCGTTTTTGTTACAATTACTATTCTTATTCTTTAATCATTGCTAATAACAAACAATGATAACATTTTATGCATTTTGTTATTTAACTTTAAATCAAAGTATTATTTATTTATTTGTAAAGCACCTAGAGCAATTATTTAAAAAACATAAATGATCGATAAACGTGTCGAACTTCATGTCTAAAATAGGTTAGATCTCGAAAATATCTTTTATAGATGTTAGGTTAATGTTAAAATTAGAGCAATGTTAAATTTATTCAAAAATTTAGTTCGCATAATATAATTAAAAAAAAAAATACACCTATATCAGAAAATTAGATGTTATCATTATAATATTAAACGTGAAATATTTTTTAAATAAATTTTATTCTTAAAAGACAAAATAAATAGATTACAGCAAACTTGGTAAATTATTTAAACACAGTTACACACAATTTAAATATAAAAATGTATATCACTTATATATATTTAATTATATGTTAATATAAAGTACAATAGGACAATGATCACTGCCATACACTTTATCCCTTATAACATTGTCACAGACATTATCCTTAATTCGTTTTGATATCAAAAAATAGTCTAATCTCCTATACAAAAAAGATAAAATATAATAAAAATATATGATAATATATAATAAAAATAGTATTTAAATTCACATAAAAATAATATTTAAAACTACAGTGAACAAAATTTTATATATTTACCATCCTATATTTTTACTACGTGCATTAGCAAAATATGACCAAAATGTATATGCATCTGCTTTATCAGGATACAAAGCTCTAAATGTATCCACAAATCCTGCATCTAAGAAATCTGTCATACCTTCTCGTTCTTCTTTTGTAAATCCAGCATTTTTTGTATTTGTTTTTGGATTTTTGAGATCTAAATAGATCAATTAATGTAATTTCAAAATCAATTTATACAATTTTGCAAATTTATAAAAATTGTAAAAAGATGAATAAATGAAAAGAAAGCCTACCTATTTCTTGATGAGCGACATTCAAATCACCACAAATAATGACAGGTTTCTTCTTATCTAAATCTTTTACATAATCTTTAAAGACCTCATTCCACTTTAATCTTTTAGGCAATGTCACTAATTTCTGACCAGCATTAGGCACATCTATAGTAACAAAATATAATATACAATATTCATAGATTTATGCTATATAAAACCTGAAACTTACAAGCATTAAGTAAGTAGAAATTTGGATATTCTGCAGTAATTAATCTTCCTTCGTTATCAAATTCAGCATTATCTAAACCATATTTTACATTAATTGGTTTCTCTTTTGTGTATAATGCAACACCACTGTATCCAGGTTTTTTACCTATTTAGAAAATATGTATAATTCATTATTTCATAAATAGAAATTTATAATAAATTATAAAGATTCGTACTCTCAAAAAAATAATAATGATATCCTTTTAATTTAACTTCTTCAGGTAACTTATTTTTATCGCATTTAGTCTCTTGTAATGCAACTATGTCTGCATCTTCTTTCAAGATATATTGCATTCCATTTTTCTAAATTAACGTGACAATAAATAATATTAAATTCAGTTAAAAAACATAGAATATAATAATAATAAAATTATTGTCATACTTTAATGACTGCCCTTATCCCGGAAACATTCCAACTAGAAATTTTTAAATCATACTTGTTCCCTATTGCATTTAACTTTGAACAATCAAAATTGATTTCATTCAAATCTGTATCTATTTTATTCAAAACTGGTTTTACTTCTCTTTTAACACGTTTTGTAGTAGGTTCTTCATGATCATCCGTATCAAATTTAAATCTTTTATTTGATGCTGCTTTTGATTTTGATATTTTAGTGTTTGTCTCATTTTTAACTTTTACAGAATCTTCCTAATTAAAAAAAAAAAGCAAAGTAAATATCTTAAATAAATTTTACTTATAGAACATGTTACCATAAATTATTTTTTATCTTATGGCAACATTATATTCATATTTCATGGCATACATTATTGGCATACAAATAAAATTATATTGAAAAAAACATGCTGGCACAAAATTATTGTTTTATACATTAGTAAAAATGTTTGAAACATGATTTGTTTAATTATCTAACCTTTGAAACTCGATTTCGTTTTGGCGGCATGCTGATTATTTTTGAGCACAGAAAACACTGAAAAAATTATCAATATTATAAGAGTAATAATATAGAAATTATTGATATTATTTTATCATATCATAAATATCTAATATATTTTTATGTATTTAGAATATATAAAATATATTACAGAGTAGTACGTTACCGGCACGATCCTAAAGGAAGTTTGAAAACTGCGCGATATCATGAATTTAGTTCAATCGACTGTTTGATACACGCATAAACTAAAAAACAAAGATTCAGAATTTCAAACATAAAGACAGGCGCAATGTATTTAATAAAATTCTTAGATTAAACACTGTTTAATTACAGTGTATACATCACAATTAATCATTATACTGCATTATCAAATTTATAGATAAAAAGTAAAAATTTATATTTAATTTGAAATTTGGAAATTTACAAACGAAATGTAAACATGGTATATTTAAAAAAAAAAGGATATATGACAAATGCAATGATGTAATAATGTGAAATTTGAATACTATAATGAATTTAGTGTATAATTATACTATATAAATTTACTCACGAGAAATATACGTTTAGTGATTTTAAATTTAATAAAAAGTAATTTACACTTCTCAGTTGAAAAATTTGTGTTTTATAATAAAATTTGTATTTATGTACGTATAATTTGTCTCGAATATTTTTCTAAGAAGATTAGTGTATTGAGGAAGAGTATACAGGTATACACACGTAAATACTTTATATAAAACATTGGAACTTGCTAAAACATCTCTTGCTATAATTTTGAATGTCAGTAAATTTATAATTCGTATGACTTAACCCTAGTATTTCTATTAATGACTATGTGCGTGCTATAAATTTTTGTGTATATACAACGATCACAAGTAAAAGAAATAAAACGAATATCTCAAATATGTTTAGTAATAAAAAAAACAACTTGCCACCAAGACCTCATATTCCAGATTCTGAATGTATATTAGAAGACCTTAATAATGCTTCTATAGATGATATAGCATTTAAAATAATCGATAAAGGTATTACTTATTTCATTATTTTATTGTATAAAACTTGTAATAAGAAAAATGTTAAAATGTTTTCAACCATAACCTCATTTCAAATTTAGTTACATATGCTTAGTTTTTACATAATTCTGTGTCATAAAAATGAAAATTTTGTTTTTAGATGAATTTTCTGAAGAACATTCATTCAACACAAATACTTCTAATACCTATCAGAAAGTCAAAATGTATTTAAATATAAAACAACAGTTAAGATATCTGGAAACTACTATTGCAGAAAGAGAACAACAACTGAAAACTGATAATGAAGAAATAAAAAAACTCGCGGACGATATTAAAAAACAAGCACAAGCTGCATTAATAACATAGATGTTTTATATTTATAAATTATATTATAGTTATTTGATTAATTCTTCTTTAGGAAGGAAATTGTAACATATAATTATTTTAAACTTGATATTGTCTTAATTGTTAATATCATGTAATAACCATGTAATAATGATACAATATCATATAATAAAAATTTGCTAATCATATAAAATAATTGTACTTATCATTATATAGGGATACTTTAATTTATATGTGTGTAATTTAAATATTCTTTATACAAAAGATTAGTATCCTCTATTACAACACACACACACATATATATATATATATATATATATATAAAATTAACTTCTTACAAAAATAAGTGTTACATATAATTCTTTTATATTATTTCTATATCTATATGTACATGACATGCTATATGAATAATTTGATGAATACAATTAATTATATGTCTTTTTAATTTAATCTTAATTATATCTTAATCTTTACATATTTTATGTGATAAGGCCATTGTAATAGTCATAGGCAGTTAAAAGGCACTACAGTTATAATATCATTAATTAAATTCCATTTAATTAGTTTGTGACACGTATACTTTGTAAGTATTTGAACATGTATTTCAGAATATAAAACAATTAATTCTAATGCTTTGTTTCTTATTTTCCCATTATTTGGAATGATCGAGATATAAGAATATACATTTTGTGATTGATTTTCAAGACTACTACGATATGAACTTTGTTGTGCTTAGGTGTTTCAAATATACTAACAGTTATACAAAAGTAGAATAATAGATATTAATATGACTACTTCTTCACAAATGCCTTAACGAATACTGTTGTGCATTAATTCACTGATTGACATTGTTAATTAGATATACCTGTTGTAATATCATATCTAACTAATGGATCATTAAGATAAGCACACCATGTAAAGCCAGGTGGATACCCTGAAAAAATCATGCACAAAATTTTAAATTAATATCTTTAGCAATTATGATCATAATTAATATCTTAATTTAGAAATTAAAAGTATAAAATGAAATAATTAAAAATTTATTTAAAACAGAGAATATCGTTATAATTTTTTTATAATTATAATGTAAGTATAGGTATAAATGTATGTATACAAAACAATTACCTACATCATGTTTGCTTAAGCATGTTATATGATAAAAATTTAGATTTAACAATACTTACAGCTATATTATTTAATGAATGATTTTCATGTGCTCACAAAATGTGGTTCAAATGAAATATCAAAATGTATTGCCTTTTGTCCAGCTGCATGCAAGGAACATCCCTGGATTAGTCAATGGTTAGTGACAAATACCTATGTTTTAGAAAAATATTTATACACATAAGGTATATCTAGACATTTAAGACTAAGCAAAAGACTTGCAGGCAATAATTAATTTACTTTAATGACAAGGTTTTTTACAATTTTACCTCCACCAAAAAAAACATATATATTATGTGTTTATCTTTATTCATAACATCTGTAACAATAATATATATAAAAGTGCTTTACATTTGTTATATAAAAGTAGAACAGCTCTGTTCGTTTATAGATATTAAGTATTTTTTAAACGGAATATAAAAGTATACAATATATTAATCATACTCTTTACATAATGCGTCGATATGTTCAATTAGGACGGAATTCAGAAATATATAAGTTCATTGTATTTTTTACAACATTTATAACGATCAATTATTCGCAATTATCGTAAATTATTTTAAAATGTTTTAATATCATTTTTGCAAATGAGTAAAGTTTCTTAACTTAAAATGATTACTGAACTTATCTCTTTTTTTTATAAAATAAGAAATATCCAGTTTTATGATTCAAATTCCTCTTAATCAATAATTTATACATAATTTTCCAATATTACTATATGAAAATTTATGTAAAATCACATATATAATATATATAATTTCTCTATAAAATTTATTATAATTATAAAAGCGTGTATTAAATGTCTTAAGAATTTTAAAATAATTTGATTTATAAAAAATAATGTAACAATAATGGAATGATTATAATTTCTTTTTAAGTATTAACAATCTTTCATCACTTTTTTGTGCTTAATATAATGTGTTCCTGTATTTTGTAAAATGGTGAATGTTATTTGGATTAGTTAAAAATAAAACAAAATGAAACAAATGACTTAGAAATTTTGATATCATATATAAAATATATGAATTTTCATTACATGAATAATACATTGAAGATAGAATATTAAACAAGAATATAACATGAATAAAAATTTTTAATAATCTCATATTATTAAAAGAAATATAATATTATAGAAACTCAAATTTTATATATATATACATATAATTGTTACTAGTGATAGTAACTACTTGCTTTATTTAAGTTTATAATACTAATTAATTTCAATTTGTTGTTTCTTTACACAATGGAACATAAATTTTTTCATATATGTAAAATAAAAAGTATCGAGTTGTGATTACATCATAATTATAAAATGATCAATTGTAGCTATTTACCACTAAAGTTCGGCATCAAGAAAAACGTACGAAATATTAACTTGCCTCTAGGCTTGTATTTAAGATGGTCCTCAATGAATTGACAGGGACAACGGGCGGAGACACAATGTCGTGGTGGAACAGATAAACCTGCGATGTCTCTATTACGTTCCTGTGAGTCTATAACCAGATCAAGTCTGCGGCGCACAAAGTGATGTGCCCATCGAGATGCATACCTCAGCAACAGCAACTCCGCCCGTTCCTGTCAACACATACCATCATCAGAAACCTAGAGCCGAAGTAATAGTGATAAAATAAATCCGTCTTTCTACATATCAGTAATCAGCTCATTCATGAAACTTAAAAAATCTATCATACGTAAAAGATGCATTATCAAATTAAATGCATTAGAGAATGTATTGTTTTAAAAAACTTTTACCATTAACCATTTTACATGTTTCTTACATATATCAAGCTTGCAATTCTGAATTATTTTAATTTAAATACTATGTACAATTGTATGTGTTAGGGCCAAGGATGCCCTCTTTCCAAAGCCAATAAATGTATAAACATAATGTGAGGGACGCATCCCTAGGCAGTACTGTTAGGCCTATAAAGTAATTGCGAATATTACTGTATGGGACTGATCTTGTCCTTTTGGCCAAAAATCAACATAATAATCACGTGATTGGGATGGTAAAAAATAATTTTTAGCTAGGCATCATTGGGCAAGGTAGAATAATATTTGCAATTACTTTATGGGCCTAACGATACTGCCCAGGAATATGTCCTTCACATTTATGTTTATACATTTATTGGCAGTGACTGTAAAACCAAAGCCAGAGAAACGCGTCTCTTACATCCATCCTTGGCCTTAACGGTATGAAAATGAAGCTTGTAATAATAATATATATATGTGTAATTTACACAAGTTTTACACAAATATGGAATTTAATAATAAATGTTTAATATCATATTAGTCAACAAAAAATATATAAGAAAAAAAACAATATTAAGTATATATCATTAATAATCCAAATCACCAAAAGATAATGCTAAAAAAATATTTCATATATTAATATGGTTATAAATGGAAATCTTGTATAGTTAAGTACATAATTATAAGTAATTTTCATATTTTATATAATTTACTTTTACTAGTTTTCATTAATATAAATTTTGATTATTTATCCAGTTTTAACACAGCTATAAATCTATTTGAATTCCTTTGATTTCTTTGACTTTTAAAATATCTCTTTTTTTTATGTAGATGTCTAAAAAATCCTACTATCAGAATAATCTTTCGATAAGTTTAAAAATAAAACTTATTAAATCTGTCAAAATTGCTTTCAATGTTTTCAATACTGTTTTCAGTTTTTGTTGAACGATTTTAAATGCCTCTATCTTTAAGAAAACTACTCCAGCTAGGACAAAAATCTCTGCCTTGAACATGAGGCTTATTGCGTAACCATTCTTCTATATATTGACATGGACATAAAGCCGATGCTAAGTGACGAGGTGAAGAAGGATTTCCACCTTCTTCGTCTACTGTCCAATCCAATCGGCGACGTAAATAATCCTTTGCCCAACGTTGTACATAGCGGCAGAATACTTGTTCGCTTTTACCCTAATTATTTATAGTTTATTTCACAAAAAATAAAATGTCGTAAGATCAATTACAATAACTTGACTTTTACGATTACGGTCATTTTTTTATAAAATATGATTTATAGAAATATCAAATACTAAATTGAATAAATAAATAAATGTAATTTATATAGTATAATACCTGAAATAAAAGTTTCATACCTGTTTACGAGAAATTCTGGTGGTTGTATTGCCTTGTATTACAATATCACTATCATCTATATCCATTCGCTGTTGCAATTCTCTTTTTCGACGCATTTCAGAATTTCCATCTTCACCAATTACTCTTCCTTCACGTTCTTCACGTTCTATAACTTCTTGTAACTTTTTCTGGTATAAAATAAAATCAATTCTTGAATATATCATATAAATATAAAACATAACAAATTTTTTAACAAACTTTTTAATTTCAACTGAAAATGATATTTTTGTTTGGCAGTCATATTAAGCTTCGACTGTGTAAATTAAGTATATATTTAATTACACTTACAATACAGTCTGTTGTATCAAAGTATATGAAGCACAGATTGACTTTGTGACACGAAATCTTCCCCCTATCGTCTAATCCAAGCAATATCTTATGCCGAAGTAAATGCTTGTTCACTTGACCCATACATTTTTCAAGATTGTGATTTAATTTTATCTTGATGAACATGCAAAAAAATATTGCAGCAGCATTGAGGACTAACCACATGACACCAAGTCCAAATAAAGTAAGACCAGTTACTCCAGAAAACAATAAGCCAAGCAATACAATAAATGCAGTGAATATCCAAAGGACAAGAATCCTTTTGTAGCATACATTGTACATATTAAAACGTACATCATTTACAAGCAATTCCATTATATGTACGTAGTCCTCTACTGTAAGCTGTAATGGTTCAACACAACAGCTTATACATAATATACATATATATATAAGAGCGAATATACGAACTTTACAAATAAAGAAAAATATAATATAAACAAAATAAGGAAATGTAAATTCTATGAGGAAATACGCATGAAATAAAATATAATTAAACACTTACCGTTAAACCTTGAGCCATTAATTCTTCTGGTACTAATTCTGGACGAAATTTGGCTGGAGTAATCCACGGCCATCTAGTATTAACTGGTAAAAGAGTAACTATAGTATCTCCATTAGCAAAACCTTGTCTAATATTTCCAATAGGTGTACTTATAATATTACTGGTAGTACTTCTGCCATTAGATATATCTCGGAGATCAATAGTCTTCAAAGAAGCACTCTTAGGATCAGAAATTCTTATTTCAGATGGTAAATTTAGATCTGGACTTCCAGGTGTAATAGAACGACTTAAACCTGACCTATCTAAATTAATCTGGACGGATTCAGTTGATATCACAGCACCTTTATATTCGTGATTTTTTGTTTGTTGATTATCTGGCTTATCAACAGATTTTCCAATTTTTTCAACATTTACTGTTACCGATTCTGGTTTTATTACAGCTGGCGCATTTGGTTTAGCTTTTCCTTCTATACTAGTATTATCTTTAGCAGGTGCTTCATCTTCAAATTGGACCCAATTTTTTGTTCTTGAAGATATATTAGGTGAATTAATTGCTGACACATGGTCAGTTGTATCTTGTGAGCTCATTTTCACTAAATAAATAATAAAAAAGAAAGGACGTCACATATGTAATACATGTTTAAAAATATTGAATATTTATATTTTATATTTTATTAATTTATAGAATGTCTTTATTCAATAATTGATACATTAAATTAATATTTATATTAAAATACATTAAAACATGTATATATATATATATATATATGTATATATATACGTAAATATATATATATATATATATATATTTGCAAGATATATTAAATATGGTAAGAAATATTATTAAACAGATTTTTAAAAAATTGAGTGTTTATGGACATATAATTTATAATAAAAACATGAACTGAAATATACAGAATAAAAGGAAATTGTGATTCTATCAACTTGTTATTTAATTAACAGAATAAAGGCTCGATAAAGCAAAAAAGATATTAAACACGTATAAAGTACGAAATACCAAACCAAACTTCGAAAAAATATTCATATATACAATCCTCATCATTAATTTAACGAAGATAATATCGTATATACAGATATATAAACTTCATATCTGATATGTTTACATATTGAAAAATGATAGACTTGAAATTTTCTTACCTGTTGTGATATGACCTATCTCATATCCGTAAGGTGAAAAGGTACGTAATGCACGAAATCAAGGTGTGCAGCATTGCTATACGAAAAACAAGGGTGGGGCGAAGAATAGTATAACGACATTGTACAACAATGTATATATATTTATATGTACGATAATTTATTATAAAAGTGCATATATATATACACTTTTATTTCTATGTTATTTTGGAATACTTAATACTATATAAATAGATAATTACAGTTATTAATTAACGTACTATGTGATATGTCTTGTTTTGTAAGATTACGTACGTTTTTGGTATAGTTTCATATATGTGATATATCTATTTACGTGTACGTAAATGTGTGTTAATTTAAATTAATTGCTAATTTGTTTGCTGTTATTTTGCAATGTACAAATTTAAATATATATATATATATGTATGTATGTATATAAAATTGAGAACGGTACATGTTCGTTCAAAACAATTGTTTTTCACAATATTACTGGAATTCAAATACGATTATTTACATATATACGTATATAGATTATCAAGAAATTATATAATAAGAAATGTATAGTTTTTTTGTTTTTAATATATAGTGTACTGTAAGGAAGTATATCGAAACGATCACAATTCAACATAATGCATTGTCAAAAACTAATCATGAATACATTAAAATATTTTCGAATAGTTACAAGATCTAGTTATGTTTTCGTCGATGTTTGTTCATTAAATCAAAGAAAGAACATGTTTATGACATATTTGCAACAAATTAATAAAATAAAAGACAATTATACTACTAATAAACAGAAAAATTTGTCACAAGCTAGAAATTACATTATATCAGGTAGTTTTTTATTTAATTTATTTTTTCCTAAAGAAGAAAAAAACGATATTGAAGAATTAATAATAACAATTAAAAGATCAATTTTATTAATTCAGGTTAGGTTAACACTTTTATATTATCATAATTGACAACGATATGAAAGTGTCAAGCATTTTGCACTGTTATATTGAATGCAAACTTTTTATTTATTTAGTTTTTATAGTAATTTTTTAATTTTATAGAAAAAGGAATTTCCAGAGGCAGAGCAAATGCTACATATTGCTTTGCGACAAGCACAAATTTTGCAACATTATGATGGTATAACTTATGTATATGATGTAATGGCAAATTTAGCATATGACACAAATAATTATGGAAAGGCAAAAGATCTGTTTAAATCAGTTTTACAGAGATTAATAGCTAAAGGAGTTCCACAGGATGATTTAGCAGTCGTTCATATTAGTCTTAAGATTTCTGACATATACGATAAAATAGGAGATATAGAGTAAGCAGTTATACAATGGATATCAATTATTTTTTAATTTTTTTTAGTTCCTTATAAAATATAATATTTGATGATTTAGTATCATATAACACGTAACTTTATTAACATAGGAAAGCAAACACTGGTTATAAATTTTGTTTGCAACATTTACAAAATCATTTGGCTAAAGACAATGAAAACGAAGATGTACTACAATTGTTAGGTTTAAATTTAGAGAAATATGCATCTATGCTTTTTTCACAATCTGATTATAAAAATGCTTTTGAATATTTCACTCAGGCGTATGATATATCCATAAAAATAAATGGCGAAGAAAATGAACAAACTGTTATTTTATTGAATAACTTAGCAAGTGTATGTTACATGTTACAAAAATATGATGATACTATTAAATACTTGTCTAAAGCCGCAGAATTAGGTAATATGAATACGATATTGTTGTATTTGAATTGCTCTAAATTGAATTATTATATTTTGTAGGAAAAAAGTTACCGGATATGGTTGAATTAGGTTTCATTCATGTCAATTTGGGAAATGCATTTCTTTCAAAAGGACTGTTTGAAGAAGCAAAAAAAAATTGTAACGAAGGAAAATATTTAGCGCAAGCTAGAGATGATAATGAAGGTGTAATAGAAGCTAAGAAATGTCTTGAACAAATAGAAAGTCTGACAGCATAAGTGTAAATATAAGTATAAATATTGCAGTATTTAGATTTAGTTAAATTATATTTTTAATTATATAATTAAAAATGTATGTATAATATATTTACTCATTTTATTTATGAATTAGCAAAGAGAAAAATAATTCTATATTATGTATAAAAGTTATTAAATATACGTAAAATATTAAATATACGTAATTTTACGAATTTTTACTTCTTTTTTAATAAAAGTATAATTCTTATATATAGGAAACATACGATGTTTATCTTACGTTTTGTAAATTTAAAATTTACATATCTATTTCATATAAAAAATATTTATAAAAAAAGAAATAGATGTAAAAAATATATCTTTTTATGATATAAATAAAATTTTAAGACAATGTTCATAAAAATGGTTGGATATAAAATGGTATGTAAAAATAAAGATGTAGTACATTTGCGAAAAATATATTATATATATAATGTTTGAGTATACGCGTATATCATTTCTTTTGAAATAAGAATTATTTATGACATGAATGATACTTAAAAATGTATTAAATTTTTTCCACATAATGTTAACATTTGTGATAGTTATACAGTATTATTTTCACTGGTATTTGTTTCACAACATATTGGAACACGTACTAGTATTCATTAAATAATATAATATAATTACAATGTTGTAAAAATATAAACTCTAATTTTGAATTCTTATTATAGCAGTCAAATAAATTCTTATTAAGTGATCACAATATGTTGACAGAAAAATGCAATACAAAATTATTCATATTCTGCTATAAGTACCATCATATATACACCTAAGAGAAGCGCAATAATTTCTTTAACAGACTGTCTAAAACTAGTATCGGACAAAAGTTCTGGTATTACAGAAACTGTAGCGATATAAATAAATCCTCCAGCTGTGAATGGAAGAATCCACATAGTTGCAATATCACCTATAACGTTAAATTTTGGAATAAGTATAACATTTATTAAAATTGAATTAATATGCTGCAACTTATTCTTACTTATGCCTTCTGCGAGTAATGATACACAAGTTCCTAATAATGCGCCTACTGCAGTTGTAAGTTGAAGCATCATGGCCTAAAATCAAAATTATATTGTACAATTCTTATTTTATATAATTCTATCTTGCTAATTGCATTTTAATTGAAATCTTACTTTTCTTTTACTATAACCACTTTGTATTAAAATAGCAAAATCTCCTATTTCATGAGGTACTTCGTGTAACAAAATTGTAAATGTGGTAATATACCCAATATTTTTACCAGCTAAATAGCTAGCTCCAATAGCAAGACCATCTGTGAAATTATGTAAAAAATCAGCAACTAAATTTAAATAACCAGTAATTTTTATTTCACTTTGAGAACTCTCTGCTTCTTTTTCTTTAGAGGCTACGTCAGATTTGTTAGAATCTTTTAGCAGTTTTTTATCATTTTTATTTTCTTTTGATAGCTTTTCTGTGACTTTATGCACATGTACGTGACCGTGATCAGTTTTAATAATTCTCACTGCTTTTTCAACAATTAAAAACACGATGATACCTAGTAATACACATAAACCGACAGACATATCATGTCCATGTTCTGATTTTTCTTCGCTTTGATTATGAGAATGTGAATGCGAATGTACTCCTTCGGGAGATTCATGTGCATGAGGAACCAAAGCATGAGGAATTAAATGTAAAAATGCATCCCCTAATAAACCACCAGATGCAAAACTTAACAATATTTTTAACAGAGGTTCACGTTCTTTAGTATTATCTAAAGGTACAAAGAATAAAATAAGAAATGGTGCTGCTGATATGATTAAGGTGGATACAGTAGCTCTAAAAAACACTTTATTGTAAGTCCTGTCAGGTAAAACTGGTTTCTGTTGATGGTCATAGTTATCATCTTCGTGTTTATGTTGATGTTGATGCAAAATTTCGTTATGATATATAGAATGTTGATTTTGTAAATACATTTCATTAGCTTCTTTGGAATATTTGAAGCTTCGTGATTCGCTGTGATCATGAGTTTGACAAAGAATTGGCAAATTCAAAAGTATAAGCAGCAAAAACGTGCCAAGTGCTATTCGTAAAATCCATTTGTTCGTATGGCTCCTTCGTTGGTTATCTTCTGTCATCGTGATTATTTCTATAATTTTGCACAGATTTATCGAAACACAATTTTATGTATCGTTGCTGATGTAATCTTAACATCCGTGCATCGAAGTGTAAGAACTTTTATGTTATATTTTATAGTTATGATATTAAATAAAATTAAAAAAATTGCGGCCACGTCAAAGGTTTATGCGTTATCAGTTTATTGAGACTCAAGATCCATTTCTTCGGTTCTTTAAAAAAGAATAACATATTAACGTTGGCAGCATTGATTTGTTAATATTGGCTACTCTGACAGTTTATGCATTTAAAATTCAAGAAATGTTTATGACAATAATTAAGATATTCTATTTTAATTAAAATTAATTAACAAATTAATCAGTTTTAAACTCGCGCTATCGTTAATGTATGAATAACTGATATTAATATTCAAATATTAGGTATGATATAATTTTGTATGAAATTTATTTTACTTTTGCGTCGTTGTTACGAAAAAATTCGTTACAAAGAATCCAAACTGGCGGATACTCTTTCAAATAGTCCACGTGAACTGTCAAAGGACGGAATTTGTAGAGGTTAGTTAAAAGGAAAAGAAATTTCTGTATTGATGGTGTTTAGAAGTTTTGACATATTCCTCTATCATGTCACATAATACCCTAAAATCTATGGGACATGGATTTTGCGATGCAATTTTTTCGAGTTCACCCATTAATTTCGATAAAGAGAATATAAATTATCAAAATGAGAAGTGAGTACTCTTTTTATATTAATATGTTAAAAGAATATATAAAAATTATCATATATTGTTCCATTAATTTACAGGGAAGAAATATGTTCTGACGTACTTGATACACCTCAAAGAGGAATTCAAAATCCTAATGAAAATAATGAAAATAAATCTTTAAAACTTGAAAAACGTAAAATATTACTTGACAACGATATTGAAAATTCAAAATCAACGAATACACTTTGTGCTGCAAATCTAACTCGTCCAAAATTTGTAAATATATTCCAAAGAAAACAAGTTTTATTCCCCGAGCATGCAGCGTGCGATTCAAAGTATAAAACTTGTACAAAAGTAGTATCGACAACTTCGTTGACTGAAAAGATTTCAACTATTCACCCTTGCACTCCCAAACAACATAAAATTCATACTAGTACAAGCAATACAAAAATAAATATCTTACCTTTGAATAAAACACCTGTGAAACGTTATTTTAGTGAGAATGTTTTATCACAAGCTACACCTGATTGTTTTAATGTTGTTCAAGTTGAGACACCATGTGGTAAATCAAATGAAATTGATATTGACGATCAAACAGTATATGAAGAAGAAAATAGCAATTTGACTGTAGGTATACGTATTAGACCTCTGAACGCAAAGTAAGTCGTTAAATTTCTTATACCAAAACATTTTTATTGAATAATACTGTGATCTAATATTTTTTTTATTTTTTATTATTTTAGAGAATTAAATGATTCAAAAATTACATCAGTTATTCAAGTAGATGGTCAAAATATTATCGTCACTTGTGAATCTGTTCAACATACTTTCACATACGATCATTGTTTTATATCACAAACGGATGCGTTAGAATCTGGATATGCTAACCAAGAGATAGTGTTTAAAAATATGGTTTTACCATTGGTGCAAAATGCTTTTGAAGGATATAACGTGTGTTTATTTGCTTATGGACAAACAGGCTCTGGTAAAAGTTATAGCATGATGGGTCAAGAGTCTGCCCAAGTTAATACAATATCAATTGATGAAGCAGTTGGTATTATTCCAAGATTTTGTCAAGAAATATTTACAAGGATATCTACTAATATAAATGCTAAAACTACAGTAGAAATTAGTTATTTTGAAATTTATAATGAAAAAATACACGATCTTTTAACAAATGTTACGAATGGAGTAAAAAGAGCTCCTCTGAAAGTAAGAGAACATCCTGTGTTTGGGCCATATATTGTCGATTTAAGTCAACATTGTGTACAAAATTACAAAGACTTACAGGTACGTTTATGATATCAGTTGCGTTTGTTGTTGTAAAATTACTTGTTAATTACTATATCGTTATAAATACGTTTTTTTAGACTTGGCTCAAAGTAGGCAATTCACAACGAGCTACAGCAGCAACTGGAATGAATGAAAAAAGTTCAAGATCTCATAGTATATTTAGTATTATATTAACACAAGCTCAAATAAACAATCAATTAAATAATGAATCTATGGATGCTAGTCGTCGTAGTAAAATTAATTTAGTGGATTTAGCTGGTAGCGAAAGATTAAGTCAAACTTGTGCAAGTGGTGATAGATTAAAGGTATATCATGATACATTTAATTACTTAGTTATAATATTATAGTTTTATTCATATAACAATAAAATAAAATCAACTATATTCCATAGGAAGGAGTGTCTATCAATAAATCGTTGCTTACATTGGGGAAAGTAATCGCATCTCTAGCTGAAAACACAAGTAATCGTAAACGAGGTTTTGTTCCATACCGTGAATCTGTTCTTACATGGCTACTGAAGGTAAGTGTTATTAAATCATTAAAATGAAATTCTGTATAAGTAAATACGTTTTTTTTTATTGAATCTTCATTAAAAAATTCTTTGTTGTAACATAGTCATTGAATATTGTAATAATACTCGATACATAAACAATTATTATCATTATTTGACTTATTTTTTTTATACAATATGCTGAAAATTTAAGTTAGGTTCATTTTCTTCTTGAAAATATAGATAGTTTTCTACATAATTTTATGTACATATTCAGTCTTGTAAATTATTCAATTCCTTATTGAATGTTTATAAAAAACTAATTTTTTTTTAATATTAATATTTTTATGCTGTTTTAAAACAACATTGTACAACATATACAAGTAATTTAATGCAGCTTCTACTGTAAATGCAATTATTAGTTTTCCTAAATTTTAATTTACAATATTAATTGCTCAACACAATTTTGGATCATTGATATATATATATATATATATAAAGTATATATAATATATATATATATATATATAAAAAATACAATCAATACAATACAATACAAATGTATTAGAATTTATATGGATTGATTGTTCTTTGAGGTACTTATGTAAAATGTTTCAATATATGTACCATTTAAAATAATACTGAAATTATTAATTTTATGAAATCATGGTAAAAAGAAGTTTTAAAAAAATATTCATTTTAATATTATTTTTAAAAATTAATAGATCATGCATTATTTCAAATAGCAAAGAAGGCTTTATAATAAAATAATATAGAAATAAATTATGCATTATATGTATCTTGAACATACATAAACTGCTGCGAATATAAATATGAATCCAAAATTTTTCGTTTTATAAAAAAGAACATCTAAAAGCAAATATTTCGAATCACATTAAAATTATGAAACAATTCTGGATATTCTGTTTTTATTTGGCGTTTTTTGTTGTGTTATTGATTTCCAAATATTCGTTATTTTTCGAAGCTCTTTTTGATGTTTTATCATCAGTTTTCACGGTCTCTTCTATAATGTCTGTGCAGTCATATTCTTCTTCTTCATGAATTTCTTGGCAAGAATTTCTTCGCGATTTTTCTCTTATATAAGTTGCAAGACTTCTTCTTTTATTTTCCCGACACAAGTAACAATTTTGTTTCGAAATTACTTTTTGTTCATGATGTTGTGGCAATCGCTGAGAATGAACTGACTTTTGCGTTGACTTTCCTGGAAAATAATTCTATGTTTCCATTATATTTTTAATTATTTTCTTTATTTCCTGTTATTATCCTATTTCCAAGTTTATTGTTAATGAAATATTTATTAAATACGCATCTTTTTCATTTGAACTTAAGATTCTTTTTATCATATAATTATTGGTCTTTTTATCCCAGAATGTTTTTTCAATGTTAATATCGGCTAAGATTTAGCGACTTTTCGAAAGATATCTTCGTGCGTTATTGCACGTAGCCAATTTACTGACCCAGTAAACTCGTAGTTTTTGAATCATCCGAAAGATATGATTGTTCTCATGAATGAAGTAACGTAATAAACTTCGCGATATCCTATCGCATTTGTCCTTCATTTATTTAAACAAAACTCTTATTTTAAAAATTATTAAATTGTAGTAACAACAAGAAATAATCATGCAAGATAAAAGAGTTGATAATCGGAGGAAAAAATTTGAAAATCGAGTCATCAATTATCTCGTAGATGAAATTAATACAGAATCATTATATTTTTCCCTTTTATTCGATACAGATCTTATTATTGATTAAAGTTTCCCTTGTACTCTGCTTTACTTTATTTTACTCTTCCTTTTCCCCTTTTAATTTAGATTTAATTCTGAACAAATTATACTCATAAATCATTCAATCATTCCTGTACTTATACATCTATTTAGAATCTGTTGTTACAAACAGAATAAAGGATCTCTATATATTTATTTACCCTTTCGGCATTCTATTTGTTCTCGTTAATGAGTCGTGCTAGTTTTAAAAAATATCTTTGCGTACGTACATAAATACGTGTACCGAGGTATCCTATTCAAGAAAAATATTAGTAATAAAAAATAGTAAAATATAAATTATATAAATATAACGTCGACGACTACACACTAGCATTACGTGCGTTAGAATGAAATTGATCATGTGCGTATTATATTACAGCCTTCTCACATGTATCGTAACAATCGTAACAATACGTTTTTCACAAACGTTTGCGAGCTGACTTGTTTTGATCTTTTTTTCTCACTTTTGGTGGAAATTTCAAAAAAATTACACAACTTATATTTCATTTTAAACGATCATTTGTTTTTACCGCTTTTTCAAGATTCGATCAACATAATTAACCGAGGGAATAGAATATGAATTTTTTTTCTTTAAATTCCTGTCAGTTCTGTTTCTACGTTGTGCGTAAAATATGATAATGACAGTTTCAGAGCCTAATATATGATAAATAATGCGGAGGACTGACTGCCTTCGGGCAACCACTTCCCCACGACGATAACGCAAAAGGAGGGGCAACTACGTTGCACAGAAATATCCGAGAGTTATTCTTATACGTATGCACAGGCATACGATTATGAATGTAAAAATCATCTCTCGATAAAAATTAAATTCGTCATTATCGTCGTTAATTCGATCGTCAAATAATATGCCGGTCGATCGATAAATACATATAATTAATTGCAATAATTTCGCGCAATCGATGATTTTTGTTTAATTTTCTTGCTTTTGCAGTAATTTTAAATTGTTCAATTGATTGGTATTTTGATCATTCCTGTCCCGCGATTTTTCGTTTACTTTGAAAAAGAAGCAAGGTATTTGTTGACGTACGTCGTCGATTGCGATAAACACGAATACACACGAAGAACATGTGTCAATGGTTCGAAAACAAGAATTAATTTAAATATACTTGTGACATTGATAGAGACAGGTTGCAATCATCTATTCATTGCAAATTGAAATATCTAAATACGGGAACTAGGCGATAAAAAAGAACGACAGCTTACAAAAATATTAAATTGATCATCAATGCAACTAGTATGACTAGTATGACGATATTGTACGAATGGAACAGAAAAGTGAAAGTTAATTGCACAACAACAACAAAGGATAGTAATTAAATAGAATTGAATAATTGGGTAGATCGTCTAAATAGTTTCATCGTGTGCAAATAGCAGTGATAAATATTTCATATGATAATTAAACTACGTTAATCAAATTACGATGTAAAAGAGAAGGAATATTCATTATCATAATATTAATTAATAAAAATTAATTAATAAAGATTCGTCTGAAATTTAGGGAGAACCAATTGTTTGAGAACGCACATTGTCAATGTTATCTCGTATTTTCCTTTCTTTCTCTTTTTTCCCATTTTAACGAGCGTTATTATTTCAAGTTGTCACGTGTGAATATAAAAAAAAAAAAAACACAATTTACTTGCGATTAAGACATACCACGATTAAAATAATCTTTATTCCACGGTTGCTCGTAATCTGGATACTGATGAGCTCTGAAGAAACCGTAGGTCAAGACTTCGGGAACATAGACTAAATCCATCGTTCTGGCGATCGGTGGTACCTCCGAGAATGATCAGACTTATTTATTAATTTTCTTAATAGAAATTTACTCGGGTTCTCGTGTTTTATACTCTTTCTTCTCTGTTATCTTCGATCAAATTGTTAATCCATCGTTTCTTCTATTCTTTCGATTTCCGAAACGAGCCGTTGACAAGCTGTTTAATCGTAGCTAAAACCCGTTTTACCAGTGAGAGTGTCTGTTGGTTTTTCGTTGCTTCCGGTTTTCTCTGTTTGTCACCGATTTTGCGAAAAACTTTTATTGGTTAGAAGATAAGAATTCGTAAGAATATTATTACATCCAGGGGAGAAGAAAAAGCGGCAGCCGTTTAAAGACAAGGTTGCGCTCGACTTACCACGGTGTTTTACTTTCAACTAAAGAAGTACGGACGCTGAACGTGCAATGTTTATGAGTCGGTTATTCCCTCTCCATCGGGTTCTTGTCTCTTCTCTCTTCTCTCTTCTCCGCGCGCCCTTCGACGCTACTTTGCCCCTCCTTTTCCTCCAATCACCTTTGCGAATTTTCTGGCGGATTTTATAATTGTTCGACGCGTTTATTCATCCATGGCGTTATCTGTCGAATATTTTTAATCTATTCTTGTATAAATCCAATAGCAATCTGTTTTTTTCTAACGATATCAAGATATCATTATATTGCGTGGTCGTTAAATACTTTTTCCTACAATTTCAATTATCTACGCTGTTTTTTTGTATTATTATTTATACACAGTTTGTGTCTATGATTACGATAAAATTAGATGTACCGAAAGCTGCGCATATCACAAATACATCGTCAGAAAAGCTATCTGTGATATAAGAGATTATCTTTTATTAGCGCAGGTTCAGCGATAATTTATCTCGATCATTATCAAGCGTATGATAAAAGAAAAAAAAGGGAGGAATGTTGAAGTAGTTTATTTATATATATATATATAGTTAATATATATAGTTATATATATATAGTTTATATATATATATAGTTAATATATATAAGTTAATATATATAGTTAATATATATATAAGTTTAGAATAGGTATTGACTATCCCGTTTCCACGTAAATAAGATTGTCGTTAAAACAATTAAATAAACTATATATAGTTTAGAATAGGTGTTGATTATCCCGTTTCCACGTGAAAATAAGATTGTTGTTAAAACAATTAAATAAACTATATATATATATATATATAAATAAGATTGTCGTTAAAACAATTAAATAAACTATATATAGTTTAGAATAGGTGTTGATTATCCCGTTTCCACGTGAAAATAAGATTGTTGTTAAAACAATTAAATAAACTATATATATATATATATATATATAGTTTATTTAATTGTTTTAACGACAATCTTATTTTCACGTGGAAACGGGATAGTCAACACCTATTCTAAACTTTAATATTTTCAAAGTAATAAATATAATCTAATATGGAGCGTGTACGTGTAAATATGTTTTTACAAAGCAATCGTGTTGAAGCAACTATGAGTTTCTTTTTTTTCGAACAACAACAATTATGAATGAAAATAAAGTCGTTTACCGATAATATCAAATAAGCTGTAATTTTTCGGGCGAAGTTAATACGATAAAATACGAAGTTAAAATAAAAAGGATGTTTTGTTATCTTAAATGAAGGAATATATTGCACAGAGAATTGATATTTTATCTATACATTTTTTTATCATTATAAAAATTATAGCTCGTTTAGAATCTTTCATTGGGATGTAGTCCAAGTGTTTAAATGATAACGCGCGAAATGATGCGCGAAAGTACTTTATCACGAAACTTTTAAAAATATTTGATTTTGTTCGATACTTATTAATTAGTTATCGATGACATACACATCTCAACAATAATCAGCGATGCGAAAATTCTATCGTGTACGGTATTTATACGATTTTGTTAAATGATAAAAAAAGAGTCGAAGATACGTGAGATTTCTTCGATCGTTCGATAACGACTTAACAATATACTTTGCACATTTTTGTGTACATATATCGGCAAATTCTTGTTTTATCCAACGTTCGTTTATTAATCGATCGAGACAACACATTTTATATGAAATATCAAGATAACATTAAAAAACATAAACGTCAAAGAACGATCGATAACGAAGTAAGTACTTAGTACTACTTAAGAAAGATTAAACGGCGATGGCTTTTAGCGGGACTTGCGTTTTCTTATCACGCAAGCTACTGATAATAATTATTTATGCGCAAAAGAATCGAGATTAAAATCCGTTTGATAAAACGGACGAAATACGAGATGCAAAGTTAACTTCATCGTTCCTCTCAAAATAAAAGTTAATTACAACGAATCGATACGAAGTGAGACAGATATCTAACAGCACTCGTTTCACACGTTAAATCATTGGACTGCATAAGTCCAATGACTTCGCTTTATTCTTTATTCACCGATTCTCTCTTTTGAGAGATCTTTCTCAGAAGGACGTGCCTGTCCTTACATTTATTAAAAAAAATCAATCAAATTTTCCTTTTTAAACATTTTATTAGGAAAGTCTCGGAGGAAACTCGAAAACAGCAATGCTTGGAACTGTATCACCGGCTAATATACACGTAGAAGAGACGCTTGCAACGCTGCGATACGCTTGTCAAGCTCGAGCTATTGTTAATCGCGTTCGAATTAATGAAGACCCGCATGAGAAATTAATCCGGTAATGCATATTTTATAAATGGATAACTAATAATTTGTTAAGTAATTACGGACTATCATAGTCGACAGATTTATAGATTTCCCCGACGGATTAATACAGATTAAATGGAAAGAAAATGCTTCGGTGCGGGAAAACAAAAGAACATCATCAAATACTGCCGATACAATTTTTTTTCTAGTTTATTATAAACCTAACCAAAAGTTTTTAATTTTAAGTAAAATTGGGTTGTTCCCCCTTAGGGAATTGAAAGCGGAAGTATTGCGATTACGCGGTGTTCGCGAAGGGTACGAAAAGCAACTTGGAATTTTTCCACATCGCCTTCTCGACACCGCTGAACCGACTGACCAAAGTAACGATGAAATCAAACAGAAACAACAAGAAATTGATAAACTGAGGCATCGATTAAAGAAGACCGAAGAACAGCTCGTGACTTCTCAAATGTAAGTTGACGACAAAGTAGTTAGTTAATGTTAGCTTGTTTCGTATGCTAGTTACAATCATTTGGAATGATCGAGGCTTATTTTTCAATAAGCAATTACCTAATCGTTATATGATGTAATATATCTCTTATACGATAATTATTTCATGCACCGGAAACAGATCGGAGGATATTCACCGATTGAAGATTTGAATATTTAGTTATGTGTAATTGCAGGACTTGGCAAATGAAATTACGGGATACCGAGGAGAAGAAAAATTCTGAAATAAAGTACTTACGTCGCTGTGGTATCGCTATCGACTTCGATTTTCGTCAGAAGGATAAGCAACCTTGCCTTATAAATCTCGCGGCCGATCCTATGTTATCTGGTACGCTTTTGTATCTCATTCCCCCAGGATTTGTACGCATCGGAAGAAGTTCTGCTTGTCAGAACTTTTCCGAACATTTGGATATCATGTTGGATGGACCACTGGTTAGGCCTTTACACTGGTTAGTTATTGGATTGGTTGCGGTTTAGTGACTTGAAAAGATATGTTTGTTAGGTTTATTCGGGTTTATCGCCTGTGTCATCATCTTCTTCCTCAATTCCCCGTTTTTCAGTTTGATGCTTATGAATTATGTGTTGCAGGAAAATGTTTTACTTTGTGTCTTTGTTCTCTTCTCCTATTTGTCTCTTAACAATGCATGCTCCTCGCAGCCTCTCCTCACCATCTATCAAACCTACATAACGTTATCTAAAACAATACTTCAATTAATCTATTTGGTCAAAAAGAATTTGCATGGCAGTTTCTCGTTATTATTACATAGTGTCCCAAGCGATTTCAAATTTTGTACTTTCATCGTATCTATGTGAGCTAAGCACTCGCATTGAACGGAAAGATGTATGAAATATAATTAAATAATAATTTTTTTATACACCAATTATATATACATATTTTAGCGTAAGTTATTTTAATGATTCTTTCATCGATTTTTTTTTATACAGTACTATTGAAAATAGTAATGGGAAACTTATATTATCGTCAGAAATGGAAGGAGATACGTTCGTGAATGGACAGGTATAATAACTTATTTTACATTTATGATCCTATTATTATTATCTTATTATTTTATTTGTATCATTATTAAATTGTATCGTTGTTAGGTAGTGACTGGCAAAGTTATTTTAAAGCATGGCGATCGATTAGTAATTGGCGGCAATCATTATTTTAAAGTCTCAAATCCATATGATGAACGTAGCAAAATACAAATTTCAGCACAGGCTGTAGACTATGAGTTTGCTCATCGAGAAATTTTGAAAGTGCAAGAAGAAAAGTACGAAGTTTTAATAGTCCCTCTTGTTCAACAAATAATTATAATCAAAAAGTATTTAACGTTGTGCTATTTTTGATTTGATAGATTAAGGGCAGAACTAGAAGAAAGTAAGCAGAAAGCAGTAAAGGAATTGGAAAATGCAAAACGAGAAGTTGAAATACAATTGGGATCGCAAAAATTATCGTATGAACGTAAAATTGAAATTCTTGGTTCTACAGTTCAAGAGCAGAAGGTTGCATTGGAACGAATTCATCAAAGGAAGAAAGAGTTGGAATTAGAAAAAGAATTGCTTGAAAATGAAGTTGAGACAAACAATAGGTTGAAACAAATACAATCAGATCAAAAAAGAGTTAATGTTACACCATATAAATCTAATTTTTTACAAGAATTGGAAAGTATTTTAAATGAAAGAACAGCAGATGCTGAATTTGCTCTTAAGATGAAAGCTAGTGTAGAAGCAATAAGCGATGGTGGTATTAGTCTACATGAAACGCAAATATTGGTAAGAGAAGCTACTGAACGATGCAGAGAAGTTGGCATTAATTATGTAAGTATCTGTTGCGTAAATAATAATAATTAAAAGTACATACTTTTTTCATACAATTTTATTTGTCATATTTTAGGAGTTTGATCAACAGCAAATAATTATCAATAAAAGTCTAAAACCAGTAATTCGCATACGTAACAAAGATAGTATGAAAGAGACATTTTGGCAGCCAATGCGATTTTTAGATTGGGTTCATCGTTTACGAGATTATGACATGGAAGATTCAATAAAAGAACTATGTGCATCAGAAGAAACTTGGGAATCCTATGAAAATACGGAAACTTTTGAGGATTCCTTAAATAATAGCCGAATTTCAATAAATATGACACCAGTAAAAAAGCATTTGAACGAGAGTTTACAACAACTCTCATTAGATACATCTGTACTTGGAAGTACATTAATTAACCAAACGTTTGATATTTCCAAAGATCATGAAATCATAAATACGTGTCTTATTCAAATGGAACTTGCTACAAAAACTTTACGTAAATTATGTAGTAAAAATGGTGGAATTCAGTCGGTTATGGAATCACTTGACAATATGCAAAGTATAATTTGTAGCTTACGTGAAACTTTAGAAATAGAGGACACACATAAATATGCCAATGAAAGTATAATTTCTAACCAGAATTTCAGTAGTAGCGTGATAGAAAGTTTGGACACAAATTTAACAGTTTCCAAAAATATAAAAAGTATAAGTGTTTCAACAACAAAATCTACTTTACGTAATAATGCTAAAGGTTTTGACAAGAAAAATGTAAGATTTACAGATAAATTAAAACAAGATTTAACTTAGTAACAAAAAATTAACTTCATGTAATTAAATAAGATCGCTATTTAGAGAGAGACCTAAAACGTACATTAATAATATTAACATACATTAATAATAATAATAATAATAACTTTAAAGATATTAAATGGAGTAAAAAGAATATGTTTAGCTATACTCATATGTAAATGTATCATTTTATTCCTTATTACTCATAAGCACTCGTAATATTTATACAGACACACATATTTCTACAAAATATGAATATTTAATTAAATTTGTATAAGATTTGTAAAATTAGAATAATATTACTCAAACAAAATTTAAGTAAGCGTTTTCTAGATAAATTAATGCTAAATTAATGAAATGTCATACAAGTTTGTTAAATTGAATTCCTATATACAGTTAATCAAAATAATCCTCAATATCAATATCAGGATTTAGTAAATCTTCTCCATAAATACTTAAATCTAATTGATTAAGTATTAAATTTTCGCACATTTCTTCTAAGTCAGTATCTCCAATTAATACTGCTCCTTGCATTTTGCTATCTTTCAGTATAAGTTTTATGTATTCTGTTCCTTTAGTCATTCGTAATAATATCTCATAGTTGTTATCTAACTTTTGTCCATTGTACAAACCAAGTAAAACTACCTTATAACCAAAAAATTTAGTTACATGAGTGAAAAGTTCGAAACAAAAATCTTGCAAGAACTCTTCATTTTTTAACTTAGAAACCATCGATTTTGCAACATATTGACCCATTTGATGTGCCTGAGTCCACAGTCTCATTTGAAACCAATGTCTTGCTAATTCCCACCCTGCACTACATACATCTCCAGCGGCATATATATCTTTTTTCGAAGTTTCCAATTTCCAATCTACTAATAGCCCCCCATCTTCACTTTTTTTTACATCTTCCAAACCTATTATGTCAGAATTTGGTATTACACCTGTTGCCGATACAATAAAGTCACAGCCAATAATTTTCTTATTTGCCAATTCAATATATACAGGCCATTCTTCTGTAGGATCAAATTCTTTTTGTTCTGATTTGTTGAGAATTTTAATTATCTCACATTCGTATTCTATTTGTACTTTCGCAGATTTAAGGAAAATACCTTTTACATCAAAATTATTGTGCCAATCTGGACCTAAAGCTGGTCCGCCTGTTACAGCTGGAGTACTTGAGATAGTATATCTCATTCTTTTAGTTAAAGAATTAACATTAGTACATATGTGTTTGTCAGTTTTGTGTACTCTATCCATGAAAAATTCTGCTGCCCCGGGATCAACAAATGTTGCAGAAATATGTTTATCTTTAATTACCCATATCATTTCAACACCATCTACTTCATTTATAAGTTCAGTAGCAATACCTCCATTTCCAACTATTACAATCCTTCTGGAATTTTTTATTTTTTGAGAAAATTGAAGAACTGATTCTGTGTCTCTTATTCCTAATATAAAATTATTATGTTCTTCTATGAGTTTTGGTTTAGCACCATTACAGAGACATAACATTTTATAATTTATAATTCTTCCATTTTTGGTTTTCACTTGTTTATTTAAAGAATCTATCTTTATCACAAAATCGTTAATGATTTTCAATGAACTATGTGCTTTCATTAAGACTGATATGTCTTTTTCCTCTACGTCAAACTGCATTAATGTTTTACCAAGTGGAACCATATTTGTAATTGCTTTTATTAAAGAACTTGCTGTAACTAGGATTATTTGTTCCTTTGGAGCAAGAAAAGTTATACTTTCAGCACAGGATATTCCTGCTATACCTCCACCTACTATTGCAAATGTACAATTCATTTCTTTTTCATCCATTTTGTATGCTTTATTTGATATTAATATATTATATATATATTTTTAAATACATCTTAGGAATCAACACATTAATTTTTCCATTCTGAATAATCATAATATCTAAAAGGAACGTCATATGTCAGCAAACCATATTCTTTTGCTTTGGTTACTGCTACACGTAAATCTTTGTAAGCCTTTTGACAAAGACCAGTATAACTGTAAGTAAAAGAGAAACAATGTAATTATATAAATTCTATAACTTTTTGTTAACTTTAAGAAGTTTACTTACTTATAGTTTAAAATTCTTCCATCATGTTCAGAAATAAATTGTTTTATTAAACCAATGTTACGATAATCCAGAATTAGATATTCATCCCTGCATATTGGACACGGACTACCAGTAGAAATTACACCACTCCTCTAACAAATTTTTAGAATTATTTTAATAAATTAATCAACAAATATGTTTTATATACTTTCTTAAAAACACATACAATGCAAGTTCTTCGTGTTTTCTGTGGGGGAGATTGACCTTTGTAATTTCGTCTATAAAATTTCCAAACAGGATACTCTCCATAGGTTTTTTTATAAGCTAATACAGAGAAATTATCATGACAATTAAAGTTACATTGAAAGAAAACTCATGTTATGTAATTACATACCACTACTTTTTAGGTATTTTATGCTAATTTCTACAGGAATAATTGTGGTTCTATCTTTTGAAATCGGAACGCCTTCATCGTTTTGGTCTATAATCGTATCATGTATAAATTTCACGGGTATAACCTATAAAATTTTTCAAAACATTAAATCACTTTCAATAATGATTATTTTTTTCTGATTCTTACTTTTGGAGTTAAGTTAAGTCGAAAAAGAGATGTAACCAATTTATTCAATATTAATGACATTTTAATCGCAAAAGTTTCTAACTATATTGAAAGTTATATCGCTGAATTATAATGATTAATTAAGAACCGGAATGCTGAAGATGTTCAAACACCATGCATGTTAACAATTATTTTAATACTTACAAATTTATAAAGTTTATGTTACAATAAATTTATATTTTATATTTTCATGGTTATTTATTTTAATATTTTTACAATATTTAAAACAGTTTGATATTAGTTATTAGTACTGAAAATATATTTTAGAAGATCAAGTTACGTAAAATTTTCTTAAGCGTAAAAATAATTTCTTTATTTTAAAAGAAATATACGATATAATTCTTATTAATTATTATTAAAATTTATTTGAGGAAGTTATTGATTTGACTAAATATTATTCATGCTTCGTATTGAAAGTTAGTCAGAAAATGTGTTGAATATTTTATAAAATTTGTATATTTAAGTTATATTTTATTTTTAACTAAATTATGTAATTTTTGTATTTAATACTTTAAGTATTTATAATTTCAGTAGATTTTATGAAATGAAACATACTTACGTTTGACTCTCTTATAAAAAAATAGAACATTTCCGGTTTGGGCGTAACAGCAGCTTCTACGTAGTTAGGTGAGGATAATTTTACTTTAGTTAAAAGTAGATTTTTTTTTTATTGTTCAACAAGATATTACAAGAAAAGCAACGTAAAGGTAATAAAAGTAAAATTTAAACAATGTTTGATTGCAGATGGCAGATGAACAAGAAGATACTTACGGATTTTGGACAATCTTGTAGCATTTGCTGATGCATAGTCTATTTTCATCAGAACGTAGGGCCACGTCGTTCTTGTGTATAGGAAATATTAAATTTCTTATACACATCTGTGAACTTATATTTTCCATAAAAAGGATTTAATTATTTATCAAATGTGAGTGGCTTTTCTGTCGTTCAAAAAAGCCGAAGTATATCTTTTGATTGAGAACAACTAGCTATCTGTCCACGTTAGATGTTGTTACTATTTGTTTAACAAATTATTACTGTGCGATTCTGCACATATCTCGTAAAAAATACAATAAAAGATAGAAAGGATTAATATAAAGATATCTAGGTTTAAATTAAGGTGAAAGAAATAATGTATTAGTGATACAAGTTTGGAAATTTTATTGGGATCGTCTGATTTTTACATTAGAAATTGCATGCAAGCTATTTACTATATTTTAAATATGCGGAAGTGATAATTGGATATTATTTGAATTATTAAAAGTGTTAGTGATTGCATAATTGTAAAGAAAAATAATTTTGATAAAAATTCTAATTTGGCACAAATGGACGATCATGGTGTGCTATAAATAGCAGTTATTTGGTGATGTCAAGTGAATAGGGTGGGGTCACTACGCTCATTGGTTAACGTTAAAGAGAATTCAAAACGCGCGCGTGATTGGTTGGTTGTGTAACCATCCTGGGTGGGATATGCGCAGAGATATTGCGCAGGAGAAGACTCGCCAGTTGACCATCAAGTGATCGCCGTTGACTGAGAAGCGTACATTTTCAATTGATAGTTTTCCTATTTGTAGCTTCTGTTGCTTAATTTCAACATCTAAAATTAATTTTTGATTAGAAAATGAACACAATTATCGAAGCTATAATCGAAGTAGAAAAGATTTGATATAAAAATCTTTTTCAATTGGTATTTGCGATTTTGTGATATAGATGATTTGTATAGAAATGAAAAAGCAATGAGAACAGCAAAGGAACGTAATATTATATTTGCGAATATTTATCGGTGAAAATACATTTAGACTTGGGTAATAATCTTTTATCGAAGATTTCGTAGACAGAAAAATCTGTTGGCTATATTTTACGTGCATGAAAAAGATTCAACAATATGGCGGTGTACGTGTACGCTTATCCTTTGAAAAAAAGTACATTACTCGTACCTATTAAAAAAACCAAATATCTTTGTGTTTCATTACAGATTTACGTCATGATCCTATGTTTGTACTTCAATATGCATTAAATCGTCAAGAATATCATCAAAATGGTAAGTTCAGTTATTTATTAGAAACCAGTTACTTTCCCCTTTCCTTCACAAATTTTTTGGGAGAGGGCGCCATATACGACAAATTACGACAGACGTAATGGCAGGGGAAAGCGGTAGGATCAATAACCTTTGTTCGCTGTATGACCTCATATCCTATTTCTGGCATCGCAAGCTTTTAATGATCATACAATACAAATGTTCGTGTTTTAATGATCATATGATAATACAAATGTTGTTTGACGAAAGTATTTATAAAATTAATTTAATATGCAATATTAAATGATACGTGATATATTTATATTGAATGATGACAAAATGGGGAAAGTAGATGATCTTCGCGCTTGTTTCTTATATGGGATAATTTTACGTGATGTTTTATCTTGATATTTGAATTTTTTTACTTTAATAAATTTTTTTTTACCATCTTAATAAATTTCTGTGTAAAATTCGTCTAAAACAGCACGTATCTTTACAATTGTTTCTTCGGTGAATGTTAGAAAAATATTAACAAATTTTTTTAAATGTTCAAAATACAACAATGTAAATTATTGAAATTGAGTCAAATTTCTTCTTTTGTTAAGTCGTTCAAATATTGTCAAGTCATTTACAGATAAATTAATTTCAATTTAATAAGAGATTCAATTTTTTCACCATTATACGTAACCTTGTGAAAATTAAAAATTTAAATTTTAAAAATATTTTACATGTGCTTTTTCAGCCACGTATAGATCCTCTATCTTTATTGAAATGTCTTAGTGTCTTATTGGGACCAACTGGAGGTATTAAAAGTAAAGAAGAAGTTCATCGGTTGGCTAATTTAATGACAAAGTTTTCAAAGAAGCTTGTTTCAAAATGCATTTACATACAAATATTGAAAACTACAAATACTGATTTACTTAGTCAGTGAGTATAAATTTTTTCAGAATACTTTGATTCAATGTTTTATAAAAAAAAAAAAAAAAATATAATTAATTAACCCTTTGCACTTTGATGAAGTCGCTTGTGACGTGATAAAGAATACAAACTAGAAAAATAATTACAGTGCAAAGAATTAAATATTCATATATGAAGTAAAATTATACAAGTTGCATACTACTGCGCATGAATATTTATAATTTGTATAATCATGTGAAATATAAAATGTATGCTAAAGTAAAAATTAGGAACTCAAAACCATTGGACAGTTTTATTGATAAACTGTACTTACTGATGTGGGTTCCATAAGATATTTTTGTAACACACATTTTTAAAACACAATGAATTTATAAGAAGATTAGTTTATAATTCGAACAATTTATTATTTTTCCTTTTGTTTAGATTTATGGGTGCTGGAGGATGGAACCTTATTCATATGTGGCTTACAGATGGCATTCTTGCAAAGAATTGGGCTTTAATTCAAGAGCTTTTAGAACTTTTGTTGTTATGCCCAGTAGACATAGAAAGATTAAAAAGTAACAATTGTCCTAAATTAATAAAAGGTCTGTCAAAAGAAGGTAGTCATCAAGGTGTTAGAGTGTTAGCTAGTCGATTGGTTGAACAGTGGTTAAAAATAGTGAAAGGAGAAGCTGCGCCAAACTCTGTGCCAGCACAAATCATGACTATTCCAATACAAACTACTGGAGTTCTAGGACAAAGTTTGGTATCTCAATCAACGCAACAACAGTATTCCATTCATTGTGGTATTCAACAAGTCTCGGATTCAGAAAATGCGACGGTTCAAGTGCAAGATTTTCAATTTATTCCAAATTCTGCGTCAACTATTGCAGTCTCCCACATTCATCAGCAGCAACAGCAACAACAGCAGCAGCAGCAGCAACAATCTCAAGAACAGCAACAGATTCAGGAGAGGACAACTGTGCAACCTCTACAATTGCAAGTTGTCAGTAAACCACAGCAAATGCAAATACAGCAATTATCGTCGCAACAATCGAAAAAGCCAGCATTTGTTGTGGTATCTGCATCTTCACAATCTCCAGTCCCTGTGTATAAAATTACAATTCGTGAAGGCAAACAGATTCTTACAAAAGTGGAGACAGACGCTGCAAATATTAATAGTGTTTTAAATACAAATAGTACAAATGTAGAAGTTAATGGAGATGTTGTGGAGGATGCTCTTCCTGTGAAAAAAACTTCTGAGGAAGTATCTACAGAACTCAGTGATGGTGTAGTCAGTGGTCAAGATTGTGAAAAGGACATTGCACAATCTGAAAAATTAGACCAGGTTTCAAGTGAAGTGAAACAAACTGTAGTAGATTCCACGGATAATCCTGATGTGGATATTGTTAAAAATAAAGAAAGCAAAGACATTAAAGATCTTAAAGACAATAGTAATAGTGAAAATAGTAAATCTAGTAATAAAGAAAATCGAGACTCTTCTAAGAAAGATGACAAAAAGTCTAGTAGTTCAGACAAGAAGAGTCATCATAGCTCATCTTCATCCTCCAAAAGTTCTTCTAAACATACCTCAAGTTCCAGTTCACATCGTTCTAGTTCCATATCTTACAAATCTAGTAGTCATCGTTCTAGTTCTAGTAGTAGTAGTTCAAAAAGTTCTAGTTCCAAGGATAAGTCTTCCAAGGACAGACATCATTCATCTAATTCATCCAGTAAACACAGTTCTAGTAAAAGTAAATTTGATAAAGAGCGAGAAAAAGAAAAACAGAAAAAGGATCAGGCAGAAAAGGATAAAGCAACATTAGAGAAGGTTCAAGGACAGGCATTAAGTTCAAAATTCGGAAAAATACCTAAAAAGAAGTTGGAAGAAGAAAAATCAGGGGATGCAGCTGTAAGAAAATCATCGACAGATTCTCGGGATAGTTCTAAAGAAAATAAGGCTGATTCAAAGAAAGTTACTGCAGTGCCAGAGAAAAAGAACATTTCTATTTCTATTGAAAGTAGAAAGAATTCTCAAGATTCCACAACAAGGCCAAAGACTGTGAAAACATTTAACTCTAAATTCAGGTCAACAGGTTTAGAAGAAGAAGTAAAACCACCACCACCAAGATCAGTAAAGAAACCACATCCCGTTGTTGACAAAAAGACCGTACCACAGAAATTACCTGCCTTGAAAAGGCCATCTCCGCTTAGAGAAGCTATACCATCGACAGATAAACGAGCTAAAGTATCATTGGATTCACCAACTACACCTCCAAGTGACGAAAAGAAGGGAGGCATCAAATTAATACCACCAAAACCAAAACGTAAGTATTACATAATGTTCCAAATATTATATTTAAAAATTTCTTTTCACACATAAATATTATGTATATATACTTTTTTTTCCAACAAATATTTTAACTCTTTAGGGAGAAATATCTTAAATTTTTATAAATTATTAATGTTCAAAGACTTGAGATAATACATATTTAAAAATTGAAGTTATCACGTAAAAGAATATTATATATTAAATGTGTAAAAACATGTTTTTCTTTCAATGAAGTTTGATACTTAGATACATACATATTTTAATCAGAAAAATCTAGAATTGGTGAAATTATAATTGATATTATAATATCGAATCAGTTTATTAAATCATTTTTATGATACGAAAAATCCAAAATATAATAAATATTCAAATGATCTAAGTTAAAAATTTTAGTATTACTTTTATTATAAGTGATTTTGATGTAAAAAACATGAATTAAGAAAGAAAAACTACTAACTTGATCTTAATTAGTCTTTGAACAGTAGTTTCTTTTATTGTATGTGCTATTACTATTACTAACTTCTTAATATTGAGTTTGCAGGTGGTTGGGTCCAGAAGAAACACAAGCAAATTGTATTCTTTATGCTTTAAGCATTGCGCGAACGTTAATGTTTTACTTAATTCAACAAAATTTACGTAGATACGTCTTATTTATTATTAATTCGCAGTTTCTTTCAGGCATATTATTTTAGTTCATAGTATTTATTAGAATCTTATGCTACTTTTCTTAAAGTTATTAGAATATTATAGAAGGTAAAAGAAAACCCGTATCAATGACCCACGTGGAAGTGGATCGAATGGATTTTTCGTGCTTACGTCAATAATTAACGTCACATTAGAAGAACGAAGAACATTAGGATTGGCTCTTTCAGCATCGATTTATTTCCTATATTAAGAAGATTTAGCAGGTAATCTTCGATAAAGTATTAATTAAATCGTACATATACATATAAATTGTTTGAAAACTAGTGCTATCTAGTAAAAGGTAGAGTCGAATATTTTTTAATAATCAATTCACCGAAAGTAACCGTGCAATTTTTTTTTTTTTTTTTTACAAATTATTCGGATAAAAGAAAAAAAGGTGTGTTTTATTATCGATATAATTTTCGAGGTGTGTGTTTTACCGTTCTTCCACGAACGATACATCTATAGAAGTCATGGATATTACTAATCTACCTAGGTAAGGAAACAAACCAACTCTTGTCTGTCCATACTTCTTCCCTTGTACATGTACACCCTATTAAGCATTTAAATAAATTGATCAGAAATCTGGAAATATTTAACTCTTGGGTTTCTGCTATACATCTTGCTCACTGAATGCTTGATAAAGCAAACACTCATACCGTGAGCCCATCCAGATTTCCATCCTCTCGGTGACTAATCGCACAAAAGTGCAAATAAAGTGCAAATAAAGTCAGAACTCAAAATGGTATTATACACTGAATTTCTAAACAATAATAATTACAACGCTTAAAAAATTTATTAGCGTTAGTTCTTGATCAATTACGAGTTTGTTTTTATGAAAATTAAATAACATTTAATCTCGTTTACAGGGAGGTCGCATTTTTATTTAGTACTTATTTAATGTAATACTACTTAATACCATAACACCATTTTGAGTATCGCTACACAAGGGAAAAAATTCTTGTAAATGATATATTATTTTTCAATTTGTCATTGTTTAGTTCACAGTGGATTCAGAGAATGATTCGAATACGTTCGTGCGTTCATCAGAGAGCATTGAAATTTGCGGGCGCATAGTCCCAAGATATCCTAAAAGTGAGAAAAAATGAGAGAGAGAGAGAGAGAGAGAGAACACGTAAACAAGAGAGAGAGAGAGAGAGAGAGAGAATGTGTGCGAAGTGAGTGAAAGAGAAAGAGAAAGAGAAAGAGAAACTGAAGGAAAATGAAAAAGAGTAAACAGTATGAATGAGTAGATGGAAAAGCGAAAAAAATACGGCACGACATTTGAAGAAAGTTCGTAAAAAAAAAAAAGAATGCAGAATTTCTTGGAACGAAAGCACTTTCGAAAATGTGTATGAAATACAACGCTGCGTATCGACTCGACGTCCTCTCGAGCAAGCCGCCCCTTAGGATCAGCGGGCCTCTTCTTACGACAGATAATCGTCTAGTTGCAATGACAACGTCGACATGGCGAAGAAGTCTTCTTCCTTGCCAGTAGACGCGGATTAACAATCGGGTGAAAAGAACGTTACTGGAACAAGAGAAAAATATAAAGAAGAAGGCAGGAAAAAACGAAACGTGAATATCTATAATATTGTGCTCGGCACTAATTAAAGCAAATTGTTATTCTTTCTCAAATTTACCATTATCTTTCAAATGACGCAATTTTCATTGAGTTAAAAACCAATTCAAAGATCGGTGTATCTTTTTATATCGGAACTTTCCGAGTTAAGAACAGTTCGTTTTAATTTGCAAGGCTTATCGGTTAAATATTCGTAGAAGTTCCTCTTCTTTCGATTACAAAGAACTTCTTGTAGTTCAATAAAACAGAGCACGATTAATTATCTTATTCAGCTGTTCATTTGAAAAAAGAGCAAAAAATTTCATTTACTATCAATATATTTAAAAATTTAATAATCCAAATGATTAAATATCATGGAAAACGTAGTACGATTTAAAAATCATTTATTTGAATTAGACGCGTAAAGGAGGATGGGTGGGAGTTAACGACGGAGTTGCGCAACAGCGCACTTGGTGTGCTTGGCGGAATACCGAGGCCAATGTTTTTGCGATAGTCTTTATGTTAGCACTCGTGTATGGGGTCAGATTCTGTTTCTCGTAGTAGTTTCATTACGCTCACATAGTATATTAACCGTTCAATGTATTTAGGTCCGCACCATTCGTGGATCATGCTTATCATGTGGTATTGAATTTGAAAGAAAAAAGAAAAATAAAATTTACAATAGTTACACATTATTTAAGTTAATATTAATAAGTTCGTTTACCTTTTACTTATCGGAATACGCTTTTTAACGTTTAAAATACGTTTAAAAGAGACGATTTATGCATTTTTACAATTTATAGTACACAAAGCATCGCTCTAAAGAAAAACTAAATTCTTTTTTATCTACAACGATTTTTATAATCATGATGATTTTTTTATCTATACTGATTTTTATATCGGATAAAAAAAAAGAGTTATCCTAATTTTAATGTAAACAGATATAACTTTATCTTTGACTTATACTTTAGTTGAGTCTGAATTATTTGTAATTACATTTATGGTATTATAATACTTTACATTTATAGTATTTACATTTATATTTAGTTTTTGATTGCATATCATTAACAACTATATATCCATTTTTATATAAAACAAATTATATATACAGAACCGCGCGTCTTATATAAAGAAGATGAAAATAAGTTTACATTTCTAATTGCATTCACACGAGGAATAGAAAACCATCGCTGTTAATGGACTGCGCAAAAGTTTAATAATAATTTTAGATGATACATTAATGTGTACTATTCGATCGGAAAGATCTTTTTTCCAAATGAAACGAAATGTTAACGAAAAAAAAAAAATGCGTCTCGATTGTTACATATAAGATAATACGTTAAGAATACTTTTACGATTTTAAACATTTTTAAAACGAAGTAAATGACTCTTGAGGATCAAAGGTTTATGGAAATAAAATTGGAGCCGTCTAATTAAAACCTGCATATTATTCCCCAGTTTACTATTATCACTTTTATCGAATACATTCTAAAAACATTTATATGATTATCAATGCGATTTATTATCGATCTGATATACCGTACATTTTCTTCTGTAATAACTTTTGTTATCGTATATTTATTGAATTCCTACTTAACGTTAATTTAGTGTATATGAACGCAGTCTGATAGTAAACATTTTTTGAACAGAATTCGTATTTCTTACAGCTGCTAGGTATAAATAAGTATCAATTTTTGAATTTGAATTTGAAAAGTTATAAGATTCGAAATATATTAAACAGCATTAAATACCAATCGAATATGCAAAGTATTTGCTTTTGTACGTTACCAAAGTACATTTATGGAGAAATAGTATTTGATACAACGTTTAATTTACTATCTTTTGTATATCTATCGTAAAAAAGACAAACAATTTTTATTTAAATATTATCTCTTTTATTACTACTTTATATCACTTTGAATTGGTATTTAATTAATTTTAAAAAGATTTTCTTTAAAAGGATTTCAAAAAGATTAATTTGAAAAAGATTTTATATCTTGGCAATGAAATACAATTGGATCTACGTTGTATAAAAAGACATAAAGATTTTATTTAAATTAATTTTTAATTTTATTTAAATTAAGATTTACTTTTCTGATTCTCTATGTTTTTATGATGTTGAAATATCCGATGTTAGTATTAATATACGTAGGTTTAGTCTTTGTTTCAAATTTCGTTCAAAATTTTGAATACATGAAGCGATCCGATGGATCAAAAGTAATTGATCATGATCAATTGGTAAATTTATTGATCTGTTTGTTGTAGAAATTATTTGAAGATATAAGTATTAAATTAAACACAAACTTTATCATTTTCTTGAAAAATTCTGTTTATTAAATCCCTGTGACTTGTAATATAATTTTAAAATATTTCGTATTATCGAAAGACAATAATTGTATTTTTGTTGCAGATTCGTAACGGATTCGTTTTAATAAATCAAATATTTATTAAAATATTTACTTTCAGCTCTATCAAGGAACAAGTTTGAACTTCTGTCTCTATGCGACTTTGTAGTTATATATATTTTTTACAGGAGTTGATGCAGATTACATGTAATTAAATTTTGAATAATCGAATAAACAATATAAATGTTTATTTTACAGGATTATTTTAGGAATATCTATCTACGATGTCTCCGTCCTATTAATTGGAATTAACGAACATAATATGCTAAATTTGCCTTTTTTCTTTTGCCGCTGTAGTATCCGGAGTTACTCCGGACGAAGTACTTTATTATAATTTTTAATAATTATTAGATTTTTGCATTATCAGGTATTTAACGCAAATGCTTTGTGACATTTTATCGATTTCTGGATGTAATTATTAAGACAATTTTCTCTCAATTTAAAGCGACGTATCTTGATTCATTTTTACATTCTATTTCATCTATAAATTTGTTATCTCTTCTTATTTATAGCAATGGTTTTACAAGAAAGCGATATGTTTATGGATGCTTTGACTGCATCTACGAAGAACAAAGAACCAAGAAAAAGGAAGCGAAGAACATCCATTACGAAAGATGGTCCCACGGAAGCTAAAAAACAAGAAACTGCCAATAATGATAATCGTGATGTTACACCCCCACCCACCTCACCACCAAGTGCCGATGAAAAATCACCCGTAGTTGTCAAGCCTAACTTTAAGGTATATTATATGCTATGTAATTACGAAATTTTCGATAAAAATTAATATATTTTTTTTTTTATTTATGCATCAATTACACATAAAAATTTTTATTTTCCAGTTTTATCAAGATACGTTGGAGACGGATGAAGATAAAGAATATAAAGAGAGGGAGAATTCAGACGAAGAGATGAAGAAAGATAAAGAAGAGGCGGCGGACGATCAGAAAGAAAACAGGATATTCAAATCGGACATTGATGACGATGCTAGAAGTAACAGTAAGTTATATTATTCTTATTTACATATTATTGATGTATAATTAATTTTATATTTTTGTACATAAATATGTTACTTCAAAAGAAATTATTCACTTCATTTGAAAATATTCCGTTGCTTTTTAGCACCAACGCCGGAAGCTGATGTGGAGGACAAGATATCCGATTCTCCAGAAGATATATCTTCCATATCTGAGTCAATGAAAAAGGACAATATTGGTTCTTATCCAGAAATACGATATGTTGATGGCCTGAGAAGCGTTCTGTTACTTCAAAAACGCAAAGGACCGAAGAAAGTATTAAAATGGAAAACAGACTTAGAATCGGTGCGTTATTTCGAGTTGGATGAAACGGAAAGGGTGAACGTAACGAAAACGTTTACCGATATGAAACAAATGGAAAAGCAAAATGAAAGAGAAGCATTCCAAATGGCCAGAAAATTAAGTTAGTTGAAAAAAATATAATTTTTTTACTGCCAAAACTATTTATATTCTCTCGAGTATTAGAAAAAATGACAAAAAATTTAATAAATGATAATATAAATTGATTTTGCAGGTAATGAAGACTTAATGGAAGAAAGAACGAGATGGAAACCTTTGATTCCAATTGATTTACCGCCACCTTTAGTAGAGGCTGGAAAGGATAGTAGAGAAAAAGATATTCAATATGCTAGAGAAAAAGGAATTTTACAAGCACTATACTTCAACCGAAGCATGTATGTGTATATTTTAAGCGATTGTTTTTTTTACTATAATAAAGTTTATTTATAAACTTAAACGTAAAGCTTTATTTATTAAAATAGAATTCAATACTACACATTGAAGTACACGAATATTAATTTATATATTTGCATAAAAATGATATGTGTGCTATATTAAAAGCATAGAAACCTTAAACCATTTTAAACAGTTTAATATATAAATTGTAATATAAATTGAGTTCTACAAAATTTATTTATTTAAAAATATTTTTATTATAATTAAAAATATTTTATTACAATCAAATTCAATTGATATAAAAGCACTATATTTTATGTATATTTTGAATTTTAGGATTCCAGACTCTGCGGCAGAACCTGACGAAGAACGGCATCATGTATACAGTGAACCTAAAATCATTCCTTTGGACGATCTCACAGGAAATAAGGAAAGTGAAAAAGATTTTACTTCTATGCCATGGCCAGAACCAAAACCTCAGTTGCAACCTCAAACACCAGCAGTTTCGAATTTCCATTATCCGTCATTTCCACATAATCAACAGCCAGTAATGGCATCTATGGGCCCTCAAAGTTCAATGGGCCCAATGCCACAAATGTCTCAGCAAATGATGGGAGCTTCTCATATAGGCCCGATAGGTCCTGAAATGGGAGGTCCAATGACTGCTGGAGGAGGAGGCGGTTGGAGAACTGGAGATGGAAAAGTTGTTGTACCTGATGGAATGGGAATGAATATGCCAAATGCATTTCCACCAGGAATAGAAGGTCCAATGGTACCACCTGGTATGATGGGACCACCACCTATGTATAATCAACAACAAGAAAGTTATGGTATGATGGGACCAGAAGATATGGGATTCAATAACATGAATCCAAATAATTTCCAAGGCCCTCCTGGTCCTTTATACGGCCCTGGGCCTAACTTTCAAGGTCCTAGAGGTGCTGGTCCAATGCATGGTAGAGGTAGAGGTGTTCCTGGACCTGGATGGTACAGAGGTGGCGGGGGTCCACCAGGAAGAGGTGGATGGAGGGGTGGAGGCGGTGGATGGAGGGGAAACGGGAAGCAACCACCCGTATGCAGACAATTTTCAAAGAATGGCTATTGTCGAGTCGGTGACAAATGCCAATATCTACATCCCGGAGTAAACTGTCCACCATTTTGAAAATAATGATTTATTTGAAGTTTTTGCAATATAACACGATATAAATGTTCATTCTATTTGAAATGAATCAATGGAAATGAACGGCCCCTACTGAAATGATCAAATCATATTAGATCCAAGCTCACATTAGTTAAAAGAATTAATAATAATGTGCAATCTTTTATTAATAATGCAAAGAATTGAGCACATGATATTTATACACTTACATTTTCATAAGATTTGAACGATATTCGATGATTTTCAATTTATTTACATCGCGTAATGAGAGATAAATATTATAAGAAAAGGCGTAATAAATTTATTTTTTGTTTATTCGTACTCTTACAATTTCAGGCTTGAAAATTGCTTTAAATTTCGAATGACAATGAAAAAAACAATAGGTTCATTAGCTGCTGGACAGCAAAAGGTTCTTAGATGTTAACGTTCATTACGATTTCAAATAGATATTTTTAAAAAATTCGAGGAAACGTCAACAATACGTTTATTTATTCTAGAACATAATGAAAATTGGAGCGCATCATGTAAAATGAAATTTCGATTAACGTCTTCCCTTTATGTTCGTGATTTACAGATAGCCACTGCCGAAAGATACTGATTTATATAATCAATGGGATGGGATTGCTGTAAATTTTAATCTTATTGGCACGACGAATAGTAATTTCAAAGCATATGATGCTATTAAGCAGGAAATGTGAATTCTGATTTAAGAAGCATTTGTCTTTCAAATTGCCAGTTGGGTGTTTAATCGCTTTCTATTAATGAATATATGTAATTAAAATGCTGTTAAAACAAATTAAACGTAATATACAATGGTATATTATAACACCAAAAGTTCAAATAACAATTTAAATAACTTTTTATTAAATTAATATCTTACATTTAATCGTGTATGTAGATTGATTGTAAATATCATAATTGTATCATTTTGTATAAAATGTCGCGAGCTCTAATAACAAGAGACTGTTTTAGGCTTAAATGGTATGTAATAATATAAAAGAACAACAATTTTTAGTAAAAATGTGTACGTATGATTTGAAATAGTTAAATGCAGATCTGATGTTCATAGAGTACATTTTCATTTATAAGTTTGATTATGTGCTCTATGAAATAGACTGCTGACATATTATTATAGTAAATATTTTTTACGAATTAAGGGTAGTGGTTATTTTTTTGTATATGATTGATCGTTATGTTTATATGTAACATCGATTGTTGTATAAGAGCTGCTTGATGGAATATATGAGTCACACCTATTTTCTAAAATATGCTGCATTACTATATTAATTGAAAGACTTCCTTCATGACATATTTACATACATTATTTTCTACACTTATTTTTAAATATTTCTGTTCATCTTTTCACTGTTATATCGAATTATTGTTTCTGTATTTGTAATTATCTGTTTTATTGATATTATATATATTTGTTCAAAAGTGTTAATAATTGAAAATTTAAATAATTATTAATAATTTTATAATATTCATTGATATTATGTGTTATATAAAGTTTAATTAAAAAAGAAGTATCAGTATTAAATATATATTTATTATACATATAATTAAATATACTTAACAAGTGTAATACATATATCAAGTTTATATCGTGATGTATTTAATTTTAATTTGATTAGTTATAATTTTCATGTTGGTCACTCATAAACATTTAAACATTTTACCAAGTACGGTATCAAAATTTAAATAATAATTATATAACGAATATTTAACTTAATTTAAAATTAAATATTTAATTTAATTTAGTATTGATCTAAATTTATTTAAATTGTTGAGGTGGAGGACCAAAAATACTTCCACTTTGTTTACTTGCAGTTCTAGAAGGTGCAAATCCAAGCATTTTTTGAATATTCTGCAACCAATAGTTTTTCTTATAAATAGTATTAGTAATAATAAAATCAAGCTAAACATAAAAAATATAAATTTACCTGTCTTATACTCATAGTGCATAGTATATACAAAAAAATAAATGAACATTCTGTATAGTCATCCCCTGGAAGGTTTCTGTGTGATAATCCTTGTATCCAACCAAGTGGTACGAAAGGCAATCTTGCTACAACTCTACCATCAAAAATGCTGTTAAACATGCTTAAGAGAGCTGTAAATGCAAATCCAATTGCAAACATTGATTTCATTTTTACAAGAGACAAATCTCTATTGTTATTCTTTAACCTTTCTTCTTCTCGTTCAATTTTCTTTTTCTGCTGTTTATCTAACGAATCTCCATGTGCTTCTTTTCTTTTCTCCACTAAAATTAATTTAATTTGAAGATAAAAATTTATGAACATAATGGCATTGCATTTTGCTTGCATATGTTTAACTTATCGATATTCCTTAATACAATTATTATTTAAAAACTCACATTTTTTACTTTGCTTTTCTACTTCAGCTTTTAATTTTTGGTATTTTTCTGTCCTATAAACCATCAACCATGTTAAACCTGTCAATAATATTAAAATTAATAAAGTTATATTTATAGAGATTTATAGAAAAATAAATATAACCTTAAACTTGAAACAACAAGTTTATTTAAAATATTATTACCTTCTCCTAATAAAGCTGTACAAATACTAATAAATACAATTAAAATAGTGTCAGCCCACATGATATTAGAAAAAATTCTTTGGATATTATTTAAACTATTCAGACATGTAATCTGGATATAGAAGATACCATGTCTGCTTTCAAACTTAAACAGTCGTGAATAGGAAGAAAATTAATCATCTCTTTTTACTACATGTGTGTTTATGTTTACTATAAGAACTTGGAAAAACATTTTTTTATTGATATAAAAATAATATATATAAAATTAAAAATCAAAGACACAATTTTGTTATAAAACTTTCATTTCATTATAAATGTTTTGCATTAATTATTTAAACTTTTTATAATTATTTGTTTTTAAAATTATACTGATAGTAATTTATATGGAAAGATACAATATATATACACGATATGATAAAGTTATAGGTGTTTTTTTTTGTATAATAAATGATTCTTAAATTGTACAAACTCTTAAATATATTAAAAACTATTTTTACAAGTAAATACTGGTATCATTAACTAGGATAGATAGAACATTTAATGGTTTTTAGTATTCCACTATTAGATTAAGCTTAATAATATAAAACGAAATGGTTTCAAATACTAATTTCGTATTTTCGAATCTAGAGATATACAATTGACAACACTGTAATGATTTTGTTTTCCCACAAACGAGATATACGAATAGACTGCATCTTTTCTTTGGGAAACTTCATGTCCCATGTTCTGAAATACCAACATTAACTTGCTTTTCAGTTCCTTTTTTGCACCATAATGAAGGCAATCGGATAAATCTGTAAATTAACAACTTTCAGTAGTTTTTTGTTCGAATCAAAAGTTCGATATTTTCGTCAGAGACAAAAATTGTTCAAAATTTCGATCTATATGGCATATTCAAAAATCGTCGAAATGAGATGAGAGAATTGTTGAAGTCTATAAATTCATCAGCAATCGGAAAAAGACAAGCGGAGAAAAATAAGAATGACAATAATGATTTGAATTCGTATAAAATTTTAATGCTAAAATATATCACTAAGTCATTCATATTTTACGACATTTTTATTCATTCTCACGTCAAATTATTTGGACCCGACTTGTGTTTTCCTTGTATAATAAAAAATGTAAGGAGAATAAAAAGTTACAAAGTGCAGTTTGATTACCGGTAATTTATAACAATAAATGATTTTGTATGCAAATCATTGAATTCGTCTTAACAAATAATATTATACTATAAAAACAAAAATATGTATATGGTATCATTTGAGAAATTGAATTTGATTTAGAAATTTCTCTCACTGAACAATCTGCAGAAAATAAATAACACACCAGATAATGTGCTTCTTTATACTGAACTATATTTTTGATAGGTTTGATATTTTTTTACAAAATCAGGTTTGCTGGATAAAGATATTCATAAATGATAAAAATATCATTTAAGATGTGAATCTATATACTAAAATAAGTAAAAATCGTCGTACCTAATTCATAATTATATGTCGTTAATGAACATATTTTAATCAATTTTTTCTAATATTTTCAAATAGATATAAATAATTAAACATATAGTAAATTTTTTATCCTAATTTTCATCAACTGATGTTCTAAATTATATTTTTTTTTTTTTTTATTAACGAAGTCATCATGTTCAATTCAATACATACATACATAATTTTTGACCTAATAGTGTCGACATTTTTTGATTTTAATTATAGCATTGCGGTGCAAAATTTGCCTAAATTGATACGACGGCTTGAGTCCTAGGCCTTCACGAATATAGGATAAAACATAATACATTGCGCGTTAAGTCCATCTATGTATTTCGTTTGTGATTTTCCTAAACTAACTTATATCATTTTACTTGATATAATTCTCAAATTCATTATTGTAGCGTATAGAGTGTGCTAAAAAACCAGATTCGTTTTATATCAAGTTTATTCTATCTTTAGTTAATGCCATTAACTGTCTTTGAGAATTATTACATATACTAAAAAAAGAAAAAAAAAAAAAAAAAAAGAAAGAAAAAAAAGAACAACATCTTTGAGAATTATTACATATACTAAAAAAAAACATTATATTCTTTACGACTAACATTGCATAAATATGCATCACATAATACTTTTGGCCATATAACTAGTAAAAATATGCACACTGAACGCACACAGAAAAACTTATGTAAATAAACAAAAATTTTTAACTTAATATGCTACTATTGACAATTCAAATAATATTTAAAGTATTTTTCGCAAAGGACATGCATATTACATTGTTATCAATAGGAAAAATCTTCAATTTCCTTTTCTAACTGATTAGCATCGGCATCATCATCTTTTAAACATTTTCTAATTTCGAAACCTAACACAGCACCTAACGGTGGTGGAACTGCATTACCAATTTGACGATGTTTGTCAAGTATACTTCCGTAAAAACGAAAAGAATCAGAGAAACCTTGTGATCTAGCACACTCTCTTACACTCACAACTCTGGTTTGCTCCGGATGTAGAACACGGCCCTATGGATAAATGATAGAATTTAATATTTATAAATGAAGTTTCTAAAGCAGTATAGTATAACATACCTGTTTACCCATAGGTTCAGGATTAGTGATAGTAGTACTAAAAAATCCATCCCATTTTAATCTACCATATAAGCCCGCCCAATTATTATGACGGTTTCCAGTATGAGGTAAACACCACGGGATTAAAGTATTATATTGTCTAGCCATTGGATCGCATGTTTTACTAGCACTACAGCTACATACACCGCGAAATGCACCAGTAGAACTTTTACCTGCTTTCTTATCGTGATACATATATTCTCTGTAATGTACAATAGAGAGATTATTTAGATTCTAGATTAATCATTTTATTCTAATATCTAAAAAAAAATTTAATAAAGTTTCAAATAACTTACAATTTCTTTGAATATGTTCCATCAGATAAACGTACTATTATATTTGGTAGATCTCGCCAATCAGACCCACTTGCAGTCGGAATGTGTGCTATTCGCGCTTCAACCAGCGGAGCCATATCTTTGCAAATATGATCTCTTAATATTGCATCGGGTTCTTTAGGCCTTACCTACACACAAATATATTGATATAGTGGAAAAAAATTTAATATTAACGCTATAATTATTGCCTACTTTTGTAATTTTCATTAGAGGCCGGCAAATATTGTTAAGAATTAAGAACCGTTGCAAATCATATGGTAGTACCACATTGGTACTACCAATCGTTATAATGTTAATAATACTATGTTTTATTTATATTTATTTACTTTTCTTTGAAAATGAGATATTGGTTCATCGTTATAAGCTATTTCTTCCTTATTCCATCCATTTCGTATATTAGGTAAGTCAGACATCGCATCACGAACACTAATCGTTCTATATGGTGCCGATTCCGTCCAATCACAATTTGATGAATACTATTAAAAAAAAAAAAAAAAGAAAAAAAATATATATATATATAAAACTTAACAGATAAATGTATTGAATTTTACATAAATTTAATTAATTTAGTCAATTACTCTTTTGTTATCAACAATAACGCTTAGTTGACAAGCCCGTTTGCTAAATACATGAGTTGGTTCAGGGTATTTTGGAAGGACTTCACCAGGTGCAGCAGCTAATATTATTAGCCTAAAAGTAAGTAAAGAATAGATAAAATATATAAGCCAAAACGTTTAATAGATGCTTTTATACCTTCTTCTTGTTTGTGGAATGCCGTAGTTTCCAGCTTGCAAAATACCAAATGTACATTGATAACCCATTCGTACAAGGCACCTTAATGTTAATTTAAGTACCATACTTCGTTTAAAATATACGAAAGTTCTAACATTTTCCATAATAAAAAATTTTGGTCTATAATAATCACAATAGGACAAACATGATACTACTAAAGAATTCTTAAATACTGAATATTGCCGTGAATTAAAACGATTCATGCCACTAAAACCTTGGCAAGGTGGACCACCGCACAATAATTCTACCTCCCCTTTCTGTGGTAAACGTTGTCCACTATTATCACAAGGATCACCCTACAATATATTTTATATCATATACGTCGTATTTATTTTTAAATTCTGCATTGCCAGCTGAACTTACATTCATAACTTTTCGTAAAAGTATATTGCAATCCTCGCAAAATACTGTTGTATTAGGATTATTGAGTCGATATGCACATGCGGCTGATTCGTCTTTCTCAATTGCCCATTGATTATCAATAATACCAGCTTGTCGTAATCCGTCAGATAATCCTGTAATGTAATTTCGATATAGAAAAATTTTCAATATTTTACGCGATTCAATTTTAAATATTATACTAACCACCACAACCGGCAAAAACATCTAACGTCTTCAACTTTTTTGTTACTTTACGATAATCTATAGGTATGTCAGTTACTTTTTTATCACTATTCTCTAATTTTTTACTTTTGCATTTAGATTTTCCTTTTCCTTTACTAGTTCCAGATTTTCCAATGTTCATAGCATGATACGGTGGATCAACAAATGTTTTTTCTAAGGCGTTATATGCTTGAGAAAAATAAAAACGATTTGGCCCAGCAGCAGTCCATTCTTCTACAGATTGATCTAAATTTTCCGAAAACGCTAGATAACATTTTCCGGCTACATCCAAAAATTTAATATCACAAACTGAAATGTTTGAATTCAGAAAATATATTAATTGACTTACATATTAACTTAAATAATTTTCAAATCTTTCAAATTCACCTTCATCGCTCCAATATACCATATTAAGATCAACTTGTTGCATTAATGTAAGTTCTTTGTGTGTATTTTCTGGTCGATACATTTTATTTATTTTAATCCATATATCAGATGTTGCAACTAATTTATTATTAGTAGTTGCATAGATTGAATTTATGTATCCAATATGAAATGGCTCTGGTGCATCATAATTTGATCCCTTCACATAGTCTGATGATTTTCGATAATATTCGGGATACATATCTTCATCTACCTTGCCCTTCTTTACTTTCGAAGAAAGATGATACGTGGATGTAAATTTATATTTTATTGCTGCTGGCATTAAAAATACAGCAGAACCAACTCTAAATTCTTCGTTCCTGTATTTTACCATACTGTATATTACTTCTTTGCTGCTCTTCTCTTCTTTGCGGTCAAAAACTTTTGGTGTATAATAACATTGCAGTTTAGTAAAACGTACACAGGCAGGACAAAATCGATGACTGGTTTCTTTTCGTGGACATTCAGTATCCGGAGTACAATCCTCAAAACGAGCTGTGCAGGGAGTATATGTTTTTTGATAAAAAAATACTCTTCCATCTTTATTTTGTATTTCATCTAATATATCTGTATTTCCTAAAATTTTTAATAATTAACTATGTTTAAAACTGATCATTGTAATTTTTTAAGGAATAGATAATATAAATACCTAATTTATTCCAATCTTTCGGACAAGTTTTATAAATAACGATAGCTTTGGATTTAATTGAAGTAAAAGGAACATTATCACATTCATCAAGCAAGAATAATTCTAAAGGATCTGATGTTTCACCAAGTACAGTGTCACTACCTCTTCTGAACCAATTGGCATGACACATTTTTGTACCATTTTTATCTTCCCACATATAAATAACTTTAGCTACTTGTAATGGTACAGTAGAATCGTTTGATTCAATTAAAACGTAATCATTTGCTTTTATTTCTTCATCAACAACTATGACAGATTTATAAAATATTCTTCGTCCATCATTTATAATTGGCTCTCCAACCCATGTAATTTCTTTTTCTACGTGTTTAAATTCTTTCAGAATCATTTTTTGAGTAATCTTCACATTTTCTATTGATGTATCATTAAAATCATCATCTTCTTGATCTGAATCATCTGCCTCCTATAATTAATTATATTTAATTATATTTAATATGCATTTATAAATATATGTTAATGACACTGTTATTAAAATATTTTACTTGTATAGCCATGTTTGGACATCTACGTCTGTTACATGCTTGTTTACTTCTTCCAGATCCACCAAATTTAATCATATCTTTACAAGATGTACAAACTCCACAATCTGGCTGCTGACAAGTTTCACATACCCCACATCTTTGTCTTTTAGGTCCCTGTAATAATATAGTGTACATTGTACGTGTATTATATATATATATATACACACACACACACACATGTATATAAATACATAATATTATTTATTACAAGAATCTTCATTACATACCGATATTTCTTTGTCATTATTTTTAGCTATTTGGTCAGAGAAAAACGTTTCAAACATATTATTAACTAATTTTGTAGTTGTAGCTTTTGTCCAGATTGTCTTTTTATTTTTTGAATCTCTAGGTTGTGTTCTGCGTAATGCAATTCTTTTATTTAATGTCACACCAGCAAGTGTCACTAACGCTCGCATGCACGGACTTGTAATTAATAAAGAATCTTCTGGTCCTGCCGATGCATCGAAAGAAATAACTTGATCGCAGATGAACTGTGCATATCGTAACAAAGAATCTTCTGTGAATCTAGATAATCCTTTTGGTGGAACTATAGTCTAAGAAAATATATTTTGATAAACGTTAGTACATTAAAATGTGAAGTACTCAAAGTGTGAATCTTAGACAAAAATTGTTACCTGTAGTTTATTTAACAGATCTTCGTACGTAGGATTGACTTCATCTAATAAGAATTCTATGACTATTTTGCTCATGTAAATCTTTTCTTTCACAGAATCCATAAATGAAGCATATGCTTCAGCAGGTTCCATCAATATATATTCTGCAAATGCTGTGGTAAATCCTACAAGTGCTAATTCACCACCATCAAATCCTGACACCCACCATTCATTTATTGGTCCCATGTCTTTTGAAGGCACACCTCCTTCTGGACTTGAATTTTCTTCATATATAGGTTTCATGTAACCAGAAAAATAAAGGACCACATTTTTTTCAACTAAACCAGCATCGAAAGGGCATAAATGCCCATTCTTATCATATACACTATAAAAAAAACAAAATGAAACAACATACATAAAATTAAATTCGATGGAAAAAGATAGATTTATATACTTTCTCTATTACGAGTAATGCTTACCAGAAGTGAGTTAATTTATTTTGTGGCCTTACATCACTTTCATGAACCGCAACTTCTTCTCCTGTGAATAAAGATAATCTAGGATCTGTTAATGCAATCATTTCTTCTACTGCATCATTAGGGTGACCAGGATATATTTTTATATCTGTGCTTATTAATTTTTGACAACAATATTCACATTTGTCATTTACATTAACCGATTTCTTAGCTAATATTTTGGATTCTTCCATTTTTGTTGTACAATTATTTTTAGTCTTAGTTTTCTTTCGAATATTCTGAGGATATTCTCAGATTCCTGAGTCTGATTGTTGTCGATTTATTAATATCAAGTCAGGATTATCATTACAAATTATTTTTTCTCTTAGCGTCAACATAGCAGATTTTGCTTCCAATTCTTCTGCCCCGTTAATTTTTCTTTTAACAATTCTTGAATCTCCATTAATCTTATTTAAACCAAATGTAGGCTCTGTATTAATATATTTTCCGTTACGTAGTTTCTTCGTGTCGTTATTGTTTTTTTTAAGTATCACAGTACTGGTTATCGGTAAATATAAATTAACTTTAACTCATTGTTATTGTTTAAATTGTGAACTACATATTAAATACTAAATTGCTTTTACCTGTTCCGTTTTTTTCAATAACTCGATCATTTAAAAATATTTGCTGTCCCTTTATATCACTTTCATCTTGTATTTGTTTTTTTATATCGTAGTTTTCCGCCTTTGGTACGATAGTAGATATCATATTGTATGATATTAGATACAAAATTTTCGTAAAAATATCAACTTCTTGTTATATTTTTGTGTCAAAATAAATACACTAGGAATGTATTCGTAGCTTTAAAAATAATAATTACAAACGAACATGTTTTTCGTACTTTCAACTAATGATAGTACACTATAAATTTCAGCTGAATAGCACGTACGTACATAATGATAAGAACATGATGCTGACGGTTGTACCGCCAAAATCTTTCAAACCTAGTTTACATGAAAGTGCCATGCTCGATACACATTAATATATAAAAATGATCTATTTTCATTTCTTTTATTATTCATTTATTATTCATTCTATTATTCTACAATTTATAAATTTATTTTATACGTTTGATTATTTTTAGTTCAAACAAATTGCTAATTTAAGTATCATCCTTTAAAAGTCGTGTATTGTATTTCCAAGTATGATTGCACAACTGAATATATTCTGTACATAAAAATGGTAAACATGTTCAGATTTACAAAAATAATGATTTTCTCTGAAAAATATAAATGTCGTTTATAGAAATATTATATTTCGCAAATGATGTGATTTATAAAAAAATTTTAATCTTTCCTTGCAAACATAAGTATAACCTAGAAAGCTAAATTTCGGAGTTATTCTACGTGAAGGGACGAGTTTACATTCAAGAAATATAAAAATTGTCAGTGAATAAGAGTCTTAAATTAAATAATTAGGATAGAGGTAATAAATATACAAGGATCGTATAATATAAAATAATTTCTAAAATATATCGAAAAATACGTTAGTATCCTTGTTGCATAGACAAAACAAAAAGTTGCACGTGAAGTAACAAGCAATATTAACATTGAAAATAGAAAGCTTTAAATAAAAAGCTATGTTGTTTTTATTTTAAAAATAGCATATTTTTCATATAGTGGATTTTAAAATTATGCAATGATTTTACAGCTGTTTACCATTATTGTTAGCAAGATTATATAAATATAAATATAAAGAGAGGAAATACAAATATGGGAGAAAAAAACTTGACCGACGAGCAAAAGAAGTTTTTAGAGGAATGTGAAAATGAATTTAAAGATCGATACACTGAGAAAGAAGCAGAATTTATGAAAATTAAAAATATGGAATTAAAAAAACCACCTATCATCGACCCGTGGAACCCTATGAATGAAAGATGTAACAACGATAGGAATGACAGACGTCGACATTTTGGTAGATACTCTCATCATCGCTATAGACCTTATCTATGATAACTGAATCGACAAATAAATTTCTGTAAATATTTTCATAACTTACTTGTAACCATTTGTTGTATAATAAAGTATTTAAATATGCAATATGTGTAATTTCTCCATCAAAACGTTAATACTTTTTTAATTACATTTTTACATAATTTTTATTATATAATTATCATAATTTTGTTAATTTGACTTTTGAAACAAACTAACGTTTAATATTCAATACATTGAAGTAAAGTCAACCTTTTATAGTTGATCCAAACGAATATCAAGTAAATAATATTCAAAGTTTTTTTTTAAATGAAATGTTACTTTTATTTAAAACTGTATTTAAAATTTATTTTAATAACAAGTGTTGTTCTAACGAGAATCTTTCAAGCGTGCAATTAAATTTGATGTTTAAGATATTTGAAAAAACAAAAGAAGACTAAGAACGAACTATCTTTTCTTTAAATAATCTAGATATTTAGAAATATAATTTAAGAAAATATTTGTCGCAGAAAATTCGTAACATGTATAATAAATTCACAATAGAAGTTTCTTCATAACATTTAGTTTACAATTAGCTTTTCTACCATGAAACGATAAAATTTCTGGACTAATATTTCGTACTATACTATATTGTATCGTATATGTTTATACAATATTACGCGAGGTATCATAATATATATACATATACACATATTCACAAGATGTAAGATACGCACACATAGAATGATACATTAAATAGATAGAGACAATCAGTTGTTTCATTAGGTGTAAGATACATTTTTTTTTTCTGTCTTTGGTATATGATTATGTTATTAAATGTAATTGAATAAAAAAAAGATACACGTCACGAGTTAGTTATTCGTTCAGAGATATACGCGTCGAATTGAAACAAAGATTGATAGTTAAGAAAGTAATTCTAAAGAGTGATTAATATTCATATATGTAAGGAAGTGAAATGCACATAGTTCACGATATAAAGTCAAACAATTGAGTGTTCATCGCCATTTGATTATGCTTAAATATAACGTGTTACGATATATTGTAAGTGTGATTATGAATGCTTGACATGGATAAATTCAGCAAACACTTGCGGTGAACAAACACGCGCAGGGTTCAGTCTTTTTTTTAACTCGACCGACGGCGATGAATTTAGTCTGGCTGTGACATTCTCAAGTGACATGTGTACAGGCAAATTTTTAAAAGGAATTAGCAAGTACAAAGTACTGCATTCCAGAATTTTTTATCTCTGATGTATAAAATATGGTGATAAAACGCTGATAAAACGATATTTAATACTCTTTAATTATTAAAGAGAGTGAGTATTAGCTTATATTTTTTTTAGTTTTTTTTTTTCAGAATATATATTTTTTATAATACTTTGTATCCATAATAATTTTTTACTAATACTGCTTCCACAAAATTCAAATGTTTAAAAAAAGCATTACAATATTTTGATCAGTACTTTTTTTTTTAATAAAAATTTAACAATATTGACGAATGCATATATGATATTTTTAGGAATGAAATGTATATTTAAAATTATATGTTATTATTTTGTAGATTTGCAACATCGGAACATTAAAAAAGTCGTGGGGGATTGAAATTTATCTTTTTATTAAATTTATAATTGTAATAAAAAGATTTATAGTGCGTGAGGTGTGCTTCTCTGTTTTAAGTAAATATTATATGATATTTTTAATGGATTGGTGTAGAAAATTACTTCAAAAAAGGTAGTTTCACAAAAATATATTACAATTTTTTAATATTTAATTATTTTGATGTACTAATTATATTGATATACTAATATTTTATTTTGATAGAAATATTATTTCTGTGGATGATGAATTGGAAACTGTTGCTGAAAGAAAAGAACGATGGAGAAGTATTTATGCAATTTATTTTACCATGTTTCTCATGTCTCTTGGATTTAGTATTATACTCACGGGAGTGTGGCCATATCTTGATAAGGTAAATATAATAGAGAAATGTATAATAAAAAAAAAAAAATTATATAGTTCATTATATTGTCTATTATCCAAGTTACAGGTCCATTTAAGTAAGGTCATCTGAATAATTTTTCAAATTGTGATAATGCAAAAAATATTTTTTGCTTAACACGAATGGTATCAAGAGACAGCTGATAAGAATTTTTTTTCCAAGGTCACTTTTTCTCGGAATTTTCAAGATTAATGTTTTTATTCGTACAACTATATACGTGTATATTTTTTAATTTTATTACATAGTTGGTAAAAGAAATTCGTTCAGATATGTAAAAAACATTGAAAATTTAACATTACTTATTTCTATCAAGATCACAGATCTTGGCCAAGAGGCGACAATAAAAGAGAGCTCGTAATAAAAAAAGATGTTTATCACTTTTTACATCGTCACTGATAATCTCTTCTTGAAATCCTGATCAGTGTATCGAAGTTTGTTAGTAATTCAAACTCAATGCAAGAAAGATCGATATAATATTCATTTATGGTAAAAATGACCAATATTTGAGAAAAGCAATTCAAGTGTACAAAGGTACAAATCGCAATTATCCATCACGAAATACATAATACGTAAAAGTGATTAAAAATTTTTCTCAAACTGGCAGTATTGTGAAAAAACGTATGAGGACTTAATTTGTTAATAACAAAAGAAATAAAGGACATATTGCAGCTAAAGTTAACGTATAAATCCATGTATGAATCTGAAAGTAAGGCAATTTAAATGTAAGAGTGACCTTGAAAATTCTGAAAAAAAAAATGACTGGAAAAAAATATTCTTACCAGTTATACCTTTTGATACTATTGATATTAGGCGAAAAATATTTTTTGTATTATCACAATTTGAAAAGATATTTAGGTGGTCTCACTTAAATGGACCATCCTATATAATATTATCATACGCTAATGTTGCAGTTGGACAAAAATGCTGGTAAAGAATTCATGGGATATGTAGTTGCAGCGAACCCTTTGGGACAAATGTTATTTTCTCCTTTAGTAGGCTGGTGGGGAGATAGGAGAGGTTCTATAAGACTTCCACTTTTATCAACATTACTTTTATTTACATTTGCATCAGGATTATATAGTGTCCTTGAGATTGTACCAGGTGATCGAAAAATGTATATGATAGTTGCTAGATTCTTGGTTGGAGTTAGTTCTGGTTAGCATTTTATTTGATTTTGATATCACGAGTTAGAATAAAAATTTTGATATTCATTTATATTTATATTTATATTCGATATTTATATTAATATTATGCTTTTAGCTAACATAGCGGTAGCTCGGTCTTATCTCTCAGCAGCTACAAAATTTGTAGAAAGAACGCATGCTGTTTCTATGGTATCTCTAGCTCAGGTAATTTAATTTAACATTTTCTTCTAAGCGTCAACTTGTATATAGTTTATTTCAAAATGTATCAGGTGCTAGGATTTGTGGTAGGGCCTGGTTTGCAAGCTGCTGTTACACCTCTTGGAGAAACAGGGATATATTTCATAAGCGTACCTGTTAATATGTACACTATGACAGGTTGGATAAATGTTATAATGGGAATTCTTAATTTTGTTTTATTCCTTCCATGGAATTTTACGGAACATCGAATTGCTATTCGCGAAGCAATGAGAAATGAAGGGAAACAAACTGGTAAATGTGCTTAAATTAACTAATCATAAAATTAATTAGATATGTTAATATTTAATTGAAAAGTTTATCTTTGTTAATTACAGAGGAGGAAACACTGAAGGCTATAAAACCAGACAATCTCGCGGCTTTAACATTAATATGTGCCTTTTTTGTTTTAGTATTTAATTTTGTTCTTCTTGAAACGTTAGTATGATTTCAAAATATAAAATCATTTTTATGTGTCACATTTTACATCCTTTCATTTATAGACTTGGTACTTCTTTAACTATGGATCAATTTGCTTGGTCGAAAACGGAAGCTTTGTATTATATGGGTTTATTGATGAGCATTGGAGCAATTATGTCATGCGTTACATTTGTTATGATTGAACCCTTATGCAAAAGGTGCAAACTTTTTATAGAGATACGTTACAAAAAAATGATTCATTATTTACGTCTTAAATACTTTTAGATTTAATGAACGTAAGGTAATGTTATGGGGTGGATTTTTATTTATGGTGATAGGGAGGATTTTATATATTCCTTGGGGACCAGATCCACCGAAAATTGCTGATTATGGACGTAAATATGGAAATAAATATAATATACTATTTAGATTGCTATTACTATTTAAATTTAGAGATATTAAAATTATTTTATTTTACAGCATTTAACAACGTTACAAAAGATGCGAATGGCACAGACATTGTAGGATGCCCACGTAATCAAGAATGGTGTACTTATACACCACAACTTACCGTTACACAGTTTTTCATTGGATATGGATTTACCACTATAGGATATCCGTTAGGTGTTACTTTAATACAAACTATCTTTAGTAAAGTATTAGGACCTCGGCCACAAGGAGTTTGGATGGGTTTTATGACAGGTGCTGGATGTGCTTCTCGTGTGTTAGGTCCAATATTTGTTAGTGTAGTTTATAATCGTTTTGGAACATATCATACGTTTGGTATTACTGGTTTAACATTAATAGTATGTATGATATGGTTACAAATCGTCAACGAACGACTAGTTCCGCCAAAACCAATTTTATCAAAAGATGCGGAAATTCCATTAGTTCATCTTAAATCTAACGATGCTCAAGGATCAAATGATGCACAAGAAAACAACAAATGTGAGAGATATGACAAAGTGTAGCAAATATTATACTCAAAATTCGATTTTATTTTTTACGAAAGTACATAGATTACATGCAACTGCCATTAAAAGTTGGGTATAAATGCAATTTTGATATTACGAAATGCAGATATATTTTTTATGGATATTTACAGATTTTTAATACATATTTTACATATATAAATGTAGATTATAAATAAATATATATAAAACAACGCAAGAATATAATTAGAATCGTAAGAATATAATTTTTAAAAGAATGTAAGTCATGAATTTTTTAAATATTTGAATTTCGTAGAGAAAGAAAGATTATAGAATGAAAATGTCATATAGTACAATATTGTCATAATAGGAAAAAAAGACTGATATTTAGTTCAATTTATATATCAAAATAAGAGTGTAGTTAAATTTGATAATTGTAAATGTCTTTCACAGAATAATCTGAATTTGTAAGTACTTATCACAAAAACTGAATGATGTTTTACATATTTGAATAAACGAATAATGAGTATCGTAAATATTGAAAACAGTTGGATTAAAAAAGAATCATAATTTTTTATAGGATAATTTTAGTTAGTGAAATATGTTTTACTAAAATGTTAAAGTTATATTATTAAACAACGTGTGCAATAAAAAATGTGTGTCTAAAGTAATATTTTATATTTGTTTGTATTTAAAAAAATTAGATTTGAATTCGTTTTATAAAAATTAATACAAAAACTTATTTAAAATAATAAGAATTATTTAGATTTATTTGTACATTTCATTGAAAGTAAAAATTATTTAATTATCAACCATCGTGACATTTCAATTGTCTTATAACTGTTGATACAAGTATATAAAAATCGAGGATAAAATTGTAAGAAAAGTTAAAAAACATTACTATAAATACATACATTTTGCAACACTTTTATATACTTTGCACGAATGCATGTTTTTACAGTATTCGAACTACTTTAAGTTATTTAAACAACACGTACCCTTAAAATTACGTGGCAGAAATGCTTGGTGTTTCATATAAATAATACTTACGACTATAATTAGTCTTTTTTCTTTGGCTTCTTGGGATTACGCGATCGAGATTTAGCTTTACAAAGGGGACAAATCGGTGCATTTCTATGAATTTGTTGATGACACGACAAACATGATTTCATAGGGGGTGGTTGTTGCCTAAAAGCAAAAATATAAAATATGAAAACTAATTAATGTTTTTTTTTTTTTTTTGTTAATACTATCGTCGGTAGCATTTTCACAAAATTAAGCACGATTTAACAGATTTATTTGACTAATGTGACATATATCGTATAGAAATATAATATAAAATTGCGATATACCAGTGGTACCTGAATGTTGGAGCAGGTGGACCAGGGGCTGGTGGCAATGGTCTTGGTTCTGGCTTACTTGGACCTTGAAGAGGTTGAGGAGCAAGGAAAGGTGTGGAACCACCTGGATGACCAGGATGGTGTAGAGTAAGCGGGGGTAATAAATCTTCTCCCCTTACTTCAACTCTCCATTCTGCTTTTTGCATCGGACGATCAAAGTAGCTATAAACGAAAAACCTTTATTAATAATAATCCAATTCAAGACAGTCATATTTCAACTTACTCCGGTGAAATGAGATCAGATTCCGTTTCATATAATTCTGGTAATCTCTCCAATCCTAAAAATTCCCTACGCATGCGATCGATATCGTGTTTTAGAGGTTGATAATCATTATTGTGGATTAATTTTGCAGTCTCTCTTGCTTTGTTTCTGGCTTCTTCTGCTTGTTTAATGACAGTCTCCATCTATCGCAGTTACACAAACAGTTACACCTATAATCTAGAATCAAAGATATTAGGTTTACATTTTTAATTATACCGCATTTATATCTGCGTGTATTTGTCTCAATTCTTCGACATGTGCCATTTTTTCTTGCATGAGAAGATCCATTTCTTGTTTGTACTCCAATAAACATTTTTCTTCCTGTTCAGTTTGTTCTACCTCTTGCAGGATTCTTTGCTTCATTTTCTCCAGTTGAAGTGTTTTTGATCTGACAAAATACACAAAATATGTCAATATTTCATTTACAAACACTGATTTACTATATCGATGTCACGTAAGATTTTTTTTTTGATTATTGAAAATATAAAATAATATAAAATACATATGCATATATATATATGCGTGTATGCGTGTATGTATGTATATATATATATATATATACTTGATGTCTTTCAATGCTTCCAGTTTTGCAAAAATGACCGTAGTCTCGGTGGCTGACATTGTTAAACGCTTCCTGATACTTTTGTTTAGACAAGTCCTGTCAAATGAAGGATACTAGTTTGTTTATTAAATAAATGCAGTGGATTTGGAAGCGAAATTCCTTTCGTCAAGGCATCGTGAGCGAGATTATATTTAACGTAGAATTATTAGCATATTATATGCACGGCACTTTCATTGAAAAACGAACGAGTTCACCAGGCTGGTAATTATACGTTATAAAAAATTAACTAATCCCGTTGACATTCAACACAACGAACACGATTCATACCGTAAATCACAGTGATCACAAGTATCTTTCGATAGATCAGAAACAACGAATTTCAAGATGCAGATGAATGCGTGCGCCATACAACGATACATCGACGAACTAACGAAAGATAAAAAGAGCGGTTTACTTTGAAAAACAAAGCATGCCATTAAGAACCGCTTCTCTGACGAGGATAACTACACGTTGTAATGTCTTAGTGTAAGTATCGAAATGTATATACTTTGACAGAGTTAAAAACTCGCTATCGAGTTACGATCGTATTTTGATAAATTAATTTCAAGTACCTCTACTCGAGGTAATCCGTTCGCTGACTTACGTTAAATGTTTAATTTAACAAAAAGTCACTTAACGAGAGTGTGATGGCGAGTAATCTTATTCATAATATTCGCAGATAAACAGATATTTTAGCCACGTGAATTCAAACGAAATCGAATCGATAACTCTGTGAAACTTGGCGACCGCGCGACGTCATTCTATTTGCGCGATTCCAATCAAGTTTCCTCGAAATCGAGATCGCTTGATAAATTTCTTTCGATGTTTCTTACGAGCCAGGCAGGAATCACGGTTATCGGTCCCCGCGCAAATGTCCACATGTCCAAATGTCTCGCGCAGTGAAATTACATGTCGAACTCCGTTTGAAACGGAGCACGCACAGTCTCGTGTCTGTCTAAAAAGCTTTCTCCGTGACGATCTATCGGCGAATCGCGACGCGGAATCTTAGCGAGCAATCGGTATCGCTGAAGCGCGTGATCAGGCTTCGCGCTTATTGGAACGCGATCGGCAGAGTATCGATCGTTTATCAGCCGCATCTGGAACACGGCCTGTTAAATCGGTGTCGTTTAGTTATCTCTGGTGATTCTTCAGGGCAAAACTCGCGCGGTACGTACACAGTCACGACCGGAACAAATAAAGAAGCGTTGCCTTTCCTTTCTTCGACGTATCAGCGGAAAGAAGTGGCGTTTGTAGAAGCAGCAACGAAAACAAGAGCATCGTAAAGAGTCCTCGTAAATCGGAATCGCAGAGATACGATACGGCGTGGAAGTCCGATCAGTCTTACAGAACGTCTCCCGTATTACATTATCCGTAGATAAACAGAAAGCTGTTGACCTAACTTTTATAATAATCCAGATAAGAGTGTGAGACAGAGGTGGAGAAATGTCCCGGTTGCTGCTGGCCACCGAGACCTCGCGTCTCTCCCCCAACTTTTCGTCACATTCGCCGACCACTCTGCATCAGTCCACCTCCTACTTAGTTCTGGGTACAAACTTCTACCGCCACTGTATGACTAAGCACCGACAAACTTTCGAGTGTCTGAAGCTTCGCGAGCTCTGAGAATATAGGACAAAGGAGAGTGCCCTCCGAGAGAGGCGTGAAGTCGAGCGGGCGACGTTTCGACGGGCTGCTCGCCGCACGCTTGCAAAGGGGAAAAACATTTTTCCGCTTTAACGGCAGCCTCGTCGTCTCGTGGCTCGTCGTCGAGCCACCTATTAGACGAGTTTTTCTACGTAGCAACGGGTCAGGATGGGGTCCAGGATGGGGTCTAGAATGTAAGTAAATTCGCAACGGAATGTAAGTAGATCCGACGCGTGTTTCACGTGTTTGCTTACGAACTTTTTACCCTTCTCTTTTGGTTCTCGTTCGTTGGCCGCGCGTGTTGCTTCACGCGTAACGAGCACGAGAGGCCAACGCTCGACCGCGTGATGCTTGTTTTTACGAACGATCGCGAAAACGCGAAACAACGCTCCGCGATTCAAACAGCGCTCAACTTTTTATACTCGATTTTTTTCTTCGCTTTAATTTGTGATCGTAGACTTTTTCTCTTTCCTTTCTTTTTCATTGCTTCGTGAAAGTAATCAAGCGTTTTTAATCACGAACGAATCGTCTGAAGGTAATACTACGCTTTTATATTTTACTCACACTCATCAGAATGTACATATTTATCAGACTTGGCATACGAGGACGTGTTACGACCGAACCGATCGTTTTTATTTCCTTTTTTGCGATGCGCCGCGCGAATTGACGATTTTCCTGAAAAACAGCATCGCCATCAGCGATGTTTGAAAAGATGATTCGCTGACGCGTGACGACGTACGTGTCACGCTCGAGTAGTATAATAATTACAGTGCGTCTTTGTCGCGCATAATTGGCGCGAGGATAAATAGGAAAGTGTGTCGAGAAGTTAATTCTCTGTACGAGTCTCTTGCAAACTAAACCGACACATTTTTTATAAAATTTTCAATGTGACACGTCTGATACGTCTGAAACGAAAAAATGCAAAAGGTAAAAAACAATCGTACGTCGTACGTCGGTTCTGCAAAACGAGCCTTCGTGCTAACAACTAATCTGTAAAATTATTTTATTCGCCAGTCGTATTCACGTGTCGTATTCCGCGAACCTGAGTATTTTGTTTCGTAATTCGCATTTTTCGCGAAACGCGTCGATTTCTTTTTATTTCTTTTTTTCTTTTTTTTCTTTTCGTCGTTTGATCATGTCGAACGTCTGCGACGCGGCAACGCAACGAAGGTTGTGCGTGTTGAGCATGGTTCGTCAACTATCCGGTCAAACGCGCTGAAATTGAATGGAAATTACTACGGGGCTGGCGCGGCGCACATTTACCTTGCCATTATGCTTCGCTGACTAATTTGCGCGGGGAATCATTAGTGTCACGTCGAAACCGACCTTCGAAATGTTTGCGGGATTTAACTCCTATTTACGGGAGTGCTTAGATTCTCGTAATCGTGCCAATCGCACGCGTCCGATCCACGGTCTTTATTTCCCAACTTGTTCGAGGTTTTTTACACGTATCGCTATCGAACAGGGTGACTCAATGTAGAATCTGGACGATTCAGGATGATAGCAGAGGCAATAACTTGGACGAGCAAATAATTTCTTTCTCTCGTGAAGCGTTTGTTAAAGCTCGTGATCTTTCGAAGACAAACAATCACGCGACTTCGTTCTTTTACTTTATGTATTTGTCTTATTGTGCAGATAGAAGGTTGATAAGATTTTCGTGTCAGCCGCAGATACTTAACGATGAATGCAGCTCGAGATAATCCATTCCACGATCGAGGAAAAAAATTGTTGACTAGTAACACTTTGCTTTCGTTGAATATTCGTTTATAATTAATTTAATGCCAATCTTTGACAACGCGAATCTTCGCGATTCTTCTACTTCCGGGTCAAAGAAGATTTTGCAAAAACTGATTAGGAAGAAAGAAGAAATGGAAGATTAGGAAGAAAGCTTTCCATGGAAATTTTAAAGATCGAGATAGACTTATTTGCCTTACGGCAATCATCGCAGAAGATTACTCAGATCAACGAGATCTGAGTAAAACGTAAAATTTTAAACAAATGCGTTTTATCATCGTGCAAACGATTTGTCGATCGTACGATGTGACAATCTTCGCAACTTTCCTTCAATGGTCGCGATAAACGTTCGTTATTATCTATTTTAATTTTTTTTCCATCTCTCCTCCGTTAATCACATTTCTTTCTCTTCGTTCTTTTTTTTTTTTAACTAGGCCATCGAACGTTATTTAATTACGACAAACTGGAGTAGTTGGCAAACATTTATACAGCGAACAATTACGAATCTACTTATTGTGCTTCCATTTCTATTATAAATTCTTGTTACCTGTTTTCTTTTTTTTATCATCGTTGCAAGAAAAGCCACCGATTGAAAATATTTCGTTGAAGCTAGCTCGATAGGGGGAACGATTAATGAAGCAAATTTCTAGATATTGCTTCGATTACGAAAGTAACATTTTATCGATGTTCTGAGAACGAATCTTCAATGAGATACAAACAATCGTTTCCGACCTAATCTAAATCATGTTCCTATTGGTAATTAGTAGCAATCACTTTCCTATTTTTATATATTTTTTAGACATTAAGACATTTATGTAACATAGTTTCGAGTTTGTTAGAATTCTTTTTAACACTAGAACTACCGACAGTTCTAAGAAGTTATTTCTATCAAAATTATCTTGATTTCTAAGAAATAAAAATAAAATAAAATTCATCGTGTTATTTCTTTAGTTATACACTGTAAAAGTCATTGCATCATTGAAACGTGAAAATTTGTAACGTGAGAAAAATTGTAACGTGAAATAGAAATTTTAAAATAAAATTGTAAAACCAGTCATTTTGACTGGTGTGGTAGTTCTAGTGTTAATCAGTATTAAAGAAGAAAAAAAAGATTCCAGACATTCTTACCAATTTATCTTTGTCTCTCGTTTCTTCACTATTATTAGGAATCGTTAGGAATAATTTACGTCGTCGTGAGTAAGGAAGTTATTATTCGTAATTATTTCGCATTCGCATTCGTGTTTTAAGACATTTAATAGTTTTCTGCCATTTTTCTCGTATTGGATTCGTCCTTCAGTTACGAGATCCATGGATCAGTTTCGAGTGCAATAGTGTGTCGATATCGACGATGCAATCGGAACATATAGGTTACAGCTATCCAATTGAAAGCAGTGGCATTACATATCGAGAGAGGCGCGAGCAGAAAATCGGTCGAGAAAAACTCGCTAAATTCTTCTGAAATTTACGCTGCATTTTCCATCTGCAACATTTAGTCATCATAACTGGCGTTTCATCGTTCTATACATTTTATAATTATCAGATTCGTCGTATCATCGAAGCCAACATTCTTCCGAAAGCCAACATTCATCGCTTCGGTTTCTTTCAATTCTCGAATCGTCGCATCAAACAGGCTTAATCCCTCTCACGTTATTCTACGAGCTCTCTGTTTCTCTGGAAGTGAAGCGGGAGCAATCGCAACGCTAGTTTCTGAAAAGCTAGCCAAACAGATCTCAAAGAAACACGCAAATTGAGTTTCGAACTCTGCAGAAATTAAACGGCCGAATATTAACGATTGCAAAAGCCGATTCTACCTTCGATCCATTATCATTTCTGTCTTTCGTGTTTCATCACGGTGGATGAAAATGTCATGGAACCGTGCCAGGCAGATCGCGAGAGATCAACGAAAACGGAGCGGCGACGATGTATGTCGGCTTTCAATTTTGCTGGACGATCGAACGGCGCTGGGAAAACCGATTTTTTTCTATAGGCCACGGTCGATGTAACAATAAACCGTCGCACGTTAGTTGCTAACTAAGCTGTCGCAACCGGTCTAAGCCGGCGTAAACCAGTTTTATTTGATTTTTCTCCGGTTGTTCCCGATGAACTGAATAAGACAAAAATACGCGCACACGGACAAGCGGATGTGAGCGTGCTCGCTGGTTGCCTCTTATCTGTCGCGTTATCTGTCGGCGTGCCAATCATCACGGAAAATCGCGCGTTCCGGTTTGTCTGCCCACGTGCTGGATCGAGCATCATTCGACCGAGCAAAACCCGCCACTTTTCAAATAAATAATGGCGCGCAAGGGACGTTTTTTTTTCTCTATCCTATTTTTCGATATTTTTCGAGCGCGTTTCCGAGGAAACATCTTCGCCACGAGAGTGGCGTTTTCATCGAGGAAACGACATCATCGACTCCATCGTTTAGATCGCCATTTAATTCGCCAATTACCATCGTTTCAGTTTGCGTACAACGACTCTGTAGACTCGATCGAAAAGTTGCCGACACTTTGAGTTGTCTTACAATTTTGTGAAAAAGACATTCGTACAGGGAATACCGTTGTAGAAGAAAGACAACTTCAATCTTCGAGATTACGATAGATTCAGTCATGAAAAATATCTTTCATCGCCTATTAAAGCCCAGTTTGAATTTGCGAAATTTTCAAGAGAAGCAGGACCTTTATTTTTATCGCCTTTCAAAATCAAACGCGAGCAGAAATATAATTTTTGGAGGAAACGAATTCAATGCCGTGAAGGTAGAAGTTTCGCGCGCTTTAACGCGAATTCAGTTTTCCTGAAATTTCGCTTCGATTTTTCTTTTTTTACAAAGTTATAGCAGTTTAAAATAACAATAATTTTTTCATTGAGCGTACAGATACTTTTTGGAGCCACTTTACGCATGTACGTTTAGCTGTTCGATAATTAACGTTTTTCTGATCTTTCTTTGACACAATTCTGTTAACAAATTTCGAGAGACGAAGCAATCACGCCTGTTTCCTTGTTTTATTTTCATGTTAAAATATTTTTTGAGAAGGATAAGAGCGCTAAAGAATCCTTTTTGCAATTTCAGACATTTAACGTATTTTATTAGCAGAGTGATAATTAACTCTGTTTCTTTTCTCTTACTTTTAGTTTTACGATATTCTTCGATACGTTGAAATTCTGTTTATTTAAGTAGATTTACAAAAAAATCAGAGTGTGCGATTTTCGTGAAATTATTATGATACCGAGGACATATGAATCGAGTTACGCACGAATCCATTCCTTTGGTTAAAATTTGAATATTTAAGACAGCAACTATCTTCGCAAATGAAGCAAGTTTCTCTATAATTTTTCAATATATAACAATAGTTAAAACGATTCGAGGCTTACTTTTCAGTATGATCGTCAACGTCGAAGAGCGTCCATAATTGAGCGTCCCTCGGCTTTGTATAAGGATTGTGTAATCGCCAGATACGATCAGTCATTTGATGTTTGAGCCGTGGAATTTTAGTAATTAACCGATAGCTACTAAAGCGTGAAGTACATATCCCGATATTTTACGTAATCGTTCCGATGGCAGTGCAATTTCTGCTGTTCGCCGCAGAATTTAATTGCGAGCTATGCAGATTACAACCGATGGGTTTTCCATCTTCTTTTATCGAACAACTGTAAAGAAATCGAGCGTTGCACGAGTCGTACATCCTGTGTGTTTGGTCGTCCTTCTTTAACCCTCGTTCACGACTTAACTCGACGAATTTTAACTATTTCGTATTTGTTCGTCGGAGCAAACACCTGTTTCTATCCCGACGAACTCTTTAAGCGAAAATAATCTTTCGTTATTTCCTCAAGCATCTTTATACATTTTATTCGAACGACAGACCCTTCGTCAGATCACTTTACGATCGGTATAATTTGCATGAAATCTGCACGGTGGACGACCTGCGCGATGGGAGAAGCGAGTTGTATGCCGATCGGAAAGGCCAGAACTTAAGAAGGACCGATCCTTCCCCTCTCCGTCTGTTTCGCTTCTCCCACTGTCACCTCACGGGTGGTCATCGGGGACAGAGCTGACTCGTGGGCATTCCTTATACGTTTTACCTTCAAAGACAGTTGCTGCAGCAACGAGACGAGACGGCTGTGGCCACCGCACGATGATAGTGTTCACACGTTCTCGGCCACACGCGTGTCGATCCGTGATTTTATTTTCCATTTAATCGCGTTCACTGTGCCGCGAAATTAACGAGTCGCACGCAACCGGTGGAAGAACACGCAGAAGACAGCGCAGGCGTAGCCGCGAAAGGAAACGCGAAAAAGGTGGCTGGACACCTGTTTCGCACGTGATATTTCGTTTCCAGCGACGACACGACGTTCTTACGATAAGATCACAATCGTGTAAGTGCAGTTTGTTTTCAATCCGTTGAATTACATTAAAAAAAAGGGGAGAGTTACCCCGTACATTTGATCACATTAGATCACTAATCTCTTGGACGTAGTTGTTACTCTATACTTCAGTTGTTTCTTCCACTACTTTCACGTTCGTTTCATTTTCCTTGAGAATAAACAGCAGCTGTATTTATGTGAAATTTATCCTTAACGATTAATAGTTTATGTAGCGACGACACGACGTTCTTACGATAAGATCACAATCGTGTAAGTGCAGTTTGTTTTCAATCCGTTGAATTACATTAAAAAGGGGAGAGTTACCCCGTACATTTGATCACATTAGATCACTAATCTCTTGGACGTAGATGTTACTCCATACTGCAGTTGTTTCTTCCACTACTTTCACGTTCGTTTCATTTTCCTTGAGAATAAACAGCAGCTGTATTTATGTGAAATTTATCCTTAACGATTAATAGTTTATGTAGCAGCTGAAGTTCATTAAACAGACGTTGATTCTTTGGAATAAATAATCAGACATCTCGTAATCAGAGCGCTCTGCTCTGTAAGTTAAGGGATGCTTCAGTTATCAGATCTGATACAATATACGTATACGTCAGAATAGAGATAGATTTGATCTTGAACTTATTCTTTCTATTAAATCCTCTCATATTTTTTTCGTTCACTGTTGATTCCGGAAGCGAATCGTCGAAACAAATGCAACGATCAAAGATACGCGATCGATGACGCGAGAGTATACACGGAGAATTGTGATCGTTTTTTGTTTCTCGATCGAGATAGCTCTTGATTTGGAGTAGCGTCGAATGGCCGCAATTATTCCTTTCGAAGATGCAGGCCCAATTGCACGTTAAATTAAAAAGAATAGGGATCAGATGGAAGCGTTTAAGCTGATGGTTACAATTGATCGTTACAACTGGATCGTTACAACTGCGTTTCAAGGTAGAGGATACATACGCTCGATTACGTTTGTTCATCTCGTTCCGTTTGTTTGGTTCCGCCTCGTTTCGACTGATCGAGTCGCGATATTGTAATTGACCAGCCGAGTTAAACTTTAATTTAGTCGACTTTGGCATCCCTCTGTCGATCGTCAGCTACCCGGGCAGGTTTGAGTAGTAAGAAGAATTTCATTACACCGTATCTCACGTGTTTTACACTTGATTAAAAGTTCCGAACATATTACGTAAAATCGAAAACAGCGTATCGGTAACGTGTGTCGTCGAGTAATTAACCAAAAAATATTCCCTCTCGCAATTGAAGAACTTCATTGCGATTTTTTTCGCGAGACGTAACGAGCAATTCTCAACGTCAGATGCTAATTCGGATGCTATTCGTTGAAACTAGCCGGGGCGCAGGGCGAAGAAAGAAAAATTACGAGGCAAATACGAAAAAAAATACGAAAAGATACGAGGCAGCAGCTCGTGGCAACGCGATACGAAACGCGTACATTGGCGTCTTTATTGAAGAATTAGGATTCTCTATGACGGATCGTTTAGATCGTTAAACATATGTTAAATGACGAGCGGTAACCATCGCGCGAAATTACGCGCGAAGGACGAACAACCTGGATATCCTCAGCGGCGATGCAATCTTTACGGTCGTTTCAGCGAATGTCGTTTCGTTCTTTCCTTGGTTTCGTGTTTCGGTAGTTCGCACCCACACGCGTGCAATGACGTCGCGTAACGTTCGGTATCATTGCGAATTATCGCGAAGCGTTACACGTTTCTACACGGAGCGTAAAGCTGCACGGAAAACACGAAGAAACGTCACGAAGAAGCATGGCCGTTTTTTTTCCTTGGTTAATGTACGCGCTGTTTCTCGAGATTCGTGCTGTGTGTTTCATCGTTCGAGGAAGATTCTGTTACATAAACAGTCACGAGATTTAAATACGGCATTAAATATTTCCAATTAAATGAGGAAAAGAAGAAAGAGGGAGAGAGACAGAGAAGAATGGCAAAACCTCAGAAGGACATTTTAATGAAGAAGGCTGTAACATTAATTAGGAAACGAGAGATCTTGCAGCGATTAACAATTGCGAAGGATCCGGATTCGAGTTTCCGACGCGAGATTCTCTCTCGGTCGAGATCCCTCGCGCGATGCCACGTGGCAATAATCAATTTACTTATCCTTTCACGCGTGTTCGGAACAGAACAGAAAAAAAAAAAAAAAAAAAAAGAAAAAAACCAAAGAGGAATTATGGGAGTTACATGTCGGCGATAAATGACAATAAACCCGATGATTTACGACGACAAACGCAGAACGTGCTCATTTTCCAACGTAGCCAGCTTCAACGTCCATGTTTAACCTCATGGCGCAGATTGAAGGGCAGCGACGGATCGTTTCCTCCTTGAATCGTTAAATCGGTGTCGTGCACTTGGTTATAGAAGAATCGTCAAGGAAACAGTTGGCCGCGAACTGCATGCAAATGTATCCCGTGTATCGGAACGTGCAACAAACTTTCAGGCGCGCTCTTTCCCATTAGAAAGTCAATGATATTCCTCTGACGGAAAGGTCATCGTTCAGCGATGATCGTGACGGTCGATCGATCGATTCTTTCCAACATTTTTGCACACTGATATTTGTACGTGGAAATCCTTGCGAAAAGATTGCGATCGTTTCGAGGAAAACGATCGGGAGCGTGTGATTTCCGTTTGGAAATCGGTCAGCAGCCAGGATTCGAGAGGCATGACTCGATGAGGCGTTCATTTTCATGCAGTGCAGTGTGTATGAGCAGTGTGTATGTGGACGATGGACGATGTGAACGCCTCCGTTTGCACTGGTTTTTCCTCCGTCTCTCTTCAGTGTCCACTCCGCTTCGTTTCACGCCACTCACGCCAGTAGAAAATCGAGATCCGCCGCGAGCAGTTGGTCGCGATCGCGCATCGAGTTCGCGCGAACACGCGGTCAGCTCGTTTCCCTTTTTATCGGGAGTTTATCGGCCGGACCTTGTGCCGACGATTACGAATCTATCCAACAGCTTCTTCCAGCCAACGGTTGGTCTCTCACATTGGCGATTTTCGCTTTTTCCATCAATTTCGCGATAAATCGATTGGCCAACGGCGACGATCGTTCGCGGCATTGCCGGTGTTTCGTCTCGCTACCGCGTTACCACTGGACACCATCGTCGATGAATGACGAATGAGGCGACAGGCGTGAAAGTCCCGTTCGTGACTGGTTCCTTCGTGTTCTCCTTCCCCTCCTTTTCACATTCTCTCTCCTTTCCGGTCTCGCGGTAAAAGCTCCGATCTCCTCTTGCTTTTATGTAATGTCTCCGCGTTCAATTGCGTCGTGCCCGCGCATTTCTGCGAACCAGTCGACCGATCGAACGGCGATTTGATCCTCGACGTAGGGTCAATGAAGAGACGCCGCCCGCGGATCAGGCATAATTCTCGAATCTCTGTGTGTTCGCAGCCTGAGAGGCGACGAGGAGGACAGCATGAAGCTCTTCTGCTCGCAGAACGACGACTCGCCGACGACCAAAGATGGCACAGGTAATTGCTCGCCTTTCCCAACTATGTTCGCCGGTTTACATTAATCTTCGATCGGAATTGGAAACCTATTTTCAACCGTAGTGCCGATTTGCACAATTGCGGTTTGCAGAATTGGGAACTTTTCGTGGATGAAAAGTTTCACATTTTTCAAGGAGCAAAATTTTTTTCGCCGGCGTATAGAAATTATTTATCGCGTAATATGCGACGTGGATAGTAAGAATTAATAATAGAAAAGATGTTGACGGACTCGGAAGGAAGATGGTACAAGCGACAAAATGTCAATAGGAGTTAAAGATGTAACAGATATTGGTGTCATCTTCGCAGATGATGAACAAATAGAAATCTATCCTTATAGAAAACAAATATTTGGTATGCGACGTATATATATATATATATATATATATATATAAGCGTATTATATATATATATATATATATATATATATATATATAATACGCTTACAAACATTGAAACAGGTTGCTGTACATACTCATAAAATCTTTTGAAATTTATGAAGGAATCTTCTACGTAAATAGAACATCTTCAGATGTTATAGGATTTAATACTTTTAATATTTAACATTTTACTCTTGCAACAACGATCCTTTTCCATATAATATCGTTCAATATCTTTGGAACAGGGTAAGGTGTACCTGTGCCATTTTCTTCTCGAGTTCATTAAAGAAAGATTTAAATCTGTGGTAGCATTCCTATCATTTTCATTTCCTCTTAGATTAATACCTTAATCAGATCGACCTCACGAACGTATCTCAGCACTCGTTAAGAAAGTTCCCCGTTAAAAAAGATTCACCATTAGCGGTGTTAATTAGCCAAGCGTTTGCGACGCGATTTGCTTGACGCGTCCGTTTGTCTTGATCAGTCGTAATTCGAGTTAATCGTTTACTATTGCGCGTTGCTTATTGCTGGAACTGCAACGAGGCATGCAAAGAACGTGCTCGAAGACCGTGCTTGTTCTTCAATGTTATCTTTTCCTCGAGCAGATCCCCGTTTACCGATCCCTTCTTGTTTCGCGAAAGGAAATCACGAACTGCCTTCGTGTTGTTTAGCGACGCGATTCATTAACAACGTTGGCTAAATCAATTAGAGTGACGTTCCGGTCGAAGTTTGCGTTAAATGAAACACACAATAATGTTCGTTTGTGCGACAAAGAGGTAAGAGAAGGAAAGAGAGAGAGAGAGATAGATAGATAGATAGATAGATAGAGAGAGAGAGAGGCGGGAAGAATCGGTTTTAGCGATGACGAGGAAATCAATGACGCGTCGGTGCTTGGCCAATGATCGTGAAACGAAAAATCGAATATAAAAAAGTGAATTATGCCATTACCGTGCAGCGCGTGAAATCAGCATTTCTTCGTTCTCTTTTCTTTCCTCCGTAACCTTCTTTTCCGAAAGCGAAGAATAAACAATAGTAGACGATTTTCACCGAAGAATCCGCTGGCTCTGACGATCAAGAAATCTATCGCGATCGAGCCCAGTCTCTCCTTTCTCCGTTCTTCCTTCTCGGAACGACAGGAAATTTTCAGATCCGGCTGAATCGAATGATAATCGTTGATCGTTTGGAAAACCATGTTCTTCGCAGGTGAAAAGAGAGGATCGGGCAGGAAGCAGGAAGTGGATCGTTTCGGATACTATCAAATGATTATGTTCGCGATAATCAGCCTACCTCTGTTCTTGTCAGCAGGATTTACGCTTGCCTACGTGTTCACAGCCGGCGAAGTTAAATACAGGTACGTATATCCACTGATGCAACCGGCAATTTTATTATTTTTTTTCGTTTTCCTTTCGCGTTCTTTCAGATCTTTTTTTTTTCCCTCTATCTCTCTCTCTCTCTCTCTCTCTCTCTCTCTCTCTCTCTCTGTCTCCGTGTGCAATTTCTCGCGCGTATCCACGGCTGCTTTGTTGCTCGCATACTGATTCGCGTTAATTCGCGTGGAGAGCGAATCAGTGCCGTTTATGAGCTCGTGCTCGGACGAATAAACTCCGGCGAGCAGGCTTGAATAATGTCGCGTTGGTCAAGTGCACTCAACGACAAGCACCTAATGCTCCGGCGACTATGCCGGAGCGATCGAACATCGAATTATGTGATCGACGCGACGGATAATCGATTACTTTATTAGCCGGCTTGTTAACCCCGTTCGCTGCAGACGAATGTTAGACGCGTGCATAGCGATCGCCATTGATAGCTCTCGCGCGATTAAGTGTATTTTATTAAGGTAACTCACCCGCGCTGTCGGCGAATCCAACTACCTTGAATAATATCAAATTCATCTGCTATATTACTCTCGGTACCTCTTGGAGTGTAATATCGTTGGCACGGATCGCCGAGATGGATCAACGAATGTTAACACGTCGCGTTTATATAATACTAGATCATTCGTTACTGAATAGCTACGGCTACCTTTTCAGAAGATCAATATTGAACTTTCGTTGATATTTCGTTTCATTTTATACTCTTCGCGTAGGTAATTAAAATATATATATATATATATATGTTCTATTTAACGAAAGATAGTATCTAAGGAATGAAGATTCGCAGCGGATTTTGCAATATTTCTAATTAGAAAATAGAAAATTGTTAAGAGGAGGCATTAGGATTATTAGAAACGAAAGAGATTCGCCCAGCTCTAAAGAATTCTTTCAATTTCCTATTTTAACGAGTGAATAATTATTAAGAAAAAAAAAAAAAAAAAAAAAAAACAGGTGTGCGGTGCCAGAATGTGAGAATCCATTGAACACAAAGTTCGACGTGCCCTGGATGTCGGACTCCGTGCCGCACGTGTCGGAGATGTCCAAGTGCATTCGTTACGTCGTCCGGAATCACACGGGGCTGTGCACAAATCAGACTTTCAGCAACGCCACTCAGAAATGCGAATCGTGGATCTACGAGCCATCGGAGAACACGGTGCTCAGCGAGGTAAAACCGACAAGATGTCCTTCGACAGTTCGAAGCTAATCAGTGATTAGCTGATGACTCGCGTTTTGTTTCTGTCGTTTTCTCGGTACAGTGGGACCTCACTTGCGACACCAATCGATGGAAACTCACCCTTGTGGGCACGATAAATAACGTCGGCCAATTTGTTGGACTGATCTTCGCCGGATACATATCGGACAAGTAAGACAAATAATTTGGAATTTTTGACATTTCAAGATTTCTTTGGCGTAAGATTGAAAGTAAAAAGATTCTTTTGTAGATCTTCTTTTCTTTTTTTTTTTCAATCAAGGAAAATGATTGAAAGAACTGATAGGAGAGTTAGTTAGTAAGACGCGTGGACGTTCGGGCAAGCGCATTTGTATTTTTACAAATATAATTTCGAAAATGGAAGATTAAGTAGAATATTCGAATATTAAACGAGTGTTCTCATTTTAAATGTTTCGAATATTTCCGAATGAATTTTTCACGCGAATATCGGCGTTTTCACATCTCCACAGTTAATAATTAGATCTGTTCGAATCAGATTCAGGAAATGGAGTCTCCGATTCGAATCGGATATCTAACGACGTTCGATCGAAGAAGAGGATGGAATAGAGGTTTTCAGGGTAAATGGTAACACTTTAGTCGAGATTCGATGGAAATCAACAGGTCGTTACTTCACCTATCGAAATCACCTCGTGAAACATGAAATAATTAAGGTGGTTGAATCTGTACCGAGATCTATGAAGTTTCTGCGATCCAAGTTCGTTTCTTGCAGTTCAAGCCGGTGGATAGTCGAGCTTTTCAGAACGTTTTATGACACGTGCTATACAGTCATCCTTGGGGAATCGAAACTCTGGTATTCAGAAAGACGACGTTTCGCGAGTTGCTGGTTCGTAAATTCTAATTCAAAGTCGGGGAATACTTGAGATCGTCCAGAGGGGAGATTGTACTTAAATGAAACTGTACTTTGCACGAAACTTCGAGGATCTATGATCAGTGATTCGAACTTCGACAATGTTTTTCAAGGAGTATTTTGGTAACCAAAACCACGCTTGTCAAATTTTTTTAAATATTTCTGATAATACTCTATCATGTTCATAAAATGATTCGATGTAAAGAGAAAACAGCTTTTTACTGGAATAAATTTTTCACTAGAATAATATACTCGCGTATTATTCTAAAAAAAGGAAAGAAAAATACGAAGCCACTTTTTGCCAGAATAATACTTGCGTGAGCTGTTCGAGCCGATTGCTACTGTTATCACAATCGTTCAAACGATGATTTACGTACTGGCATAATTTAGCCCGATAACAGCAGCGAAGAAGAAAAACATTGATATATCAAGTATTTTTCCTTTGTTATTCCCATTTTGCAAACATATGAACCTCGGCATAATTAATCGTAGTCCCTAAAAAGTATAGAATCTACAAAGATCCTGAGGTAGATATTCTTGCATTCATCCGGGAAAATGTCAGACTCAACAATGGTGGTTATTTTAGAAACGCTTTCGTTCCTCTTGTTCTTATCAAACATCGAACTTGTGTTATCACATCGAACGCATCTTTCGTCGACAGTCTTCAGGTTCTTGCTTACAGAAAGCTGCGTCGTCGCGAAATTCTTGGCCGACCGTTGAAATTCCGTTTCGTTACTTTCAGATACGGAAGACGCACGATACTGACGCTGACCACATTCCTGAGCGGAATCAGCGGCCTGATACATTCCTTCTCCGTGAATTATTGGATGTTTCTCGCGTTCGAATTTATTGACGCGACTGTCGCGGCCGGTATCTACAGCGCTGGATTTATTTTAGGTGAGTTAATAACGAGAGGCAAAGTAAGGGAAGATGTTCGACGTGAATAATGCTGATATAAATAACCGCTATGTTTCACGTGCCGCCATGCGGCCACTCGACTCGCAGGAACCCCCTTCGATATCGCGAAACGTAACCGAAGGTAACCATCGCGGGCCCTGCGCTACTGCCATTGCCCACCGTTGTAATTTCACCGATATTTCATTTACCCGTACATGTATATTCGTTACGCGTGTTATGTATTATACAGACGGGCGCGTGTGGTAGCGCCGATAATTTTTCGAAAAAGCCATTTGACCATCTATCGCGCAGCTTTATCGGATAAATGACTCGGATCAGAATCGACGAATACGATAGAATTCTGGCCGGTTAATTGAATAACGTGCATCAATTATCGTTCAGTGATCGTTAAACATTTTCTCTCGCGCGGAAAAAGGATCGGCAATCTCTACCATTTTTTTTTTTTTTTTAAATTCGAGTTCGTTGCCGCGAAGTAATAATCACAGCTTAATTGGTTTCATTCCAACGGGGGACACGGCTGGTCAAAGCGGCAAGAAATTAAAGAGTGTCGCCTGACCGACACCGTCATTATGACAAATGAAACGTTTGAACAATGTAGCTATTCTCGCGAGCATCTATATATTGCTCGCGTCGTTCATTCACGAACGAAGTGTTTCAACTATGCGGCTACTCTGACTCTGTGGATCCCTAGGTAGTCTATGAATTATTTGATAGATCTTTTAATAACAACTTTCTTGCCTTCAGTATTTCAGTACATTTTGCATAAAAAAACGAACGTGTCTGGCCTTGCGTAATACAGGCAAAAAATGTAGAAAAAATTCAATTAAATACGATATATATATATATATATATATATATAATGCAGCAAAAGTGTATTCAAACTTTTGACCGGTACTGCATATCTGTATTGTTCCAACGTATATTCACTAGAGCTACGCTGAGTTCACCAGGAAACGCATCCATTGTAACGATGGCCTAGAGCGGTAGCCGAGTGAACTGAAAGTCTGCCGTATAACCAGCGATGTGATTGTTTTCAGGGATGGAAATGGCAGGAGTAAAAGGCAGAGTACTGGCCAGTACGATTATCTGCTGTCTGTTCGCTGTGGGTGAGATGTTGCTTGGATTGATCGCGATGTGGCTTAGATCATGGCGAGTGATACTTCGTATGGTGTACGGGCCGGCATTGCTTGCCATATTGTTGCCGGTTCTGATTCCGGAGTCAGTCAGGTAATTTCCTTCAGCGACTGTTTAATTCGCATTGTCTGCGGGGGGCCTCGTTAAACGATCTCGAGAGACGAACCGTCTTAAACTATCGGAGAAATCGTCGTCGTTGCGTTCCACGACATCCGGATAATTAACTGGTGGACCTTTCACGTCACCGTGCCCTTGATCGGACCTCGGCGACTCTCTAATTAATTAACGCGGATCCCGATACCGAACGAGGGATCGTCGTCGTCGCGCACGTAGGCCGCTTTTAATCTTAGGTCGTTCAAAAAAAAAAAAAAAAAAGAAAAATCGTAACCGCTTTTCAGCAGATCACTCTTCTCATCGTTCCTTTTTTTTTTTTATCTACACCGTAGGTTATCGATAAAGCGTGTCTTATGCAAAGATACGCTCGATCGTTTCTCCCTTCGAAAATTACTGTAGACAAAAATAAAAAAAAAAAAGAAAGAAAGAAATAGAGAACAAAAAAAAAACAAACACAGACACACACACACACACACACGCATGCCATTTTCAAGGTGGCTATTGGCGAATGGGAAACACGAAAAGGTGGAGAGTATTTATCGGAAAATGGCGCGTATTAACGGGCTGCAAATCTCCGAGGAGGCGCTCGGCGCGTTCAAAGACATGAACATGGTGAAAATCGAGAAGGTAAGATAATTTTATGTAATATCCTGGCTCTGCGTTGTAGACTGCAAATTTTTGTGCATTCAACACCGGTGCTTTTTTTTTTTTTTGGTAATGAAATTCCGTTTTTTTTTTTTTTTTTTTAATTACACGAAGATTGCATAAATCTGCAGGAAAATCCGCAGTCGAGCAGCAAGACTCGTGATTTGTAATTAATACACAATGGCGTGTCATCTTTCAGACGGAGCAGTTGGCGACCGAAAAGAAGTCACCGGCGATGCAAATTTTGCACAGCTCGGTGATGATCACACGGCTGCTGGCCTGCTCGTTCTGCTGGCTGACCAACACTTTCGTGTACTACGGGCTCTCGTTGAACTCGGTGGCCTTCGCCGGTGACAAATACGTCAATTTCATATTAGTCGCCATCGTGGAGATCCCGGCTTACTTCCTGACCTGGTTCCTGACCGATTACGTCGGTCGTAAAGCTACCCTCTCGTCGTCTTTCTTACTGAGCGGGGTGTTCTGTCTGGCTATACAATTCGTACCGACAGGTAACCTAGATTTTCTCTCTAGAAACTACCTCTGCAATTTACAGCAGCTTTGTCTTCCTTTTATCTTTCGTGTTCTTCTTCGCTTCGAGAACGTCTCGGGACGGATCTCGATTAACTTATAAAACGGAGGAGTGTTAAGTGTCGACGATGTTAAGTAATCTGCAGCTATTGCAGGTTCGATGAGCTTCTTACCGTTGGTGCTGTACTTGGGCGGGAAATGGTGCATCACGATGTCCTTCTCGACGATTTACATTTACACGGCGGAGCTGTTCCCCACGAACCTGAGGCACTCCCTCCTTGGAATTTGCAGCATGACTGGCCGCATGGGGTCAATATTGTCACCGCAAACACCTCTTTTGGTGAGTCCGACACCGCAAGAATGTTCACCGTAGAAAGCGGCACCGATACGAAACCGTTTGCTCTTTATCGTGGATATACTGCATGCGGGAATAATGATTCTGATTTATCGGTGTATTAAGAAAGAAGTAGATCATAGAAGCAGATTCATTTCCGTAGATACAATGAAATTAATATTTGCATTGCGTTTGGCTGATAAATCCCTTCCGTCCTGAAGGGGAAAAGTAGAGCTCTCGCAATCTATAATATAATATTTGATTTGTCACGTCGCAAGAGAGTCATCTTTTCACCAACCGAAAGCTTTCGATTCAAGTATAAGTGTGTGTGTGAGTGTGTGTGTGTATATGTATATGCCTTTCGTATAATTTTATTAATTTCGCGCTCGAAAGACAATCTTCGTCTAATACGAGAAACATATATAGCTGTCGTTCTCTCACGTTTTTCACGCGTCTTTCTGTCACGCAGGCACAAATCATGCCGGAACTGCCGTTGATTCTGTTCGGATGCATGGCGCTGGCCGCGGGCTTGCTGTCTCTCTTCTTCCCGGAAACGTTGGGAACGAAACTTCCGGACACGGTGTGGGAGGCGGAGAATATCGGCAAAGTGCAGCAGAAACAGGAATTGCAGGATTCGCCGTCTTAAAGAAAGGCGCGTTATGAATCCGGCGCGAAGAGGACGCAAAACGCAAAACGCAAAACGCGAGGAGAGTAGAGAGGGGAGAAAAGGATGGCGAGGACCAGCGAGATAGACGAAGAGAGAGAGAGAGAGAGAGAGAGAGAGAGAGAGACGAATCGTTTGAAAGAAAACTGAATTGGAACAAAAGTGAAAAAACGAAGGAAAGGGGGGAGAGGAAAGAAAAAAGAAAAAGAGAGTCGAAGAAACCGAAAAAACATGCCGCAGCGCGTGGCTTTCACAAGTTTCTCTCCGACTGCGGTGCGAAGACTATCGGCTGCGACTGTGCGATTCGCGGCTCGAAAGTTTCGCGAGTAAAGAAACTGCTGGGAAACAAAGGAAGTTGAACAGCGCCGCTGTTACGTGGAAACACCGGTTTTTGAATGCGCGCAGGGCTCGGCCTGGGTGATCAATTTGCCATAAAATTGAACTGAGCTTGCGACAACGAGCCGACAACGAGTTGATTGTAGACGAAATAGTCGAGGGAGAGGGAAGGAGTGTGCCACTCTCGGGGGATCATTCGCAACTATATCAAGTTTAGTCGATAATTCGCTGGCTCGTTTATTCCTTTTTCGCTTGCACCGGCGAGAGAGATGCAGAGGTTCCGTCCCTGCACTGTTCGTTCAATGAGTTTCTAACGCGGTTAATTATACCTCATTGCTGCCAGTTAAGGCCATCGTTTGTGCTATCTGTTATCTAGACGACTACGTACGTACGATGTATGAGTTGCACTAAATGTATTATACACCGCGCATTATACACGATTGCTTCCTTCATTTAGGAGAAAAGACATATAAATATACTCAGGTATTTACACAGTATTGCTGCATCATGTTCATAAACGTATATTAGTCGGGTCCTTGTCTCTGTGTTTCCGGTTTTAAGCATTCCAGAAATACGAGTATCGGTCGTTGTCGTCGTATTTCGTCGTCAGCGTATAGAGCACCGTGCCATGATATCGTCTAAAAGAACGAGATAATAACTACGAGGTAATTTAACTTCCTGTATAAATATATGTTTACGCGAGAATATTGTTATTCGAAACGAGAGACAGAAAGAGAGATAGAGATAGAGATAGAGAGAGAGAGAGAGAGAGAGAGAGAGAGAGAGAGAGAGAGAGAGAGAGAGTAATATTCCACCGGTGGAATACTTATGTAACCGTCGCACAAAGTGCAGCGGTACAATTGTTCGTGGAAATTACGTGGAAACACACGGTGGATAGGCCACGGTGCTGTTTTAGAGAGTTGAACGAAGAACAATTGTATTACGAACCGGTGCTCGTAATGCACGATGGAAATATTTCGTCACGTTTATTCGCAATTGTTCTTACGATACTGACCCTTTCGCGGCAGTATTATCAATTTTCTTGAAGTATTAACTGAAATATTAACCGGAACGTTACGCGGAGTATTACCTGAAACATTAATGTAAATACCTACGAACACCGCGTAGTTCTGCTCTGCAACGTGTTCTCATCAACGATAACTCGTAAACCTGTACATACATAACAGAGAGAATCGTTGATGTCGCTCGAAGATATTTCCATCGTGTCGCGAGTAACAGAATTCACCGACGCCTTCTGCAGAAATCGTATTTGTTATGATCATCGGGCCAAGAATATGCATACACATAATAAGATATCCTATGTATGTTAGACATTAATGTAACAATATACGATATACGATGTATTCTGACGATACACACAGCATTTACGAAAAACCTTTGGTGGTTGTTGTCAATTTTACATCCTACGTTCCCGAGAGTTCTCGAGCATTGGCGAGAGATTTCCACCTAAATACCTTGAATGTAACGCAGTGTAATATCCGGGTGTTTGCTCGAATTTAAACGAAGGTTGACGACACCCGGTTTTTTCCCAATTACGGCCACCGCTTCGCAAATTTTATCGATTCGAGGATTTTCACTTCAATGTTGCGTGTCTGAGAGCGATCTACGAAAGACGACGTTGGAAGAATGGAATTGCAAGCAAAATGCAATATTCTACGAGAATGTTATACGTGAGAAATAATCAGTAATTGGACAAGAAAAAGAAAAAAAGAAAAAGAAAAGAAAAAAGAAAAAAAGGAAGAACTTTCTGTTCAGAGATCGAAGATCAATATTTTCCCTTGCAGAAGCAAGATAAAACACAGAGCAACGAAGGAAAGAAGAGCACTTCGAATTAAGGAGAGATGCACGAACCTCCGCGTAATGCACGGGTCAAGAGCATTTACGTTCGTGAAATCCGCGCGTGTACGAGCGTGTCGTCCCGCCACTGCCGGGAGGCCAGGCTCCTAAATGAAAGTACCGCCGTCATTATCTGCTCTCATTTGGAGAAAATGAAAGGCGAAGTTGGCTTTTGTGCGAGGCGCATAAAGGAGTTAAACGCGACGCGAAATCCGGCGCCACAATGTCAAAGGGCTAACGCCGCGTAACGCTGGCTGCTGGGGCATCTTCGTTCCCGCCGTATATATACTTTAATACATATACACGCGGATTTAGATATTTCATTCTGACAAATCCTCGGCGCCGCGTGCTGGGCTTGAACGCAGCTCAAAGGAAATTGAAGCGAGAGCGAGAAGCCCAGGCTAGCCCAACTGGCTGCTGGCTGCAATCGGGTGTATGCTGCACGCGATCCGGCTGCTTATTTTATGTTTACAGATGACTCGGCCCCCCGTAATAAATATCCTTGTCCAGCCCACAAATCTTCGCCGTCTCGCATTCGTCCTCCGCGTTTCTTTTTTTTTTTTTTTTCTTTTTTTTTCTTTCTTATTCATGGAACCGCGCCTGGACGGGACCGCTCCTCTCCTTTTACGTATCGTTCGTGGCGCCGTTGGCCACCACGTCGAACCTTGACATTGTGAAAATCTCAATAACGTCGCTGATGTAACGTTATTCACGTTACGCATGCCCTCGTTTCGATTTCAACGGGCAGTGGGACAACGCGTGACACGCGTACACGCGGCAACAGACAAAAGTGGACGCGCGTGTAAGAAAAGCGAGGCCCGTATAATATTTTATGGAGTGTAAGAATATGAGAAGATAGTAATACGGCGATAGATGTTAATGGTATTTACGAACGTGCGTGGAAACGAGAAACGAGAAACGAGAAACAAATACAGAAGAGAGACACGTACAGTGAAGAATATAATTGTACCAGCGAAGAATTGTCGATAATTGAAGATTGACAATGTAACTTCGTGAAAAAAAGGATCGTATAACGATTCACTTGGTCTTATTTTACTTCTGCTTTGACAGTCGTGAGTTCGCTTTTTTTTTTGAAAAGTTTGTTTTCGTAACTTTAGGTCCACCATCATTTCGAGGATTGAAGCCTTTGAAAAGTTGTACGATTTTTTTTGAACATTGAGTATATTGAGAATTAAACGATAAAAATTTAAGAAATTCCAAAACATTTAACTTTAATGTTCACAGTTATGATAAAACGGTGAGAAGAAATCAAACAGCCAGTTTTAAGGGATTGTTGTAAAGATAAAATTTCAATAAGGATTCTGTCCTGAAAGAAAGTCTTTTAAATGTTTTCAGATGCGTTTGAATTTTTACAATTTTCCGCACTTTTCTATCTGGTACATGATGTAAAATCACCTTTGAAAGAAATTAACTCACGATTGCCGAAGTCTTCATACTTCGCGCTTTGAATCACGTTGCACGATCATTTTCTACAAAGTTACAGTTTAATTTTTTCACTTCGTTTCACAGTTATTACTTAACTGTCCTCTTCATTATACGTACCATCAAACACGACAAAGATAATGGTTCAGAATAATATGTGTCAATAATTTGGAGTCAAAGAATTGCAATAATAATACGAACGAATTCGGATATTTAGAAATTTTTTTCGACAAAATCAAGCATCATTTCCGATCCGGAGCATATCTCAAAAATAGTCGATCCGAAGGTACCTATATATAATATTTACTTCTGACTTTCACTGCATACATTATACATATCTGTATATTTGCATTAGCTGTACGCAAAGAATCGGAGGGAAACAAAGGAATAATTAAATCGGGCGAATAATCATCGGACCGACTCTGCGTAATACGCGCCGCGGGATTTCCATCGTTTGATTTTTTAACGCGAATTCGAATCGAGCGTGAAAACAATCCGCGATATACACTCTGACGTATTATCAGACGCGTTCGCTCGTCATTGTAAACAGCGTCGAGGGAGAACAAAACCGAGGGAAAGAGCATTGTAACGTTTCGATAATATCCATAATGGAAATTCGGAGGGTATCGTTACGTTCGAACGGGAACGATAAAAGAGAGAGAGAGAGAGAGAGAGAGAGAGAGAGAAAAGAAAGATTTATGCAACGGAGGGAAATTACTAGGGATGGGATCAAGAATAAATATGGATTGATGCAAATGCAACGTTTGGAATTCGCGTGTAGAAAAACAGGGACATGCTTCGTCAAATCGGAAAAAATCGCCCCGGACCTGTAACATTCGGGTATTCCCCGAACTGGAAGGTCTGTTATGATTTTTATCAACCGAACCGAGAGAGAGAGAGAGAGAGAGAGAGAGAGAGTTAAGTTACAGAAAAAGCAAGCCACAACGAAAGGAAGAACGAGAGAACTTGCAACAATAATCGAGAAATTCCACAGAGTAATATACGAATGGAAAAGAAAAAAAAAAAAAAAAAAACGAAAGAAAAATCGAAATCGCGAGACTGTTCTTCCTTTAGGATTTTAGGATTCATCGAATCGGCCTTAGGATTTAGAATCGAAAGAAGGCGGACGAAACGAGGAAACGAAGCGAAGTGCATAACTTGGCATGAACCGAGCGCAATCCGAAAGTTAGCCGTGGTTCCCTTTACATCAAACTAAAAGGACTGAAGGGCAGGGGAAGCAGTTTCAGGTCAACCGCGTTCCACGTGGTAACTCCGCTAACGAGAACGAGATTACCCCGGTCTAGTTTGTTCCCAGTCGAACTTAAATCTCGATCCAAACGAGCTGCAGGTATTGCTTGAGTTTCGCCACGGAGAAATTCCACGGAGGAGGCGCGATCTGACCGGCGCTGACCCAGAAACATTCTTCGGGACGACGAGAGTAACGATCTCGGGGATTCTTTTTCCACGTGCAATCACGCGTCGATTTTCTATTCATAATCGACGAAAAACCGGAAATGATCATGACGACGACGACGACGACAACGACGACGACGAGACGTGACAAAGGAATGTCGCCGAGCGAAAACGGAAGAGACAGTTTCATTATACGCGCGGCTCCGCGTGCTTCCGCGGTCACCCCGTCAGGGACCGGCCGACAATGCGAACGGAAAGCGCAAATCACCCCCGTGGAATACAGAGCGGCCCGATTCATTTTAACGACCGTTAACCGGACGAATGGAGAATGCGATGTTACACTTGGCGATCGTTAAAACTTAACGAAATCCAGCCCGCCGGCAGTAGAATGGGCCAGCGTGCTGCCAGCCTGGAAATCGAGGTCAGCCGTGCAGAGGGGAAAAAAATCGTATAATTGCTGCCCCAGTCGACTGGAGGCTGGGATACGAGGCTGGTTACAGCTGGATCCTAACTAGTGCCAGTCGTAACTGCACGCTCTAAGGAGAGATGCTGATTGGATTAATAGTCACGTTATCGGTATCGTACAGTCGATGGAAGATATACGCAGGTCGGCGAAGCGGGTTTAGAGGGTGTAATTTATGTTCGTCGCGAATTGAGACGAAGGAACTTGGATCTCGTTGGGAGCTGGTCTTGCAATTGTAAATTAAAAGTACGTACGCTGCTTTTAGCAAATTTTCATAGAAGAAAACTTGCGAGATTGGGATTTAAAATTAGTGTGAAATTTTATATCAGGCTCAGGTTCGAGCTGTAAATAAGACAGAGTAGTAGAATATTTTCCCATTCGATCTTTCTTCCCTTCGTGGTCTGTCGCCACGAAAGAAGCAATTCCGTGACGCGAACTACATTATCGTGAGTTTCCAGCGAAATAAACACGAAGTCATAAATTGGGGTTACTTTTAACAATTTACCGAGTCGCCGTTAAATCGACCCGCCGTCCTTTCGACTTTTCGTAACTTTTACTCGTAAGAACGAGACGAGGGGGTCCGGACGACGTTTAATTGCCTGTCGAATACGACTTACAGGAAAAAAAGGGAAGAAAGAAAAGGAGAAAAAGGAAACTGTCGTTCGCTGAAAATCACGGAGAAACGCGAGCAAACAAGCAACGAAAGGAACATGTCTCTGGCGAATGTCTATTTTCATTACCCGGAACTGCTCGGTAAAACTTAGATCCTTTTCCACCCCCGATATGCATCGAGCTTTTCAAACGTAATTTCACGTTATGCTTAACGACAAAAGGGACCAAGAGGCACGCGCCTTTCCCTCGTATCGAAAGCAAAATCCAATGAAAGAGGAAAAAAAAAAAAGAAAAGAAAAACGCCTCAAAACGTATCATTTCCATTTTCAACGTGGCGAATGTGTTCCCGGCAATTAAGGTAGCACGCAGATGCAAAGTTTTCGCCCCTAAATTCGCAAATTGAATGTACGCTCGCGAGTTACAGGAGCAATGTGAAATGATACGAGCGCGGCAACGAGCGGTGCGAGATGCGTAATGGTAAATCGGACGTAGTTACGCGAGTTGGAAGATATCGCGACGAATGTTCGCGTGTTTAGTCGGAGTTTGGATCGTTGGGGGACCGTTCTCTCTGGTGAGGATGTCTGTTGGCCCAACCCCCTGGAATTAAGCCTTTGGGGCTGAGACTGCGAAGGGTTGATGCATGGAGAACTGAAAGGTTTTTATTGCTGGGTTGGTCGTAAGCGGAGAACTGCGGTCCGTGCATCATGAGGGTGACAATGGGAACCACGGTGGGTATGTCTTTTTAAATTAAACCGCTTTGGCGTTGCATTTATATTAGGTTCGTACGGCGTGATTAATGGACATTACGTGACTCGACGCTCTTACTGTTGAATAAACTTATTGCTAGTATCTGTGGCTTCGAGCGAACAAGATCAAGATTCATGATCTTGACATGTCCAAGAATCTGTCACGAATAAAATCTCATTTGGCACGCGAGTTTTCTTTTAACGTCGTCGTTTAATATTAGAATCGATTTATTTCACTCCTTCGATCAACGCTAGAACTACCAAAGTGGTCAATGACCGTTCGAATATTTTGATTAGATACTTTGTAGACATAAAACGATGTATTTTTTGTAGACTCGACTGATTCCTTCGTAAAGTACATAAATAAAAGTTTACTTTAACGTTTCTGATGGAAATTTTAAATTACGCTTCGGTCGTTGGTCAGTTCTAGCGTTGAAAATGAAATTTTCATCCGCGAAAGTGTTGAAAGATTAAAAAGAATTTTCTCATCCCTCTCTCTCTCTCAGTAGCAATATCGATCGGGTGTCTTTGATAATACCACGATAGGATACAAATCACCCCTAATGGTGAGCAAATATCTAGAAAAATAGCGCTGTACGAAAGTATGCGAGCTCTCTCTTTGTTGGCCTTGGTTCGTTCGAACGAAGGACTGACTCTCTCGCGTTCTAGTCTAGTATTTGAGGGTGTCGGTTGTCAGCGTGAACAGCTCCTACAAACTCCGCCGATAAATCCCGTAATCCGGCGTGTCGCATTAGATATACGAATTTCTCGCGTCGGCGTCGCGACGGCGCGCGCTTTGCCCACAGGAAGATTGCACTTTTTTTATATTACAGGGGTCGCCGGGATCCCGAGGCTTCCCCGAGCAACGTAACGCAGACAAATTACACGCGGCGAGGCCGCCCTTTGCCCCGGTTTTCTTTGTGCCTGCACGTGTACAGACCGCTCTGTAATTGGCGATACGTGCGCGCGGCTCGCGATGGGGTGATTCCTCGACGGAGGAATAAAACCGGCATCGTTTGCCTTATTTATGACGCCATTTTTCGGATTGCCTGGTTAAACGCGCGGTCTATGATCACGGGGACACGTGCTGGAAAACGCTGGGAGATCGGCTCGATCGGGTCCAACGGAACGTTCCCAGTTTGGCGAGTCGTTTGATATTCGAATAACGACCGGGTGATGTTATAATTAATCATAATACTCGGATTTCCGCGCATTATGAAAACTAATGGTAAGGAAATACCATTCATTACCATTCACAAGGCTGACTCGCGAAAGTGTATTTTCAACAGTAAATACAGAGTCCTACGGATAAATTAGTTTCCGCGTCAGATAACGTTGTAACTTGTAGAAGAAATATATATTTCGCTTTCGTTTCTCGTGTAATTTCTAACGTCGGTTCTGTGGATTCGGTTCGAACTTTATCAACGTAATTACGCCGCTAATGGAGTCACAAGAAGTTTCGAACGACGTATATGGTACATCGTGAAAGCTTTCTACACGTTAAAGTATTCGTAATGGAACGATGGACATTTTCTTTCTTTTTTTTCTTTTTCTTTTTTCTTTTTCTTTTAGAACAAAAATTACTGTCCCGCTGTAATACGACAGAGAAAGATAAACTACGAATCTCAGTCACGTAGTACATAATTCCACGGAGAAACGAGTCATTTCTCGGGCGACAACGCGACGAACGAAAAATTTTCAAACGGCGAACTTCGAACCACTCTGGTCCGCGTTCCGCAACGACAGTGAAACGACACGCAGCGCAGCACCAGCGAACGAGAGACATAAATAATAGAATATACCAGGCAACGTGCTCGACTTTATTCCCCTGTCAGGTCGGCAGGGGTCAGCTACATTTCGCTGGATACTCACCAATTATGAAGCGGCCTGTATACGTGTGCACACACGTGAACGCACCGCTGAAGTTTCGCCGCTTTCCCTCGCGACGACTCTTCCTTCCCCGCGATACATGCGATACACTTTTATGTCACGTGTGCGAGAGAGGGGGCCGCAACCCCCCCGCGGATCCCCATATATTCTCCACGCGATTCCACCGATTTGACACGGTTGAACCTTCGGAATCGTCGGAGTCGTTGCTTTCTCTTGGCCCTGCCAGATTTCCCCAGCCAGAAATCTCTTCTCGCTCGGGAAAGGAAATCCCCTGTTTCTGGCGTGCGCTCATGACGGACTGGCGATTTTACGGAACTCGGGAATTTATTACGAAGGGAATATATTCATGACCGACGATTCTCTTGTTCCGGTATCTTGCGTCTCTCGTGTTTCTTTCGGTTTCGTTCCCGGTCTTCGCGTCCGGCGACAGGACCTATTTCCCTCTAATATAAAATTTCTGGCAATAATCGACGTTGGAATTTAAAATTACGGGCTAATTATTAATTCGCTCTGATGGCATTTATACGTCATATGTAGAGCAAGATTTATTTGAATTATGATAATACGTCATACTCCTCTAGTACTTGTTCGCAATTTAATACGCAGAAATTTGCTATTTTCTACACCATCGCCCCCTGTAGAATCTGTAACCGTGGCAAATAATTAAACTGCTAAATCGTAATTTCAATACAAATACAAAGCTTTAAATATACTCTGTATGAACGACTGTAATTACGAGCGATACGATAAGTCAATATTAATTTTGCGAATTTGCTATCCGCGCGATCCTAATAATTCTAAATAACCTGCGTGATCCGTCATTTTCATAAGTTTCATCCCTGGAATTTCAACCGTCGACTAGATAAAATGCTCTTCACGCGAATCAAACTCTCGAAGAGTCTTCGAGCAACGACGTCCTCGTCATTAGCCATCGAGGCCTGGTCCTCGGGAAAACGTCGAAGAGCTGAAACGGATGGCGCGGGATCTCCATCGGGTCCGAATAAACAATATCGAGGCTGTTCATTAGCAGTGATGTCTACTTAACAAAAGTTCGAAGTTTAACTCTTGTAGAAGGTGATCCTGGTGATGCCGACGCAATGACCCAATTACTGCACTCGTAAAGTGCAACTGTGCGGGACGTGAGCCACATGAAAGCCGTGAACAGCCGGAAACTTTGTTAGTCTGGCGGTCTTTCGACACGTTAAGAGGTAATGCTCGGCTTTCCCCATGCTTTCGTTCTTAATTAGTTAAGCCACCTCTTTTAACACTCGACGATACTTAAAATGCATTATATTTTAGAAAGAGAGAGAGAGAGAGCTACGTCGAATTGGTGAGAGCAGAACGTTTAAGCAAAAAAAAGAAGAGAAAAAAAAGTATCTGTGTGTGTGTATGGATGTGCGTGGGAGAGGATAGAATCACGATGAAACGAAAACGTCGGACGTGTACACCGAACGAAAATTTAATTAAATCCACCGTAAGGTTCCGGCGTTTCGGTATTCGAATCCGATCGCATTAATCCGATCGAGCAAGCAAATCGGTTCCCTAAGTAATTTCATCGATATCGGAACGGACGTTTAATGGCCTCAATGAATTTCCAACTACTTCTCCTTTTTCTCTCTCTCTCTCTCTCTCTCTCTCTTTTTTTTTATTCCACCTCCCTTCCCTTCGTTTTGTTTCCTTCTTTGTATTATCGATGCGCCGCGCCGCTCTCCCACGGAATTTTGCTTTACGCTTCGAAACTCGTTCACCCGACCCCTTTCTCATTTTGTTTTGCTCGCGTTAACCCCTTTCGAATTTACGGAGTAACAAGGGGGCGGGGGGAAATAACGCTCGCGGAATAATTTATGCCGTGAGGTTATCATAGTTTCGATTCGATGATATCAGTCAAATCGGATCGATCTACCAAGCAACGAGTGTATCGACCTTACTGTGGACCGGTCTGACAGAGACCGATCGTTTCTACTTACGTGCATAAGTCACGTAGATATCACGCTGTCGCTCAGCTGAAAAATCTTGGAACACTTCTCTTTTCACTTTTAACATTTGATATTTATCGTGGATGATGAAATTTCAAAGTAGCGCACGTACTTTGCAAATACAATTGATCGCTGCATCGAACACTGTTATTAAAGTTCCTCCTGTTGTTAAAATTTTTATTCCGCGTAAGTACGAATGAGAGGAAAGTCACTGCGAGACACAGCAAGAAAAATCCATTTACTGTCCATTTCTCGTCGGCGAGATGTGTCCCCATCGTCGTTCCCCTTAAATTTTCATCGTCGATGAAACCGCGCCCCCTTAGACGGGAACATTCGTGTCAACTTCCTCGACGAGAACGCGCGAGGACGAAACTGCTTCGCACGGATCGCCAACAACACGATCGTATCCCAGGCCAGCCAGGGCGCCGTTTTCCTGAAATTATGCCAATAACCTGTCCGATATAATGTCCGACTTCAGCCGGACTATTAATTAGCCGGAGCAACAACGCTTGGGAACCATAACTCGGCCACGAAGGTACATAGATCCACGATCGAATTAGCAACACCAATACACCGGGCCTGCTCCCGTTGAATAATGCACGAGCTGACATTTCGTCCAATAACAAACCGGCCCGGTTATTCCAGCGTGGTTATTCTTGCCGGTTGACTGGCTGGCCATTTAATCGGAAGTACCTTTTCGGTCTCTCGTAGCGTCTCTCTATCCTCTCACCCGTGAGTATAGACGCAGCCCCTTGGCTACGTCTTGTATAATCGAATTGAAATCGACGGATCGCGGCACGATATCCGTGACAGCGTGCACCAATACCGTGACACTTGTATCATCCAATCGGGATTTATGTCCGCGCGAGGACGATGAGGCGACGATAACTTTCTTGAACGCGTTAGTCGTATTCCTGGGCTTATCATATTCGTACGAATATCACCGGTGTTAAGCCTGACAAACGAGACACCGGGCTCCTCGTTGAAAGGGCCGCTTTTTAAAACGAAAACTCCCCTTTTTATCGACGCCTATCGTGTCTCATGGATGTGAGGCTGTTGGCCTCAAAATTTGACACGGGGAAGTTTAAGAACCGAGTTCGTTCGTTCTTCTTTTTTCTCTGCTCGGTGATATCTTTACAGAGGGGAAAGTATTCTTGGAGGGAGATTGTGTATGATGCTAGTTTTATCGACAGTGGACTGTATATTTTTGTCGCGCGCCTGAATATCAAGGGATGGTCAGGCTTCGGTGGGTAATATTCGATCGAGAGCTGAACTGCACCGTCTTCGCGAAGCCAAAAGAATTCTGCTCCTCAGGTCGATGTTCGGGAAAGTTTCCACGTATTAATCTCATCTGGTCGGACCCAGGCAATGGAGGGTTTACGAGCATCAATTGATCTGAGCCCTTAGCAACTCAAAGTTACCTAACCTAACCTAACCTAAACCTTGACCGCCTGGGAGAGCTTTGTTTTATGCCTGACAAGTCCCTGGATAAGACCGTGATATAAAGCAGCCTTCCCTTCCCGGATATCAACAGCAGATTTGGCCAAGATGTCACGTTGAAACAACGAATAACACCGGCCTCGCATGTCCGCCTTGGAGCCGAAACTTTCCCCGAACAGAGATCATTACGATCGACATTTCGGTTTTTAGTTTTTTTTCTTTTGCGCACGTTATGCGAAAATTCGTCGCCCGCGAGAATTTAATTCTATTCCTTTCATAACTCGCTCTTCCAATCGGCAAGATCGACCAACTGTAAACGAATAACAGACGCGGCTAACAACGAGATTATGGAAATGTAAAAGCCAATATCGATTGCGTTAGCCGTTAAAAGAGACGGCTCCCTGTGTGTCAATCGGAATCGTTAGCGTGCCCTATGTATCGATATTAATAGCGACGCGTGTGCGCCGGTTCGTTTAGTAAATTATAGATAGAGGGTTCGGTAACGCGGGTATCATCGCCGCAGCGGGCAACGGCGGTAATAAGATAGATCAGTATTATGTAACCCCGTAATGAACCGACGTGTTGTTAATTACAGCTCGGTGCGCGATGAACGCTAAACACGGCCGGCATTCGCGCGACGATTTCATTTCGCCCATTCACCGCGCGCTCCATCCGCGAGTGAATGGCTGCTTCTCTCCCTCGCTCTCCCTCCCCTCCCTCAACCCGGTGCTATTTTCCGCGGATGGAAACGCTCTCATTGCGAGAATCACCGAGGTTGACGTTGATACGAATACGCCCTCCTATCGATTTTTCATACACAGACTTTTTCCCCATCCTCGCACACGTGGGGCTCATCCTCCACGCGTCCACTCGCAATTGCATTCGCAATCGGAGCGGAGCAGCTTCCGCCATCGGGGCAGTTTATCGATTCGCTGACGCGAAGAAGCTCGCGCTACGACGTCCCCGCTAATTACAACAGAACAGGCTGCTAACTTATTTAACTTACACATGCCGGCCGGGCCGTTCGGCTGGGCTGCTCCTCGTCCGCTGGGATCAACTCGAATAAAGATAGATTCTGATAGTTAGCGAACGTTCGCCACGGTTGCATTTCAGAAATCACAATGCCGTGGCAGTTTCACTTCGCCAACGGTTTATTGAATATCTCCACGAACGAACGTCGGAAATTTTGTTAATAGACGAAACGGAAGTTACCGTTTCGAGAGGTAACTACCCGGACAGGTTTTTGTTAATTGAGTCTACCTCGATCAGGTATAAACATTTCTGTCCGTCTCAGTTTGAAAATTGCGTTCGACATCCTCTCCTATTTTCAACCTTTGTCCTTTCCACGAGAAAGAAAGAAAGAACGAACTGGAACGAAATATTAACAAAGATTCAGAAATCGACGAACAACGCCACGAATTTCCAGAGTTGGAGACAAAATTCATAAGAGGAGCGGAGGAAATGCGACCACGGGGTGGTCGCAAAATGGATACTGGAAATCCCGTTCCTTCAGGCTGGCAACGACGTTGCCCGATGACACCCGCCAAATACCCGAACGCCAAGAGTTCTTCCGTGGAAGTTACGGACCTCGAAATTAGCTACTTTCAGCCATTTTCCCAGCCGAGACGAATGGCGGGCTGCAGAGGGCCAGACAGTCGGACTAATACCGTGCGTTTCGTCGTCTCGCTGGAGCTGTTCCTAATGGAAACCAAGGACAGCCGGAATCCCAGCTTCGGCTAATTTATTTGTCGATAGTCCAGCGACTGTATCTACGCTGAAATGGCTGTTCCTCGGGGCGAAAGAGGGAACTGCTTACAGGGGAAACGGACGAGCTGCTTCTTCGTCGTTTCGTATCAACTCGGGAATTTTTCCGTCGTTTTGTTCAGGTTCAGATTAGGTTTAGGTTAGGTTTAAATCCCACGTATCAGTCTGTCATATATATACATATATATATATATATATATATATATATATATATGTAATTATTCCGTATTAATTTATATATAATTTATATTAATTATCTATAATTATCTTTTCCATTTATTAGTGGAATTTCATTTACACGAACTTGTTGGGGGGAACAATTAATTTACATAATTGGAGTTCGTGGAACAGGGCTCAAAAGTTAATCAGTGTAAGTCGTTTCCCATTAAACACACGACCTGTTAATAAATACGTCTTTCTTGCTGGAAATTTTCAGTCTATGGAGCAATTATCGTAACGATCGTATCATAATGATTAAATTATAATGATGAAATTGTTTCGCTGACTGAAGATTTTGGTTAGTGAAATGGCACTCGCATGCCGCAAGTTGTTTTCAACGTAGTGACTTGCTGCACCGATTGGCTTCCGAATGCTTCATGTAGAAAAGCTGAGAACAGCCGAGAAAGAAAAGAAGAAGAAAAAGAGAGAGAGAGAGAGAGAGAAATTAATGGAACCAGAGGAGAATAAATAATGGAATAGACTGGAGCGAGAGCGAGAAAGTGTGTATGCAAAGATAAGTTATCGTATGTCTAGCTGCCAGTCTGAATAAATCACATTCAAATAAATTGATTCAATAAGTAGAAGTTATTCGCTTATTTAATCAAGCACAAACTGAAATGAAGATCATGTAAACGGCGTGCCTCGTTAGCCGAGTCAGTTTGCTTCCAGTCGAAATTGCTCGATTAAATCCAACGAAACAGTTACCCCGTTCCATCCCCGGCCATCGAGAATTTCGATTGAAATTCTCCCGATTCTTGACAACCAAGGGAATAACATCTGCTGGAAATAAGTATGTAGTAACTACGTAGGTTCCACTTTTGCGCTCGTTGATTAGTTCCCTGGCTAATTTCACTCCCGCGTACACGTTTCACCTATTTTCAAAGGCAAGCTTCCGAGTCAATCTGCTTTAATTAAAACTTTTAATTTAAAATGACTCGGGGGAACTTCAATTCCGAACCTAAATCGAAAAGGGGTGACTCACGCGACTCACTAACAAAACACCATCCATAAATCGACGAAATTAAAACGATCTGCGAGGAAAGTGGTGGGGTTCCTCGCCCGCGTAATTTTACCAGTTTGTTATCCAATCGATCAATCACTCGATCTCTCGCGGATTTCGAATCTCTAATCTCTAATAATCTCCGCTCGACTAATAATCGGGCGTATCGTAATCTGATTTCCAAGACATCGAGACTCCAAGAGACCTCGTTGCATCGTCTCTGAATTTCAGACGGTGGTCGGTATTTCTATCCGTTCTCTACGGCTTGCCTCGCAGTCGTCGTAGTTCCCAGAGGTAGTTCAGGGAAAAAATCCGACGATCCATTTGGCCCGGCCGGGCGGAATCGGTCCCACGGGTCAGCCGATACGCCAATCATTTTCGTTCCGCAGCGTCACCCCCGTCAGCTGCTCCCCTCGGTGTTCCGCGTCAGTTCTGGATATCAGCTGATTCACTGATTTACTCCCGCGTTGCTAACCTCGATTCCCTCAACGCGGTCACAGTAGATAGAGGAAGTTCCTATCTCTCCTTCTAACGTGATCGATAAGCAGTTAAGTGTGCGCGAGGCAACAAACACGAAAACATGAATCAGAAGTTCGTTTCGAGAGGCGGCTGGTTACGTTTGACGTAACCCAAACGTTGTTTTTCGCCCGGTGTTTTTCACTCTCTTTATTACTCGCGGCTTCTGACGTAATCGGCGAGGAACGTCTCTCCTCCGTTGATCTCCGTTGTAAACGCATATTGGTGTATATGTATGTATATGCGGTATATCTGTATACGAGACAGACGAAATTTCGAAGCGCAACGAGCTACGAGGATTTCCACTTATGCGAGAGATTTAATTCTTTACGTGACCAAGCCTGTGACTGTCACCGCTTGGCATTCCGCTTGCGCTGCGTCGCGCGGTTGACGTTTTGCGCTCTCCAAAAAAAAAAAAAAAGAAGGAATAAATAAATAAATAAATAAATTCAACGTGGCTAATGCGGATCACGTTTTACAAAATGGGAATGACAAAACAAGCAATCGGAAGACCGTGCGTTTTGCGTCGTTTCAGCTATAATTTCGGATTATTTTTAACTTTCAAGCGTATCAAGGTCAAATTTCTCAACTACGTTGCAATTGTCGGTGAAAAATTGACACTGCAATTAAACGATTTACTCGAGTAATTTATAAGCTTGTAAAAATAGACCAGGATTGAATTCTTTAACCTATAGATCTTGTCTATAACATTAGATAAAGTGAATGAGTAATTCATAAATAAAACAATACGAACCAGAAGTTACATTTCTTGGTTCATAAATAAAAGAATATAGACCAAAAATTAGATTCTTCAAATTCCAATCGCTTGCAATCACAGTAAAGTATTGTAACAAATTATTCAGATTCGAAATCGTTCCGATGCGACGGACGTTAGTTTTAGCGCGCTGTTTCTATCCAGAAAATTTGTCCTACGGTTGTCAAGTTCGCTCCTTATCCAATTCGTGTTCGAATCGCAATGATAATCGTGGCGCGCGCTTCGTCAGGCAACGGTTTGCAATTGTTCTTGGTGGAAGATCCTTTTTTTTTTTCTTTCTCCTCCCATGGAAATACGATCGCCCGGTGTTTTCATTAAATCGTCGCCCGTTCCGGCACGACGAAAATTGAACTCTTCGACCAGCTGTTCCGCGCCCGTGTAACAACGCGAAACGAGACGCGAACCACGGCGTTAATCGCGCGAGCTCCGGCTTGAAAAAAAAAAAAAAAGAAAAAAAGGAAAAAAAAAGAAGTGTGCCAACGCGCGAGAAACAAAATCGCTTCCATTTCACACGCTAATAAAATCCGTATCATATTTTCGTGTTAACGAATCGGCCCGCCGTCTGCAGAAAATTGTTATCAACCGTTTGAAATCGATACCCTCGCTCGCGGGGCAACGCTCGCCGTGAAAATCGGCCGTCGTGGCCTGCCGCCGCGAATATTAGATATTCTCGCGAAACGATTTCACTTCGGATTACTCGAATTACGTTCGTGCGGCGACGACTCAGCCTATATGCGAGATTTTCGAACACGAGCAGGAGTCTACGAAAGAAATTCTACGACGAAAACCAATCTTTTCAAATTCGATATTTTTCAACAGCTTGTAAATTGACTTGGCTTGCAAATATGAGAAAGCTCCATCACCGCTCCATCGAAAGGGAAAATTTTTTTTTACGAAAGTAACGTAACTCGGGAATTCATTTAATCGAAACGTGCCACGTCGTGAAACATTCCTGCGAGCGTTCGAAAGTTGCACTGAAATGCATGCGGCAGATCACGCGATAGTCGGCCTTGTATGTGCGCGTTATATTACTGGAAGAAATTTCGAAGAAGAACAGAGTGAAAGGAAACGAGGAGGGAAGAAAAGTCGAGTTTCATTTCACCGGGACGAATATGGTCGCGTATTCTCCATTATCTCTTTCCGGGAGCGGCATCGATAACAGCATCTCAGGCAGGCAGCAGTAACTCAAACGAGGATTGCAACCGCGGCAGCGTGCAGCGCGTCCGCTCGGGAGCATACTCTCGAACAAAGAACCGCGCGGCGTGTATCGACCAAGCTTATCGATGCGCCTTTTCCTTTTCCTCAGGATTATTCGCGTCTGAAACCTTTTCTTCTCTCTCTCTCTCTCTCTCTCTCTCTTTCTCTCTGCTCTTTCTTCGTGGTCGTCGATAAATGGACGCGCTGGATCGAACACACTTCGACCAAACCCTCCCTTAGGCGTGTAGTTAATTCGGGATGAAGGTGGTACATAGGTGCATCGAACACAGCGATACCAAAGATGCTCGTACAAAGATGCATGAATCCGCGTATCCTGCGATGAAGCGTTCATATCGTTCGAACGATCGTGAGATCGGAAGGTATATACCAGCGACTTCCATTAATAATCGGCCACCAGATATCGAAACCGTTGTGACTTCGTAAAAAGGAATCTCGCGCACGATGGTGAATGAACTTGCAGCTCATTTTGCAAGCTCGAAGCATCCACTCTCGAAATGCGTCGTTCGTTTCATTCTAAAATGTAGCAGATGACGGAGCGAGGACGTTCTTCTCGACGAGAAGTGTCGTAGCACGTGAAAGAAACTTTCTTCCACACTGTGCGAATCTATAGTGGATTTGAAGATCGAACGAACTCTCACGATCTTTTTCCTCGCCAAATCGCCAAACGTCATTTAGGCCTAACATTCAAAGTTCAATAAATCGTTCATCGCAAGTTTGATGATTTCGTCGTGAACGGCAGGCTTCAATCTTCAAGTGCATCGTAGATTCAATGACGAAAAAAATTTACAACGCTGTCGAGAAGAAGAGAATTACGCGTCAATTACGTGAGAATATTTTAGAAATAAAATGAACGACGCGTTTTTAAAAACAGAGGCTTCAAGCTTTGAAAGCTCAGTTCATGCTTATTATCGTACAGTTGTTTCTTTTTACAAAATTATAACATGATTTCGATATTCAACGTCCGAGTATTAACGAGAGTATCACCGAGAGTATCTATATTGGATCAGCGTGTATTAATTAAATTTTCCATTTCACAGCGGTTTCGTCGAGATCAGGCGATGTCGTCCGAGCTAATTTCTAGAGATGACATTCAGATGATTTTAACGAGCTAATTTCTATACGATTTCCTTGCAGAATCGACCACTTTGTTTTTCGTTAGACACGATATCATCATGTAGTCTCCGCGTTTTCGCAATGAATTGTTCATCAGAAATGGCAGTGAGCTCGATAACTATCGAAGGAGACGGCCGCGACGACGGAAAAGAAAGAGTATCACGGCGGTCTGAGCTGCCGGATGAAAATAATTCACGTCCCGAGGGAGCCCTTGGCGAAAATTACCAGCCTGGCCCGAAGTATTAAACTTGTTAAGATATTTAGAGCCCTATGGAGATTCGCCCGTGAATTACGACGGGTAAACGAGCGAAAGGCTGCGTAAAATTTCAAGGCGTCGCCGTAGGAGCTTGATAAAAAAGAACTCGCTCGTTTCTGGCCGGCTGGCTGAGACACGTGCCTGCGCGAAAAAATGGCTGTCGCAGACAGCGCGCGAACGATCCCCTGTTTCGTTATTTAGGGACAAAGAGCGCAGGCCGCAGGACGCAGCTTGAAAAATGCAAAGTTCACTACGAACGAACGAACGAACGAGAGAGCGAACGAGAAAACCATGGAAAGCTGCTGCTCCGGCGGGCTCTACTCTTTCGGCGATTTTCATCTGAATTGGTCTAAATCGAAATCGATCGAAATTTCCGGTCGGAGTTCCCACGATTTTCGGTTACAACCGAGGCCAGCTATGGCCGACAAATGGAATGCAAACGATGATACGTAACTCGATGGAATGCCTTCAGCTGTTCGAAATGGAACATTCTCCGCGTGACTTGCGTGGATTTAACTTTTACCGGTTGCAAAGAGGATTGCCGCGGCAAAGGAAAGGGACAAATCACGTCATAAAGCGAGCAGTTAGACTCGAAAGACAGACAGAGAGAGAGAGAGAGAGAGAGAGAGAAAACTTGATTTTCCACGCTTAAACAAGAGTTTCTTTGATTCGTAAGTACCGCAGACATTGAAACTTTCTACGATTACTACGACTTGAGAGAGAGAGAGAGAGAGCCTCGCAGCTGCGTTACTACTAGACCGTGGACTGTTTATGCATTTATGGAAATTTGGAAGTTGCAAAAGTGTCCAAGGATACTTTTAGCAAAATAAAAAAAAAAAGAAAAATAAATCTGAGAATCACTGCTGGACTTATGGGAAAATTGGGAGAAATTGCAAAGAGAAAGAAAACAGAGAAAAAAGATACGTGAAACAGAGTTTCAGTAGTCACGCTTCCGAAAGTTTGCAAACGCGTAAGAATCCTTAAGCAGTCTAATTACAAGTTAAAAAAGAAAGTGGGAATTGGCAGACAGTCTGTCTGTACTTGAGAAAGTACCAAAGGAAACGACCGTGGAAATATACATCTTACGAATGTTAGGGACATTTTTTTACAGGCACGCACGATCGAATTTATACGGAGGCATTTATACTTCCTCGCGATATCACTGCGAGTAGTGATCTTTGAACGTGGAATCGTTGAAGGATGCTACACGCGGCAAAGGCGATTCGAGCAGAAAATAAAAAGCATTTGTTCGATGTTCAAACGTGACGAGGGTGAGACGTTTATAGGGGAGCCTGTGATGTTTCAAAGGGAACCGACTATCGGAAACATCGCGTACACGATGGATCCTCAAATGTTGCGATAAGCAACAAATAAGCGAGGCGGCTGATTTAATGACGAGTTTACGTCTACGGTGTAACGGGCTTAGTCAGCTTAGAGGTTGGTTAAACGTAACTTTGTAAAATGTACCACGCACACACCTTGCACGCTCTCCACTCGCGTTATCAACGCGAATTATGCTCTGCATATTGGCCGAACAGATTTTATCTAAATCCTGCTACGTTCCTCCCCTCGGTTATCCTGCTTTTACGTTGAAATATTTTTTAACTTCGAAAGTGCAGGTACTCGGAGAATTATCGCCGACGTGCTTCAATTTTTGTCGAAAATAAAAATAGTTATCGGATCGTAATCGGAAAGTAATCTCGTTCTTTCTTTTCCCAGGAGAATGAACGACAATTTTTTTTTTATGGTATATAAATATTTTATTTAATTATATATCGAAGTACAATTATATATTTTTATGGTTCAATACATTATCACGTCACCTTTCTGGTAGTAGCGTGATTCCGTGATTCTCGTAGAACTTCTGATTTTTTGCTTGCAAGAAATCGAATCAAGTGGTTTCTGACATCCTCGTTCGTTTTTTTTAAAACTATGAACCTTGAAATGCTCGATTAAAATATATAATGGCAATATGGTTTAGAATATGTTGGCTGGTTAAAAATTACCGAAGTAACGACACTCGTGGGAAAAAAAACGGGATTACTTTCCGAACGACGCAATGAAATTAACTTAAAAATAATAGTTAAAAGTTTTATCGGATAAAATAACCTTTTATTTGATAGTTTCCATATCTCGGAGAAAGAATATTCAATACAAAAGTTTCTCTTTGCGCTTCAATATTACTCAGAGACGTTAAAAGCTTTCCCACTCGTTGCGATAAAAAGTGAATAAAAATCGCACGCTGCACGGCAAATAAAAAGTCGTTAAAGACGGGAACAACACTCTCTGTTATTAAAGGATCTGTTCGTTTTACATCTGTTCTGATTACACGTAAAACGGCATCCAACAATTTGCCGCGCAACGGAAATGGAATCTGTGGAAAAGTAGGATGTAGGATCGGGCCAAGTGAGCGTGTATTCATTTACCGAGCAATATAATCCCTCGTAGAACATTTCGTTACACGAAAATTTCGGTATTTTTTTTTTTCGTTATTGGAACGAGCGTTATGGGAAATGACGAAAAAAGAAAAAAAGAAAGGAATTGAATAATTGAATAACACGGAAGGGGGAGGTGAAGAGGGGGTGGGGGTAACAACGAGAATAAAAAAATGCTCCCTTGGAGGGAACCGTGCTAGATACTTTTTCTCCCCCCCTTCTTTGATTTTTATTCGTCTCTTTTCGATCGACAGGCGCGCGCGCTCGTCCGCTTATGGTTCCGGAGCTGCGCGTTCGAATAACGGGAACGAGGCAATAAGAGTCGAACGAGTTAGAAGAAGCAAATTGAAAAATTTAATGGCGTATCGAGAACGACTGACGCGAGGTACGCCGGTCCTTCGGAATCCTTCCGCCCCGCGAAATGCGTTCCGTCGCATTTGTCGCTTTCCGTTCGCGCGGAACGTGGCTAAAAAAGAAAAAAAAAAGAAACGATGGGCGCGGGGAGAAAAACGATGAGAAATGAGAGATTGGAAAAAGGAAGAAAGATGGAAATAAAGGAGGATGAGCATCGTACACGCAGAGCGAATCAAAGAGAATGTTGCTACATGAAAAATCTAGAGATATGTTCCGCAGCACGGTGTTACAGCACTGTTCGAATAGGAAAACGCGGAACAAAAAATATATACATACATATACATGTACACCGTTGAATATTCTACGACGTAACGGGGAATACGCTTGTCTTTTTATTAGTACGGGCTACACGCCACCCGATATAATAATAATGTCTGACATTACCACATGCTCGTATGTGGGTGCGCGTCTGTTGGCAAAAAAAAAAAACGAAGATATTTAAAAAAGAATTCCCGCGATACGAAGCCGTGCAACTTTCGCGCCCCTTTCCATCGACGATGATTTCCAGCGAAGATTAGAAGTGCCGCGAGACGATTCATAAATTTATTTTCGTAAATGGAACCACTCGTGAACATTCTATTTTATTTCTCTGCCGCGACGACTCGCCGATTCACACAGTCGCGCTCCCTCGGGGATAAAATTCATCGGAGGGCCGTTTACATGGAAATGCCAGGAAATTCATAATTCCTAACGGATTTCGAAAAATACGGGAATTGCCGGGATGTGGAAATTGAATCGCGACGTCTGTGATTACGCCGCGTAACGTACGGAACTCCTTTATCGTATTTTGAATGCCGACTACATTGCTTTCCTGCATGGCTTGAGCGCGCATCCGCAAGTTACACAAAGGCTAAAGCAGTCGGCCCCGCTGAACTAAGCGAAGTTAATCATTTAATTTCTGGAAACTTGCGCATTAACCGTGCACGCTGATAGTAAAATTAAGACTTCCTCCTTGCGCGAAAGTTAAGCGACTCGACACCCGAACTAAGCGAAGTTAATCATTCAGTGTTTCCAAGCAAACGCTAAATCGGACGCTACAAAATTACAAATACACGATGAACATCCGCACAGCGTGCCGATGAAATGAAAAATTTCTGACGCGATAATCTGATTTTCAAGCAGCGCTTGAAACCACTCTCTGCTGCCCGCTTCCGGAATCAGGAATGCCCGTTTGTCCGTGGAGTCCACAGAAACTCGTCGGAGCGTTCAACGCCGTTTTAACGAGCATTCACCACCATTCCCGGTTAAAACGTGAACGCTTTGACCTCGAGGCGACAGGTCGCCGAGATGTCGCAGTAGCGGCAGACAATGGGAAGAAGCGGGTTCGTACGCGCCTCGACGATCGGTATGGGGAAGAACGGACTGGGGAAGAAACGGGAAATGTCGAGAAAGAGAAAGCGTGGAAACCACACGGGTCGCAGGTCGCGGGTAAGCGGTAAGTTTCTAACGAGAAGCATTAGCGGAGTGGACGAGGCGACATCAAATATGTAGATGGTGCTACGGGGAATTTCTCCGGAGAACAAAGTTGCTACAACGAAGCTCCGGACTCGGAAACAGAAGGAGCTGAATCTGAAGAGGGAACTGGCGGGGGGAGGGTGGAACCAACAGAGTGGAGAGTAGGAAACAAGCGAGCCACACGAAGAGAGAGAGAGAGAGAGAGAGAGAGATGAGAGGAACGGTCTTGCCTCATCCTTGGAAGGCAGCTCGCGGCATCAGACTCCCTTGTGGTGCGCTTCCAACCCTCCGTACGTCGGGATAATAATGGGAAAGGCTGCCGAGCTACGGCTCCCCTGCACCGAAACAGGAATTAAGTCTGCGGAAACGCCGCCGCGACTGGAATTGATTAACCTTCGTAGTTCACGAGACCAGCGAAACCCTCGTGCGTGCTGCACGAGGCAGCTCTTCGATGCCCACAATCTTGAAGAAACCATGCAGCTCATAGCTCATTCCGATGTTTCGTTGATGTTTCGGGGACTCGAGGTTTCAGATAGTTATACAGTAGGGTTAGTGGATGGAGCCACGTCGCAAGACTAACATCACCAGTTTAGCAGTAGTAGAACTACTGTTTGCGTAGGAAGAAATTGGTTTGGATTCATAATTATGTGGAGGATTAGTCTGAGATTTTCAGATGAGTAGTTTTTAACGGTGAGAAAGAACTTATTAGTTTGTAATAAGGGTAGAAGAAAAATATTGAACATTTTTTCTTTGTAGTGATTTTCATTTTTGTTTGTATCGTGCTTAAACTTATCAAGGAATAAGGGTTGATTCTTGAATAAGTCGGTAAAAATCTTCGACTTTTTTCTTTTAAATCTTGCCAAGTTTCTTGTCGAAGAAGTTGTTAAGACAATTGAGCGAAAGTTCATGGGAAGGAATTTTCGTCGCATTTCGGTGAGTGTAATTCAATGTTACGATTTAAGTTTTCCGAGTGTCTTTTAGGAATTATGACTTGACTTTTCGTTGGAATTTTTTTTTATGGGTTGAATGGCACATTGATATTGGCCCCTCGATTGATCACTAGGTTGTGTTTCTTTATATATATGGGGAATTTATACACGCGAAATGTACACATAATATGCAGAGGTATACACAATATTCAATGTGAAATATTGGTTATGATATTTAGTAGATGAAAGAATCCTCGATTTAGATTATATCTTTCGTCGACGTTCATAAAAATATAAATACGAATATGAATATGCACAGTTTATTGACCAATCTGTATTTAAATTGGCCAACTGGGTAATATAAAAAAAAGAGGAAACGTCACACAGTATGTTTCAATAAAATTTCTACTCATATTAAAATTTTTCTTTTCCAATCTGAAGTTCATAAAATTACCAATTCTCTTACTTGTGAATGTGATGAAGTGGAATGCCAATCATAAGTCGTCATTTTAGTGTACACTCTCGTTCAAAACTCTCGAACATGCTAGGCTGTCAGATAAAATAATTAATTCTTCAAACGAATACTTGTCCAGTAATTAATATTAAAAATTTGAACAGTAAATTTATTTCCCTGAAGATTGTACGAAATAACTGATTTCGTCTATAATGCAAAAAGTTTGGAACTTTTGAAATTTTTAAGCGCGGTGTATATATCCCTGAGATATCAATCGGTAGAACCACACGTTTAATACGATAGTTTCATTTATAATCTCCATACGGTATCGCGGCGAACGCCGCGCACATTCGATATTGGATAAATTTCGAAATTCAATCGTATCGAAACGAAATCGGGCCTTTTAGCTTATGATTTTTCAATCGACATTGTTTCAGCGATTCGGGCGAGGCTTCGCGCCGTGATCGTTATCGCGGCAATTTCCAATTCGACCCCCTCTTACCCCTCTCCCCCTCCCCCCTTTTTTCGCCGCTGCCGATAACTTCATCAAAGCATGGAACATAACGAGATGATACGCCGGCACAAAAATGATTCGTGTAACGTTGTTCGCGTGCACGGGCACGTGAAAAAGCACGGGACCATTTCGATTCCGTTCAATCGTTCATAAAGCGGCGCCAGTTTACCGTATCGTGCACTGTGCGCCAAATGATTTTCCCCGGTATTTAGGAAAAATATCCCGCGTTCGCGTTTCACCGTTTTTTTTTCTCTTTTTTTTTCTTTTTAACACGAACATATCGAGCGTCGTTTACTTTTCTTTCTTTTTTTTGTTTCTCGTTTAAAATTGATTCGCGAGAGCCTTTAATCACGTCCGATCGGAATATCGTTGTCGAAATTTCGTCGAACAGACACGACGGGGACTTTGAATTGAAAGGAGAAACAGTCTCGCGAACTGTTCACGCGCGATAAGAGAGAAATTCAGGATGGAACACGAACACGTGTCAGGGAACGGAATGCAGAAATTCGATATAATACCGGTCAGGTGTCAACGATATGCACGAAATTAGAAACTTTCCGGCCAGCTCTCCGTACAGTTTTTTTGCATTGGCAGCGCTAATCTAAACGATAATGGTAAATTAAGTTTTTCGGAATACTCGAGTTCAAAATTCGATCAATGGTAATGGCCTTCGAATTGAAACGGAAGCTAAACGCCGTGAATTTCACCTCGGCACGGGGCACGAGGCATTTGCAAAAGCCGCCGCCGTAACGAACGGCGAGGAAACGAAACGGCACGACGTGCGAAAATTAGAAAGTTCCCGAGAAACGGACGGACGTGAAACGTGGTAGTTTTTACATTAGCGTTAACCAACCGGTTAGCGAATGATAATGGCAATTTTCATGAGAGAGAGAGAGAGAGAGACAGAGAGAGAGAGAGAGAACTTACAATCAACCTCGAACATTGCATCGCATTATGCGGTATTGCTAACTGGGGAATCGTCTAATCCAAAGTTGCCAGGCCAGATAGCTGAATTAGTTAATATGTAAAGCAGCCGGGGCTGGTCGGAAATTCCAGAAATTCCGTGTCGCCCCGGAGTTTCGCTTTTCGTTTCAACCGCGGTGCCCCGCCCACCGCCGCCCCTCTTTTCGCCGTGATTTTGTTTGAATTTCAACGTTATCCCCGTTTACGAAAGCGGCGACGAGTCGTTAAAAATGAAATCCGGTTACCCGGGTAAACGTTACACCTGAGTATTTAACTATACATTAAAACCGTGAGCTCTGCTGAATGTTTTCGACTCTCTCGAAGCCAGACCAAAGGGGGAGGGGGTGGAGGATGAAGGAAGAGTGGGAGAAGGAGGGCTTCATTTAGCTCGGTTTTACGTCTTTTTTTCTTTTTTCTTTTTTCTATTTGATTCTTCCTCTCCTCCTCCTCCTCCTTCTTCTTTTTTCTTTTTTTTCGCCAACGGGGAAATAATAAAAGCAATCCTCCCCCAGAGAAAATTTCTCTTGATTAATAATGGAAAATGCTAGAAGTTGAAACGAGCACACGGGGCGAAAATTAACATACCCTCTTGCAGAGGATAATGTGCAGGCACAATTTACTGGCTGGGATTACGGTTTCGATTCAGCGAATGAATATTAGATTTCCAACGGAGATTAGATTGAATTGTTGATATTTGGTTATTAAGTAGAAATTATTTACGATCCTACGCTCGAATCGCCGAGCGACAGTTTTACAACGATGTATTTTTGATTAATTTTCAAAAACAAAACGTTCGACCGATTTACATCGGGAAACTATAAAACTGCAGCTTTCTGCTTGCTGGTACTTTATTTTCATTTGGCGTAAGTTTCACACTTTCCCAAGTCGTCAACTGGTCCCAGCGTTAGATATAGATCTTAGCTGAAAATATTGTAGAAAATTTAGAAATGCAGAGACACGCGAAAGTATCTGCCTGAAATATTTCTACTGTTCAAGCGAATGAAAAAAAATTTCAACAGTTGTTTTTATTCCTCGAAGAACATCAATTCTCTCCCTCTCAAAAAAAAAAAAAACTTCCAATTAGCTTCGATCACAGATCGTGGTACAATTAGCGCGAATTCGCACCGATGAACGTGAAAAGTGTTCGTACGGCGAGAGTGTCGAAACGGGACGAAGGGAGAACGCGGTAACAGAGGGAAGAGAAGAGAAGAGAAGAGAGGAGAAAAGAAGAGAAGAGAAGAGGAAAGGAGAGAGCGACATGGCAAAGGATGGGAGACGGAGAAAGAAGACACAGATGCAGGGAGAAAGAGAGGCTGGAGGTGGGGACAGGGCAAGTGGCTGGTACCACGTGCTGAATCAAACTAAGCGTAACGTTTTGGGGTTGCACGAGGGCTGAAGTGTAACGAGAGCAAAGCTACGCGGCAGAAAGGGGCGGCGAGGGATGGAGAGAGAGAGAGATAGAGAGAGAGAGAGAGAGCGAACGAGAGACACGGAATCGGTGAAGTATGGGGGAGGGGGGGGGGCAGAAAAGGGATGCTCCTCTCAGCAGCTTCCCTCGTAAGACGGTGCAAAGCGAGGGGTGAAAACCGGCTGGCGGAAGGTGGGTAGTCGGCACCAGGGAAAAGACGGAGGATGAAAACGATGGTGCCGGGACGAGAGAAAGTTTCGATGTATCTCGCCACGTCGTCAAGCTATTCCCTGGCTGAATAGAACGGTGGAACGAGAACGAAACCCGACACGTCAGCCGCGCCTCCACTTAACGGAATGGAATTTGTCAACGGGTTCGCCCGAAAGAGGGAGCCGTCGAATAAAATTCAAATGGGCAGAGAAGGGTCAGCGAATCGACCACCGAGGTTCATCTAGTCTTCTTGTTCACCTCGGAAAGTTTTTCAGGGGTATCTCGTACCCTGGTAATGGTTGATGGTTAATTTCGATTGACTCGATGGTTATACAGGGCTGGAAGCCTCGTGCAGGGTGGAAATAATGGTGGAAAAGGGGACGGTAGACGTTCAGCAGAGATGTAAAAGGGTGATTCTTCTTTTTAACACTGGTACGGACAGATATAGCGTGAGAGGATTTTTCTCGAAATTTTAAGGTATTCTTCTACAGTCGACACTTATTTTTGCGTAATTCTAGAAAGAGAGAAAGAGAGAGAGAGAGAGGGGGGGGACAAAATGGAGTCGGGCTTGATTTATGCAACGTGAAAGAACTATTGGTTATCTTGGGAAAGTGTGGAAGTTATTAACAAAATGATACGTTTGAGAAAAATGTGTAAGTGAATCGCGTTGGACTTTCGCGACTAGAATCACCAGACCACTCACCGATATTTCAGAGTTAACGTTGTTAACTGCAAAGGACAAGAAAGTGGAAAACGTTGCTATGGAAATTGCACGAATTTCTCAGCGCGGGTTTCGCTTTGGAGCGGAAAAATCATTTTTCAGGTGAGTATTATTTTTTATAATTAAATGCCCTGGACTATGTGCCGGATTAAAGGCTCTCTTCTTTGTGAGATAATCACTTTGGAAAGGTACGTGAAGCTTTCCAGTTATCTACAGGCTTCTGCCGTCGGTTCTTCCGCGGAACAGAAATTTTAATTAGTAGGTAGACGTCTTTGGATCCGAGCAACCGGCCGGACTATTAATTTCCCTCTTGTCCCTCGTTACTTAAACGTTTAACCTCTCGTTTCCGACAAACAAGCTGTCTTTCCATCGATTCTCTTATCCCCGTTCTTCTCACCCTGCTAGATGAATCCGTTATAATTTACGAATTTGTTCTCGACACTACGCGATCCAAGCGATTCACCACGCGTATCGTCAAGCGTAACAGAGCTTTCACACGACGCGTGATGTTAAACGTGTGAACACGATGGAGTTTGGAGATAGGAGTTTTCACCGCGATATTTTTTAGTATTTTCAGAACGATACTAAATTATAATTTAAAGTGTAACGTCGATGTTTAAAATATAATCTGCAACTCGACGATCATTGTTAAGGATCTTCTAAAACCCAACGAAAGCTTCCTTCCACTCCTGTTCCATGATCCGAAATGATAAAAATAACTCATTCTGGAGATATTCGCTAAAAAGCAAGATTCTCAAACTCCTTTAATCCTTCGATCATTTAAACAATAATATCCTCGCGTATATACATTATCAATTTCGTGGACGTACAGAAAGAGACGTACAGAATTCTCTGATTCGCGATTCAAGTCCCACTCTCCATTGAAGAGCGCCAGAATAATTGCCGAGTTGAAGTGCCCGAGGCGGTTATTAACGCGGAAACTAATACTTTAGGCTTGACGATCAGCCCGCGGCGCGGATCGTCCGGAGAAAATCCGATGGAAAGTCGGTCAACCGGGGTTCAACGAACAATTTATTTTTCGGATCATTTTCGGCTTCGTTCGTCGTCGCGTTCCCCGTCGCCGTCTTCGAGAAGAACAGTGGGACCCGCGGTGGCTCCCTTTCCCTTCCTATTCTCCCAAAAGATCGATCCGAATATTCCATAGAATCCCCTATATCCGCAGACGGTAAACTACTTTCGATTCTTTTTGCCCAGACTTGAAAGAGGAAGAAGAAACTCGGAAGGGGGCGAGAGTAGTTCAGAGGCAGTCGGGAGCGGATCCAGGAAGCTGCATTCAAACCATGGGATATATATCCTCGGCACTTTGGCATCGGGAAAACTAACGAGAGGGCATTCCAGGACTTGGCTTAAGGAAGTTTATTTTCTTAATACCGGGTTTGCGGGGGGGAGGAAAAGAAGGAGAGAGGAGGGGGGAGACCGTGCATCAGTCTTCCGGTTAGAGTCGCAAACCCAGGGCATTCAGAAGCTTCATTAGGAGGAGCGGGCATTCAGAAGGCCATTTGATTCCGGCGTTGGTGAACTCGCGTGACCCTCGGTCATTCTACAGCTTTAAAGAGTATCGGGGGGGGAGGGTGTCTTTTTAGAATTTCCTTCGCCTATTTTTTTCCTCCTCTTTCCCATCCGCTTCTTCCTCCCCGGTTTTTTCTTTTTACGTCGCTTTTTTTCGCTCCTCCGTCTTATTTCGGACCTTTTCTCGTTCGCCAAGACCACGTAACTTTCTCGAGGTAATTTTATACGGAGGATGAAAGACGCATTGGAAGATGCTTTGGTAAAATTAGTTTCTACCTAGGGGTAGAAATTGTTATCCGAAAAGGAACTTCGCTGTTCCTTCCGGTAAACCCTCGCTGAAATTCTTCTTCTCTTTCTCTTTTTCTTTCTTTTTTTTCTGCTTTTATTGCACTTTAAAAATCTTTCGAAATTGATACGACGACGGTGAAGAAGTTCGATTAGATGGATAAGTAGATTCTTCCTCGCGTTATCGTGGTCGGGAAGTTCCGCCTTTAACGCCGCAGGAGGCCAATCACGTCGTTTTGATTCGCTAACGCGTTTACAGAAGTTACCGCTTGTTACCGCTAAGAAGCATAATTATTCGGAAACTTTTAATTCTACAGAGAGACGAGTATTATTTTGTTTCGGATAATGGCAGGTTTTCTCTCTCTGGCGATTCTTTTTAAAGTACGTTTAACAGGAATATCGGTGAAACGGGAAACTTCGGTATTTCTACTTCCAGAATTAACATTGTACAAGCCATAATTCTATGCAAGCAAACGCCAAGAAGAATGACCATCGGCAACCAGAGGATGACCATTTAATTTCACATAGAACGAGAATTTTTTCCAGCGACTAAATGTACTTACACAAACTCTCAAAAGGAACACTTTTACTTAGAACACTTATTTAATCTTTAGTCTTTATTATTCTATAATTTAGTATTTATTTTAGATGTTAAAGTTTGTATACTACGCGTGTATTTTATAATACGCAACAGTTACTAATTAACAGCTTTGTATTTGATTCTTCGTTGTACGAAAAGTATATTTTTATTTTTAATATTCAATATTTACAGCGAAGTGTGTAACTATACCAATGACAGTGAAAAATTGTCGATAATTTAAACTAATGTAATTCCTTAAAAAAAAATTATACAACGATCCATTTGGTCTTATTTTAAAGCTTGGAACTTCTATTTTGACAATTCGTGAGTTCGTTTTTTACGAGAATGATTTTACACCACGTAGCGAATGAAAAAGTATATTCGATATCTTTTTTCACGAAAATTGTATAAATTTCGACGCGTGTGAAAACATTTGAAAATTTTTTTCACGTCTGAATCCAGTATAGTTTTAAAGATTAAGATTTCCTCTTTATAACTAATTATATAAGTTCTTAAAACTCGCTATGCGGTTGTTTTTTAGCACTTTAACGAACTTGGAACATTAGGATCAGATGACGAGATGCTAGGATCTATTGAATTTTTGTCATTCGGTGTTCAATAAAATAGTGAAAAAAGATCGTACAATTTTCAATGAGTCGTTGCGAGGAGCAAACTTCAATCTTCGAAATGATGATAAATTTAGTTACAAAAAAAAAAGAATCCTTTACAATTTCTTACAACTTTCGAGAAAAAAGTATCCTCGCTTTACTTGATGTAAAATCATCTTTAAAAAAGCCAAACTCACGACTATCGAAGTGAAAGCTTCACGTTTCGAAACGCGTATATCATCGACAATTGTTCATTGTCACAGTTACGCTCTTCACTTTGTAGTACTTTGTAATACACTGTTATATAACGAAATTTTTAATCTGCGTGTATATTTAATACAGCAAGTGTTTCACAGTGGTTTTATTAGTCTCGAGATATAGATACAACGGTCGTTCCAAGACTTTTAAGCGGAGGCTGTACTTACTTACGCGTAGGCTTAACATTTCATCATGGCGGCCGCGTTCGCGAAGCGCCAGTCAAAGCGACGTCCGCTCCATTTAACGCTCACCTTATTGACCTTATGCTTAATATTAACGAGGCGACGCGGTCAGCCAGCTGGACACACACGAGGCATACAGAGAAACGTAACTAGCCTGAAGGCCGTTAACCTCCTCATTTGCAGCGCTTTGATCCAACCCTACTTTCCAGCGTCTCCCCTCCTCGCGTGCGTCCTCGCCGATCTGAATCGATCGATCCTCGAAATCCGCCCTGCCGCACGCTGTACGCCGATTTCATGTTAACTAATGTCCCCGGCCTGGTCCAGACCCCCGATATAAAACGAATCGGCTAAACTGGATTGATTTGCATAAATAATTGCGCACATATCATCAAGACACGATCGAAACTGGCTAATTAGTAGACCGTTCCGACTGGAACATGGGTCGCGTCAAGGTGATTACCGACGGTGTAACACGGAGTTGAACCGAATACGGAAACCGGGGAGAATCGGCTTCGTTGCTCCGCAGTGGAAATGGAATTATGGCCAGACACGCGGAGTTTACTCGCGTTGGAACTTTGAAGTTACGTTGCAGCTGGGAATCCGGTGGCCGTACGGCTTTAAAGTTTCCCGCTTTATTAATGTACGAAATGAAGAGCATCGTTGCAATCTCGAGCAGCGACGCAATCGACATCACGAATCGTAAGAGTAAAGAAACGACGACCGTTGGGACGGAATCAGCTGCGAGTCAAGTTCGATATCTAAGTTTTTTCGTCTCGCGTTACTCGATGATATAATATAAAATCGTTGTACAACTTGTACAGTGATGTATATTCATTTTAATGCAATGGCTAAGAATCGTCTTCACGCTCGTCCAACGTTGAAACGTTGTATTTTTCAAGCACACGTTCGAAACACGTGATCTTTAATTTTCCAACAAGTTTTCACCAAGTTTCTGTCATCCTGTCAAGAGATCCACAAGAGTTGTTGGGAAAAAAAGCGACGAGCTATCCGAGATTTCCGAGACGAGAATGGCAATTACACAGGGATCGGCGTGTCGTGGCCACGCGTGTGTACGTCGCACGGGGATGAATTCGCATCGTGACAGATTAACTTCTTCTCGCGTGGCGAATCCTCGCTATGATACATCGCGGTATTTCACGGATTGAATCGGAAGGATATCGATCATCGCGTTAAGTAGCTTTCACGGTACGGGGGACATCGGATCTGGACACATGTGCGGAACGAATCGCCGCAATTTACCGATGCGAATCGGTGACACATAAATGGGGAAGACGGTCGGTCGCGCGTGCCTAGGGGGTAGCAGACGGTGCTTTCTCGCGCAAAACTCCACCCGGCTTCTACCTTTTTTCACCCTCTTCTCAATTGAGAAGATTTGTGGATTTCGATGAAAAAATTCCAAATTTCTCTCGCGATTTCGTTCGTTTAATGGTCGATTTATCGCGTGGAATCGATCGGCTGTGAACTATTTTGCGTCTGTTTTTCCGAGCGTCTGTGTCGCGAGTCATTTAATTTTTATTGCAATTTTTTTTTCTTTTTTTAGTGTACAACGAAAACGAGCCTTGCCTGTGTTTGTCTTTCTTTGAGAAAACAAAAGGATACCTCGATAATCGTTTAATACAATTTCTGAAAGGCCATGTTCAGTTTATTTCATCAGTGATACATGCCATGTGATCGACTCCACCATTTATTAATTGGAAGATGGTGGATACGATTGAACGAAAATTCTAAAGTGAATTTCAAAAACGATTTAACTTATATAATGTAACTATATATAGTATTGCGGAAGAACTAGACGAACGTAATTAAATGATAAATCCACTGTCAAACATCAAAATATCTCGTGAAACGCTCGATAGGTACGACACGTTGAAATATTTGGAAGATAATTACTTGCGTGAAAGAGCTGATCGAGACTCGATCTGGAACAACGTGGCTGTAAAAGAAAAAAGAAAAAAAAAAAAAAAAGAAAAAGAAAAAAGGTGGCGTGCACGGTTCCTCGTTTTCGACGATAATAACCGTGTAAAAAGACACGGCTGACCGTCCCGCGTTTTATTTCCACTTATCACGTTATCTCCTTTCCCATTACACGTTCTTTCCACGCCACGTCCTATTGTTATTGTCGCTACTTAACGCCACGTCCAACGGCAGTCAGTCGCAGCCTTCTGCTTCCGCTATTTTGCCTCCCGTTTCCGGCTGTTATTGCGCTCCTATTGGTCGCGAAATTTCACGTCGTTCGCGCTCAATTGCGCGCACCCTTTTATTCTTGTTCTTCGTTAATCCCCCGGACTTCGATTTCTTCCACCGATCGACAATCTTCGGGCAATGTTGGCTAATGTTCGAATTTGACCGCGCTTTTGAAATCGAGCGCCAGCTTCAAGGCATAAATTATTATGCAAATGTTTTATACTTGCAAATGGCGCGTCATTCTGATCATTTCCAGAGTTATCCTAAGGAGTTCTTTTTTCCTGCGAAACGTCGTCCCGACGGTCGTACAGAGGATTTTTCTGTTCAGGCATAGAAGAATTTGAAATTTCGAAGGTAGCGCGAGTGTATTCCTACCTTTTTTTTTTTTTGTTTGTTTTTTTAAACGAGAGTTAATAAGCGAATTGGGAAATTTCGTTACGTGCAGACTGCATGTGGATGTTTATGCATTCGAAATTTAAATTGCAAAAATGCGCAGTGCGCGCGTAGTATGCAAAAAGTACATAAGCATGTACGCATAAATATATAAATATCAAATCTCCAAAGTAAATTACTCGTTATAATGTTCCGCGGTGAGGGGAGGGAGGAAGAGGAGGAGGAGGAGGAGGAGAAGGAGGAGAAGGAGAAGGAGAAGGTGAAACAAATCTCTACTTGGATTTCATTTCTTTAATTGCATTAATAAAAACATGAGCCCGGATATGGGGGAGGGGGTAAATATCCCCAGTAGTTTAGTATAGCTTATAGATTTCCAAAGCACTTTCAATATTTCCCTCTATCGAGCGTTTTCTGTTACGCGTGCCCGAAATGTTAGCGTGTGTCGCGTATATTTGAAAAGGAACAGCTCGGGTTTGCCAGATACCGTTCGGAAAATGGTCACGGAAGATCGAGCTGCGAGTAGTTTTTCCATATCGTTGGAACAGCCTGACTGTTTACGCTCAATTTATTCGACAGCCACGACCTTATGAATATTTATTTAACGCGTGTTGCCAGAGCTGCCTGCAAACGAATCGTCGTTTTGTTTTTTTCCCTCGATTCTCCGTCGAACAACATTCGCTTTCTCTTTCCGCGTATGGCGTTCGCTGTTTCTTCGTCCCACGATTTGTCAGTTTTTTGGTTTTAGGACGGTTGTTTAGACTCGCTGACATCAGGCGATTTGACGAGACTGCTGGGACCATTCGGCGTTTTCTTCGTCGACGTATCGCCGGTGTATCGTCGTCGCAACGATGAAAATCGCTCGGACTGCTCCGCCGGGCTATTAAATTCTCATTAACGGAAATGGAGTGGGCCGATTATAGGTGAACACGGAATATTTAAGTGTCGTTCGTAGCGTTTAATTGATCGATAACCGGTCATAAAGAGCTTATACTCTTTAGAATTACCGTTGGTATCCCATACTTGTACAACGGATTTCCCGGAAATATGCACTGATGGCTTCTCGTTTTAAACAAAGCGCATTATAACGCATTTACAACGAAATCCGCCCGGCCGCCGTCCAACAACGCCGCGTGATTTGCATAACGCTTCCGCCTCCGCATTAATTCGTAAATAATGCAAATAATACTCGACCGGCCTTAATTTATCGATACGATCTCCGGCGATAAAAAAAATTCCGAACATCGATTATTCTTTTACTAAATCGCAAGAAAATTGAAACATGATATCATCAATAATCAATATTGTCTTGACAACCAAATTGTCTCGAACTTTTTAACGTCTTCCATCGCACAGATCAACTTTTATCAACTCTCAACATCGACTGTTCGACTCTTCTTCACAACTTTCCTCTGAGAATCAGTTCTTTCTCGAACATCTTACATTTCAAATCTCTCGACATTTCTATATAATTTTTCTGTCGAACCAGTTGTCGAACTTTTACACATTTTTCGCCATTTTGAGCCAGCTTTCTGAAAATATTCTACCTAAACACTCCCCTCCCCGTATGTATTCCAAACACCCTCGTACGTCACGTATATCTCTTTCACCAACTGTCGTCATATTCACACCCCTAAAGTCATTTCCGCGTTAGCCGCGCGAAGAAAGACGTCAGAAAACAGCCTGACAGCGTTTGAAGTTGACAGTGAGCGCAGACGGCCATCGAAACGAGACGTTCCCTAGGGGTGGTTTACCGCAAACCGGAAGCGACTATCGTCCCGTGGATCGCGCGGATGCAAGTGGTTCCGCTTAATTAAGTCCGTTGAACCTTCTCCGCTCAGCGTGAATCATTTGGCCTGTGTAAATGCATCGAGGTGGCGCGTTCAGCCATCTGTGGCCACTTAACCGATGTCGAGGTCCAACCGACCGGTTCGAATTATTATACCTGTGTCACCACTTCGCATGCTAGGCCTCGAAATCGCCCCTTCGCTGGCCATTGTACGATACTTCTATCGGGGAAACCTCTATCTCTCTCTATCTCCTCCCCCCTTCCCCCGCAGACAGGTTCCAACTTCCGCTATCCTACCAATTGCAATGGCATTTACCGCCACCCCTCGCGGTGGTTTATGGCTTTTTATTATAAATGTCCCCTTTTTCGATGACTAATAGCCCGGAACCCTGTCGTCGAGTATCGAAGGACACCGAAAACGTTCCCCCGTTCACGTTCCTGGCCATTTCCGTGCGCCAATGGCCTCCCCCTGTCCAATATCGTTCATAGTCCTCCTATTCTATTAATGTGTCTTTAAAAGTTTTGCTTCTCCACTCTTAAGTTTAAAGTCTCTGTTTCTGTGACGACGATTAAAAATTTATTGCTGACAGGTCATTTATTCTATCGACTTTTCTCACTTTAGTTTAAATATCCGTATCTCTTTGGGAGGGATGATCAAGAGAATACTACAGAATATGTGGTTTTCTTAATTTCAAATCAAAGAAACATCTATCCACTCCTCCGTGTGACTTATTAAGAGAAGACGTGTCTCGATTCTCCTGAATATATATCTCTAAACGTGTCAATCAAATTTTCCTTTTTCTTGTTATTAATTTCCCAAAAGAAATCCTCTCATCCTCCTAAAGGAATATATTAACACACACACACACACACACACACACACACATAAATACACAGAGCAATCGATCCTGAAAAATTCCGAAATAAAACTACTTTGTACCCGCAAGCATGATGGATATATCTGGGTTAAGTGACTGGCAAGCAGATTGACACATCGAGGTTTTCCACCTGCACGTCTGGCACAGGACTCGAGTTAAGTATCGAAACTCGCGGTAACGCTGCAAGGTTGCATTACACCGCGTTGCCGCGGCAACTCGCGAGCAATGTTAATCGAATGATGGATGACGACTGTGAAACGCCAGCGCCGAGATTTTCAGATCCATCAACGAACGGTGGTGTGATTACGGTTTCCTAGGGAGCGGTGCCATGATCCGAGGGCCAAGAACCAAGCGCCGACCGCTAATGATAATAGTTATTCTTGCCCTATTATTCGATTACCTTTCACGGTATCGCGATATTGTGTGTGGCGCGGAGGAAAAGCGGCTTATAATTCAATAATAACACCGGGAGGGGGCCGCAGCTCGCCACGGCTCATATTATTTCTGCGGAAATTCGATATCTCCGCGGTTCCCCAGGCAAACGATATTTTCATACGTGTCCAACCTAACCTCTGCGTGGTCCGTGGCCGATTTTATATACCTGCGCGCGTGATCGAGCCTCGATTCGCTCCTGTCGACTAAGAGACATTTTTTACAAAGCTGGTGTCTCCTTTTCGTTTCTTCCGTTCCGATCGTATCGAACGTCTTTCTCGCAGTGACGTGCGAGATTCTTGAGACACGATTAATATTTCGGACGATTTCTTTGTCGTCGATCGAAGCGAATTTGTTCCCGGCGGTTTCGTCGAGTAAGTTTTTAATCAATTCACTCCGCGTATTAATAGAGAGATTGAAGCTCTTATAAAGCCAAGTGCTTTGATCTGTGAAAATTTTCCACTTTTTCGGCCTGCTTCCCCAAAACTTTTCATTTTCGTTGAAGAAAGATATCAAATATTGAGCTTAAAAACTCAAACTCTCTAAAAGTACTCCAAAATTATAAAATTACGAAATTTTTGACAGCTTTAAATATTATATATATATATATATATAAAATATTATATTTAAATATTTAAAAATTCAATATATTTAAATACTTCAATATTAAATACTCAGATATTAACTATATTAAAATACTATATTACTATAATACATTATTTAACAAGATAGACATAAATAACTGATCCAATTCGGCCGACTCGTGCGTGTGAACAGATAACTCGTTCCCCTGATGCCCTAAGATCAGACATCTGGTCTAAATTATTCGGGGGGAGGGAAAAATCAGGATCGATCTCTGGTATAGTTCGTAGATGGAGGAAAAAGGTTAACGAGCGCAACGCGTGGTAGGAAACTGCCGAACGATAATTCGACGCGATTATCCGAACGATACTTTCGCGAGAGACGGTGGATGAGATCGTCCGTTTTGCTCTTGTCTGGTGTACGGCGCGGCAAGAAAATAAATGGTCAGCCGTGATTTTCATGTGAAAAAGCGCTTAACGGTGTTAGTCGCTTAATGGCTCGCTGTTTCTCGGTCTTCGCTCGGTCGGGCTCGGTACTGTATCGATCCGAGCGTCGTCGAAACAACTCGACGTTAAGCCGCTTGCGGCTCGGTTCGAAAAGCTCCGCGCGCGCTTCTGAAAGCTTTGCCCTGGCCGTACACTTTGACTTGGCGTACCGTCCAGTTACCGGAAAGTTGCGTGCTCGGAAGGACGAAACTGAAAATTTCCGCCGACATTCGGTAGTTCAAGGTTGGAGATCGAAGGTTCTCGCTTTCGGAAGCTCGACGACGAGAAGTTTGACGGCTCGAAGCTTCCAAATAGGCGGGCAAAGAGTCTGGCGTGGCGAAGCTTTCAGGTACGATAGCTCGGTGTGGCGAAATATTTAGCAATTTGCAGGGCTTCGCAGAGATCGGTTTTCATTTCGGAAAGAGTTTGAAGTACAGAGCTCCGTGATGGAGAATTTTGGCTTCGAAAGAGTAAAGCGGCAATATATTTTGCTCGACTTTGCTTGTTTGAAGACACTTCGAGTGGTTTTATTGCGTCGAACGAGTTAATAGAAGCGAAGGGATCCTACAGCTTTGACAGATCGGCGTGTTATTCGTACGTGGTGCCAAGAGAAAGATCAAGCTCAAACGAGTAATCATCGAGCATAAACGCATGACATCTAAAAATTGCAATCATTGAGATCCGACAGCAAATTCGTTGACCCAATCTGTAAGATTTTATAACTAAAACAGTTTCCAATCATGGCGACGTTTTAAAAAAGTAAATAAACCAAAAAAAAAAAAGAAAGAACGTCAGACTTTAATCGACGCATAAATTCCAAATATTAAATCATCCCCCACCTTTCTTCAATTAAACAGAGAGGCTAAAAAATAAGCCTCTCTTTCTTGAAAAAAGAGAAGTTTCTTCCAATCATGGCGACGTTTTAACGAAATAAATAAATTCAAAAAATAAAGAAAAAAAGAACGTCAAACTTTAATCGACGCATAAATTCCAAATATTAAATCATACCCCACCTTTCTTCAATTAAACAGAGAGGCTAAAAAATAAGCCTCTCTTTCTTGAAAAAAGAGAGTTTTCTTCCAATCATGGCGACGTTTTAACGAAATAAATAAACCCAAAAAATAAAGAAAAAAAGAACGTCAAAATTTAATCGACGCATAAATTCCAAATATTAAATCATCCCCCACCTTTCTTCAATTAAACAGAGAGGCTAAAAAATAAGCCTCTCTTTCTTGAAAAAAGAGAGTTTTCTTCCAATCATGGCGACGTTTTAACGAAATAAATAAACCCAAAAAATAAAGAAAAAAAGAACGTCAAAATTTAATCGACGCATAAATTCCAAATATTAAATCATCCCCCTCGTTTCTTCAATTAAACAGAGAGGCTAAAAAGCGTCTCTTTCTTTAAGAAGAAGAGAAAGAGAGACAAATCTATAAAATTCTTACTATTTCCCGCCGGAATTACAGAGTGGTGAATCACCAAGACGATTTTCGGTAGGCGAACCAGGATCGTAACTTCGAAAGAAACAATAATCGTTAGCCGGCGCATCCAGCGGGGTTAATGGCGGGTAGGTTTTTATGCGTCGTAATCGACGCTGTGAAATGAAACATGGCGTTGTGTTATCCGGGGGATCGAGAAAAGACGCCGCATCGATAAAACGCGCGCCAGAGAGAAGAAGAAGAAGAAGAAGAAGAAGAAAAAGATTTTCGTTGTTCGGGCGTGTCTTCGGCCACGTATCGCTGCTGCCAGGTGCACCGTCCCATTGCAGCGGGAAGTTCGTCGTTGACACGGATTTAAGAAGCGTTTTCGAAACGGTAACACGCCCTCTCTCGTTGGCGTTTCATTCGGGTATCTGTGTCAGCGTCCTGGTCGACGTTTTACGGCATCGTTTTAGACGGACCCTTGGTTCTTCAAAGCGAACTTTCACGAGGGTGAAATTTGTAAAAGTGTGGTTTCTCTTCTCTCGACGCAGGAAACTTCGTCTTTTATCGCCAATGTGTTTTGAAGATATTATTACTTGATCGCATCAGCGACACTAAGTGAATACTGTGTTTTTAGCGATGATGCTTCGAAGATTGGAATATTCTATCTCGACAGTCTTTGTCGCCTCATTTTCTCAACAGCCATCCCATTTTCTCATTCCCTTTGAATTTGATTCTTTTTTTTGGAAGTTCCTGTGTTAGATTTTACTAGTTGTATCCTTTCCTTCAAATTTTTAAGTTGCACGCTGTTGGTTCACACATCGACGAATCACCGAGTCGTTACAGATGTGTATTCACGCAGAAAGGCGCGACTCATTTTATCCTCCGAGAGGTTCAATTTCTGCGAATCCAACGCTATTAAAAATTCTCGCTCGGTCAAACGCTTCCAGCGACACGAAGCATTGCAACTTTCGGTCGCGAGCGAGATTTCCGCGAAAGAAAAAAAGAAAGAAAAAAGAAAAGAAAAAAAGAAACAAACGCGAGGACACACGCGAGAGTGGGACAAGGGAGTGGCTGAAGGTTCTCACTTCTCGCATGTTCAATTTCACGGCAAATATGGTTAGCCACATCAAACGAGTGTCTGGTTCTAACAAACCCAGTGGCTCTGCCGTCAAATGGCATCAAAGTGGCCGGAGCCAGGTAAGCTCTCTCGCTTCTCATGAGATGCGCCCACGGTAAACGAGACTCGAAGTGACGTATGTGGAGAGTCCCATTCAGAAGACCACATCAAAAGCATCGAGAGAGGTTTTAGCTTTCCAACGAGGACGAGGATGACGACGACGACGACGACGGGATCGTTAGTCTCGTTTTACGCAACTTTCCTCGCGTGCACAGCTATTCTTGCCGCCTCGGGGCTACCTTCGGCCCGCCGCCATTGCAGCGAGACGCGAACATTTCCTGTGTAAATCGTCTCGCGTCTCCACGGCACAGGAGTAGAAAAGTCATGTAGGGCCGTGACACATTCTGAAACCTGGATCCCAGGCTGACCAACCAACCCCCGGTGGCAGCTTGGTCCTATGGCTCCTTTTCTTCTAGCGCTCCGCCACGAACTTCTTTTATTTCTGCCTCTTTCCCTCTCTTTCTTTCACCGGAAAGAGAATTGTAGCTCCCTCGGCCACGACTCGAGGAATTCTTGCGGTTGCCGGGAGAGCTAAAAGATTTACTTAACCGCCGTTCCTCTGTTTTCCCGACCAGTTCTTTTGATCGTCCAGCTTGCCCCGCTGTTTTCCATCCTATCCGTACCTCGAGCTTTCCGCTTTGTTTCCCCTTCCCTTTCCGCTTCTTCAGCCACGATACGGAGATTACGTCCGCGGAGTTAATAATTACGAGGCTCCGGTGAAATTCTGTGTATACACGGCCTTCTCAGTTCGATGGTCTTTCGCCGAGCTAATTCGCCCCGACGTTGAGAAGTTCCAGTTGCCGCGGAGAGGCCACTTCGGATGAGGCTGTCGACGAGAGAGTTTTCAATCGGACAATCTAAAAAATCGGATCCAGATTTTTCACCGGCTGTATCCGAGGCTTTATTCCCAACAACCTTCGGCTCTCGAGTGTCCCGGTATTAATTAATTCCGCGTTACGATCCTCGTACTCGAACTATTCCTATTCTGTGTCTTTGCCGCTTGTTTCAAACTGGCAGAAGGTTTTCCAACTCGATTGGACTTGTAAACGTTGGAAAGAACGTCCTGTAAAACTTGACGAAAATGTCTTCTAAAACTTGCGATTCCTATTCGATGATCCACAACTACACGTACGTAGGGATATACGATAATTGATAAAGCAGAAATTTATAATTCATTCAGGTGTGTTAACTTTGTCTTTAACGAAATTGATTGAACAACGATCACGGGCCACGTTAAAATTCCACACTTACGTGCGTCGCGTGTACAGTCTTTCCGTAAAACGGGATCGTCAAATCGTAAAACATTTATGAATTTTTGCAACTCATCTGGGGTGTTCCCTCGATGTCGCTCTGTTTGTTCGTAAACATTTTTACACCTTTGTTCCCTTTGCCCCCTCCTCCGCCTCTCTCCTCTTTTTTTTTTCACCGGGCGTAATTAAAAAGCGCGCGTTTACTTTTCCCTCGCGCCGTTCTCGATGGCCATTACGCCACGTGCACGACGCCACTTCACGCGCTCCCGATACGCGTTATCGAATTTGTTGTTGAAAACCGTATCAATTGTTCTCGCATAAATGTTCGATTTCGTTTGCCGCCCTTTGCTACTGTTCCCTCTTATTTTTCCCGTTTTTCTTTTTTTCATCCGCTCTCTATCCACCTCTCGATCGTTATGTCTTCTCTTTGAATTTGTTTGTTCGTTTCATTCCTCTTTCCACTTCCTCTTGCTCCTGGTCCTCGTAGCATCTCGTTTTTGAAAATGGCACCTTGCGCGAGTCTCCACGCACTGATCGAACGATCGTGTGCAAATCACGGGAATTTCTGGCCACGTTTTCCACCTTCAGCCTCACGTGCTTCGCGATCGTTATCGTTGCTTTTTTCCGGTCGTTTGGTTTTATCATCGGGCAACAAATAAATGGTAAGTAAAAGAATCGTGAATATATATGTATTTGTAACTGTAGGTTCGTGCAAGTCACTTTATATCGTGTGTTAATTGTTATTATTCAGACCCGTGTATGACCAGTGGAAATAATGTAACGAAGTTGGAAATTGCTTTGCGACGACAGCGCAATTGAAACGCGTGAAAAAGGATGAATAAAATATTTCCCTTTCCTTCTTCCCTTCATCTTGCAATTTTCGTTTCCTTCGACAGAGTGTCGATAAAATTTTTATTTGCTCTCGAATAATTGTTTACACTTTGTCTCAACCTTTAATGTCATGAAAGGTCACTGAGAACTATAACAATCATTTAGATTTTCAATTGAGGTTTTATATAAATTATACTATCAGTCATCCCGCGTAATTGATATTCTTCTCTTCATCACCGAGTAACGCAAACACGCAGTTTACGCTTTTTTACAATTTTTCGGACAACAGAATTTTTCCATTTTATGTTTATCGATATATTTGCGCAATAAATGAATTGATGTTCTTGTCGTTCGGTAAACAGATAATAACTGGAGTTGTAATGCATCGGACCGGGTATTTTTTTTTTCTTTTTTTTTTTTTTTGCGATCTATCTCCCGTCACGGCGAATCGCGAATTGGATAGACGAGAAGGGGCTGGTTTCCAAACCGCGCGGAATTAACTGCTAACTGATATATTTTTTGCCATGCAGCTTGGCAAACACGAATTGGAACGCTGGTGCAAATTAGTGCGAAATTAATATTTAATGCGACGTGACGTCAGCAAACGCTCGCTAGCGCAGTTTTTCCGTTTACCTTACGCGAGTCGAATTCAGAGTAAATAGCGCCGGATATAATGCCGACGTTCTGTTTTGTCTTGTTTATTTCTGCCCGATCGTTACACGAGCGTTTACACGAGCGCGATTATAATTATTCAGACAAACGTAAATGAAACGCGGGACAAAGTGTTCCGTTGAATATATCCTTTTGCCGTTCGTTGCCGATTCTATATCGAAAAATAGGAGAGAAATCAGGCGCTTTTAATCGCTAGCTTCTCGTCGCGCGGGAATATCCGACCGTAAAGCTTCATTTCACAAAAATTCATCGCTTGAATTTCGAAGATACTGTGACACACACCGTTACAGCGTGATATTACATAAAATTTTATTCATACTGCAATTCGTATCGGTCTTCGATCGGCGAAGATGTGAATTGTTTATGAATAAATTTACCACCCGTCGATGGTAAACGCGCTGAAAATTGAAAGTCAGGATGTTCGGTTGTCAATATCTAATAAAAGAAATTAACGTGAATTTCGGTAATTTAATTACAACGGTGAAAAGTCAAATTGAAACGCGTTAATTGAGCCGAACTGAGAATTTCTTCCATTTTGCAACGGAATGTATAAATTAATGTTTAGTACGCGAGTCGTCAAGCGTGCGAAGTGAATAATTTTGTAATTATAAAAAAAAAAAATATAAAGATTCTCTCGCGATTCCCCGCTAAATAACAACGGTGATATATTTCTTCGAAATTCGAGGATTTGTATGAAATTCGCGAAATTTGTGCGAAACTTTTTGTACCAATCCTCCAACAGTTGATTAGTAATTTAGCTGTTCCCTGCTTCGGTTGAAACTTTTCCCTCCCGAAAACTCATCAGTGTCGGAACACGATCAACCATTTATTTCTCGCCACCCTTTCAAACGAGATTAAATTAAATTGTCAAGCTTATACACTTACGTAGTTTGCACGGGACCCTGCATCTCGACGATCCCGTAAAGTATTAAAGGATGATCGATTTATTAGCGAATGGCACGGCTGATTTGTGGGACCGCGTGCGTAAGCAACGCCGATTCAGCAAACATCAGAGCGTGCGAATGATTAACTAAGCTTGGCGTGGCGGGGGTGTCATGCAAATAGGCATTATGCATTCCTAGTTCATTGGGGACCGATCATTAATATTTGCGTCCCCTGACCCCTCTCCCATATGTGGCTTTCAGAGGCACGTATGTTATTACCGATTGTTAATGTGCGTGGCATTATTTATACGTGTATGCACCGTATGCCCTCCTTTCACACACACACACACTTTCTCTCTGTCTCTCTCTCTCTCTCTCTCTCTGCGCTGTGAAATCGATACGGATAAAGCCCCTGGTGCAGGTCGATAGCTTTGGATTAACGTAATCGATTTATCCATTTGTCGCGCGTCTCTTTCCCGCCTATTCGAGATCCCGCGACGATTCGAGTCCACGCGCATCGATGATACTTTCGATCGCGATTCGAAACGCGGAATCCACTGATTAATCAAAGTCAAATTTGCGAATTTTAACGGGCAAGTTCACCGGTTTACAGATTTCATGATTCGCCGACGGCTCGGTTGGTTTCGCTAATTTCTAATTGCTTTTGTTCCGTAACCTGATGCCGCAGGAGGGTGCATTTCGTCGGACAGTTGAACGAACGATCGAATTCCCTTTTTTAAATAACCCGCGACGATGACGCGACACGTTTGAACTAACCATTTCCACGTTTTAATTCGTAGTGTACGGATATACTTGGACGGGGAATTGAATTTCGAGGACGAAGGAAAAAGAGTCAAAGGTTGGAGCAACCTGGCTGACTCAAGAATATGTAAAAATTCCAGAAGAATAAATTCAAGCTTGAGAAAGTTCTACGTACAGATTTTCAATGGACGTTCGTATCAAACGTGACGCGACTGATATCAATTCTAGATCCTCTCTCGTATTTCAACGTCCATTTAAAACGTGCGTATGGCCAATCGGACGATGGAGAAATGTGAGAAGTAAACGTGTAAAGTAAAAAAAAAAAAAAAAAAGAATTCAGAAATTTCAAACGAAGCTTATGAAAGTGGAGAACGAGACTTAGGAAAGGAGGGAACGAGGTACGTAAATGAAGCAGAGGATAGTTGACAGCTTTATTAGGATGACTATTCACTTAAGTTGATGAAGCTTTTCGAAATTTCAAGCTCCGACTGGTTCATAATTTAATGAACGTTCGATTATTTCAGTTCAGTTGCGGGGGGTCAAGGAATTGTGCTTCAACTTCTAATTAGATCTCGCTCCTTTTACAGCAGCAATTTCAGCCGAAGCTGTGACTGAAGTGTACATCTCGAACTGTCTTGGTTGACAATTGCCTCTGCTCCCGTTCAAATAATCTCTACTCATCGCAGTGGACCGGGGATCAAGTGTTACCATCAAAATTAGATTCCGTAGCTGTCCGCCTCGAATCTCCGCGTTACGAGAACAGGATGAGGACCAGAGTATATATATATATATATGTATATATATATATATGTATATGTATATGTATAGCTAAACTCCGCGAGTTCATGCAAAATGCTGGGATCTGATGCAATTTAGAGTAGCTGCTCGCGAGTCGAAATTCGCGCGCAAATGTTTCGGAATAATCTGTGCGCCTGTGGTACACCCGTGTATTGCGATGCAACTTATCGTTCCACATGCGGTTCCGGTGCATTGCGTTCCCCGAAACTTCTCCTCTACCCCTTCTCCGCGATATACTTTGTACCACGCCGTGTCTAGATTTCTCGCCGAAGGATTTTTCGATAATGGAAAGAAACGTATATATATATATATATATATATATATATATATATATATATACTTTCTGGAAAAAGATCGAAATCAAATCTTGCGTTCTGAAAATTTTCGTAGAAGAAAGACTAAACTTTCGACACTCGAATCAACAACGATATTGCGACGAGAAAAATATCCAAATTTCTTTCTTTCTACGGTGTTAAATCTTGTACTCTTGAATTCTCAGGCGAAAAGTCAGAGAATTCTCAGAGTCTCGATCGACGACGAGTTCTAAATGTTTGAATAACTCTAGCGTACTGTTTTAATATTTCAGGTATGAAATACCCATAATTATACGTGTATTAATATTCCATAATAGAACGCCGTTGCAAAATGCATTATATTAATGATTAGGAAAATATGCTAATTATGAACGATACATTAATTTGGAAAGAGCTCTATCAAGTTCTATCAACAATTGTGCTGTTTGCACGAAGCATTATATCCGATGTGATATTTAACACATTAACTCGCAGCAATCGCGTTGGCGAGGTATCCTTGTCTTTAGAATTGTAAAATGGATCAAAGGTTAAAGTTTACTCGTCGAATGGGTCGGAGGAGTTTGAATTGAAACTTCAAAGGGAACAATTTGAACTATTTTACGTCGAGGGGACAATCGAATAAATTTCAATAATTAATAAATCATCCTACGGTGAATGTCTGTGCGCGAGTACCTATATTGATAGAAATCTCAGAACATATGTGAGAGCACGAAACTTCAACTAAGATTCAACAAAGCACACTTTAGCTTCGGTTCGATCTCTATTGAAGCAAGCAAGACACTGTACTCACAATGTGTAACTGCATCGATCGATCCTTTCGAACTGCCGTTCGATGCTTTAATCTTCGACCACTCTACGTCACAGAATCTACTATTTTTCTCTGTTTGAGATATTTTATCTTTCTACGGGGAAATCTTCCTTTCAACTGAATGACTATATTTAGCAGAGAGATATAATTAAAAGTATACGAGCCTCTGAAAATACTACAAAACTGTCCAGTTCTTGTGTTCAATTTCATGGAACATTGAAAAATAATTTGTATATTTATATATTAAATCATATGTTAAATTACATATTAAAAATTATACGAACTTCTAAAAATCTACGAAACCTTTCAGTTCTCGCATCAATTTCGTGGAATGGAATTTTTTGAGAAAATGGCGCACACGAGAAATCCAAACCAAATCGCCTATCAAACGAACTATCTACGCTATCAATTGCGAATTTATATATTTATAAGAAATTGTACACGTTCGAGGGTGAACTTTCACAGCTTGTTCGACCATTCATCAAAGGACGTGCTTGTCCCGCCGCGGCTCGTTCCGTGAAATACTCGAAGCGATCGAAAAGGCACGACGGATGCAGGAACATGAACAGGACACCAGGTCCCTGGCGAGGATGATCCTCGTAGCTAGCTCCGTGGCTAATGAGATTAAACCGGCCTGGATTCTGGTTGTGTAACTCGAACGGACGTACGCTTGTCAACGTTGCCAATGGCGTTGCATGTTTCGTTCGAGGGAAAACTCGCTGGCGCGACGGCGGTGACGTTCGAAACGTGATGGCGCGGGGGAGGGGGAGGGACGCGGATGAGAGAGGGATGGAATGGCGGATACAGCCCGGATAAAAGTGGAAAGATTAAAATGGCCGTCGCCTGGCTTAATGAGACGGCCGGTTGTTTCGCGGCGCCGATAGTCATACAGGTAGCCGGTTCGCGGTATTAATGAAATCAATACCGACACCGGATAACGATCGGCCGGTAGCTGCTGCCTGGCTGAAATAATTCGTCTCTCGTTCTTTCGCGCTGCTCCCGCGCGGCCAATAAACTGGCAATTAGCGGAAATTCGTTTTAACGCGCGGTAGAAAGAATTGCCTACTGTGTGTGTTCTCCCATGTCTCGCACATTGTCGAAGGGAAAGAGAGAGAGAGAGAGAGAGAGAGAGAGAAAAGAAACGAAGACGAGCAACCGTTTTGTCCCGATGATACGCCCCGTTGCCGAGTGTGTCTTTGATAAAAAATTGCCGTAAAAAGACGCGCAAGGATATTCACGCTGCGGTGATGCTTCTTGAGTTGTTGTTGCTCGGTAATCGATCTTCTCTTGGATGCTCACGCTTTTTCTGATGGGAAATCCTGCCAAGCGCGACTGCCTGATTGCGTTCCTGGCTGTTCTTCCTTTTTCTTTTCTTTTTCTTTTTTTTTTTTCTTTTTTCTACAGAAAATCTCGTGCGTTCTTTGCTCTCTTTCAGTCTCGTTTTACGTCGATCTTGATGGCAATTGTAATCACGCGTTTTAAATACTCGCACTCCTCGAGGGATTGTTTCTCCGAAACGGAATTTCTTTTGAAACTGACAGTTTCAACAATTTTATCTCTTTCTCCATTTTTTTTTTAATATCAAGCGATACGATTGGAATACATTAATGGACAAGGAATTGAAAATGTGCAAGTCGACAATTTTCGAATTTTAAGAGGACACAATATCGCGGGGGATAACGTATTTAGAGAAAAGAAGAAATTCTAGCTGACGAGTCGCCAACATGTAAAAACTTCCCTTTCCCTGGAGCTTTTGGTAAAAATTCTCTCATAAAAAGAGTCCGCGTATATTAATGAAATAAAGGGGGAATATCATCACGAGTCGGACATACTAATATCTCCCGTGACGTCTGCCAATTAGGCGCGTTCCGGCGAGAGAAAGGCATTCGGGTAAGGGAATGGCCACGAGTAGCTATAGCAGTCGGCCTGATTAAGGCAATATTAGTAGTTGCAATTAAACCGCGGAGAACTAAGCGTGCGTAGACGCGATGATTTTATTCGGGCGCACCGTTGCTTGTTTTATTAAGCCGTACCCACGAAACGCGTGGCGGCCGCGAAATATACACGCGTGTACCGCAATTTTAGACATCTGGCGGTGGTAATAACTTAAGCGGCATAGCTTATGATAACTGAATTATGTAGCTACAAAACTTCGTGTACGGTACACGCAAAGCTCTCTGTATAATTCCAGCCACTGCGTGCAATTTGTAGGGGTTCCCGAGGACCGGGATGCTCTGTCCTTGGTTTTTGTCGCAGTGCAATTCGTTTCCTTTTGCGGGCGGACAAAGAAAAAAGAAAAGAAAAAAAGAGAGAAAAAATCAGATATATCTTGGCTATCGGATCTCGATGGAAGAGAGTGATTCTATAAAAGATATCTCGCGTCTGGCTGTCTCTGTTGACCGACGAATTTTTAATTTCACGGGTCGCGTGCCTAGGTAAAGGGAAGGCAAACAGGCCCCGATAGCAGCGATTACCCCGGCGTCGTTATTTGTCGATTTGTAGGATATACGTTTCCAATAGCGCGCACAAAGTGGCTTCTAAGCAGTTGCCAAGAGTTCCTTTGACGTTTCTTGTTACCCAGGACCCCGTCACACAAGGCGTTCGGCTAAACCTCCCACGACTGTCGTCTAGAGTCTAGACGTTAGGTAAAACCGAGCTACAGATCCAAACCGTATCTACCTACACTCGCGCACGCCTCCTGCACCTCCTTCTTCGTACCCTCTCTCTCTCTCTCTCTCTCTTTCCCTCCTATCGCGTGTATGTATACAAGTTGTTCCCGCGTTACTAATGTATCCGTTGAGTACACTGTTAATATTTAAGCGCGCGCCCGGATTCCAGCGTAGCTAGCTGCGACTCCTGCCTCCTTCGACTTGGCGAAACCCTTGAAGTTCCCAAGCTCCCTCCTTCCCTTCCCTCAAACTCACAGCCACCTCTCGCAGCACTCTCTCTCTCTCTCTCTCTCTCTCTCTGAGTGTTGATCGACGCCGAGACGAGCCGCGCCGCGCCGCCTTCTCCAGCGCCCAGGTGCTCCGCGCCGGAACGCAAACTGCATCCGGTAATTTCGGGAAATTTCGATACGACATTTGCGATTAATTAATCACGCCAGTGCGGCGCGACGCGACGGAGAAGCCGCGAGCACGGGCCGCCTGATTGCGTCACCGCCGCGAAAACCGTTCCTCGCGCTCCACGCCGCCGTAACCATCGCCCCTTCGCCCTTCTCTCAACCCTCATCCGACCACCGCCGCGATATATTAATCCGCGAAACAGGAGCAGACACCCCCGTTGAGAATTACCCCGTCGCGTTTCCCCGTCCGCAAGAAACGGAAGAAAACCGAGCTTTGCGGCTGACACCCGTGTCAGTTTGCCTCCACGCGAACGGGAAGGGTAGGTAGGTAACATCGGTTTTCGAAGTCGGTCTGCGCCGGGGCCAACGGCTGAACTCCCCGACTCGAGAGGGGGATGCCGAGTAATTCGGCCAGGTCTCCGGTTTTCAGGCTGATGGAGTTTTGATGCTGTTTCGGGATACTTGATTCGATTAACGTTCGTCGTGAACTCGGCTCGCTTGACGCCGAGTTGTACTGGCGGCGGCTCTCTTGCAAAAGGGCAGATGTTACGGTTCAATATTTGGATTGTACAGTCGATCCACGTCGTTACGCGTGAATAGTCGCTTTTTAATAGACAAATAAAGTCACTCTTCAGTCGGGAGTTCTCAGTGATAATGAGGATTAAAAGTTGATGAAGGTGAATCAATTTTCGATCGCAGTTGGTATCTTGGAAGAAGGGGGCGTCGTTATGTGTAGTTGCTGCACGCGACATGTTTTTTTAATAGATTAAAAAAGTCGATTCAAGTCGCTCTTCGATTGGCAATTCTCATCCATAATGGAATTAAAAATTGATGATGATGAATCAATTTTCGATCGCAGTTAGTATCTTGGAAGAAGGGGGTGTCGTTATATGTAGTTGCTGCACGCGACATGTTGTTTCTTTAACAGATTAAAAAAGTCGATTCAAGTCGCTCTTCGATTGGCAATTCTCATCCATAATAGGATTAAAAGTTGATGATGATGAATCAATTTTCGATCGCAGTTAGTATCTTGGAAGAAGGGGGCGTCGTTATGTGTAGTTGCTGCACGCGACATGTTGTTTCTTTAACAGATTAAAAAAGTCGATTCAAGTCGCTCTTCGATTGGCAATTCTCATCCATAATGGAATTAAAAGTTGATGATGATGAATCAATTTTCGTTGAATCGGCTGGTAGTTTTCGTTGGTATCTTGGAGAAAGAGGACGTCATAATTAAATGTGTAATTGTTACACGTTGTTTCTTAATGGATTAGTCGAATCGCTCTTCAATTGGAAATTCTTATTGATAATGGGATTAAAAGTTGATGAAGATGAATCAATCTTCGTCGGATCAATTGAGTGTAGAGTGTAAAGTCGGCACCTTAGAAAATGAGGTTATTTTATGGTTATTTTTTTTTCATCAACCATTTCTCGTGGTCAGTTTTAAATTGGAAATTTCCACGATCGACGAAAATGAATGAAAACGGATTAATTTTAGTTAGCAGCGTTCGATGTAGAAACAGCAATGGGATTTAGGAAAAGGCGGGTGTTACGATTATATATAAATATTTCAATTGCGCAATATCAAGGGGAAGACGATAATATTTTTAAGAGAGATTGCTGAAAATAATCCACGACATCCAGTAAGAGGAGCGACGTTTCAAACGAAACTTCGTAAGCTTATTCTACGATTATTCGTCACTCGCGGTGCAAGTGGGGAAAAATAAAGAAGATGAATAAATGGGTTTCGCATGTAAAGCGACACGCAGAAGACGAATAGCCACATCGTTTCGAATGCCGTATCTATCTGGACGACATTTCAACGAATAAATTATGTCCGAGCGGAGAAACTATAAAAGAAATACGTTCGAAGAATGTTTTAATAATATTCATTTCAACAATGTTGTTAGTTGTAAATTGTTTGAATCGGCCATTTAAAGTAACGACGTTTCGCATGCATCACACCTATGAAATTGAAATACCTGGCAGCACGTAATATAATATAAATGTAGTTTCAACGTCGGTCGAATTTGATTCGATGTAATAGTAAAACAGTAGTAACGGGCGCGTAATATCAAAATGTAAGTTCCGCTGGGGATTATTGAATGGTCCGCAGCCGCCTCGGATTTGCACCATAAGCGAGTCTACTCTGTAAGCCATACGGCACCAATTTCCCGAATCCATATTTGCCACCTATAGCGCAGAATGTTTCGCCGAAGTCAATCTGCAGCACTTCGTAAAATTTCTATGTTGCATTTGCATTTGCAAAGGATAGTATACCTATTCCAGGTTTGGTACAGAACCATTTGTACCGTTCCTTTTTATCCTTCTCTATTCTCATACTGGAATCTCAACAAAATTTTCCCGCGGATGGATAGACAAACACAGGCTTTTTAATCTTTAAATTTTTAAATTATAGTCAAATAGTAGTATCTTAAATTAAATAGTTGTTAAATTATAGTCAAGTAGTGACAGCACTATCGTTATTATTATCCACGAGAACCACGAAAATTAACTGAAATTTCCACGATATCTCTGTTGGAATATTCTCGTCGATCCATGTCCGTCTAAAGCAATATACGAAATATTCATGTTTAAAATTCAGTATCAACAGCAACATTCGATGTCGCCTGTATCGCTCCTCAGTTTCAAGCAACTCGTCGCGAACTCCTTTGTCTTCGCATAAAAGCTTCAATTGAACGCGGCTGCAGCGGAGCAAGCACGAAGTTTTAATAATCGGCAGACCGGTTGGCGCAAAGGATCGACCAGAAATTGGCGATAAATACGCGCGAACAAGGCCGGGGGGATAGAGCGAAGAAGCAGGCGCGCGTAAGAAGCACGAAATTGAATCGCCGCGGATCGCAACACCTGGTTTTTCCGCGTCGCCTCGCGACCTAGAAAATCGCATCGCAAAACACAAAGACGCATCTGCATACGGAGAGCTGGAGAGACAAAAAAATTCCAACTAGGGAGATCCTCGATAATCGAGAGTGTACAGCTCCGACCGAGATTATGCGAACCGGGAATTCGAGCGGGATTTCATCGCGAGAAGGATTCCTTTTTTTTTTTGTTGTTGACGGTACGTTTTAGATTTAATTACATACACAGCGCTTTCATTCGAAAAACCGATCGCTGAAACATTGATGCAAATACAGAGGGCTGGTGCTTTAAATCCTTCGTCTATTAGCTTCGACATGTACGGAGTGAAATTCCCACTGTGACCGGGTTCCCCTTGTAATATATCGGATGTTTGACGCGAAGCGATTTTCACTTCATCCAATTTATGCTCTCGTCAATTACTAGGTTATTTAGTTTCCACTTTTATACGCTTTTATGTTTCTCTGTTTCTTTTTTTTCTTTTTGTTTGCTTCATTGATGGGCATTCGATGTTTCACGTGTTTCCGCATATTCTTATAAGAGCGTAAATATAGTTATCGCAGTCTATAAGTTATCGATTCTGCAGTTGGAAAATTGTCTCGAAGTGAATCAGCTATGCTTTCTTCGATTTCTATAATTTAATTCTTTTTTTAAATTTCCAACTTCTATAATTTGTGAATTCAGAGAACGAGAAATGTGTCTTCAATGTCCTCATTTAAACGTCGAATTTATATTCTCCAGACTTAAAACACACTCTACGCTGTAATGATATCGCGTTTCCCGACAAACAATAATGAAACGTTAATTACTCATAAAGCTGCAAAATTAAACGCGCACGATTTACATTGAATTTTTATTTGACGATCGATCACTGGCTTGAAACTTTAACGAGTAGCATTAACGGCGTTAAACTGAGAGTTAAGCGAAGCAACATTTCAACATGTATGAGTCTAATAATCGGCCCGGGATGAAACATCCTGCTACTTTACGTTGCTGTCCGCACTTGGATAAATTTTACGCGAAACAGAACCGCAGACGGTTTTGAATAATAAGTGGAAAATTAATTATCCGAATATTTCGATAATCGTCCCGCGGCAGGTGTTTAAAACCGTCTGGATCGTCAAATAGGCCATTAGGAACAAGTACGCCTGCAATTAGACTGAAAATTCGAGTAGCGTGTAACGTGAACAATAATCGGAACAAGTTCTCAATGATTATTAATCGACCGGGCAAGTAATCCAGGTGTATTCTAGCCGCGAAACAGACAGAGATAAGCCAACACTCAACCGGCTACTTTCAGTCGTTCTTTCAACCGCGAGCATTCCCACAGGCCAGAAATGAAATTTCTCCACGTTTTCGAAACGACGGGGTTTCTTCCTTTCACCTAGTGAATAGCTAAATTCGCGCGCTCCAGTTTTGCAATCTTCTCTTTTCCTTCTTTTTCTTTTTTTTTTTCATTTAAAGTGGAAACTCGATTATGGCGAAAGCCATTGCTCGCGAGATAACGCAAAAATTGTTCCATGTTTTTCCAATTTTGTTTTTTTTCTCTTTCTACTCGGTTCGTTTCCAGGGCGAGAAGAAAATTGCAACGAAATTAAGAACTGTGTTATTATTAATAGCTCCCGGTTATTATTATTAATAGTCGATATCTGTTGCGGGTGATAAAATCTTAAAGTTTATACTACATTCTATAACGTATCCTCCCTCGTACAGATTCTTTGTTGCGTGAAAAACTCTATCTACAGTTTTCGTCCAATTTTTTTCCAACTTTCGAACAGATGTCTAACGTCTTTAAAGCGTGACGAGACTCGAACACCGATCTCTCGTGGCGCTTGCGAATCGAACGATTCCGCCACGTTGAAACACGCGCGCGACGATCTTGAAGTTCCTCAGCTATCCAGAGTCCACTCGCGAATTTCGTTTCGTAATTCAATACTGTTGCCTTCTCTTCGAGCTCCGTGGAATGTCTCCGATCGCGAGAGTTCCCAGAGCCTAGCTGTTTCGCCCCGTTTTGTCTGATAATCCCAGACGAAGCTGATCCAGATCCTCGCCGAAGAACTTCACCGTCCTCCCCTCGTTCGACTCGGCAAGAAAGTTGAAAGTCGCCTTGCATAAAAGATATCCGCCGCGTGCTACGACAAACGTCGTGGAATGCCTCGCGAATACCTGCGTCAATTATCGTGACATGCATTTTTCAACGACGAGATTCTCCCTCTTCGTCGTGCTCTTCAAATCGCTGAGAGAGAGAGAGAGAGAAATACGCTTGGTTGAACGTGACATGTATCGTTTGCTGAATTCTTGCACAGTCTTTGAATAGAATATTTTTTAAACGTCTGTAATCACTGTAAGCAGATGTGATAAACGTAGAATATATATATACATTCCTCAAGATTTCTTTTAGTATTGCGATTCAATCTTGATATTTCTGTGTTTGTATGTGTTTTTTAATGATTTGCAGCACGGTATCGTACTCATCAGATCTGATGAGAATCTGTTTGTTTAATTGGTTTAACGAATATATCTTTCATAGTCTCTCAATATCGTGACTGAAGGATCAACGTTAAATCGATCAACCTGAAAATGAATCTCCATCGCAGTGTCTTGGAGGACGGTCTGTTGAAAATTCTGTCACAAAATGTCACTCGTGACAAGTGTGTCTTCGTTGTTTCTTATTATCGAGAGAAGCACCGATCCAGCCTGCAAAGAGCTTCTTCTCATTCTTTTTTTCTCTCTCCAAAAGGCAAGTGAGCGACTCAATCGAAACGGGTTAAACGAAATCCGATAAGCATTGCTTCTTTCAATTCGCGATTGTTTCTCGTTCAAGAAGTCGCTTGATCAACCTTGCTCGTCAGAGCGGCAGCCAGCTGAAAGAAAATTCGCCACGCGTACAGAGAAGGTTGAAACATCGAGTCTGGTTCCGTACAGTCGAAAGGGTGAATTAATTAGGAAATTCAGCGTTTCATAACTTACGATCGGACAGGACTCGAACGATGAAAGGTCTCTTCAAGCTTTCCTCGAGTGCCTATTGAACCGCCGCCGCCGCCGCGGCCACCACTCCTCAAACACTTCAACTCCGAGAGGCAATATCTCGTAATTGGACTATCATAATGGGGTGCTCGATGGTCTTGGCGAAGAAACGTTTCGAAATTAAAACACTTCCATTCGGGACGTATCGCGCCTCCTCCACGGACTTTCTGCATTTCGATCGATTCCCGCTCTCGCTTAGGGTATTATCTTTCGCGGATAAAATCCTCGTCTCGTAGCTACGATTGCCTCGCCCTGCGCTGTTTCATCCAGAAACTTGATTTTACAGACGATTGGACGATCTCCAATTACAATTAATTGGATGATTTGTAGCAACCACGTCGCGGAGATGTTTTTTCAAAAGCAGTCATTAGTGTGTTTTTCTAGGATTCTGTTGGATCCGCGTCGGATCGGTTCGTCCAGAAGCTTTGGTACTGAAATTTTCTTTCTTCCTTTCTCCTAGATCTTTGTCGGAGATTACAAGGCTGCGACGACTATTCCAGAAATATCGTGGAACGTTTTTTTCTTTCTCCTTCGGATGTCTAATTTGATTCCTCCCTAACTCTCGGAGCATCCACGTGCGCATAGAATTGAAATTCCGTCCAGAGATTTCTCTACCGAGATTCGGGACGAACAGATACTTCGAAAACTATCACTGCAGAGAAGAATTTCTAAAAGAATTAAAAGAGATCCACGGGATTGAGAAATTTCGTTTCGTTGAATTTCTCTAGCTTCATCGAGACAAGAAAGTGAAATAGCGAATTTCTCATCACAGCGAGGAAATATTCACATCCGTGTTGCGAGATCTTTCTTTTCTTTCCTTCGTTGAAATTTGGTCGACAAGTTTACGCGAGATTTCCAAAATGCGAGGTGATTTTTGACCGCAGCCCCGAAAGTACGCTCTCGTTAACGCTTTCTCTCGTTAATGTCGCTAATTAAATCCGGGACGGCCGTTGCAACCCGATTCCGATCGCAGACGCGTAAGAATTACACGGCGGCTTTCCGTGTCTGTCGCGAATAACAATGTGTCGTTACGATTAATTACCCGGATTCAGTTCATTAGGACGCCGGCGTGTTTCGAATATGCTTTAATTAATGCAATTTACTTGCCAGAATCCAGGGGGTTGGACAGAAAGAGAGAGAGAGAGAGAGAGGCGGAGGAGGTCAAAGTGACCCCTGCAAAAGGAGCTTCATCCAATTACGATTTAATTCCTCTGCCCGTTCACCGGGGGAGGAAGGGGGGAGGGGGAGGGGAATTCTTTCGTTCCATCTGCAACAAACGTGAAAAAGGGAAAAAAAGAAATTTCATATATCGCTTTTGAGGCGGGCAAACTTTGCACTTCGAGCAGACTCCTTTTAATCAGAATGTTAATTAACAAAAGTGGCTTGCTTCTTGCCGATCTCTCTCCGATGAAACGCGCAAGTTTAATTTCAATACCACCATCTGTATTTTCGATCCTTTCAACCCCCCCCCCTCCCGTAATTCGAGAAATTTCTCCTTGCTACTCTCTCGAAAAAATCGTTTTCGAAAGTTCAAGTTCAAAATCACATTCAACCCTTGATTATTCGTTTTCTGGTTCTAATCTTCTCTGTCTCATTCTCGAATTTATCCCTCGGTATATTCGTCTCAATGAAAATCCAAGAAATCCTTGAACTGTGAAATCATCGTCTCAACTCTTCAATCCCCACCCTCGCCTCGAAATCTGACGTTTGCTCGATCCCATTTCACGCTCACCTCTCACCTTCTTCTTTGCCTCAGACACACCGTCGAAATTCAAAATCCTCGAATCTGTGAAATCATGTCCGACGAATTTCTTCCGATTTTCCACAGAAACCCACTAACGCCCCAAAATCTGTTCCTCCCATCTCCCGGTCGTTCTAACTCGCGATCTGTTCCTCTTTCTTCTGTCTTCAATCTACGCTGGAAAAGGAGACGCCAATCTTCGCGGAATCTCTTTCCACGAAGCGGAAACGGCGCGCTCGTGGGCGCAGCTGCCCGGAAACAGCGTCTATCCGCGGGCTTCTGATTGGTGCATGTTACACCTGTGCCGTCGTGTGCATGTGCACACGTAATATTTAACGCGCGCGCGTGCTCCCGCGTCTACGACAATGGGGCTTGGCAAACAGCTTTTCACGCTGGTTTCCTCTCGCTCAGGCACATTAAGCGCACCCGTGTAAATTTCGTGTACACCTGATTGTTCGCGTGTTAACGCGGCCCGGAGCCACGCGCGCGCGCACGCACACACACACACACGTACGTGTGTGTATGCACGCGCGTGTGTGTAACGAGAGAGAATCGAGCGGAACGTATGTACCAAGCCCGGGGAACATCCATGACAATCGCAGTCCGCTTAAAAGCGACGTCGACGAGCGGGCGCGCGTGCGCAAGCGTACAACCCGATTTCCGGTTATTCGGTGGGATTATATTCGAAGACGTAACGACTGATGCGACTACTTCGGCCGGAAGTGGAAAGCTCCAGCGAGTCTCGTTTCCCAAATGTGAAATTTATTTATAAGTTTCTCCTTTTTGGATTCTTTTTTCTTCGGGGGGGGGGGGAGGGGTGAAAATTTCTTGCAACAAGATATCGTATTGGACCGTGACTGAATTTCTATGTACCTTACGTGTGAAATTTAAAAGAAAATGCACGGAATTAAAGAGATTTCTGCAAACAAGTTTTGTTTCCTCGGTTTCTTCTGTTTTGTTTCGCGAATTCGCATTTAATGAACGTGGCAATTAGCTCTGGATCAGAATTTACCTCTACCTGATACAAAACGATAAATTGTAAGAAAAATTTCGAAAGCAATGATTGAACAACGTTCCTTAACATCGTCAAACGTACGCGTGTACATTATGTATATAGAAGAAGCTGCGAACGAAAATGCGAAACGAAAGTTTCAGAGGCGCGTTTCCTATAACGCGTTGAATATTTAATCACCGCGGCAAGACTCGCGTAATAAGTCACGTTGAAAACTTTCACACAGCGCGGGCATCACAATATTTTAGAATTACTCCGGAATTGTTCTGGAAAATTTATCGGTCCGCGGGGAAGGGGGGAGGGGGGGGAGAGGGAGACTTCTAATAATTCTAATGTGTCGTCACAATGGTTCTTTCGCGATTATTCTTTAAACGACTTGTCGCTTGTTGCAAATTCGCGCCAGCGATGTCTGTCGCCGGAATTCGAATTGTACGTTGTTTCATCTAGAATTCTTGGAACTCGCGCGGCGATAATTTCTCGATTTTGCCACGGCTAATCAATTTTCTGCCCCAGTTTGCCCCGTTCCGTTCCGTTCCGCTAATTTTCGTCTTCTTCTTCTTCTTCTTCTTCTTCTTCTTCGGAGCGCGTGCCCGCTTCGGATTTCCCATTTTGAGAACTGCGAAGAGAACCGAGGAGCCGCGAGAACGGTGAGAATTCTCAAAGAAGTCGACAGCAATTAGTCTCGAATGTAATTTCCATGCTTATGATACAATCTGCGGGGGCGGATATCTGCGAAAGTTTCGCGGTTCTCTACGTGGAAAACTTGCGTCCCTTGCAAGTTATCGAGGAAGACAACGCGAAGGTGGGAGGGAGGGGACAAAAGTTCTGGCCCGAGCCTTGATTCATTTTCTTCCAGCGACGTAACCGACCGAGTTTTATCGCAACGACAAAGTAGATTTCAGAAACTATCGCTCGTTACGGTTTCCCGATGATTTTAGTTTTCGATCAGATATTTCGCGGGCGGAGCGAAACTTGACAGAAAGGAGGTGAATCCCCCTGCTCCTATTAAAGGATTCTTTCTTTAGGGTTCATCGTTATTCAGAATACTTTCCGACACTAACGCTCTGGCTGTCGTTCCGACGAAGATCTTACGATTTTATCTACCAGGCATTTTTAAACAGAATTGTGGGATATCTTGATCTTGAATTCCTCGAGAGAAATTCAGCTCGTGCTTGGACGAAAGGTATACTTCGGCTCGATCTTTTCTTTACCTCGTATTACGATTGTTTTATTAGATTCGCGTAATCTTCTTTCCAAGAATATTCTCCGCGGTGAGTTGTACCAGTGGATGGGAAATATATTTCACGAGGAGGATAGTAAATTCTCTCGTGTTAAATCCGCGAATTAAATCGTCGTTTAAAAGTCCAATTTTGCCGCGCGTCAACGAAACTTGACAAAGATTTGTCTCGAACTTTCTGAATTTTCCAATGAAAGAAAGTCTCTTCCCTCTGATCCTGAATCCTTTTTTGCGAAATTCAATTCAACGTCGTTCGTCAAAGGAGGGTACAGTTGTCCTCGATCTCTCTATATCGAAAAATTATTTTACTCCGTTCTCTCCTCGATCTTCGAGAATCTCCCCATTCTTTCCAATTCTAATCGATCGTCGAGAGAACAAAAAAAGAAGAGAAAGAAAAGAAGAGAAACCGTGCCGATTTATCCTGAAATTTGTCTTAATCATCGGCAATGTTGCCTCGCGAGGAATGCAAAATGGAGCCGGTTCCGCGGAGCTCCGTGATCATGTAAATAAGGTATGAAAATGTAGTTTATTCTACGTAGCCGAGACCCAGTTTCGCGTTTCCGGGAAGAATGGTAATGGACAGGGAAGAGAACGGACAAAGCGGACGACGGAAAAGAAGGAACCGCTGCGCTAAGAATACGTACAGCATCCGGGATATTTCTTATTGGAACAAAGGAGCGGAATAGAATTTTCCAGGCAGCGTCGTCTGGTAACTGCAAATGTACAAGCGACTTTGGCAATCGACGAGCGGTTTCGCGAAACTTTTACGTTCGTTCGGTGTTTCTCGTTTCTCGTTTCATTTCAGCATGTTCGGCATGACGATCGTCGTCTCGATGATTTTCCTGGCCAATTGGAATTAGATGTCTTTATTTTACGCGTGATGAGCTAATGTATAAAAGACAAGATAAACTCTCTGTAACATCATTGAACTTGAATGCTACATATTTATATATTCAGAGTTGTACTTTGTTAACACATCGATGCAAAGACATTAAATGAACGATTTACCATGATTGCTAGTTCGTTAGATTTTCGACTGAAGTAAATACAACTAACGTTTTATAATAAAAATTTCGTTACGACAGGACAGTTTGTGAATTTAAAAATACACAGTTATCCCAATATCGGTGGTGCTAGCAAGGAGGGGATGATTCAACGTGGAAAAAAATACGCTAAAAATAAGGAATAAAATTTTTTTGCAAGAGTCCTCGATGTTGCAGGAAATTTGAAAATTTACTAAGCATACCGAAATTTCGCCAATGCTAAACGTAACAGGAAAAAAAAAATAAATAACAGGAGATGAGTCTGCGTGCAAAAATAAGTTGAAAATGTAGATTAAAATTTTTTTCGTTCAAAGCTTCACGTTCAACAAGAAAGACTTTGAATATGTTTCGTTAAAAATTGCCTTGGCGTATGTGTAGTTTTCAAGATAAATTTTCTAATGATTCTCTTGATGATGATTTTCTCAAAAAACGAGGAAATCATCTCATGGAAAAATTTTATTCTACATTTTCGACTTATTTTCACACGTAGAATAGCCTCCTATTAATTATTGTTTTCTGTCGATTGTTCTATCAATGCTGAGTGACAAATTTCGAATGACTTATAAGAAGAACATGCTTCGTCCAATCGACAAATAAAAATAGTCCAGCTGTAACATTTTGGAACTAAACAAAAGACATGTACTAAAGACGCATATTAAACGTGTCTAATGTATAAAAACATACGTAATATCAAAAATGTGTATTTTATATATATATATATATATATATATATATATAGTACACGTTTAATATTATATATAATACACATATTTATAACGTATATATATACAAAATAACAATATAATATTTGTTTTATATATACAATAAAATCTCTGTTTCCTTGTTTTTGGTTTTCTCTCTGTTTCCCGTCATTCCCCACCCTATGCAACGGGTGCATGGAAATTATGCGACATAATGAAATTCATCGATCGAAAGGCAATTTTGCGCGATGCCGGCGCACACTCGAAGTCGCTGATATTATTTATCGGGGGAGCACGGATATCGCTAATTGCGGCCGATATTTTAAACGGCACATAAAGCATGCGGTAGATCACGAAAGAAAGAGAGAGAGAGAGAGAGAGAGAGAGAGAGACGTGCGCTGTCGTGGTTCGTCGTGAAGCGGAATTAGGCACGGCTCGTTTCGTTCTCTTTTTACCTATGCCATTGTACCGTTTAATTATTTATAAACGGGCCACTTGAAGTTCTAATTGGGCGGCCAACCACTTGCCTGTATCTTGATGGAGTTCGGTAACCATTGTTGCCGTGCTGGAAATGTAAGGGAATAATAGCGGATCGTAGACAGGTACTCGAAGACCGCCACAAGCTCTTCCTATATCAGATTCCGATCTTTCGTTCCGACTGCCGTTTTTTTGAGGGAAGATAAGCGCGTTCAGTGATTTCAGTCAGAAGTTTCTGGCTGAAGTCACCGTCGTTCCAATGTATCGCGGAAAATATTACTGTAGAACAACTTCGAAACGCTTGTTCTGTTTCGAAAAAAATATTTCAACTGTGTTGGTTCGTCGCGAAATAATATATATATATATACGAATGAATATGTTGAAAGAATTCTGCAATTGGATTGCGTTTTTAGACATCATTTTCAGAAAGAAGCGCTTGTTACCGAATAATTCGCCACGCGATTGGAGTAACACGCGTGACGAACGTTTGGTCGAAAACTTTTGTCAATCACTGTACACCGGTGTCTGGCTGATTTTCTTGAAATAACGACGCTGAACGCGAGCAAAACGAGCAAAACCGGCCGACGAGCTCGCTGACGCGAGTTAATCGGCGCGCCGGCGCTGAAAACAATCAGCTGCGGGATCGAGTTAAATATAAAGTAACGTGAACGAGATAATAAACAGGACCGCGTCGGAAATTGCGGCGCATTTTAATGTTTAATTGGCGAACGTGCGCCGATTAAAAACGACCGGGGGATAGGAAGGGATCTTTTCAATCGAGTTAACGAGGGGACGCGATGCGATCGCGACCGATTTCTCCCGTCTCGCTCATCCTGTTTTCTCTATTAATACGTATACTAATGAATTGTATCCATGGTAATTCGCTTTTGTCCTCCGACGGTCGCTGGTCGATCGACTTTTCCGACTCGGCGCTGGAAATCAGCAATAACTTCTGTTACCGTCTACCAATGACAATGAAAAATTCTCGACAATATACACCGATATAACTTTGTAAACAAAGAATTCGCTTGGTCTCATTTGAAAACGTGAGAACGTTTGCCTCAATGGTCGTGAGTTTGGTTTTCTCTAAAGATGGTTTTACATCAGGTAAAGTGAGGATACTTTTTTCGATCGAAAATTGTGAAAAATTGTAAAGAGTTCTTTTTGTGACTAGATCTACCATTTTCTTTTTTTTGTAACTAAATCATTTTGAAGATTGAAAATTCTCCTCAAAATTTGTCGTATAATTTTCGTTTTTCATAATTCTATTGAACACTGAATATCGAGATTAATCATCCGACCCTAATATTCCAAGTTTAAAATGCTAAAAAAAAATTATATACATTATATACATTATATAGATAGTAAGTTTTAAGAACTTGTTGCAAAGAGAAAATTTAAAAATCTTGAAAATCATACTGGATTTAGTCGCGAAAGAATCTTTCAATGTTTTTATATAATACGCTTGAATTTTTACAATTTTCGAGAAAAAAAGGCATCCTCGTGAAATCATTTTCGAAAAGAACGTACTCACGATTGTCAAAATAAAAGTTTCGTGCTTTAAAATAAGACCGTTATACGATCTTTTTTTATAAAGTTACATTAGTTCAAATTATCAACAATTTTTCTCTTTGTTATTTGTACAGTTTCCACTGTACATAGATTTTAATCGAAAGAAGTTTTATTTAATATTTCGATTAAATTTAAATTAGCCAATTTTCTAAAAATGAGTAATCCTTTTGACTCAAGTTACTCCTCATTAATACATCAGCATCGTATTTCTAACAACGAGAGATTACGCTCTCGCGCGAATTGAATATCGTTAAAAATATAAACTTGTCAAACTGTATCATCGTTACTCTAATCGTAGCGATATCCGCGTGGCTCCGGTAATGACTTAGAAATAGTTACGCCTTCGTAAAACTAGTTATATACACGTTTCCGCAAGATCGAGTAGTTGAAATTGGAAGGCTCGGAACCTGTGTGGTGGTTCGATTAAAATTTAAGCGGATCTACCGGCTCGAGAAATTCGTACGTTTCGATGTGTTTGCGCGAGTATACTGTTGATTAACGAGATCAAAGATATCGCGTTGCGATGTAAATGACGTAGTTACAACGTACACGATTTATGTACATATTGATAGCTTCCAGTTTATTTTTCCCGCAATTAGCTCTTCTGTAAACTAGAATCTAATCAACATAAATTATCAAAATTATACTTGCCCTGCGCGCAGCCATCGCCGTGCGCATTTACACGATCGAATTTTCAGAATTTTTGTGACCTACGCGATTTCTCGCGACTAAAAAATGCTAAATGAAATCATTAGATGGATCATTTATTCTTCTGCGTGTATGAATAATACATTACTGATCGTAAATATTAGAACGCTTGTTACGCTTGTTAGAATATTGCAATGAATATTAATTTATCTAGTACATTACATTATAGACGTGCAGTATTATCGGGTTCTAGTCATATGAATCTGTAGTAGAAATTTAGTATACTTGGTTCTAATTAATTAATACGTAATATGTCATTTTTACGGACATTATATACAACGCAAAGGAAATGAAGTAAAATAACTTGCAGTAAAAATAACAAAGGCGTATTTTACACTTTCTAAATCTGTTTAGTTTGATTTATATTAATCCTCGGTTGTAAACGACTAGTTAATAATTCATTTTCTAAATTACTAAAATTTAGAGTATCAAATATATTGTACGTATCTTCGATGATAAGAATGAAATGAAATTAAAAGTTCGAGATTCAACCCTAAATTGTTCCATTATCCCCGGATTAAAATCCAACTGTTAAACACACCGTATTAAATAACATATCCTAATATTTGTCGGTAGCAATGTGTCGTCGCCAATCATTCCATCACGCGTTGACAATGCCATGGCAATGTCCACCATGGAAAACCACATATTACCCGCGTACCGATGACAATTTGTACAGTTGATTTTCCAAGTCAACGAGCAATCAGGAAGCTGACACACAGCTAGCGCCGCATTGTCGCGTGAAGATTGCTTTTTCATTCCGTCGGTTGTTTATTTTTCTTTTTTTTTTTTTTTCTGCCGATCAACGAGCCCCGGGAATGTAAATTAATCCGGTATTGCATATGAGATGCGCGGATGTGCGAGCACACCGGGCATCCGTATTGAATTCCGTGATTGGAAACAGGTATTACGCGCCGCTCGCGAAGGGTGGAGAACCGTGGAGAGAGTTTGGGAGAGGGGAGAAAAAAAAGGAGGGCGAAGGGGACAGAAGGGTCCGTGGCTCGTCTCTGGCCGTCGCTTTTTCTCTCCCCCGGTTTGTTATCGAAGGCGTTTCGTCGACGAGCGAAAATAGGGGAGAGCTTTTAGCCTCGACTGATTTGAAAATGTATCCTTTCCTCTCTTTCTCTACGTTTCTCTTCTTCCTTTCTCTCTCTCTCTCTCTCTTTCTCTCTCTCTCTCTCTCTTGCAGGTGGAAAATTGTACGCCGCGGATATCGAGTTCAAACTCCGCATCGACTTTTACCCTGTGTGTTACCCCTCTTTCTCTCGCCCCGGCTCTGTTTCGCGGATAATTATAGAGAAGTAGCCCTCGGAACCGGTGCAGCAGTTCGCGTGATGTAGCGACGTCCTAAATTAAAACGTCAGCCACTGATTGATACAGCGGCATCGAGGATCGTTTGTACCGCTCTGTCTGTTTCTACGGGGACTGAATCGGAAAGCCTGAGAGAGCTCGCCTTTGGCTCTTCTAGGCCGCACGTTTTAACTTCACACGTCTGATATTTACATTTTTGATATTCCGGATTAAGATTTAGTAACTAAGAACAAGATCACGATGTGATCGCTTATTATTATAATTTTAGAAGATCAAGCGGTGTAAAACGTCTGTGACAATCGGCGCATGCGTACGAGTGAGAATTTGAAGTTCTATGGGATAAAAAAAAAAAAGATTTGTTAATTAGAACGGAAGTATATAATCGAGTTAAGTATCACCGGTGACGATTCACCGAAAAGGTGCAGGCTACCAGTTGCACTTTTTTTACGAAGACCCTGATTAATTTCTATGACTTCGAGCGTCACGGATGCGCGAACTTAATCAATTAACCAACCACCTTTGATCGACTGGCGTGCCATAAGCGACGACCATCTCGTACTCACGCGCAATCAGTTTCGCTAACCACGTTTTCAAAGTTCTCTCCGACGATCTCGAAAGTTCTTTCACCATCGTCGCGAACTCTTTATTTGTAAATTTCCGCAACTTTCTCAAATGTGATTTCCGCAGACGTTGTAACTCGACGTCCGACTGTAGCAGTCACGGATTTACAGCCAGGCCGCGGATTTCTCATGCAATTTCACGTCTCTGCGAACGCAATTAAAGAAACGAAGTTCAAGCAGAAATCCCGTTCCCGTCACTCTCTAAACGTTACAATAACTTCACTTTCGCTTTCCGGTTCGTTTTATTCTCGCGCGTTCTCGTTATTTCTCCACCCTTGAATAATGTAGAGCAAGAGCTTCAATTATCCCGTATCAGTACAGCAACCGCGCGATCCATTTTCGTGCTTTCTTATCCCCTCCTTCCTCCCCCCGTCGTTCTCTTTAACATTTCCATGAAACTGTTTGCGAAGCGGGACGATCGCGGGGAAAGGGCACGGGGAAATAAACCGCGCGAAACGTAATTCGTGCCCCCGTTGTTTACGAACAATAATTCACGATGCGTACTGTTTCGCTTGCAACAATTAAACGAACACTGTGCTCTCATTCCCGGTTTTCATCGTAAACGGAAACGGGTTCGCTTGCGTACCTTTCTCTCCTTTTTCCACTCTGAACCTTCCAGTTCTTTTCTCCCCCCGACCAACCCGCTCGCGTCCTCGATCACGGCGGGCGGGTTCGCGCGCGATCGCGCTTTTATTGGAAAGCCGCAACAGATATTTTCGCTGCGTGCGAATAACAGCATATGGCCGGGCCAATTTTCCGGCAACTTGGTGCCGGCTGTAAATTCAGCTGATCCTGGAGAACCCGGAGCCGAGCGCCGGACGCGCAATTACATTTTTCATGAAAATTAAAATCGGCCGTCCGGCGTTGGAATTCGTAATAGGCTGCTTAATGGCCGAGTGAAATTTCAGCCCGTTCAGTTCCGCGAGCCGCCGACCTTGCCACTTTCGATTCGAGCCGAAACCCCGTCCGAGATCGTCGTTCCGCGAAATAATAATTTTCGGCGAGGATAAATATTGCTTTCGGCGAGCAGAATCTTTCGGAATCCGACGGCCCGAAGATACGGGGAAGGGTGAAACGACGTTTCGACGATGATTCCAAGGGTAATTACGACCGGCAGCTGTTTGCGCATGTTTTGCGGAGAATCTCGAAGCACGGAGTGCAAAGATGTGTAACACAAAAATGTACAAAGCGAGGCGCTCGTAGTATCTAACGAGCGAAACGAATCTCAGTTCGAGGTTTCCATTCTCTTAATTATGCCCGTAAAAAAATACGAAATTCCACGGCCACGTCAGAATAAAGTTAACGAAATGACCAATCCTCAAGGCACGACGATCGTGCTCTAGAGTCCACGAATGATATAGTCCTGCAGGATGACCTCTTCGTGATAACTGTTCGAGGAGGCACGACCGACGACGAGGTGTAGTATAAAATATAACGGCGAATACGCGTGATTATTTCCAAAATGAAATGGTAGCCCGGAGGCGGCTCGACCTGGCTTATTTACATTCCGGGTCAAGGGCCCACAAAGGAAGCTGTAATTACGAGATGAAAGCATCCCCCTTTGGTGGGATATCCCTCTATACACGAGGATATACTCGCGCGGATCCGAAGGAGCGAGGCATTCAAAGTTTTTTCCCGACGCATCCAATTACTCGTTACACCATTGAGGACCATCCCTCAACCTTGGCCCTAATCAATTAGTTTCTCGTGGCCGATCGTTTCTTCCTTTACCATTTTCTTCCTCTTCTTCTTCTTCTTCTTATATCCGCTTGCTGCGCATTTTCAAGGCAAGCTCCACCAGAATCGTGCTAAGAGGGAAAGAATATACATATATAAAAGAAAAAGAAAAAAAAAAACGATCGAACGAACGAGTCTGCCCGAATCTCATTAGCCCGTTCGGTACCATCGCAGGCCACGCTCGGCCCTCGAAACTTTGTCTTCCTGGTGTTATTAGAAGAAACCGGTCCGGTCGCGTCAATCGATATTTAATTAAACTCGAATTTGCATGAAAGTTCGACGGTGGTAACAAAGGACAGGAGGAGCGGAGGAGGGAAGGAGGCGGTGGCATAATTAGGGGTAATCTTTTACCATTTATCTTCTAAGCGTTCCGGATGTACATTGTTAATTACGGCTGACAGTAACGAAGAGAGCTCCACTTAATCGAGCACGGACTTGGCCCGCCACCGACCGTCTCCCCGTTCTTCCACGACTTTCTTTCCCTTTGATCCTTTGTTCCTCGAACCTCCGACTGCTGCCGCCGCCGCTTCAATATTTATCCTCGAACAGAGACGCTGCAAGAGCTTTTTATCGCTGCTTTCGCGGCAAATGGCGACGAACGAAAGGAACAGCCCATCCGCGTGTAATCCCTGGCCGCGAATTAAATGGCCGATTAAATTGTTGACAACGAAACGGAGATCTCGCGTCAACGTTTCACGTGGAATTTCAAGAGAGTCGTCAAGTCATTCGAACGAAGGGGGGAAAATTGTTATGATCGACGCGAAAGAGACGTTCGGCGAATTTTTAGCATGATTTAAAAGTAACAACGTTCATTAATGTCAAAGACGATTAATTCCTAATTTACAGGGGAACCCCTGCCCCCCTCGGTACAATGATGCGATTGGTTGGTTACCGAGGAATCAAATGCTTTCTTCGTCATTGTCACTCGAAATTGCGGCAAAATAATTTTCCATTTCCAGAATGGTACGAGTTCTTGACGATACGAGTTTGTACATGTGTATTTACATTCTGTAGCAACTGGTCGACAGTGCGTCAACAAGCCTTCGAGAAAAACAGAGAAACTCGTAAGCACGAGCGCACGTATGCATATTGGAAATAATTTTTCGACGTAATTCGCTGACGATCGTACTCGAAAAATTATGACGAAGAGTGATGATGGCACGAGTGGAAAGCCGAGTTTCGAGGGCTTTCACGGTACAAATGATAAAAGTGTTCGATCTACCGATGGTTTTGTCAGCCCGACGAGCTACGCGATACTCGAATTTCGCGAATAATGCCGCGTTTCAAGAATATTGTGTGAATAAATTCGAGTACGCAACAGGCTGTTATCATCACGAAGAAATTTTCGAAACAATAAAAAAAAAAAAACGCCTCTATAGGGATCTCGAGTGCTTTCTTTCTTCATCGTCGGCTGAAAATTAAATTTCTACTAGGAAGTGATTTCGTTCACGTCTGGTCGGCATCGTTGGTATCGTCGAACTTTATAATTCTCGGGGAATGTTTGTTTCCTCGATTTACTCCCGGAATCGACCTCTCGGAATTCTTCTCGGGCTCGCGCGACAGCCATCGAGCATGCGGATCTGAGAAGATTTACACGGGCGGAACGCGGGAGTTCCGTCCTGGTCGAAGTTTGCGCCGCGAGCAATCTTCCGCGTGACGAAGTGAAACGCGTGGCGATCAGTATGCAAAGCTCGTTACCCTTCTTTCTAGTCTCCTAGAGATCAAGGTATCGGCGCGTAAATGGCGCTTCGATTCTTAAACGAATCTCTTAAATTGTCTGCTCGTTTTCCTAATCGATCGAACGATCCACGAATTTTCTGATCCCATTTCGGAAGAATCCTCTACCCCGAGAGGAATGAACATTTAAAACAGCGTAATGGACGAGTTCTCGCACGGTTGAATTTATCGTGGCCGAAGTCGAATTATTCGCAACGTCGGGACGATTGCCCTAAACGATGAACGATCGCGAATGAAATCTCGCGGTAGAATGTTTCCGCTTCCAGGTAAGATTATCGGCTGTATATTACCACTTTTGCTCGTTGTTGCTTCATTTTTTTGCCACGAGAGGAAACTCTGCTTCGTATTCAGGGAACGTTAACAGTTTTCGAGACGTTAACAGCTTCGAGAGCGACTGTAGTTTGACCAAAGGGGGTTTAAATAACCGAACAAACAGAATGAGTCACGTGTAATTTCCATCGAGGAAATTCCGATATTCGGAAGCCAGGTTACGGTTCGGTAAATTGGTGTCGGGTTTAATTGGAGCATTTTCCGTTTCGCGTATCGTTAAATTTAATATATATATATATACATACGAAATATTAACCTATAGACCATCCAGCCCCAATTATTATTATTATTTTTTTTTATTGATCGAACGAGAAAGAAATATTTCGATGTACATTGACGTTCAGAAATGTTCATCGCGATAATTCTATTCCTTGTAATCGTCATACGTTACGACACGATGTCATTTTAAGAAAGTTCTTTTGAAATTAGCAGACTATGACGTTAATGAGAGCAGGTAATATGTAAAATATCTTCTAACAAGCAACTGTGAATTTACAATTTTCACAAACAAGCATCAAGTAGTAGATGTTGCTAATTTCGCAGATCGAACAAGCTATATATATATAATATATATATATATATATATATATCCAGATACCAGTCGAATTATCGATAATAATAACCAATAATAAAATTGAACGCAAGCACCAACGCAAGCGCGATGGTAAATTGAAAAATCCTCCCCCGACCATGGAGCGGTATCATAACATCAGAAATTATACGAATAATTTGCAAGGATCCAATTCCATTTACACGAACGGTACAGATTACCGGCTCTTACGCGAGCAAACACGTAAAAGGGTACACAAGCTGGAACGGGAACGGGAACAGGAACGGGACGCGAATAGAGAAGCTTTTACTCGAAATTCGTCACGTTCTCATGGCGCACAAAAGCCGGGGGGCCGCGAAGCGTCTCTCTCGCACAAAGAACACCCTTTTCGAACGCATTTCTGTGAGTACTAGCTCGCGTTAGAAATTCAGCGTGTAGTTTAGCCCACAATCGGCGCGTGCTCTTGCCGTCAGAAGGCTGGATCGTCGCTTGGAAACACCTGACAAAGAGAGAGAAAGAGAACGAGAGAGAGAGAGAGAGAGAGAGAACACAGAGAGATGAGACAGAGAGCACGTTGTGTAACAGTTGGCGCGAGCGAAAGTTGACGCTGTACCTGCTAATGGCGCCCCCTCCCCCCCGCCATTCTATTTCGCGATCGTACATCGCACCGATCTGTGCTCTTTTTCCGAAACGTGGCTCACACGGGTGTCTATCGCGTACGACAGAGAAGAAGAAGAAGAAGAAGAAGAAGAAGAAGGAAAGAGAGAGAGAGAGAGAGAGAGAGAAAGAAGCGAACAGCGGACTTGAAACGATGTGACGCCGATACGAACGACAGAGGAAGATGAATTGGAGGTGGTTGCGCAGCCGTTTTGTTCCCAGCGAGGGACATCAATATCGCCGCGCCGCGCCGCGCCAAGTATTCAGAATGCCCTTCAAGAATTTTAATGCGACGGAGAAAGAATTTATTGCGACATAGAATGCGCAGTAATGGCGGAAATACGTATAAAAGTCGGGAAAAGGGTGCGCATTGTCGCCGTCTAATGGCCTGCCTCGGGCGTCGCACATTGGCGACGTGTACACGCACCACCACCATCACCACCACCATCACCACCACCATCACCACCACCGTCACCCTCCATCGCTTCTACCCCTTTCTTCTTGCCGGTGCAGTGCCGTCCCTTCGAGAGCACCCCGAGGAGCAGTGAGATTTTAAGAATTCACGGGGACCTGGCGAACTTTCGACGCCGCGTTCTTCGAGTTTCTTTTATACAGTCTCTCTCCCTTTCTCTCTCTCTCTCTACTCTTTTAGATTCTTTCCTTTCCTTTTCTCTCGCTCATTGTGGCGAGCGGCAGAGGGATGGAAATTTAGACGCGTGAATTCTTTATCACCACGACGGCGTTGCGTACGCAGCCAGCTAGGTGAAACTCGATTCCGTATTCGCGAGCGGTGAAACTCGACGCTCAAAGTTCACGGATTTTCAAGGCGGATTTAAGTTCGCCGAACGTGAGAGCAGCATCGACGGCGGCTTGAAAATTAATTTTTGCTTCGCGATTGAATCTTTCTTCTAGGTAATTCCTCGGCGAGTTAATTGTCTGCCAGACGTTGACATTCTCCGTGCAATTCTGACGAGGGTCGTCAGAATTTCAAACGTAAGAGATTTACACCTCCGCTGGAAAAATTGGAGCAAATATATTACAGATGTAAAGATACGATTATTTCGTTTGAGATGTTTGAACACACTTTTTAAGTGACGGGGGTGTGTATTCGACGATTATATAATCCTCATACACACGTAACGTACCTTTTTTTTTAAACACGAAAAACCTTCGAATCAAAGACCCTTTAATTATCTCCCCCCCCCTCCCCTCGTAGCAGCCACAAACCCTCGAAAGAAACACCCTTTGAATTTACACGACGATCTCCCTCGCTCAACTCACACGATGTTCCCAAATTCTTCGTCGGGGGTGCCCAAAGCGAAGAACCCTGACCTGCATTTAGGGGGATATTTCCCGTACGAAGAAATAAGCGCGGATGGTACCTTGCCCCTTCCTTCGTTCCGCGTGTTTCCGGCCTTTCTCAGCCCCTCTCAATTTTGCTGTCTTTTAGCATCTCTTTCGAGGCGATTCGAGAAAGCGTCTCAGGCGAGAGAAGTGCGCCATTAAAATAGATCAACTGTGATCTCAATTGGGGAGTGGGGAGCGGGTAGAGAAAAAAGGGTCGTCGCGCTTTCTTAACCCCCCGGGTGGATGGGGTCGTTTAACGCGTAATACAGCCGCCCACCCGCCATTGTGTCGAGGCCCGTTGAATAAATATCTTTTCGCTCCGATTCTGTATTATCTCTCGACGGCTGATAAAAAAGAAAAAAAAAGAAAGAAAAGAGAGGAAAGAGGAACAGAAAGGATGGAAATAGATGGGTACGGAAATATTTATGAAACGTCCGTCGAATTTGGAAATCTCTCTCGCTGGAGTTTTGATTTCAATATGGCGGATGGCCCCCGGGTACAAACTGTGTAATGTATCGCATTGACACTCCGCCTCGACTGACAATTATTCTCGGGAATAATTAGCCCGTCGATAATTACTGTGGGATTAATCCATTACAGACGAAACCGTAAACGGAAAAAAGCGGAGCAAAGTTACGGAGAATCTTTCGCAGCGTGGAATTATCGATCTTTTGCCGAAACGATGGATTTTCGGTTGTCCTTCTTTTGGGACTGCGCAGGAATTACGTAGGTGCCTTTGATATTAATTATATTGTTTTACGTTAACTAGAATTATTGATACACACAGTGCTAGTGTATTCAAATGTATTATTACGTCGGGTACTTAATCCTCCAATTCCCACAGCTTTCCGTTTATTCCATAACGCAAGCAAATTAATAGTTCATGGGCTGTAATATAGTTTAACGAGTATGGTTTAACATCTATCGTAAATACATACTTCATAGCAATGCTGGCGGAACGCCATTGTTTTCTTTGATTTTCGAATCGTTTTTGTTGCAACTATTTGCAAGAAAAGCCTGTTCCACATTGGTTGATTAATCGTATTGTTACGGTGGTACGAAAATCGCGGCCGTGGTGGAAAATCGTGTTCTGATTTTACATTGTTTTATAACATCTATGTAATGGATCCGCGCAGTAGGTATTTTCCTGGCGTTTCAGCGTTTCACACGCACGAGATCCCCGGTCATTATACGCGTACATACTGCGCGCTCTAACGTGCATCGATATTTCGGTTACTGGCACATTGTTATTTGCATTACCACGTCGAGCGAAACTTTGTTGTTGGCAAAAAAACAACGAAATACGAAATGGGAAAAAAAGTTTCGCACTTTGTAGTAAAAGTACACGCGTGTCGCACGAAAAAAAAAAAAAGAAAAAATGCGGCGGGAAAAAAAAGAATCGCAATTCGCACTGAAAAACACGCGTGTGTTTCGAAGTGAACTATTTCCCCGAATTTTCTCCTGCGTTTCTTTTTATTTTTACTTTTTTTTTTTTTTTTTTTTTTTTTTAAACGCGAAAGAAGTTCGAGCTTTGGACGTTTCGTAAAATCGCTCGAAGGATCCTCGAAATGGCGAGAAACGAAGAGAGGAAAAGAGATCGGAAGAAAGGGGCGTGTAATCGAAAGGCGCTGATACAGTTTTCTCCTTTAAGACGTGTTTTAAGATGTTTTCCAGCGGACGCGACGGTATCGGTAAAGTTCGTTAATAGATCGTGTTTGGCGCGGGTGCGCGACGGGGGTGTATAACTTGCCGTGCACAGATCCCGGTGGTATCATCGGCTCGATACGGCGAGTCGCCTTTGAAGATCGTCCGTGACAACGCGCTGTCGATGATAAAGCTTGCCTCAGCGGCGTGACCATTAGAGGCAACGGCTTTTCATTGGAGAAAAGTTTACTTTCTCGAGCGTGAGCGATCACAGCATGAGCGAACTTCCTGACAGCGTCTTATATATACGTAGGTAATGTTGCATTAGCGGCAAATGGCCGTAAGAACATTGATGGCCTCTCCTATTTCTGGCTTGCTAATTATAGCGAGCACAGGGTCCCGTGGCACGTTCAATTTCGCGCACCGTTGTGACCCATAAATTACGCTAATAATTCCATTCTCTCTCGTTCTATCCTACTATGCTTCTCATCGTATCTCTCTCTCTTTCTCTCTGTCTCTGTCTCTCTTTATTGGCTCTGTTACTCTTCCTCTTCCCGTACGAACTTGCAATGATTTTCATTATAGAAACGGGGCAGGATACGTTCGTTCGTTGGCAATCTGTTTGTCCTGTCCCTTTAATTTTCATTCGATTATTGACGCGAACGCGGTCGATGAATTGAATTTCAAACGCGCAAATTTCAACTTTCCAGCTCGAATCGTATTAACACCAGAGCCAGTGGCCTCTCTCTCTCTCTCTCTCTCTCTTTCAGTCTCTCTGTTACTGTTTTATTTTCACCGGCCCGGCAGATCCTCTCACGGCCTTTGTGCCATTTGCAGCGTCGCAGCGCTGCTTTGCCATCAGCGATGCCGATGTAAATTAGCCCGGATGCAACGTTTAACCCGCGGAATATCGTCCGAGGAAATGGGCTTTCGTTAAATAACAAATAATCCGGCAATCATACTGCGCGCGAGCCAGCTGTGACGGTCCGAGCGGAGCCGAGCGCTAAGACTCCGGTTCAAGTCCAGACAAGAGGCAAGTTTCACTCTCTCGTTCGATCGAACTCTCTCGTTTCTGTCGTGAGGTTTCACGACCGCGCGATATCGTTGTAACCGGACGCGGATCCGGAAAATTTCGAGAGAAGCGACACACGAGACGGGAAAATGGAGGAGCATTGTTTCGCAACGTTTCGCCGATAAGATCGAAAGTTAGCGCGAGTCTGCAACTCGGTTTCTAGCGAGGCCGTCAGAATGGCCTTGTTATGCAACAATGTTGTCACTTTTAAATTGTTTTGCGAAACTTGGAAACGCTGTGGAGAATTTCGACGAGACACCGAGAAGGGATCATGGGTCTCGTGGAACGCCTTTCAACGTCGTCGAGAATTTAGAGATCTCCGTAGAATGCTTATGAGGGTTGCGCGACATAACCGTGGCATCCGAAAACCGTGCGGAACTATCAGAGAAGTTCCCTGCGAAGTGACCCTGATTTTGTTCGCTGTTTCGCGAATTTCGAAATACATTTTACGTTACGTTGCAACGATCGAGGCGATACGTGAATACCTGTTTTCAGTTAGAGAAATGAATGAAATTAAAATCGGCGATATCGGTCGTACCGAGTTACAAATTCCAAACTGTTTCCAGTTGTTAATTGTTCGAAAATGGAACAATTTCCAGTAAATGCAAAATAGCCTGCTTGCTTCCTATTTTCTGATTGATTTCAAATTCTATCAACGATGCGAAGGTTCGCAGAAACGTGTAGACTTGTAGAATTTTATACACGTATGTAGAAAACTCACGACTGGGCAAATGGGCAGCATGTTTCATACAGTATACCTATATAAATGCAGTTATCGAGAGAAACAGAATCTCTCAACATCATTCTTCTTGTCTCGTTGTTAAAAATATTTCCAGCACGATAGCGTGGATTTCCCTCCACTCGCAATTTCTCTATTTACCCCGAAATTCCCATTGTATGCACAATGGCGGCCTTCTCGATCCCCCGTTAACTTCGAGTTAAAGACCCCCGGAGCAAAATTCTGTCTCGACTTTGATCTCGTCGGGCAACCAACGTGGGATACGCGTGTTGTGTATACATATATACAGATATATATGTACACACGTGTATCGCTGCCGCGTTCTTTGTGCGAATAAACGCGAGTGCACGCGCGGAAAAGCGCGTATCTGCCGTGGCGGGGAAACAGATAATGCGGCGTTCACACCGTCCGTCTGGAAAACTCGCGCTCTCGGCTCTCGGCTCTCGGCTCTCGTCGACATTTACATATCAAGCCGGCGTCAGCGGCCGTTCCACTTTCCCGAAATTTCCCCGCGACAAACATTACTATCAAAATTTCGTACAAAATTTCTCGTTTTAATTCAGGCTTATCAGCCTCCAACGGTGTTTTCCCCTACTATCGGTTGTGCATTCGCTTCTTTCTCTCTCTCTCTCTCTCTCTCTCTCTCTGTTTTTCATATTTCGGCGGAACGAAGTTCCCCAGACACGGCGCGTTTCGCGTTACCGCGTCTTGATTAAACGAACAGATAAAATAACAGCGAGGCGACGCGATGTTTTAAATCGCGCGATTCCGAACGGTCGTTATCGTTTCCGCTTGCCGTTGTAAACACCGTTTAATTCATTTCGCCGATCGCCAATTGCATCCGCGCTTGGCGTTTCGTTACGTCGTTTGTTTACATCTGGATATGAATTATCGTTCTATTGGCGGGGAAACAGCGATCGATTGCGCGATAGTTGCGGCCACTCGGTGCAGCACACTTTTCTACGCGACATTACACGATGATGAGGAGCAAAAGGAGGTGTTAAAATCGGTACGTCGTCGTGCCGGTATGAATTCATGCGCCCGGGCTGGCAACAGGCGTATTGTATTTTTAGGCGGGAGGGGGGGGGTAGTTGGAAATTTGCAAATCTGTTGATAACACGACAGATCGCAAAGGCAGGTTTTATATTAATAAACAGAGGATTCGAAGCTTCGCACACTTCGCGGCGTTCGAGCAGTTTAAACATTACACGTTTGAAACCCGATTTCCTCGGGAACGAAGTTTCGCCAGTTGTTTCACGCTCACGTGCCAATATATTATTATAAAATATTCAAAAATTCTATTTCAATCGTAAATGGCAACAAGTTTAGCTAACTTTAACGACGTAATCTTATTGGTCGAAAGGAGATGATTGTCGGATTACACTAAATTTTACCGTCTTTTATTTTCTACTTCAACACGTTAAGTATCACGCGTATTTTGTTTACGCCATTCGCATACAGTTTCCGCGGTAAGTAAAACGCAAGATCACACAACAATTACATCCGGCAATCTCGAGTCAGAAAATTTCGTAAAAATTATTAATACGAAGAAAGTACAGTGCTGCTGGGAAGAAATATTAGTAGAAATTAATACATTGACTAAAGAAAGTTACAACATTCTGTGACGGGTGCAAAGGAGAATCTTTGCCTAAACTGTTTTAATAAAACCCATTAAAAATTATTATTGCATTATTACATGCTATACTGTTTATGTAATGAATACCGAAACAATATTCAGTATTATTTACTATTCTTTCCTGCGATCTTAAACTTTTACAATTTTTCATACGTGTTGCTAAAATTTTCTTTGTCACCTTAACGTGTTATCCAACTTTCATCTTCCAACGTTAAACCAATGTTATGTTAAATCTACGTTCTTCTCGAATGCAATTCCAATTCTTCGAAGACAGAACTAACAACTTTCCTCGAATTATGTACGATGTAGAAAGTTGTTGTTGTTGTTGTTGTTGTTGGCGGATATTTACGTTATTCGGGGACACCCTCGGTAATTCCCGGAGCCACTCGAAACCCGAGGTCGGCCCATTTTGCAAATAAATGCCGCGCGAGCGGCAACAACCCTCGGGTCTGTTGGGCGGCTCGATCGAATTCCAGCGTCCGTTTGATCTCCGTTGTGAACGCGGCAGAAAGGAAGATGTAATGCGATGCGGCGCGGCGCGTGACGTAAAATGCGAAAGCTTTTGAAGTTGGACGTCGGTGGGTCGTTGGAGGGGTCGGTGAAATTGAAGCGATCGGCATCGTGTGTTGCACGATATCATACATACGTGTTTCCCTTATTGGCGAGCGACCAGCCTCGCCTCGAGTATCGTCGATCCTCGTTAATTTATATCGATCTGTCCGACAGTCGGTTGAAAAATGGCGCGCGTACACGGTGCTCTCCATCACCGGTAATTGTTCGCCGTTGTCTGCGTTTTATAAATGCTTTATGAATGAACACCGCACCGGAGGAGGGGGGAGGTTAAAAAAAAAGAAAAAGGAAAAAGAAAGAAAGAAAGAAAGAAACATGACATATATATATATATATATATATATATATATTTCTCATTCGAAGGAAAAAAGCTATTTTCGACGTTCGAACAGCTTGTTCGAAGAGATCCTGCAATAATACGGGATTACGTACTGTAATTGCCGAGGAGTTGTATCCTCGTTTCTTTGTACTTTTACCTTTTGGTAAAAAGTTTTGAAATATGCGTGCCGGACAGGGGTTCCTTGGTTATCATTGCCCGACACTGGTTAAGTTTTATACGCGTTCTCGAGAAATCTTCGGGCTCTTATTCGCTTTCGCATATATATTTTAAAACGTTGTCGTAACACGTAAAACGTTGTCATGCACCTGATTTGTTGGGAAACTTGACCAGGGTTATCGCGTCATTCCAAAAACGCTTGTATCTTTGCAACTGGCAGGTTATTCGTTTCCTCAACTATGTCGCGTTAAAGTACTCCCTTTTGGCTCGCAACATTCGTCCCCTGTGATCTTCAAATATTCATCGAGTCACGCGTTTTTGTTCCGATAACCTTTCTGTTGCGCGTCGACCATTTTTTTTTCTCGAGAAAAATTTTCATATAGTCATGTGCCAGTTCAACCCCTTCTTGTTTCGATCAACCGTCTTTCGCTTCACAGAGTGAAGTGCAAACCTATTTACTTAAAACGTTGCCAAAAATGCAAAAAGCTACTTGACATTTCTCAGTGAAACGGATACTCGGGAGAAATTGCAGTGAATTGTGCGTTGCGCAAGCTTCAAAACGCTAATGAACGAACAAAGATGTCTAGGGAGGAAAGGGAGGGTTGATTGTTCGTCGAAATTCGAGAATATACACATATATATATATATTTGGTTGGAGGAGAGAACGACGACGTGGATACAATCGCCCGGGCTGGTTCCGCGAGATCACAATGACGCGTGTGCGGCTGCTTTCTGCGTTTCGCCGCGTTACATCTGCGTGTTTAGCGTTTAATTAAATTATTTGGGGGTTACCTTCATATTCACTTCCGCGGAATGTGATTAAATTATGTTCCACGGGCTGTTTCTGAAACGTCGTAATTTATTTAGTGTATTCACATGAGCAACAATATTCATCAGCGGCATAACAAGCCGCCCGAGAGTCCCGTGGCTGACTCTACTCCTCCGCCCCCCCGCTCGCGTACTTTTGCCCTGGATTAATTTCACGTAAGTTTAACCTCCGTCGGTTCGCAACGTCGCGAACGCTCCGCTCTGCCTCTTGTGCATCGATCTCTCTCCCTCTCCTTCCCTCTCTCTCTCTCTCGCTTTCTCTCGCGGCCAGTCTCTGAATTCTCCGGATCATCCACCGTCCGAAAATTTGCAAACCGGCGTGTCGTTTCGCTCGCTGCTTCCTCTCCTTCTTTTTTCAAAACTGGACTTTATTCAAGAACAACAAGGAAAGAGCAATATTTTTACGAAAAGATTATATTTCATTCGCGGTGTGGATCAAATAATCGAACGACACGATGTTAAATGATTTCTCAATGCCACTCTGTGCAACGCTGTTGAGAACGTTTGTTGCTTTCTCTTTTATTTGGATCGACAGATTTTTGTACCTAAAAAGACTTTTGTACTTAACGAAAAAGATTAAGCTTATTATGAACTTAGAATGCAACATAATTATCCCATTAAAAATATGAACATACGAACACTAGCAGCGGATGCACGATGTGAAATTCGTTTCGGCGACGTGACGATCGAAAATCCAATTTTCTTTTCTCTTTCTTTTTAATTTTAATTTTTTTTTTTTTTTGCAAGAAGTTCGGTTGTCTTTCGCAAAGAAGAGGAAGAACAGAAAGAACTATCAGCTCGTGCATTGAAGCGTTACGTAAAACTCTTGTCTTCGTAGCGAGTTACGGTTCCTAAATACCCGCCTAATTTCTTCTCCTTGCAACTCCTAATTTGTCCTCGTTCCAACGGCACTTGCAATTTCTACGTTAAATTAACGATCTCCATGGGCTAGCCGCGCGGAAACTTGCTCGGAAGCGACGTTGCAGAGAGACTGGTTGCCACTGGATAAGAGATTTTTGCCGGTGAAAATTTTGCATGCAACCCGACGCAAAACTTCGGTCGCCATCCGTTACCGAGGTGCGGAAGGGGTTGCGTCGATGATCTCGATCCGGCTCCGTCAGCCCGCGGAAGAAAGGAAGAAATGAAGGAAAGAAGGAAAAAAGAAAGGAAGGAAAGTTTCCCAGCTGGTAATTATATACAAGACCGAAAGGTGTCTGAGATATCCTCGTCTCGAAAAAAAAAACTCGTACATTGCCTGTATCGCGGCAACGATGGCATCTCCTCTTCTTCAGGATTCAGTGGTTTCCGTCTCGAGTGGTTAATCGTTCGTAGTCAGCCGGTCGTCGTGGCGTGCCATTTTAACGCTGGTCTCCCCATTGTTTACGAGGCAATAGAACGAGCCTGGAGAGCGGTGCTCGAGACGCGAATTCGCGCATTACGCTCGTCGCGGGATCGTAAAACTTGTGAAAACCGTGATCGCGGATATTCTCCTCGGCCGTTTCCTCGCGTCCGCCTTTCGCTCGTTCCGCGTGGGGAAACGGAAGCGCGACCGGCGGAACGAGCGTTTAAAATGGCCGCGAGTAAATATCCGCGGGAGCGGAAGCAGCAGTTTGGACCGGGATAAAAGGCCACGGTCGATCAGACGACGCCGATCCCGGGCATAAAGTTGCCGGCCAGGTTCGGACAAATCGAGCAATTGCTCGGTGGCAGGCGGCGCGATCAATTCACCGGAATGTTAGGGTAAATGGCGGGTGAATGGCTGTTGGCTACGGCCATAGAAACGGATTATAGGCATCGACGAGCGTGGTACAGCGCTCCAGCGACTCGTGGCGGTGGTGGTGTTGGGTGGTAGCGTGGCCGCGGTAATTGCAATAAATTTTTCAACCAGTCCTCGCGTCCGACGCTGTTGTACGACGCTGGCGCGAGAGAATGGAACTGCGGAGGATAGAGAGCTGGCAGACAGAAGTCCTCTCGGGCCAAGCGATGCCAGCGAGTAAAAGAAGGGTAAAACCGTCGGTTGACGTTGAACGTATTTACGATTATTCGCTGGGTATTAAGGAGGCAAGTAGTTGCGGTGGACGTCGAGCCAGACGCAGCGCCTTTTGCTACGAGGTCGGCCTTGTTTTTTGGACGACGAGAAGACGGAAAACGGCAGAGACGAGAAGGGACAGCAGGTAGCGTGCGACCGACTCGTTTCACCAGCGATTCTTCCTCTATCTTCCTCTTTTAACCGCGGACCACGTCTGAAAAGGACCTTTATCTGTTGTGTATTTTCCAGTGAATTAAGTTTCTTGCCTTCTGCCGGCCAAGTTTATATGTTTTGCGGAGAAGATAGCGCGGTGTTCGTCCCTCGGCCGACCGACTATCTTCAATTTTCTTCGACTCTCTCTCTCTCTCTCTCTCTCTCGCTCCTTGCGAGAGAGCGCAGAAACCCCCGGCTCGAAGAAGGATTCGCGGGAAAAGGGGAAGGGGAAGGTTGGGTGGTTTTTGTTTGCGTCACTGCGCAATATCCAGCCACCGGTTTAACCATCTACCTTTCCCTTTCTTTCCCCTCCTCTCCGTCCCTCCTGTTCTCCTCTTTCTTCGTCCAGCATTCCTCGTCATCGTCGATACCGTTGTCGTCTACTTCTGACTCGCCTCTCGTCTTCCAGCTCTCGTCTTTTCCGCACGATCCTCTCTAATGTTGGCTTTCGGCAGGCCAGACACCGGCAGCCAGAAGAGGGCTCTGTGTGTGTGTGTGTGTGTGCGGCGACGTTGGCTGTGCGCGCGCGCCACTGCTCGCCCGAGATCTCATTTCGCCGTTATGGTTTCGCACTTCGTTCTTAGCACTCAACATTTTTACGCCAGCGCCGCTTTTGTTTTCGCCCTCGCCCGCCGCCCCCTTTCACGGCCACGGCTTTTATTACAGCCCCGGAAAACGGATGATGGAACGTCCTTCCCAACTGTGATCCCGCACACCCCCTCCCCCCTCCTCTTCCCCTCGTTAATTTTCAACTACAAACGAATCCTTTCTTCCCCGGCAACCCATGTAACGAGCCTCGAGCCGCTTATCTCGCCGATAAGGGAACGACTTACAACACGAGACAATCGAGTCGCGGCTTTGGTCCCTCGATGCGTTCACTGCATTGTAAAACTGTTCGTCTGTTAGCGATCAAGTTCGACAGAGTATGTATATACAAGTGTGAAATTAGCTGGATCAACGATGCACGAAAATAGGGAAATTTCTGTGATACACGGCGAAGTTTAGTGTTAAATAAATTATCTTAAATATTGACGTGAAAGAAGCTCAACTTAGAAAAAGGAAACTTTCACTCGCGTCGAAATTCTTCCATTTAGCGATTCGAATATTTCTGTCAAGTGGTACGAGTCAACGTTCGCCACGGTCTTGCGTGTCCTTCTTTTAAAACTCTTACAGCGTCAGAAGGAACGTCAGCAGAATTTCCACGATCTCGAACTATTGTAATATACGACGCAAGTTGCGATTCCTGCGTGTTCGCACAGCCGTAGGGACGCTTCTTGTTTGCGCTAATATTTACTCGCCGACTAAATTACTTCCTTCTGTAACTCTCTTCTCTTTCGTAGCCGGGTCTACGCGACTTCCTGTCGCTTTCACCCTCTCCGTAGAACAATTACTGAAAGATCTGCGAGCCTCTGGCAATCGACATGAACAACCGGATTCATTTTCGCGTTAATTCACAATTCGATCTTCGCGCGTCTGTGACGAATTTAACCCTTAAGTGAATCATTTGGGTCGTTGCAGCGTTATCCGATATTTTCTTTTTCTTTTCCATTAGATTTGTGTAATGTTTTATCTCACAGTATCAGTGACAAAGAGAAATTGCTGATAAATTAAATTGTAAAGAAAGATCGTACAACGATCTATTTGGTATCATTTTAAAGCGCGAACCGCGAAACCTTCGTCTTTTTCTTAAAGATGATTTTACATCACGTAGCGGATGAAAAAGTGAGGATACCTTCGTCTCGAAGACTGTAAAAATTCAGACGCGTGTAAGAACATTAAAAAAATTTTTTTTAGTGACGAAGTCTGCTATGATCTTGAAGATTGAAAGTTTCTCTTTGCAACGAGCCCCTAAAGTTTGCTGAACGATTTCCTTTTTACTATTTTATCAACCTTAAAACGCTAAACTTTATATTCTTGAATTTTTGTTATACATGATTAGTCAACGTATTCTTTAATCCCCCGTAAGAGGATTCTTTATTTCAATCTTCGAGATGACGTGAGTTTTAATTACGAAAAACATTTTCTAACATCTTTGCACACTTTTGAAAACCGCTCTTTTCTATCCGCTACACGATCTAAAAATCGTCTTCAAAAACATAAAAAAGAAACGGAATTCACGTCTGTCGGAGAAGCATCACGCTTTAAAGTGAGAGCAAATAGATCGTCACACGACGTTCTCTTATAAAGTTACATCAATTTCAATTTCGCCATTGGCACAGCTTCAATTGGCGAACGACCTTTTTTTACAAACAAAATTCCAGTTATAAAGGGTCAAGGGCTAATCGACATTCATTTCGTCCCGTATCCCCCCGTATCTATCCTTTCTCGTTTCCCTCCGTTGTTCCGCGAAGACTTTACATTTTGGATCGCTGTCGCGTAATACTGGGGGCTCAACGCGACAGACAGGCCAGCTTAAGTTAGCTTCTTTGAGGGCTAACTGGCAGAGATTCAGACAGCGTGCGGTGGCAAAGCGTTTTTGCGTATGTCGCAGCAGACGTACGCCCATACTACTGAGCCACCGCAGACGCGCGTCCATACTACTGAGCCGTCCACTGTCAAACGTCCTTTTTGCCGGAGGGTCTCTTCGACTTTGGGGTCACTCTGAACGAAAATGTCTCCGTCCGAAAATCCACGTTATAAGTAAGGTCCTTGAGTGAGAGATCTGGCGGTTGTCAGGGGTTGTTTTCTTGCAGAGATTGGCGGTGGATCTTAGAAATCCGATTTTTCTTTTGCTCAGAGACTCTCTCTTGCGACATATTAGTGGAAAGTGCAGAGCTTCGCCGCGGAAGATGCGGAAGAATCTTTTCTGTGAATTATTCTTATTAAAATTTGAATAATTCCTTCAAACATCGTGAAACTCTCTAGAGACGAAGATGCATCAGTTATCATTCTTCGTTATCGCATCGACGATTAGTGATTTTCTCCATCGACTCACTTTTTTCATTTCCATCTGATTCACTTCACTCTGTGTGGCACTGGTGGAATCGCAGACTATTTACTGATAATTTACATCACAGAGAAATGTACAATATCATCGGAGAACTTCGGTCAGAAAAATTGCAACGCAAGGAATAGGAAGGGTTTCACGACACAACAAAGAACGCAAGGTTTAGGTTAGGTTACGATCGTTCGGATTTACGATTATTTTTATCACCGCTGGATTTACCGCTCTCTGGTGTCAAGTTTGTCGAAAGGGTTCCATTTGGCAGAAGATCGAACCCTATCCGATGTTGATGGCTCTCGCCATCGTCAAGACAAAAGGGTGTCCCCCCCTCCCCCCGATTCGCCAGTCTATACGCCAAAATATTCCTCTCCATTAAGCAGTAATCGCGAATCGGGCTGGCGATTAACGCAACAATCGATGATAAGAGGAGAAGGCGAGAGCCCGGCAGGACTGCGGCTTAAGACTCTGCCGAGCATTGTGTACCCGGCCGCCGGATCAAAGGTAGAGGACCACGGTTTAATATCTCGGAAGTGAAGAGAGACCGAGAGAGAGAGAGAGAAAGAGAGAAGGAGAGGAGGAAGGCAAGCAGCGTGAGCCAACGAAAGGGATAAATTGGAAAGCGGAACGGGAGGAAGGAAAGTGCCGAGGGCGTGAAAGCACAACGGGGGGATTGGATGGTGAGGGGTTGGGAAGGTGAGGTAGACGATGCGTGTAACGGCTACGAACGACAGAAGGAGATAAAGGGGTGAAAATGCGAGAGGCAGAAAGCGAAAGAGACAGACACACACAGAGAGAAAGAGAGAGAGAGAGAGAGAGTCGAGACAATGTCAGTGTCTGGCACAGTGTCGTAAGGTAAAGAGAAAAGTCTGCGGAACGCGGCGCCAACGATGGAAACAAGCCTCATAGAAGAAGGTGGTTTCGTCGTCGGATGGAAATTACGTAGGCAGGGCAGCACAGAGGATGCCATCACCACGGAAACGCCCCACGGCCGTTCTGTAATCAAGATGGGTATTACATTTCCGGTAATGTCATTCCGCGAGTTTGCGCCCCCGCGGATGATGAACTAAAGTGCTGCGAAAAATTCGATCAACCCGGTTTTCTGAACCGACCTCGTCCTTTTCCCTCTTCCCCCTTCATTTTTTTTTCTTCGACTTCTCCGCTATTATTGTTTCTTTCATTCGTCGCTGGCTTTGGTTGTTTGCTCTTTCGACTGGATGGCTTGCCGGATGAAGGAGGACCCCTGGAACTTTGATATTTTCTGACAGGGATGGTGCATGGAACAATGTTCTTCGCTTATTGTTATAAAAAATTCATTATGTTTTTTACCATCGTAGGTACTTTGTAGCAGGGGATGTTTTTCACAGAACAATGTTTCGCATTTATCGTTATAAAAAATTCATTATATTTTCCTTTTATCATCGCGGAAGTATATTGTAGCAAGGGATGTTTTTCATAGAACAATGTTTTGCATTTATTTATTCATTAAAAAAGTTCATTATATATATATATTTTTTTTTTCATTATCGTGATATATACGCTGTAGCGAGCGAACGAAGTTGCAAATTAATTAGTTACGAAACCGGATGGATGATATTTTTGAAAGCTCGAAGTGATTAAATACAATTTCTCAAAGTCTCGCGGCTTAGACCGTCGAAATATAACTTTCAGCGGCCGCCGAATATAACTTCTCATCCGTGTTTCAGAACTTTTCAATTTGTTCCTCCTCCATTATTTTGTTTTACACGGAGGGATGATGGAGCCATTCTGCGTGAAAATCCCTTTCTACCTTTTTGAATATTATTTGGGAGTTCTATCACGGTGTGGCCAGTGTTTTAGCCTGTAAACGATTTCATTCGGCGAATGAAAAATGGGACGTATTTCCGCGTATTTTCGCGAACAAATCGACGATGAATGACACCGTGAGTATAGTTTCTCGAGACGATGGAATCAGCGACTGAAAGGGAATTGTCTTTGCTGGCCATTCGCTCGAGGTGTAACAAATCAGCCATGCAATTTGACGTGATTTCTCAGTCACTACCTTTCAAAGTGCAACGTTCCCCTGGCATTGACACTGAAAACGAACGCTTTGATCATTTCGTATTTTTTCCACTTTCTGTTTTGTTTCCTTGCTACGATCCTTACGGGAGTATCGGAATGCAACTGCAGCAGAATGCGGATTGCAATGCATCACAATGCTGTGCAGCATATCGCACAACGTAGTTGCAATGCAGCACAATGCAACGCAACAGAATCAACATTGTTACAGTGCAACGCGTTGCAGCGCAATGCGTCATAATGCGATGAAACGCGGTGGAATGCACGAGGAAAGCTCGGTTGCTACGAGATGCATTGCACGCGAGAGCGATACGCCGATGTTCAATGGGACGTACGACTTTCTTAACATCCAGGCATTCTCTGTCTCTCTCTCTCTCTCTCTCTCGTTTTCCAATCCCAAGAGCCGAGAGCAAATGTCAAACCACTCCGACTAAAATAAAAATAATAATTGATGGATCTGCCCCTCCGATGTTCGCCGAGCTCATAGGCTCGGCTAAAAGTTCCCGAGCGAGGTTCCAGAGCGGGCGAAAAAGGCGCAAGAAATCGAAAGATACGTCTGAAAGGATCGCAGACACCCGTCTGACAAAACGTTCGCGACAAACGGAAGCTACCGCCGGTAGCTGGCGGAACCGCGGGTTTTCACGCTCGCCAACGATGAAATTCCACGAGGGTGATCGCCCGGTTCGTCGATATTCTTCGCGAAAGCTCGCATCTGTAGACGATTGAAAGGAGGCGAAAGTGCTCGACGAGGCGCGGAGAAGGGAGGGGATGGAGGAGGCGTCGTTTTGTATCGTCGATGAAATCGACGTGTGGTTGAACGCGTGGCTACGAGGATTTCACCCCGTCTGCTGGGGCCACGTCGCGACGTCTGGCGCGGGGGCAAAAAAAAAAAAAGAATTCCAGCTGTCGTGTGTGTCGTCGTTTTTTCGCAAAACGACGGAAAATAATTAGAAGGTTCGGCGCGTGGCTTGATTCACTGTTAGGAATACTCGGCGGAAACGTCGGCGGAAAACGGCAATTTAAATTAAGCGTACGAACGTACGGACGGTGTTTGACGAGGCTGTTTGACCGCGCGGTTCGAAAAAGAATGCATAACGAAGCCGCGTGTTTGTTGGAATTTTCCCGCGGACACCCGTGCGTTGCTGGAATCGTCTCGTCGACGTTGGTTTTTCTTTTCGTGTGTTCAGCGGCTTTCACCAGGACGTTGACCCGACGAACGATCTTCCGCGGAATGCGGCCACGCTTTCTTCGTTGGAACTTCATTCGAATAAAAACATTCGATCTCTCACGAGCTTAATAATCGTTGAATTACAACGTAACATTACTGTGTCTATCGAATATTCTTGATAATTTTCTAGACACGGTGCCACGGGCCAAAATTTTGGAAACTTTAACTGCATTTTTCAAGTACGCAGCGTCGAGTTAGATTCTGCATTACGTATCTTTGGCTGTAAATATTCGTATACGTTCGCTTCTCGCACACAATGTGCCAAAATACATTTACTAAAGTTCGTATTGAAATTGTACTGATACTTTCTTCGCGCTGGAAAAACGTACTAAATTATACTGAAATTTATTTGTACGAAAAAATGTTCTCTTTCAGGTAAATAAATCATTACTTATACTAAAAGAAGTATCATCATTTAAATATTCTACGCACAATAGTTCGCGAAATCCACGAAAAGATTTAACAGAGTTTGTCCTCTTCGTTTTCCAAGAAAGAGAGAGAGAGAGAGAGAGAGAGATTGCTCAAAAAGGGGACAGAGAGCGACAGGAAGAGAAAAAAGGCGGGCAAAACTAAAGGGATACGTGGAAACGTTTGCGGATACGCGCGAAGTAGCGGGTGTAGAATGCGGTGTGTAGAGAATACTGCGTTGGATGTGTGTGCGGTTCCCATCCTAGTCGATACGATCGTCGCTGGCCACACGCGACGTGATCGCTTCACGGTAAACACGCAATTGCGGGCCCGAGTGCGGTGGATACAGCCCAGTTAAAACCGCCTTTTCGTGATGGATGATATTATTTGGGAGTTTTGCGACGCGTCCGCCACTGCCCTGCGGGATCTTGATTAATTCGCTTTGATAGAGACCGAGCCGGCTCGCCACGCCCGCGTTTCGCCCGTAACGTTGCGAAACTCAGAATGCTGCCCGAAATAAATAACTTTGATATTTTTGACAAATCCCGTGGCGCGTCTCTTCGTACAGTTGATTTTCCGTAAGTTCTCCCTGTAAAAATTCCTGGATTTCCAACGTTTCCAACGATGGTCTTTCACCGCTCGTGAAAGTTTCCCATCTTACGAACGTTTTCGAAAGTAGCAGCGAGCACCCGTTCTGGAGTTCAAAACTAGTTTATACATACATATATATATATATATATATATATATATATATATATATAATAAATATATTGCACTCGTCGAAATATTTTTACTCTCGAGCACACACAAACACACATACACACAGAGGTATTCGAAAAACTCATATCAAAACGGAACTTGGATATCGAACTTCAATTCGTAAGTGGTACGTTGGAGTTGATTTCATTGGCAAGAGGCAACGCGACGCGATACATCGATCCGAGGCGGATCTCGGAAGGAGCAGAAAAACTAATTAATCCTGTCCGTGTCCGTTGCATTTTCTCTTGCAACCTTCTCTTTTCTCGTCCTGTTGCTCCCTCCGCGATTCATCACGCACAGTATTCCGCTGCAGACGAATATGTTACGTTCCATCGGACTCGGTAATCACGCTCGCAGCTATGACGATTGCTATCCTAAGGATACGTGAATATATCCTGTCCCATGGTTGCGGGTACGGTGTTTGAGGGACGCCGTGACTGATGAACGTATTTTTCCAGAGCTGATGAATTCCTGCGGGTCACCGTCGCGTCGCGTTCGAGTTAATATCGAGTAATGAAGTTCGGGTTTCACGCAATTGGCATTGAAAGAAAGAAAAAAATAAATAAAAGAGTTGCAACGGAGTGAAGTATTGATTGGAAAAAGTATATTCATCGGGCGTGCTGCTTCTTTATGCGATACGATCTATTCAGAAAAAGTGGATTGACTCGCTCACCGGCGAAAGAATAATTTAGTTTGTATATTAAAATCGAGGATCCCGTGCATTTCGAAAATTAATAACTTTCCTGAACGACGCGTTTCGATGAAACGAATATTATTCGCGTATGGAGTATCAGGATATTATAATCTCGAGGTACGAGAGAAAAAAATATAATATCGCGGGCATGGTATTGATATTCATTATAATTAAATAATATAAAAACTCTTTTATACATATATATATATATATATATATATATATGAATTCAACAGCACTAAAGAGGAAAGGATTAAGAACGTCTCTTTGATTTATTTCTTTTGAATAATTCTTTCGGAAGTTTCCAAATAATTTTTCTCCTAATTTAATTGATTAATTTCTTGCAAAGGATCCACTGAACGATCGCCACGTTGCGGACAACGACATACCGGCATTTCTTCTCAATTCCTCCATTAAACGGATCATTCTCGCCCCTGGACGCGTGTACTAGTCCGCGGGATGTATCGATCAAGGGTTTCAACGATTAATCAACGTCTATGTTAACAGGCGGCGTCACTGAGCTCGCCTCCGGATCCAAGCAGCGCATCAATTAATCGACGTCTCTATCAACTGACGTCTTGATTAACTCGATCAAGGTCCGCGGCAACTGATGTTTTCTCTTTCAGTAGCATCCACGATAGCGCTAATCGCCCGTGGCAGTATCGTCGATGCACGATCCACCAGCGAAAACAACGGAGATAAACGACATAATCGGGCGATGGTCGATTTCCAAGCGAAATACCGAGCAATTCCGATGAAAAAAATGCAACTTACTGTATACGAGCGGGGCACGCGAAGAATCTTGGAATCGGGTAACATTGTCTTACTGAATTCTTCAGATTGCCGCGCCGAGAGCGCCAGTTCTATTTACATTCAGTGTGAATTTGGAACGAAGGTGAAAAGCAACGCGGTGTAAACTGTGGAAAAATCAGAGAGTAAGAGATTCTCAGAGATTCGTCGACAGCCCTCGAGGCCTTCGAGGGTGCAGGTGTAACGGGGGAACTCATTCCCCCGGAAGTTCAAGACGTCTTCAATGCGTTCTCTTACGATCTTTCCGTAACCGATTTCAACAGATTCCATTCCACGCGTTCTAAGTGCCATTGGAGAGCGTCCCCCGTAGACGAGGGCGAGAAGTTTCAGAGGCTTGCCGTCGGTTTCAATGTCGTTTGAAAAGGACCCACGACTAGACGCGCCGAACGATCGTTCCCGGCGGCTTTCGTAGAAATATATATATAAAAAACGACGAGATCCAAAGCGACCGGGGTGGTGTTAAAAAAAAAAAAAGAAAAAAGAAAAAAGAAACGTTAGGGCCAGAAGGATGCGTCGGACTCTGCTGACGGTCGTAAATAACGAAACTTCATACATCGACGAGTTGCTTGACGGTGTTTTTTTTCATCGCATGAAGTGGAACTGTCTAGACGCATTCAACGCTTCTGCAACACTGCGAGGAACACACCTTTATGGTACTCTCTCTCGCAATTTCCCGCAACGCGTTACTATCCCGTCCCCTATCCCCTCCCTTTCATCCCTCTCTGTCCCTTTCGCCCCTCTCCCTTCTTTTTTATCGTCTATTTCTCCGCGTTTCCTTTTTTCCACCTTTCTCTCTCCCCCCTCTTTTACGCTTTTTCGTTTTGCTCTGTTTTTAGCAGGTAGGTAGCGCGGTGCGCTACAGTTTCGTTTCTCCGCAGCCTTTTTGTCCGTAAACCCGGCGCGTTACACTTAAAAACGCGGTAACAGGAGGCCGGCTACACGGAGGCGGCGTCACGCGCGGTTTCGATTCAACGAAAAACTACGCGAGGAATCCACCCTCGCGTGCTTGCTATCCCGCGGCCCCCCCACTCCCTTCTATTCGCTTATCTTCGCAGAAAAACGTTTCCGCTTTATTAAAACCGGGGAAGCCGGTTGCGCAATGCCGCAACACCAGGGCAGAAGAACGATCGCCTTTGTAAAGAAAGTCGACAGTACTGTGAATTGATTGAAGGTCAAACATAAAGTCATAGGTAAGGAGGACCTCTCGACCTTCTAGGAGCTGTTCGCGATTCCTAGAAGAAATAAGGACACTACCTGTGGACTATGTAAAGGAAGTGCAGGCAGGGTCAATTGGATTCTATTCAGAGCATCGAGCGAATCGAGCGAGCTACACGGGCTGCGTAAATATATGAGGTGTAAAGCGTAAAAAATACAACCATTTGTATATTTCTCACAGCTTTGGTACTGATTCTCCCTTCGTCAGACGTCTTCGCCTCTCGCGATTTTTTCTTCAGCGGCGATCTAGAAATCTAGAGCAAGTAGGTGGAGATAGCTCAGTCTGTAGAGGATCAGACTCTTAATCTGAGGGTCCAGGATTCGCGTTCCTGTTCGAGCGAAAAAAATCATCCACCCCCTGGAGACATTGTCCTTGTAGGACAACAGCACGGGAGAGCTCTGTGTGTGTAAAAGGTCCCGGAGCTCTCCCAACGTGCAGAGGACGGCCATCGCGGAGGTTAAAAGACTCAGGTGTCTTCTGAAGAGTTCCTCCACGTAAAAAAAGAAAAAAGAAATTTAGGCAAAGAGAGTGGGGCAACATTTGGGAAACAAAGCTGCGTGAGAATCCACAAGAATCGATTTTGATATTGTTGGACGAGGAAATCTGGGAAATTGCTCGGAACTGTTTTTTCCTGTGTGACCCAAGAGCGAGGCAGATCGTCGCCTGCTGTGTGTCCGAGACAATTGTCACAGCGAAGGCCACGTTTGAGAATGTTTGTTTTAACCGCGCAGGTTTAACACTTGAAATATTAGAGTACAATTGTATGTGCGTGTGTGAGGGTACGAAGCACGAAGGTTGCATACGAGGATGCATATCGTGAAGGAATCAGCTAGAGATCAGAGATCGAAGACCTAGAGAGAGAATCGAGTCGTGGTAGAGTACAGATATAGAGAGTAGTGAGTCTCGAGAGCATATACACAGAGCATATATTACAGCGAGTTGTCATAACGAGAGATTAATATCTTTTGTTTCCGTGTCGGAAATTTTTCTGTTAGTCCTTAAATTAATAAACTTTATTTATATTTGTTTCATAACCAACGTGTATCAAATAAACCTATTCGTTATTATTCTTACTTAATTGATATTTAATCCAAATTTCGTTCTTTCAAATCCCGAGGATTGCAACTTCTTCCTGCGAACGTTTCGGAATAGAACTGTGCGAATCTGTGACAGAAAGGAGAGAGTAGGAGCTTGCGAGAGCTTCTCGAGATTTAGTCCATTAATCCACGATACGAGGACGTAAATTTCTGCGTTGCGCAATCTTGAGCCGTTGCTACGGGCCGTATGTGGAGACCGATGAAACATTTTGGCGGCGATCGTCGATCCAGACGATCGTCCGAATGCTGATGAACGTGCTTCCTCGATGCTCGACCTACTTTCTATTTCCTTTTTGCGACGTGCCCATCCGCCGATCGAGAACGGCTTTATGGGGTAACGTTTTACGCGTTGAACGGGTAGCGAAGTAAGTGAGCAAAGTTCTTTCAGAGTTGGACTCTGGAATGGAATTGGAAGTTCGAAAATTGATTTCAATCGCGATTGATTTTAACCTTGAATAAGGTTACGGAGAATCTGTACATTACGGTGAAAATTAAATCAACAGCGGCTCTTGACGAGGAAATTTTCAAATCTTGTACAAGCTGACGTTCTCGTATAAATTATTTGCCTCGGCTGTTTCCTCGAGATATATAATTTCATAATTGCGAGAAATTTTCGTTCACAGTGTAATATTTTCACAAACTGCTGTTTGTTGAATCAGCAGGCTATTTTATAATTGGTAACGAAACGCGAAACGTGTACGAGGCAACAGTTTTTGAATGCTGTTTGCCCCGGCCAAGTTTGCATTATGCGATACACTTTGATGTAAAGTGAAAATTGACTGCCGCGAGCGTAAAGGTTCGGTACAAATAAACGCTTGTAAAATTGCCCTATTACGAAACTCTCTGTGTGTTTACTCTTTCAAGGCAAGGGTAGCGATACGGCAGGGATACGCGTACGCGCTCCACGACGTGGCAGTTTTCTTTTCATTTTCCGGCAAATGATCTCCGACGAGATCGTCACCGATTCGATCGTTGCATTTCGTCGCCGATAATCGAGGGTTTCGCTTCGCCATCTTATCGCCACCTTGAATAGAGGTAGAAAATCCAATCGCGTGAAACTTAACGCAACCATTCGAAATTCAGAAAGTTGAATTGTCAACTCCATTCGTAATCTATCTTCAATCACCAATGACGATTGATTAATGACAAGGTCTCCTATATTTTTTTTTATAAGAAAAAAAAATTATCTCTATTGTATTTGATTTCTTATTTGAATTGGCTCAACTGAGAGAGCCATTCTCACAGAATGATTCAATACTCGAAGTTCTTCAGACTGTAGTCAGACTACCGATTTTTTAAAATCAGAAAGTCAGACTTACACAGAGACACTACACTGCGAGCGTAATGTACGTAAAAATTTGCAGTCTGTGTTTAATACACATTCGGACAAACTTGTCGTCTCAATTTTTACCAGGAATTATCGTTTCGTTTTCTTTTACCGGAAGGTAAGACTCGCGAGGTAAAAAATTCGAGGGGGATCGATGTTATCACAGAGGAAGGAAAACTAAGATCTGTCTTATCGCTGGATTATCGAATTACCCTTGCGGTAGCTGCATTGCAGCGCTGCAACTCGGTTCAAGATTTCCATCGATCCCGGCCAAGTTACGTCGTTACAACCTGAGCTTGCAAGTTGCAAGTTTCCAACAAAGTCGAGAGAGAGAGAGACAGAGAGAGAGAGAGAGAGATAAAGCAAGAAAGATAGATAGATAGACAGAGAAAAGAAGGAAGAGATTGAAATTAATCCCGAATTAATTTCGCGAGAGGCATACGCGAGAGAACAACGCGTTGCATTCCGCGTGTATCTTTCAGCGCCTGGGCGGTATCCGCGCGCGCGTCCGCGTAATTGCAGGAAAATTTGCGAGCCCCCGCGGCAGAACTTATCCGAAGCACGGAAGCTAAACTTACTTAGGAGCGCGCACGAAGTAAAATTTACTTCTGCAGCTAGCAAGGACTTACGCGCCCCCGGTAATAGAGTCGCGTGTGCCTTTGCATGTAGGCGGTTTGTACATGGCCCCGCGCTATACTTCTTCCGTATAAAACAATTCCCTTCTGAGCAGGATGTACGCGCGGCGAACGCGAGTTTCTTCGCCAGTCTTCTCGCTGATTCTTTTGCGTGAAAAGCGAGCAAAGAAAGAGAGAGAGAGAGAGAGAGAGGGAACACGCCACGGCACGGAAATTCAGATGAGAAGAGAAACGGGGCACAGGTATACTTATTGTCGGTGGAGAAAGAGATACAGCGAGATGCAACGAACTGAAGCATGAACTGGGAATGTTCGTCAATTTGATTATCAGCAGCATCGTCGTGACACGCTTGAAGAACTGATAATGCACTAAGCTGATAGGAAATATTTGAAATTGAATTTGGTACTATTATTAGCGTTGATATCTCGTGTCATAGAATTGAGATTTTATAGGTTATTGAGATAAACAGATATCAACTTTTCCATCGTTATAGTAAATTAATTAGCGGATTATTTGCGCGTCTGTGGGAAATTCTGAAGCGTGAAAAACAGGCGTGGTACTTTTTCTAAAATAATTTCTTTTTTTTACTATTTTTTTTTTACTTGCAGTCTCAAGACATCAATATACATAAAAATCCGCAGTCTAATTACTAGTAATAATGATTGTTATAAACGAAGGAAATAATTCTAAATTGTCACAGAACGATTCAAAACGATGTCTCGAATTAATAAATAATCTCCTGAAAGAGTGATAATATTTAGCAACCATATGATTCTATGATCTCGTTACAAGTCCCTTATTTGTTATTCACTGTACCGGCAAGAAACTTATTCCAAATATCAAACGTAACAAACGTCGAAACTCGAGGGAGGAAAAAAAAGGGGAGCGTTTCAGAAGTTTCTCGGATAAAAATTTTATCGACGTGCTGCTCTTGTGGCGTGCCAGCGCGGTAACAATGTCGGTCGAGAGTTGCGTATTCCGAGAAATTATATCGTCATGGATGAAAGTTGGTGAAACGCCGCGGTGGATTCTTCTATTTCGAAGTTTCTCGATTCTCCCTTCGGGGGAGAGAGGAAGAAAGAAAAAAAAGAAAGAAAGAAAGAAAGAAAGAAAGAAAGAAAGAAAGAAAGAAAGAAAAGAGAAGACGAAATTCGCCGGTTTCGAGGCGGACGAATGTATCATTCGACGTCGCGGGAGTTTCTTGCGAAAATTTGCACCGCAAGAAACTTTTATTGCTTTAGCGTGTCAATAACAATTCCATGGCGAACGCGCCGTCGTCGTTTCTCGAGTTTCCGAACGACGGCGTCGCGACGCTACTCTCCTCCCGCGAGAAAATACGCGAATTCAATTGCGACGAATACGACGCATTGATACGACAGTCATCAACAGAGATACGCCTCGTCGATGATTACCTGCTAATAATCGATCGTTCACGGAACTATTTGGACACTTTTACGAAACACTTGGAAATTTTACAGCCAATTTTAAAGTTGGTCAAATTTTTCAAATCTGAAAGTCCGAAGTTCTTGCCGCAAATAAATACATTTTCAAATTTTCTGTCGAAATTTAACCTGAATTGTAATCGTAACTCTGATGTCATCGGAATTAATTGCTCACGGAAGTGTTTGAACAGAAAATTTTCGAATTATAAACTATTTTGAAATTTTACATCGGTAGAGTTTTTCAAATCAATTACAAGATTTTTACCGCAGTTTATTGAAAAATCAATATACTAGCTGTTGGATATTAAATTTATCTTATATAATCTTTACATATATACATCTTTTCAAATCTTTTTCAAAATTTAGATTCGATGTAATCGCAACCCTGATGTCATCAGAGTTAATTGCTCACGGAAGTGTTAGAACACTTAGCGCAGAAAACTTTTGTAAAAGATTTTGAAATTTTACTGCTGCTGTAATGGAAACTGTGTCGGTGAAATCTAAAAGTTACAAGATTTTTTTATTGCAGTTTAGTGAAAAATTAGTATACCAGATATTGTGCTAAACTCGTCCTGTATATATATTTCCAAATCTTTATGTATATATATATTTCCAAATCTTTATGTATATATATATATATCCAGATTTCTTTGAAAACTTAATTTGCACATAATTACAATTTCGATGTCATTACTAACTCTAAGTTCCATTCAACTTGTACAACGTAGCCACGAAACAGGTCTACGAGCGTTCGATATACCCTTCGCTAACCACGGTATTCCAACTTAAGAAGCTCGAGTAATTGCCGGGATGATTTATAGAAATTTAACGAGTTATCAAAGGATCAGCACGTTCCGCGGATCTTAAGGTAAATGAAAAAGCGATTGCACGAGCGAGCAGCCGGTCTCGGGGAATTAGGCAAGCTTTTTGACTTCCTATTTGGCAATTACTGCAAGCTGTTTCGTTCAATAAAGCGATTCCCGTTTTTAGCCGCGATTTCATTTCGTCTCCGATCCACAGCGAAAATCCTTCTCAGACCAATCAAATACCCTTCAACATCGTGCTTTCTTCCCTCCTCCGTTTTCTTCGTTTTACCTCAATTATCTAATGGCCTTGTGCGCCAATGGAATCGATGCTACCGTGAATCTCCGCGAATCGAGCACCAGTTTTTCTCTCATATTTCCTCTCTCCTCCCTCTCGTCTTTTCTGTCTACCTAGTCTATATCATCGATACAGATTTTCAGTCAACGGATCGTCCGTTTTGTCGCGATTTATGTTCGAGATTAATAGAGGAATTAGGTCGTTCGGCGTTTATATCGGGATCGACTGGTTATTTCCGTGCCGTCTATTTCCGGAGGCCGTGTTAATATACATACATACATACATGCATACATACATACACACATACATACATACATACATATATATATATACGGTTCCCGATACCCGTCGTTCGAATTTACAATCGTGAATTTATAAATATAACGGAGTTTAAGTTAATTTATACTCGTGCGTCCGCGGGATCGCTTTGAGTTAATAAATTCTTTGAGATATTAATTCCGCCATTGGAAATTGGAAAATTTAATTAAATGCCCGGGCAATTAGAGTCGAGGAGGTACTTTAAAATTCTCGGTCAAAGGACGAAATTTATCGGTAATGATTGTACGTAATGTATATAATAACCTAATAACGCACGACGACGCGAAACGGGTTTAGGTTGGAACGTGTGAAAAGTGTTGAGGAAAAGCAGTGGGGATAGCACTAGAACACGCGTCGATTCTTCAAAAGTTATCACGCGGTTCACGCGCCACTGGCTCCCTACCCCCTTTCTTCTAAATTATTTTCCCTTTGATTGCCATGCTTCTTCTACCAAAATCTAGATCCCCTTTTGAAATGAACTGAAACTATATACAATGACGCGAGAATCTATCACGATGCAAGAGAAGTGAGACAAGCGTGTTTCACCAGTCGTCTACGAAAAATTTACGAATCAATTATTTTCTAGCCTGATAGCTTCGGTATTCAAGTTCTTGTAAAAATTTAATTAAAAAAAAAAAATTGAAAAACTTCTATGTAAAAGGGATGACGAGTAAATTTTTTTCTGATTCTTCAAACAAAGGATCTGAATGGAAGACAAATTCTACGTGTATAGAATCTATATATATATATATATATATATATATATATATATATATTATATATATTATATATATTCTATATATATGTATATTATATATATTATATGTATTCTATATATATTCTATATATATTATATATTATATATTATAATATATATTCTATATATATTATATTATATTATATTATATTATATTATATTATATATTCTATATAGACACGTAGATATGTACGTGTATATATATATAAAAAAATGCACCGTTATATATCAAATGCACAGTTACATACCGAGGAAGCCGGGACAAGCTGAAAACAGCGATAGGAACAAAGATCGTGCGAGCGAAATTCCCAGTTCCTTTCCCTCTTACCTCTCGGCACCCTGGCCCTCTGTACCTTTGCCACACGATCGACGCAACAGAAAACTCGCGAAAAATCGCTGGAACGGCTACGGAATCCCTTCGCATCGCGAGGCGACGTTCTACGAGGCATCAAGGCCGTGACGAAATTAACATTTCTCCTTTGAGCCAGCTCGGAGTAACGCGAGGCGTTCCCCCCTCCCCCCTCCTCTTCCTCCTCTACCCCTAACCCTTTTCGATTGGCGTTTCTCTCGCTGGATATAGGCGACGACGCGACGGGCTGCGACGCTGCGGAATGCTCGCGTGCCTTTGGAATCGCGATACCGAAACGCGACGAGGGTTATTGGCCGCGTTGTCAAAGGGGCGACACACTCACGCCATCGACGATGCTCGCGCGTCGACAGCCGAAGCCAACCCTTTTACGAGGTGTTGGAATTCACTACGGGCTGTACCCTCTTCGGACGGCGAGCAAGCCTCGCCTCGGCCGAAATTAAGGCCACGCCGACTTGAGGGGACAATCGTCGACGACCGTTCAGAGAACGTTCTGCCTTTCCAACACGCAGTGTCTTCTACGTCTCCGCTTTTTTTTTTTTTATTTTTTTTGCTCCCCTCGTGACTAAAGTCGCGCGAGGAACGTTGAGAAAGAAGCGCTCGATGGTACGAAGGAACGACGTTTCGACTTTCGAGGTTTTTCTTTCTCTTGAAGGGAGGGGGAGGATTCGGTAAATAGAAAAACGTGGTTCTGTTCGTTTGGCAGTGAAATTTACGTAGTCCTGCGTTTATCGGAAGTATCGTGGTTTAATTATAGTAATTTCTCTTTTTCGGACATTTTTAGTAATCTCACAAAGCTTTCTCGCAGCTGCACACGGAACATGCACGCGGACACTCGATTTATATACATATATATATATATATATATATATCGCGCCGTACTTGGTGAAATACAACGGTTCAACATTTAAATTTTCAATTTTTATGACCGTATCTTCGGTATCCATCTTCGTAATGGCTCTCACGCCATTAAGCTCTTCACGGCTTGTGCCGCGCGCTCAAGCTCGCTAGAATTTTGGCCATTGTTATCAACTTCAACAAATGAACATCCACTATGTGTGCCTCGTTTATTCCACGTTACGTTTCATTCTTTATTTCAGTTTCGTCGTTCGAACGATTCAATTTAAATACACACGTTCGCACACTACCTGCGCACTCTTTTTTTATTATATTCGCGTGTTAATTCGCCGATGACGACGACAGTCAGTTAGAGTCGCGAATAAACACATCGAGGTTCACACGCGCCAACGCCGAGACTCTAAACTGATGCAAGTAGGCTGGCTACAAGGACGTTCTCGAGCTTGATATTCGCGTTCTTATGAATACAAATTATCAATACGGGCCGTGCTATTGATCGCGCATATAATTTATGGGGCCACTTGCGTTTACTTGGACATACGCGAATTTGTTCGCCGCGAGCGTCTGCTAATTCGATAAGTCGTCGTCCATACGTTGGTGACTCTCTCTCTCTCTCTCTCTCTCACCTCGGATTTCGCCTAACGAAGCATTGTGCCCGCTTCGTTATTCGCGATCGACAGGCGAATGATTCAATAAGAGCGCAAAGATGCGGAGGTTTCTTTTCGTCTTTTCTGCATGAAAAAGAGAAAAAGAAAACAAAAGAAACTACCGAGGCAACTTTGTTGAATCAAGCTTCTTATTGACGAGTATTGCTACCAGGTAGGAGATTTTCTCGGTATTCTCCGAGTTTAATCTTTGATTAATGCCTGTGTGTCAGAGCGTCGATAAATAAGCAGTAAATAAATAAACAATTAATCAGTCCGGGCTCGTGCATTGTAAGGATACCGAAGGCAGTTGTATATAGAGAGATCTATTGTTACACACCGGTTGCAAGACACAATTCATTCGCTTAATGTCGATGGTCGTTGTACATGGGTCTCGAGTATTTCAAGTTTCTCTCTGTTGTGTAAAGAGGATTCGTCTTGCAATGTCGAGTTGCCTGTATGGTTCTCGTTCAACAAAGAATTTTAAAATTCAATTCCAATCTCCTAGCTTTGCTCGTAAGCACGACTAAATGTTTTGTTAACAGACATTATGCGTATGTATTTCAACATTTTGCACCGTAGAAACAGTAAGTAGATAAAATTAAAGGAAATGGACAAATAGATAGATAGATAGAATTTTAGATTAATAATCATTGGATCGTGAATATTTGTGCAAATCTAAGCTATGGTGCTCCAGTATATATATATTAAATTTTCGCTTTCATTTGTACTTATAAAAGTTCGAAATCAGAAAAGCAGAGACTCCATCTTTAATTTATCGTTTTCTCTCCGAATACGCGTCGACTGTCGCGGAGTATAAAACACGCTACGATCTACGTTAATTCAGCGCGATCCTTAAAGACGTATTCTTCGCTACGTCTCGTCAATCCCGATGTTTGACTCTCGACATCACGTCAAATTTCCGTCTGGAAGCCTCCGCGAGATCTCCACGCCGCAGAGAGACACCTTAACTAATGCGTGTTCAACCCCAAACATCTCGTTCTCCTGATAATCCTCAATTAGCATCCCACTATAGGCAACAGCAACCCCGGCGTATCTTGAGGGGCCGCATCAGACGAGGCTTTCTTCTCAAGATGAATACCAAAGCCTCTACCAAAGAAAACAGCAGACGGCAAGGTTCGTAGGGAAGAGAAGAGAAATTTCACGCACAGAAAAAAAGAAAAAAATTGAAAATCCTGAACTAAGACATACTAAAGGAAATTCTGTACAAACTCTTTTCCATTCTTCTTGCATTTGATCTCGAATTCGTCGATGGTTATAATTAATATTAAACAGTGATAGTTTCGTGTTGCCAATGGACGAACATTGTTGAAACATTGTTCTTGAATCATTGACAATCAAATGTGACAAATTGCTCGATACGACTCGAACATAACTCTGCCATAATCTTGCTGTTCGAGGGGTGAGAGAAAAAAGGAAAAAAAAGAAGTTTCGCCGTAATGCTCCCCATAAGGGGGGAAAGATACCTAGGCGGAGAGGAAGAGAGAGAGAGAGAGAGAGAGTCAGATGCATCACACGCGCTCTCGCGTACATATAATTCAGTTTCACGAGTTGCCCGGCCGCACGCCGTAAGCACGGGTAGAATATTAACATATGGATGGGGTTGCACAGTGTGAAGCGCTTATCACACAATGGGGCTGCCCATTGTCATGCAGATTCCCCTTGGCTAATATAAAATGATCATCAGACAGATCGGGGGAATCCCCTAATGCTTTAACACCCCGCCAGTCCGGCTGAGCTGTTGCGTTCGTTCGCAAGTGTAGCCATGCGTGATAGGCCAGATACACGCGATAATTATATGCTAAAGGCATGTACGCCACTGTCTAGCCCCGGCTAGATAGGATTTACCATCTACGCGCGTCTATTTAGCCACTTGGATCCCTTGGATTACGGAGATCGATCGAATTCCGCGGAGGGGGAAAAAAAGATAAATCAAGAGAGGGATAAATCGAACGGAGAGACTGTTCTCTTTTTTCTTCTTTTTCTTTTTTTTCTTTTTTTTTTTTCTTTTGTAGGTGGGTCCTCCTCCTTGCTTCCGCTGAGAAGAGACGAGGGTTGGTTAGGATAGTCGCTCAAATATGCGGCCTAAAAAGGCTTCCGTGTTGGTGCCGCTTGATTGATTGGAATTTTGCGGCCACTTCTCGGTAATTGGGTTAACTGCTAATGGGAAATTTGGATCGCGTATATCGATTTTAAATCGGCCAACAGACACCCAAGAGATGCAGAGACGATGCACTCTCGATGCATGAAATATATTTATTCTTCGATGAATAGCTTTAACGAGTCGTGCAGCGATAAATGATTATGGAAATAAATGATAAAAGGAGAAGATCAATATCAGCTGTGACCGACGAGCGATTCAGAAACTGGCCACGGAGATTTCTATTCCATTGGTGTCACGACCAAGTGCTACAATCGAGATAGAGTTCTCTATCGAATTGCCGCTACCAAAGAAAAAGTATAATTGTCTCTTAGTTTTCACACTTGACGAATAAACTTGTTTGCTGATAGATCCGTCGCATCTGTGTTCTCCAACAAAGGCGCACAGGCTGATACGTCTCGCGAGAAACGAACCGAGAACTACGGCCGAACGAACGATGCTTCGATCGAAGAGCGGCGAGCACGTGAAAATTCGCGCCAGAGAGCTCTCTCTGTCTGTCTGTCTGTCTCTCTCTCCTATCAAATTCCAGGCTTTTCAAAGGGAAACTTGTACGTTGAAAGGATGACTCGGCTACGCGGCACGGCTGCCTCGATTCACGGGTTTCAGATGGCCGAGTCATTAACCGCACGCGCTAATTGTACGCGGGCGCCTCTTAAAAAAACGGCCGAAGCTTCCTCGATTATATCGCGCCCGCTCGTAATTATCTCGCCGCTCGGCGATTCACCGGAACCTTTCATTCGCGGCTTGACCCTTTATTCATCGCGGCCCGGCATCGACCGTGCCCCCGCTAACGACTATTTCCCCGGCCGAGTTTCTTCCAGCTAATTAGAAAAGAATCTGACGCGAGACCCGCGGCTTCCGGCAGTTTCAATCTCCCAATATCCCGCGAGGATATCTTCCCTCGTAGAAATATTCGTTCGAACGTGGCTCAACGCAATTAACGATCTGTTAATATCGCCGAATATACGAACGTCCGCTTCGTTAAAATTTTTTCACTTTTTCTTTCTTCTATTTTCGCACTTTCTCTTCTAATAATATTGTCCCAAAAACCTCGCGACGACTACCGTCCTCTCTCGTTTTTCCGGTAGCGGAACGACCGCTCGCGTCTTGCCACTTTGCAGCGTATTACGCTCGAATTCGATTTGGCCCGGTGTCCGTGACGATCGTCCCGCCTTCACGGGGACGACGACGTTAATTTAATCGGCATTCTGAAACGACCGGGGAGAGGGTCAGCCCTGCCTGAAAACGACGATGAAAAAGGACACGGCCAAGGTGAAACGGAGAGAACCGGAGAGACAGAGACAGAGATAGAGAAAAAGTGAGAGTGACAGAGAGAGAGAGAGAGAGAGAGAGAGAGACCAGAGAAAAGGGCGGTTGGGATACTCGAATCTGCAAGGGAAATTAACAATGTTTTCCTCTCGCTCTTCTCCTCGAGGATCACTTGTCACTAAGTAGTCTTCCGTACAGTGGAACATTCCACTTTAACTTTGCGCCCTGTCTTCATTACTTTGGCAACGAGCGGCACAGCACAGTCGACAAAAAAAAAAAAAAGAAGAAAAAAGAAAAAAGGGAAAACCCTGGCATAGTTGTATACTTTCGTGGCGCTAATTAGAACCTATCAGCAACGCCGGTCTCGTAACGATCCGCGCTTTGTACCTTCCCCTCATTCCCTGCCTGTTCCTCTTCTTACGTCGCGTTCGAGTCTCGAGTTGGATTGCATCGCGCCCCGCTTTTTGTTCGTCCCTGTCGCGCTCGTCAACGTAAACGGGTCGATTATCGTAAATCGTTGGTAATTTCAGACTTCCAGGTACTTTCCGCGATGAACACTGAAAGACGAATTAATGGTCGAAATACTATTAACTTGTCAGTCGGTAATTACGTAAGTAGGTCGAGGATATTCGTGGAAATTGTGAATTTTCCTGAGAACGCAGTTCGAGAGCGACGAAGCAGGGATTTGTTTTGTTCGTCGTAACAAGTAAAGGGGATGTCGCAAGGGAAGTTTCAGGACTCGGCACGCTGTCGAATCAATCAAGAATGTACGTAACGTTGTCAACGTTACTTTAATATTAGCCTCTATAATTAACAATAGCAATATTTTTGACAATGACAAACATACTAAATGTCAATCGAAATCAAGCGCAAGAATAGTTCTTACGTGGATATGACACACGTTGAACAAAGTTCAATTATTTTTCTGTAAATGACGAGGGAGAGTAGAAGAGAATTATCTTCACATACACTCTTCAACAAAATTAAGCTCACTTTTCATTCAAAGTTCAATAATTCTGGGAGAAAAAATTCTTGCAAGTCAAGAACGAGTCTCAAGGGCACATTCTAAAAAGGAGACGAGATGGATTTAATATTGAAAAGAATTTTTCTACGCCAATAGAAACTTTTGAATTTGCAAAATCTTCGAAACGAAAAAGTATGTTTACTTTTCCAGCTGCTACGCGAGGTAAATGCGTCGTAGAAGGAAACGACTCGTGTGAAAAATAGAAGTTTCAAACTTTGAAACGAGCCCACGTCTGATGCTATACGTCATTTTGTCACAAAGTTGCGAAAGTTCAAGGATCAACGATTTTATAATTCCTCAATTTTGTTGGGAAGTCTATGTCTACGGTTTATTATATTCATGTATGTCTGTGCATTCTTTGCGTATTACACAGAGTGTCTACAATCGAGTAGAAGGTGATTTCCACGTGAAAAGGAAGGAATAAAATTTCCCGTTTGCGAGGAAATCAAGTTTGAAAATTTATCGACATTACGCTTGAATTTACCTAATTCTAGAGGGAAGAATAATGAACAGGCTAAAGAACGTGGAACAAAACTGTTTTCGAGGCTTCGTTTTCGAGGAAGAATCGAGTTCGGAAATTTATCGATACATTTATCGATCAAAGCGATTTCCAACGAAACACATTCAAAGTCTACTTTCATGAAAATGACTCGCTGAACGAAAAGAAAATTTGATTCTACATTTCTCGCTTATTTTTGCATGTGGAATATTCTTGTGCCGATTGTTCGCGTCTGTTCAGTATCGGAATTAGCCGAACCGAAGTATATCTGATAAATTTTCAAACCCGATTTCCTCGAGAACGAACGTTTTCAAAGAGAGATACTTTATTTCATTTTCCTTTCGACTCACTTTTTCACTCGTCCTGAGACGCTCTATGTACTTACGTACTCTACAGATTCTTTTACGCGCTGGAAAATTCTAATTATCAGCTGTTTGAGCTGATTAACCGTTTGCCCCCGACAAACGTTTTTCGTATCATCAGCAATCTATTCACTTCAAATAAAATAATATAGCATTGGAAATAATCATTCAAATGGCATTTACATACGAAATTTTGTTGACTATATCTTCCCAACGTGTAATATCGTTTAAGGCAATCGTCAACGTGCATTGCTTTGCTAGATTAAGTATAATATACATGAGTTAATAATACACAGTTTCAATCCCTAATAATAATATCCTCCGTCAGTTTTTCAAACTTTTGCGTGAAGCAATAAGGAGTCCAGTTTATGCGAATTATTCCGAATTATGTGAATTATCGTCAACTGGACGTAGGACTGTCTTCTTCTGAAATTCTTTTGTTATTTTTACTATCGTGATTATAACTTTCATTCTAGACGTCTATTCAGATATTATTATACTATTATACGTTACATCGTATAACAGCAGATACGTTCATTAAATTCAGCAAATTATAAAGAGAGGAAGTCCGAGTTGTTGGCTGGATTTAAGTACAATGTCCCCTCAGAAGGGACAGTCGAGTGCAAAGGGTTAAATATCCTGCAGGAGCGTGCGAGCGTTACGTCCGACGTCCGACGTCCTATTCCACTTAATCGACTCTTTGAAACTCCTTTGGCGAGAGAGCGCTGATTTTAAAGAGATTGCTAAGACGCCGGCCACGATTCATCTCTTTGTTCGCCAGTAATTTACAGGCCGGCAAGGAGTTTTAATTAACTCGCGTTTGTTTGCCAGTAATTCGGCGAAAAGGCGGAACTTCCCGCGGCAACGGGGAATTTTTCCGCCTCGATCGTAATTCCCTCCCGCGCGAACGACACGCGTAAATATTGTAAATTTACAAACGCAAAAAGTGGTTACGTCAAGGCCACTTTGACAGCCTCCTGGCACGAACGCTGTCTTAGCTGTTCCGCTTCTTCATCGTTCTCTGTGTCTCTGCAAGCGCGTCTGAACGCCGCAATAATACCGAGCGTACCAACGAATGAATTTTTGAAACCCGCGAGGAAAAAGTAGTCGGCGCTGTCCGCGGCGCTCTTGGGACTTGTAGCCTTCGCGTCGCGTTAAGCCGCGAGTTCCCGCGAGTTTTCGAATCGCGGATCGTAGTCCGCGAGAAAACCGAGTCGAAGAACAGAGACGAGAGAGTAACCGGCAGAAAGGGAAGCACCGACGGAGGATCGAGGGGAAAAATTTCTAAAGAAGATCGGGCAGGGCCAAGAATACAGAAAGAAATCGTTCATTTTTTTATTCGAAAGCTATTTCTCGTTCCAACATTACACGCGCGCGCCGTGTTTTTCAAACTCTGTCAAAAAGGTCAAAAAGATCGCGATATAACGTATCCAATATAACTGATCAAACCGAGACTGAAATCAAACGACGGACGACTCTCGAGGAGCGACTGTCCCGATCGTTCGAAACGTCGAGCGCACACGTCGCGTCGTTTAATCCGTCGCGTCGGGGATGGGAAATTCCGCGAGGAAACGATGCAATTTTCGAGGAACGAGGCAACGAGTTGAGATAAAAATGACGGGACGCGACGCGACGCGGCCCGGGGTTTGGGCGACGAGCAAAAATCGTCGCGCGGCCACGCAATTTCCCAGCTTGTCAGCTTGTTCTTGCGGGAGCAACGAAGAAAATGGAAGCGCTCGGCAAGCCGAGCTGACCGCCATCGTCGTTCAGTTACGTTAAGCCCGCCGGCTGTCGGCTACGCCCGGCCGCGAAACGTTACACTTTTATGGCAGCTCGTGATTATGTATCAACCGGACAGATTTATACGTTATGTATGGGCCGGTATCGATTCCCGGCAACAACGTGTCCCGGAATGCAACGTGTGCCCGTTGAGCCCTGTGGGAAATATGCAACGCCGAAGTAATGGCGTTCGCGAGAGGGAGGGGAGGGGGGAGGCCAATAGGCGTTAATCCGGAATAGGCACCTGCCTGCCTGCCTGGCCGCTGCGTTTCCAACCTGGCGAAAAATAAAAATGGAAGGAAACAGAAAGGGGGGGGGAGGGATGAATAACGCGACCGAATTCGGGGATAAACCGAAACCGAATTGCGAATTTTTGGAACGGGGTGGGTCAAGATCTTTTTTTGACAGTGAGCGATGAACGGTTGTTTGAGATGGACACGTATGAATATGTGACATTTAGAGATTGTTGAGGCCAAGAGTGCGCGACATTTGTGACACGGATGTGTTACGCTCCAACACAGAGTAGTAAGTCAGGAATTTAACCACTTAGAAAATTTCAAACAAATCTTGGGTTTCAGTCTCAGGTGCGATGAGGTCTTTCACACTGTGTCGTAACAAGCACGCACTCGAAGAATCATATGCGTTACGATGAGAGTCTGGTCGTTCCTGAGTGCCGCTCTTCCCCCGAGAAAAAGAACCGACGTGCGACGAGAATGGTCAGACAGAATGAAGACGCAAGCTCAAGGTTTCAGAGATTGATCGACTTTTTTATTTTTCTCGGCTACAGTTACATGAGCTATTATCACAGTTTTAAAATTAGTGGGGTTGCTCGTGACACACAGATGCAATGGATATGACACATGCAACGGGATCGTTTTCAGAAGACAGTCGTTCTTAGAAATGCTGCGACATTTTGGGAACTGTTCTCTATACTTCTTACGTGGTCTTAACATATCCCCCATTCTATAACTCTTCTTTTGGAAAGGGGTAATCCAAGGCTTTAAAAAAGGAGGGACTTTGTTCGTTCATCAGAGAGTCAAGACAGTTATAGCTTTTTACATCAGTAGTTGCAATAATCACCACGCAGTTAATCAATTAGTCAAGAAATTAACAATAAATCGAGATTCATCATAGTTGTTCATATCCCACATCAATGAGTGGTCCTTCGAATCCCAAGAGATATACGTAAACGTGCACGACAGACACCGGAACATTCGTTCTGCTGATTTCCAGGGATTAGCGATTTTTCGGAAGATTGTGGAATCTGCTTGAAAGTAACCGTGTGTCGTTGATCTTCCGCGAGAATGAGGTTTTGTCTCTCTGCGTCTAACATTTCGCTTCATTTCATTCATGCGAAAGTTGCAACGCGACGACGAAAAATTTGCGTTATCGTCAATGGATTGGACAAGTTTCGAATTTCCAAACTTCTTCAACATTTCGCTTTGTGCGACGCAGGGGAATATCAATGAGGGGGAAAAAAAGGAAATGGTTAGTAAAAATTTGTACGTCTCGTTCACCCTGGGCTGTTAATAATTCGGGAAAATTCGAACTCCTGGAATGGAGGATATTATCATTGAATTGCAAAAGTTTTTTTTTCACGTTATTACGAACGTATTACGAAGATGTAATTTCGCATGGATCATAACTCGCGAGCGAGCAGCCTGTCCGAAGGGAAGAAGGATAGAGATTGCGACATTCCGAGGAGCGTGTAAGACATTTTTTAAAAATGAACCGTAATTTGTAAGCGAGCGAGCAAGAGAAAGAGAGAGAGAGAGAGAGAGAAAGGTTAGAAAAGAAATGTGGAGAGTGCGAAATTTTTGCACGAAGTGCAGCAGACAGGCTGAACTTCCCTTCAACAGGAGTGGAAACAAAAATTCTCTCCGTAAACGAACGCGTATTTAATAATAGATATATCCGTTTCAATCTCTGACAGGTGTCTTTCATTTTAATTAAATCCTCTAAAATTTTCCAGCATTCTCTTTCTAACGAAGTTTATTCAGTGGAAAACCACTGAATTCTTTACGAATTACCGTTGAAATTACAAATTCACACGGCCACTATCTAATTAAGAGGAGTCAAAAAATTATTGACGCGATTCAGCCGGTCAAAAAATTCGACTTTCGTATATCGGTTCCTAGAGGCACGATAAATAAATTAAAATACAAAAGATGTAAAGATATAAACAAATCAGAGAAAGAAGAATTATTGACACGATTCTCGCGATTCAGCCGGTCAAAAGATTCGTCTTTCATATATCGGTTCTTAGAGGCACGACAAATAAATTAAAATACAAAAGATGTAAAAACACGAAACAAATCAGAAAAAGAAGTGTGAGGTTGTCGTCGGGAAAGCAAAGGGGTTAAATAAGATTAATATTTTTGTAATAAAGGTCTATACTTTCCACGGAATTGCCGTTTTGTCAGTTACATTCTGCGAAAACGTTCCAGGAAAATCTCGCCCTATTTCATCGTACCGATCCAAATATCCCAATAGAGAGGAGAAAGAAAGAAAGAAAGAAAGAAAAGAAAAGAAAAAAAAAGAAGAGAAAAAAGGGGAAAAAAAGTAGAAAACGATGAAAACGTCGTCTCGTAAAGATCATAGTTTGTTGAACTGGGCTACGTATTTACGCCGGTAGTTTTTAACGAGAACCGCCGGTTCAATTTTCGCGGCGTTTGATAAATGGAGCGCACGCGGGAAGAACGAGAACGACGCGACACGGCCGCCATGAGATTGCCGGGCGGCGTTCGCGCGTAAATCGCATTGATAACGTGCCAATGTGCAATCGTTTCGTCGCCGATGCCCGTTGTCCGGCGATGCGATTCCGGTTCCACCGGATTGCGGAAGCGAAGGCAAGAAAGAACGATCCCGAATCCCCATTTCCTGACAGAAAACCCCCTGGTTCCGGCCGCTGAAAGGACACCGCGCTTCCCTTCCCGTTTGTTTCCCCCCTCATCGAGCCCTTATGGGAAACGGAGAGAATCGACACGGTGAACGTTCCGCCGTCCGCTTCAAGGCTATTTGTTTGGCCCGGCATTAAAACACGACGCGGTAATAACTTTGCCTCGAGAAACCGGGATTCTCCGGCGAATTATTCTGGTATTATTATTGAAATTTCTCTGGTAAATAAGATAATTTTCTGCAATGTGTTATAGAAATTTTATCTATTTCTTCGAGTAAATAAAACATGAGAAACGCACGGCGATGGACGAGATAGCCTTTAGGTTATCTTTTCTTTTTAACAGCGAGTGGTTCGATGGTTGAAATACTATTCAATAGTATAGTAAATATTAATCAATGACGCAGTATTTAAGAAGAAAAAAACGAGCGAACTGGAATGTTTCTACGACATTCGTGTCGTAGAATTTTCATCTATCCTGTCGAGTAAATAAAAAATTAGATACACAGATTAGAATTTTAACCTCTTGATCACTCCAGTCTTTTTAAAGACCGCACGTCAGATCGCCGCGTATTTTAAAGACCGCGCATCAGCTAGCCGCGTATATATTCAATTTTTAAAAAATGTAATACTTTTACTAATAAATAAATAATTTAAATATTTTTTACTTACATAATTAGTAAGCCACAATCAATTAGGATATAATTTGCACGGAAAAAAGACACTTGATTTTTACTAGGGTTGCCACGCAATAGATCAAATGCTAAATATTAAAAAGATTAAAAAAAAGTTATATGCACGTTTGTTAAATTTGAAATGTTATAATATTATAGTAAAAACTACAAATAATAAAAAATACAAATATATACTATACACAATAAAAACTAATATTTATCTTGGGTGTGGAATGCTTTGAAGTAAGTAGTTGGGCAGAGTGGAATTTTAGAATTTTCGCACGCGAATTTTGTTTCTTTCCTTTTTTTCGAAGCAGCTTTCGAATATACAAAATCAAGGAAGAATATATATGTTTTTCGATTTTTTTAGTGTTAGAAAATGATTCTAGATGTCAACGTTAAGAAATCGAAATTAATTTCGCTTTTATTTAGGGTGTAGCGACTGGTACGATCAAGTGTTTATGATTAATTTCGTCGATGGAATAAGGTTATCTTTTTTAACAGCGAACAGGTTCAAGGATTGAAATACTATGCAATAGTACAGTAAATATTAATCAATGCTCGACAATATCCGAGTATTCGCGAATTCTTACTGCACAAACCACTTGTCCCTCGCGCAATAATCGCCACGAAAAACAGTCGATTCTCATTCTAAGGAAAGAATCAAAAAGCACACCTGAACTTGAAGCTTCGCGTTGCTTGCATGTCGCGTGTCACGATTTTTATCGAGCGGCGTTGCGATCCGCGAAAGTCGGGGAGGGCACGCGTAGCAAATCGCGTTTTATCGACACGATGGCGGCACGAAGGCTGGCTACCCGATCTCTTCGTCGGGGAAATAATGCTAAAAGTTCATTCGTTACTATCGGAGAGATAAGGCGAACGAATTATGGACTTCTGATAGTATACCCAGTGGGAGGGGGATCGTGGGGGTGAGGGGAGGGCGCGCGAGCGATGCCGGTTCGTTTTCGTACGATATAAATCGTGGAAACTGTAATTAGGTCGATAAGGCAGCATTTACATCTGGGAACGAGGTACGCCAGCTTTTTGCAGTAGGAACGCGCCGGCGTTCGATCGAACTTTCTGTAATTGATAGCTCGTTCCGGTCGCGCCGTTCGAGTTTCCGGTCGTGTTCGCGATGCGATCGACACGCTCCCGCCATCGAATCGACGGCGCTTAACCGTTGAAAAGTCGTTTGGGGAGAGAGGGGGGGAAGCATCGATATCGTAATTAACTTGCTCGCTCTTTCAGTCATTCTCGAACGAGTCGTGTTTCTCTATCGGCGAAAGCGTTTCTCAAATTCGAGGAAAATATCGGAGGATCTTTATTCGAATGTGTCTTCCAATGATTGGGGCTTGTTAACAGCGTAAGTCTTATCACGCAAAATGAATAAAAATTTGTATGACTCAAGCAATAATTCTTCTGGGCTAACTTTTTCTTTTTTTTTTTTTTTTTAAGATTCTTAAGCGGACAGATGAAACTCTGACAGATGAATTTTTACTGAAATAAAAAGTTGCAATTTTTTGTGAGCTACATAAATGTAATTTTCGGCTTCATATTTCAATTTCTTTCTTTTTTTTCTTTTTTTTTTTTTAAATCAAGGTGTTACGCGATGGTGGAGCTGTTCGGCCAGCGGCTGCTTGTTTCAAATGCACGCTGATAATTGCCTCGAAGCATTAAGAAAAACCTCTTCCCGGTTGAAATTAAAGCGGGATTGAGACGTAAAAGATTCCGCGAATCTTATGCCCCGCTCTTTGATTTTTTAAGATGGCAGAGAAGAAATTTAAAAGAAAGTTAACCCGTAAAATTTTTATTCGATTCGTTTCATAAATTAAACACATTCGAGACAGAGAGAGAGAGAGAGAGAGAGAGAGAGAGAGAGAGAAACAGAGAGAGAGAGAGAGAGAGAGGGAGGACAGGAAACTTCGTGCAAATTAATAAAGAAAAAGGCATCCGTTAAAAATAAAATTCCCTTTGACTTCATTTTCCGCGTGAACTTTTGCACGGTGCTCGTTTTTCCAGCTGTCGACGTTTCTCGTTTTTACGACGAGCGACGAGCACGAAATTCGTATTATTATCAGCATCGGACGAGGCAGAGAGAAGTTTATTAATTTGCCAAACAGTTTAATTACGAGGCGAAGGGTAGTGTGAAAATATCCCTTGCCGAGCTTTAATTATACGAATGCTCTGCTCGTGGCCATTGCAAAAAACTCCGCGACTGCGTTTCAATTTTATTCAAAAGCACGTTGGCCACGGTATATTGTTTAATAGCGAACGTACATATAAAAAGGACGATAAATATCGTTATTAGCTGTCCGTGAAGAGGAAAAAGAACTTTTCCACCGTGCGTGCGTCCTCAGCGACAAAATCTTGCTTCGATATCCGAATGTATGAAGATTTAATACTACCTGCCGATATCCATCTCGTCGGTGGATAGTTTTGCAAGAATAGTTGCGAACAATTCGTTGAAAGTACGAAAATCACCATTCACCGTCCAGTACTGTTTTTAATCCCATTACTTTTAATTAATACACAAAATCAGCGAGTCGAGTCGAATAAATAAATAAGGGATAAACGGGGTAAGAAACGAATATTAAATTACCTTGATTACAACGAACAATCGAATTAGTTCGGCAATCCAAGCATGAGTTACTCTCGAAAGATGCGAGAGAAAACGATGATTGGCTAGTTTGCTCGTTCAACAAATGTTTCGTACCGGCAGAAACTGTCAGGTAAGACAAAACGAAAATTTTAGCAAAAGCGTGACAATTTCGTCTCGCTAGATCAATTGAAACGAACGCGCCAGGGGAACGTAGGGATCGTACGTACGACTTTCAATTTCCACAACAACGATTGTTCCGCGGAGAATCGCCGGGGACAATTTATGATGTCTCCGTGTAGTTGGAGTAAGCCGGAGCTAAGTCACGGTGATTAGTCACCCGAAAAGCGAGTCGTGGCGCTTTTATCCGCGAACAACTTCCTGATCCGGACAATGGATGGTCCACGGAATATTAGGATTATACTCGCTCGATCTTCGCCCTATTCTCTCTCTCTCTCTCTCTCCCTTTCTCTCCGAGAACGGTTTCCAGTCTCGTTCCAACAAATAACCGGCCAACCGTACAACCCGAGTCGAACACCGAAAAATCCGTGGAAATTAACTGAACAGTATTTCAATATTTCTCAACAAAGAAGATCCCCCAATTTGTGATTTGTGCAAAGTTCAATTGAAACAGTGAAACGTATTATTGCAGTGCAGAAAATACACCGCGAAGACATCAATTAAATACAAGTCTGTTCTTCCCTGATTGACAACCTAAACAGGATAAGGAAGCAGTCCTAAAATTAATACACTTTCTAAGATAGACTGACCTTTGTAATAAATTGTAAGATTTAGTTCCAAATCGCTAGTAACTCACACAAGTGATAAAAAATTAATTAAAATTAATAACACTTTAAATTAAATAAAATTAATACACTTTCTAAGACAGACTGACCTTTATAATAAATTGTAAGATTTAGTTCCAAATCGCTAATAACTCACATAAATGATAAAAAATTAATTAAAATTAATTAAAACTAATAACACTTTAAATTAAATAAAATTAATACACTTTCTAAGACAGACTGACCTTTGTAATAAATTGTAAGATTTAGTTCCAAATCGTTAATAATCCACAAGGCGATAAATAATGAAAATATTAGGTTGGTCGGAAAATAATTGCGCTTTTCTGTTCCTTAATTTCAAATGCATGCATCTCAGCTCTCAAAGCTTTTTAATCAATTATTAATCAAAGTAACAACTTTCGCATCCTTTCGATTTCCTGACTGTAAGTCAGTGTTGTGATCATTGCACGTGTCTTAACAGTATCCTAGTCAAATGCATTGTTGACTTTATGAGCAGTTTCTGCTGCTTCTTCACTTGTTTTGAATTTCGCAGAGAAAAATTGCTCTAATTTGCTTTTTATCTAATGCCAATGGCCAGAAATAAATCGTCTTTGAAACAGGAATGATTGATTCCAAAATACAGAATGTACTGTTCAAAGTTACACGACACGAGCAGGAATCTGCAAAACAAGTATATAAACGTAGGTTACAAAACATAAGAAGCGCAATTATTTTCCGAACAACCTACACAAAAAAAAAAAAGAAAAGAAAATATTTCTATCTCGAATTTTCTTTTCTTTCCTTTCTCCCTACTCTTCCTTTTTTTGTCTTCTCGAACCGTAGAAAATCGTCTAATTTCCTGTCCAGGGAGACTAGACGATTCCCTTAAATTCCAATTTACCAACGATTCGAAATGCCACCAGCAAGCCACGCGGGCAAGGGTCGGCAGCGATCAATTTCACTGGATCCCCGCGAGGAATCGTGCGTTCGTCCGCTGAAAAAAAAAAGAAAAGAAAGGAAAAAAAGAAAGAGAGAAAAGAAAAAAGAAACCCGACAGACAATCAAACCGAATGCTTGGAGAATAGATTACGACAGAGGTTGAACGCTCGCCGACAGCCCGCTGTTCGCTTATTTTCCATCAATCCGATCTGATCGTTCGGTTCTTTTCTCGTCTCTGATTTCTCTTCCCATCTTTCCTTGCACGCTTCTCGTCACTCCTCCTCCACTCCTGTGATCGAGGCTGATTCGTCCTTCAATTTCCAAGTTGCTCCAACTTCTGCACGCGTGATCAACGTTGTAAACAAGGCCGGGGCCGGCCTGTTATTCCACGTGCCGCAATGAATCAGGGTCGCGCGATCTCATCCAACGAGGCGGTCGTTTCGCGGAATCGCGTCGCGGAAATGATCTTCACTCCGCGGCGAGAACGCTTTCAAACCCTTTCGCTGAATGGCAATGCTGCTGCTGCACCGTCGACACCAACCGTCGACCGTCTCGGTTGCTGTTTACCCAGCGCGATACTCTTCTTTCAGACGTTCCGGCGAAAAGAAATCTCTCTGGCGCAGTGGAACGAAAGAGCAGAGAGAAGATACCGGTGGACAGGAGAGGCGAGGAGAGATTGAAAAGAGAGAAAACGAAGGAGCTGTGGGGGGAGAGGGGAAGCAACGAGGACGAGATTGAGAGCGAGATGGAAACGAGGCTCTGTGCCATTCGTTGAATCGAGAGACGAGACAAGAGAGGCGCAGCATGGATCTCTGCGCGCGTAAGGAAGTAAACCTTGGAAGTGGGATCTCCCTGTGTGTGGTTCGGGGGAAATCGCCCGGAGGCTGCACGATTCGCGGAGGCTTGGCGGGCGCGAGTTTGGCGAGGGCTAGCGCGAGGGGGCGGCGGGGGGTCCTCGCGCGTAACTGCGACGTGCATATTCCTCGAGCACGAGACGCTACGTGCTTCGCGAGGAAATGTCTGCCTGGAGAACGTGCTGCGGTTGCCCGACAGACACTTGTGCACCAGAGTGAATTTCGGGGAATTTAGAAGCGCGAAACAGAGAGAGAGAGAGAGAGAGAGAGAGAGAGAGAGAGAGGTGAATTCCCGACGAACGGTGTGTTATCTAAATTATCGGTTCGTTCGGTGATTTTTTTTTTTTTCTCGAACAAACTCGGAACGTGTCGCGGTTGCTTCAGGTATCGTTATCGGCGACGATTTCGCGAAGCGAACCGCTCGGCCCGGCTCGGCTGTTGATCTTTGGCAGTTTCGCAGCGCTTCGGTCTAGGAAGTTTGCTCTTTACGGAATGCTCGGAGCATTCGACGGGAAGGTTTGTTGCAACTTGATGGACCGAGGAACTCGTCGCGTGTTTGTTAGTAATTTTGTACAGCGGATGGAATTTAGTCCTCTTCTTTCGTAACTGTTGATCCTGTTGATGTTGATTTTGTTTCAATTTTAATTTCCACGCAATTCAATATGAAACTCATTTATTTACGGTGATTTTTATCTAATAGTGTCCATCGATTAACGCTTTGAAAGAATCCAGCGGACTGTCTCTGTTCTCGCGAGGATGATTTTCGAAGATCGCAAAAAAAAAATTCTACTGCCAAAGTTTCCTCCAGAAACGCTGCGCCTTGGATTTTGGAAACGTCGGAACGTTAAATTCCAGTTGATTTACGCTTCCGTGGAATACCTCCGCTCTGATCCTCTTAATATTCCGAAGCGATCCCTGTCTACATCTCCCAGTTTCCCGTTCAGCCTCTTCAATTACCCGCCCTCTGGTCGACTTATCAATCCGCGAAAATCTCCGTTGCACGCCAGCAACTGCGAGTCTCCCTCCATCTATTCTCCTTGGAGGATCACGCTCGCTGCAACTCCAGGCTTCTTCTCGTCTTTGGTAATGTCTCATCAAGTATTCGCGGCGGATAAGCAGGACGAACGTATGTCATGACGCGGAGCCGCGTTTTCAGAATTATCTGCAACTCTTGCCTTTCAGGCCGGAGCCAGCCTCGTTCACAAAAGACTGGTGGTAATTCCATTTCCCTGGCAGCCATCAAATTACACACTGTATCGCGATCATGGAAGAAAGAGAGAGAGAGAGAGAGAGAGACAGAGAGAGGGAGGCTGTGAATCCCAGACAGACCCTTCTACACGCGATCAGCTGCTAACGATACCAAAAATGAAATTAACCGACCGTACAGGCGGGAAACGGAAGACGAGAGGACAGGGGAAAACGTTGGATCGAAGCTAATCTCGTCTGGTATAGCTATCTCGATATCTTTGACGTAAATAGATTACCGTGGCGACGTTAGGTGACGTCTGCTTTAACTCGCGAGACAGAGAGGCGGCCAGCGTCTAGCTATACGTTTACACACACACACACACACACACACACACACACACACACAGAGTGTTATATAGGGTGTTTCGCCCGACGCAGTATACTTGTGACGGTAGGATGATTTCATTCCTGTGGAAACAAGTGGAGAATTTTTTCTCATCGGCGCGATGCCGACAAGAGTTTGGAAATTTGTCAAGTACAAGTGTGCACTGACAGTAGCAAGTAGCAGGACAGTTTTTAACTGAACGCAATCGAAACTCTATCATCTTTCAGCTGAATTTTCTAATGCGCATAATCGCGGGCGAAATTTATATTAATAATTTATTATATTATACTGTAATTATAAATATAATGTACATTATCATCATACGCATATAAATTATATTTATATTATAATTTATGTTTATAATCGTTGAAATTTACCGCTTCAAAGACAAATGGCGGAAAGAGGCGACACACAATTCTCGAATGACACACAATGAAACGAATTTTATTTTCGGACGGGACAGAAACACCCTCTCAGCGCCTTGTCACACGGGACACCCTGTACATACATATAGAAGGAAATCTATATGCAGGGGAGGACGAACGGGGTTTCGGGAAATGCAGAAAACGCACGAAGGGAGAAGACAGTGGCGTCGAAGAAGTCCTCTCGCCGTCGTCGCCGTCGTCGTCGCAGAGCCTTGGGTGACAGAGGGCAAAAACGAAGCGAGGGAACGACGATATAAAAAAGAAAAGAGACAGAGAGAAAGAGAGAGAGAGAGAGAGAGAAAAAGACACACACGAAGGGGTGGAATTGGATAGAATTGTACGGGACACTGATAAGGGAACTCGGAAGGAACTGGCACGCTTTGACAGCCGGTAAATTAAAGTATACTTCCGCAACGCTAGAAGGCAGATGTGTTGTACGTGGTAATCCGGCTGAGATTCCGTGCCGTGAGATGAAAGCTAGACTCGAAAGAGGGAATTTTTTATGAACGAGATCGGCATGCTGTCGCGATGGAAAGGGAAACGCCGGGGAATACCGGGAGGTTGAACGAGGATCGCTGGGAAATGGTGTCCACCTGAGTGCAAGAGACATCGGGGGGGGGGAAGTAAAAGAAGTTGTCAGAATCAGATGAGAATCACGAGAAGAGAGAGAGACAGAGAGACAGAGAGAGAGAGAGAGGAATAGAGAAACGGAGAAAGAAAAAGAAAGGGAGAGATACTGCTGCGGAGATCGAGCTACCTGGCTTATCTGATCGGTACACGGCCACGAAACGAATCGATGAAACAGGTACTCAGGTAGCGAACGTGAGATTGCCGTTAACAACTTCCACGCGAAATCGACGAAATCTTGCCTCCTTGTCCCGATCCAGCTGTCAACGTGCTTGATACACTGCACCGGGAAATCTTGCTTCTGGCGTATTATATGTAACAGTCCTCGCGGTCAGTCGTGTGTTGCACGAGGATTTACAGGCTCCTTCCGCGACTATCCATTGGCCTTTTCTCGCTTTATCTGTTTTATATATATATAAAATATTTATGTGTGTGTGTGTGTGTGTCGTTTAACTTTCTGCGGTTGATTTGACAGGTAAGTACATGTGAGAAACGAAGCAAGGACAATGCAAGTTGGGTTTAACACCAGAAGAATAATCGCACAAGTCGTACTTTAAAAGTGTACGACAAGAGTGTGACATAAATTCAGATCTCTAACACACCACGATCTCTCGAGGATTAACATTTACAGAAAAGAAGCAGCATCAAGCAAGCAACCCTCCTCTTTGCTAAGTAATGTAATTCACTTCCCTCGATAAACGTCCCCTTGCCTTGCGCCGTCGCATCATCACGTGAAAAGTATCGTCTCAAACAAAAAAGAAAGAAAGGGGGAAAAAGGTAACGTCACTCGGACAGAGATGTTTCGTATTTCCGCGAGAGCGCGCCGGTCGGTTGTAAAAGGCATGTTAATGCGGAAAACGTGGCCTGTTTTTTTGGTCTTTTATCCTTTGCAACGGAGAGGGGAAACGTAAGGACTCGGACGCATCTCGAGGATACATAACGCGAACGATAGAAGACGGCAGAAAGGAATGCTATGCTATAAAGGGACGCCGGGGTTGGATCCTGCTGGCTGCGCTCTCGACGGCGCGCGTCTAGCAAAAAGGCCGGCTCGCAAGGTTCGCTACTGATTTTACAAAGGGACGCAAACCTTGGTTTCAGGGTCTGAGTGAAGGCGTGGGCAAGGGGCTCGATCAGTATTCAACTGCAGCCACCGGTCCAGGGTCATGTGACGAGCTGGACATACACAAGATTTGCCGGAGATTCTTCAGAGTGTACAGGATATGCCTCGCCTGGTAAACTGACCCTACGTGCCCTGGCTCCTTTATACGTCATTCCCATTTCCGATCCGTTCGTCCATGGGAATTTCGATCGGCGCACGGGCCAATTTATTCGGGCAGTCGCGGCCCCCGCCTCCCGTGGCACGTGAGCCTCCTCAGACCGTCGTTCACCTTCCCGAAAAAGATCACCGGCCCGTGTGTGTCTCTTTTGGTCATTACGCCCAGTCTCGAAACAGCTCCACGCTGCTCTCTGATCAATCCCGACTCTCATCGATCCTACCGGTTACAGACGTGACACGCATATTCCAACCGATTCAAACGGGACCACGGTGGAGAAGGATACGAAGAATATGTGCGGTATCGTAATTTTCTGAACGAGCGTGGCAGACTCGGCTGAATCGAGTGAATCGAGTTCGACGCGAAATTTGATCGAACGAACTGGAATTTTATTATTTGGAATTATCGTGTCTTCAAATTTGTATGAATTCAACGAAGGGTTAAACATTCAATGTTGTCTGAAAATTCGAAAACATAAACCATCACGCGATGGCTGTTCGAAACACGTGATAATTGGCTGATAAAGAGAGAAAGGATTTACGTGGATTTACGTAAAGTGGTCGTTTTTTCCCATGGTGTTGGCGGAAAAGCAGGAGACCGCGACAGAAAATTATTAGACAGCGTGAGGTTGCAGGCCGGTGGGAGACCTCGCTCGTGAGCACAGGCACGAAAGCGTGGCAAGCACCTAAATCCTCGAATACTATTTTTCAGCACCCTTGTTCGCGCGTGTTGCTTCCTTATTAACATCGGGTAATGCTGAAGTCGCCCGACAAGCTGTTTGCAACCGCTGGTTTCAGAGACAGAGAGAGAGAGAGAGAGACAGTCAGCACCAAGTGTTTCAACGTGGATTCGCAAGGGGTTTCTCCACACACGCGTCAAGAAAATGACGTTTACCCGCGGGAAACGTACACACACCGTCCAAGATGGAGGACCGTGCGTTGTTGCTGCGCCACGAGACGGCAATCCCTCTAGCATCGTGGCTCGCGATGTCAGCAAACGCTTTACGCTCCAAACGGATTAGGTACGCTGCGTCTAAATCGATCGAGCGCGGGAAATTTGTTTCTTTTGGTAACGAAACGTCGAATCGGGGCAAGTTTGGAAACTGGAAGAGACAACGATCGTTTTACTAATATTACGATTCCTCATTCAGGTACGTGCGTTATATCGAGCCATTTTTATTCTTCGCAAGATGATCCAAATATGCATCTTCCATCTGTTTCGATATTTATTGCATACACCATCTTCGTCGACGAATTCATAGGAAATGCTACGTGAAAGAATATCAATCGCCTTTGGCCAGCAATTCGATCCTCTAAAAACTTCGAGACCGATCTCGGGCCCGTTATGTCGGAAGCGTTATGTCTCTATCGACCGGAATTCCACCGATTCGAAGCAAGCTTCCATTCGAAGGGACACGGAACGCAACGCGAAAGCGCGCGATAAAAAGCACGGGGAGGCTGGAAAGAGCGGGCGCAAAGAGGGAGGGTAGGCGGAAGGTAAATGAATGGAATCTCCTGATGAAGGCCGGGAGTGGTACTCGTGGCTGACATTCATTTTCCGGCTCTCCTTAATGCCGCGCCACCCCTCCTCCTCCACTGCTGTACAAAACACAGAGAGTGTCGCGAGTCACCCTTCGTTCTTTTTTCCCTTCTTTCAGTCCTGGTTTCTTTCCACTGGGCCACTCCCCCCCGGTGGATCATGCCACTCTTTCCAGGAATCCGAGCAACGTGAAAGGAGCAGATATCGGGATAAAGGAAAGAGGACGACGACGAAACAGAGCGCGAGCAAATTGGTCGGCCTTTCCAACCATCGCGGCGGGCATAATGGAAAGGGGGATGGGATGGGGGGGGGGAGCTGCTGGAATGGCCTCGATGAAAAAGAAAAGAAGAAAAGAAGGAAAAGGGCTGTCGCTGGTTCGCGTCAGTCAGTCAGTTAGTCAGTCAGTCTTATCTGCCGCTGGACTGTCGATCTGGAATGAAAAGATACGACCGGGCACAATGACGACGTTTCCCGCTGGAAAGTGGCAGTTGGTCACGCGGTGAATAAGCGCATCCTTCTGCCACGAATTAATCCGACTCGACGATGCCACGCTCGTGACAGACCGGGGGAAGTGTGCTTCGCTTGTTCTCGAAGAGAGAGAGAGAGAGAGGGAGAGAGTATTCTTGGAATATTTCAGTGGCGAACGGGGCCGGGGCTGTTGGTGATGCAGGGAGTTAGATCGGAGATTAGCACGTTCGGGTCCGAGTGCACCACCGCTGATACTTCCAGTGTGTATAAACGTACATCACCGCAACGTTGCGTCCCATTGCATGTGAATGTATTGTTGGACGTGTAATTTGCCAATGCGAGTAAACATATTAGAAGTGCAAACAAACAGGGGGAGTAAGGTATGAATAATTGTAAATGCATTTGCAGAGCAAGGGATCAAAGTGCGTTTGACTTGCGTGTTCGCGCAATAAGTTTTTACGTGCCTCGTATTCTCTTCGCTGTTATCCCGCGTTGTTAAATTTCATTCATTTGTTTTAGTTTATCGTGTCACGCGTATATATATATATATATATATATATATATATATATATATATTTATGTGATTTCGCGCGTGTTATATAATCCACCGGTCGTATAATTAATGATTCCTGTATAATTCGTCGGAAACTGTTTCAACCCGAAGTTTAAACCCGTGTGACCATCGGCACGTGTAATTGTTAATTTATTACTGTTCAGTGACGTCTGCTAATACCTTTCACTTTCCGATAATTTTTGAATTTTGTTGAAAATCCCGACTGACACGCGCCGCGCAAATCGTCCCTCTGATAATCCGGATCAATCATCCGTGTTTCGTATAAAATTTAACCACTGTTCTCTCGTGATGATCGTCCTTCTGTTATCCCTTTTTTTTTTTGCTGCTAATATTAATAACGCGTGTCAGATTACACGACGTCGATTTGCGGGCTTCTCTTTTCACAAGTTTCACGTGACAAAACAACTGTCAATTTTAGAAATGAATTTACATTGTTTTTTTCACTTCTCGTACATCGATTTACGCTGGCAACTCGTAATAAGGATTTAGAATTTCGATTGATTCGTTTCGACATCCCGATCACAATCAGAAGTATGGAGCACTCGAGCAAACTTCCTCGTACGTTACCTTATTTTTAAATGCAGTCAATGAAACGAATGGAATATCTTCTTTTTGCACGAACAAGCTCTAAACATCCGAGCGTTGAGTACGCAATCTTGAATAAACAGATATCGTTGGAAAGACTGTATACCATCGCTCGTAGAGAAGAGAGTCGAAGCCAAAGCACTCTCGAAACCTTCCCGATATGCTCCTCGTCTCTAGAATTTTTCTCACAACATCTCCGTGTCGGTTTACGGTAAACGAATTCTCGGAACACCGTCATAGACTCGTCGAGGAAGGGTTAGCAGCCCCTCTGCCCCGTCGTCTTTCGCCGGGAAAATCGCGTAAGCCGCCCTCGGTATCAGGAAAAGTATTTACATATCCGCGTTTCGCCCATCGTGTCAGCCCATCAGCTCCAGGTTTCTCGCGTAAGAACGTCGAAAAGCGCAGAAACCTGGCCGTAGTTCGCGTGTAGGATGTGTTTCGGCGAGTTTCGGCGAGTTTCGGCAAGCGTGCTACAACTTTGGTAAGCGGCTTAACCGATCTTTCAAGCGGCTCTTCGCGCGTCTCTCTGAGACTCTTGTTGAAGATCGTTAAACGCACCTGACGCAACGCAGGTGAAAACTATTCCTGGAACGATGGCTCAGCTCTCGATTCCCTTTCCGATTCGGCTCTTCGTCTCTTGGAACATGCTACCGAGGCCACGAGTCACTGGACATTCCGATCTCGTTTCGAACGGACGAAACCTCCATCGCCGTGTCGAGATTCCTCGGCGATGGTCTCTCTCTCTCTCTCTCTCTCTCTCTTCATCAACCAGCCCGCGAAGCCTTTGTCAGGCATGCTCATCGCCGGAGTAGATCTCGACTCGCCACGATCCAACACCCAGCAGTCGTGTTCGGTAGGTTGGATTAACTGTTCGATGGTTATCTCCACCATACGGCTACCACTTTCGACCGGATCGACGATTTCGCGTCTGGAATGTCACTTGCGAGTACAACCTCGTGGTCTTCTCTTCGTGGTGTTTGAGGTAAGCGATATTGCTGGCGATATTCAATTTGAGATAAATATGCGTGAAGACTAGCTCCTCCTTCACGCTTCAGCGCTGTCTGTGTCTTTTAATTTGTTTGTCAATTTTTCCACTCTTGAAAACGTAGCTGATGCGTTAGCTGACGTGAACGTGAGGATCGTCGAGGATTTGTCACTCGGCTCAACTTCACGTGTGTTCCTCACAGCTGAATCGTCAACAGAAGGCTGCTCGTTGAAAAAAATATGCAGCCTCACATATTTCCTAATGGCGACACGATTGGCCATTGGCAAAATTCGTAATTGAACGTCGTGTCGCGATTAATAACCGGTGAGATCGAAGCCTACGAACGTTCCTCGTCCCGTTGGAAACAATTTCACCCAGTTTCTCTTCGGGAGGTTAGTCTCTCCCGGTCTCGCACGTTCTCCTCGCGTATTCGTTACTCTGGTTCTCTATTTACGAAGTTCGACGAAGCACGTCGCGTATAATACATTTTGCGTGCAACTTTGGTAACGTCGTGTTTCGTCATTTTCCGTGAGGCTGCGTTGTACCAACTTCCGACGAAGCCCGAGGGAACAGCCTCGACTAGAGGAACGCGAATCGAGAACCAGGAACTGTAGTAAAAAAAGACAAAGAAAAGTGGACACGTATAGTGTCCTCCTGTATTTAAAGATGACCTCCTCTCTCCACATTCTCGAACGAAATAGAAACGAGAGAGACTTGATAGAACTAGTAATTTTCGCAAGTCCAAGACCAAGGACTTTTGTCTTTCCGTCTATCTTCTCTGTCCTTTCGTTTGTTCTTTCGTTCTTTGTCCCGCGGTGTTTTTGAAAGGTGTGTCGTTAACGATCGCCGGCAGCAAGTTACGTCGTACCGTAAATTTTTCCACGAAAATCTTATTATTTACAATCGCGAGCCATCGTGCCTATAAAAGCCCGCTGTCCAAGGCAGACACTCGTAAACTCGGGAGCCGCACGAACCGGATGCCCGATTGAACTACCCTCGTCCTGCTTCCAGCGAGAAAAATGGATTTTACGTCGCTGTTTCTGGCCCTTCGTTGCGGAGTCGGAGGATCGTCCGAATACTTTGTCTCTTTGAAATATTCTCGAACGTACGATTCGTCGAGGTTTGCATTACGATCCACCAAGTCACATTTTTTTTTTTTAAGAAAAATCTATAAAACGCAGCTTTGGTTAACTCAATCTATAAGAATTAAAATCTAGAAATTCCAAGAATTTCCTTTATCCTCATCTTTCACAGAAGTTACAATTTCTAGAATTGTTTCTCGAAAATAACCATTTCTTCATGGATCCGAAACTCAATCTATAAGAGTTAAGATCTAGCTGAAATTATTTATCACGTGTATTATTTTTAATCACAGCCGAGAATTATTTTCCAAGAATTTCCTTTGTCCTTCTCTTTCACAGAAGTTACAATTTCTAGAATTGTTTCTCGAAAATGACTGTTTCTTCATGGATCCGAAACTCAATCTATAAGAGTTAAAATCTATCTGAAATTATTTATCACGTGTATTTATGTATTATTTTCAATCACAGCCGAGAATTATTTTCCTAGAATTTCTTTTATCTTCCTCTTTCACGGAAGTTACAATTTCTAGAATTGTTTCTCGAAAATAACCATTTCTTCATGGATCCGAAGCTCAATCCATAAGTGTCTAGTTACAATTTCTAACATTGTCTTTCGAAAGTAACTGTCTGTTAATAGATCTGAAACTGTTCATCGATCACGTACAGTCACGTATATACGTTCGAGGTTGAAAGCGAACCGACATCTGCCGGACGAAAGTTACTTATGATTCATGAGGAAAGAAAAGGCAGAGCAGGGTTGGTTTCCATCGCGATAGCCACGTGGAAGCTTCCCTCCCTTGTACGGTAAATGGCACGATCCTTTTGTCCGTGACTACAGCCCGTGACTCGAGGGTTTCGTTTGATCCTTCGGCATTAACATTTGTACAACATTATAACCGTATTACATCCGCTGCAACCCGAGGGCAGCCAAGGGTTTCTTGCGCAGAATCGCGACAAACTTTGGCCAACCACACAGTACACCCACATCTCGAATCGCGTATCGCTGCTTTTGATGTTACCATTGTTCCAGATACCGTCGAGGAAACACTCGACCTTCCGCGTATTATGATTCCATTCCAACTTCTAAATGTATTTCTTAAGCGCACCGATGTCTGATTTCCCTCATGCGATTGCACGTGTATGTGCAATATAGAGTGGTTTGCGAGGATTCGCATACTACCGTACTATCTGTTACGACGTTTACGTACTACGGTAGTGTTCGTACGATTGTTTTCTTGCACATTATAATTGTTTCGATCAGTTAGACGAATTTCATGTTAAATATTTAATTTATATGCATTGATACGATTATAGAATCATATTATGTTGTTAATTTAATATTGACGACCTTTGTTCAAGATTTCCATTTAATTTATTGATAATTATTTACCTAACCTAACTTAAACTGAACCTAACTTTTATAGGAATTTCAATAAATTTCAAGAAATTCAGATTAATTACAATCGTTTGATAATTATTGCTATAATTATTGTAATTTATCGCTTTATCTAGTTTGAAAGTGCGTATGTGTTAAATTTAAAATTATTTAAATTTTAAATATATTCAGTTTAAATGAAATGTTGAAATGTTAAATTTCTCTACAATCAAATAACGCAATAAACAACAATACTGGAATTCGCTGCACGTGCCTGGTATCGGTATAACAGTTGATGTTCATACCTACTTTTTCTTTCCGATTCGCCGATTCGCAGAATACACCACCCCTGTTAAGAATCCGCTTTCGGTCTCGAGTAAGTGGACACTTAAGAGGGCACTACTGTATTAGGTGACAGGTATGTATTAAATTAAAGTAGAGTAGATCGTAAATCTCGAAACTGTAAAAATACACGGAATGTACACAGTACTTCTTATAATTCGGAGCTTAGGCTAGCTCTATCTTTTAATTTATAAAAGTATGAAGTTGAACTTCTCTCAGTGACAAGATTGTTACTGTCAACAATTACATTCACTTCTCTCTTTTCCGCGCGAATAAAAGAGCACTTGTCACACGTGTACTTTTTGATACGCCATCATGCTACTTTACACGTCGTAGAAAACGTTTTAGAAGAATTTACGCCGACCGAAAATTTCTCACTATAAGCGTATAGAAATTTACCATATTATATTCTCTCTCTTTCTCTCTCTGCGCACACTTTGAGCGTTAGAATTGCCAATCTTCTCCAGTACACACACGAGATACATTTTTTTCACAGTATGCTCTTTCTGTGCAATTTTCCATTTTAAACTTTCCCGCAAGACCTTGTATATTTCTTTTTCTCCTCACGTCGCCTTAGTTCCAATTGACAACATACAACGTATCCAGTTGTTAATATATCGATTCCAGTGTTGAGTACCTTACGAGAGAAAAAACAATCTATCCTCAAAGTATCGCATCTTCTCTCGTCTCTCCGAGTATATTTTCGAGAGAAAAGATAAAACGAGGTATCAAAGCTTCCCTCGAGCCAACCGCATTAACGTTCACTTTAAATTCCCCATATAAAAATCTCAGAAAACTACTAAAATCTCTGGTTCGTAGCCTAAATTAATAGACGAGAAAACCGCGGGCCATCGTCGTGAAAATCTCGGTTTTCGAAAGGATCAGAAAATACTGACACCGTGACTCATCGTTGGTTTCCGGTGTCATCGTGTTCGGCGGAACATAAGCAGAGAGTAAGGAGGCGGGGGGGGGATGAAAACTCGATCCCCGCGAACTCTCGCAGGAAAAGGCGCGAAGGGAGTTGCCGCGAATGGGGAGGTTACTCGATAAAACTATCGGCGGCTGTCCCCGATCGTCAATGATCGGACGTAGCCGACCACTTCCGGTGTCCCAACGGCGTAACCGTGCTCGTTCGCGGGTCATAACTGCCAAGGGACCGAGCCGTGCTCATAAGTCATCGCGACGCTTGGCCACCGTGACGTTTTTCATCGAGCAGACGGGATGAAATCTGGGGTGCGAGCTGCCGGATGAAATTTCAGAATATCTGTCTATATGTGGAAATTTGGCTCTCTCGGTCGAGAGAGACCGGGGCGACGAGGTTAACGGTCGATTAAGCGCAAAGCAGATGAATCCTCGAACGCTCCGAGAGTGGAAAAAGAAAGAAATCGTTGGAATTTTGACACTGACGATCATCGGAAGCTTTCCTTCTCTTCCCTTCTCTCTGTTCTTTTTTTTTCCCTCTTTTTCTTTTTATCTTTCCGACGGCGGTCGCGAGAGAAAATATACGATTCCAAAAGTTTATTTTTTCAACGGCGGCTGATGGAACGGAATGGCGGATTTTAAAATTTAGATTCGCTTCGAGAGAAATGGAATTTCCATACTGAGGATATTGTCGGAAGTTTCTTTATTCTTCTTCTTCTTTTTCGTTTTTTTTTTTTTTTTATTCCTTCAAACGCAGTTGCAGAGGATTCTGAAATTTGGGTAGAGTTCATTTCCAATGGAGGAAGATTTTAAAATTCAAATGCGACAAACTGCAAGAGAGATGAAAAGAAATCTTAAAAAAAAAACACCTATATGTAGTTACTATTATCTAGTACGTTTCAAAATTTCGGTCTTCCCCAGATCGAGATACGCACTTACAAACGAAACCTCCGATCGCGATGACGATATCGCGAAGACGATTTAGTCGCCGATTAAACGACGAGCCGAAACTTCAATAAAGCAAGCAATTCAACCGTCCCGTTGTATTACGTATTTACGTAACAATGGCGGCAGCAACAGGAGGAAGCTCTCCTCGCGCTTCAGTTGACAAAGTCAAGTCCCTCCCATCAGCGCCATTTCCGCTGTGTTCGACGATAATCTGCCCGGGAACGAAGGGCTTCTTCGTGCAACGACGATTATCTGCCGGAACACCGTCGTCGACCAGCATATATCGCATCGCGCCGCGTCCCTTAATCGTCTAAGCAAATGTCGGTCACGGACGTCGACGATCGTGATCGCGGATCTAGCAGCGTGGTCTAGCATCCCCCTGGGTCGCCGCGCTACCCCACGACACGGTTTGATAAGTGGATCCGGCCGACGCATATACGTGTATATATATATATATATATATATATATATATATATATATATATTCAAAGAGCTATATTTCTCAGTGTCAAAAAGTAAGACGATTTCCAGCCGTGGGCGAGCGCGCGTTTCTTACATTACATAAAGCGAAGGGATGAAATCGTACGATCCGACGCTTGCATCAGCGACTTTTCTCCGAGTTTTTCGTGGCACCGAATGTGGAACCGATGGGAAACATTCAGAAACCCGGCTTGTACTTTTGCGAATCGATAAAATGTTTTTCTGAGTTTTGCCACAGCTGGATGCAGGAGCTCGTACGTGGTACGTCGCACATGCTTCGTAATAGGGATTTTTCGGTGAATGTTATTTGTCAGATATTCGCTGGAGAATCTGGCAGACGAGAGAGCCGTGTCGAGAGTGTTCATTTCCATGAGGATGTAACGGGGATATATATTACTTATTAGGTACTCGCCATTTTCATGCAAACGTGCCACTTTTGTATAAAATGAAACGGTATTGAGAATGTTTGGAAAATGTTAAGCTACTCGCTAAGAAATTGCTCGAGCAAGTACGAAAGTACACTACAGATGAAATATTTCTTATTAGATATCGATCGTCGGACGTGAAAGTGTAATTTCTCTCGGTATAGAGAGAGAAGAGATAGGAATCGTTCTATTTGTCCGATAGCCGTACGATATATATTTTCGAAAAAGAATGTCTGGAAGAGGAATTGGAATACAATCAAAAGTTTGTCCAAGCGAAGCTAAGATACCGGAGAGAACGTTCTCTCGCCGACCAGAGAATTGATATATTGGACTTAGTTTCCCATCGCTTCGTTTTATCTACGCCGGTATAGAGATACGCGAGACGGCTTTTAATCGCGTGCCAATATTTCAGAAACCAATCTGCGGCGAATACACACTTGTATAAAACCGTGACTATACCGAAGATCTGGAATACTCGCTGGTTTTTCTGCCCCGGCGATATTCCAATAACATCGCGCGTTTATTTATCTTACGTACCAGAATTTTCGCGTAAAATTCTAAAATAATTTTCGAGACCGAGCAGAGAGAGAGAGAGAGAGAGAGAGAGAGAGGGAATTTCCCCTCTGCCTCGACGATATTCCAATAACGTCAACTTACATTCGTTCGTTTCATTTCCCTCTCCCTCGCCCCTCTCTCCCTTGTTGAATTTCAGAGACTCGACTCGAATAAACGTTATCTCTTATTAGCGCGGGTAATTCTCGCAATCGGAAAGAATCAAAGAAGAAGCTTAACCAACCGCCGTAAATTTCACCGAGGTAAAAACCGTGGTTGCGTTTCCACGGCGAGAAGAAACCCTTCCCTCGTATCTCGCGACGATTAGAGGAGAAAGACGAGAGCGAGATGCTCTCAGGTGGCCAATGGCGGTCGCCGCGAACGAAACGCAGTCGAGACAGATTCATTTTCGTTGAGCCTCAGATAACAATAAATACCCGTTACGCCTTCTCGCCGGTATCTTTAATCAGATTTAGAAGAGCTCGGCTAGAAAACCGCTTGTCCTCCTCCTGCTCCTCCCCCTCTCACACCCCATAGAAGAGCTCGTAATCGCTTCGCGCTTACGCTGCTCTCCCGCGAGTTTTGTACCCAACAGCCCGAGCGCTCTATCTCTCTCTGAATCCTTCGTCGCGTATTCGCAATACGCGCAATTACGACTGTTCGAGTTACCGTGGAACCCGGCTCTGCTGAATCCCCGAAACTGATATTTGTCCCCGTGTCCCCGTGACGCTTTACATCCGCGCGGCAAATTGCTACCGTGCCGGGATGACAAAAGAACACGTCGCCGAAACACGGAGGACGGAGGGACCAAGGGGAGGGGGGAGAGGGAGGAAGGGAACGAGGGAAACGGGCCGGCAATTAACCCGTTGTTAATTAAATTAACCAAATTACAGGCACGACCGGAGATTATTTTCAGCGGTTTAAATTAAGCGACCCCGAAGCCGCAATTCCTTGCAGCCGCGCGCTGCATTTGCCTTTCAGCGTTTATCTTCTTTCTCTCTTCTTTCTCTCTCTCTCTTTCTTTCACTCTCTCGTTCTCTTTCGTCGAGCAGACGAAAAAAAAGAATCAACTGTTTACTCTGTGCATCCTCCGACGCGAGATCGTTGGACGTTTCAAACGTTTCGAAACGATTTTACGCGAATCCTCGTTTCCGAGCTTTAGTTACAACAGCTAAGTTGGAAGTTCAGACGGGGCTGATGGATCGAATGAGTCAAAGTGTAAAAAAATCTTGTCATCCAATCGGGATTGTGTTGCGTTCGCAGGTGAAGAATTGTTTTTGGCCCTCTGATTACTCTAAATTATTGCTCCGTTTTTCGCGTGCCTCGTTTGTTTCAGTCGGTCACCGTCTGACCAGTGTCTGAATCTACTTGTACGAACGCCAACTGTCGTTGTATCACTATACGGACGTAAAATCATAGACAGTGGCATAGTTGTGTCAATCGACTATCTCCTAATAGATCCGTTCACATACATGGAACAATTAATTTGGAATTAATTTTGAACTTGCAATTCGATCGCTTAAAAATGAGCTTACAGAAATATCTAGATCTTGCTATGTTTCCAAGCACAGGCATAAATAAATTGTTAATCGTGCCAAAGAATAACAGATATTCTTATCTTGAACAGTGATAGTTTGTTAAACGACCAGAGACATGTCCCGTATACCTGTATCAATGTATTAATAAAACTATCCCGCGTCTTTCTCCAAACTTTAATTACCCCGCACTCGTCGCTGCATCGTACCATCAGTCTACAAAAAGAACTGCACGATTCCACTTGCGCGTACGTCAGGCAGCCAACGCTCGGAAATCTGACAATCGCGCCTCTCCGGAAAGTCCAATTACACAACCGAAAACAGTTCCAGGGCGAACGCAAGCGCAATTCTTCAGCGGCCGATATCGCGGTGGACGATCTCGGCGAGAATCTCTGGTGGCGCGATTTCGAGGCGGCGCGTATCGCGCGAACCAATCGACCGGGTATATTTTCGTCAGCGCGGGTCGTAAAACGAATCGCGGCCGGTTGAAGAGCGAGCGAGATACGGCTCTCTTTCTCTCTCTCTCTCTCTCTCTTCCGGCGAGACAGGCCATTGGCTGACCGCCTCGACGGGACAACGTGCAACGAATTCCTCGTTAATTGAGATGCCACGGAGGACTCACCCTTTAACCGGCTCCCGGCACCAACAATAAATACTCGTTCCGTGGCGGCCAGTTATCTCGCGTCGACGTATCTTCATCCAGATTCAGGGTAAAATGCCGACGCTGGCCGTGTGTGTGCTACCACCTCCACTTGCAAACGCCCCGGCTCCCTCTTCCATTTCGTTCCTTTCGGTAGTAATATCACTGTATAATTACAACTTCTGCGGTTACGAGACGAGACGAAACGAGGGGCTCGGCCTCTCGGCATTTTTCTTATCTGTACGCTGGCCCGCCGCGGCAACCACCGGAGCAGCCACGGCCACTTATAGCCAACATAATAGGATTCTATTCCGAGACCAGGTTCCCTTATCTGATGCACCGGCGACCGGCTTCTTCTCCTGGGACGGACACTTATATATACGGAGCTGCGACGACGTTGCAGTCGGGCCACGATGCTCCGCCATTCCACCAGGCATTTTAGAGGCGGTTTATTGGCCCTTTCCAGCTACCCCTCCGAAAACCAACGTCTCATTCGTCGTTTTCGGGTTCCTGGTGACGCCGTTCCGTTTCCACTGTTTTTTTGAACCTGCTCTCTCGTCTCTGTTCTAAACCACGAGAGGAGTGATTGCTCCTCGGAACTGTGCCACTGGTGGATCTGGCGATCTGTAAAAGAGTGGTTGCGAAGGGGTTGGATGACTGAATGATTTTAAATACGGGAAATTAGAGTGTGTTTAAATTGGTAGACTTCACTTTACACTTCTTGCGTTAATGAGAAATGAAAGTTGTTTAGAAAACATGTTTTCGAGCAATTAATGTCGGTCTCTTGCCCCCACTTTCCTAATCGCTGGCGCTCCATCCCCTCCACTGCACCGATCTCACTCCATTTGCTTAATGGGGGAAATCAACAGACTGACAATGAGAGAGATGGAGCCCATGTACGGTGAGGAAATTTCAATGTAGTGGAAAGATCGAAAAGTCGCCGACTGGTTTTAGAACGTAGAAATATTATAAAAGAAAGAGAATATAGAAGAAATATAGTCGTATATTATGTGCATCCTGTGCATTAATAGTGACCAGTTAGCGGGCCATTTTTTTTTAGAATGCTTGTTGGAAAACGATAGTAATGAGAAATCTCGTTTTAATGTCAGGATAAAAGCTGCATCATATAAATAACTTGACCGAATGAATTATTCGGTTCATCCGTTTACGAATGTATTCACATTCGTTGTAAAATTCAAGAGACGAGAGTTAAAAATGTAAGCTTCAACTTTAAACGTAAACTTGAAACCAGAGTTCATCTGGTCTAGTCACTTTAGAGGGGGACCCGCTCCGAGTAAGATTTATACGGATTTTTCCCGCAATAATGACGCCAGTTTTGCTGTTTATAAATTCATGCGTTCTCGCCGCGGGAAACGGACAGTTTATGTGTCTCCGGCGTGCCACTGTCGAACATTTTCCCACGGTGAATGTAACGTTTCTCATACAATCACCTGTGAACGTACACGGTCGCATACGTGTACCTTTTTCTATATATTTTTTTCGTCCGGTTCTTTTTTCTTTCTTTTTTTTTCTTTTTTTTTTTTTTCGTTCGTTCATTGTCCAGGGGCCAATTGGATTTTTCCTCGAGCTGTGTGCAACGCATCGAAATTCTGTCGCGCGACAGAATGTAAAATGTCGGCCGACATCGGCGTGTTGAAAGAGAAGATTAAAAGAGAAGTTAGCAAGGGAAACGAAAGTCCTGTCGTTTATTTCTCTTTTTCCCCTTTGACGCACGGTTAATTGCTTCCAAGTGAATATCGCAGATCTTGAGGATCACTGCGACTTCTCGTCTCTCGCGAGTAAAAGTAGTTTTTAAATTCGTTTGAAATTTGGTGTTAAATCTGAAATCCTCCCGTTTCTGATTAAAAACACCCTACCCGTGTTAAAATGAATGAAATCTACAAGGAAAATAATTATACAATTATGAGTGAAAACAGAATAACGATATTTATCAGCATAGTTTCCCCTCCAATATACGATAGAAAAATCTGATATAAAAATTTACGTTCCCAAGAATATAGAAGTGAAATGTATCGTCGAGTCAATGTTTGACCAAGCTTCCAAATTATCCGCTATCCAAAAGTTGATTAAATACAACAAACATGACAAACATAATAGTTAAACGAATATAATTTGTTTCTCAAGAATTTGCAATCCTCGAATCTAACAGATCGTAAATATTATTTCTTTTTCAGTTATCGAGTGACGTGAAACACTCGTCGCACTTTTCGCGTACGATTTCCTAGTGCAAAGAAAAAAAAAAAACGAAGAAAGAAACTTCAATCCGATCAGGGTGAATTCGATCAAACGCAAATGGTGTAACAGCTAACATGACCTAAATCATCATGTCAAAGTTCGCAGTAGGTATGATCCGGATTATTCCATGGAGTACGATCGTCGTGTTGGTATCGATATCGTGTCCTCAAATCCTGATGAAGCTGGTTATAATGCGAACGATAGCCTGAGATGATTTCCAGGAACTAGGTGTACGTCGTTTGTACAACCCCAAGTTCTAGCTAGCAATTCAACTAATGACATCTACTTGGAATTCACTGCGGCATTAGTGCGGCGATTCTCGATAGATCGCGTTCTTACAATGTGATTTGATATTAGTCTCGGGAATCGACCGAGATCTTGTTGATCCCCTAATCTATTACCGCTTTATCTCTGAAGCGCAAAGGAAAATTAAACGTCGTATCCAGAAATTACTAGTTAGGCATTAATTGCGTTTATGGCAGGTTAACGGTGTTAATTAATCAAAGTTTCATTGAGAAATGATTTCCACGACGACTCAGAAGTTATTATAGTTGATAACTTGAAACTTTTCGTAGATTTTTCTTTATTCGTAAGAAATTTCCTCCTTATGACGAAATGAATTGTATAAATATTGAAGTAAATAGAGAACTAGAATTGTTTGTGAGGTATAGTTATTATCGTAAGTGCCAACTAACCTCCGATTTAAAGAAATGACGAATGAATTTAATTCTTCGGCTCGAAAGCATTTTTTTCGTATCATGTAGCAGCAATTTATTTACGAAATCGTTGAATGAAGTATCACTCCAAATAAAATGATATAGCACTGGAAATAATCATCCTGTTTAAATGGCATTTAGCATGAAATTTTGTTGATTGTATTTCTTTGATATGCGACTTCGTTTGAAGCAATCATCAAGTACAGTGTATAGAAGTATCAATGATACGTAATTTCAATTTCTTGAAAAATTTCCTTCGCCAATTTGTAAACTCTTGCAATAAAAAACTTAGTTTGCATGAATTATCCCGAATTGTTCGAATGATATTCGATGATAAAGAATTTCTTCTTTTGAAATTTTATTATTCCTCTCACGTCGTTATGTTATATTACACCATACAATACCATACCTACGTTCGTTATAATTGTCAGCAAATTATAAAAAATTTTACAATTGTAGCTGTCAGCTAAATTTCAGTATAACTGAACTGCTTATCAGTGACAGTCGAGTGCAAATGGTTAACAAATGCAGGAGAATTTGTTACCTTTCACTTTCCTTTCAGATCTGAATATTTCCCTTTAAATCCCTTTAAATTCCCTTGGCTTTGAAGTAACCAGGGAGTGCCAAAGTTGACGGAAAATATATCGAAATTTTCTACTTTCGTCCAAAGTGTTCTTTCGACTTCTCTTCGATCTCGATTGCCATCGAATTATCCGGGAAGCACGAAGGAAAACGGGATTTTAGAAACGAAGTTTCTAAATATCCGGCAAGATGGGAACACGGGTTCTAATGGAACGGAACAAACTTGAGGAATCCGTGGCTGGGCGATAAAATAAAATATCCCCGGCGGAACCGGCAGCAAACGGGAAGAATCTTGAAATATGCGGCTCGAGGAGGGGAAACGCCGCGGGCTTCCGGTTACTGGCCGGCAATTAGTCGGTATTATTAGAAGGAAAAATTTATTCGCCGTGGACGTCCGTCTGGCGGGCGTTTGCTAAATTGTTTCGCATTCTTGGCCGTCGTTAATAGAATTACTCGAGTTTCGAGACGCGAAATTCTGCAGACGGTGAATGAATTAAGACCGGAACGACAGAGAGGTGCAAAGAAAGAGAGAGAGAGAGAGAGAGAGAAAGGGAAAGGGGAACGAGAAGGAAACTACAGGTTTCACCGGTTCTACCGACGATCCCGCGTTTTCGAATCAATCGAGTTACAGCCAGTGAACGAGGAAAATGTGCGAGTAATTGCGAACGACGCTGGGCGAGGCTGTAAATTTGCCAAAAATCGCCGGCCGGTTAATTAAGGCCGGTTTGATCGAAACAACCACCAAGATCACGGACGCGATTCCATCGAGTTTAATTAAACCTCGCTGACGATCGCATTTCGTTCTTCTTTATTACACCTCTTCCTCCCTCCCCCTCCCACCTTTATTTTTCAAATACACGCCGCATCCCCGCAACGTTCTAGAAATTTAATCTGGAGTCTCTTAGATAAAAAATCGTTTTTTTTTTTCTATGTATATGCTTTCATAATATTCTGGAATCTTCAACGAGACGAAATCTTTCGCGATCGATGCGCCGCTGTTTTTGTATCGAAGCGTTCGCCTCGAAGGAACGTAACTTTGATGAAAGGGTTCGCCTTTCTTACGCTAACCGTAACCTCTTCCATCTCCTCCGTTTCTTCCTTCGTCATCTTTTTTCCTCATTCTTCTCCTGGCTCTTTCGTTCATCCACCCCTAATCATCTTTTCCCCTCCTGTTTCTGTCTTCATCCTGACTTAACGCGAGCACAAAAGGGAACACACCGAGCGTTCTCTCGTTACTTCGCAAGAGGATTAATAATTCAAGAAACGGAATCTAAATAGAAGCTTGTTTCGTCCACTAAATGTTGCAGTAAGCACTCTATTATTTCCATATTACATGAGTCCTCGGCATGATTCTCGGAACATTAAATTTCCCTTTACAATAACTGTGATCTTTCTTTCAGCAGGGAATTATTATTATTCTGTTCTTTTCTTTCTTCGAGCTCTGCCGCGAGAAAAGAAGGAAGAGAGAGAGAGAGACAGAAGGTTCAGAGGCATTCGCACGAAACTGAAAAATTATGTTGCACGTGCTGCGTACGTATTAAGGTAGACACGCGGGAAAAAAGTTTATTTGGCGGATCCTCATCGTGCGAGTGTGTGCAGTTCCTTCGTCAAAAGCAGCCGGCCATCGCTGCATTGCTATCAGCGTCCTTAATGCCGAAACTTTTCCGCTGGCTGGGCTATCTGCGCCAAATAAACGAATTTGCCCACCTCCACCTCTACACCACCGAGTTAGCGATAATAAAGTTCCTGTACTCTTCTTTCCTCTCTCTCCTCTTCTTCTTCCTTTCTCTCTCTCTCTCTCTCTCTCTCTTTCTTCTGTCTCTGTTCTTTCTTTCCTCCAGCTCGAGGGCGAAAACACAGGGGCAAACAAACAGAGCGCGTGCACAAGTTGCGGACACAAGTGCGGGTTGCGATAACGATTCCTCGGTGAGAATAAAGGGACGAAAGAATGGCGATGCCCCTCATAGTTGTAAACTTTCGGGCCGAGTGAACCGTGTTCGACGATATTCGAGAGTTACGATCGTCCAATCCGACGAACGAACGATCAATTATACGTTATAGAGTGAGAGAGAAGCGGACGACAAACGCGACATTCGTGGGATTGTATTTTTTTCTAAGGGCAACGGGAAGTCGGAGATTTTACCAGCTGGCCATCGAATCGGCCATTTCTCATTCTCGAGTTTGGGGAAACCCTGGGCGATTCATCGATCCGGCTATCCAAAGTTACTGGTTGTCATCGGTCTTTCTTTTTTTTTTTATTCTGTAGGTTGGGTGAAAAATCACTTCCTACTAAAATAAATCCGTAGTATATTTCTTTCGACATTTGAAAGAAATAATTTTCAAAACATAACATCAGGGGAAAAATCATGTTCGAAGTTACATTTAATTTAAGATTAATAAAATTAGATTTTTTCTTGTATTTTGATGTTTTATTTAAAAAAAAGGAGAAAAATATAGATGGGCAGAAACTTATGGCTTTGTACTTTGTAACTTTGACGAATACTCTACTCCGTTTCTATCTATTTAGATAATGAATAAAAAGAGATAAAAGGATATCAGGAATTATTTAAAAACGATCACAGTGTTGTTTTACTATTGTTTTCCAGACACGTAGTCTAAACCATTTTCCAAATCATCGTTCATTTCGTCATTTCCTTTCGTAATTTGAAAGAGCTGCGGGCTGCAAAACAGCGAACAAACAAGAACGAAATCTTCATCGATAAACTTCACCCGACGCGAGATCACGAGAAGAGGAGACTGACGTTAATGTCGACAAATTCGCGAAACTTCCTAAACATCGCCTTATCTATCCCACCCTTGTCTAATCCTTCCCGTTTCCTCTGTTCAAACGGCGTGTATGATAATTAAACGGGCACAAAGAGCCACGGGAGAAAAGAGGAGGGTGAACAACCCTGCGCCGACAAAGCGGCCAGAAGCTTTTCGACGGCTCCTCCGCGCTATCCTTCGGCAATAGAGTCAGTCGACCTTAGAAACAAGCACAAAAGACCGTGCTCCGACGATCAACTCGTCCGTTCTTCCGCTCTGAATCCACCCTATCCCTGAATCCATCCGCCGCCGTTGCGTCTCGCCCCCTTTCGCGATCAAACGCGTGCCCCACGTGTCATCCCGGTTGTCATTCTGCGATTGAGAACGGGATCTAATGCCACGTCGCTGGTCGGTTGGTACAGGCCACCCGTCAGGTGATGCTTCGGGCTGTGTTCTCGGGTTCTTCTTTTTTTTTTTTTTTTTTTTGGACGGCGTATGCGGATGGCTTTGTGGGACGTTTGGTCGAACGCTTGGTTCCAACTCTGGCGGGAGCATCGAAAGAAAATCGGGGTTGCTGCAGTTGATGATTTTCTTTGGGGTGGATGTTCTTTCTCGTGCGATAATTCCCCTCGCAAATGATACGCGCGGAGAGAGTGCGAGCAAGAAAGTTTGAAACATGGACGACGAGCAACGTCAGTATTTGATATTAAATACTGGCAAGTAATCTTTATTAACAAAGCTTTTATTTATGTATTTCACAAAGAATCACTCGAGCCTCTAAAAGTACATTGTTTCATATCTATGAAATATCAGTTGGTCATTTTGGCCATTTTGGTAATTCTGGTGGCCGAGAACAAGGTAAAAGAGCCCAGAGAACAAAGTTGGAAATATCACGAAACTTAGAGAGACAGTTCAAACGGTTTAAAGGTTGAAATACGTGACTTTGAAATTTTTGTTGGAATCTTGATTCACGCCACTGCGCGATCTCTAGCCTCCCACGATCTTGTCTCTGATCCTCTTTGCGAAACGCGGGAGAATTTTGAACACTATTATGGGATGGCTCGAAGGATCGATCAAGATTCAATCGTGTCGAGATGAACGACGCGTTTCCAGACAGAGAAAATGTCTGACTTTCGGATAGATGGAGCCTGGTATCCGTGGTATCCTCTCGAAGGGCGTTTTCAAGCGCTGCGGATTTGATTGAAAGTTCCGGCGCGCCGTGAAAGACAAATGGCCCGGGCAAGGTCACCGGAAACGCTCTCAGCGCGCCACCGACGCGTCGTTTTTCCCCTCCGTTTCCCCAAACTTTCGATTGTCCTCGCGGAAGTTTGCCAGCGCCTCCGGCGGGGGGGGGGGCAGAAACCTCCGCTTCTCGCGAAGAGAAATCATTCGGCAAGGTCACCTGGTTGCCGGGGTTGCAACGTTTCCATTTATTTGTCGCGCAGTTAATTGAAACAACTGGTGGAAACTCACGGGTTTTTCCCCGAAAGCTATCGCGCAACCGTCGTACCATAAAACGTTTCACGGCTGTTGAGTACGCAAAAGCGCGATGCGAAAACAGCGTTTTTTCGCGTGCAGTGCGCGCAAAACTCGGCTAATTAATGCCCGCGCAATTCCGCCGAAGAGTTTTTCGAGATTTCGCGAAAAAGAAACAGCTGCTTCTTTGAGCGAATAAAGAATCTTCAAGTAGAATTAATGAAAATTTCAGTTCAACGTGGGAGAAATAATCTGGCGAAATGTTTCTGATCAAACGAAACGCTGAAACCGCCGAGTATCAGTGCAGTATTTTAAATAAACTTTCGTAAACGTGCATACACGGGCGGATAATATATATGTTTAAACTCTGTCACAGAGGGTCGAAGCGAATAACTTTCGTCTATGAAAAATTCTCGCCCCGATGAAAAATTCCCGTCGACTGCGTTTTTTCCCGTTCGATGAAATTACGATCAATTAAAGCCAATCGACGACACGACAGTACGACAACAATCGGTTGAGTAACTCGATTTCAATCGACCACGTAGACGCGTTTAGAATGAAAAATCGGTGCTAAATATCAACGACGATTTATTCGGCGAAAACCCGGCGAATTTTTAATGAAAATGGTCGCGACTGATCGATATCTGGCGCAACGCGGCGCAATCCTCTACCAGCCCTCGCGATGACAAGGTGTGCACCACGCAAGAGCATCGTAGTTCCATCTCTCTCTCTTTCTCTTTTCCCTCTCTTTCATCGCGCGCCGCAGCCTATGGAAAACTCGCGCGGCCAAGCCTGTATGCATTATCGAAATATTATGACGTCCGGTGTCCGATTTCATGTGATCTTCCATTACGTAAATTAATCAGTTTTGCATTTGGAAATCGGCATGTGACCTGCTTCGGGCCAAGTAGGATCAATACCTGATAACGTGCCGCCGCCGCCGCCGCGTGCGCTCGACGCTTGATAGAATAATGAATGATAATGCACGATAATTATTCGCTTAATCGTTCGACTTAATTATTGAAACTGCACCGGCCAGTCGTTCGGCCGGTCGTGTTGCTGTAATTAATGGTGCCGTTTCACGCCTGGGCCTTGCGTTCTGACTTTGCGCCAGACCTCGCCGATCCAATCAGTCCGCTAATTACCATGCTCCAGCGACTTTTATTACTATTTCGAAAAACTTCAAATGCTTCTTTCGTGTCTATTTTTTTCTTTTTTCTTTTTTTCTTTCTTACGAGACCGAAAGTCGAGGGGATGAATGTCGTCGACAGGATCGTGAAACAGAATCACAAACGGGATCACTCGATGCAAGTTGCAAGAAGCGAAATTGACGATTAACAGCAGTGATCGTCGCTGTTAGCAACAGTCAGTAACCTGTATTACGAACATATCTCACGCAATAAGCGTGAATTTCATTTGGAAGATTTTTCAGTGAAAATAATTAAACATGAGTTTTCAATGGATTTTTATCGGGACGTTTGACATTTTGTAAATATTATATAATATATTTAATATTCAACGTTCAACGAATTACATATTTCCGCCCCGTGAAACACTACAGTCAATAAAAACAATTTCAGCAAAATTCAGTAGTAATCGACGTGAAAATGAACGAGAGACGCAGAGTCGCCCATTTGTTTGTTTTATGCTTATTTATTTGTTTAATTGGAAGACGATCGCGTCTGATTGAACTCAACGCGGAAGATTCGACGAAGGACAGAGATTATTGTATGACGACGTAAGAATGGAACGTTCTGTTCGTTGGGATTAATCATATCGAATTACGTAAGGTAAGTTACGTAAGGATATTGCTCATAAGATCCTTTCAATGAAGATCATACCTCGTATATTTTCGAAATCGGAAGGAAGAAACAGAAAATTTACTAAAGAAGGAAAAAAATTGTGAATCAACTTTTCGATTCATATCGTTACTTTTAATAAAAAAAGAAAAAAAGATATCACGAATGATTTACAAAGTATAAATTTTTGAGACGTAATGTTCATCAATTTTCTCCGCTTCTCAGTTTACAATGTTGATTAACGTGACTTTCGAGAATGGCTCGTACAACGAGCAAATGCCAAAAACTTGCTATTGTGGAAAGAATATGCAACAACAATCTCGAAAAAATACCAAAGACACCGAATGGATGAGAATTCGTATCTCTGATCGAAATGCAGGAGCGATAAAATTGAAAGAATTTAAAAAGCTAGATCTCAGCACGCTCGTTGGAAATCAAAATCTTCGGGGAGAATCTCGAAGACGGAGGGGGGTTGAAACGTCATCTGGTTTTCGCGCGAGCTGGCAATGATCTCTCGTCGATACGTGGAAAAATCACGGAAAGCCGGAAGCGAGGTGGCTCGAAGGAACGAGATTGTTTTCGAGCGTACGCGAAGGAAAGCGTGTTGGAAAGCGGTTCGAGAGGTTCGAGAGACACAGTATAAACAGGGGTCCCAAAGCGGTCGATGGCAAATTAGTGCACGCTCTAAACAGGCTGGAAGCCTATGTTAAGGCACACGGGTACACTTAACCGGGCGCAATCACGGTCCAGTATTTACCTTGTCCGGCCTGCTATCGGGTTAATGCGGCTCACGACGAAATTAGTTTCGCTAATTTAACCCTGATAATGCGCCGATACCGTTTGATTGATCGTTCTCGCCACGGCCACGAGTTACAGCGCCGCGCTCGATCCCGCGGATCGATCGGCCAAGATCGCGATGGATTTACCCGCATTCCCCTGATTCTCACGGGGTAGATCCGCGCCAGGAATTGATCTGACGAACGATCTGAATTTCGCAACTTCCTCTCCCCCCTCCGTTTCCCTGTTGAACCAGGGAAATTTTGAAATGAAACACCTCGACGTCGATTTTTTCTTCCCCTTCTTCCTCGTTTGAAAACGAACGCGATCAAATCTTGTTCCTTTTCTCCCCCTTTTTCCTTTTTTTTTTCTTTTTCTTTTCGAAGAGGAAATAATTATCAGGCGAAACAACGCCGCGCCTCGCATGAATATTGAAATACTCGCCCGTTGTATTTATTGGGAAATTAATGATTTTACTTCGTTTAATGTCGTTTAATATTCATTATTTTGTTCAATATTATCGGGGAATTCATAATTTCGCTTCGTTTGTTATCTTTCTTTATTGAAAAAAAGCGTGCGCACGCGACGCGAACGAAATAATAATCAATTTACAATAGAAGCAGAAAGTTTTACACGCCGATTTCTACTAAATATTAATAGGCGCGCGATAAAACAATGAAGCAATTATACGATTTTTGCGAAATATGTTGCGACGGATCCAGTAGTTAACTGGATCGGATTTAAAGTTTCGAATATTAATAGGAGCGGAGCGATTGAAAAAGAAGAAAAAAAAAGACGATTAAATCGAAGATATCGATTTAGTTTTTTGCTTAATACCGCTATCGTGTAACCTTTATGAAATATCTATGAAAATGAATATCTAAAATAACGAAGCTTCGAGCGATTGAAATTTAAACTTTGAAATATCGGTGATATCGATGCACAGAGGGACGATAAAAATCGAATCGTACAGATCGATTATTTTCTATTCGATAGGTACATTTATCAAATATACCATAAAAACGAATATATATATATATATATATATATATATATATATATATATATATTTGAATGTACAACTTCAAACGATCAAAAATTGAAACTTGGAAATATATCTGTAAAGAAGCTAGACTTAATAATTACGATCGACTGGAAGAGATCGATGTCTGTCATTTCGTATTTAATGCTCTCCCGGAGTTATTTCGAAAGAGAGCCATCCTTGGTTTGCTTTCATCGGAAACAGAATGGAGCAACAACGTGGAAAACAATGCTGGGGAAACACATACGCTCTGTATAAACACTTTTTCGCGATTTCTTTAACGATCCAATTGAAAAGGATAAAAGGAAGCCTGGGATACAGGGTAAGGCACTTTGTCCATTTCGAGTATCCTATTTCTGTTACCTTGAACAACACGGTGAAAAGGCTTCTTAGATGTTCGTCTGGCAATTTAGATGAAGGCGGGGTGAAGAGTCTCTCTTTCTTCCGCGGAAACTGAAATCGCTTGGAAATCATCTCGTTAAAATATACTCGATACTCGGCACGGTAATTCCTATCGGTTTCAATCAGAAAGGATTATACCGAAAAATATCAAGCGGAGATATCAGAGGAGCAAGAGCAAATTTATGGCCGCGAAATGATATTTAAAACGAGCGAGCACAGCATCCATTTGCTACGAAACTTCGAGGAGAGAGAGAGAGAGAGAGAGGTGCTAATCACTTCGATCGGATATCATCGATTCGTCGTTAAGCGGAAATTTCTCCGCGAGTTAATTATTCCCGTTGGTCGGACTTGCACGATACTTTCCCCACTCAATGCCGATTCACCGATATTACTGAATTTCACCGACGAACTCACCGGTGATCTATGGATCTTCGAATCTCTAATCTCGGAAACGTAACGTTTCCGGAAGGGGAAGAGAAAAATACGAGAAACGTAATTTTATTCCTTTCTGACTGAAGAATTTTTGTATTTTGAATTCGTACAGTCGAAAATTAGAATAATTCTCAAGAGAAGTAATTTTTATATTAATTTTATCATTAGCGACGAGCAAAGAAATCTCGTAAATTTTTAACTGATAAAAAAGGCATTAATTTCACCGATAATTTTATTAACATTTAGTACCTGAAGCCACTGAATATTAAAATTGCTTTTTGTATTTAAAAAAGCAAAATAGAAAACGCCACGTATCATATCGTCTTTTGCAATAATCTTCATTTCATTTTACATGCAGGAATGCTATTGGAAAAAAAAATCGCGAACGAACTGAGAGAAACCAGCTACGGGTTTTCAGCGTAATTGAAAAAAGAAATTCTCGAATTTCCTACTCAACTTACTTAACTTTCAATCTTTCCACACGGGAAATCTGTATTCTGCGCGGGACACATTTTCCAGAACTTTTCTGCATTTTCAGGATCTCCGATATTTTAAATAAAAAAGGAGGTCGTTCCGTAAAAAATCGCAGAGAATCGATGACAGTTCTTTTCGATGAATTTACCTCGAACCACACGACCAATTCCCTCTTTTTTCTTTATTCATGAACGTTTCGCGATGATATTCAGAAAGTTGCAGCACACACGAGGTGCAGTTAAACGATTGTTTATTTATGCATTCCGCAACGGTGGGATGGCAGCGGTCGAAGTTTCGCCCTGTTTCCAGCCCGGACTGCAACTCCGGCAACTTGTCCAATTAATTTTAAAAGGTTCCCGAACGAAAGGAAACTTTTAATTATGCAATCTGCCCGTCAAGAATCCTAATTTCCGTGAATTTTTTTCATCGTGCTTCTTCCAAAGTGTCGAGTGGCAAATAAAACGGTGGAGAAGAAGGGTGGACTCGTGATTGCCACCATTTTCGGCCGGCGGATGATTGAATGACGACCGCGCGGGCAAACGCAGTGGCAGATTAATTAAATGAACTTAAAGTTGTACAAAGTAACGTCTGAAAACGCTCGTAGAAACAAGCAGAAAGTACATAATCACGTTCAGCTTTAAAGCTGACGAATGTGACGACTAGACCGCGTTTGTGACCAACGCGTTTACGAAAAGTAAACACATGAAAAATTGAAAAGTTCCATTTTATTAAATTATATTTGCACAGATGTTTGCAGTCTGCTGCTGCAACGACGTCGCTACGAAAATGTTCAATTGTTTCATTGTTTTCAAATGTTGAACGGAGATAAACTTCGTCAGCTTAGTTTTGACAATGTGACAAGTAGAAAGGAAGGAAGGATCGACAGATCGTTGTGATATAGATCGAGCCAATTATACAACGAGGGCACATTACGTTAAACGTAATTATATCGAGCAACATAATTGCATTCCGCGAAATGAATGGAACACTCGACGAGACAACAACAAGATCTTACTTTCAATAACGAAGAAACGAAACGCCCGATTCGGAAACGACCGCGTTTAACGCGGCAGAACCAGCTATTTATATCATCGAATCAATTTACGAACACGCAGGATTACAGATTATACCGGCGAGAGAATGGTTTCTGGGTAGGCGAGCAGCGCCGAACGACTTCCTAGTCAAACTTTCGCCCGGAGTCGTTTAGCTAAAATAGCATAATAATCGTATTCCCCGAGATAATTTTGATGGGTCGTGATTATTGTAGCGACACAATATCCCGGCAAGACGGTGAAGGCTGAAAGGAAGATAGGAAGGAAGGAAGGAAGGAAGGAAGAGAGCATAGCGACGAGCGAGAATCCTTGCCAGGGCTCGTTTGTACCTTCTTCTTCTCCTTCTCTCTCTCTCTCTCTCTGTTTATATTTAATCCAGCCGGCAACGTTTAGGGCCTTATTTCTGCTTAACTAAGCGTTCCCCGTGCATTTCGTCGGGCGAAGTTTGTACAAGTAGAAACTCGACAGCGTTAGTTCCACGCCATTCAGTAATTCCCGACGGAGCTACCTTCAAGAAGGCTAATAGCCCGGCTGAGGCGATGCTCGCCATCCCTCCCCCCCCAACCCTCCCTCCTTAGCATTTCCTCTTTTTAGATTTATTAGAAACGAACATTTCCGCGAGACTAACGGGAAGTGTCTCGAAAACTATCGAATCGCTTCGAATCATTTTTGGGGTTTCAGATGCATCGTGGATGTTTGAAATATTGAGGATGCTTTCTTAAGTGGGCCTTCAAGTAGAGTCAAAGATCTACAAACTTTTCCGAGTAAAATTCCGTTGTAAATCGATTTTTACTTTATCACTTTTCAATCACTCTCCGCTCCTGCGAAGCGACCTAATTAACGAAGGGCGAAGAATCGGCGCGAAAATCGCGATGAGAACCGCGCCGCGCGAAACAGCGGGACGATTATAATTTCATCGCCGTTAAACATCGTTACGAGGAGCACAGGCGGGTCGAAAATCGATTGGCCGACATGCTCGTTCGACCTCGTTTTTATCGATTAACAAACGTTAGAAGCTTCCTTCCACCGGCTTCCGAGGAAGGAAAAACGAGGCGGTCGAATCGTTACATGCTGGATACACACGATGATGGTACGAGGAAACGAGGCTAGTTGGGAAAAGAAACGGGCCGAACGAGGTAGAGAGAGAGAGAGAGAGAGAGAGAATTGTAATTTTCCAAGAGGCTGCTGCCAGCTAGGTTGAAAGGGTTTTTACGGCATTATTAAAAAAGGTGTGTTTCACGGCCGGGGATAACGAAACTTCCGCCGGCGCGAAGCTCGCCCCCGGGGGTGTAAGTGGTGCTTTAAAAATTAACCGGGAGTATTATATGATTTTTTACAGCGCGGGCATCTTGGCCGGTCTCGTACCGCGTTTTATGGACCGCCACAACGAGAATCGTACCTTCTCTCCCCCTCGTCCTCTGCTGCACGTACAGGCGGCAACTCGATGGCGAACGAACGAAACGTGCCACGGGAGAACGTGTTGCACCTCGGTTGTAACGGGACGTTGTCCGTAGCCGCTAAGACGTATCAAATAGAGCGTCAGAACGATTAAATTGCCGTTGATGCCCTGGCCGAAAATTTCGCGCACGGAACGAAATTCACCGTGACAGTTTGCCGGATGAAAGGTTCATCGGAGCGAGAGCTGCTCAGCGAGAGCCTGTTCTTAATCGCCGGCGAACGGCCATCCGCGTTAAAATCGTCGAGTGACATGATTCCACCTGTACGACGTGAATTATTTCGTCGCGCTCCGCTTCGACTTGATATCGTGGATTAACGTCGTCGAGGAAATTCCGAGCGTATCGTATTCCCGAATTATTATTGTACATGCCTAGTTTCATTACGATCAGACGGAAAGATTTGACAACGGTTTAACCAAGTTATAGCGACTCGCGATGTTCGGAAGACGACTTTGATTAACTTTGCGAGATATAACGGCGTGTTATGGTCGATGAATTCGTCGGAGAACAAACTGAATTAAAAAAAGAAGAGGAAAAAAAAGAAGAAGAAGAAAGACACAGTTTAGCTAAAAGAAAATAATGGTCACAAGGTTTGAAACATGATTCAGGAGATTATATGTAAATACCTTCAAATGAGACACTCTATACGTAGAAGAAACGAGAAGATAAATCTGCTTTCAGATACCCACTTTCTCTACGCTATAGTAAGCGAGGCTAGTAGTAAGAACGTAAAATACAACGGACACGGCGCTCCGTCCGATCCATGACCGACCGATTCCACTTCGCCGGTATTCTCGCGGTCGAGTCGTGAAACGAAGAGGAGACGAGTTACACTTACACTTTGTAAACGCGTTTTGAAAGTCAGACCAGCCCGAAACAATACCAGGAACGAAACAGAGGAGAAGGTAATTTGGTAATTATTCCAATTAAACTCTCGTTACGGTGTGAAAAGCATCGGTCCATTAGCTGTAGCCGGCTAAACGAAACGGTTCGAAACGGAACAAAAGGAGAGATCTTCCCCGTGAAAATGCTTCGATCCGCTTTGGAGCAGCCCCAACAGGCGGGGGAAATCTGTCCGCCGGCAATGGGCATTAATCATAATTAAAGCCATCGGGCGTCGGTGTTCTTGTCTACAGTGCGACGCGAGGAACAAAGGAACAGCGGGGGAGGGGGAGGGGAGGTGGGTAGGCGGATATGTTTGCGGCGCGAGGATACGGGCGGAAAAACGAGTCGAAAGGGCGCGAGATACGGAAATGGCGAGGAGGAAACAGAGAGATAGAAGAGAGGTGGAAATAGGAGAGAGAGAAACGGGCTTCGATCGGTATGCATTTCCTTTAGATCGGCGTGCACGCCGGTTCTTATTGGCTGGCGCGCGGCACTCGGGCGTTATTGAATTACGATACGTACGGATCCGTCGCAGCGTGTGTGCAAGAGGATCGCGTCGTCGAGAGATTTTCTATTAGATGTAAATACCGTGTCGCGTGCACTCGTGCACGTTCACGCACAGCCGAGGGCCCGTCCGTTTCACGGCCTCTTACACACCGGAGAAGGAACGGGCGGAGGAGAAAGAGGCCACCTGGTCTCTCTATGCAATTTGCGGCCAGCCAGGCAAAATCCGTGTACCCGCGTGCAGATTCGCGCCGTTTAACGACGCGACAGACAGACGACGAGGCTTCTTTTCGAGATGAAAAAAGGCGCGCCAGGCACCGGGGCAATTAAGGCTCGTCCGAGTTGTTCGAGCGTGACGGAACTGCCGGAGGGTTGGAGATCGTGTTTCAATATTTCTAACGAGATATATCATTTCGTTAATAGACTGTGCGTGGACTATCGCTCTCGTTTTCTTTTTTTTCTTCTTTTTTTCTTTTTTTTTTCGATATAAAAATTCGCTCCAATTCTCACTCGCGTACGACAGTCTACGTATTGGTATCTGCAGGAAGGTAGAGCGAGAGGCAGGAACAGCTGGGCACAGGCAAATCGACGCAGATCAAACAGGGAATAATACACAAAGGCCGGGACAAAGGTCGGATAGAGGCTTCGGCGGGACAGAGGGTTCGCGTTTTATTTACAACGGCGCCGCGCCGCGTCGGTAACAGGCGCGGCGGCATTAATTGCAAAACCTCCCCCTGTTTAAGTGTTAACGTAACGTTTGCTTAGGCGGGGAAATTTCGGTCGGAGGTGCACTTAGCCGACGGTACATACGGAATTTAGTTTCTGTATCGCGTTACCACGGTAACAGACCTGGCCTCACCGTGTCCCGTTCTCTATCCAGTCCATCCTGCGGTCGGATAGGCCGAACCCCACCGAGTTTCGGGTTGACGCGGACAGAGAAAGAGAACACACACTCCTGGCGAGACGAACGACAAGGATGAACAGAGGAGAAACGTGGACAGAGGGACGAAGACAAAGACACGGAAGCGGCGGCGGCGAGCGTGCGGAGACAGAGAAACAGAGGGAACGAGGGTTGCAATCGTTGCGCAAACCCTTGCCGGGGGGGGAGGGGGAGGGAAGAGAGCGTTCAGGTAAAATCGCGAGGAACTGGACAGTTTCCTTGGTATCCGAACCCTCTTTCTGGCTGTTGGTACCGGTTCTTCCCCTATCTGCGAGTTGCTGGCTAGCGGAGCAGACTGCTGGATAGGGTGAGATCGCTGCCAAAAGAGGTAGGGGAGAACGTAGCACGAGACGGAGAGGTCGCGTTAACGCGATAAAACGACGCTGACGCGAATTATTATGCGTCGCAGGTCGCGATCTCTGGCAGCGAGGAGGGTGGCGGATGAGAAGGCGACAGTGTAAAGCGATCTCGAGACCGACGCAGGAAAGGGGTGAGCGTTGTTTGCACCGTTCGGCTTGGTGAAAGTACGATAACGATCGGTTGCTCGAAGAGCCCCGAGGGAAGAATTTATGGGACGAATGTCGTTCCATTTTAATGGAAAAATTACAACTTTCATGGAATATGTCGTTTTTGGATCAACTTTCTTTAGATCGACTTTTGTATCTGTAATCGAGTAAAGAACATCCTAAGAAATTTAAGGAACCTCCGTCTTCGAGGTAGAAAAATTTCTCTTATTTTTCTTTTCGTTTTTTCTTTTTTTTTTTTCTCTCTGAGCGTAGTATAAGACGGCAAAAAAGTCTATCTCGCGAAGTAGGTAGAGGTACGTTAGCAGGGCGGATCGTGGTGAAAAATTACATTTTCACGCTCGGCAGCAGGCCTCGAGGGTACGCTACGCACCGCGTCCGATTGCAGCGGCCGCACGTTCGCGAGTTGTTCGAACGTCATCCGAGAACGGCATCCGGAACGAAATCTCCGCCGACACGTCGTCGGAACGACGTACAGAGTATCCGGGTATCATGGGAAGACGAGCGCCCACTTCATCCCTCGACGTTGGTAGGCTCTTAACGCGCCGCGTCAAGTCGAGAATCATCCTCGTGGAAGCGTGTCAGCCGCTCGGTTCGCGCTCGAAAGATGAAAAAAAAAAAAGAAAAAGAAAGAAAAAAAAAAAGGGGAAAAAAATTCCACGGTGAAATTCAGCCTTCGAATAGCGAACTGATGTTATAGTCACGAGCGGAACACACGGCCGAATTGCCTCCGCCTTTGACGAATTTACTCGTCTGTGGGCCAGTCATCGCGTAAAAATCGACGCTTTTTTTCCACCTCCCGCATCCGCTCTTTTTTGTACAAAAGAAACCGGAGAAGGGGAGAGTGAGGAGTTTTTTTTGGCCGGTACTTTCTGTTTTAGAGAGGGTGAGACGGTCTCTCTCAGGGGGATACGGGTAGCCATAAACGCCATGGTCCAGCGAGTTCGCAAAGGTTCGATGATTGAGAGCGCCCTGTGAATGTTTGGCGCGACGTTCCTGCAGTTTTTGGCAGTTGCCGATCTGCTCGATCGCTGGATTTATTTCAAATTCCAAGAGATTTTTATTCGACGATTCGGTCTCGTTAAAGACACCTGAGAGTAGCAAAGACACCGAGATCTCAAGACACTTCCAATAACTGTCGCCTCGAGTCTGAATTTATTACAAGAAATCTCTATGTACTAACCTAACCTAGTGCGCCAATAAACCGAGCTCCGACAAACTTTCTCCGTACGAAATTCTCCGCGCAGCGTGTCGTAAATCACCCAATTTCCCCCGATAAGCGAATTTCAGCCAATATCAGAAACCTTCGATCGTGCGGAAACCAGCGAGCCTCCACGAACAGCCAGGGATTAATCCGCGAATTAATTCGCAGAAGCGTTTCGCGTTCAGTTTCCCTCTCGTCAACCGCCCGAGAGAGAGAGAGAGAGAGAGAGAGCTTGTCGTTGTGAAGCTGCTCGCTGAGCTCGGTTTACACCAACCAGCCCGAGCCAGGCTGGAACTTTTTTAATCCGTCTGCATTGCGAAACAGCGTCGACGAGGGACGCTTTCATCGCCGGGATTTCTCCGCCGAGACACGCCATCGTCGTCGCTTCCGGGATCGTTGCCTCGACGAAGCCGAAGAAAGTTCGCCGACGTCTCCTCTGGCAAAGTAGCCGACGAGGAGAGACGTCGACTCTCGCGTCGCTCGTTTCGACTTAATCGGGCCGAAGTTTTTCCACCCACGGACAAAACCGTCCGTGTCTCCCTCCCTCTACTTCCTGCGTCTGAACCGACACCGGTTCCACTCCGGCTGGCCCGATGACTGGCGAAAAACTTTTTGCCAGGCGAAAAACTGGCGAAACAATCGACGGAATCGACAAACCCAGCGTGAAAATTCGCGAAGGAGGGGGAGGGGGGGGGAGTACGATGGCCGAGTATCCCCGAGGCGAAAGGATCCTCCCTCCCAGAGGTTGCTCGTCTCTCTGACGTTTCTTGCAACGGAAAGGACAGTGGCTCGGTCGTTCGCCGCGCTCTCTGCTTCGAGGAAATTGACGTTCCGCTTCTCGACGACGAAACGTGGCCGAAAAGGCTCGATTGCAGCCGGAAACCGGAGATCAGAAGCGTCGCCTCGCTTCTACAGATATTGTTCCACGTCCACGTTTTTCTTTGACGACACCGAGAGAAAAGAGAGAAAGAGAGAGAGAGAGAGAGAGAGACCAGTTTTAAGGGATTCGAAGGATCTCTTTGTGGATTTCTCTCTTTGTCAGATCATTTTAGCTTTGTTTGTGCCGGAGAATTGCTGGCGTTGAAGCGAATTGTTTCATGCGAGACGTTGATCGCACAGAGACAGAGGATCGCGTTTTAGAAAATGTATGAAATTTCTTCTTCCGATGAACTGACAGCAGAATTAATAATCACACGGATCTATTAACTCTGGGATATTTATTTCTCTGTGATAATTATATTTTTGGAAGATGTTTGACACAGAATTAAAACTAGAAATCAAGAGATCGAGTTTCTTCGCGTTTCGTTGAAACTTGTGCCCTTTTAACGTCAGTGAAACAAGATTTACAATTCAACGTGTAGAAAACGAAGCCAACAAGTTCTTTCTATAAAAAAGTATTATTTTGATAAACTGACAGCAGGATTAATAAAAACACGACATTAAATCTGGAATGTACTTCTCTGTAATAATATTTCGAGAAGACATTCGACGTAAGATTAGAAACTGAAAACCAAGTAGATCAATTTCCTCGCGTTTCGTTGTAACTCGAGGCACCGAGAAATGAGATTCACAATCCAACGTGTAGAAAACAAACTCCCCCCCCCCACCACCACCCCCAACGGGTTCCTTTGTCATATAAATTCCCCTGCAGAATATTCCCAGCGACATTTTCAACCGGCGGGCAAGAAATCGAAGAGAGGAAGGTTGTCAATGGACGCTCGCTTGCGCAAGACAAGTGGCGCGGCTCGATTAAACGGGCAAAAAGAAAAGCGTCGCCGACTTCATCTCGGTTAACCCCATCGTTAATACATCACCGTTCGATGCGCGAACGAAGCGCCGAGCATGAAAAAAGAAAAAAAGAAAAAGAAAAGAAAAGAGAAGAAAAAAATGGAAAAGAAAGAAGAAAAGAGGAAAATCGGATGGCGCTGCTTGAAATCTCTCGAGCGAAAGTTCGCGGCGAAAGAGGAAAAACTCTCGATCGAAAAGCTCGAGGGCGGACCGGCGCGCAGCATCACAACAAAAAGCCTGAAAGCATCTGCTCGTTCACGCCGCGGTAAGATTAAAAAGTTCCTGGATCGGTGAAGAGCTCGCGACAATATTGCTCGCCGAGTGGCTCTGACAAACGGAACGCGCGTGCGCACGTTCGACGACGACCGAACGTCTCGTAACGCGGCGTCGTTACAAGAACGTTACGAGTCATTTTCCATTCCGTGGAATGCGAAATATTGAATGCGAACGAAAGAATTTCGCGTGCGTGTATATCCTTTGCTTTGACGAAAGGCGTTCGATGCGATAACTCTCGTTATGCGAGAAAGAGAAAAAAACGAGAGTGTTGCTGGTTGTAATTGGTGCTGCTCGTAATTATTCGAACGATGCACATTTTATTGTATAAATTTGATTCCTGTTGCTAACGCGGTGGATGAGTAAGGATTTCTTTGCTGCTTTTAACCTCTTGACGCACCAATTAAAAAGCTGGGATTCACCGCTGGCAACTTTTTTTCGGGTGAGAGGAAATAAACACAACAACACTAACGAGTATATTTGGTGGTATTTGTATAGAAAACCAAAACTGCAGGTCTCGCGAGTTAACTCGGGCGCGCGGAAAATGAATCGTTTTCTTAAACCCGAGTTAACTCGGGCGAGTGCGTTATGAGGTTAACACTAGAACTACCACACCAGTCGAAACGACTGCTTTTACAATTTCATTTTAAAATTTCTGTCTCATGTTACATTCTTTTCCCGCGATGATGTAGTGACTTTTGCAGTGATAATACAATGAATTTTGTTTTACTTTTATTTATTAGAAATCAAAATAATTTTGCATCATGGCTACTTGTACTCACAATAGGTCAAAATGACTGATACTAATCAAAGTGTAAAAGAGTCCTACAATCTGTTTACCGAACACGAATTAATCAGTTTCGTACAACTTCTCACACGTTTTTAGAATTTATACTGCTATCATGCAATATGATGGTGATAATTATCAGGAGAATTGCGCATTTTCTTTACTAATTGACGACCATATGCTTGAATGTATAGTATCTTGCACGGAATTAGAAGCTTCTCGAGTTTTGGATAAATAATTTGGAATTTTGTATGCAATGAAACAAAAAATTTGGAACTTTCATATTTCATGGAACAGAAAATGGGAACCATACTTCTTTTCCAACATCGTGAAACCGATTTGACCGAAATATTGAGATTTGTTCGCTTTTGATCAAAAAAAGTGACGAAGTCAACGTTTACAAAGTGATAAATTTGCTTTGACATCGGTTGTATGGGATAAGTTTATTCAAAATAGTCAGAGTTGCTACAAACAAGGTGCAAACATTACAATTGACGAACAACTTTTACCATCTAAAGCCAAATGCAGATTTATTCAATATTTGCCGAATAAACCCGACAAATTTGGTATTAACTAGATAACATGAGATTTCTCTTGTAAGAAAGTAATAAATGAATAAATCTAAAAATATTCTATCATTACGTTTTTTTTTTTTTAAAGACCAGTCATTTTGACTGGTCTTGGTAGAAATAGCTTCGTCTTAACTATCGGTAGTTCTAGTGTTAACGCAATGATCTTTTGTTTAGAGATTCTTCATCTTCGCATCCCTTCGGATGACCTTCTCCCTTTCGAGTGATTCATTTGTAGAAACTATGGAACGCGCGGAAGTGATTATACGTGCATATAGTTAAATGTTGAAAAATTATTTACTTTGGTAATATTTAACATCTGCGATATCAATTTTACAGAGAACAGCAGAGTTAATCAATATTGATTTTATCGCGTTGTTGCTGGTTGTCGGAGGCACTTAAATTTTAATTATTCAATCTCAATCGGAATCGGTGAAATCATTCGAGCAATCACGACCAGTAATCACGCCGATATCACGAGCATGTAATTCAAAATAATTTCTATCGAATGTAAAAGATATTGCTGTTTCTTGCTGCACGGGTCCAAGAAACTTCATGCCACAATCACGCTTCACTTTCACGTGAACTGACTTTGCAACGTAAATTTCTTGCAAATTTCCTTCGAAATTTGCCCTCCAAAACCTTCCAAAAGGCATGTACGACGAAGTTAGCTTTACGGTCGTTTAATTCCGCCGGCCTCGAGTTTCCAAAATATCGTGACTCGCGACCAATAAAAGGATCGCGTCGTAAAAAAATTCGTACGCGTACAGAATGCGAAGATCTCGCGTTTACGACGTATACTACCTAGACAGATGGTCAAGTATCGAGAAAGTGTGGATAATGCCCGCGATTCATCTTCTTATCGCGCTCGGGAACAGTCTGTCAAACCGATTTGGGAGACGTTTCGCGTTTTAATTTCACCAGTGGGGGGAAGGGGGAGGACACGTTAAAAAGGAGTGAACTTGCTAGAAGCTAGTGGCGCGATGGCGTGGAAACTAGTGGGAATTTCGCGATTTTTCGTTATCGAGAAAGGCATTAAGATGCGATTTCGAAAAGTCGGGGAAAAAAAGAATTCGAGAGCGCGCGATATCGTTTACACTGGCTTCCCCTCCCTGGAGAACCGACCGGGAGTGACGAGGGTCAATTTGTCAAAGGGAATTCGGGCCAATTAATGGTATCGACGTTCGACGTTTTGCGCGAAAAGTGATGACGTACGCTTATTAATCGCGCGTCAGTGTAAATACGTACGCGCGCGACGGATACGGATTGGTCGGCGTGCGGCAACGACGCGCGGCCAAAAAGTTTCGCCGCCGGTCCGCGTTGGAATATCAATTAAACCGTAATTATTCCGCGGAAATTGCGCCCGATAGTTGTAAACATAATTTCGGGGTGCGGTCGACGCACCGGAGGCCAACTTTATTCGAATCGATAGATCGCAAAATTTCAAATAGACGACTTTCCGCGAACACCACGCTTCCTCGTTTCGGGCAGCTTGCTTGCTTGCTGCTTCTTTCTCGCGAGACGTTTAATTAAACCTGTAAAACGTAAATCGAAACACGATCGTTGGCCAAGTTTAAATTACGCGGTCGCGTGCACCGCGTAACTTAATTCCTACCATCAGACGCGAGAATGTATTTACACGCGTTCGTGTAATGTAATCCCGAGTCTTCAGCCTCGGTTTCTTCGCGATACACGGTTAAACAGCTTGTGCGAGAATATTTCATTAAACGTTTCAATACGACTTTCGACGACGAAATTGGAAATTAATTGTGACAATTAGAAGCATCTACTGTAGTTTAGTCTTCTTTGATTAATCCTTAAACTTCAATTTATTAATCCTTAAACATCAAATGTAATTCAAATTCGTATCCGAAGTATTCTTTGTTTATCAGTATCAGAAGTGCAACGAATTTTCAAGTAATTACGTCGAGTCCTACATATCGCAGAGTCAATTGGAAGAAAATAGCGAATAGAAATCTGCGCGAGTTAGTACGGACGCAGTATGTTCTTTTCAGTCAGCGACGAGATCGACGATCTTCTTACGCGAGGCAGAACATACTCGCCCATTTTCGCGATCGAATTGATGTCCCAGCGTTCGCCGGCTCAGAGATATTTCAATTCTGCCGATTCGCCGGAGAGAAAAAAGCCCGATAAGAGGCGGCCGACCCAGATTTCAGACGTTGTCGGCGAGGATCCGATTCGCAACAACGAGGAATCGATGGAGCCCGTCGGTTTTCCAAGTAAAATGAAGACACGAGGCGTGTCGCCGAACGGAAAATCCTTTCCATTATTTACCACCGGATATGCTAGATCCGGAAATAGACGTGGCCCGAGTGCGCGTCGCCTCGCGAGGTTAGGCGAATTTTCGAAAAGTCACCGATCCGCAGGATCCGAGTAAATCGATCTACCGATATAGCGTATATATACCGTTATACACGCGGCTCCATTCTTCGATTGACATTAATTTTCGCGTCGTTGATTTGCTTGTCGTGCTTCTGGATCTCTTGAGGTTTTCGTTACTTTTTTTTTCAGGATACTTTATTATTCGATAATCGTTTATTTTCTTATAGATTCTGAATTTAACGCTAGAGCCACCCAAATGGTCAAAATGATTTTCTTGTCAGATACATTGTAGGTGTAAAAAAAAAGAGTGTATTTTTAGAGAGTTAAATGATTTTTTTTATAAGATACATAAATGAAAGCTTGTACTGCATTCCCACAATATTATATTTTTCTACTTTTTTTTTCACTTTAATATCTCCGATGAAAATTCTTTAGCTTTAATCCTTGGTTAAACGAATCTTCATGTTTCGTACCTTCTTCCGGTCCGAAACGAAAAATGAGTTTTCTCTCGTAAAACGCTACTTTAAAAATGCCAAACGTTCTGAAATCCCCAAAATAAAGTATATCTCAGAGATATCACAAATACTGTGGACTAACTCAAAAAAAAAAAAAAAAAAAAAAGAAAAGAAAAAATAGAAAAAAAGGAAAAAAAAAGAAAAGGAAACAAATCCAATTGAACAAAATATACGCTCGACAACGGGAGAAGACGCCGTCTGTCCCATTTACTAATAACCACTTGCAACAGAAAGGAATCTCGTTCTTGCGGGAAGGTTAATAGAAGGGAACGGAGAATGATCTACTTAAGAAGCAAGTAGAAAGCAAGGCAAAAGAAAGGAAAAAGGGAAAGAAAGGAAAAGATTGGCGAGCATCAAAGAATAATGGGCGGGAAGAGGTTGCTCCCATTTCCAGCGATATCCTCCTTCCGTTTACAGGTCGAAAATCGCGTCAGACAACGAAGGATCGTCCAGCGGAACGCTTTCCATCAAGACACTCCACCGCGGAGAGATATTTTCCATCAACACGGCAGACGCCCTTCGTGTTTTCCGGCAACCTTTCATTACCCTCGTCACACGAATCTGTTTCGGTGCTCGGCTCCGCACTTTCCCGGGGCATTAACGCGTGAAACCCGATGGGGGCTGCTGCGCCTTCGCCATCCCTCTCTTCCCTCTCTGAATTTATACCCAGCCACGCCACGCTTTCCGTCAAGATACTCCGGCAACAATGGGATTTTCGGAAACCTTGCTGGTTTCTACCGTCGGAGCAAATTCACCGACCGATAGTTCCCTCGTTCCAGCGTTCCGGCTGATTGTTGAAGAGTTAACGACGCATTTGTTCTCTCCTGATTTCTCTATTTATCCCCGGATTTTCGGCATCCGATGTCGGTTGTAATTCATGTCGGAACGATGTACGTCCGTTAATCTTGTTAACGCTATCAAACAACTGCCAAAAATGATCGATTTCTAACTTTTTATTGGAAATTTTATAGATACGTAAAATTTTTGTACTTTTAGAGATTTCCCGCGAAATATGTATAAATTGTACAAATTGCTCGTGTATATTTTTTTTTTGACTTTATTGTCTCTAATGGAAATTCTATACTTCAGTCGCCGGTAATTCTAGTATTATATTGTGCTGGTCAAAAAATAATTGCATTTTTTCTAATAGATGGCCATGTATGTATAATATAACCTTGTTTTAAACCGCAAACTCGATCTGCGATCTGACACCTGATTGTTCTAGGGAAAGCTTGTTTTAGGGAAAGAAAATGCACGATCTCGTTTAACAATTGTTTATTCGACATCGATCTCAAAATGGAAAATCGAAAAGGAACATTTTGCTGTACCATTTCTGATGAAAAAAAAGAAGGCCCATAAAAAAAAAGTATGCGACGTGTATGACGAAAAAGCCTTCGAGCTAGTCAGAGAATTGGCTTGCTAAATTTCACTACTGATGGGGATATCAAATTCTTTTCTATCGAAAACGATGAGCGAACTCTTTTGAACGCGGCGTCACGAAATTGCCCGAAAGATGGCAAAAGGTAATATCGAACGAAATGGTATATTCTATCTGATGAAGTTTCTGTTTCTCGCGAAAAATTCGCTCTTCGTTTCACATAAAAAAAAAGAAAAAAGAAAAAGAAAGAACGCAGTTGGCCAATCTGATACTTGTTTATTAATATTTATTTTAATAGCTTCCACCTTGAAATAAAAAAAAAAACGAAGCCAATACCGAATAGATAAAAGAATACGTAACGAATCTCCCTTTTAGTCGGCTTTTACGACACGCAGGGATTACGTTGGGCCTATTCTACCCTCACACGGTGAAAATTCATCCTCGATTATTTATACCGTCATATTTCCCCCCGAATCTCCTGCGAAACTCAAATGGATCTTTTCTTTCTCTCACCCCTCCAAAAGAGAAACCACTTCGTCCCTTAAAAAAAAAAAATTGTCCACTAAAAGCCAACACTGTTACCTCGTGTACCTTTTTCTCTTCGCGCGAGGCGTTCATTCATCGCGCGACTACGAGTTTGCCGGATACGTTCCCCTGAATCGTGGTACGTAAACAGAAGAGAGGGTAGCAAAGAAGGAAGATCAAAGACCTAATCGCAAGGCGTGCACTTCCATAACCTTCTCCAACGTCTTGAACCAGGGAGAAACCTCGACCAAACCGAGTCGAGTGCACGAGTGCCGGTCGAAATTTCTTGCGTCGTTCCGGGAAAACGTTCCACGACCATACGCGAAACGTATCCCGAAAGTGACAGTCGAGTGGTCGTTTTACGCGGGGGGTAAAAATTTCCCGGGGTAGGAGGGGGGGAATTCACTTTCTAATGTCCATTCTCGACGAAAGTTTACCAAGTAGCTGGTGACGTAACGTTTCAAAGCGACTTGCTTTCTTTCTTTCTTTCTTTCTTTCTTGAACGAATCATCACTCCGATCTTTCGTGTTTATGTTAATTTAGTTAGTTGAATAGTTAGTAAAATAGTTAGTTGAAGCTGCAAAGGATTACATGCTCGCGGAACGAAGCTGGTCTCTTCTTTGTTGTTAGTTGCTGTTCCTCGACTCGACGAACACGCGAGAGCGGCTGTTCTTTGATTGGCGATTATTATCATCATTATCTATTGTTCGACTCAGATCAACGTTTAGAGGAGAAGATACAATGATGCAAGAAAGAGAGAAAGGGAAATTCGTGATCGATATGGTTAATTTTGAGATTCGCTGGATAGAATCTAGTTACGCGTAGCTGGCTGCGGTTATTTCAGTCGAATTTTCAAAGTATCTCATTATTTATTCGTGAAGTTTTTAATGATCAGTGTCTAAAGGAAAGATACACCGGAGCTATTGTTAATTCCTGTGACTGATTGACGCTGATTTGATAAGATTTGATAAGATTTGAAATATTATTACGTGCGCTGACAGCTACACTGACTCGCGTTGTACAAAACACATTTTCAATTTTCATTAGCATTGTGTAATGAAATGATTATGACGTGATTATATTACTAAAATCAGGAAACACACACACACACACACACACACACACACGTATATATACAAGTTATAACAATTTTCACTTGTCGTATAAATATTTTATAATTTTTATAAAATATACAGTTCCAAATTTTGCCAATGTAATCGATATATCGATAATTCGATATATTCGTCGAATACACGTCAAATAAATATCAAGATGAAAAATTTGTATTTCCAATAAAATCGTGAACATGAAAGGATATGCGCTTCTCGAATACACCTCACTGTACCGTGATTATTCGTCTTAATTGGAGGAAAATTCAATTGCATTTCGTTCGCGTGTTTGATACGTCCACCGGTGGAAATCCAGTAAAGTAACGAGTTCTATCAAAGTGTTTTCGCAAATTGACAACGGAACTTTGTTCTCTTATTGTTCTCTGGCAATAAATTCTTGGCTGGTTTCGCGAACCAAGTCCAAAAGGTCCCGACACCGAGGTCTGCTCACTTTGAATACATAAATCTGAAACTTGCTCACCCGGTATCGACCTACTTTTCCCCAGGATTAAAATTCCGAGTTTGTCCTATAATCTGACTGCATTAAAGCCGCGTCGTATTTCAACCGGTCTTTTTCGAACTTCCATTTCCTATGGCTATGTACTTCCTAAAACAATTAAGTGCACCGCCCGTTCGCAAATATTTGGACTTGGATTCGATCGATTAATATTAACATACTTTTATAATGGTAAGAACCTGGTGCTTCACTTGAATTCAGATAATCTGTTAAATTGAAATAAAAAAAACGTATTCAAGCTGGAGTTTACTTAAATCGTTTTGAAATTACCAACATTCGTCTCTGCGAAATCAATTTTCGTTCGATATGAATTCTAAATAGCAATTATGTTTTTATTTGTACCAAGAGAATTTAAATTGATCTACTTTTATTTAAGATACGCGTGTGCTGCATGTGACTGCCTGAGGAAAAAATCAGAAACCGAAACCGAACTATCGGATATTCATTCGAAACATATTTTATATATTCACACATGTTCATCGAATACTTCGATTAATGATAATGCAAGTATCTTCTTTTTTGTAACGATAACGATAACGATAATGTAAGTAGGTATATTTCTTTGTGAGAAACAACGATTCATTTCTGAATCACATTTAAGTCTTAGTCACAATCTCTCGTCACTTAATTCATAGAATACTATCACGATATTCATAGAATACTATCACGTAGAAAATACCAATTATCGCTTATCGTTAAGTAAACTTTCTTAGCTTTTTTCGGAAATTTCCTCGACCAGATATCTCGTTCCTATAATTTCACTTGGCATTAAATAATCGACATAATTCTGACGAGATATCTCGTCCGCAGTAGCCGAAAGATTGAAAGATTAAATCACCAGCGAGAAACGCGAAAATCGATGCTATTCACTGCGTCTTTGAAAGACTCTTTGCAAGACTTTATCGCGCGCAGTTTTCTTCGAGATTCAGCTTTCCAAATTATGGGGGAAAGAAGAAGGCGGCGTGGGTATGGGTGGGTATTCTTCGAGAAGGTGTAAGTTACCGCGGTCTCATGAATGCCTGATCAGAGGGGTATATTTCAAAATCATTGTGCTCGCGCGATATCGCGTGCAAAGGTAAGGATAATATTGCGATTTAAAAACATTAACTGTCACGAAGCCGCGGCGGCACCGTGATGGATTCACGGTGGCAAAGCTGCCTATCGTGCAACAAGTTTTTCCCTTAACACTTTGGCTTCTGCGTCGCAAGGCTCTCTAGGAAATCTCACAAATCTTCTTTGCAACACAGATTGTGGAATCTCGCGCCGTATATTTTGAACGAGAAGACGCTCGACTTTTTAAACGAATGCGTCGCTTCGCTGCAAATTTCTACGCTGCGTGAAATTAAAAGTAGCGACAGATTCGTGATTTTTGTTCGTTCACTTTTTCTTTCCTTTTTTTCTTTCTTTAGAGAGAGAATATCCTCAAAATTATTTTTACAGCTTATTTTTTAAGTAAACCGGCGTCCTTCGTTCCCTTGAAAATTTTACCAAATAAACTTTTTCAATTTGTCAGCTAGGTTCTGTTTGATCTGTATCGTCAGATTGTACGATTGTATCTTTGTGCTTAACTTCACCCCCTCAATAATCCTCTTTCTTCCTGCAAAATATTTCTCCTCGCGTGAGAAATAATTGAAACGTCGATGAAATTCGTAAACTAACAACGTGGCTGGAAAATATATGTAACATATATTTTCCTCCAAAGCTCCAAATTTCCACTACGTTCGACCTCCCCCGAGCGAAAGTACTTCGGTCGTAAAACGCATTCACTCTGTTTTCCCAGTAAACCGACCCTAATCTGAAAACCGTGTCCGAAAATATAATACAGTGCTGGTCGCACGTGAAGGGTGGCTAGCAGCCTGTATTACGCCGGAGATACACGTCCGAAATGAAAATACGCGGGAAGATAGGCTGACACGATGCCAAGCCGAGGGTTCCGTTCGTTCAGGAAGACGTTAAACGGGACATAAACGCGGCGATTAATTCTCCAGCGCGATTTTTCTACGGCCGGTTTCGCCATTATCTGATTGGACACGGCTTGCGTTTTGGCTGGCGGCCGACGACGTATTTCCCCGTTGCAGCACGCAGCACTTTTTGATTTTCTCGTGGCGCGAGATTTGTTTACGAATGCGGGAGAAAATTTAAGAGACTTTTGCCCTCGCTGCGGATAGATTCGATCGAAACTACGATAGCGCGCAGCCACTAAATATCGAAACTGTTACAATTTTGTAAAAAAAAAAGAAATCGTACGATGGTGAATTTCGGTTTACTTTTGAAACCCGTGCTCTCAAAATGTATGTCGTTCATTTTATTTATTTATTTATTTCTTTTTCAAACGTTCCTTTAAACTATGCCACAGATGGCAAAGCGAAGATAATGCTATAAATTGTAGCACCTGTGTGAAAAATATTGAAAATTTTTTTCGCGAATAACGATATTTCTTTTTTCGCTTATTGTACAGTTTATTGAACTTTGAATATAAGGACGAAAATGTTGCCTAACATTCAACGTACGATAAAATGACGACGAAAAAAAAATCAAGCTTTTGGGAATTGTTGCAAAGAGGAGTTGCTTCACTCTTCAAATTCATTGTAGATTCGGGTCACACGTTATGACAATTCGTAACACTTAGAGAGAAAAGAATTATCTTCACTTACTCATCCGTTACGTGATGTATAAACGATTTAAAATAAAATGGATAACATATTTTGAAAGTTGAGGCTTTAAACTTTAAAATAAGTTCAAACTTGTTATCGTATCGTATTCCATTTTTTAAAAAATTGTAACAATTTCAATATTTAATGTCCGAATATCGATCATTGTACGTCATGTTAAACAATTTTCAACATCGTATTTCGAATACGAATTCTTTCTTGTTTTTACATCGTTAAAGGTTGGTTATTTTTACCCGTTATTAAACGCGCTCGTTATCACGGTTAATCGACTCGAAATGCAGTATTACACGTAGATTGCGTTATTAATAGCTGCTGATCTACAATTAACGTGTTTATCCGCAAGTTGATCCATACGTGACGTAGTAGAGACAATAGTTGTTTGTCAATTGTTCTAAACAAGACTCTGAATCGGGAGACTGGCTTCGTATATAATCTCTCAAAGACCTCGGAACATGGAAAATCTAACCTGTCGTCTCATCTCAGAAAAAAATTTAATTTTCATTTCTAAGACAATGCACGTAAAAAAAGAAAGAGAGAGAGAGAGAGATAGAGAAAGAGAAATGTCGACCTTTTCACAGTCCGAGCGAACGCTCAAATTTTCACTTCGCAGCGATGTGCGTTCTCAGAAGGAAATGAATTAAACGCATCTTTCGACAGAAGATGCTCTCAAAAAAACGAATTAAATATCAGAATTTCATTTCTCGCGCGAATTGAGAAATCTCGCGTCACGTTCGTGCGTCGAGTGAGTTTCCTCGAGGCAGCGAGTTGTTCCCGTTTTCGAAAGCACGCCAGCCAGCTTCGAGCAGCTACTCCTTCATCCTGCCCGGATCATGTGAAACAGGTCAAACCCCTGTTTATCGCCCGTCTATCCCCGTTTCGAATGAACGGCTAATGTTCCCCATCGAGCCAGCGGAATTCCCGAACGACGTACGTAGCAACGAAGAACGGCAATTACAGGGAAGTTCTCGTCGGAACTTAATTGCTGCTTACCCGCGATAGCGATTGCGGCCACGGTACACGATTACTTGCAAAGGAATCCGTGAATTTCCGTCGAACAGCATCACGTTGGTTCGGTTGGTGACGACGGAGGGGGTGGGAGGGGTGTGGCACACACGAGCGTGACAAATGCCAGATTACTTTCACGGGCGAACAATACGGCGCGGGATGCGTAGAGAGAACGGAACCGAGCTGTTAATTTCCTGTTCGCGGAAGCAAACAGGCGACGAACCCGCCAGAAACAAAGGTTCGTGAGGGATCTTTACCCTGTACACGCCTCGACACCCTTTCGCCCTACCACCAATCCCACGCACCGTCCGTCTGCCCTTTGTTTTTGCGCCCCGTTATAATTCAGCTTAACACTCGCGCCGCGTTTTGCCGTCGTTTTGCCGAGAAAAATCTCATCGACACGACTGTGTGTGTGTGTATATGTACGACAATAGTGTCTCGTTTGAACGAATTTCTGTTCTACGACAAAGTGTAGTGCATGATCGACGCATTTCTGTGGCGAAATAAGTATCAACATCTCAGAATCGATTGGAAATTTTGCTTTCGTTCTTGTACGTATATGTGTACATATTTGCGTCCAGTAGTGATCTCTATTAATGGGACAATGAATACGTTACCAATCAGTTTCCACGTTACCAAGTTTCACAGTCATCTATATTGAGGCTGACAGGCGTTTAATGTACCTGAAACAAACAAAATCAGTTTCGTTCTTTACTTATTCCGTAAAAGAGTATTTCTTTTCTTATATACGTGCAGTGTATTTAATTATAATATCAACAAAGAAAATTATAAATTAATTATTTCGACCGCTCTGGCGATTCTAGTTCTTAAAGAAATAGATCCCTTCCAAATTAAGGAGGAAATCTATTGTAATATCAACAGAGAAAATTATAATTTGATTATTTCGATTGTTAAATTACAATTGATTATTAATTGGTAATATTCCAGAGCTAACCAAAGAAATAGGTCTCTCTCAAAATCAAGAAGGAAATCTATTATAATATCAACAACGAAAATGATAAATTAATTATTTCAACCACTCTGGTGATTATAATTTTGGAAGAAATTAAGAAGCAAATCTATTCTAACATCGACGAGGAAAATTATAAATTGATAAGTTTGAGTACTCTAGTTTCTAAATAATTCTAGCTTTGCCAGATCTAATCAAAGAAATAGATCCCTTCCAAATTAAGGAGGAAATCTATTGTAATATCAACAGAGAAAATTATAATTTGATTATTTCGATTGTTAAATTACAATTGATTATTAATTGGTAATATTCCAGATCTAACCAAAGAAATAGGTCTCTCCCAAAATCAAGAAGGGAATCTATTATAATATCAACAAAGAAAATGATAAATTAATTATTTCAACCACTCTGGTGATTATAATTTTCAAAGAAATTAAGAAGCAAATCTAATTCTAACATCGACGAGGAAAATTATAAATTGATAAGAACTTTGAGCACTCTAGTTTCTAGGTAATTCTAGCTTTGCTTTCATATCTAACCAAAGAAATAGATCCCTCCGAAATTAAGAGCGAAATCTATCCGCTGTTGCGGTTCTATCCACTCTCTCGGAAACGGCCATCTTTCTAGCCACGTTACATCGGCTTTTTCGCGCGGACGTTCTAGCAAAAAGCCGGCTTCCCAGCCGGTCGGTCGTCCATCGCGCAGAACGATCCCGTCTGTTTTTCAGAGCTGTTCGCCAGCCCTGGCAAGGGGAACAGACCCAGTCATTTTGTCGCCGGTCGTCTATCAGATCGTCAGATATCGTCAGGACGAGCATTGTATTGTCTTCGATACAAAGCGACTCCGTCCTCGTCGAGCCGGTGGTAATCGTTTAGCTCTTCCGTAATAGCGTGAACAGATCGCCGTGAACGATTATGAAAGAAAACACATGTCGGGCCAGTGTGTCCCGGGCGTTAAGTAGGCCGCGAGTCGTAAAATTACAAGGCGCTGTCTCTGTTTCCTCGTAATTTCACGGGCCGTGGGTCGCGCTGATAACAGATTCGCCCTGTATAATGCAGCAACACGAGTTCTAAGGCTTAATGAACGGAGGCTCTGTCGGTGGACGGTTTGAATTTTCATGCAGCCGCGACTCGACCTCGGCCCTTTCCTCCTGCCATTTTAGGGCCATGGAGAGACGCAGAGGGAAGGAATCGCGACGATTGTCCGTTTCCGGTTTGGCCGGAGACTCCTGCACTTGGACACGAACCTTTCGCGAACGTTTCACGGCGCGGCGAACTTCGAGTAGAATTTTAGCGAAAGTTACCTCTCGTCGAGGAAATTTCGTTTCTTAGTGTTAGCCGATCGTTCGCTCGGATTTGTACCTACGATGGAGCGAAGTTGAAGAGATCGACGTTGAATGACACTTTATTTTGACTCTATCGAAGTGTCTGTGTTATATATATATGTACTCGTCAAGTGTGACTGTTATATATATTATTTGCATACTATACTGTTGGATCTGACAATACTAGCTCAGTGCAAACACAGAGCAAATTTCAGTAGTTGATCATCCACGTTTCTTTCCTTCTCTCCTCGATTTATCACAGACAAAATTATGCTAATAAGAGAGGAACGCTCTTTTCCATCGAGTAAATTCTGTAATATTATTCTTGACTGCGGTTGTAACGTGGAATAAACTTAAAAATATCAAGTGTCGTTCCTTCATGCGGAATCCAACAATATATGTTGTTTCTGCTGATTGATTGCTGACCCAAGACTTCTTCACACCATCCTTTTCAGTGCGTCCTTGGTACACAGTGAACTTTACCACAGAAAGTAAGGTAAAAGGTTCTCGTGTTTCGAGGATCCCAGCATGAATATTTCCCGGGATGGTCGTGACGAAATTACGTCCAAACGTGCACGGTTAGGCAACTTACGAACACTCGTCTGAAGGTTTGGGACACTCCAACGTTTTTCTTCTTCTTATGACCTTGCATAGTTTCTAGTTGATTAAGATTAGTATCTGTTATTTCACTGTTATTGAGGGTTTATCTGAACTGAAGCTTTATCGTAATTAAACTCGGTTAAATCGACAGGATTAAATTTGACTTACGAAGGTTTTATCGTAATTAAACTTGATGAAATCGACAGGATTAAATTTGACTTGGCGATACAAAGATCGGCTAGGTAAGTTTCATTATGGACTGGCAAGCTGTGAATGTACAATCGTACAACAGTAAAGTCGTACGTCGTGTTAAATGAAGATCAATATTGAACGATAAAACTTCAGTCTGCCTCAGTGTCGAGATAACAGATACGAGATTCGAAACGGCGCAGGACAGCTTTCTGACAGAAACGATATCCGAAATATCGAGGAATTTCCTCGCGATCCGGCCGATCAAACTTTTGGGTTATTAGCGATTGGGGGGCTACAGTCGATTCCGCCGGGTTGATCGAAAATGTTACGACTATTGTTACAAAGCGCGTGCGTGTTCTGATTCGAGCGGAACGAGCCGAGCGAACGAACTCGCGGTCGGCTGCGGACGTTTCAACGAGCAAAGTTCCGATCACAAGGAAATTTCCAATTCGAGCACTCGATAGCTCTCAGTCGCGCGCGCACAGGTCAGTTAGAAAGTTTACCGATTACGTTTCGATTGCCTTATCAGATTTTCGGGCTCCACGAGAGTGTGTGGAACGAGCACCTCTCGCGTTCTCGATTGATTTGATCAATTACGTAAAGAGAATTATAGAGCGGCAACGTGATAAACAACCAGAGACGTGTTTATTCCGTATAACGTATCATCCGTCGGGAATAGCATCGCGGGGAAGAGAGACGGCCAGCTTTTCCGTTCTAAGTTTAAACGACGCCCTTTGAAAATTTACCGCTCGATGCGCACCGTTTCTCTGTTGAACACGAGCGCGATGTTCTACGATAGCTCAGGCTAGAATAATTTATTCTAGCTTTAGTTCCGAGGGAGACGCTGTTGCGAGCGTGAGCGTGAAATCGTCAGTTCTAATTTCACCGTGATCGAGGAAGAAGAAGAAGAAGAGGAAAAAAAAAATAAAAAAAATAAAAAATCTGAAAATCCGCCTTTCTTCTAAATCTGTCGAAACAACAAAATTAAGGATATCCTCCTTGAATATGTAACGAACGCTAAACGAGAAACTTATATAGGTAAGTGGAAAAGCATTCTTCATTAATCTTTTAAACTGCTCTGAAAACTGATTTCGAAGGAACACGTGCAAATTGACGTGTCACGTATTGAAAATGAAATTTTTCACAACGAGAATCCTTCAAAACAGCTGGCAGGTGTTTAGCAAAAATTTCCCTCTCTCGAACTTCACTCGAGGACCGAGTGTCACGTTGGCCAAAAATGACGAAGCACCCTGCGCCTCCACCTCTCGAAAGAGAAACGAGGGAAAAGAATCACGTGGAAACTGGCGAGTGAAATTGCCGGGCGAATGAAATCGTCGACAACACGGAAACACGCAAGAAATTTGATCTGCAAGCTCGGATATTAAACTTGCGGGGGGGGGGAGGGGGAGAGGATGAAGGAAGCGAGAGGGTTTCCCGCTACACACGGGATACCCCTAGTTCAGCTTCAGACGAAAGTCCAAAGACAGGAAAGTCTGGCAACTGTACGGCGGACCTCTGATATCAAAGGTAGGGAGATAAGAGGAGGCTCCTCCGTCGAGATTGGCACTCGAGATTGATACACGCGTGCTTGATTTTCGTTTGTTCTTTGAAGAGACTCGCCGGCCGCTCGATGCCTCCTTTACTCTCATCTCTCTCTCTCTCTCTCTCTCTTTATTTCTGTGCTCCAACTTGCGAGACATCATTGCGAGGAGCAGGCTGGAAATTGTCGCTGGGTCGCTTTCGAATTTCACGCGGATCGCGCGATTCTGGATCGTTCGAGCGAGATGGAAAGAGCCTTTCGGCTTCTCTCGGAACACGAGGGGTTCAGACAAAGGACACAAGAAAGAAATAACGTACAAAATTTGCTTTAACCCTCCGACTTTTATTGGTAACGTACCGAGTGTTTCCTTTATTTCTCGACAGAAATGAGTTCACTCGTTTGTGAGTGCACAAAAGTATCACGCACGAACGGTGAATTTGCCGATTATTTTATTTTACCTATTCCATTCGGAACTGGAATGGATTGCGCGTGGATATTGCGTAATGATATCACGATATCATTTGGAAGAAAAAAATTAGCCAGATTTTCCATTTCCCCCGCTATTTAAGATACGATGAAGAACGAGCTAAGAGGCCAGTGAGACAGCGTAACATTATGTATCGAAGTGATTTCGATATCTGTGTACTGATCTGTGTACTGATAAGCCAGGGAATATACCGCTACACAGGCGTATCGATACACGCTGCACACGGCAAGATCGACGAATGTTATCGCGCATCGCTTGTTCCGATATCACTTTCCGATCGTGCGTCACGAAATCGGATTCACTTTTACACGTGCTTATCGCACATACGTACGACTTAACGTGAAATTTGTCCGATCGTAGCTTCGGCTACTGACCGAGTAGATTCCGGGCACCGATTTCGCAATTTAATAACCGGTGAAGTCCTGTCAGACTGCTGGAAACCCGACGGGCGACGTCCCCCGGGGTGCAAACATCCACTCCAATCGCCGCCAGTGAAATTTCCAGCGTGCTGTTTCCTTGGTGCGTGACCACGCAAGTCCGGCCATTTGTATATTAGTTAGCTGCAGGTAGATGGAACCTGCTAGACGTCTGACAGGGGGGCGTTGCCGTACGTAAAACTTCCGAGGACTTCGAAGGAGAAACCCACTGCTCGAAAGTTCGCCCGTTAATGTATTCCTCTTCCCACGGGCGCGCCGTGTCCATAAACCGATTCCACGAAGGAACGCTAATCGAAGGAACGAATTTTTCTTTTTTTCTTTCTTTCTCTTTTCTTTTTTTCTTTTCCACCCACTGTTTCGGACCCTCGCCCGAATTAGGATACTCGAGTTCTACCGAGTTCCAATTACTGCTGCCCTCGATATTTTTCTCACTCACGTCGACGTTCTACTTCGTTCTGGCTTAATGGATCTTACCTTCGATATTCGTCGAATATTATCTAGTGGATTTCATCGAGGCTACAATGACTTGCAGAGCTCTCTCGAGTGCTCAATTTGAGCACGAATCTCAACGATTGCCGACCATTCCTGGACAATATCTGTGAAATCTCTCTGAACGTATAACGTCGTAACGGCGATAGAAATTCTGACGATGAGCAAAACAAATTTTCAATCTCAATATTCAACACCGTCTTTCGCGAATAATAAACGTATGGAAGTCGTGCGATTGAAATGCTGTTGCACGCGCAACACGGCTTGGGTCAGTCGATCGCGCTGCTTCCGTTTGTTTTGTGTTGCGAACCGGTGTCCCATATTCCCATAAGCGAGTGCAGCGCGGAGCACGTTTCGCGAAGGAAAACGAGGTTGTATCCAGGTCGCGGGTCGACCCTCCGCGGTTCGTACAATTAACGAAACGTTTCGTTTGACAATCTCGTTCGTTTCTCTCTGTCTCTGTCTTTCCTGCTCTTGGTAAACTTCTATCCTCTGGCGTGACGCGAATCGTCGAGAAACGAGCAAACAAAAAGCCGCGCAGATTGGACAATGCAATCGGCGAAACGAGCGGAAACGATCGGAGTTTCTGCGAGTGAAGCGGCTCAAAGATTCGTCGAGCGGCGTGTCCCACGGGGCGCGACCGTATAATGCGGAAAAACACTGGGCCACGGAGCGAGAGAGCAGCCGATAAAATTGTATCGTCCCAACGGAAGCCAACTTTAACGGCCGATCGCCGAATCGGCAACCTTTAACTTCGCGAATCCGGGTCATCCTTCAACTTCGCGAACCTGTGTGTGTGCGTCGCGTTGGCCAGCACCGACCTTATCGAACCGTCGCGAACGCCATAAGCAAATCATATGCTTTTTTGTTCATCTTCATCGCGGTAATGGCTGGATGCACAGCTGGTTTTTCTTCTCCTTCTCCAGGGTTCGGCACGAGCGGTGTAACATTTAAATTCGCTTTTAACATTTAAACGCATGAAATTTCCATCAGAGACGTTAAAGTAAACGAAAACAGAAAATGTTTATAGTACTTATAAACAGAGTACGCAAGCTTTCATTCATGTATTTTACGAAGAATTCGAGTCTGCAAAAACACGCTATTTTATATGTATAAAATATCTAACGAAAATATTCAAATGATCGTTTTGATTCAACTTGTGGGTGGAAGATAGGCCTGTGGGTCTAAAGCGAAAGCTTGGAAACAACATTGAATTTCTCTGAAATTGAAAGGTGAAATTTTTTGAAAACTCTCGCTCTTTCCTCTTATATTTTCCCAAGATGAAAATTCTTCATCATCGGGAAGTAATTCCTTTTTTCTTAAGAAAGTTCGTCTGTAAATTTTCGTTAGTCGGATCTAACCTATCCAGTTGTTCGATTCTTTTCATCTAAATGTCTAAAACAAAGATATTTCTCTCCGATGAAAAAAAAAAAAACTGTCGATAAGGAATACCTCAATTTAAATAGCGACGAAATAATTTTCCCTCGATTTATCGGCGAGAGCTGTTCGATTTTTTTTTCCTGAATGGAACAGCAAATATCGATGGGCGTGATGTATTTTTTTATAAGATATATATACATTTTTTCATAGCTAAAATAAAAAAAAAAACTGCCAGATCGGCAGGTACATAAATCGCGTGGCCCTAGATGCGTATATCTCTCGAAAGCCACGCTGATCAATTTCGCGCTCCGAAGTCACGCGAGACAGCGATAATGCTTAAAAGCATTAATTTGTAAAATTTATCTCGGAATTTGCCACTGAAATGAATCGAACTGATAAGGAACAAATAATTTCTCTTCGAAGACATCCACGTGATATTCACGTATCCGAGAACGTAATTTGAAGAACATTTACGTATTGGAAGAAAAGGGGAGAAAAAGTCAGAACAACAGAAACGAAAATCACGTCGTTTCTCATCTTTCACGCGGGCTAATTTCCCATTGAATTGATGGGATTTCATTTCCGCCGGACATTGTAGCCTTGCGTCTGCGTTCCGAGGGAATTCGAACGAAATCCAACGTTGCGAACGTTGGTACACGCAACTGTTACACGACCGATTCTCTGTTCACTGGTTTCGCTGGTATCGATACACGCGGAACGGTCGCGCGTTTAATTCACCGCTTTCATCCGCGGGTAAACATCGAACCTTCGCGATTTAATTGGATATCAAACAATAACCAAACCTGCCGATTCTGTTTTATACACTGACAAAAGCGGCGCGTGGTCCTTTAAATCGTTGGCTAGGTTCGACACGCTGATCCCACTATACTGCTTCGTGTACTATACTGTATAATATGTACATAGCATATATATATATATATATATATATATATATATATGTATATGTATATATATATCTCGGTTATTGCAGAATTTCGTGTAAAAGCAACACCTTGTCTCGTCTGATCGTTGAGAGAACGCTCAGGATAGAAGAAACGTTCTTGAGCCGATGAATTCGTTTCACGAAGAGGGAGGTAGGTTATAGCTAGCCAGCTGCTTGGTTCAAGCCCATTTTCACGGGGAACACCATCGCCCTTTACGCATTGAAATCTAATAATAACCGCACCGTATACATATGCATGCGCATCGATTCGCGTTTCCAAGTGAACACGCGCGTACACGCAGCATACACGGTGTTTCCGAAATTTTCCGATCAGTCATTTCGTTGGTAACAGTTTGGAAGCTGGCTCTCTTTCTTCGACTATCCAGGCCAGCGATCGACTCGCAATATCGCAATTAATTTCTAGAGTTAACGTGCAACAAGTTTTGCTTCTACTTTGCATCAGTCCATTGAAGAATTAATTCGTTATTCGTTGACAAAAATTTTCTTCGGAATTTTCTCTCGGTCACTAGTTAGATAAAAGTTTTCTTCATAAAGATTCTTTGGCTTTCATTCAATAAAGGAAAATTTCTATCAACAAATGACGAAAATTCTTCAATGACGGGCATAAAAAGCCGAATGGTACTTGTTCACTGCCAATGTGAATTGATTTCTCGGCGAACAGAGATTCACTTGAATCTTAATCCGGTGAAGAGTGTGGGAGAATTAGCCGGATAATTCGCGAACACCGTGTATACGGGGGTGTTGTGCAGATACGCACAAGCATTTCCATACGTATGTATATAGTTGTACGGTTAGAACTATTATCGGGGCGCTGGTTTGGCCAAGGGTCGTGCGGTCACGTGGACCAGATAGCGGTTCACGAATCACTGAACACGAAGCCATTGAACGAGAAATGCTGATGCATAATCTACGCTATTTCTCGAGATCACGCGTCTCGCTTACACGTCTCTTGCGTCGAACTTGCGTGCTCGTGGAGAATCGCGTCAACGTCTGTCGAATCGACGTAAGTGAAAAGCGGAAATACGTGTCGTTGAACGGTGAGGCAAGGAACAAGCCCCATTTCCATTCTGGGAACAAGTCATCTCCCAAATGGTGGAAAAATCGGATTACACCGTCGAAGCTGTTTCCGAGATGGAAATCGTCTGACGGAGCGTCGAGCACGATTTTCGGCGTTGATTTATTACATATTACGGTGAATACGCGAACGAGTAAATTGCTATTGTACGTAATATACGTCTATGAAGGGTATGGAGATTCAAGATTCAATTCATTTCCTGCCAAGCGTTTTACGGGATTAGAATTTTATTTATTGGAGCAGATATTCTTTGTCTAGAACAGTCCATTACGCTTGATTCGATTCGCCTTCTTATAATTGAAATCCGAAATTTCGAAAAAAAGAAAGACACGGCAATGGTTCAACAGAAGTTCAAAAATTTCTCGAGAAATCTACTCACTTATCGCTTCATCGTTCTCAACGTTTTTGATCACTGTTGAAAATTAATAAGACCAGACGTTTTTGTCTAGCAGTTCATTACGCTCTTTCAAAAAAAAAAAAAAAAAAAGAAAAAAGAAAATAGTCAGGATCCCAAAAACTTCTCCAGAAATCTACTCACTTCACCATTCTTAGCTTTCTCATCACTGTTGAAAATTAATTAATTAAATCAGAAATCAATGATCCATTGAACAGTAGATGCCGCGTGATTTTTTCGCGATTTGACCTCTCGAAAAGTAGTTCACGTGTTGAAAACGATGAGGAGGAAACGGCAGCTGTCTGTGGGTCGTCGCGAGGAAAGAATGGCCGGTGGCCAGGCAATGTAAACGTCATCCGGCACTGAATTAATTATCCTCGCTCGACTCGACCGCAAACACAGCGAACCAATGTTCCCTGATCGATATTCGATATTTGCCACGACGCTGACATGTTTATGGAAACATTCGTGACGCGCGCGTCGTTACGCCTGTCCTAATATTCGTCGGGGACCCTGAACTTTGGAATTAATCCGCCAAATTGCCAACTACTCGTACCACCTTCGCTTGTAGCGTACCGTAGTTAATTCACCAACAGCATTTCCTCCCTCGTATTTTTCGTGGTTTCTCCTTTTTTTTCGAATTTTCTGCGAGTGAAACTTTGAATTTAATTTTTACGAAATACGCAATCTAAAAGGTCCTACCTCTTTTCTTTTTTTCTATCAAAATATCGGATTCGTCGAACGAATCACAGGCATTGATGAAATTTATCCGCGCGTAACGTTTCACGCGATCCTCGCGAGCCCCTTCCCCAGGGCCAATAAACAAAACTCCCGACGCCTGGACCCTCACGCACGACTCGGTTGCCTGTCATTAGATTTCCTTACAGGGAGACAGATCCGATGGGAAGAAAAAGGAGAAAGAGGAGAGGAAAGAAGGAATAGCAAGAGAGAGAGATACAGAGAGTGACAAAAAAGGAAGAAATAAAAAGGAAAAGAAAAACTGGCAGCGATCTAATCCAGCTAGAAACGTGTCTCGAATTTCCCTCCCCGTCGATTCGTTCGACGTCAGCGTTCGACTTACAATATTTCCCAATTGACCGACCCACTTCGCCGGGAATTACGGATTAGCTTTGACAAATGCGGCCAAAACGTCGGCAATTCGTCGGCGTTCGCAGCCAGCGGAAATCATATCGGCCGTAATAATTCCCTCCCTCCCTAACCCCTCTCACGGCTGTGCAATAGCAGCGAGTCCAACTAGTCTGGATCGCGCTCGATCCATCATCTTTCCACGAAGAAAAATCAGTTCGGCGCTCGTTCGTCACCGAGAGCAGTTTTAATTATCAGCCACCAGGCTGGATAATGATGACGAACGAGCTCGTATCGACGTCATCGGTGAGAGAGAGAGAGAGAGAGAGAGAGAGAGGCTATACTCGTGACGTTGGATCAAAGGTGACTCGATATAATTCAACAAGTTGATTTTGTTTGACGATCGATTAAACTGTTTGTCGGTTGCGCGATGGAAATTATCGGAATAGCACGAACGCGTGTACGTGCACACAGAATAATTAATTTAATTAAAGAATCAACTGAATCAGGTACTCGAACAATTCTTTCCTTCCCCTCTTTCACTTATCGATCTCGCGGAGTGCCTCTCGAGATTTCTGTCATCGAGTCAGTCAGAGATGAAGAATGGAACGAGCCGAGTTCCGTCTGACTGTGAAGGTGAAACGCAGGTCAACTCAAGTCAATCGGTGGTATAATCACGTCGCGCGATTATACCACCGATTTTCCTGGTGCCGTGCTGGGAAAATCGTTCGACGTTAAGCCCAAGAGTTCATCTGGTGGACGGCCCTTGGTTTCTTTTCATCGCGCCGTACTCCATAATTAGGGGACCGTGCGTGAAACGTGCGTGTCGTTCGACGAAAGGGGAAACCTCGAGGATTTTACCTTCGTTGGGATTGTTCCCGGTTCGCAACGTGAGGATGCTGCGTTCACGGGATTTCGAGGTTGACCCCTTGACGGGATCGATGCCTCGAAGGTTACCTTCTTGATTGTACAGTGGCCTTCACCCTTATTTTCACTCTGAACGAATATTTCTTCGTTCACTTCGATTCTTTCGCCGTGGAAAGCTGAAAAACTGTGTCTTTCGAAGTTGCGCAGAAGCAACGATTTTATTCAAAGAGTAGTAGAACCTTGTTGGATGTCCGAGCAAATCGATGATTCAGCAATTTATAAATATTTATAATCAAAATCCTTCGTATTAACTTCATGAATTAAAATACACAAAAGGATGTTACTTCTGAGAGCAGGACTCCTCTGTGGTTTCTCACAGAGATTTTAACTACCTTTCAGACTCAACTTCTTGGATCGAACCTTCGATTAAAATACAGTCCTATAGTTATCGTCATTTGCTCGAGTTCCGAATGTCGCGAGAGAGAAATAAACAGGTACGTGAAAAATATAAGAGTATCAGCGTTCGATCGGCGTTCATATCGTGTCCGTGTCGCTTCGAAAATTCCACGAGACCCCGGTGACCGTCTCGCGGCGTGTCCGTCTCGCGAAACCACTCGTAAATATCACTCTGGTCGCGCTGAAAATTTTATGCATGCACACACACACACACACGCGCGCGCGCGCGCGTGCTCGAGTATTTCCTCCACGTGTGCGTGTGTGTGGCGTCCCTCCGTTTTTCACTTCCACCGCGTAATGGCGGTCATAAAAAACCGCTGACCGATATTATCCACTCTAAGCTGGTTTACCATGTTCCTACGTGTTCTGTCAGCTCTTCGCGCCAACAGGCGGCCACGCCGAGCCGGGACTAAAACGAAAAAGCGCAACGGCCCCGGCTAGTCCGCGCCACGTCGCCACGTGACGTGAGTAATTACCGGTACGGGCGTGCATGCACACGCGTCCCTACATATAGGGTTGTCTAAACGCTAACTATCGTCCAGAGGAAGAGGATGAGAGAGGCTGGCGTTGAAAAGAAGGAAAGAACGACGATTATGATCTTTGTTACTCGAACGATATTGAAGAATTTTTTTTTCTTAGCGGCGTTAGATTCTGATCAGGATGGAACAAACGATTCGATCGAACGATTCTGCTGTTTGCGTAGAGATTGCGTAAAATTTTCGGCACATCTTCACACGTGTCGAGACATTCCTATCTGTCGTATCGCATAATTTTTGGAAATAATATAGATTTTCGCAGTAGTAAAAATTGCGACAAAGCATCTCGAAGTATATATTTACGACATTCATTGATTTAAAGAGGGATCGAGATTATCGTAGGATAATAACAATCGCTCTGACATCGCGCGATTTTCTTGAATTTATTTTTTTCGATACACGATCACTTTTCCAGATGTCAAGCCTCGAGATCCAACGTCTGAAATTCTTCGACTGCGTTTTCAATCACAGGAAAATTCTCTTCTCTGGTGCTGCATGCTCCTTTTTTTTTTAAATATGGTTTTTAAACTTTTAGAATTCGCAAGAAACAACCCGAAACACTTTGTTTTATAAAGTGTGTTCTGAGTTTGTAACGAACAAAGATTTCGATTATTGAAGTATTATCTTTCACTATGCAGATAGTAGACAGCATTTTTCTTGTAATTTCCGGAAGGAGTCACGGAAATGCCGGTAATAAGAGCAAACTCGTCGCTTTACCACGTATATACGCGATACTCGACCGTGTATCGAGCCGCACCGGCAAGATTTTTAATAGTCGTCAAGCCAGAAGCTCGTCCGGGATTAATGCGTCCCAGCGTAATGAGAAGCAGACGGAAAATAACCGGGAAAACGTCCAACCCTTTCGCGTGTTTCACCAGTCGACTTCCTCTCTCTCTCTCTCTCTTTCTCTCTCTCTTTCTCTCCACGAAGATGCGAGTCAAACGCGCGGTTCCCTAGCCGAGATAGATTGCACAGTCACGTGCAATGCTAATCAGATCTCTGGTTGACAAGCAAATTGATAATCTGATCGATCGCTCGAAACTGTAGCTGAATAGCGAGCTGATTGAATGAATTCTGTCGAGCGATTGGAAAATTTATTAAGATCTCCCCCGCATTTCTTTCTAGTTTATCGTTCGTACTAAATTACGAAAATTTATTTCACGCTTCTCCATTTTATTACAAAATTGGCGATAGCGATAAAAATTCAAATCAAATGGAAAATTCCTTAGTGAAGCAGTAATCACCGTGCGAGAAAGAGGATTTTCTAGCTTTTCCCGAAGCTTTATTAGAGACACATGGAAATTCGAGGTATACTAAAAATTCCGAAATTCTAAACTAAATCGTATATGGAAATTTTTAGCAATTACTAACTTACTGCGACTGTCGACTTTTATGCATTCATAATTGGGCAGATTTGAAGATGCAAAGGTAACGTACGAAAAAAAATTTGTAAAACATAATACGTGTTACATAATTTAATAATACTTCTCGCTTGTACTCAAGAAGTATTGACAATTGATTGCAGCAGATCGAGCAATTAATAATCGATCGAGATAACTTCAAGATTGACCAACTGTTAAGATAATTTAAACTCTGAATTGCTACGAAATTGATACAATAACAATTGAGGAGGATTTTGATTAGGTATCTTTCTTTTCCTTTTTTTTTTTCTAGATTTCTTTCTTTCAGACTCGTGATCTTCCTTCGGGTTGGATTGATACAGCGGAGATTTTCTTTTTCTGCCGCGAAGGGAAGAATTTCGTAAATCCGTCACGTCACCCCAATCGTCCACGAAGATCCTGACGGGGGTTAACGGCGTTTGACGGGGGCTTTTATGCAAATGCACGGGGCCTCCATCAACCGCGCTCGTTCGGAATCGCGTTCTTCGTTAAAGGATCTCCTCCCCTTGCCCACCTCTCTCAAAGCTGTGTCGTTGGAATCTCGCTGACTCGACGAATTACTCATACTGCTCGAAAGTATCAGAATGACTCTCCAACGTGTCACGATCGCTCGGTTTAAAAATTTACCTCGCCGCAGGTGAATGCAAATGCGTCGAGACAAACCCCGAATGTATCGAGATTAATTAAAGTCGCTTTAAAATCGTTCTGTCTCCCTCTGAATAGAATCTTTGATTTCACTCTGAGAAATCTCGAAACGCGAGAGTCAAAAGATTCGAGGATCGTTGAATTTTGTATGGTGTCGCGCAGCGAAGTTGAAGGTTTTCGCAGCGGGGGCGAAGGCAAAGGGACGAAGAAGGGGAACGAACGAAACAAAACGGGCAACGAAAAACAAAAAAAGAAAAAAAAAAAACAAAAGAAAGGCGGTGGAGGGAAAGAACCGCGCGATGAATGTTTTACTGGATTTCTTTCTCCCTGGATCCAAAGTTGCGGTATTTCCCCATTCAACAGGAAATTCAGCTAGATATTTGTCACGAACAACGAGCGGACGATGAATGCGCGAAAACCGATTACTAGAGATAGAGGAACAGAGCCGCTCTGGGCAACGCTGGGAAATACCGCGACTCCTGCGCGCTGTACACAAATTATTTTTCTTTCATACGGCTACACAATTCCGTTTTGTAGAGCGGCGGACCGGTGCACTTTAATTTCTCCAGAGATTTATGCAAGCCCGGGCCGCTTTGAGCTACGCGTAATAACGGGGCGATGCGTGTACGAGCTGCAACATCGGTTACACGTTTCCCCCGTCCTTTCACCCGAGACCAAAACGTCAACGATCCTAATGTCTCCGCGAGCAAGATTTACGCGGACAGGCCCCCGCTACCGCTCTTTTTCTCTACGTTCTATCCTCTCCTTGTGGCTGGATTATTTTTTCAAGAGGGCGAGAATTTCCTTGGGTGAGAAAAACGCCTCGTCCACGCGATGAATATTAATCGTCGCGTAACTGACGAAAATATCGAAACAACCGAGGAAATTCTTCAAACGTAGCTCGTCTAGGAGCTTTGAAAATTCTTTTCCTCGACGAAACCATCGTTGCAGGTCCATTCCTCGGTGATTATTGGAATATTGAAATATTTGTTATTCTCTTTCAAACGATTACGAGTCGATCGACCGGCCGATTAATTAACTGATTAATTGACTGACACTTCGACCATTCTATTTAATTGAATCAATGTTGAATATCTTCGTGACAAATAGCACGCTTAGGCCCTCTTGCACAGTAATTCACTAACTAACAATATCAGTGAAATTTGTCCACACAGTTGCAAGCTGTGGACTATTCGTTTCGTTTTTGTAACTTTGCACGCTGACAAAGAGGGACATTTACTTAAATTTACTTGTTCCGAGACTGTCTTCGTCTTCAGTTTTCACGCGTTTCGATTTCAAGGGATTGGAGGAAACGGTAAAATAACGGCACGAAATAAATGTATCGTGCAGCTGTTGAACGAGATTTGGAAGCCAGACATTCGTCTATCACGTACGAAAATTTAATCGAATCAAAAAACAACCTCGTAAAAATAAGATTCGAGCCACGTAGCGATTCTACACGACAATTAACAACTGTGCGTGGTTCTCCCGTAATTTTTATTCATAAATATATTCATAAATATATTCATAAATATTTTATTCATAAATATATATAAAGATCGATTTACGTCGGCTCCTCTAGTTTCGCCTTTTTCCATTCTCGAAGAAACAACGAGCGAAGTTCCAACGAGGCAAAACGTACCAAAATTCTCCAAGTCACGTTCACGCAACACGCGTCCCATAAGTTAATGCTTAGTTAAGGGACGCGGACTTAAATTAGTTAACCGCTGAAAAGATCAGCGGAACGCGACCGATCGTCTCGCTGTTTGTCGAGGAGGACGTCGTGAATACAAATTCTAAGCAACGGCGTTCCAACCGTGGAATTTCAAGGAGCGTCTCGTAAAACGAAAGTTCGTCGAATTAACGAAACGCGTTTCACGCTGATCGATTTTCCGTTGTTTTCCACAAATTCGTCTACCTTCGAGCTTGGAATTTTCTAAATACGTTCGTTCTCGTTTCGACAACAAAAATTTGGTTTCTTGACAGCAATTTCTTTTGTCGAAATATATCGTGTCAGAGTTGTTAAGAGTTCTCATTTCGCAGCTGAGAAGATTCTCAGAGAAATCTAAGAGAAAATAAGCAACTTATGCGCAGAAATTACCCAGTTCAAATTTTTAAGTACAGAGCAAATAGAAGTTTCATAACAATCGAACTGTTTTCTTTGTTTCCTTTGTTAAGAGTATTTGATTCAGTTCCAGCTTTTAACTTTTTCTAAAGTACGGCAATGGAGCGATTGATTATCGTGGAAAGTACTGGATCAGGATAAACGAAATGTGCATCGTTTTACTGTTACTATATCAGTAGTCTGTTACTATATCAGTTTTATCTTCTATTTATATTTGCATGTCGAAATTCAGAAATTCTCGGAATTTCAAATCAGATAAGTTTCTCGACGTAATATCAAGTACTGTTTCGCAATCTGTGTTGTTCCTTTCTTCTTCTTCGATATTCTGCTACCACGATAAGTAACACGCGCGATTTGGCTATCTTTCGACGTCACAACGTTATAAATTATTTCTTATTTACTGCAGTCATGCAGCGATTCGTTATCAGCTGTAATGATACAAACCTCCCAGTGAGTTCATGACAAAAAATAACGAGTCTCGGTATTTGTCTTTGCAGATAAGCGATACCTTGTACAAGTTCAACTGTCAGACAGTTTGTTACCTTTTTCTATTATTTCAGCAAATTATTTCAGCGCCAGTAGTTAGGCAGAGCTGCATCTCAGTCATGTATCATAAAAAAAATAGGCATGTACGGACAAACTCGTGTTTTTAATTTTAAGGCACTTTAGATGAAGTAAGAAAAAGAAAAAAAAAGAAAAAAAAATACAGCGAAGAAGGCTACGACAAAGTTTCTCTTTTCTTCTAAAAAAGAAAATACATTTATATTACTATCTTTCACGAATCTTGCACGAAAGCAACGTCATAGAATACAACGAAAGAAGGAAGAACACTTTCTTTGTACGTATTATTAATCATACTTGTATATTAGTCATACTTGCGCGAAATATGCAATGAGAAAATGAAAGGCAAATATCGTTACGTAAGTTATTGTCACCGTCGAGAGATAGCCATTTCTGAGTTAGCATAATCGTTCGATCTACAAGGAACTATCTCTGACTATTGATAACGAAAAGCTATATATGGTATCGGAGCTAATTGCACGGCAGATTTGAGAAGTTGTTCGAATCGAGTATCATCGAGGACGTTCAACATGCGTGGCTACGTTCTTCTGTTAGTCTGTCTGTCGCTGATTGCCTCCTCATGGGGTCGTAACTTGATTCTTGGCAAACGTTCATCTAACGACGTTCTCATCGAGGATCGACTCATTTTCAAGGTGAGTAGCCAACGAACGTGGCATTCTTACCATCGATTCTCATTAAATGAATATCGTTCGATTGTTGTTTTGACTAGTTGTGAATGAATTCCAATCAGGATGAGACCTTCGAGATCAAAACGCTGTTGGTTTTTAACCAACGTTGCACTGACTCATCTCCTTTGTAACATTTCTCAGTCAGTTTATATCTGTCTTTCAATACTCTGGTTCAAGAAATTCGACATTTGTTCATTGTGCTTCCATTTGAATTCTATGATTTTCTGAAATTTCAAGAAACTGTATTGACGATATACATGTTCTCAGCCGCGGGTGCCAGGCGTGAGACAGACAGTGACGATTAACGCAACTGCACCAGCCGGCTATGAGATCTCTTCCGCCAGAGTGATCAGTCGGAATTCGAGAGCAGTAAACGTCAACATTGTGAAAGGTTACCTCGGACAACGATCCATTGTCCTACTGGTTGTTGCTAGACCAGGTTGGACTCTTGTGACGAGAGTCTTGGTATTCGCTGTTCCTACGCTTGTCGAACAAACGACTGTCAAATTACCTACTCCGAGTGAACCAGAATCTACTCCGAGTGAACCAGAATCTACTCCGGGTGAACCAGAATCTACTCCGGGTGAACCAGAATCTACTCCGGGTGAACCAGACTCTACTCCTGGTGAACCAGAATCTACTCCTGGTGAACCAGAATCTACTCCTGGTGAACCAGAATCTACTCCGAGTGAACCAGACTCTACTCCGAGTGAACTAGAATCTACTCCGAGTGAACCAGACTCTACTCCGGGTGAACCAGAATCTACTCCGGGTGAACCAGACTCTACTCCGGGTGAACCAGACTCTACTCCGGGTGAACCAGACTCTTGTAATCCTGTGAACCAGAATCTACTCCGGGTGAACCAGACTCTACTCCTGGTGAACCAGAATCTACTCCTGGTGAACCAGACTCTACTCCGAGTGAACCAGAATCTACTCCGAGTGAACCAGACTCTACTCCGAGTGAACCAGAATCTACTCCGAGTGAACCAGACTCTACTCCGGGTGAACCAGAATCTACTCCGGGTGAACCAGACTCTACTCCGGGTGAACCAGACTCTACTCCGGGTGAACCAGACTCTACTCCGGGTGAACCAGAATCTACTCCGGGTGAACCAGACTCTACTCCGGGTGAACCAGAATCTACTCCGGGTGAACCAGAATCTACTCCGAGTGAACCAGACTGTACTACGGGTGAACCAGAATCTACTCCGGGTGAACCAGAATCTACTCCGGGTGAACCAGACTCTACTCCGGGTGAACCAGAATCTACTCCGAGTGAACCAGACTCTACTCCGAGTGAACCAGAATCTACTCCGAGTGAACCAGACTCTTCTCCGGGTGAACCAGAATCTACTCCGAGTGAACCAGACTCTACTACCAGTGAACCAGAATCTACTCCGAGTGAACCAGCACCTAGTCCCAGTGAACTAGCAAGTAGCACCGCAGCAACAACTAGTGAAGAAAACAACTGGCCACCAGTGTGGACTGAGACAGACAATATTGAACAACCGTCGACCCCACTCTTTCCACCATGGTGGAAATGGTCCTAAACTGGATTCTGACACGATAATGAGAGTTAGCAGTTAGTTGTTGTGATGTTGATGTGACGAATTTAATTAACACATTTACGTCCGGGGTACTGTGAATGATTTCCAACGATTCACGAGCAGTTGAAGACCATATTATTTTTAGCCTCCGGACGTTAGATACATTAATATCTCATGAAAAAAAAAAAGGGAAAACACTGTGATCATTTTCCTATCAATGATCTAGCAGCCGCGTTCACACATCAAGTTTTAACGCCGTAATATACAATAGCTTCAGAATTATTTAATCCTTTCAATAAATTAAGTATAAGCTTTACAATTATTTAATCCTTTCAATAAACTGACGTTCCTTAAATAAATTACAATTATTCCATCAATCTATCTTAGTATTTTACACCAAGTTACGTTATTACAGTTACTACAAAGCGTTCTCATTGCACATCGCCTCTGATGCTGACGTGAAATTCGTTGAAACGGGAACAGATTAACTCTTTCATCGAATTCTATTCTTCGACTAATCCTATCTTCTTAATACTTTCACGATAAAGTGAAATTTTCCTGTTCAACAATGTGTCTGCGACACATTCGTGTCTTCCGAATCTCGAGCAATTGCCAAGTAATTAGGAAGACAGCTGTTTAGTTAGGCCTTTCGCCTCAACGTTCGTCCAGGGGGAATAAATTAAAATTCCCACGGGCGAGCTGGTAAACGGGACCGGTAACCGGAGAGCAACGTCGGTCCTCTTGCCGTGCGTCGTCGTCGTCGCTTACGTTATTTCCTCGGCTACCATTGATTCCGTGACGGCAGGGACGTAATTCAGCGTCGCTTGGAAATTCGAGGCACAGACGATTCGTTCGCTAACGCGTTTCCAGGAAACTCGCTTCGAGAGACTCTGGCCCTGGATGCTTTAAGGCTGCATCGCACGTAAGCCACCGCTGTGTTACTTGATTCGCTTCATCATCCCGTATAGCTCGCTTAGCTGTTTTTCTATTTCTTTCCGCCGTGTCTCTGTCTGTCTGTCTGTCTGTCTGTCTGTGCGAAGTCTGCGTTCACGTGAAGCGTTCTCGTGGATTTCGAGAAAGCGGCCACGTTCGTGAAAATTGTATCCACTTCAATTTGGTAAAATCGGATTTGTATGGACGGCCCGGGTCGCGACCGAAAGGTTGAAAGCTGACCGGCCCATCTGGAATTTTCATGACGTTCAATCGGCCACGATCAATCGGCCGCCTAATCGGCTCTCTTTTGAAACATTAATTCGCCCGTAATATCGGCCCGCCTTTTTTTGTTAAATATTTCAGCAGGAGTCACGGCCTTCTGCCAACTATCCTCGATAAATATCGCCATCCATCAAACGCTCTTGGCGCAACCTGTTCGATTTTGATTGGAGAGAAACGATTCGGAATCAATGATTCACTAGCTCTGGCAAAAGTGTTTCTATATTTTTGCCAGGGTTCAGTGTAAGGGAAAGAGTTTTACGGTTGGAATCGAGATCGAAACTTTTAGTCCATAATAGGTTATTACGAATAATTACGAATAATAAGGTAGGTGTTTGTGAAGTTTAGATACAAACAGCAATTAGCGGATCGTGGATGTCCGTACACAAATATCACTCGTACTTTTATGAATTTCACTCTCGCAATCTAAAATTTTCCCACGCATAAAGATTCACGCATGGGGCGAAGATGAGTCTAGCAATTAATATTCAATATATCAAAGACCAAACGGAAAAAAAGAATGTAATCTCTATGTAAATTGTGGAACGTAATCTCTGTCAACGTTTTCAAATTATGCCGAACATCGTGAAATATTAAAGAAGAGAAAAAGAAGAAAGTAGCCGAGAAATTAATTAAAAAAAAAAAAAAAAAAAAATATATAGACCGCTCGATCCACTCGCGCGTATATGTTGCAGAATATTGCAGAACGAGAAGCAGATGGCTGTACAGATTAGAAAGACACGCCGCAGAAAATAATTACGACCAGAGTGCTGACGCAACCCTTTCGGTCCGAAACTCCGGCGACTATTTTTCAAGCGTTCAACGTTAATCCCGGGGCCGTTTCCCTGGGTCGAAACTTTGGCGCGTCGCCGCGCCGTCTCCCGCCTATGGAGAGGCAGCAGAACAGGAAGCAGCCGGAAAAACAGGATCGCGGGGGATTACAGGGTGGTTATTACGTCGCGCGAGCCGGCAGCTTCATATAACTCGGCTGGGGAACCTCACTCGTAAACTTTCATTTCCGAGCGGCCAAGGACGGCGAGATTAAAGGGCCCCGGCCCGCGAATTTCAACCCGGCCCGGGTCCCGCGTCCAACTTCCGGTTTTCTCCGGTTACCAACGAGCAATCCGATCGATTCTCCCTTTCCGCCCTACCTCTCCGTTGCTCGTTCGACGATGAAAAATCGTCGCGACCACAGAGAGGGACGAACAAAAGGTGGAAAAGAAACAGAAAAGAGAGAGAGAGAGAGAGAGAGAAAGAGGAAGAAAAAGGGAATCGCGGTAGCGAAGGGCATCGCGACGGTACAGCAACAAGTGAGAGTCGAAGAGTTATTGGACCCAAAAGCCTGTAATAATGACCGGCGCGGAGTCGAGCGGAATCGAACGCTCTTCTCCGGTTTTATTCCGGCGCATCCACGATCGGAGAAAGTCAATACAAAGGAGGAACCGATCGACTGGAAAATCGCTGCATCGCGATTACTCTTCGTTTCTTTCCGTTTCTCAACCCCCATCCGCTCCACCCCCCGCACTCTTGTCTATTTTTCTAGATCAGCCAGCGGACGATTAATCGGCCCTCGAGGACGAATTTATGAAAGTTCAACTCGTGGAAACGGATCGTTTGCGTTTCAGGGTGTTGAACACCGATTAATTTCTAAGAGTATGACACTGAGAATATTGGAGACCTCGATGGAGAGACGAAATTGTTTTACGTAGTTCTGTCTCATCTAATTTTTGCACATTGTGCATTTCTAGTTTCTACGATTTCAATTGGTAATTTCTACTAATAAAAGATCCACAGTTTGCTGTACACTTTCACTCGTGAATTGTAAACCTGAGCACGAAGAATACTGTGTATTTTTCTTTTTTTTTTTCTCAAGAAGCTGAGAATTGTCGTGCCACTGTCGAAAAGTATCGTGTAATCCAACGATATCTGACAGTTGGCAGTAAATGTTCGCTTTGATTACAGATTTGATAACGAATTTTTCGCCATTTATTGGAAAGATATCAGGCTTCGTTGATTATCGAGTCAGATTTTTGCTTTGATTCTGACACGAAATTGATCGTAACAATTTGGAGTCATCGATAGTGTGAGCCACTGTTATACTTCTTGACATCTCGCTTCGCGTTATCTCGCTCGTGATATCGATTATGACTTTTGCTTCTCGATTATGAAATTACGCGTCGTGTCGTACACGATACCTCAATCGTCGAAGTGGTCTTCTGATTGCTTTTAGATATCTACGAAATCACCTGATCTAATCGTAAGATCGGAAGATCAAAAGTTATTTGTCTGTTTAATTCCATCGATGGGAAATCTTACTTCTATCTTATCTCGAATTTCTCTTTCTCTGACAGATAAATTTCTCAACCAGGTGTCGTCGAGTCAATCGTATCCTTTCTTTTTCGACGTTACAGATATTTCGACGTTCTGCAGAAACGCGATTAAGATACAGACACGAGAACACAGACAGTGTAATTTAAAATTTAGATGGATTAGATAGATTAGGTGGAATGACCGTGACTTATGGGTACTCTTACAAGTCGGCAACCTTGAACGATCAGAGTCTCCGCGGTCCCTCAACATCTGTCACTGTGCTCTTTTCTCTCCCTGCTCGGTGTTGAACGTACAATTCGACGAGCGACACTCGTACAACCGTCATATTTGTGACGCGTTAAAATGCTCGGCACGGAACTTTTATCGACGTCGACACACCCCGAGTTATTTCCTTCGTAGATGCTTCGTATCGGCGCGTCGCTGGCATGCAAAGCAGCCCACTATTCGTCTTCTTCGCGCCCCGTGTAGCTTGTAATTTTCCCGTAGAACAGGAAATCCTCGTGTTCTTAGACGCATCGTTGTTTCCCTAATTCATAATTCCCAGTGGGAGACTCTCGGAGAGTTCTCGGAATTTTTCGTAGATTAGTAGACGAAAAATTTTCAGTCTTTCAGTTTCGAAAGTGTTCCATCTTCCACGCGGAGAATTACAGAATTTATATCGAGGAATATATATCAAGCGAGATATATCCTTGCAATTTTGGGAGACATTGAAAATGGTTTGAAATTTTTATGTTAAACCATATATGAGACCAAGCAGTAATTTATTATTTTCTTCAACTTCAGGAACGTTCCATCTTTCGGAAAATTATGGAACGGAGTTTTGTAGAGAAATTGAAAATTTTTGGAATTTCTATAGCAAACCATTCAGTATGTACTGCGAGCAGCAGTTTATTACAATACTCTAAATGCTCGAACTTGTCGAAATTTCAGAAAACCGTAGGATCTAGACGCAACGATCGAAAAATATAAAGCGGACGTTCGAAACTTTCTTCCATTTCCAAAGTTCTTTTCTTTTCGAAATTTCTTTTTTTTTTATTTTCATTGTTTATAATCGTACAAACTCACTCGCGTGGATTATTAGCGAGTTGGAACTAAATCATGCGATTTATTATGAAGGTTTTGGAAAGTGTATTAATTTGTTATCCTTTGATAATTTTGATTGTTAGTCAAGGAAGGACTTATGGTTATTTAACGGACGTAATAATACGTTCAATTGTGCACAAATCACAAATTGGAGGATCGAAAAATCTGAAGTTTTCTATCTCCGTTATTGCTGATTTCAGTGCCGTAGAACGACCCTTCGTTCTCGGTATGCTGTCTCGCTCTGATTTTTCTATTTTCTTTTGTCCGCTATCCTCTTTTTGAGGATCTATGGATCCGGCCGGTGAATCGAAAATTGATTTACCAAACGTTCTCGCGGACGGAGTGCGAGACACACCGAGTCGGCGTGTTTATTTTAATTTCCGGGAAATCGTGCGAGCTTTTCCGTTCCACGGCCCTATCGGATCGTTTAATTAAACGAGCCGTAGATAATGCCGTTATCGGGACGGATTTCAGGCAATCGCGCGACGCTTCGATGAATTTCTCTTCTGTACGCGTTTATTTTTCTTCGTTATGCGGAAAAAAGCACATTCTTTTTTTTCTTCTTTTTTTTTATGTGTGTGTATTTCGATTTGCTAATCACTCGTCATTCTTAATGATCCTCTTGCGATCTTTTGCACAATATTTGCAATAATTTCCACGGATTTTATATTTTTATTTTCACCCATAATTCTTCTCTTCCATTGATAGTGTTTTTTTCAACTTAATTACACGCTCCTTCGAACGTAAATACAAGGAACATCGTCGATATTTTAGAACTGACACAATTTTATACCGAACAAATTCAATTAGATCTGTAAAAACGTCCAATTACAATTTCTCTGTTTATGCATGCGTGCGTCGATCTCATGATTGATCGCCGAGTGCAAATCGAGTAGGGGCTCGATTACCAATTCAGGTTTACTGCAATCTCAAACTTACTCCTTAGCGTTCATGCTTTTTTTTTAGATTTTCTTTTTTCAATCGTTTTTACATTTTTGTTCTTCATTTTTTTTCCTTTTTTCAAATTTTTTTCTTTTTTATAAAATTCTACACATTTTTTGTATCCTTCAAGTACAGACCATTCAGAGAATTTACAACGAGGCCCCTAAGTCTCGTTGTCGATTAGTTTCGTTTAAAATGCTCTCCAATATGTCACGAATAATAATTGCAGTATTATGTACTTTTATGTAAAAAATAAAGTAGCTAATACGATTTCTTCTCAAAATAATTTAATAACTTACTATATTGTTGTTTGATAATTCAATTTGTTTAATTTACATATAACACACCATTGAGAAGTAACTTTTTTACTAAACATGATTACATTTTTTCTTGCCTTCGAATTTAATAAAATAAGGTATCGTCATCCACGTGTGAGTGACGCGGCGATCAACGTGTTAAAACGAGTGCCCCTGGCGCTAAAAAACGGCTAAACTTGGCGAATATAGATCTCCGTGTACACACGCGTACGTAAAACCAGGACGAATTTGTGTCACGACCCAATATCACGAAGCTCTGACGTTCCGCGCGAAAGGGAAAAGATTCGATCATTTCGTGAGAAGAGTGAACGAGAGGGGTGGGGTGGGGGGGGGGGGGGAGAGGAGGGAAATAGGCGAGCGAAATTGTACGTTAACGCGAGAAATCGCGTTCGGTTGAACGTCGTTAATGTTAGCCTGTTTCCCCGATCGTTCTCAGTCCCTCAGTGTCTCGTCGCCGTGAAAAAAGCGCCGGCGATCGGTAACGAAATTTCAGGCGACAGCGAGGTCTCCCCGGGAATCGCGTCAGGATAAAACGGGACGCTCCGTCGTCCTCGGGTTCGGCCCGCCCGCCACACGGTTCGCTGATCCGAGAGATTTTAATTATTATCGTCGAATCTGTCTCGTGCCTGTGCACGCGTCAAGTCGCACGTAACGACAAAATTATACGAAACGTTGTTCCGATCGCCGGGATTAATTGCCGGGCGCGTAACGCGCGGACTAAAGGGGACAAAAGCTCTGCGTTCCGACGACGAGATCGCATCGTTTAATTGACACGTAACGCGTTTACTTTTACTTCCGATTTCTGTTTCCGCCTCCTTCTTTTCTGCGCCGCGATAATTACGTCCTCTCGCTGGCAAGTCGTCGGACGCCTGCTCGTTCCGAACGAAACGATTATCGGAAACGTCGCTCGGCCTTATTGTGTACATTTCGTTACGTGTGTCTGTTGAAGAGTTTCAATATTTCAATGCGAAACTTACGTAGCGTGTACGTAGTGCGATTTGAAACGAACGTACGGATCGGTTCCGAGATCGTCCGAGGTATAAAATGACAAATAAAATTCTATTGCGACGATAATTATAAAACGCGTTTTATTATATTCCAGGACGAAACCCCGATGTTTAGTAAAACGATTCGGAAATTCGCACGAATGTACGAATTGTACGAAATAGGCAAATGTATTAAATGAAAGAGAAAGAAGTGAAATAAAATATAGATTTAATTTCAAAGACAAAATCTTCTAAAAATTTGTACCTTTATCCCTCGCGTAATTTTATTTCGTAACGTGGATCGTTCTTACTGTTATTAAGCATAAATCGTAATTATTATTAAGTGATTCACGAATCGACAGCGTAACGCGAGAAAGAGCGAGACAGATGGAATCGACGGGGAATGTTCGATTCAACGACCTCGGTGCTTCGTGAAAAAGAATCCTAGGCGTGCGAGCAAGTTTCTTTATTTTTCTCGTTCGCGGGGGGAACGAACACGAACGCGGGCCGCCCAAGGTATTCGATGTAAATGCTCGCGCGACATCGCGCAGCTACCATAAAGTATTAAAAGAGCAGAGCGCGAGATATCGCGGGAGGGGGAGGGCCGCGGCTTTTCTTCGAAAAGCTCCCCACATTGAAAGCTCGCCGTCGCCGCGTCGCGTCGTGCGTTCGCGGCAATGGCATTCGCCGATCCGTTTACCGATTCCACACTTTAACGGCATAAATCTCATCTAATAAATGTACACGCGTATACACGAGCGAGCATCGAGGCCGCGGCACGCAAGCCGCGCCACAGAGACATTTATCATTCAAAGTCTTCGGTTGCCGGAGAGAGCCAGCTCTGAAAGAGAGACCCGGAAGGGATCCAGCGTGCAAACCGACTTGGCGAACGAGCTTCCTCGGGTTCCGCTCCTTTTTCAGCGAGCCGACTCCACCGGTCGTGAAATGTTAATGGAGCGTGACGATTCGCAGAGGGAGGGTTGTCAGTTACATGGGTTCCGTTACATGGAAACGAGGTCTCGAAATTGGATCTATTAATTGGATACTGTGTTCGATGTATTCCATTGTATTTCAATCGTTCGCGGTAATTCGATGATCTTTGAAGCTGGTTTGAAAGGGATATATCAGTAAGTAATTTGACAAACCAGCAGGTCCAATAATATTGGACAAAAGTATGAAGAATCGTTCGAATGTTCGTGAAAAACACAAGTACAAGTAGCAGTCTCGGTGCAAATATATAGACGCTGAGAAAATTTCCTGAGCATGAAATCTTCAACTTCGTGGCGTTTCGTTTTGCTAGATTTGCAATCTGTTTTACCTTTATCACGGAGATTTTCAGGAAACACGCGAAAAGTGAATCATCAGCGAGCAAACCTGGGAAACCTTGGTCCAGAAACCAATCGTCAAAAGAGTCTTGCGTTAATCATATTCGCCCCTCCTCTTGCCTGTCATGTACCGCCGATCCATCAATCCTCGTGTTTTTTCAAGCCACCCGCACAAGTTGAATATTTCAAGCTAAGAGTATCGTTCGTCCCACTGTATTCGAAGGGAGGATCGATCGTCCGCGTGATAATATCCTAGGAACGGGTCGATTGCAGTGTATATATGCCCCGGGGAAGCAATCGCCGATTCCGGGCACTTCATTACGCTAATTGTGCCACCGCCTGTCACTTAGCAAATTCCAAAGTAAGGGTTTTTGGCTCGTGACCTCATTGGCCGATCGCGACAGACTAGATAGCGCGCGTAATTTCACGCTTACGAGCGTGCATGCGTTTTGCTGTCGCGTGTACTCTGAAACACGACGGAAATTGAGCGCAGTGTCGCGTAATTCCGTCAACTTTCGCGCCTGCCACTCTCTTCGCAGGTGATACGTCATCGGAAAGGAACACGTCACGCCGCGAGGGGATCGATTGTCTCGCGAAATAATATCGGTATAGTTCGCGAGCGCTTGCCGTGGAAAACTTTGATGGGAATTTCGAGAAAAATTGGGAAAAATCCTCGAGCAAAATTGGCTCCGAAAAAGATCGTTGGTTGAGGTTAGTTTCTAGAAAAGAAGTAGAATATGAGCGAAATTTGTAATTATAAAAATCTGTGAACACACTGGGGTGATTTTTAATTATAATCTGTTTTTCTATCTGTAAATAATTTAATCTTATTTATGAATAGAAACCAATTTGATTTGAACTGTGTCTGTCGATTTGAACAACTCGAATTATACAACGACGCTTTAAACGTCGAAAATTTTTTTCTACATTTGTTACTCATTTTTGCACGTAGAATATCCTCGCGTCGATTATTAGCGCTTGGAAAATTCAAGTATAATTGGCAAATTTTCAAACTCGATTTCCTCGAAAAACGATGGCTTCGATGAGGAAATTTTATTCTTTCTTTTCGACACATTTTTACACGTAGAATCACCACCCATCGGTTGACTATGAATTTCGGGACACCCTGTATATATATATATATATATATATATATATATATATATATATATATATATGGATTATGAAAAACGATGAACTGATTCACTCGCCTGAAGATATTTCTATTCTTTTTTCATCGATAATGAAATTAGTATGAAGATTTGAAATTTCCTAGACAAATAGGAATCTGTTAGATTCCTTTTTAATACGTCGTAAATTTAAAGAAAAAAAAAAAGAAAAATGTGATTCCGTTCTAAACGCTCTGAACCTCGGAAACGAAGGATGGGAAATTTCCTCAACTTTCTTATTTTCCCCGATAGTTCTCGAGATATTTCACCCGTCGATCCAGCAATAACACTCTTTCATCAAAAAAGCAACCCTCAAATTTTCCACGCGTGTCGATTGGCCAGGCCAGACCAAGAGTTTTTCCTTATCGCGGCGAGAAACTTGCGTCGTCCGGGGAGCAGGCGGCAACAGTAATAAAAAAGTTGCTACTTTTCGATGGAATCTTACGCGTCTTCTCAACTTTTCGCCACCGGTTCTCTCGTTATTCCAATATCGTCTATTTTCCTGCTTCCTTCATCGCAAATTCATCTCTCTCCCAACAACCTCGCTTTTCAACGTTCGAAGTGTTTTGCAAAACGTTTCTTCGAGAAACAAGAGTTAGCCTCCTCGACGAACGACATCGATCTCGCGTGTAAAAAGCGTTACGTACAATCCCAGAGAAAGATCGTGCAGAAAGAAATCGCGTGGGATGAGAAAATCGAATAATTTCGTGTTATTTATATTTTCCAACAATATTCGTCGTAAGCTCGACGAACACAAACACGTTGCGTTGGTTCGTTGGAAATTCGATTTGCATGCTTTGCAGTTGGTTCTCGCGTCGAACGATATTTCTATCTTTCCAGACATACTTCTTTTGGCGGTTCGATCGAGCGGATCTCTTTCTCTTAATTGAACCGTTCTCCGTCGACTGAGAGGCAACGACGACGGTGAACGACGGTGAACGACGGTAAACGACGATCGAGAAGCAAGAAGGTCGAGTGCAGTCGCAACCCTCTCGACTGTTTGCCTCGTCGATGGAGCAAACACGAGGAAAGGTAACACAGCGTTTTAACGTCAACTTTCAGCCGGTAATTTTCTACTCCGGAACCAGGTGAAAAAATGGCGAAACTTCGAGATATTTACCGTGTCGCTGTCGAAAGTCGGACACGGTTGCAGCCGTTCCGGAACTTTGGAAATTTGTTCAGCGTAAACTTGGCTGCCGGTGTGTTGCGAGGGAATTTTATGGTAACGCGTTCTATATCGGTAACTCTTGGCTTACGTGTCCGTGAGAGTATCAATTTGCATAAAAGTCAACGATCTAATCGTGTCGAAAGATCGCAAAGATCGCAACGAGACTGTTGTCGTTTCACGGACAATCGTCCGCTGTTTTACATATGACGAACGATGATGCTTCTTGTACGAGCCAAGTCACTCGAAAGTCACCGATTAATTTCATAAATCTCTCGGAGAATATAGGAACGCGATTATATAGAAACGCTATACTTTTATACTGCGTTTTAAACGGCGGCCGTCACATATGTACTTGACTATGCTTAGTTAACAGAAATATTAAATTAAATGTAAATGAATAAATGAAAATTAATTCTACTAATACTAAATGAATAAATGAAAATTAATTCTACATACGAGTAGTTGTAATTTAAATGACAATTAAAATAAATATATTAACATAAATATTAATATAAATGAATAAACCTATTAACGCTAAAACAACGGTTCTACCAAAATATTCTACATACGAGCCATTATAATTTAACCGTGATAATTAAAACAAATAGATTTACACAATCACGTTTCTGTGGTAAACAGAATTTTCACAAGAACGTCCGTGTTTTTTTAAGCATTTGCAGAAAAATCTGAAATCGACGGGTTTAATTATTTACGATTACGATTACTTATGAAACTTCAACAAACGATAGTTCTGATAAATAATACATATTTCTTGCAACCTCCAATTATCGCTTTAAACATCACGCCGGAGATTAAGTGTTGAATTTATCGTTATTTATGTCTTGATTACGAGATGAATCACCTCATCAAAGGTCTTCATACTTCGAAGTTGATGACAAATTGATTAGTTTCGGCACTAAGGCTAGAGACAGAGGTCAATTTTCACCGCTTTTCAATAGAATTCGTCATCCGACGGGGTGACGAGCGCGCGGCGATACGGCACTGCCGCTAGATAACGAGAAATCGTGGAGGGATCAAAAAGTGAACAGTCGGAATTAGAGTGGCCGAGTCAAAGTGTTCCCGGAGGCCGGGAGAGGATCAGAGGAGAGAGAAGCTCGCGGTAGCTGGCCAAGTCAAAGAGTATACGCGATAAAGTGTATAAAAGAGAGCGTGTAATTAAACACTATGGCGGTGTGTTGCCGGCTTACTTTTTCGAGGCATCATGCACAACCCCGTGCACGCTTTGGGTGTGTGCGCTTAATTATCTTTTGGCTCGTCCGGACCGCAGGGAGATTCTTGGAAAGGACACGAGACGCATCCGAATCTTCTCTTCGTATCACAGCGTTTGACGATATATATATATGTATATATATATATATATATATATATATATATATATATATATATATATATATGCCGAAAAAGTAGCAGACGAATAACTGTACAGAATATTTCCACATTTATTCATAATTTTCTGCGCAAATTTCCCTTCAAATCTCGTCGAAATCCGAGCAACACTGAAACGAAGCTAAGCAGTTTCTGAAAGAAGAAAGAAGTTTCTCTTCCAATCGATATTTGCTCATATCACAGGTAAGTAGATTCAGTCGTTCAAATTCAGACAGAAGAACACTTCTACTGTCTTGCAGCTTACAGAAGAATAAACGGCTCGTGCAACAGAGATCCTTCTTCCCACTAGCCGTACGATTTTCTTTCGTCCAATCAATATTTGCTCGAGTCGATACAGTCGTTTTCGAGTCGGACAGGCAGAATTCGTTGATTCTTTTCTCCGTGAGCAACAGGACGGTTTACGTAAACGAAGATTCGAGTAACTATTCAGACAGCAGTTTGTAAGGATTCTCGAGTACTGTTTCAATCCTCTTCGATTTTCGCAGTATCCGGAAAGAGTCTCTCATCTCCCCTCTCTGTCTCTTCGATCCAACATCCATCTGTCGTAGCGTATGAATATCATGAAAGCTTCGTTGCAACGCGAAACGCTGCTACGTCTCGGAATTCGTTGGCCTCGTGTTGGCCAGGCCGGATGCGAAAGGGAGAGAGAAAGAGAGAAAGGGAGAGAGAGAGAAAGGCGCAGCGTTCCGCTCGGCGTTCTCTTCTCGCTTCTTTCTTGCGGTTTTCTTTCTGACCTTTCGGAACAGCCACGGGGCTGCGAAGATCGTTAACTAAAGTGGGTAATCATACCCACCGGTTTCACGCCGCGCCCTGTCTACAGGGTGGCTGAGTTAAACGATGCTTGCGCGTCCCATTTTGCCCGAGTTTTCCGCAATCTTCGGTGCACACGGTCCAACAACTAGATACAGAAGAGTCTGTGCTTGGACTTGTCGATGGACTTTTGTCAAGCAATGGCATTCTCGGTAGATAATCGGTAGAAAGTGAAAAGAAAGAAAACAATGCCAAGAGGCGCGGGATCTGGTCGTGCGAACAGAAACGATTTTCTAGATAAACGATCTACGAATATATTATTTTTTCGTTGCTTCCACGGACGCAAAGTATCGATAGTGATAGAGCCTAGCAGTGGAGATTGCTTTAGAAGTCAATGGGGCACTTCGCGTCAAATCCACTGGCGAGATGTCGATTTTATAACATTTTCCGAATGATATTAAACATCGCGAAGTATCTGATTCACTTCAAGACGTTGCGAATTTCCAATTTCTCCACAATATCCACACTTTTGAATTGCGAATAACACTCTCAGAGTTTAACTTAACAATCACAGACATCGAGTCGCATAAAGCTTCGAATAAAGAAGCAAGAACGTCGAAATTGCCTGTTAATCGCCGAGGAAGTCGAATTTCATCACGTAGTCAGTCGCAGATGAGATCGCTCCCAGGAACCTATCGCGCGAGTTCCCATCGAGGTTCCTTCCAAACAGGAAGCCAAGCTCTGCGTGGCGCGAAGAATACGAATAATCTCGAATCAATTCACCGAAACGTTCGAACAAAATATTCCTCGATCGTAACGTTAGCCGACGTCCGGTGATAAAACGCGAGAGAACTTAACTTGGCCTACTCGACGAACGTATTCTTCGTAATTGTCTGGCCAGTTGGCAGAGCGATTCGATTAAAAGATTCGTACCTGTATTAATTCTTTATACTCGAGAGTATTTTCAATTTTTATAATGAACGAATGTTCTCTCGCATTGGCGATCGCCTTTGTTCCTCGCCGAAGAACCGGGCCGAAACGAATTGTTAAATTGAACCATGCAGTATATTTATATATGCTTCGTTCGAATTCTACGGTTCGTGATGTTTGGAGAAACTTTGAAAAATGCGGCTAAAAACACGTTTCTCAATTGTTCTGAAGTATTCATACAGAACTCAAATACGCGCTTTTACAAGATAAATTTTCATTCTCCTTCTGTTTTGCATTAATCAATGCATTATCTATTGTGACCTATGAGCGACGTATTTGAACTGACATTTGTCTTGACTTTTGCTTGAGAGATACAGACAGACACCGAGACAGCATCGAAGATCGGAACGTATACTTTACGCATTCACGAATGTAAAATTCGTGTTTGAACACTTATGAACGACAGTGTAGGTTACAATGATGGTTCGCCTGCAAGTTTCGAACCGGCGATCGATTTACGTAATTGGAACACCCTGTAGATAACCGGCTGTATCGCGAGGCGTGCGTACGAGCAGGGAGGCGAGCATATAATTATATGCCTCGAGTCGGCACCTCGAAAATGCCGGCTCGTTAGCAAATCTTGCGAGAACCGCGCAAACACCTGCCTGATTGTTAATAATTTGCCGCGCTAGAAGCGTTCTTCTTCGCCGCGCGAGAGCTTCTTCGCTCCTTTCATCTCATATTCCTTTTCTCTCGCTCGCTCGCCTCGCCTCGCCTTGCCGCTTTGGACACGCACACGCCTCGAACAGTATAAAAATCGCCAGGATGAAGGACTACCCGGGCCAGTTAACACTTTCGTACACCGACGAGGCCTGTTTAGCCGCCGGTAATTTTCTCTCTCTCTCTCTCTCTCTCTCTTTCTCTGGTCGATCGAGATTCTTGCTGTCGAGCTCACCTTCCCGGCTAATCGTGATACTCTCTCGTCTCGTCTTGTCTCGTCTCGCGGCAATTCCGCGCCGCCACGATTCCACGAACAGCAACCGAGAGAGAAACGCTCGCCAACCGGAGAGACTGCACGGTAGCATTCCTCCGAGAGTGAAGGTGATCTCGCGAGAAAAACCTCGCGGAGGTTTTGCCACCGCTCAGGAACAACTGGAATTGCTCGAGTTCTTATTTCTTCTTCACTTTTTCTTCTTTTTTTCCACTCGCGAGGGCTTGCGGTTTAATTGGAGCCGCGGGAAGATTGGCAGAATTTCGAAAAAAAGTGCGCCTCGTTTCCGTCTGTTATCGAGGGAACAAAGTGCAACTCTGGATGAAATTCGTTGCAACTCTGTGCACTCTGTGCATCGATGCAAGCACGTTACGAATATTATTTTCTAGTCGAACGAATTCTTGAGGACACGAAATTCCATCCCTTTGAATCTGCAATTAATTCACACCCGTCTCGTTTCCACGCGACAAATTGCCTGCGTTGTAACTTCGAACATAACAAAATCGAGAAATTTCCGCAAAGCGCAGTCGCAACTTCTGGCGAATTTTCGCTGAAAAGCTAGCCGGAGCTTTCCCTCGGCCGTGTTAACTTCCTCGCGAACGTTCTTTGCCTCTGTTCGATCAAATGGCTCGCTTGGACAACTATCGATTAACCAGTTAGCAACCAATTACCACCGTCTGTTAATTTTCTCATCCATGACTTGCGATCGCAGCGAAATGAGAGTCTCCGAACGCGCGACTCCTTTCGTCGAACGATCGGCATAATTTCCAATAAACGCGTGTTATTACGCCCACGCTCGTTTCCGTCCGTGTTTCAAGCCTTTCCCTCGCCCGACGTTTATCGAACGAGGTATCTTCGCGGAAAAGAAAAAAGAAAAAGAAGAAAGAAAGAAAGAAAGAAAGGAAATTTTGTTGGCGAAAGGGACGAAACAATGGAAACGGCATGTTCTCGTTTCCACGCGTTCCGAGAGAAGTAGCGTGGCACGCCATATTGTCGGTGGAAAAATCTCAATGAATTAGTCGAACGGAGCACCTTCTTTTCGCTGATTCGCGAAAGGCTCCCAGCCACGAATCGAGTTACGTTTGTCGCGTGAAATATAATAACCGGCAACCTCGATTACTACCGGAGATAAATCGTGATTGTCCACTATATCGATAGCGATTCCACGAAGATAGTTTGTCTTTCTCTCGTAAATTCTTGTCGATCGTCGAATAGATCGCGTTCGATCGACGCTTGCAAACAAATGTCGCGGATTTTGTGGGAAATTCAAGAACGCGAAGAAAAAAGAAAGAGAAATAAAAAAAATACGGGAAACTTGTTGCAAAGTTTCACGAAAATTTGAAATCGCATGAAAAGATGGCAGACTAATTATAAAACGAGGCTGGTTCGATTAGTTCGGGCGCGGATGATCTTCATATATACGATCTAACAATGCTGTCGGTGTTCGAGGTCTTCATGGAAAGCGTAACGTCGAAGATAATTGACATAATTTTCGAGACGATTCGAGAAACATCATCGGGTAATTAGCTAATTAGCTGTCGACGAGAGGAAGTGTTTCCCGAGCGAAATCCTTCGACGGTCTCTCCGAATCGTGTCGTTATTACATTTGATCGACAGCGAGACGTGTGTCGAGCATTCGTATATGTATATTTAAGATACTCGCAATTAAGAAGTAGCGAGAGATCACTCGTGGCATTAGCAAATTATAAGAGGCTAATTACACAAAGGTAAGAAAATAATCAATAATTCGTCGACCCGTGTCTCTTTGTAAATCCGACTGTACACTCTCGTATGATCAATCAGCTAATTTAATATAGACGAAATAATTTTCAACGAGTGATACGAACTTCGCGACTCGAAACGTTGGGAAAGTTGTAAGAGGCTAATTATACAAAAATAAGAAAATAATCGATGAAATGTTACGCGTGTCTCTTTGTAACTCAGATTGTACATTCTCGTATGATCAATCCGCTAATTTCATATAAAAATAGACGAAATAATATTCAACGACCGAGACAAACTCGGTAACGTTAGAAAGTTACAAGAAACTAATTACACAGGACAAAGAAAATACTCAGTAGAATGTGTCTCTTTACAAATCAAATATATATATAATTTTATATATATAATTAATGAGCTAATTTAATACACAAATGGACGGAGTTTTCAACGAGCGAAACTCCGCGAACTGCTTTTAACTAAGAAAATTGTGTCTCTGCCACGCTCGATGTCGCTCAATGATCAAACTCAATCGTACAGAAAACGAGAGATCTTCGAGAGAAGAAGAGAGGAGGGACCGTTTGCAATTTCGGTGCCGTATATAAAGGATAAAACGATCGATTTATCGGTGGAGCAAAGGGAAAGAAATTTCTTGGCGGCTGAGAGAGACAGAGAAAGAGAGAGAGAGAGAGAGAGAGAGAGAGAGGGTGGGGAAGAACAGCATTGGCGAAAGTAATCAGAAACAGGTGTTGACACTGTTCTATTATGTATTCAAGAGCTCTCCGGGTGGCTTTACACAATACGCGCAATCTTCGCTTAATTTCCATCTTAAAGCATTTAAGATTGTGTGCATACTGGCGCGACTGCGCGTGAGGCCGCCGGGCCGACGCGGACTATAATTTGCCGGGATATTACGCGAATGCCGACAATTTTCGCCGCGGCGTTTCGCGCGGTTTCGTTTCGAATTACACGCGTGCCCTTTCACCTCCGACCGTTTTTTCTTTCGAACCTTTCTCTCTGTATTCCTTTGTGTATCTCTCCGCGCGTCCCGATATTACGGTATCACGGACGATCAAACAGCGGCGAGTCGACACACACTTCCGTCGATCGTTTGATTTCCACGCAACACCATCGCGTGAGCGTTAATTCTTAGCGTGACCCTCTTATACAGGGTGTTCGCGTTATTTTTCTCGAAAATACGTAAACGAGGGGGAAAAAATTGCGGAGGATAAAGTTGTACGGTTTACCAGGACCAACACATAATCTTTTTATGTTTGCAACATTTCTCACGAAATTAGCCTTTAATATTCTTTATATGGTAAAGAGGAATTCAACCATATGGTAAATGATGTTCTTTAGAGTTTTGTCGAGAATATTTACGTCGAGTCGGGTACGAGCTGAAGCACATGCATAGGTAAACAATAACTGTATAACAAATTCAGAAAAGTAAGCTGCGAATTTTAAAGGAATAGAAAGAAATGAAAAGAAGAAGAAGAAAAAAAAAGTTTTTATCGTCACGATCAAAATTAATCAATCTTCAAGATTATTAACAATAATATCGACTGCCGTTATAAAGCTTCGAAATTTGTATTTCGAAATTTCTCAAAGAGACGAAAGACTGGGAAAACGATTTTAAATGGAACGCTGCTCCCAGGGAAAGATAATTACTCGTCGCGTTCCAATAAATAAAACGGTCAAACTACAACAACAAATTAAAATAAATTCGAAAACCATTGCCCGGTGGAAAATAGAAAAATGTCACTTATCGCGTGTTCTTCCCAATTATACATACGTATTACATATCGAGGAAAAAAAAATCAAGTTCCTCGGCCCGTTGTGGAAAACTAGGTTAAACGTCGAACACCACCACTATTCTCTCTCTTTCTCTCTCTTTCTTTCTCTTTCTGTGTAATTTAACAATTTCCCCTTTAAAACGTTTCAGCCGCGCGATATAATTACGAGGGAACACAATTGAAACGGTTCGAAGCGTGCACTGGATTTTAACAAAAAAAAAAAAGAAAAAATCTGGTACACGCCCTGTTCTTCCTTTCTCCTTTCCGTTCTCCCTACTCTCCTTTCTTTCTCTCGCCATTCTTCCTTCCGCGGAACTATTTCTATACGCGCGAGAAACAACAAAAATTTCTGTGTACAAAGCGCGGCGAAAAGTGCGAGCCGCACATTGATATTCCAAGGCGAAACTCCCTCGTTTGCTGCGTCGCGCGGAATTGTTGCTTCGGTTTTGTGTTTTGTCGCGCGGCAAAAGTGATTTATCGCGTTGCACCCCCGCCCGGGAATTCGAAGGGAATTTTCACCGCGAGCACGAGAAACACTCGCGTTTCAGCGCGGCAAACGGCGCACCGACATCGCTTCGGACCGAAGTGGAAGCTTCGAGTAATTAAGATGCATGCAAACAGAGTGACGCAAAGAGAGAGAGAGAGAGAGAGAGAAAGAGAGAGGGAGAGCGGCCACGCGTGTAGAGAAAGATTCTTGCATCGCAAGAGACAAAAAGCTCGAGAGAGCGGCAGAATGCCGAGGAATGAAAAGATGCGACACGAAGCGTTCCCCCTTTCAGACGCGCAACCTAATTTCCTGGCGTGAGGCTGGTTCACAGGAACAGAATACCTAATTGTGCTCTCTTCGTTGCTTCAAGATGCGAGCGGAAACGATGCGGAACAGGGTTGAATGGCCACGTGGCGAATAAAAAGAAATCGTCGACAGAGTTGCGAGCCGCGAGTTCGTGAAACGCGGCTACGCGAGTAAATAGGTAAAATAAGAAACGCGACGTTGTGGTAAACGTTAACCGAAGCGCAGGGGAAAGGAAAAGGAAAAGGAAAAGGAAAAGGAAAAGGCCTGGTGTACCGGCGCTGGAGTTCCATTACCGCCAAGGGAAGAGAAAATTCTCGAGATTCGAGACCAACTAACAGGGATCGCCACTTTAACTGATTAAACTGCTCTGACCCGTTCCGACGCTCAAACGTATAAAAATTCGACTCGAGAAATCGTCCGCGATATCGTCCGCGAAATCTTAATTTCAGAATCAACGACCGCGATTTGGCATCGAATCGTGCCATTTCGGATCGAGACAGAGAAAGAGCCGGAGACGTATTTTTCTCTCTCTCTTTCTCGTAAAGAATCTATCTCCGTGATCCCGAAACTGAAACTGAAACGAGCCTGGCATCTCGGAACGCGATTCCCCGTACGAGCACCCGATATCGATCTCTCGAATAAATCGAGCATCGAATTAATATCGAAGATAGACATCGAAGTGGCGCGGATCTCGTGGATCTCGTGGATCTCTCGATTCGCTAAAATATTTTCCCGCGCGGGCGTTATCGTCTTGCTGCGTGAAATACCGTCGGACGTGCCTCTCCTCTATCGATTCCATCGGATTTCCCGTATTGTACCAGCATCCACAATGTGTTTTACACGCCGCGCCGCGTTGCGGTTGCCACCATCGCATCCACGCGAGTTTTCCCAAACGAGTTTTCCCAAACGTCGATCGCGGCGACACGCGCCAAGATTTTTCATACGCGTTGAAATAATCAATTTCCATCGGATCTAATCTAACCGAAACTATTCGAAACTATCCCTTCCGAAGTAATCGAATAATTCTTCGATCATTTTTCAAGGAAATATGAATTTCCATGAAACTCGCGTAGCAGCCGAACCGAACGCTCTCCAACATTTGACTTTCAGATTTTTGATAAATATTCGCCACGTGTTAATCACGTCGACAGAAACGGCAGTGTTTTTTCAGCGCTTCGACCGACTATTCCCTCCGAAGTGAAATTCGGAGAGCAAAATAGAAGAGACCGAACTTCTAAATCGTAAACGAAGCGTGGAATGAACCGAAATGGACGATCCGAAATGTTTGAAGAGATTCTAATATTTCTTCGATTATCGAGCTAACTGTCCCGCGAAACTGGTGTCTGAATCGCCAAGCGGAAACGCCCAATGACGATCGATGGTAATTTTCACGGGGATCCGTAAATCCAATTCGATCTCGATCGTTTCGAAGCAGAGGCTACCGTGGTTTTGATGAAACGGAAACAATTTCACGCTCCTATTTTCCGCGGTTTCCATAGAAATTTTTTGGCTCCTTCGACGGCCCTGAAACCCGGTATTCCGCTAAAGTACGCAGAAAATTATTACCTGGCGCGCCGACGTTCGCGCGTGAACGTTTCAATCGGGCGGCGGACGCGCGGTTTTCGGAAACGGAGATCGTCCGCGATTTCCGTGTAATCTTCATAATTCGACGCGCGAGGATCTTCGGCTCTCCGAGGAGCAACGCTCTCCGACAAATATTGAAACGACGCGTTTCGAGCATTCTGTAATTGCTTTTAAACCGGCGCGAGCCGGCCACAGTCAATTTCAATTATCTAATTCCTATCGTTTCAACGTAATTAATCACGAGTCAGCGAGAGCGGGCATTCCGGCTCCCATCTGCAATCCCGACACTCGGCCGAGAAATCTTATTAATTCACGTTCAAAGTGCACAACCGGCGAAAATCAAACGTCAATGATCTTCTTTTCTTGAGTGGTTGCGGTTGGAATCGCGGTTGTTTACAAGTAAATTTAAAAATGAAAAAAAGAAAAAAGAAAAAAGAAACTAAGTATTGAAAATATTCTTCCTGCGCAAACGACTGAAATTCACAGAACCGTGATCGTTCAAAGATTTTTTTTTTTATTTCAGAGCAGTGCTTTGGCTTTCAACTCTGTACGAAATAAATATTGCAAATCTTTCCATTTTTTACGCGACAACGGAGTTTCACTTCACAATCATCCAAAATTAAATATTAAAGATCTTTCTGTGAATATCTACTGACGATCTGACGTTGAAATTTATGGCTAGATTAACAATTTACTGTCCCAAGATTTTCGTTTCTTTTCTATTTTCTTTTTCTCACTTTGCAGCTGTCCGGTATGAGACAGAATAATTGCCAATACCGTGGAAGCTTTATTGTAACCAGGGCAATGTTATTATCCTGCCTGCTCGTAAATTCTCCCACGTCGATCATTCCCGAAAATGTCAACGTTGCGCCGGCACATCGCATCCCGCTACCGTAATTAATCGGCTCGCATATTCAGCCAGACAATGGCCCGGTTTAATAGCCCGGTTCCCGTACGACAACGCGGTGCTCCAAGATGACTTGCTTCTTACATCGTGCTGAATCCTCGGTTACAAAGTTGCAAAGAAGATGTTGACAAAATGGTTGAAAAATTCGTGCGAGTGACGAGAGAAAGTTATAATGCGAAAAACATCATTTTGTTTCTTTCAATAAAGTTTTCAGGTCTTTGCAATACGAAGACACTTTAACTTTATATATATATATATATATATATATATATATATAATAAACACTTATAAACTATATTATAAACACTAGAAATATATATATATATAATGAACACTTTACATGTATTTCGGTAAACTTGTTCTTATTATTTGCAATGCGAAGGAAATGGCACTTTAAATCCTCTTTATATATGTATCTATTTATATATACACTTTATATATATTTCAGTAAACTTCTTCTTGTTATTTGCAACATGAAGAAAATGGCACTTTAAGTCCTGTTTACATATGTTATATACAAGCATTTTATATATATTTCAGTAAATTTCTCCTTATTATTTGCAACTCGAAAAAAATGGCATATCCTATATTATGAAAAATCCTCTTTACGTATATATATATATATATATATACATATATATATATATAAACATTTTACATATATTTCAGCAAACTTCTCCTTATTATTTGCAATACGGAGAAGACAACGGGTATACGTTTCAAGGAAGTTTTCCGTGCTATTTTCGAGTTTGCAGCTGTCTTGTCGCGCGATAGCTGCCTGTCACCGTGCCACACACATTTTCCAGTAAATTCCGTTTCAACAAGCTCTCCAATAAATCTCGCCAAAAGATCGCCGAAAAAGCGCGAACAAACGAATGCGCAAACAAGGAGGAATAACAAGGTACTTCAAAAGAACGCGTCATCGCCTATCGCGGGAACACGTCGATCGTTCACCGTCATATCGTCTAGACGGCTCGAACGAGAGCCCGAAATTCTCTCCGGGCGAAGGCTGGTCGCGAACGGGAAGGCTCGCACCTTCGTTCCTCCTTCCCGTGCACAGACACGACAAATTCGAATCACTTCGAGCATGATTTCCAAGTTCCAAAGTCTTTAATAAGTTTCGAAATCAACCACTCACGATAAAGAGACCTCCTAAGATGATCAGAACTTTCGAGACTTCGAAGACTTATCGCGAGACTTATCACAAGACTCTCGAGACTTCTACAACGACCCTCGAACACTTTCGAAAGACTTCATAAAACTCGACTTTGTAAAGATTTCTCAAACTTCGATGATTTCTTTCTTTCGGTGAATTCGACGTGAATATTCGTCTCGTCGAAGAGAAACGTGCGTTTCGTACGTTTTGACGACTCGACGATTGTCTTTACGCGCGATCGCTGTCCGACACGACGAATTTCCTCGCGTCGAATTTCGCGCGACGCGGCGCATATTTCGGTTTCGTCGTCGTTGCTGGCTCGACAGCTAGCTAGCTAACCTGGAATCTCTTGGATTTAATTGCACCTGAGCGAAGCTGCAACTGCAAGCGTTGCAGATCGGCGTGCCATGGCTCACGAACTGCTGACTACCGGCGAACCGCCTTCCAGCCCGACCTTTTGCCTCTCAATAATTAATCCCGGCCCCCTCCCCTTCCCCCCTCGACCGTTGCCCCGATTATCCCCCCGTTCGAATCGAAATCGAATTCGTCGTTACGTAATCGTCGGAACGTGGCGCGACCGCAAAAATTCCACCGACGTCACGCCCGGATTTATCGCCAGCCAGGGAAATTAGTTTTCACTTTGCGGAGATTAAGGTCTTCGCGGACTGCCGGTCTTGGTAGCCGGGATGTTCCGGTGTTGTAGGTCAGGAATTTTATTTTCTTACGCTCGTGTACTTGTGCGTGTACAGCAAGTTCTTCTAGCGAGAAGTGGGTGTAAGCTTCTTTTGTAATTGTTATAATTTTTATTGAATAACTTGTCAGATCGATTTGTCTGCTTTGTCACCTCCCTTCTTTGGTCTAGAAGTTGAAAACCGCCCTTGCCTTTACTAGGTTGCGCACCACCGATGTATCGCCGTATTCTCAGTAGGTCGAGGATTTTAAAGAAGTTCACTGCTGAGCCAACTTTGCAAAGCATGGAGCATAATTTTCTAGAGTAAATGCGAGAATTTCGTGAAGGCTGTTCGATACGAAGTTCGATTGTAAAACACAGATAGAGGGATTCGTAAAATATTCGTCTTTTAATTTGAATTTGAATCTTTGATCAATCGCACACTTCTAAGCTATGCTGCAGAGCTTCCGAAACTATCGAATAACACTACTACTTCGGTACTCGATCGAAAGTAAAAAGCAAACACCAACGAACAAACAGGGAATCGAAATTTATTATTGTCGTCTTGAAATTACCTTTTTCGAACTCTGCGGAATACTTCGATTGGGAGAAATGACAACCAAGTTCGAGAGTTTGTCAAACAACTTTTTTACATCAAAACCAGCTAAATTCTATACCAAAGGTATCGAGAAGCTGATAAATGGCGAATCTATCATAGATTAGGATTAGGATAGTTGTTATTGATAAATAAAGTTGTTTACGAAAGTTATTTACGACTCCAATGTAGCACAGTTCCAAATGTTCGCTGAAAGAAAAATTCTCTCCTCGCGTTGAAAACAACTCGGACAGACAGGGGGCGCGTAAATCGGCAGCGCTTCAAACGAATAAAATTTGCGGGCCTTCGAAATTAATCTCCGATCGTCGATCCGACTGGAAACTCGAAATCCGCTATTAGCAGTATATCGTCGACGTCGTTATCGCGGCGCTATTTGTCGACGAACGGATCAACCGTGCGGCACGTTGTAAACGTCTTAGGCAAACAACGCAGCGGCAAGTAGAGTAGCAGTTGTACTCCGAGTACTCCTGCCAGAGTACATCAGGGGGGCACGTCACTCGTGCGAGCGGAAGGGAACTTCCGGAAGCCGAGAGATCTGCAACTTTCCGCGGGCCGCTGCGAAACGTGATCTCTCTACTCGACTGTTCCGTTCAAACTGTCTGAGTTATGAGCTCGATCCGCGAATTCCAACCCTACCCTCTCGCGAGTAATTATTGCGCCGCGGCGAGGACCGGAGGGGCTAACCCCCCACTCGGCCCCCTCGAACAACTTTGCGACGCGATTATCGCTCCTCGGAGACCGCGCGCGAGTTCCCTCCGCGAGAATTTTAGAAAGAAGGTCACTACTGTGGCGTTTCGGGTTTTTCAGCGGAGACTTTTCCACAAAGATATCTGGAGACAGTAAACTTTGACGACAGATTCTCCGTGAAATTTGAACGTTGCAAAGCATCGGAAACATTTCATACGTCTTAGAAGTTCTTCGAAAATTATACAGAGTGAACAGAGAGATTCATTTCTCGGGGAAAAATAATTTCAACGTGTATTGAAGTTAAAATTAGGAAACGAATGAAAATAGGTGAAGGTTGAACGTGTCGCTCGGAAATATTTCATACGTCTTAGAACTTCTTCGAAAATTATACAGAGTGAACAGAGAGATTCATTTCTTCAGAGAAACAGCTCTAACGTAAATTGAAATTCAGAAACGAATAAAAATCAAGGTTGATCAGGTTTGCCTCCGAGGCATTTCTATCCGGAAGTTTCTATTCTCCATTGAATTTCTATATCCAAACGCTGCAGAAATTCACTACAAAGCGACGTGTCATCCCGGCGAAGGGAAACTTTTCGAAATTCACCGTAGGTACACCAGACCGTAAAGTTCGTTTCAGACTGAGAAGTCTATATACACGAAACTTGGTAGTTCAGCCGCGATCACGAGCAGACATTGGCGACACGAAACATTTGTATCCGCGAATTACAAACTTTTAAATTGCTCGGATAGACGTACAGGGTCGGAGAGGGCTTGTCCGTGTAATCCGTCCGACCTGTCGAAGATCGGTTAGTTGTTGGATGAGAGAACACAGAGGGAGAAAGTTGGAAAAAACTTGGCTGCTTCTCGGAGGAACCAGTCATTCCTAGTAGTCGGCCAATCTGTCTGTTCGTGGCCCAGAACAATTTTTTATTTTTTCTTTCCTTTTTTTTTTTTTACTCTTCTCTCGCTCTTCTTCAAGTTCGTAGCCTAGCACCTAGATCGCTCTCTCTCTCTCTCTCTCTCTCTTTCTCCGGTGGGCCACAAACTTTTCTATATCCGGTTCGATCGAGCACTCTTTGGCTCGATGTTCCTTCCTTGGCGTTCGATTGAAATCAATTATACGAACGACGCTGCGGCCAACTCTTATACCATTCCGTCCCTCTTCGCCGCTCCCATTTCCATCCCGTGGTTGGTAACCATGAAATATTCATTTGTTTGCGCTTGGTCCGTCAAGAGACCTGGCGCGACGAAGGGGGGAACAAAACAAGAGCGGGAGAGCGAACAACGGCAGATACAAATTGACATATTTAGAATTTCGCGGAAACGCCGAGAGCACTTTGATTTTTATTCTTTTGATAAGAGAGAGACACAACTGAAGAGAGGTTACATGCGGCCGATTTTATCGAAGAAAGCTTCTCCTTTTCACGAAATCTCGAAAAAAAAAAGAAAAAACAAACCACTTAACGATTAGCTCTTCTTGAGTGCCAGCATTCACCGAGCGTGAAAAATAATCGGAAATTTTCAATTTGATCTGATGCATCTTTTACATTTCGCTGGGAATATCTTCGAAGTTCGTAAATCACGACTTACCAGAGAGAGAGAGGCCCCTTCCACATTCACGATGGATATCACTGAAACCGGAGAGGCATCGACTACGCTCCATTGAAGGACGATAAACGTGTTATTACGCGGTTACGATGTAAATCTCGATTAACACGTAAGAACCGATCCATTGAATCGGCACGCGGGTCGTCCATTGTTTGGCTAACGACGAGACGCACCCCGGTGTGTGTGGCTGCGTGCCCTCGCGACACAGGTCGTTTCTTTGTTTCGAGAACCGGTCGGGACGCATCGTGGCGAATCATAAACGTACGCAACCGGTGTGCGTCGAAATCAAAGGCGTACATCGGAGAGGAGGAAAGAAAGGAAACGAAGAAGAAGGCACAACGAGGGTCCAAGTCTCGAGAGATCGGAGAATCGGGAAATCTTCGCTCGTAGATCCGTTCGCTGAATTCGGAGATTAAAACTTTCGAAGACCGCCTCGCTCTTCCCTGCGCGCGCGCGCGATTAGACACGTATGCAGCTACTTTGAGAATAATCGAAGTTGGAACGAGGGAATTTTCCATTTGCCAACTCTTTGAACTCCGTTTCGAAGAATTCAGGAATTAAACCCATCGTTTCCCTATGCGCTTCGAGCGTGCACGTTGCGCCGTGAACGTTACGTTCCGTGCGTCAAAGAAGAAATCGAAGTCGAAGCTGAAACGTGACATTTTCACGATTCACTTATCCGTCCGAGACTTTGGAAATTAGACGATGGTCCCCTCGAACGTTACTTTCGAGCAACGAAGAAGTCGATGCGAAGGTTCTCGGAATGAGAGAGAAATTCTCGCGATTAACCGAGCTTCCTCGAAAATTCTTCCTCGTCGGCGCTTAAATCGGAAATCAAACGGGGGCAACTTGCCGCGGAACTGCGAAATTAAACCGTCGGAGAAACCATGCTTTCTTTCTCATTCACCTCTCATTGATCTCTGGCCAGCCCGAAGGCAAACCGAAGGAAGAAGAAAATTCCGTACGATCGACTAAACTTTCTTGAAATACCAAAATGAAGCTTCCCTCCCTGTCAGCCAGATGCAGCCCGATCGTGCGTGCGTACGCTCTTATTCCCGGACCTTCTGATCTCTCCCCCCCCCCCCATGGTATCGGAGACCATACGTTGCTCGCAGCCAATCGCGAGCCAAGCACTTGAGGGGCGAGCTTGCAATTTTCTCGGCGACCCCGATTCCCGTCTAACAGGAGACCGGCAGTGATCTGCCGGGGACGTCTGCGTTGTTTCCATTTTGTGGGACGACGACCAACGCCGAGTCGGATACCGATCCGTTCCACCAGAGCTAAGAAGCAATTCCTCCGGCGGCGTTCGTGGGCCGCAACTCTTTCGATACTCTCTCCCTTTCCCTCACCATGCATGCTTGTACACGGTGTTTGCGATTTTTGCAGACGAGCTGGGATCGTGGTGGCTCGTTGCACGGACATCGCAGCACTCACTCGCCCGGTCCCAGGAGGTGTAAATAAGCAGTCGCCGTGATTGCGCCTGATTACAGGGAGTATTCCGGCTGCGTTCGGGCTATCTTGTTGCAGGCCGCCTCACATACGTATCGTCGTGATGCCAACGCGCGAATGCCTTTGTCCAAATTTAATAATTCATATTTGCCAGACGGCGTATCGTAACGACCCGGCGAACCTGGATCGTTCGCCCGGTTTCACGGAGCCGGACAAGCAACACGCGCGGTGTTCTGCGCAGACGTGGGGAGGGGGGGGGGGAGGGAGAAAAAATAAGCACCCAGCGCAAAAATGCCGTTATTATGATAAACATTAGCGGCTGCGGGCTATCTGGAGATCTTTCTTTCCCTCTCGTCGTCCATTCGCGGAGGTGTTGCCGCGTTTCGACAACACCGACGATCGATCGCATTTGTCAGAGCGTTCCTCGAAATTCGCGAATATCGCGCCAACGATTCCAGGTATTCTCGCAGCCAACGGGAACCAACTCGCTTTTGGCGAAAAATCCCTTTGATTTCGGCCGGCCGTCGAAATTCCGTGCGGAAAAGTGGAAAACCACGCGCGTGGCGATTCCAACCCCCCTTGGTAATCTCGTTAGATTCATCGAGTAGCCCTCGATTAACGATCCCGCCCCGTTCGTTCCAACCCGAGCATATTTAATTTCGTTAAACGAAAACTGAATGGAGAGACTACGCTTAGATTCATTTTTCATAACATTTTCATCCAAGTGCTGCGCACTCGTCGCTTTTTTCTTTCTATACACTTTAATGTGTTTCACGATTTTCCCAAAGGTTTTCCGTATTTATTTTTTAATTAAATGTCTTTAAACGCAAGACTTGATTTGACGACTTCACGATTGCAACTAATCGCTTTGTCCCTTGCGATTCTTACAAAACTTCGACGATCCGTGATGATAAACACATCGACGAAGACACGTTGACTCGTCGAGTGAAAAATGCAACATTTCAATTGGAGACTTACGATTAAACGATGTACAACAGCAAGTAAGCTCAGCCTGATGCTTGTGTATTACCGGCAATTTCAATCACTCGATAAAATTTTGCATTTATTCTGAACTTTGGTTTGAAATCAGAGCCTCTGCGTTTTAAGATTGCTGCGTACCGCCGCAGCGCATTCACGCGCAAGACCACCATAGTGAAAAGGTTCAAGCGACTGTTCACGGTCGTGCAAGTCCGCGCAATCTATCAGAGTCAATTTGCCTGTTCACCTCGTCGGATCGTCGGTCTACTTAAACTCTCTATCTGCCAATTAGAAAAATAAAAGAAACACACACACACACACACACACACACACACACACACACACACACAAACAGACCGACCATCTATCTCGCAACCAATTGATCACACCTGTTCACGCTCTCCTCTTCCATTACAACCTCTCATTTTTCGAAATGGCCGATGGAGCGCCGATAAACCACGAGCAATCACTGCTCGCCTCTCTCTCTCTCTCTTTCTCTCTCGAGACCAAAAGACCAAACATCATCCTCCGTAATATCCGTAACGTCGACGAGTAACAATGTCTTAAAGGGAACAAAGAGCAGAGAGAGAAAGCGGTGAGAGAAGCGCGAGAGATGGAGGCTCGTGAGCTTGAACGCGAGTTGGAAGACGCGTCCATCTTGTCACAACTAGAATCGCGCGGCGATAAGCGTGGCAACGTTAGTCACGAGGCTCGTTTCGCCGAGTTTTGCCGCGTCGATTCCGTCACGGTCGCCAAGTTTCGCGATTTACGACTTCAATTCGACTCAGCCGCTCGCTCTCTCGACGTGGACGCCCTCGAGTTCTCCGCGTACGCTCTTCGCGCGAGCCGATATCCACGCCTTATCGCCGCGACACGCTTCCGCTCGACACGGAAAATCGATACCGCTGCCCTTTCTGCGTACGGTATGACGGAGATTGTTCGAGTTCCTTTCCCGATAGACCGCCTATCGATCGGCTGGATTTTCGGCGTTGGAGTTCGATTTGGTCCGCGTCTGCAATTGCACCTTCGAGATGTTCGAAATGGAAGGGGATGTTCGTCCGAGAGGGTCGAAAACGAGCTTGGTCTCGCGGGCCAGCGCTTGGAAGTACGCTCTGATAAAAACGCGGAACGCGCGGCGGAATTTACGAATCAATTTTCAAAATCCGCGCGATCTCGATCCACGCTGACTCATCAAATCGAACGAGTCGTCGTGCTAGCTGGGCGTGGATTGGGCCCGATAGCGTCCGAGATCGCGTCCGATCGCGGTAAATCTACAAAGTTTTCGCTGGACAAAAAAAAAAAAAAAAAAATTTCGGACCGCTTAGTTTGACAATCCCCGCGTTAAATTCGTGATTTAGAGCGCGATCGCAATGCAGGTAAATCCCGTCTAAATGCTAACGAACCTCTCTCTCTCTCTCTCTCTCTCTCTCTCTCGAATAGTATCAATATTTTACCGCAATAACTTGCGGCAACAACGCGAGGCCACCGGTAAATCAGCTTTCCATTCAAATTACTCGTCGAACGAATTAAAAACAGACGAACGCACGAGGCAATCGCTCGCCGCAGGGAAGATTCCACCTATTCCTAGATAACCCGGCTAGAAGAGAGTCTTCCCCACCTCCTGCTGATCCAATTTCCATAAATCTATCCCTGTTGCACGGCTGCGTAACCGCCCTGCATATTCAAACAGCCGCGCGCTCTTCCTTCGGTAAACAACCGAAATACACGGATACGTTCGATAAATATCCATTACCCTTTCACGGGTCCCCGTTGGTCGGACTCGCGGTGTCTCGCTGAGATACCTGAGGCACGATCGAGACCGAGAGATCCGAGTCCGAGGAGTCGTCCGAGGGAGGCAAAAAGCCGGCGAAACGGCGTTCGCTCTATTTCTAGAAGGCCGATAGGCCGATAAAGTCGAACGAGCCTGTCTCGAAGAAAAAGCACGAAAACGAGTCTCGCTGCCTGGCATAATGGATTCCACGGACGGTAATATCTCAGCCGACAGTGTGGCGAAACTTTCTGCTCTTCTTTTCGCTCCTTTCTTTCCTTCTTCTCCTTTTTTCTTTTTTCTTTTTTTCTTTTTTTTTTTTCTTCGTTTTCTTCGCCCCGGCCCAGGGACCCACTCCACTCTCTTTCTTCTATCCCTACCCGCTGTCGAACGGTTACTCGTTCCTACGCTGATACGATCGTTCCTCTTACCTTTTTCGACGTTTCTTCGTTGCACGCGTTGCGCTCGGGACGTCGGGACTGGTTCGTCGGGCCGGAAACCACCACCAAGTGTAACGCCACGACGACAACCACGACGGCGACGAGGACTGCTGCAAACGTAAAATGCTTCTTTTTTAACTGGGGATCCTTTGGTGGAACGGGAAGAGGGTCGAGGAGGTGATTGGTCCGACCAGGAGAGAGGAACACACGATATTTTTTTCAAGCTTCTGATATACGCGGGTGTATTCGGTTTTCAACGCGGGACTCCTCGTTAAGGATACAGCGGATGGCTGAAGGCAGATAACGGGCGAGTAGCGTCGATATAAAAAAGAGTAATAACGTGATTACGGAGCTCATACGGTGTTCTGGATCTTTTTTAATCTTTCAGATCAGCCGATCGAGACGTATAGTCGATTTGGCTGATTTGGAAAGAAATTTTGGGAACTTGAATCGTTTAGAATCGTGCGACCCACAATTTGGGCAATTTGATTTTCTAGCGGGGCAATGATGGGTTATTGATAGTGAATTCTTTGCGTTCCTTTAAATGAGAATTTAGTTTTCTAAATTTTTTCCTTCACAGATGTCATGTTCTTTGGAAGCTTGCTTAGAGCCAAGTTAATCGCCTTTTAAGCCTCCTTCACGTTAAAATTTCACTTTTTGTATAATAAAGAATTATATGTCACAGGGATCGGGGCATCAGGATTTTACAAATTTTAGGGGTGGCTGATGGTCAAAAATAGATTGGGAACTACTAGTTTAGCATATTAATATTAAGCAAACGTATTTTGTCTTTTCTTACGTTTCCACAGGATCCACAGGATCTATACATACATTTTGGCTACAGTCTGAGCTTCTCGGAAGACACGTTGATTAACCCTCTGAATAATAATATTGAGTTATGCCCGTGGTAAGAATTAACTAATTAAATCAAAAGATATTGACTTTTAATTCTTCAAAAACTGAAGGTTAATAAGCAGAAATTATACATCAATGATTTACGTCTGGCAGTGATACTATTTCGTAAATAAATTGTTGGTAGATGATATAAACAAAAAAAAAAAAAATTTCCCAGGGTTAGTAAATGAATCGTGAACGTCAACGAAACACGGGCGCTAATTTCTCCTCTGATCGAATTAAAAGCCCCGTAAAAAATTCACGCCCCTTCCGGACAGCAAACGCCATCGAGTAAGTAAAACGACAGAATTCATTGATAAATACACGACGAGAAACTAACGTTTCTAAATAATTGAGGAGGGAAAAGTTGTACAGATGGCGGCTGATGGCAGTAGTATTGTCCTCGCGGAACCGTAGTGCCAAGACTCGTCCTTCGATCGTGTTCCAGCAATAATTCAACGGTCGGACAAGCGGTTCTCGAAGCCGCGAGCCGACATAACCGGCCTGCCACGAAACTCCTCGAAAGCGAGTCGAGCGTGCCGCGCGTCGCGAACGCGATGATTCAAAATTAAAACGTAATTACACGTGAAATTGTCGATTAACCAGTGTAAATAATTGCCGAGCCGGCCGGATGAAATTGAGTAAAACAAATTACGAGCGTCAGTGTTCCACGTGGTGCGGAAACACCGCGGTGAAAGGGAAAAAAGGAAAAAAGAGGAACAGGAACAGCTTGGAAAATAAAACGAAAGGGTAAAAGCAGCGGGAGCCGATCGTCGAAAATTCGTTGTTGAAGCCCGAGTTTTCGTTAACCGAGTAGCGGAAGTTTACAACGATGCCCGACAGAGAGGAGATAGCTTTCGATGTTTTAGAATTGGTTTTAACGTTAATTAAAAAATTAATGAAGATTTGTAAAGTGTCTCTCAAGTGTTTTAAATTCAAAAGGCATAACTGTACGAAGATTGATAACTTAACGTAAAGAAAGATCGTATAACGATTCCACCTCTACTTTAACAGCGAGTTCGTTTTCTTCGAAGATGAACTTTACATTGTGTGCATCTGATGAGAAAGTGAGGACGCTTTTTCCTCGAAAAACTGTCGAAATTGAAGGTTGTGCAAAAACGTTAACTAGATGTATCATCAGTTTGAAGATTGATGTCTTCCCTTCATAATGAACTTTTGCACGATTTTTTCCTTCCATTTTATTTTATGGACCGTTAAATATCAGAGTAAGCGACAAAAATTCCAAAAATCTTAACATTTCGCCATCTAACTCTAACGTCCAAAGTGTAATAAAACGGTGAAAAGAGATCGTACAGCGTTGTAAAAAGGAAAGTTCAATTTTCAAGCCATGGTAAGCTCGGTCGTCGAAAAAGTTTTCTTAATGTATCAACATGAGTTTGAATTTTTACAATTTTCGAGAAAGGAAAGTGTCCTCATTTTCTTACACGCATAACGTAAAATTATCTTAAAAAATGAAAAAAAGAAAACGATCTACCGTTGAAGCAAAAGCTTCGCACTTTAGAACGAGATCGAGTGAGTCTTTACACGATTTTCTTTCACAAAGTTATATCATTATTTAAAGCGTCGACAATTTCTCTTCGTTATTGGTACAATTATAAATTATATATATCTCTGTGAGTATGTTAAGATACATTTCTTTCACTTCGACACAAGAGTGCGTTATCAATAAATCAATTCAAACGAGCGATCAGTACGACAATTCATTACAATTCAAATAGTGCTGTTGTTAGTGCACGATTCCATGCATTCAGAATCAATTACAAGTAAGTGTCATCATCAGTGCGACATTAAGTACAAAGGATTAGTGCGGATTAATTACAAAACTATACAGCCCATCGTAATAAAATCATTTTTCATTTCACATCATCTTACGATATTTCATCACCCGATTGCCATCCTCCTCAAACGCAAGCGCGCGAATCGGAACTACATTGCTTGATCCATCGAGTCGAAATATCATAATATTGCTATCGGTTTCCCCGGTAGAGTGAAGAACTATCCTCAACGTCATCTATAAAGACGATCTTCCAAAAACTCCACGATCAGTCACGAACGTGCCAAGCTCGATTTATTCGACGATATCCATCGATAACCGCCCTCGCGTTTCGCGAAATGTCGAATACCCGAAGTGGCACTCTCTTCTTTCTTTCTGTCGTCTTTTTCCGGGTGCGGCTGGATAGAACACCGAGAGCAACCAAGACCGATACTTCCGAGAAGAACATCCAGTGTCGTCGGTTATCACGGGCAGTCGTGCGTGACGTGGCTAACAGCTCCGCTAAGAGTCACGTTCTCCAACGTTTGACCTTGATAATGCAGGAATTTCATATCCACGACGACCTACGCGACCCGGTCCGCCTCTTTTGTCAATGCCGCTGCTCCCTTCCTTCGTTCTCTTGCTCTTTTGTTTTTGCCTTCTCTGGTATACATCGGAAGAGCGAAGCGCGTTCTTTGACAAATTTCCTAATTATACCTAACGGCTGATACGGCGAGCCGCTCCGTTGATTAACTACAGCGTAGCAGCGGTACGCTCGACTAGCCCGGTTATTCGTCAAACGGACCAAGATGATGCGAGTTTTTTGCGACGATCGTCGGCCTCCTTCGGCCGGCTAATTCGGTCAGGATGGAGGACGGCCGGTTTCTGGTAACCGACGCGGAACGGGAATGTGAAAGAGGCTGCCAGGTCGAGTCAGGACGAGGATGTCGTGGTGTGGAACTCGTGGTGGCGCGGATTCCAACGATTTCCTTTAATAGCTTCTATCAGGCCTCGCTTCTGTACCGAGCACCGAGTGAAAAATCTGACGCGAGGCTTACAGTCACGCTTTGCAACTCTTTGTCTCGACTGAACCATCTTTCTTCTTATTAAACTGTGATCCTTTGAGATTGCAACTCTTTGCATTGGCAACTACTGGTTCACGGATCACGCTTTTTTTTTGAACTCGTTGGAATGATATCGCTAACAAAATAAATTTATATAAAATTCTATAGGGTCTTATCGTCCTATCAAAAAATTTTAACATTTTGATTATTTATATATATATATATATATATATATATATATATATATGAGACAGTATATATTTCATTAATCCTTTCACTCCAGATTTCATTTAAAAATCAATTGATTATGCTACCTTTGTACAGTCAATTATACTATAGCCATTTAAATTTCATTTGACTTAAAATTATTTTCAATAAGACATGTTATATATAAGTTCATTTTAAAATAAGGATAGAAATTACTAAGAATTACAGTAATAAATTTATTATTCGCTTTGCCTCGGATAAATATACTTGAAATTGAGAAAAGATGTTGCAACTTTGGGATAAAAGGAACGTGGCACGTCATTCCAGTGCAAGAGGTTAATTGCTCGATTTCGACAATTGTCCCAAGACGCTTCATTTTTCATCAAATAGTGATTAGAAAACAGAGAATGTCGATGTTTGCACGCCGCACGAAGAAACTTTAGAGAAGATGTGATTTCGTGTAAAACGAAGGGTCAACCACTTTGCAAAGCGTCGTTCGTTACAGCGCGTTGCTGGGAAGCCATAGATCACGTCGTTTGCGTCGATCTATTACGAAAAATTACGCGGCATTGTAACTAGTAACAACGAATCCTCGTTAAATCGCGATCCGTTTACATCGATCCGTTCGCCTCTTCTCGTTCCCTTCTCGCACGCGAACGATTCTTCTCTGCTTTTCCATCTTTCCAAAGAAAGTTGCCTCTTTGTCTTTCGAGAAGAGAATTGCCTTTCCTCTCATTTCTCTCGGAGAAGAGTTCTCTTTCTCTTCCCCCCCCTCTTCTCTCCCCTCGAGAAGAAAATTCCTTCCTGCCCTTTCTTTAAGAAAAAGATTTTTCTTTGCCTTGTTCTGCCTCGAGAAGAGGTTTTCCCTTCTTCAAACAGAAGAATTTTTTTTCTTTTCTCCTCCTTCTTCTCTTTCTCAGTTCTTGGATCGTTGATGCGCGGCTCGATCTTAATCTCCGTATAAACCGGTCGCGCGTAATTCCGAGCCAATTATCGCGCGCGCGCGTAACTTTCGCGTGGTGTCGGTTGAAAAAATCTCGACCGCAAAACCGTCGGAATAATTTTCGCCGCCGGATGGAAATCGAAGCGTTCCGTCGGTGAACGCCGCTCGTAGAAGCAACTGACCCAGTTCGTCCCCGGTTAATGAAAAAAACGTCGATTGAAAAACGAACTTCTCTCCGCTTCTATCGCGAGAGTTTCTACCTTTCCGAGTGCATCATCTTCGAAGATAGATCCACTCGACGTTGGTGAAAAAACATCGGCAAGCTTCCTCGAAGCTTTCAACGTGAAAAGTGTATCTGTCGCGTTGCTGCTTCGCTTGCTGGCCCGCTTGGGCCACCGCTGCAACTTTTATCTCTACTTCCGACGACTTTTTCTCTCTCGTCGCGACTCGCTCTCCCCTCCTCTCTCTCTCTTCTTGAAATGTAGATTTCGCACAGCGCGAATGTTATATATTTAAAAGAACCGAATATTTTTGTTGTTCCCTCTTCTCTTTCTTCGTTTTTCTTTTCTCCTTTTTTATCGTGTTCGCGAAGCTTTTTTTAATTATTCAAACCGATCGAATTGTGCACTGCGATCGGTTTCCACCACGTTCTTTGATACTGTCAGTACGAACGTATTAAATATAAAGTAGCGAGTCAGTTTCTCGGATTTTCGTGCATTTGTAGGAAATTTCTAATAGGAAGCGGTGGATAAAATAGAATAATGGGGTACGGGCACGTGAAACGACTTTCTGTCCAAGCTCTGTGCGTATGATTCAGATATCGAGCCTATCATTTTAACACGACTCGTGGCATAAACGAAACGAACAAAGTTTCACCGAGATCAGTATAAATTCTCTCAAATATCAACTGTTGCACAATCCGATACGATATACACTATTCGAAATCATTGCTCCCTCGAACGTTAATTAACCCTTTCGCTTCGGCAGTCCAGTCTGCCGAAGTGCCGTTACTGAACAGAAGCACGAGCCAGAAATGTGCACAGTGCGCGTAGTTTTTGTATATACGTTTTTCTAAGTCTTAAATGTTTTTAGTAAAACAATCGTTGCTCTATAACATGTATAGTTCATATTTTTAATATTAAAAGACTTATTAATATTAATATTAATATTAACACTAGAACTACCACACCAGTCAAAATGACTGGTTTATACAATTTTATTTTAGAATTTCTATTTCATGTTACAATTTTTTCCCCGCAACGATGCAATACTTTTACAGTGATAACTGAAGAAATAATATAATGAATTTCATTTTATTTTTATTTATTAGACGTCAAAATAATTTTGGTAGAAATAACTTCGTCGTAACTGTCGGTAGTTCTAGTGTTAAAGGACTTATACAAAAAATATTAGCTATTCTAAAAACATTAGACCAATTACAGTTGACATATTTTTAGATATTTACATATTTATATATATATTACAATTTTTAATTTTTAAAAGATTAAGAATTAAGCCGATCTATTCCTAATTCTTGTAAAAAAACGTATATGAACTCTCGTTTCACTGTCGAATAGATTCGATAGATTTTTCGGAATGAAACAGTAAACGATCGTTTTGATGTCGTAACAACAAAGAGTAGTCTTAATATGTGATTAATCCAATGTGTCAATAAAATCAACAAAAAATATTCTGCCGATTACGAAGAATTTATGATTGACTATAGATGGTACTTGTAAACACATCATATGGATACCGAATATATCCGGCGCTCGTACTCACAAGTCGTCGCGCGGATGCCGGATATATCCTCGAAGCGAAAGGGTTAATTACACGAGCAAAACCCGGGTAAGAAAGCATGAAACCAACCCGAAGAGATGGACGTCAAACGACGTAAAACGCCGATGTTGTCGAAAGAGCGCGCGAAACATCGAGCAGCACGCGCGAGCTAGTTCGGCTTCCGACCAGCTCGCAGAAGAAAAGAAGAAACGAACTAGACGACGCGTTCTAGGACACAACGGCGGAATAAAACGCGAGAGTTTTGTCTGCCAATCAACACAGCGGCGCGCAACACACAGCGGCCCGGGTAGCGAGAGGTTTTGCTTTCATATGCAAATCGCGCGAGCCGCCGCGCCAGCACACGTTTCGCGAGCCATTCCCCTGTCCCGAGCAGCCGGCATCTCGCTTCCCCAGTGAAAAATGATCTCGTCGACAATCGATACGCTTCGCAGCCAACTTGTTTGCGCTCACCCTATGTCCTCTCCCACTTTTCGCGCCGCTGTCTTGCGAATCATTAACCCTTCCACGGTGATGAACGGTGCTGGCCAATTTGACCGAGCCGGCCCGACCCGAGTCCAAGGCACTGGATTCGTTTCGTTTCGTTTCGTTTCGTTTGCCCGTTTGGTCGATGCGATTGCATTATACGTAACTATACGCAGGCAAAGGCAACCGAGACAAGTGGGAAGGCTTGCTTGCAGAGTGACTGTGTTCGATGGTGTGAGAGCTGGATTAGACGATTGGCTCGGTAAACGAAGGGTGGAAGACTTTTCGCCATGGGGGCGAAATGAATTTACGTGACGCTTTGTTTCAGTTGCACGATGATTCCGGGATCGGAGGGGGTTGAAAATGAAGACGAGAGAGAAAGAGTGAGAGACGTTTCGATCGAATATGGAATATGATATTAAAGTTAAAATTTCAACTGAACGACGATCGAGTTGAAAAAAGAGCAAGCCGTTTCCAAGTACCTCCACGAATATGAATAATAATCTTTGAGACGAAGTAGAGAAACAGATCGAGTTCAAAGGATGATTGAGCTTCCTAGCTTCTCTGATAACAACGATTTCACAAATAAAATTGACACCGAATAGTAACTGGTTCAAAGAAGAAGTCTCAAAGTATGTGTATCGAATATAATCGTTATCGCAGCAATTGAACTGTCTAATTAGAACGTTGCTTATTTAAGGGGACGGAGGCAGGGGAAGGTGGAGGAGGAGGAGGGAGAATCGATCGAGCGGACGAGCGAAAAGCCACCCGAAGCAGAAACGCGAAAGAGGCGCAGCATTAATTAGTAAAAATATTTAGCCAACGTGTGACGTTTGTGCAAATGTTGGGCCAATTAATCGGAAAGCTCGCTATTTGTCGGATGGGATTTCGGATAAATCGTCGGTAGAAAATTATCGCATCACCACGTGGCCACGGGATAAATAAAGTTGCGCGCGGTAATTAATTACGACCCGAAAATCTGCACGCGATTGCAGATCTCGTGATTGCGACCTTTTCAACATCCTCGCCGCGATTGTTCCAAGTCGCGTCCTATTAATGCGATTTCGTTGATCGTTTCGTCAACCTCGTGTTGCCCAAGTGATTAAAATGTTACCACCCCTCCCTCTGCTGGCTAATTTCATCACTGTCGATGAAATTGTATTCACTTCGCGTCCGATTATGAATGTATCTTTCGATTCGTTGAATTAATTTGCAAGTGTTAATTCGGCACGACAGGCCGAAAAATCAAAGAATTTCAAGAATTCGTAGACAATTCGACAATTTCTTAAAAATTTCACGGAAGCTGCGACGATAATTATCGGCGAAGATAAATCTATACGCCCGGAACCTTTAAAAAGCCCTCGAGAAGAGCGACAATAAAGATCTTCGAAAGTTCAAGTGAACACTTCGCGAATCTATTCGCGGTAGATTGGCGAAGAACCATCTTCCTCGGCTCTTCTTATTTCACCCAAGCACTTCCACCCCAGCTCCTTCGCGATTTAATATTCCTTCCAGCTATCCCACTCTCCCCCCCCCCCCCCGGTTCCAAAACTTTTTCGTACTCTCGATTCTATGTTCGCGGCGGGACGCCGCTGTCCACCCACTTATCTCCTATATCCCAGCGAACATATAAACGTTCATTTCGCGGTTGCTGATCGACGACACATCGTCGTTCTTTACGTTGATCAATCGGCCGTGACTAATCCGTGCTGGATTTATGCGCGCTGCTTAACTCGCACGAGCGTGTCTGTCTACTTTCTTTCTAGTCGGTGCGCGAACCGACCAAAGAAAGAGTGAAAAGAAGGCAAGGGATGGCAACGGGACCAGGATACGAGGGGAAAAGGAAGAAGAAAGCGTGAGACAGAGAGCAAGCAGAGAGGAAAATCAATAAGGTTGAAAGGCCAAGTCCTCCTTCTCCTCCTCCTCCTCCTCTTTTCTTTCCACTCTCCTTCTTCTTCCTCTTCCTCTGTCTCTGGCAATGATCTGTCTGGTATTCGGAACACCGACGCGGCATATTAATCTAAACTAAATCGTTTCGTGCTGCCGATGCCGATGCAGGGCCCGTCGCGGGCGACGGCCACACGAATTTCACGGAAACCAACGGAACGATCCGTCAGAGAGCCTGGCTGATTATAATTCTCGAGGCAAATACGTCTGTGGCTTATTAATGGGAAGCAATCTTTCTTAAGATGCTTCGTTCATCGGCAGGAAATTTCTATAATTATTTTAGTCCCGGAGCTCGGAGCTCATTAGGTCGGCCGAGGGCCGTGTTGCTCCTCCTTCTCTTCTTCTTCTTCTTCTCCTTCTCCTTCTCCTTCTTCTTCTGCTTCTTCTTCGTCTCCTTTCTTCTTCTTTTCTCTCTCTCTCTCTCTCTCTTTCTCCGCGCGTCTCTCTTTAGATTCATCTTTCAGTTTCTACCTGCGCCATCGTCTCACCTTTCTAACCATCGACCGAAGCACACCTTTTTCTCGTCCTCCTTTTGCTCCGTAGATCAACGCACACGCCCATTTTTCTTTCTTCTTCCCCTCTGTCCGTTTTTGCTTTCTTCCTCTTCTTCTTCTCCTTCTTCTTCGTCGTTGTCGTGGTCGTCTTCTACGGACAAGCCGCCTTGTCCTTCCACCATGATCCACGCGTTCTCTTTTTGCACGACCAAACCCGACCATCGAAACATCTGCATCGTGTATCTGCCGCACGCATCTCTCGGCTCCGCCACTTGGGTAATTATCGTTCGGCACCTGTTTTGGCGGGAATATTGCCATCAGGCGACTACTCGTCGCTGTCTTTCGAAATCTCATTTAGTTATCGATATTTTCGAATGATGTATGCGTATTTTTCATGTAGGCATACGCTAGATGTATTGTAACAATACGTAACAATATTGTATCTTTGACATGTACACGTAATAACAAAGAAATAGAATTTGAACAGAAATTGTTTTCACACTTCCCTCTGGCCGAAAATATGGTATACATTTGAAAGAAAATCTTAGATTATCTAGCAATTTCGAAAGCAACTGGCAATACTCGTTATATTGGTATTGTTTACATTGACAGCTAAATAACCTAACATATTTGACAGTCGTTGCTTTTGAGTTAAGTTGGAATTTGAAGACGAGAAATTAGTTTTTCTAAGAAAAATAAAATAGTCAGCCGCTGTGATTTCAAAATGGAAAATTTCAACCCAAATCAACGTGAATTTACAAAGAAGAGATGGCAAATCGAAGCAATTGACTAATGAACAACGTCATGGTATCTTGCAACAGCTATTACAGCATATGAAGAACAAAGAAAAATTAGAACACGGTGCTATTAATGAATTGATCGAATGTGTTCAAGATGCATTTAATAAATTAGAGAGAAATACTCTTGATAACGTTTTTATAACGTTACAAACGTGTCATGGAATCAATTATGTTGACAGCAGAGGGAAATTCCTATAAAACACTTCATATAAGGTAAAACTTCGTCGTGAGGGTCGATTAGCTGAAAAGTATATATGTTCAGAAGGCTAAATCTCACTTTAACTAAATTTGGATTACACTGAAATTATTTGTATCTAGTTATATCGTGATAATAAAATGAATTTAATATTTCTTTATATTTAATTTTAGTTTTATTTGATTTTTTTCGCAAATGTATACCATATTTTCGGACATAGGGAGTATTTCTTTGTATATTTTATATATTTCTTATACATATTTCGTACATTATACTATAATTTTACGCAGTCTATATAACATGTATTTATACATTCTTTTTCCATATCGCGTGATTTATTACTATATATTACGTGTGCCAAATCTTTGGATTTTCTGGAAATGCATAAAAATTCTCAGTTGAAAATATGAATCGATATAGATAAAAATTAATTTTGTCAATTTATTTTCCGTTAGAGCTAATGTTTCACGAAATGTACACGAAGGAGATCGAGAAGATACGATCGAGTGAGTTGATCTACATTAATCTATCTGGAATAGAATCGTAAAATCAACACTCGCAAGAAATGCTGGAATATCACGTCTATATGAATTTCAATGGCCGTTAGTCCAGAATTATTACTCTAACATCGTAGATTACAGAAGATAAAGACACGACAAGTGCGTTATTATTGATTTCCTGAATTTCACGTCACTTTGCAATTAGCGGGACATAATTGAAGATGAAGACAACCTGAAGGCGTGAATCTCTTAAAAAAAGTAACTGATAAGCTGGCGAAGTTTCGAGGAAACCGAAGATCGTCATGGTTTTCCCGATTCCGATTTTCACGCGCCTCTTGCGCAAATGAAACTAAGATTAAATATAACGTAGCAGTAAAATTTCACGAGTTGCGTGTCGTGAATCGCCACTGCGGTAATAATAAATTTTTTCTCATAATGGTAACAAATTCGGCAATAAATCGAGTGCTTTTCACAAGCGAATTTCGTTATCCGAGTCCCAGTGATGTGAAATATCAAAATTAGAGAGAGGTTTGCAACCTGTAGCTTGTTAACTCGCTAATATGGTATCGGTAATATTTTGTATCGGCAAAGTATTGTGCAATATACACGGTGTCCTGGTGGTACAACCGAGTGAGAGGTGATTCTACGTGAAAAAAACGAATAGAAAATCTTCGTTTTCGAGAAAATCGAGTTTGAAAAAAAGTATGCTTGAATTTAGTGCAAAAATTTCGTACTGTAAAGGCTATCGAATAATCGACACGAAGACGTTCCACGTGCAGAAATAAGCGAGAAGCGTAGAATAAAAATTTCTCCATTTTCAAGAAAATAGAACATTCGAATACGTTCCGTTAAAAAAAATTCGTTTCGGTACACCTGGTGTATCTGATAAGTTTTCAAGCTCGATTTCCTCGAAAATAAAGCGTCTTACTTATTTTCGTAGAGTCACTTTCTGTTAATAATTCGTTTCTGTCACGTCCAGAATTATCTAAATTCAAGCGTACTCGATCAATTTTCAAGCTTAATATTCTCGAAAATGAAGGCTTTTCTTTCTCGTTTCTTTCACTATATATACATACATACATACATACATACATACATACATATATATATATATATATATATATATATATATATATATATATAGAATCACTATTTCTAGTTACGGGTAACTAGAATATATATATAGAATCACTATTTCTAGTTACGAGGAACACTCTGTGTGTCTCGCTTGTCAGTATGAATTCTGAGGAAGAAAATTCGAGGATAAATTTCAAGAACCAAAAAAAAAAGGAAGAAAACTCTGATTCGCACGGCGACGCTGTATTTTCTCGCTGGCAGAGATACTTGGGAATCGAATGCAGAAAACAGCTCGCCTCACGTAGAAATCAATCAGAGCCGACGCGATTTATCAACACGGGATGGGGGAGGAGAAAAGGAGGGGGAGGGGGCGGGTTAGGGGGCGAGAATTTCCGCGCGTTTCTAAAGGCGCGGGACCGGGCGCGCACAATTTCGCGGCGCGATAACGATCGTGATTGATGCGACGCGTCGCGAACGCGCCGACGAGAGCGAAAAAGTTGTGAAAATACGAAACGGAACGGAACGCAAATTCGTGTTTCCGTCTAACGACTGCAATTTATTGTGTCGCTTGCTGCTCGTGTCCTCTTGAAACCCGAATCGGCCTGTTTACCGCCCGATTTTCCGCTTTAACCGACCGTAAGTGGCCGTAATATTCGCGAGAATCGAAGCGCGATCGACCGCGATTTTCTGCTCGCGAGCGAATTTCGTCCTATTGCTGTTTAACAGGACACGGTGTGTAACACAGTGCAGGGAACTAAAAGTTTTGAAGATGAAAAAGAAAATCGCAGGGCGATGTCTTACGGTGTGTTTATCTTGTTATCAATACGAATTTACCACGTTGCCGCGAGGTCAAGGTTAGTGGAAACATACATTTCGAGTGGATGTTAAAACTTGAAAATTTTTCAATATTAGCTTCGTTACTAGAATGGTGTGAAGAAATGGATGTGGCAATGGAACGTGCAAAAATAGTTTTAATTGTGTACGTAAGCGTAATGTTATTCGCGCGTATATATTCGCGATGTATCGTATTAAAGCACTGCAAATGAAGAAAAGGTGGATCAGTCTTCGCGATATGTGACGACTCTTTCTTGATACAATTTTTTCCTTTTGTTCTACCTAATTGTTTTGAATTCGTTTCATAACACTTTCTACAAAATCGTCGGTGCTGGCAATTTTCCTGCAATTTTCCTTTCCATTTCATGGCATAGTTCTCTCTGTACGTGAAGAGATGCAACCCTTCCGATTTCGTAAAAAAATAAGTGAAAATCGAAGAAAACGCTTTTTCAACGGTGAACACCAGTAAGATAAATCCATTGAACATGGTTATATACGTCAATTCATCTGTCGCAGATGATATTTCAACGTAATGTCCATCGTGTAATAACAAATTCATGTTGGACAAGCCGTGTAAAATCAGCGTGGCATTCAACGTGTTAATACGAGTCTAATTCCATAGCAAGGGGAAAATAATCGTCGACCATTGGAGGACAGTCTTTGCAAAATGTGTTAACAAGACGACGCTGGGAGAATCTCGTAAGAGGTTGCTCGACAACTATTCACGAGAAAGAAAAAAAAGAAAAGAGCCGTGCTCTAAGAACGTAAGTCGAGCACCTCGAAGACCAAGAGGAGAGAGAAGCGTTAAGCGTCTCGTAAAAATGCACAAGTTAAAAACACGGGGTAAAGTCTGGCAAAGTCTCGTACAAAGCGCGAAGCGTTTCCGAAGCGGACTTTTTCGAGACTTTTCGTCCCGGCGACAGGGAAAAATTGTACCCCTTGCTCGAAGCTTCCCCTTTGAGGATAATCTTTCAAAGATACAATTAGAGAGAGAGAGAGAGAGAGAGAGAGAAGGCTTAAAAAACTTAAAAGTAAGAAAGAAGTGAACAGGTTTTTCGAACTTACCGAGTCGAACGCCGAGTAATTGGAAGCTGATACTCGTTCTTGAAGACTGTCTCGATTACTCGACAGGCAGGCTCGAGATACAGGATGAGACACGGACGAAATTAACGCGTCACGCGGTGAACATATACCGAGAATTAAACTGATATATCGAATTAGGCAGGATAGGTGGAACTCGTGGGTGTTTGACGTTGTTCGAGCCAGCTAGTTTCTATGCGAGACGAGAATTACTCGCGCGGGCGAGTACACGCTTCGCGCGGGCGATCGGTGTCGACCACCCGCTTATTCGTTGCCCCGTGCGAACGTTGATTGCGAATTTGAATCTTCTTCGTCACCCTTTGATGTCGTTCCCTCCCTTCGACGGCAAATCGCGCTCGGTGCGCCGTGTTATTATCGATTTCACTGGGCGATTCGCCGACCGGTTCCGCTCACGGTCCGCGCCGTGAAATCGTCGCTCTTTTCGGTCGCTAATTAACAATCGTTCCGTCCCTCGTGGCTCGTCGCACGAAACTGCGCGTAATATAAGTCGACGAACCCTCGTTCGACGATTCGATAACAGGCAAAGGTCGGCTTCGCTCGCTGTTGTCGAGTGCAAACGAGTTGTCCCTGTTGTGTTATCGTTCCGATTCTGCGACGAATGTTATGTAATGGCCTTCGGAACGTATTTACCACAAGTATATATGTTTATACTATACAAACTTTCGACGAACGTTCGTGTCGAACGAATAATAACCATGAATAACTTTGCAAGAATTATTTAGAATGTTTCGCAAATGACGATCACGGCGTGAGAAAGTAAAAATTTAAATAACGATTCGTATCGTCCTGTTGCCAAGTATTTTGCCACGCGAACATTTCATCGCGCGTGTAATGCACGAAGAACGGGATAACAGAGGGCGGGAACCCCGAAGTTATTCTTTAAACCCGACGCGGGTGGAATTTAATTTTTTCCGAAAGACTCGAAAGGAGCGATCGCCGCAGACTTATTAAAAACGCAATTTTCCTTCGGCCCGATGTCACTTTGCGATGTACATTCCAGTAATCTGGATTTGCGGTAGAGAGAGAGAGGCATGCGGTTTCACCAGAGAGAGCATTGCGAACGAGGTGGGTGCACGCTGGCATTCCGCGGCAAGCGTAAACGACTAAATAAAAATGTCCGCGCGGGTTTTCAGAAACTGCCGGAAACGTCTTCATTGAAACGAGAAACGGGAGAGGAAAACCTGTTTCGCCATTCCGGCGAGCAGATTACAGCCCCGTATAAAATAAACGCGGGGAGGGAACGTTTAGGAAGTTGCCGGCGGATTCAGTTCCAAGACTCTAATCGCAATTACGCGAAACAAATTCCGCTCATCTTCATCCACCGCGCCCCTATCTCTTCAACCCAGTTTATATCTACTGCCATTTACTTTATTACGGATGCAACTTTGCTCGCCTGAAGTTCTCCTGCTCGCAGAAAACACGATAAATTCCGCCGCTATCTGACGAGAGCGTGCCTCTCCGTCCTCGTGATCGTTTGATTTCTGTTAGCGTCCGTGCAGCGTTGAAAAATTTTCCTTTATACACGGTGACCAGAAATTAAACGTACGATGCTTTCGTGAATTACCTCATGTTTACGGACTACGCTCTAACAAACGACGCGAATCAATCAATCAATTTTCTTGAACGACGATCGTCCTTGAATCGGTAATGATTACGACGACAAGTTCGTTTTCTAGCATGCAGGGAAATTGAGATTCTTCGTGCTACGGATACGAATTTGAAAATTTCGGAACGCTCGATTATGTCGCGGCGAGCATTTGAAGCGATTTCAGCTGTAAATGACGAGTACAGTACACTCGTCACGAAGAAATGGCAATTTTTCGTGCAACGACGAGAAAAGCAATTACAAATTTTTCATACAAAATGAAACATATTTATGTAAATTTTAAATAATTTTGGAACATTTTGAGATTAAACTCGACCAGTTCTTTTTACATCGTTTCTAAATATTTTCTTGCTATTGTCGCTTGTATGTGTTTGTGTGAAAGAAAAAATACACATATAATCTCTGTGTCACATATATCATCTTTTAGATCATTGCTTGTTTGAATTCATTTTTGTCATATAAAAAGTATAAAATTGACGCGTGTAAACTTGTTGCTGCAATGGTATTGAAAATATATTCAATCGGAGATATAAATTCAACACGCACAACACAGTGTTGTCGGCAATCTACAACGAAGCCTACACGTTTCATCGGAAAACAAGCGCCTTTCGTCAAAAAAAAAAAAATAACACACGATTTCTTTTTACTTCTTCCAAATATTTGATTTTTCTATTTTAACAAGAAAATCATGAATGTAAATAATATTAATTAAATCGAACAACGAAATCATCGATTATTCAAAAAGAAGAAAAAGGAAAAAGAAGAACAACGTTAGCGTTACTGCCTTGTGATTTATATTTTCAATTCAAGCAGCTGCACATACTCTGTGTTTGACGAGTACAATCTCTAGCGACACGTAACGCAGACATGCACATTTTTTAAAAATGCGGCTAACCGCAGCTCACGAGGTCAATCGAAACGAGAGATTGGAAATCGAAAGATCAGCGAGGCGAGCGGAAACGTTCCTAAGAAATAAACCGCGGGCAATAAATCGAACGTACAGCGCGAATGGTGGTGGTGTCTGCGAGTTTTCTTTTTTTTTCCAGCGATTCAGCCCGAGAGACTGTGCCGATCGGTGGTTCGGCCTCGGCCAACGTGGAAGCGAGGCAGCAACCGACAGATCGTTTCCGTCTCGTACGGGAGCGACAGGAACGGGGCGAGCATGCGCCAGGCCACGGAGGATCGATCCTCGTGTGCACGCGTGCTGTAACGAGCGCAACGTGTTCCGCGAGCGTGAGTCCCGGATCATTGATTGTTCAAAGGATCATCGTTTAGTATGCAGGATCCAGCCGGTGGCTCGCTAGGTGTACGTACATCTGCTTAAATCCGGCTTACGAATGTCAGTCGCCGATGGCTACGGGGGGGGGAAATGTTTGCCGCCGGACAATAGAAAACTCGTGACGTCCTTCTCTCCTTCGGTCGTCGGCTCTTTAATTATGCACCGCCGAGCCGACCGGCCGAGCCTTCTTTTCGAGGCGGTACGGGACACGGTACACCTTTGCGTTAACGAAGCATGATTATTGCCGGGGATTAGAGAGGATCCCGTACGGGGTTTTCTTCGTCGCGCTCAGTGGTTAATTTCATGATTCTTCGCGAACAAAGTGACGAACAAGTGAAAAAAAGACGCCATCGCGCATTCGTTGGCGTGAACGCAAATGTCTGATGCTCGTCAAAGGGGAATTCCATTCCATTCCATACGGAAAGATATCCTAGATGTTAGAAATTGGCGCGGCGTAATTTGTCAGAGTTGACAGCGGTTCCTTCGTGATAACCAAAAAAAAAAGAAAGAAAAAAAGAAAAAGAAAGAGAAAGAAAAAAGGAAGAAGGAAAAGGAGGAGGAACGGAGCAAAGAGCGGGGAAAGGAATCTTGTATAGAATGAGATCGAGTCACGAGGACGATGAGCCACGAGCAGAAAAGAGAAAAAGAGCGAGGAAGAGAGAGAGAGAGAGAGAGAGAGAAAGGACGGAAGATCTACACCGCGCCTCATTAAATAACCCCTAAGCTCCTCTTCTAATGATTAGACGTCGCCGTGGACCGGGCCGAGCGATAAATTTACGAACCGTCAGAGGGCCAATGAAAAGTCCAGCTTTACGAGCGTACCCTCGACGACCATTGTGCCGGGTAAACTCCCTGTTCTCCGAGTTTTACAGCTTTTTATATTTTTCCAGCCGAGTTGGACAAAAAAAAAAACGCGGTGAAGGGAGGAGAGGGCCACATTTGACAGGTTAATTAGTTCTATCTTCGCAATTATCGCGAACTTTCATCCTCCTCGTCTGCCAAAGGCCAACAACTTTGAAATTATCACGCAGGCATCACAAAGGGAATACGGAGATTTTTAACGTGCGGGCGTGTGTACGCGCGCGTAGCCTACGTTAAAAGTAGAAAAACAAGCGCAAAGGGAAATAATGCTAATTTCCCTCGGCCGAAATCCGCGGGCCGTTCTCATTAAACCTCGGACCGTGTAGCGTCGTCAGCGCGGCGAAACGTGACGCGTCCCATCAAAACTTATCGCAGTCGGAAAATGGCAGTCAGAGGAGCGGAGTCAGAAGAGTAAGCGGGCGAGACCAACGGTGAAAAATCCACGTGCCGTTGCCGTCGTTGCCGGCGGACGTTAGTTAGCCACGTAGCGTATATTAAACCGGTCCGAAGGATTTAACTAGCGCTTTCCCTATCCGCTTATCATTTTCCTAGCGCGGCGTGCAGCGTGCCAGTTAATAGACAGGCGCGTTCTCGCAATTAGCGCGGGACAGAAGGATGGAAGGAGGGGAATGGGGGGAGGAAAGAGAGGGACCTGGGCACCCGGGTGAATTTACACGACCAACAGCCAATGAAACGCATAGTTCGGATTATTACGATCGCCTGCTACGGCCTTTGTTCGGCGAATTCAACAGAGAGACCCGGCGTCGACCCCGGCGCGGCGGCGTGCCCGGTGCCGGACCAACGGTCGGTCCGACCGACCGGAGATTTCTGCCAAGACAATTAGTTAATCTAGTTTCGCGAATCTGTAACTAACGAGTCCCGATTCGTGCTCTGTTCCTCTCTCTCTCTCTCTCTGTCTTTGTCCATTTGGCGCTTATCCTGCGGCTTCCTACCCCTCTTCCGGCACGTGCGCGTCCTCGCCATTCGCGCGTAATTACGCCCGGAGTAATTGTTGTTTTGTGCACGTTAATTATACGCGTAGGCTAATAGCTACGGTTTTTCTTCCTTTTTTTTTCGGGCTGGAAGGGCGGAGGGGGGGGGCAACGAGCCGCACGCTATCGCGTGTAAATGATCCGCGGCTTTCGCGCGTTATTAGCAACTAATTACCGTTGGACGGCATTAGAAGAGTCAGTTAGGACCAACTGGGGTTGGACGTGCGAGATTGAAATTCCCCGGAAATAGTTAGTCACGCTAATTAATTACGGTGACGTAATGGGCAAATACCCAACGGTTGTCCGATGCTCCAAATTTCAAACAAAACGAAATTCCGAAAAACGAAGGGGGATCAAAGTCTGAAAAAATGCAAAAAAAAAAAAAAGAAAAAATGACGAAAACTTGTATATTTCGAATTTCGAATCAGTCACTGATATTCTCTCTTTCGTCTTTCGTCACGAAAGAACCTCCCCTAAATTACGTACGAGCTGTCTCGACAGCAACGCCGATAAGGGACACGCGCGAAGACAGCGTTCGAGAGGCTCGAGTATCGACCAGTCCCGCATTCGACGCGACAATTAATTTGCGAATCTCGATGGCGGGAGTCATGGCGATCTCTCGCGCGAGTTCGCGGCCAACCGTATCGGCCGTACTGATCTCTCGGGCTGTGCTCTGGCTCGCGTCGAAACGACCCGTGAAAACGTCGATACGAGATCGAACGGGACGCGCGTTCATTATCGGCAAGCCGTTCCTTATCAGCGAATATTAAGAAGAGCGCAGCCCGCCGCGGTGTTCGACGACTGCTCGGACTTGGCTCGCACCGAGTGCCGCGCGCACGATTACATAAATTGCCGGTCGATTTATGGGGGGGGGGGAAGAGCCGGCAGCCGGGGTCCGCCGGTTAATAACCTGATTCCCAGGATTTACGATACGCTTTCTAATCGGAATTTACGGCGGGAATATGGTAATCGATAAGAAACTATGCTAATAAATAGCGCGACCATGACTCTGCCCCCGTAATTCGGAACCACGGCCCCCCTGACCGAAAGCACATCATCTGGACCGTGCGTGTCTCGTTGAAATTATTTCACTGACAGTGAAATCTTCAGTTTTACAATAGTTGGTTCCTCCGTACTTTTTTTCTTTTTGTCGTTCATTCACGCGTGTGTTTAACCGATGACTATTTCTTCTCTTCTTCTTCGAGTTTCAGAAAGTTTTCTTTTTTATCTGGTATCTCGACGAGCATCGTGACACAAGAAGAAATTGAAAATCACAATTGAAAAATTCCACTTTACTTTAGAAAGGTTTTCGTTTAATCCCTTGGCCTGGGGCAAACTTTCAATCGACTCTGAACCGACACTGAGAAACCTTTCGTCAACGTACGCTTCCCAGAAAGTATATCGAAATAATAAAAACACTGAGTTGCACGACATTAAACCAGTATTATTTAGCAAGTTGTAATCAAAAGGTGGAGAAGCATCAGTCTCAAGCTAATAATAGAACCTGTCTCTCAATCCATTCTTAATAATTAAACGAGCACACTTTGGGTATAAGAAAACGTAATTGCTAAAGGCTATAAAATTTCTCTCGGACAGTCTACATTTAAAATCGATGCGACATGAGAGGAAAGTTGTTGCTCAACAATGTACTGATTCCCGATCTCGGAAGAGACGGTATCGAGAAAGCCGACTGGCTCCATCGCTCGAAGCAAATGAAGGAGCATTGCACGGCAACGTCGAACAATGGATCGTCTACGCGGCGATATCGATAATTAGACGCAAACTAGGCGCGGTAACCGCGATTGTTCGACGATACAGAGACGCGATTCATCCGGATGAACGGGCAACTTCGACGTCTCTGGACGCGTCTATTAACCGCCTTCACGTCATGCTGAATAATTCCGTGGGTACATTCGGCGGCTCGTTGCCTCGGAGCCTCGAATCGAAGCAGGTGCTGCAATTTTCAAAATGCCTTTTCATGCTGCGGTTTCTGCCAAGAACCATACACCGTCGTCCTATTCATCTGGTTCACCCCTGCGCGTAAGGGTGAATCAGAGTTCGCTGCGGCAAATACCGAAGCCACGCGAGGCCTTCCAGTTTAACACTGTACTATAGCTAGCATTGGATACACAGACCATCCTTTCGCCAAGAATTCAGTGAACAGAGAACAGAAAGTAACGTGCGTACGGAAACATGTGGTCGATACCAAGATGTTTGAAATCAACTTTCTTTTTTTTTTCTTCTTTTTTAATTTCAAGTTTCTCGCGTCTTTTAACTGTGCATATTATTAAAATAAATAATGGGTAGTTCCATCACTTGCTTCTATCTTCCTTTGAAAGAAATGAATTTGTTTAATTTTCGTCAATAAGAAATTCGCCTCGATTTTGTTCTCGGATTCTTGTAAAACAGGTAGAAACGAACACTTTCGATTCGGATGATACATAGACGAAGAATTTGTTGGATTTCATTCAACAAAGCGGTATCGAGAATCTTGAAATTCAATGGAATTTCGACGGCACGAAACTACGATTCAATTCCTCCCCCATCTCGATGTTGTTAATACGAAGAGACTGGGAAATCTTGAAGACGGAGTATACGCTTCTGCGAATGAAATAACCAACAACGCGATCAAGGATAATGAACTTGAACCGCTTGCAAAAATTGTTGCCCCATCGCGTATGAAGACAGTAAATTTCAAATTCACATTCACCGCCACCGACTCGGAAAAAAAAAGAAAAAACGGATCGTTCAATTACCCTAGGCACGAGAACACTGCTTGCTAAATAGCTCATAGAACAGGTCGGCTGCGCGTCTGCGATATTTCTATTTCGCTGACCGCGTTATTTAACAAGCTTCGGATCGCCCGGGAGGTTCCTCAAGGAGATTTATTCCACGGCAGAGTGTGTACCCTTCCTCCTCCTTTGCTCGACTAACACGCATTAAATCTCATCGCAGAGAAAACCACTAAGCTTCGAGTCATCGTCTCGAAGGCTGATCCAACAGGACAGAAATCCAGTTAACGGCTAGGAATAGCACGGAACGTTAGCAGGCCCGTCTCTGAAACCAACCCTCCGGCGATGTATTAAGAATGCACGTGAATGACGTGAAACGAATGCCTATGCAAAGCGACGAGAGCGAGAGAGAGCGAGAGCGAGAGAGAGAGATGGCTTGGTCCTGCGTCTAACTAGCAGCTCGCATCATTAACGGGTCTTGTTTGTTTTACAGCGTAGAAAGGACACGCCCATTTCCTCGTCATTCTCTTCAGGTCCTCCGGAGCCAGGCCCTCCCTTAATCTCTCGGCACTCTGTCTACACGGTGTGTCGTTTGCTTCGCAGCCGCTTTAATTTCGGACTGTGCAAGCCGTTCCGGTTCCAACCTCGCCTCCACTTTGGACGGCGGTGGTCCCTTTGAGGTCTCGGCGGACCCTCGGATTTTTGCGTGGACAAGCTTCTACGAGTATTCGGTCACGTTCAAACACGTGGCTCGTGTCTCGTGTCCCTGTGGCATTTTCTGTGTCTCTCGTCGAACTTCACAACATTTGGTAAATAGTAAACGTGCAAATCATCGTCCACGGCGACTATTTTTCTTCTTCTTTTTTTTTTTTTTTTTAATTAAAGACGTAAAATTGAAGAGAACATTGCAAGGGCCTTGTGCAAAAATGTTGCTCGATCGTTGCAACGAATCTTTCGCCAATTCGTTGAAACATGAAGTCTAGCCGAATAAATTATCTAACCCATCTTCATAATCGGATGATTGCTCCACGCGTCGAATATTTACCAGACAATGTTCAAACGACATTCATCTGCATTCTAATTAGAAACGGTTTATCCGCCGCGTCATAAATTATTCATCCACGTGGAAAGTCACGAAGCGTCACGCAATCTACGTGCAATTTTTTTCACGGGACAAAGTGGCTGGTCAACCGGCGAATATTTTATTTTGTTCGCGCTTTTCCGTCTCCGTTCTTTTTTTTTCTTTTTTTTTTTTTTTGTTCTTTCTACCCTGCCAAACGTACGCAGAGGGACGGGAACCAGAGGGGGGAGAGGGGGTGGTCTCGTTATCCTGTGAACGAGGACCCGCCTTTCGCCCGGGTCAAAAAGCTTCGGACTCTATTTTCTCTTCTCTCCCTTGTCGTTTGCCTGGCCGAGCTACACACAGGACACCCTGTATACACGGCCACGATGGACCACTCTCGCTCTCGTTCCACCCCACGGTGTGCGTGTATACATATTCATGGTGTCATTAGCGCCCCGTGAAACATGCTATTGGTAAACGTTTCTGCTGCTCTCTTCTCCTCATAGATGATTGCGGCGCGCATCGAACCTGCGCTGCAGCCTTCTTATAAATTATTGTCGGCTCGTTTCGCCGAACGTCAATGCCGCCCTCGGTAACAAAGTGGTCAGCCTCGCGGTGGGGCTGTGAGACTCGCGGCTGCAACACGATCCACGCACTCCTCCTCCTCCTCCTCTTTCTTCGACGGGGATATCGGTGTGCGAAACTGTGGCTACACAGAGAGAGTCCTGTGGATCGTAATCGTCGATCGATCTTCCCCTTAACGCCCCGACTGCTCGTGCAACGAAGAAAGTTGTTCGGTTCGACGGGTTTCGAGCAGGTTCCCTTTCGTCCGAAACCGCGATTTATTATCCGTGTTTAATAATCAACAATAGCGTGGCGATCGGCAATAAAAAAAAAGAAACAAGAAAAAGAAAATAAAAAACGGCCGCTCGGAAAGCCCGCGGCTCGCCAATAAGAGAAACTTGTCCACCTTTATCACGATCGGTTTATCGTTTTCATCGCTTCCTATTCTTCTCTTTCTTTCATTCTTTCGTTCTCTCTCTCTCTCTCTCTCTCTTGTTTCGCTCATTCGTTCTGGCTTTATTGATATTTTAAACGTGTCACGTAGAGTACCTATTTGAAGCGCGACCGAGGACAAGTGCTGGGCTGCAGAAATCTGTAAATTTTACGGAACGAATCCGAATGGGTAATCTTGTCGGGATGGTTCGGTAATTAACCCGTTTTTTCGCCGAATACGGTAATAAGCATTTTTCGGCTGGCTATGTACGCTGGCCGTATAATTGGTTTTTATCCTCGGCCCCGGGTGTGCGTTTCATATGTGTGTGTGTGTGTGTGTGTGTGTGTGTGTTTTGGCGGACTATTTTTAACACCGATCGACTCACACCCGGCCACGCGTACGCTCCGTCCTTTCGTTTCGTTTATTAATTCGTTATGTTTGCGAGCGAGGCGCGCGATACGCCATTATAACCCGGGTTTTTTCCCATCCGGATTTCAATTTGTTGCCGCTATTTTTCTTCGACCCGATCGCCTCGCTAACCCGTGACGGGATACGACAAGGAAATCATGGCGACCACCGGCGTCCCCCTTCCTCCCCCTCTCCCACCACGCTCTCGTATTATTTATTAACGATGCCGCTTTATTAATTGCGCGAGGATTGAACCTGGCAGCTTACTGATACGAACCGTATCGATTGAACGGTGCGCGCAGATTGCAGCTCGAACCTATCCTACCTCCAGCAATTTCACACGGTGAATCGAGAAACGACTCTTTTGATAAACTACCCTCTCTTTTTTCCCCTCTCTCGCCAATTTCATTCAGAATTTACATTCTGAATTTAAATATTCAGAAAGATTCGCTCTGATTTACGGTCGCAGAATGATTCAAAATTTTCTGTCTAAACTAGCAAATAAATTTCGAGATGTATTTACATTGTGATAAATGTCACGATATGTAATGGAAGAGAGTGATTGGGATTGGAAGGATGGACTTTAGCAACGTGTGTAGGAATGATTTTGGAGAAAGTGGACATTAGTGACCATTCGCTGGAATAGTCGCCGTTTATATTTGATCGATCAAGAGATTATTGGTAGCTTTAAAGTTTCGGGAAAATGAAAAAGTCGTATAAAATCGAGTGTTCCTTAATTGAATTATTTCCAAAATAGATAGAACGCACATATCCAATCGCGAACAATAAAGATGCAAAGATTTTATCAGCAACAACTCTTTGGTCGTTTAACTTTGCAATCTAAAGTAGAGAAGAACGTACGAAATGTTACCATTTCTAAAAAAAAAAAATCGACGTCATCCTGACCTATAACAAATGAATTGACAAAGCAGTAGAAAAACAGAAATTTGTCCTTTCAAAAGCTGGAAGAAGGACGAAAGTGAAAACCGAAATTAACTGACTTCGACTACTGAGAATCTTGCACGCGTTTTTCGCGCGCGAAACAAAACAAAAACAAGAAGAATTCATTTTTAATTTCAGTAATCCTCGAGCACAATTATTCGAGAAATTTTTTTTCTTCGACTCAGTCGAAGACTTTCATATCTGCGTCCCGATTCACTGCGAACGATCCAGGTAGAATTACGTGGCAATCAGATATTTCCGACGCGACAGATCACTCGAGCCCGGGCTAAGGAACGGGAACGATAGAATCCTAATTGGCAATAAATATCACGCTATGCGTAACACCGATGCCGAGAGATCGGTAATAACGATCGGCGGTTGGTGGCGATGTTCTATTTAGTCGGCAGAGAATTAATTACGATGACGGTGAATCTGCCAGGATTTAGAATCGAATTACGTAAATGTAATTACACGAGCGTAGCGCAAGAAAATGCGATTTCAGGTAATTTGTACTCGCCTCGACCTTTCGTTTATTCTTTCTTTTTTTTCTTCTTTCTCTCTCTCTCTCTCTCTCTCTCTCCCCTCGCTTTTCTTGTGCCACCGGCGTCACCCAACGCCACCCTCTGTCACAACGGCTTCCGGTTAAATGAAACTCCTGGCGAACATTTTCCCCGCTCGCGTTACGATTAACCCTCCCCTCGCTCCGAGAACTTAGTCTGACTCGGTTCGGCTTTATTAAAACGAAGCTACGTTTACCAAGTGCGTGTAAATTATTCGTAAACATTAGTTAAACGTCTCCGTTTCGTCAATATTCGGTGGATTAAATATTACTTTCCGTTTAATAAAAGAGAAGCTTTTCGACTTCACAAAGTCGACAAATCGTCTACGGTGCAACCAATTCGGTGATTCTCTGAACTGAAAAATCTACGTGTTTGAAACGCGAGGCGAGCTTTCATCTGTGGTAACGAGGCAGCCGGGAATCGGAGCTTCGAGCAAGAAGAGATTTTCGGTAAAGATGTGCGGCTACCTGAAAATTACGGGTACCGGTCGAGTCAGGTCGGAAAATATGGGCTGGCCTTCGAACAGGCACTCGACGTGTACGAATGTTCGGGATAGCCCGATGCTTTCGAATCCAGTTGAACAAGTCAGTCCAATATTTTAAGTATCAAGAGGATATATTTTACATTGCAAATTAAAAATGTTAGATCCAGCTAAACCTAACCTAAAGCTTGGATGTCCGAACCGTTTCCTTCCGATCTCAGCTGACACTTGCTCGATTTTATTCGAGCCGAGTTTGAAATGTCGGATTCAACAGAAACCTCGGGGACAACAGGAATGTTGTTAATTAGTCCAAAAACTGTATATTTATCGCGCGAGAAGAACGTTGTCGTAGCTTTTTCTTCTCTCTTCGAAATCGATTTTAATATTGTTGCAGCGCAGCATCTTCAAGTTAGCGCTCTTCGGGAGAGTTGTTCGAAGACGTCCGCGAGTCGACAGTTTGGCTCGAGTGCCGTTCAGCAGTATGTCTAGCCAGTCTGCCGCACACGTTCGAAGCCACCACCGAATAACGTCGTTCGAATAATCTCAAATTCAATGAGTATATTTTCTTGCAGATCGCTCGGCAGTCGTTAGTACGTGTCACGCGCATGGAAGATTCTAAACGACCTCGAGAATCGCCGCGGAGGCGAGTAGATTACCGCCGTCCAAGTTGAATCTGCCGAGCATCTTGCAATCGTTAGCTCTTTTTCTCAATGGTGACTCATTAAATTTATTAAGAACCCATTAAAACCTCGATAAGCCACGTTGGCGACCTCGTTCCGCCAACGTAAGTCGATTGTAACGAAGCGAGAAGCAAGAGCTAAAAAGCTCCAACTCCTAAAACGGCCGAAACAATAAGAAATCTCACGACGCGAGCATTGTTCCTCCCTGGAATCCCTCTCTCTGGCGTAATTAGCAACGTGACTTCGTCCCTCGTCCGCCATTGTTCCTTTTCATATCAAGGATGATTAATGTCGACTAATCATAACGATCGATCTCCACCGCTCCGCCGAGTACATTTAATTCCTTTAGACGAGAAGCTAAGATGCTAAGACTCGCGTTGCACCTTGCTCTTATCAACTTTCTGCCTGCTTTTCTTGCTGCTTTCTCTCTCTGTCTCTCTCTTTCCTCTGGATCCGCTCGCGTGTCATCGCCAACTGTATCATCAAACTTCTTTCTCGAGTTACCGCATCGTAAATTATTATCTTTTTTTTTTCTTCTTCTTTCTGTGTTAGTCTCCGTTGTTAGCTGACATTAGTGTCAAGAGAATAGGTGTCCAAGATCGGCAGATTTAAGACTGGCATTTAAGTAATTTGTAGACTTTTGTCCAACTCTGTGTCTGACAGGATAAAAACGGAGCCGGGGGGATGAGCAGCCACGTTCGATCTTGTTCGAGGCGGATACGTGCCCGGTTAGAAAATCAGCGTGCTGCTTGTTGCGTAGCACATGGCTCTCTCTTTCTCTCTCTCCGGGCAAAAATCCCAGTCAGTTTAGAACACTTACTACGGCCATTAATGCCGTCATCTGCGCGCCGGTTTGGCCATTAATCGCCGCAACGGCAGAACGTCTGGGCTCTTACGTGCCCGGTTAAACCGTGGCCAACGCCGCTCGCCTCTCCTCTGGCTCATCTCCTCTTCCTGCCTCTTCTTGTTTCGTTTCCCTCCACCGCCGCCGCGCGGCACCGAAAACTTTCGTACCGGCTCGCGCGCTCCCGCGCGACCCAAAGGCAAGCTGCGTTCTCGCAATTTGTTGCCAAATTTATTACGCGGCCGGAGAGATAAAAAGCAACGCTCGAGCGTCGAAAAAAAGCTATAACGAATGACGTATCGTTCCGCGTCGCTCGCCTTATAACCTCTTCATTCCGACTGGGGCTGATGATGCTCGAAACGTTCTCGACGGCGAGAACGAACAAGCGAGAGGAGCACCAGGCCCCTTCGAACATCGACGAACACCAGCAGGGAAAGAACGGAACGAAGAGAGCCGCGGGATTGGCCACTATTATCGAAATTATTATCGAAACCGGCTCGATGATTTTGAAAAAGACGATGATTCATCTGCCGTTCGCGGGAGATCGTTGGAGCTACGTTTCCGCTGAATTTGAGCAACGTAAACGTCGAAATCGAATGTCCATCTATTTCTGTAATACATTCAACGTTTAATATTCATTGTAAATTTATGTCGTTATTTTCGTTACTATTGTGAAATTTATTACAAACTCTTACAAGTTATAGTTGCAAGCTATTAATATTACGAGTTATATCAGTAATATTAGGGATAAGCTATTTAATACGAGAATTCTTAAGCACTCGGGTTATTTAAAAGCCCGAGCCGCTAAATCTCACTTGCCGTACGAAAAATTGTTTTTCATTTTGTATTTTCCCATTCTCTTTCTCTTTGTTACCCTCTCCTCCTCTTCTGCTTCTTCTTCTGCTTCTTCTTCTTCCACCGGACGCAAGTGCAATTATTTCTTTGCAAATATTTAGCAACGTGGCGTACGTAAATGAGGCTTAATTGCGTCACCGGGATGCACTCCCGTTTACCACTTCTTTAATAATATGTTCTTAATGGTCTTCGTCGGCATTCGCTTAATTGCCGCCGTTTATCCGCCGCAATTATAATACGTAGTACACTCTAATCCGTTTATTACCGCCGGTCTTTCTCTTTGCTCTTTCCGAAGTGGCGTTCATCATGGCCTGGATTAAAAAGAACTGCGTCGCATTTATAAAACAGTCAATTAGCATCATCCTCGTCTCGTGCCTTTTCTTTTCATTAAAGTTTCGCCACGTTGTGTGTGCGCCGCTTCCGGTCGACGATCTGTCGATCTATCGCTGTATCGACGAAATTGTTGGAATTATTATCAGTTTCCATGGATATACTCGTGGCTTTCGTTATTGCTGGAGAGAAGAAGTTTGAGCATTTCGTGTTCGACACGAATGGAATAAACTCGGTAGACTTAACGAACGGAAGTGATTAATTTGATTAATTGCTTGGCCTGTAATTGGTGAATCACGGAGCAGTCACGTTTCTTACTTAAGATGTGAACTTTTTACTATGTTTTCACGTCAGGCGAATTTTTATTATAGGTAACTCGCAGATCAAGTAGCTCCTCTAGTTGCACACTTTTCTCGGTTTCATAAATTTCTTTTCACGCTCTTCACTTTTCCACCAGAGTTCCAGCCTCAAATTCATTTTTAAATCACCGCGTTCCACGTGGATACACGTTAATTCCATATTTCCCAGCAACGCATTCTTTATGCTAGCCGATGAAAAGCGAAATACCGTAATCCGAAATTGAAGATGAAAATTTAAACGTTCGTTCTCTCGCGTTTACTCCATTAAGTCAACTCTTCCGTGTAACCACGAAACATTGCAAACAACCATCACCCCGTCGCCCTTATTTTCTTTTTACCTTATTTCGCGGGAAAGGAAATTCCTTTCTCAGGGGATCAGTAGGATGCGTGCACGCATCGTCGGCCGCATATTTGCCAACCGGCGCAGGAGTCACGTAATTTTCAAATGCGCTTAACTTAAAAGCATTTATCTGTAACCGTATTATTACAAGAGCACGGCCACGATAATTCGTTTCGATGTTGCCTGGAAAGAGGATTTACCTGTCCCGAGGCTGGAAACGACAGGGCCCCGGGACAACGCGTTTCTCCATTCGCTGGCTCACCGATTTCCAGACTTCTCTCTCTCTCTCTCTCTTTCTCTTCGGCACAGTAGGTGGTGGCTGGTAGCTGAGATCTCTCTTCCATTCACCAGTTTCGATACTAATCGCAAGGTCATCGAGGATTCCTTATAGAGGCTCCGGCGATAATCTCGCAGCAGGACCTTCTCTCCTCGGAAAGGATTCGTGGCTTATCGTGCTCGAGCATCGAACAGACGTACTTACTTTTCCGTCTTATTCTCTCTACCCTTTCGTTCCGTTCAACCTTGCTCCTATTCTCTTCTTCTCCCTTCTCCGCTTCTTCTTCCTTTTTCTGTTCTCTTCACGGCTCTGCCGATTCTTCCTCGACTTCGAGGACTGTGCATCTACCGTGAGCCACAGAAGCATTCGCATCGTTCGAATTGATTCACTTTCGCGATACAAATTTCAGAGTTTCTGTTAACGACGAAGCTCGATTAGCGTTCGGGATGACACGAATATTTCTGCGTACGTAGCATTTTGTTTTATTTTATTTTATTTTTTTCAATTAAAATCATATTGACTTCTGTAATCGACCTTTTGATCTTGCTCTTTCTCTCTTGCTTCAGTTCCACTTCTCTCTTTTATTTGCTTCTTGTTCCTCCGCGCCTTTATTTCTATTCTTTTTCACCGTACCGCCATTCCTTCCTTCGCGCTGTATACCTGTTCGTGCGTAGCATTTTTTTTTTTTGTTCTCGTTCTCCTTTTTTTCCCGTTTTTTCTCTCGTTTTCGCTTCTTTTTCTAGTCGAAATCTGACGCCATAAATCAGGGGGATTACAAAGCATCGACTGCCGGAGATTGCAGCTTGTTTTGGGTCCTCTGGGACGAGGAACTTTGTATCAGTCGGCGAGGTATAGAAAAATGAAACGCTCTTCATGCATTATTCAATCCCCTCTAGCCAACCCCTCTCCTCCGCCGGTTACAAGTTCCGATGATACGCGGCCGCTGTATATGCGGCTTCTACACTGATTTGTCTTTCGGCGTCGCGCTGAAATTTTATACACACCCGTGGTGTTCGAGGGGTGTGCTCACACATCTCGATGATTGCCCATTAGCAACACGATCTGGCCGTGTAAATGTAGACAGAAGAGCGCGAAACACCGGCACTTCGATCCATCTACCATCGCGTAGAACGTGGAAATTAATATCCCGGGAAAATTAATATTAACTTTAACAGCGATCTCCACCGAGTGCGAGAGTTTGGCTCGCTCTAGGTTTGCTGTTTTATCAACCCTCGGCTCGGTATCATTGGCCCATCGGGGACTGTAACGATCTACCTAATTTAGAAATTCGTAATTTAATTTCGCTTCGTTGCTATTCTCTGTCGCGAACGCGTAGAATCACTCTGAATTTTAGAAACTTAGCCAAAATATCGAAACTCGTCTAGTCCTAGACGAAGCTCGAAGAAAATTGCCAAAAGAGATTCGAGGATTGCTGCCGCTCCGAAAAATTCACATGCGAGAATAGGGCACAATTCATAGGTAACAATGATAATGAAAATATGAAACAATATGAAATATTGAATGAAATGATGAATTAAATCGAAATGCAACGTATCCTCATTTTATAATTATATAAAAGAAGTTAGAATACTCTAGATTCAAACATGAAATAAAATAATAATAAATTTGTAGAAAAAAAATTACATATATATTAAAAATAAATTTTAAAATATACAAAAATTTATGTATTTTATTGTATTTAAATTTAGAGTAACAATTTTAAAAATTTAAATCATTATAATAATTAATCCATTAGAGTAATAATTTAATACAAATTATTATTTTAAACAATTATACTCCAATTTAATCAATTGAATCGACGAATTTTTTGAGCCGTTCGAAGAAAACTGACGCGAGCTGTAATTGGAGAGAGCAAGTTGATCCTCTTTGTCTTTCGGGCAGCAAAAGTTGGACAAAGAACGCGACGATGACGTGCAAGGTGGCGAAACGCGTTTCTGTCGGATTGTCAAAAGCTACGACTGCTACGAGTAAACGATATCTTTGTCCGCGCGTACAGTCTCTCACCGTGAGCAATTTGAATTTACTCGGTGAAAAAGAAGAGAAAGAAAATTCTCTTCGCCCGCGTCGAGAAATCAAAAGTCATCGACAATTTTTTCACGCCATCTTCTCCTCTCCGTTCTTCTCGCTCAGCTTTGTCCATGGTTTCAATTGTACCGCAACTGCGATTGTAACGTGCAAGCGAAAATGGAAGAACGAGTCCGTTCTCCCTTGTTATGAATTTTTTAGCTATAAGAATCGCTTTTTTGTCCATTTCATGAAAATCGTATGATGAACTGTCAACTTCCCTCGATACGGTTGAAAATTAAATAGAAATTCTTGATTAAGATTATGATAAACTGATTGGCCGTCCAAAGCTAATAATAGTCCAAAATTAAGAAAAATGTCACAAAAAAAATTTTTTTCCGGCGTTAAGGATAAGTAACTTCAAAATCTATGACTCATTGATCGGTGATTCAGTAACTCAGCATCCTTCTTAACGTCCAACTCAGAAGTCACCTTCTCGAACGAGAGGAGGGGAACGAGATCCAGGTGAAGAGAAAAGAAAAGAAAAGAAAAAAAATGAACACAGTCGTCTCGAGAATCGAGGAAGATTACGCCAAATCGCATTACCATCTGTGAGGAGGCTGCGTCTCGAGGAAATTCCCCCGAGGTCTGTTCAGAGAACCATAGGCTCTCTAACCCTTGATCCTTTAAACTGGCTGTCGCACGATCGTCCTACGACGTCCTACGATGCGATCGTTGACAATGAGTTCTCTTCTCCCTTACCTGGCCAACGATCTCGACTCACCTCCCTCGGTATATGGAGAACCCGTGGAGGATTCGTGGGGAAACGAGGCGTGCGTGCGTCCCTGGAAACCCTTAACGCACTCGCTGAGACTAATCAGACGAGAGATCTAATCGCTGATCCGCTCGGCCTATATTTGTACGCAGGAAGACGGATGTCGCTTGGCAGGAGAATTGAAAAGGTACCCTATACGCCAACTAAAAAGGGAGAAGAATCGGGCGGCAAGAGGGTGATGGCGGTCGTTCGAACGAAGCAGAGAAAGAAGAAAAACGGGAACGTTTCGGGAGCGAGGAAACGTTCTGGATTAAGGCTTGAATCGCCAACACACACGGAAAGAAAGGAGAGAGAAAGAGAGAGAGAGAGAGGGAGGGAAGTGGTGGTGGTGGCTTCGTCTCGAGATTTCCTTGGCTCCGGTTGAAAGACAGCCGTGGGACGATACCGGTCGAAAGTGTGCACGCGCACACACTATTGCTTGCCCCATTCATTCATCATCGTGTGGCGCGCGTTGAATCTTCGTCGTTGAATCTTCGTCGTTGAATCTTCGGATGCACGCACACGAGTGCACGACTCGCGGATCCGGGGAGCCTCCGGGGCTGGAAGAATGTCGGAGATAAAATCGCGCAACCCCTGCACTGGCAAGGGGTGACACACGCGAAGAGGGGGTAGTCTCGTCTGAATGTACACACGAATATACACGGTGTCCTCGCGGCATCGTGCTACAAGCGGCTAGGGAGTGATTCTACGTGTAAAATGATTGTTCCTCCACGTAGGCTTTTATTTTCGAAAAAAACAAAGTTTGAGAATATACGCTCGAACTTGGTCAATCCATTCAAATTGGACAGGAATGACGAACGATTAACAGTACAATTCTGTGTATATGCAAGGACGAGTGAAAGAGATTCCTTCACAGAGTTTGATCACGCGTGTCTGATCCGATTTCTTTCCGAAATCGGTTTCTTTCCGAAAATAAAACCTCAAAGACGAGAGAACGCCTTTCTCGTCTTTTACACGTAAAATCACCCAGTACATTCATCGGTGTGTATTCACGATCACGCACACCACGAAACCACTTTGGTTCTCTATCGTGGCGATGCTGAGGCCTGTCCTCCCGCGACCATTCTCTCTTCGTCTTTTATTTTCATCTGCCGTTCGCTGGCAAGCCCCTGCCCTCGTTCGACCGATTCTGCCCTCGCGGCGACATAGTTCATTGCTGTTTTTAAAGCGTCTCCCATACGGGAGGAAAGTATGTGACAGTTTGTTCTGAAAGGGAAAAAGAGAAAGGGGTGGGACCGGGGGAGGGGGTGGCTGCGTTCCGCTGAGGAGACGACGCGTTCCTTCGCTACCATTGTAAGCCCGATACCTTGAGGATATTTCAAAGTTTAATAGAGTTATGCCCGGCCCGGGCGATCGAGGGGAGAGAAGCACAGTGCATTTGCGAGGTAGACAGCTTCGTACCCGGAGTCCTTTGCCACGGAGTCCGAGGAAACGGGCCAAAAGGAGCACGGCGCAGATCTCTATACAGCGCCACGCTGTTTTTTTTCGTCGCGTATTTATATAATGGATTTACCACGGACCACGGTCGGAGATTGAATCGCTACACGGCTGTGCCAACGATTGTTGGAAATCCGTGTCTGGATTTTACTACCCTTTCGCTCTTTGTGACGCGAGTATTTTCTACGCCGTGAATTGTGCGCCGTTGGTGGCTGGCCGGGCAGATGCTCGTGGGAAACGTTTGGAAAAAATATCGGGGCTGCATTATCAGCGATACACCCTTTCGAACGCGACGAAGATTATCTCTCCCTCGTTCCTTTCAGAGCGAACGTTTCTCTCTCTCTCACTGATGATATCAGTCAGAACTCGCTCGAGAATTGAGTCGAGTTTCTCAGAGTTTATTAGATTATATCGTCGAGTCTGTGCTCTTTTAAATTATCTTCCCTCTGGTGTGTGATTTTCTCTCACTGAAGATGTACCAACCATTCAACCCCTCTCAATTATTCGTCCGAGTAACTCCTCTTAATTTAATCAGGAAAATGTTACACAAACTTCTCAGACGTTTCTCTTCGGAAAGTTGAAAAAAATAAGAAACACATCGAGCTACATCGAGTCATACCTATACTAATAACAACATAAGTGGATTATTTTTCTTCCTTTTCACAATCTTTCCATTGAGTTTTCGAGATTTCTCCAGCCATAGAACCACAACAAGCGAGTGCCAAATTCCCTCACAGTTCTCTCTGGGACTCTGATCACGAGCAGAGACGACCGATGATTTAACGTTGTCGTAAAAGTCAGTGGCTGGTCTCCGCTGGCAAACAGCATAGGAATTCAGAACCGATTTCCAGTTACGTTTCCCATGTAAACAGCGGCGGCGGCGGCCGAGGCAATATCTTCTGGGAGCGGCGATCGTTTATGCATTATTCGATTCGCGGCCGCCATCCGTCCTTCCCCTCCCCATTTATCCCATTTTCCTTCTTCCAGCGGAACGCGCATTAACACCAGCGGTCGGCTAACTAGATTCGCATATCTCAAAATGCGCTGGCTGCATGTGTTGTAATTCGATGTGATTAACAGCGCCGCGTGTTCGTAACTATATGAACAAGTTGGCAATATTATCCACCTGGCTGTTTTAGCGCAAGCCCGTATTCAACCCGGCCTTTCGCGCCGCCACGGATATCGTCGGGGATATTGCGCTAGTCCGCGCGATTCGGCGAAATTTAATAACGGTCGAACCTGATTTCCGCCCGCGTTTAAAGCCAGCGTTCGTATTTATCTGACCGGATGGGATCGGCGGCTTCTCCGGAACCAGCGAAACACACGACTTCGCTCGTTTCCCTACAACTTTTTTTGCGAGAGTAATTTTCAGCAGAGAGTAATTTGCTCATTGTTTGCTAATAGCAGGTTTATTACAAATTTTATATTTTATGTACTCCCCGACAAAGGGTGGCAATAAAATTCAATCAAATTACCCACTCGCAATTGAACGAGCAACTTTTACACTGAAATCCATTTTTCGGATGAATTCCATACGAAATTATAATATTTTATTATTTTACATTGCCAACTATTCCATTTTGTATTAAATTTATATACGGATGGACGTGGAAATTAATGTGCCATGGTGGCTTGCAAAAATTTCGACGATGCAGCATCGAAATCGAAACGAGAAGGTACACGCGTAGATGGATAATTGGCAACGAAGGAGGAGTTGGCGCGAGGGAAGACTGTCGCGTACATCGATTATTAAAGGAAAAGGGCAGCGAGGAGGCTGTCGAGAAAACCCTTTGTCGATACAAAGCTTTGATGTTTTCACAGGTGCCGATTGAGGAGACGAAGAGCGAGCTAGCTAGACTGCTGCTTAAGCCTCGAGACGGTGAATCGCGTGCGGGCCACGTGTACCACCATCGCGTCGCCTCGTGAAAAGTTAATTTTGTTTGGCTTCCTTCGCTTTTCCAGATATTGCCAGACGTTCGTTAACGCTGGCTCGTTCGAGCAGACTTCGAGTTAGCGAGCTGCGAGCTTCTTCGCCTCGTTGTCTCTCTAATTAATTAGAAAACTTGCAGCCAGCGGGCAAAGTCGATCGACGACGCGAAAATTGACCAGTTAACGCGTTACTGTTCGCTAAGGGGGATAAGGAACTAGCTAGGTGGCAAGCGGTTGCTCCTGCAGTGCCTGGGCTTTTCCAGTCCACGGTGTGTTGTCGGGCTGCAAATTTTATTTCCCTAATTTCATCGAACGAAAGGGGGCGGAGACGCGCAAACGCTGGAGAACAAAGGTAACGACAACAGCTGCTCCAATTGGACGGCGAGTTACGGGCACCTTCTAAAGATAGGTGTGTGCAGGATCCCGAAACTACTCGCACTTGCTATAGAAAAATTTCGTGTATATATTCGGCGCGCGTTGAAATTTGCTTAAGATTGTCGACGAGACACGGCTGATACGATAATGTTGGTGAAACTTGAAGTCTGAAAATGGAAAATGAAAAGTGGGAAGAAAATTTAGAGGAGAGAAGTACGAGAAGCTATCGTACAATTAGGCGTAGAATGAAATTGGATATTGAATATTGAAAATTATCGAGGATCGAAGAACTAAGAATAAAAGGTCTGCTCTAGAAAATACTAGAATAGCTAAAATACGACAAAGATCGAATGCACAAGAAAGATCTAGCGTCTTTCAAATTTATCGTGATGATCTCGTTGCGCTGCTGATAAAGTTTCGAAAATATAATTTCGCGAGCAATCGTCGAAACGTGCATCCGAAATTACGAGAGAACGAGGCACGGAACGTCGTTGAAAAATCGAAAAGAAACGTTTCTAGACATTTATTTTCATTATCCAATCAAATTTTTTATACATTTAGTTCCCTATAATTCTCCAAAATTATTAATACATTTATAATAGTAGTTATTGAATTGATTAGACATATAATTCGACCATTGACTTTATCAATTCGATCGTCATCAAATTTAATTTCTGGACATTTAATTTTAATTTTATTAAGAAATTTATATAATAAATTTTTTAATTATTTTACCTTTTAATATAATTGGTAAAAATGTATTATTAGTTTTAGAAATTTCAATATCAATTGTTCAAGCTTATGTTTATTCAGTTTTATTATACTTAAAAGAGAAGCAAATGAAAGAAAAAATTTTCCATACTTTTTGGTTAAAAATAGACTATGGCCTGTTGTTATATCATTTAATTTAATGAATCTATTAATTAGAATTATCTTATGAATTAATTTGAAAAGAAAACAATTCTGATATATCTAATATCGTTGAATTTAATTCTAATTAAATTTTTATGAAATCGAGATGTCATTCGTGAAAGAACATTTATAGGTAATCATACGTTTATTTTAAAGATTATAATTAAATTTTTTTTCACGAGGCGACGAGGCGCTGCCGTCCTACATTACTGTGGCGAATGCATGGGCGCAGAAGTATATGCGGCTTAAGCGAGCGGTGAGCCACATGTTTCGACCGACACGTGTGGAAACACAGATAGCTCCGCCTTTTTAGGACTCCCCCCCCCCCGCCGTCGCACACACAACCGCTCGTGAAACCGAAAACGGAGAGATAAGACGAGAAATATTTCACTCCGGGGAGTATACAGGTCGCGACCCAGAAATCATATCGCTGATGAGCACCGTGTGATTCCCAACGCCGCCCGCTGTTAATTTTCGCGGACTTTTTCTTGGAATTCGAAATTCGATTGTATCTGTTAATTGATAGTATACACTTGTACAATTCATTCTAGATAACAAAGTTGTTCCAACTAAGACTTACGAGATGCAAACTACCACACGTATTTGTTTCGTTTGTTTTGGAAAATTGGATAGGACTCGATACTGCTAAAAATCAGTCACGTGACAGGCAATTGATATATCGGATATATCGATAAATTGACATATTGGATCAATGCAAAAATCGAGAAGTTCAAACTGTCAGTGTTTGAAGTTCAGCTTTCTTGCTGTCCGACCATCGAGAAACATAAAGTCATATTAAATTTATACCATCCTCAACCGGCGAACCTCATGAATTTGCATGACGAGGCGAGGACCTCGCTGAAAAACAATACGCATATATCGCCGTGGACTTTCAACCCTAACTAAAACCACGGCCTCAAGGGCATCGCTGCCTCGCCACAGTCGAGTTCCACCCTCCGCAAACTATTCGCGCGACTAAACCGCGACCAGCTCGTATCAAATCCAACAAATCCTCCGCTGTGTCACTGGTTGGAGAGTCGCCAGTTAATATACTTGCCCGGCGATAAATCACTGGCGCGGACAAAAAGTGTCGGCACATGGGACACGCGCGTACAAGCCGGATCAGGCTGGTCGGCTCTCGAATCGCTTTCGTACGCGACAAAGAATAGACAGGCTACGCCAATCCCTCTCTGCTGTTTTCTCACTCTGATTCGCGTGAAATTCTTCAATTATAGAATCAATCAAGTGTATATATGTCTGACATGTAGAATGTGAGCTTAAACATCGAAGAATGTTTGCCTCGAACGAGCCTTTAAACGAACGTACACGAAGAAAATTTAGCTTCGAAGCACACGCCTAGCTTTAAAATAGCTTGGAAATCTTTTGGCGAAGAAAGCAAAGTTTCCTAGCTTCCTAGAAAGCAAAATTTCGCGAAAATCTCCTGTAATACCTTATACATAATAGCTCAAACGACGAAGGAGACACACACTCTCTCTCTCTCTCTTTTACGTCCACACTGCTGCAAGAAAGCTGCGATGGTTATCGTTGGAAAATCGCGCGATTTCCAAGCGAGCCGGTGCCGCCGGAACAGCGTCGCTCGCAATTAACCACTTTTATTAATAGCCACGGTGCGTTCAGCCATGACTGATGCGTCCCGTGGGTGCAAGGGCGGTTCCCCTTCGAGCTCGGGGACAGCCGCGTGCAACGCGCCCGTTTATAATCGTTATGTCTTTTCGACGATTCCTCGCGGCCAGCCCGGAGATTTACGAGGGTTCGCGCGCGGATACGTGCGCGTCTCGCTGCAACCTGTGCGTGCCGTCGCCGCATATGTAAATCGCGACAGTTACACGAGTGTACCGAGGAGACCCGAATATTTGTCGTCGATGTTCGACCGGCTGCCGCGCCGCGATCCCATCCGCTTCGAATGAAACGTGAAACTGGCTGGCTTTGAAAAGTTTCGTCTACGAGGGGGATGCGACTCGCGGCCGACGGTATTCAAAACCGACTGGAATTCGACTGGGGAGAGAGAGAGAGAGAGAGAGAGAGAGAGGCGGCTTTGTTGTTTTTGGGGAAAGCCTTGCACGTGCGAGACGAAAGCCGTGTTTCGCGGGCGTCCCGCGGGTCATGTTTTAAAAAATACACTGCAATAATCGCACGAAAAGAGAGACTACAGTTCCGGGGAAACCTTGCCGCGAGAGATGGCGAGAGCTAATCCTTCTCTTTGCCGGTTTTTACGAGTGCGCGGGCTTCGCCGATTGTCTCGAAACTTTTTGTCCGTTCCTCGCCGAGAATTTCACGGACAGTTCGTCGTCCTTCTTTTTGTCGTTCGTCGACAAAACGATGCAATGCACGTGCATTAAAATGTATACACTTCCGGTTGGACAAAATCTGGAAAACTCTCGCTGCACTCGTGTTTCGTACGTATTGTTATTGGATGCTCCTGCCAGACGTGTTTTTGATGAAAATGAACATTCTTTTCGAAGGGGTGAGGGTAAAATTTCAATTTGTCTACGACGAGTTGATGGTAAAATGTAAAAATCGTGTTTCGCTAGAAACAGTTATTTTCATTTCGATGAACGAGCACCTTTACACGTCTTCTCCTTCATTTTTGGGGAATCTTTTCTCGATCGATAACACTTGAATGTTAGTTGCAACAGATTGCGTCGCAACGATAAGAAATAAAATCTTTTTCTTAACGATCGAAAGAGTCATTCGTCTTTCCGATCTCGACCGATATGCGCCGTCTCGTTTCTAGCATTCGATTATTCGATCCTAACGGGGCGGAGCGCGCGATCACGAGCACACTTTTCCCAATAAAACAGAGTCACCAGAGTTTCATAACTAGCAGTGGCTGACACAGGCCGGGCCTCCGGTCCCGAGCATGTCATCGATCAAACATCAATCGATTTTAATCGCGGCCAAACCGGCGTCGAATTTTATCGCGGCACAGTTCAATTTCACGGGCGCCCGATCGCGTCCAGCTTATTCGCCCCTCGTACGTTTAATCTACCGTGACTGCTGCGAAATATCGTCTCCGTTATAAAATTTGATTTGTTTCGCGTGTCGCGCCCATTCGCCCATTAACATTTCACCGATGGTCCAGCGACGAGTGCGCGCTTCCTCCTCGGTTCTCCTCATTTTGCTCGTCGCGAGAAAACTTCTGCCGCTGCTCTGTCAATTTGTTTCGCTTTCGATATATCGGCGATCTGTGTGTGTGTGTGTGTGTGTGTGTGTGTGTGTGTTTCTGCGAATTTCACGATCACGAACTGCCTATCGATCGTTTGCTCGTGCATTCGTTGATGACGTATGCGTCATTCGTTCTTCTTTAAAGTAAATTTTCATCTTTACAAATTTATTTGTGAAAACTAACAAGGCTTTATTAACTGACACGTTCTTGGGAAAGAAGTTGCAAACGAACGAGTTGCAGCTAACTGGCGAATTGGATTAGAAATCCTAACGTACCGTGGTTTTCCTCTTCCCACGTTGATTGATCATCGAAAGTGTCGACGAATTTTCGACCCGATGACTATTCCGACTGTTGCCGTGTCGCCGACCATTTAGCTGTGCCATTTGGCGGTGCGTGTTTTACACAGGAATATTTACATTTGTAAAAGTGGGAATCGCACGCTGCATTACGTCATTAGAAATCGCGCAGCGTGACTCCCGTGCAGTGAAATCACAATGACACCGCATTACTCATCCGCATTGCTGATCTAAAGTTGCTGAATTATCCAACGTCACCGGCGCGAAATTGCATTGAAATCGGGCCGCTCGTCTGCATCCGGATATTTCCCAAGTTTCGATTTCTAATGACGCGAACGAGCGTGTAACCTCGTTACCTCGCGTTAAAATTGCAAAACCATCGAATCGAATGGTTTCCAGTAGTATGACGCTACTAAAATCCCGTCAGAGGTTGCATTGTTTTCATTGTAACGAAACGAAAGTGAAAAATGAAATAAGTAAAAATCCGTCTCGAAAGGATTATACGAATATAAAAATGTACGACGAATCAGCCCCTACGCAGTTGAACGCTTTGCGAGAAGCAACACACCGATTAGGGTATTCTCCCGAAATACCCTAAACAGCGTAACGTCATCGAAATTGTAACGACGTGTTGCAACGTTCAGCAGCCCCTGCAACCTTACAATTAACGTATCGCTGTACCATTCACTTACACGTTCGCCCGGCAATTGAATCGCCCATTTCGAGTGCCAGAGGCACGGCACGCACTCAAGTACACGCGCGATTATGTTTATTAGTAGGCCACATGCTCGGCATACGTGTCAGCTCCGCTAATATCGTCCACTAATTCAGAGTGTAGAGCGCGTTACCGAGACGAGGAACAACACGGCGTTTTCGTAATAATAGCTCGCTCGTTAATTGGCGATTCTCTTCTTACATCGGCATCGATGCCAGATTTATTCGCCCTTAACCGCGTTTCTGCTCAACGAGACGAAAGGGATTTAGACGCGAGGGATATATCGACTGTGAGATAATCGTTGTTAAATTTCAGACTATATATATCTATGTTGCAGGCTTCTGCGTTTTAGCAGATACGTGGTTTCGTAATAAAAAACATGTTTGTTCTGCTCGGTCCCTTTCTTTCGATACCGCCGTTTATACTTTTCATAATTATTCGTCCGACGTTAGAAGAGTAATTTTTAACGCACGTTCAATTGCACCTCGGTTTTCTCTCTCTCTCTCTCTCTCTCTCTTCTTTTTTTTACCGTGATTGCTTACTCGTGATTATCATTTAAAACTTTTACGATTTGTAATTAATGATGTACGTTAAACTGCACCTTGGTTTTCTCCTCTTTTCTGCATCATGATTGCTTACAGCGCTGTTCAAGATTATTCGAGCGATATCGAAAGAATAATTCATTGACCGTACACTCCCGTACGCAAAATGTCTTATGCGAGTCACAAGCCCTATATTTATTTCGAAACTAGAAAGATTAAGTAGCACTTTACGCAAGTTAGAGTCGCATCATAAAGCACACGTGCAATTTGAAAATTGCGCACAGATCGTTCAATTTATAAAGGCAAACTAAATTTTTAAAACACCGTGACCGACGTGTGCAATTATTTTTTTTTCACGTGCCAGAAATGTTTTCAAAGTGTTTTCTACTTCATACTTGAAGGAATGATCACCGAGCGGGAAACAGAGAGATTGCGTGCACGCGGATAATCGATGAAACGATAACGAAGCGATACGGATCGGATATCGCTTCTAAATCCAATTTCATCTCGTTCTTTTCCCATTATAAAATAATCCGCGTGCGCCGTTAACGCGTTGTAACTTCGTCAGCGAGGTCGATATTCACTCACCGTGCCGCGGCGTGTCAACGAATTTATGATTGGCCTCGTAATTCGCAGCTGACCGGCGGCTTCTCCGGTTTATTTACATAAACGGAGAAAATTTATTTGTTTCAGTTTATTTCGCTGCAATATCCGCTCGCGGAGCGGCGGCGACGTTCCAGGAATCGACAAACACGCGTGCGTACGCGCGCGTGCGAGAGAGAGAGAGAGAGAGAGAGAGAAAATCGGGAAGCGAGAGAGAAAGAGAGAGAGAGAGAGAGAGAGAACGAGATCAGAGCGTGCGCGCGGATTCGTTTCGGTTTACAATTCAATTCGCCGCGCCGCGAAACCTGATAAAACGTTTCTACGTTTATTACGGTCAATTTTATATGTATGTTTATCCTCGACACATCGGTTCGCGCGCCATTGGCCGCCTCGCGTTCTCCATTATACGTGCTACGTACTACGTTTCGTTTCGTTTTTTCACTGCATCCCTCGGTTTCAAAATCTCTTGAAAATTCTAATTCTAACGGGAGAATGGAGTTTCTCAGTTATCCCACAGTGAACCCAATCGAAGACTATGCTACCCCGTGGCAAAACAAGATCATTCTCGATCAAACGCAAGTACATCAACGTGTTCAAAAATCGACATTTTGAAATCTTCGAGGCATAAAATATTGTTGTTAACTTGTACGATATACATAGAAAGCCAAAATTGTTGGTTTGTGAAAACTATTCTCAATGTTGGGGACGCGGAACGTATTTTTGTCAAATATCTCGGAAATTATTGAAAATACAATTTTCGTGTAAACTGTTGAAGTTATTCTAACGACAAATTCAGTGGTGTGCGTCATTTTGCAAACATACCTTTTGTTTAAACAATTATAAAAACCTTATTTTTTTATAAGTCTTTTGAAGTAAATGTTAATTAAATTTCCTTGAATATTTGTGAGACTTGTACGCTTTCTCTGCAGTGATCATTCGATTTTCCATAATAGAAAAATATATCCCAACAATGAAATTGCAGTTGATGAGGTTGATTATTGTACGAATAATGTTGCCCATCGAAAATTTTACCACTGTGCCGTCGTTGACCATCGTAACGAACCGCGTAAAAATCTGGAAACTCGAGAAATCCCGCCGAATCTTTCACCCGCGCGAGAGAAGATGATTTTTTTACGATGGTGTTCGTCGACGACACGTTGGCCCCGGTTGGTCGAGAAGGAACGTCGTGCCGCGTCTTTTAAGGCCCTTTACGAGGGCGTTGTTCGCGAACCGGATGTTTGCGTTCCACACCGCTTTACGAGCGGTTACACGAAATGGTTTACACGAATGGACGTCTCTATGCATACGCATCGCTGCATCTTTTCGCTGCATTTCGACTCCACAGTCGTTAGTTGGCCTGCACTTCTCGCTAAAATAGCGTTGCCGTTCTCTGTTTCTGCGTGCACCGAGAAACGGTCTAGTTGGTTGGTCTGAATTGTTAACAACGATCGCAAGAAACAGCTAATTCCTCCGCCAACTAGTTACCGCGAGCGAATCGAGCGTGTGAAATATCGTTGGCAAAACGAAAAACCACGAGAACTGAAAGTCAGGAATAAAGAAAGAAAAGGGGGGAAAAAAAATATTCGAGTTAATTAGAATTCCGAGGAATCTTTCTTCCCCGGAAATTAATTGCGTCGTAACTGAAGCTCGTTGAATACGCTCGAAATATCGTATATAAACGCGTGTAGTATAACGAAACTGAATACCATGCTCAATATTACACAAACGTAATGCTTCAATGGAGAAGAATTTGTTTCAACATTTCTGGTCTCCCCGTTTCTTTTTTTAGCAATATTTCATTTGCAAAAATAGGAATACTTTTTTTTATTGTATCGTATTGAAGATTTGCTGTGAAAGAAGCAGTCTGTCAAACATTTAGAAATTGACCAAGACTCGCAGTGTCCAAAATTTCTCTGCGAAACGTTTGACAGGTATAGACTTTCGTGACCGAGCGCGACAAACGAAACGATACGTAATATCAAAGTTAATATCGCAGCAAAATCTACGTAGCAGACTTCGTTTCAAATTTAATATTTCAAACGTTCCTCCGCTGCCGGGGAAAACAATAGGTTCTACCTAAAAAAAAAAAGAAAGAAAAAAAAGGAAAAAAAGAAAAAAAAATCGAATTCCAACGAAAAAAGCGTTCCATTTTAAACCGAACGAGCGCTTCGGACGTCGTTAAACGACCCATTACACGTGCTTCACGTGCGATCGCGTTGTAAACGTTATTGAAAATCTCCGGGGCGAGTATACGCGATCGCGGCAGCCTCGTGCGCGCACATCGATCGCGACCCTTACCATTCCCCGTCCCCCCGACTTTTATGGACTTCCGCAGTCTTTATTTCACCGACGAGGATGTTGAGCTTTGATGTCTTTACGAGAACCTCGCTCACCGAAATAAACGCTGAACGGAGAACATATGGTGATGGATCTTACGGCTACGCCGTAGGCTCTTAGTAGGCTACGCGATTTACGCATTTCAATCCTCTATGCTCGGCGAGAATCGTTTTCTCGAAAATGAAAAGTTAATTGTAGATTAATCGATAACGATCGCGGTGGACTGCGAATTTTAACATAGAATATGTTTTACCGGTGGTGTTCGGGCAATAAATGTAACGAAATATGCAACGAAAACGCGTCACGCTCTCGATCAGGAACTTAGAGGAGGGCGGATGTCACGTGATTAAGGAGAGATAAGTTTACGAGCGATGTGTCATCGGTTGTAGATGATGGACAAAGGAGTGAGGTGTTAAGGCCCCCATAGAAGTTGAAACATGCTGCGATGCATGCATCACTGATGCAAGCACCACTGAGAAGCAAGGAATCACTGATGCAGGAATAGACTTCTAGCATTAGTTTTGGACAAAGAAAGTCCGTGATAATAAACCTAATATTACTATCATTAATATTGGAGTTAGAAGACGATCCGATATTTTAAAACACTTGTTTCAACTTTGGCGTCACACGAAGAACTAAAGAATCGGTAGAGTGGAGGCAAGCTGATGTTTCATGAAACCAAGGAGTTGATGCAACGTCTATGGGGGCCTTTAAGGTTGTCGAGACACAGATGCCGATAATATTGTCTGGAGATTTAAACTTAGACTTAAAATCAAACGACGGTGAAGATTTCGCTCAGTTCATGTATGACACGTTACAGCTGAAATTGATGAGCAGCAGTGACATACCAACGACAAGAGGTTGTACCACAATCGATGCCGTATTTGCGAGAAACATCGATGACTTACCGTGTTCGAATTACACATCGTATTATAGTTATCACCAACCAATTCTGTCCATAAAAAATTAACAGGAATAAAAACAAAGCAAACATACATGAAAGGGTGTCAAGTTTTATTTCCTTATAGAAATGAAGTCAGACATATTCTATGTGACAGGCTTTAAGGGAGTTAAAGCCTCTCACTTTTTGCTAGAAATTCACACGTCTCTGAGAAATAGAAGCTTTGACCTCATCTCAAATGTGAGATTCTATAATAGGGGTAATTTCGTTTATCGATACTGTACAAAATTTTATTTCTTTTTAAATTATTGTCACTAGATGGCAGATGTTTATTTAATTTTATAGCGACGTCTATTCCAGCGACTGTCTCGTCGTAGAGTTCATTTTAGATAAATTTACGGCGCCAACTTTGTAAAACTCGTAAATAAGAAATCATGTAAGAAATCAATATTTTAACAAAATCACTAAGAAGATGTTTGTAAGTAATTGTCAAGGATACCTAACAAATTGCCGAATATATAAATAGTAGTTAAAAAAGAATTATTATACATTCTAAAGTCTACAGTCAAAAGTCTAAAGGTCACAATCTATAGTTATTATTAAATAAGTAATTAAAAGTGTATAAATAAATAATTATAATTTTATTGTTTATTTAAATATTGTTGATTAATAGTTATTAAAAAATATTAATAATAAAGTTTATATATATATAGCTATTCGTTATATTTGTAGTACGGTGATTTTATTATTTACCGATCATCGTACCTACAATTTGGATAAAACGAAATTATTCGTAGATATCCCCGATATATATTTTTTTTCCCCAAATTTCCTACAAATTTCGAACGACGATTGTGCAAAGTGGCCAGTTCGTAAAAATCATTTCGAATCGTTGATAAACGATAAAATCGAAATCATTTCTTAAGTGCGGTCATAACTGAAACCAGCAAAGTGCCAGTCTCTCGGTGAAGTGCGCCGTAGAAATCTCTCAAGAATATGGCCGGACGATAAACGAACTTAACGAGATCGTCGACCGGTGAAGCGGATAAAACTACATCGACTCGCGTTTCCTACTGTGGTATCCTACCTGCACGTATCCCGATAATAAGCTGACATTTATGGACTATGAGTCTCGCGTAATGATTTCCTCCTTTCGCACGTACAAAGTCGCGTTCACATTGCTTGAAAACACTGCTTGCGACGAACTGAACGAGAAAGATTCAATCGAATTTTAACAGGAAAATTTCGTCTACGAAAGACTTCTGTATCGAACGCTACCGAATCGCGGTATGAAATTCCCACGCCACGAGCGAGAAACGTAACAACACGGGATACGTTTACCAGCGGAAATGTGCAGCCAGCGAAGACGAATAGCTCCTCGTACGTTTTCTTCGCCGCGGATTGGGATTTTTTTAAATTTCCCCGGAGAGCCGAAACGGGGGGAGAAACTGAATCGCGAACACGGCCTCGGGGCCGAGGTAAAAACCGATCGAACCATCGACCCGGCTATTAACCACCGCTCGCCACCGGAAAGATCGCGCTCCGGATACGCTCGACAGTTGTCGAGGAAAACGCAGAACGTGGCAATAATATGCGCAGCGGTAAAGGGGAGAAAGCGCGTCGGTCGGCAATTTCTCTTATTTACAGAGAAACGGTGCAAAGTACTCGGCGGCCGCGCGACACCGTTTCCACCGGGGTTTCCATTGAGGAACCCCAGGGCGATTGTAATTTAATGAACATCGTCAAAGTGTTTCTTCCGCCGGGAGGGATCTCCGTTTCGTCGAGTGAAACGCGGCGGGAATTGACTTCGAGCCGGAGGATCGAGCGTTGCATTCGCAGCGAGTGTTAGAGAGTGTTCAAGGTGTTAGCGCGAGAATGTTAACACGTTGACTGCCGCGGTACTTTTCACGATCCCGGTCTAAGAAGCCAATTCAATTTAATCATATTATATTATTAAAAACTCCTATTATAGTACGTTTGAAAAAAAAGATCTTGCGAATTATCTTGTAGTTGGCTTATGTAAAGAAAGACTATTAGATGGCCCAAAAAGATTGCGTTACATATTATATATACATATTATATATATATAACTTTATAAATAAAACTTATAAAGTTTAGAGAAGCATTCGTCGACGCGTTGATTGAAGAAGAGATTCTACCAGTTTCAAAAAAAAAATTAGATTGCAAGAGTTTCATTATTTACAGAGTATCCGAATCTATCGAGAGAAGCCAGCCCTTTGCGTGGAAGATTGTTTGAAAAATTATTACAAGTAAAAATATTGTTTTGCTCGTTGATTTCGAATAAACTTTGTATCGTTATATTTTCTGCTCATTTATTAATAAATTTTCTGTTCGTGTAAGCCAATAATGATTTTTTTGTTCTCTTCTCTGAGGCTATCTATTCATATTTACACTGACAGACTACGGATTTCATCGTAGCTGCAAAAATATGGCAAGTAAACAAACTACGAGATATCTCATAGTTGGCAGTCAAACGTGTTAAACGTTCTTGCGCTCTGAATCCTGGTATTGTCTGTATTTCTGTCAGTTAGGCTCTCATTTTTTTTTTTTTTATGTTTACTAGATCACCGGCGCATACCGAAGTATAAATCACCGATTTTGATGAAATTTGGCATAAATTAGTAACTTTCGAAAAAAAATTTCTTATTTTTTTCTATCAGCAATCGTCGATATTGAAAAGACTGTATCTTTAAGAATTTCCAAGATAATTGACAAAATATGTTCCGCACCTCCAACTTTTGAGGATAGTTTTCATTTCTTCAAAATCCCTGTCTTTTTCTCTCGTTTTTGTTGTACACAAATGTGCAAGGTAGTATATTTCTTAGGTAATGTTTATATTTCGAATAATGTTAACAGTTAGTTTTATCGTTGGATTATTCAGACTCACACTGACGTTACAATCGATAAATCAAATCAATAGTGAAAGCTGATACGAAAATTACGTTAATACGCAGTGTTAAATGATTAAGAAATGTTTCTTGCCATTTTTCAAGTTTTCAACCATTAGGTTGCGACCTACGGTTTCTGGAAAAAAATTTCAACCTCGAAATGCAAGGTCAAGGTCAATTTTGCGGCAGATTTTTTTACATGTATTTCGATCAAATCGAAAGTATAGAATTCATTGTACGATGGTCACGGACAAACTCTTCTTTCCACTCTGTACAAACATCGAACGCGATCCATTCACGAATTTCCAAGTTTCTACGATCGCGCGAATATTTCTACGTCAAAATTTACCACTTTCGCGTCCCCTCTCTCGTCTCAATTACGATCAAACGCGTTGAACAAACAAGAGGTTACAGAAGCACTCGGGGGAACGTTTCTCGAACGCGAATACGTTCGCGAACGTCGTAACGGTTGATGGACCGTAAGAACCGTTTTCACCGACGCGAAACACGCCGGTGTTTCCATACGTTACGAAGCAGACGTACAGACATATGCAACGTTACAAAGAAAGAAAGAAAGAAACGGCGTTTCTGCCACCATTGGTACTCGAAGCCTGGTACATTTCATTTGCAAAACTGAGAATCGCTAAGAAAACATTTATCGGCCATTTCGCCGTGCAGTTTCCTTGCGTAATACACAAGACTCCGAGTTCTGAGAGCCGATAACTCGACGCGTGGCCGCGCAAAATGTACTCGATGAAAATGCTATTACCTTGGAGAGAGCGCGCGGAGTATCCGTGAATCCATGAATCCGTGAATCCGCGAGGCTGCACGCCGTGGATCGCGAGCATCGTCGACGAATCTCGCGCGCAACGTCTCGCACGAATTCCCTGGATTAGCGGAGAGAAGCACGACGACTCAGTGGCTGGAATGCTGAAAGTTCGAGAAGAAATAGAGTGAGAGTTCGGGCGACGATTACGAGTGAACGCGTTATTACATGGACGAGAAATGTGGGAAAATAGCGAGCGTACTGCTAAGCGAAGGAGATGGAAAATCGTTGGAGAATTTACCAACAGTTGAAAAGTGTTCGAATGAAAGATATCTTAATCGCTGAATCCAGGCGCAAAGCGATCGATTGAAAAACAAATAACAAATAGGATAAAAGTAGCGAGCCGATTTCGTTTCGGTTGAACCGCGATGCTCACCCCGGCGTGAGCCGCATCTCTCTCTCTCTCTCTCTCTCTCTATCTCCGTATAGATCTCTCCGTGTGTATTGCGTATTCCGGGCGCGAGTCGACGCACTCTGCAGATGCGTTTCACCGCAATGCATCTCAGACGTTTCCCCGGCGATCGTTGAGAAACGCGACTCCGCGTTTCAAACGCGTTACGCAACCAGGTGTACGGCGGCGCTTTATTAAAGGAGCAGCGTGACGAAAGAAGAGAAAACGCGCGGAATATTCGTCCGAGCGAGAGGAATTTTTCTTTTCTTTCTCGAGTTTGCTTCGTTATCCGTGATCCGCATACTGGCTAATAAGTCACCTTCCCCTCCTCCTTCTAAATTCCGATGTGAGAAAGAACGAGAACTGCGAGTTTAAATTCCTTCGAGTTAGTCAATAAAGCGTCTAATAACCGTTCACGTGAATTTGCTGCTGGACAAGTAGTAGTCCGTACAATTAGATTTCACGTCCGGTTAAGTTGAATAAGCGAGCTGTAGATAGAAAAGACGCCCGAGCTGTATGATCTTTGTGGTCCACAAAATTGATTGAAAGGAAATTTTTTGAACACGTGGTTTGTAATTTCTAACAAAAAAGAACACACACTGTTCTAACAAAGCGAATTACTCGCAGAGTAAGAAAAATTTACGACTCGATCGTTAAAAGAAGATTTACAGTTTAATAGTAGTTAATATAAATTTGCGCGGGAGATAAAAAAAAAAATTCCTCTCGGATTCTTTTGCAAAACCTCCTGCCAACTTTCGCGGAAGAAAGAATCCGAAAAAAAGAATCTCGTAGCTATCGTTTGGTTTTACAGTATCGATCGACTGTTCGAACAGAAATTTCCAACACAGTGCACGTGGATGGAAAAAAGGGTGGACGCGAAAGGGCACAGCGGTAAATAAATTTAAGACTCGCGTGTTTTTCCGACGTCAACCGGTTGCCGGACCACTCACTGGGCTACGACCGATTCTTTTACTGCCGCGAACTCGACTTTACGAGACTTCCGTTGTTTGCTGTCGATCGCCGATCGAACGCGCTTTTCACGCTGGCCGAGAGCAGGCTACGATGAATGCAAAACGTTCGCCCGCTATAGTCGCCCGAGTCAATTTTTCTTCCGCTCTCCTATAAAAATTTATCAACAAAAACATGTCAGTAAAAAAAAAAATATGCCAGCGGCATCTTCGAGAAAAATCTGCAGATAGAACGAGCGTAACTCTTTCATTCTTCATCTGTGAATCGTACGTTGACTGATCAACGTTTTCGTGTTACAATAAATTATGCTACTTGGAGTCTGAAAGATCCAATTCAATTTTTCTTCACATAGAAGTCATTAGCGATCATGTATTTGTATGGTGCTTATTTTATAATATTGATTAGCATCTATCACGTTTCGAGAAGTCAGGGCAAAAGTGGAATTTTCTTTGCCACTCAAAATTCGCGCGTTCGTATAAATGCAAAAAGATGTGTTGAATTGTGACTGATTTTCGACATCTATTGCAAAAGAGGAGCTCGGTCTTTTTAATTAAACGTAAATTTTTATATTCTGTCCTTAATCGAGTATAATTCTTTCTGTTTTGGTCAATCCGCTAAAAGTAATTTCTTGATAAAAGTCATTTACTACATGTTCGATTTGATGTTGTCCATAGTCGGTTCCATTTATTCGTTCCTTGACACATAGTTTTGACATGTAAGTTTTTGATACGCGATAGGGATTTGTGACTCGCTTAGTGACCAAATCAATGTTTTTCGAGTTATTTTGAAACGGAATCGTTTATTTTTCTGTTCACAGAAAAACTCTTAAGCCTGAGAAAGTTAAGAGATTTTAAATATGAAAAAAATGGAAGAATTTAATTGACTCAATTTAAATTACTCGATTAGCAAAACGTATCTTGGAAACCACACTTTATACCTATAAATATTTTCAACGACGATCTCTTATTTGTTTCGATCTCTAGATAACTCTCTGACAGAAGATCTACTTTAGAATATAAAATATCCCGAGAATAGGATATCTTTGTGAAAAGATTGATTTTCCCTCAATTCCTAACACAAACTTCTTGCCTATCGTCCGCTGCTTTGAGAACCATCTAGAATAGCAAAAGATTTTTTGTCTGGCCTCTTTCTTTCCACGTGCGACCCTCTGGGACTTACCTAACACGTGGTTGGATTTTAAAGCGTATTTACGTTCCGAGGGTCTGAAATCGCTTGCAAGCGCTTGCTATGGTGTGTGTAAACTGTATTCGCGATCGATCGAGTCGATCGAGATTTTTACAGTAGCAGCAGCTACCAACCCTTGACCCATTTGTTTCCAGAGAATTAGCTGATATCGTCGATTCCACGCGACGATTCGGATGGCTGGAAGTTAACGAGCGGAGAAAGTGGCGGGCCGGAGGGCGCGAATTAAAAAGCAGTGTTTCAAGAGCGGCGGGTACAAGCGTGCCACTTGGCCGCGATACGGTGATCCGATAGAAGAGAAGCGCGATCCGCTGCGCCCGATAACCCTGTCACGAGCTAGTGTTAATCCAGGGAAGAGAGGAGATACAGAGTGTTATTATTCCGTGTTGCCTGTCAATCACTGCCGCTCGAAAAGCTCTCGTCATTCGCTTCTTTGCATTTGCCAAACTGCGTCTATTATCTATTAACGTAGATCGAAGAAAGGAAACTCATCGGCAGATGAATGATCCGAAAATTGGGAAGAATTGAGGATAAATTTCTCACGCTTGATTCAATGAAATTCTATCGAATTAAATTTCCTGTAAATTCAATTCCAGCCCAGTTTTTTTCCATCGGACACTCGCCGATCGTACAAGGCAATCGCCCCCTGTCGCGCTGGTAATGCCGATGACTGTTCCGGCCCAGTGACCAGTTCCGTCAAAGATTCGTCGACGATTCGCGATCCCGTTTTAGTCCAAGTAGAGCAAAGTAGGGCGCGGTTGTAAACGTGGGTCACGGTGGTTGGGATTCCTCGAACCCGAGTCGAAGCAAGTGACGTGTACGTACGTGGACGTATATATGAGGAACGTGAGGTCCACGAGCGGAAACGGGTCCGGCTTACGGGGTAATTATTTTTTCAACTGGACGGAAGGGGGCGGGGAGGAAGGGGCGCGCACCGCGGGGGTCTCTCTCCGGCTCGGTCCAAGGGAACAAGGGTGAAAATAGAAGGGGGAAAGGTTGAACGTACTCTCCTCTGTCTCCTCTGTAAATACGCTCGTCTGTTACCGCGACACACGTGTACAGAGACAAGAGCGTGTGTGCACGATCCGGTGGACAGCCAGCGAGCGAGCAGAAGCTCTTGCGCGCAGCACGCAGCTGGTTTCCAAGCGATGAAAGCAAAAGAGTACATGAAAGAAACGTTAATTACTGCATTACTGGCTAGCCAACCGTAAAATGTACTACAGCTCGCGGTCCAGTCGTCGTTCTAGCACTAGCCGTAGCCGTAACGCGAGGGTAAATGCGAAACAAAGTCCCCGGCCACCGGAGATGCGTCCGAATAATACGCTCCAGCTGGCTCAACGAGGAATTAAGGATAAACGAATTACGCATAGACGGTCGAACGTGCGGACCCGGGCGCACGGCAAATTGCCCCGTTGTTTGCCTTACCTATGACAAGTACAGCCTCTGTCTTTGCTCTGTATCCGGACAACGGGACGAGCTAACCTTCTGTCTCTTTTTCTCTCTCTCTCTCTCTCTCTCCCTTCGCCTCTCTCGTTTCTTTGGGAATGTTCCTTTAATCGGTGACCGTTCTGAAAGATTCAAGAGCCCGGAAAATGACGTACGTTTAACATTTTCCTTCTGGCTTGATCCATCAATTTTGATTGAACTTCATCGGTCTTGCTTCAAGAGCAAACGAAGCGCGAGATACTTTTCTCCAGTGTCATATATGTGAGAGAAAAAAGGAGTAATCTTTGAAGCTAAAAATTATATTATCAATACAACTGTGATAGGTACGAGCGCGTATGTATTTGGTGGTCGATGATCCATTGCGTGTACAATACGTGCAAATTTAACGGCTGTTGACTTAGTCGGCGATCGTATCGAAGAGGCTGCATTATTTCTGATAATTCCCCTTTATGAGAGAGAACGAAAATTCGTCGCAGCGTGAATCTTCGCGACAGCGGCCTGCGTAAAAACTCCCGCTGTTCCGGTCCATTTTGGTTGACGTTCGAGGCAAAAATTCGCGCAAAACGCGTGCAGTCCGCATCAGGGTCCGGCAATAAAGGCGGCTTTAATAACTTTTTGTTTGCCAACGCGGCGCAACGATCACCGGCGTTGAACGATTTCATCATCGGTACTTGATTTTTCTTTTCTTTTTTTCCTTTTCCTCTTTTCTTTCATAAGGGGAGAGAGAGAGAGAGAGAAGAGAGGGAACAGCAGAGGGTAACTCTCGAGTCCCGATGTTTGACCAATTCTTGAACAACGGACGAAGTAATAACGGGCGGAGAAAGACCGGACCACGTCTCCGATTCTTTCGTTTGCAATCGTGAGACAGAGGATGCTGCGAGAAAGAAGAAAAAAAAAGAAACAACTCGATACGCCAGGGTAGACTATAAAACGGTATTAAATTGATACAGTGACTTATTTTTATTTGCCGGGGGAAACTTCGCCGCCGAATTAATTCAAATCTATGGCCCCGTCCTGTGCGTATTATAAAAGTTCTTCTGTGAGCAAAATCACCCTCAGACTCTAACGCACCCTTTGCCACTCCTCTCTCTCTCTCTTTCTTTCTTTCTTTTTCCTTGTCCCTTTTCACATTTTTTCCCCTCTTTCTTCCCTCTTACCGAGTCTGCACACCTCTCTATACACGCACGCATACACCAGTAAGCTCATAAAGTCAGACTTTTTGTATCCGCGTGTATACGTGACTGTAACTTCAACGGGAGCTACAGAGATGGTGGTGGCGACGTCGGGTGCTGGAACATGGGGTTAAGTATGTTCAAGGATTCACCGCCCTCGGGACATGTTTTGCACGCATCAGAACGCAGCTTTTTCATAACCACGTGCCGGGGAAAGCACGGCATCTGGGTTCGCGGGCTGGTACCTTCCGCCACGTTTCGTTTGATTTATTTATCTGGCGTCGCGTACTCGCTCGCGGCAAGTTTCTGCTTCTCTCTTAAGGCTCCAGGAAAGTCTGCCCGGGCCGAGGATAACCGTGTTATCCGCACCGAGTCGGCCATTTAATAAATAAAGGCTCCTGGCTTTCGATTCGATCCGCCGACGATTTCCGCCGACGCGAGTGAAAATTCGTCTCGAGCCGCATCGAGCGATCTTCGACCAGCGTGACGAGAACGGAAACGGATGTAAAGACACGAACCCCGAATACCGGATGATTTTTTTCTCGAAAGAAAGAAGGAAGAAAAGAGAAAAGAAAAGGGGAGGAGAGGAGAGGAGAGGGGAAAAAGGAAAGATACGGAGCCTCGTTGGGAATACAATCACGGAGAGCAGTAGCACGGAGCTACTCGGGGTAACGAGCAGCCACGATTTACACGATCGAGGAAGATATATTAACGAAGATAAGTGGCAGAACGTGAAACGAACGTAGCTACGCCGGTTTCCACGAACTTCCGGCCGCATAATTCCCTTTGGTGAGGTATGCGTGATCACGCGTCACCCGTACCTGCCGTTCATCCACGAATTTCCAACGCCGCAGTACTCTTGCTTGAATGGAAATGGGAATCGTAGCTTTTGACTTTGTCGTGTCTCTCGCAACTTTCTCTCCTTCTTCTTCTTCTTCTTCTTCTTTCTTTTCTCAAAGAAGATTTCCATCGGACGGGACAACAAGGGGAACGACAACAATCGACTGTTCGCGGCATCGTTTGTTGTCGGCAAAAAGAGTCCAGAGGCAGCTGGCGTCACCTGCGGATTTTATATATCCGCAAAAACATGCGGAACGGAGAGCATCTGGACGCGGATTTTATAGGTTTCGAGGGCCGAGTTCGATTAATCGGTTAATAAAGTCCGAGTCTGGTTGCTGTTGCTGGGACGAAGCAGAGGATCGTCTGTTCCGATGATCGAGCGATGTTTAAAAATATGCCGTGACTCGAGGTTTCTTTCTCCCAATCATCATCGACGTTCGACGACGTTCGTTCACTGCTGCGTGAAATTTTTACGTTTTGCCCGCCGGACGAGAGATTCTTTTGCCGGTGGTATTCACCTTATTTCAATCGTTCGAAAAATATGCCGTTAACGGAGAGAAAAGAAAGAAAAATGAAAACTCAATGGATTTCGTCAAACAACCAACAATACCTGTGCAAACGGTTGGAAACGCCAAAATACCAAAGTGAAAAATATCAGCCTCTCGAGACAGAGCCGAGAGAACGAAGGGGCGAGGTCATTGAATCGAAATTGAACGAGCTCGAACCAGCTGATTACCATTGCTATTCAAATGGTGTACCTTACGCATCTCGGGATATATCCTCATAAAGTACAAAACAAATATGTATACCGGTAATCGATTCTACACTCTCGCGTACTACCCACGTACTATCGCCTGGCGAGCAAGGAGAATGCGTGGCGAGAAAACCCGTTTTATACGGTTCGACCTTGAAACGAGCACCCTTCCCTAGGCAAGAAACGCGTGGCGCGGGCAGACGCGTGGTGCACTCGACGTTGGTAGGTTTTCGAGAAACCTGATAGACCTGGCGAGCTCGCGCAAAACACCTTTTCGAACCCTTGAAAAATCATTAACACGGCGTATGCAAGCTAGAAGTGGGGAGGGGGGGGGAGGACACCGACGTCTTTCGGATCCTTGAAGGACACTCGGCCGCCTTTGAAAGCCCGAGTTCTCGGCAGCGACGGCCAAGCATATTGCGGATGCCGTCGAGTATTTATGGTACTTGGGGCATTATTTGTGCGTGGAGGGGTCCGTTATAGGGACGTCGAGTGCATCGCTAATATTGGCACACACTGCCGGCGCTTGGCTGAGCACAATTGGAGCGTTGTGTAAGTACAGACTGCAGCCTCATCAATTACGCGTTCAATTAGCAGAACCCCCCTGCGGAAGTATGGTGGAGGGAGAGGGAGAAAGAGAGAGAGAGAGAGAGAAAGGAGGCAGGCGTGCACGACTCCGAAATCCGTGTGCCGGTTCCCCCTTGGAATCGTAAACGTCGTCGTTCAATGTCTCGTCGATTGCCTTTAAACCATGTGTTTCATACGTTTCGTACTGTGAGGGATGGAGGGAACAGACTAGAAGAATGGCAACTAGGGAAACAAGAACGTTGAGCGGAAGGTACGGTTAATAAGTAAGGGTTCACACTTTTGTTAGCATTGACGCGTACACTCTCGTTTAAACATATAAAGCGTGGGTAAAATTTTCGAAAGAAACAACGTTGAAATGTTACCAGCTTTAACCTACTTAAAATGTTAATTAATGATATTTAATGATCGTATAAAAGAAAGAAAGTCGGTGGTACAGTAAAATTGACATTGAAGGAAAATCATAGGAGATTCCTAGAAGAAATAAGGATACCATCTAAAGACTGTAAATGACACTCGGAAGTACAGACGGAAGTCAGTTGGATTCTATGCGAGCTGCAGCGCTTTCGAATAAACGTCGAATTGTACAAGTGTATAATTGTATATTTTTTTTTTTATAATTAAAGTTATAATTATAATATTGTCGTTTCTCAGAAAAGCATAAAAAGAGTACAAAAACTGCAAGCAGGAATTGCGTCTTATTAATAATAAGCCTTTTCTAAATACCGTGAACACTAGTTATTTAACATGGTCACTTATTCATTTTCGACTGCGGTTCGCTCGAATGGTAATTATTACGAAATTAGAAGCGATGATATTCTTGATCAAAGATGCAGAATCTTCGCACACAATCGGCGCACACATTGTGCATGCGTGCAGAAAATTGAAAAGCACAATTGAGTAGTGAAAGTGTGTGCACGAGCGTGAAAATTTCGGTGAACTTCGAAGACGACGTAAGTTCGTCCTCGACTCTTGATCGGTGCGAGACGCTCTAGCCGGCGAAATGAGAAAAATGGAGCACGCTCGACTAGCGAAACGAGAAGTGGTAATAACCAGTGCAAAGGAGAGAAAGAGAAAGAAAAATATTGGGTTGCCGGGAGATTAAGCTCTTCTAAACTCATAAAGCATCATGCTTCGAGCTGCGCACCTTCTTTCTCTCTCTCTCTCTCTCTCTCTCTCTCTCTCTTGCTCTTGGCCGTTAAATTTATTATTCTTCTTTCGTGCTCGAGTTCACCGGCTCGACGAACGAAAAGCCAGAAACGTGCCCATTCAGCGAAGATTGTTAACAAAAGGAGGAAAAACAAAAAGAGAGGCAGAAATATCCGCGAGTTTACTCGACGTTGTTAGAGTATCCGAGACTCAATAAACCGAAGACAATCCTTTTCAATCCAAGTTGATCCTCGCTGTGTGTGCAGTTCTCTCACGAAAGTATTCCAACATTTGTTGGAACCTCTTATGAATATATTACGCGTGTCGTTAACACCAACACTGTCAATCAGAGTCAAGTATTACGATAATATTGGTCAAGCTCGAAGAAAGGGTCTAAAGGTGTGCTATAAAAATTGCAAGATATCATCAGAGATCGCCAAAGTGCCGGAATTCATTCTTCCGGAATGAAACTTCCAAATGTTCTGTACAAAGCGTACAAAAGCACACATAGGAAACTTCTTCCGTGAATATCTTCCTGAGCCGCGAGTGTGTCAGTTTCGCGACCGATCGCGAAAACTGTTCCTCATTAACGTTTCCAGCTCCGCTTCCACTTGTGCGACCACTTCCGGGCCGGTGTATTTTCGAGGGGGAAAAAACCGCGCATCCGGCGCATATATACGGGGTAATCCGAGAATATTAACCGGGGCCATCGGTAACAATATCCACGAAGTTGCGGCAGTGACTAACTGATCAAACAGAGGTCGGGGTTTCGAGCGATAGAGGGGTCCCTTCGAGTTTTTCGCCCCTTGGTAATATCGGTCGATATAACCGTGTACGTACACAGGGAAAACCTTCTCTCTTTTTCTGCCGGCTGGCTCCATATTGGTCACGAACCGACCGGGAAACTTGTGTGCACGTGCCTCGCGTGTTTCTACGGCCGCATGCACGTACGTGTTTGTATATATACGAGTGTAGGCTAGAACCGTGCTACCTGTGCCACGGAGAATTGCCAATATTGGACGAGGCCACGCTGCGTTTATTATCACGAGAACGAAGCCAAAAGTAATTCTTGATATATTGGCCCGGTTATTCGCCGTGTCGTGGCTCTGATCGGGACATTTAATCGCAATTAGTAGGAAATCGTTGCCCAGAGAGCGCGAGAGCCGAACGAAATTTCCTACCGTTCGAAAAACACGCTGGTGTTTTTCACCCTCGCGTTCGGTTTCCCGGTCAATCGTCTGGCGTTCGCGTTCTCCGCAACCTCTTTTCTAAATGAAGCTACCCCTCTGATATCGAACACCAATATTTCCTCCTCGCTCGTTCGCCGTTCCGTTTCATCGTGACGAGCTGGCAAGCTTTTTCGAGACTTGATTCCATTTACTTTAAAAAGAGTAGCCCCCTGCACTCCGTTGAGAGTTGTTCGACGCTGTTATCAAGCATTTTCTGATTTCTAACTATCCACGCGTGCCAGATACGTACATTTGCAATAATACGTTGACTTGAATATTATTTTTTTTTTTTTCAAATTGAATTGCCGCGGTTCATTCCCTGGTAAAGTTTATTCCTTTCCAAAAGTCTATTCTGTGTTCGTTGCGCGTTGCTAATTTATCTCACTTTATCTATATCCCAGCACTTGGTTTGCTCCCTGTAGAAATCGCGCAACGTATTTACTTTCATTAGACCGCATTTTTTCCATCTCTCGGTCCAGCGGGCGCGTTACGAATACGACGTTGGAATATATAAAGACAAGATTTTTAAAGTGTTGCCGAGTACTTCAGCAGCGGCAGCGGAGGTATATGTACTGCCTCCGGGATCGCCGGAACACACCGGGAGAGAACGGAACTAAAAAACGCGGAAAGGAAGATGGAGAGACTTTCTGACCTGCTACCCTTTCCACTAACAAGCGGAGCGGGAGAAGGAGCGGTTGCAAAAAGAAGAAAAGAAAAGAAAAGAAAAGACGAAAGCGCATCCTGAAATACCGGAGCTGTCTTTGTAGAATTTTTATTATTGGTTCGTGCCTTTGTTACCCGTGTTGTTGATTTTCGCTCGAAAAAAAAAAAGAAAAGAAAAAAAAGGCAGGGCGAAAAAGTAGCGAGAAAGAGGGAGGAACGAACGTGCGATGCAACCGCTGACGGAAAAATGCGATTACAACCGTGCGTTGTTCCCAGCGATACGTATGTATGTACGTATGCCTTCTATTCCATCTCCGGTGTGCTTCCTCCTCACTCGCCCCCTCCCCCTCCTTTTTTTTTGTTTTGCTCGCTTTTCAAGCGTATCGGCAATCGATAATTTTAATAAAAGTTTGCGGTAAATCGAGTCAAAAAGACCGAACAGAGACCCTGTGCACGCGCACCGCGAATAAACGTTGTAACGCGTGTGTGCGAATACGAACACAAACACACGCGTGGCAAACGTGTGGCCGGCCAATTCGAGAACTCGAATGGAAACACTTTTCAAAAAACGCAACGAAAACTCCGCCAGCGGCAGCAAGATTGATTTCCAGAGCGTCGCTTGTATATCCGGGATCCTGCCCGAAGTTTCGTAACAAGTCCGTTTATATCCCGAATTTGTCCTGACTGATAAACTATCGTCTCTCGCGCGATCCGTAATTTCCACTATTTTCGCCTATTACGTCGCCTATTACTAAAGTAATGAAATTCGCCGTGGAATTCGCGGTGAAATTTTCGAAGCAACACCTGCTCTTTATATATTCACCGCCTTGTCCTTTGCTTTTTTTCTGCGGCAATCGTTGAACCGTGCCTCTGTTTTTCTCACTCTTTCTCAGCAGCAACGTGCACGGATTACTGGATCGTTCGTCCAATTTATTGGTTATTCGTTGCGTCTAAGATGATTTTTATTCTCCATTCCTCACTGTTCACTGTTTTTCCTCATGTACGTCTTGCTTCGTTCACCATTGCATTGGTATATTTTTGCCAAGTGATCTCGTCTCGTGTAAATAAATGAAATTCAGATGTAATCGGGCAATACGTTCGATCGTTTCGACGAAAGATACGATATTTTGACAGGCGTGCGAGTTACACGCGGTGCGGTGTGTCGCGGGCACAATAAATAACAAGTAACAGAATTTTCTTTCCCGTTATCGCAAGCGATTCAAGAACAATTTCTTCAAGTCGAGCGCGTAATGACGGCCTCAGAGAGCGCCACGGGACTCCGATTATTTCCTCCAAGGCCAGGCAGGCAGCAACAGGTCCCGGCGATCGGTATTTGAGAAATAAATATCCGCCGACGAGAGTTTGAGACAGTTTGCGATGAGTTATTAAAATATCGAGTGCTCGTTCCCTGGCCCAGGTGAAATCCCCCATTCCTTTCCGTTTGAACAGTCATCTTTTGATTTCAAGCTTCCTCCTCGAAATTAGTGTGTTCAAGGGAACACTTAGGGAACCGAGCTAGCTACCGAGCCGGACGACGAGATCGTTTGAATTTAATTTCTTATTCAACGAAGGAAGAAACGCTTAAACGCCGTCTTTGTCCTTTCAGACAGAATAACGGAGAAATCAGTTCGATATTAATTACTCTTTGCCTCGTGCTTCTTTCAACTCAGGGTTGTATGGCTCAGAGCGTTTTCAAGCTTCGAGCGTTTTCAGGCTTTCTCGTCCGGATCATCCCAGATGCACACGGTACGATCTGATAATTAAATTGCTAATTTCGCGTTAATTGCTAGACCGCAGCAATTTTCATTAAATTTTCAAAGAATATACAATTTGAAAGGTTTACAGAACGAAACAGTTCTATCTCTATTTGTCAAATCACTTTGAAACGTCCACGATCCAATTGTTGCTCAGATCCCTACTTTACACACAGGACAAGATCACTTTACAACGTCTCATCTGCAACAATAAACTTTTCTTTCTTCGCTTTTAACCGGGAATGTTTACGAAGAATAGAGAGCGACAAAGGACGGGGATTCTCTCTCTCTCTCTCTCGCGGAACGCAGATTCGTTTCCGCGTAAATCGAGATTGGAAGCTCCACCTCGCTAACATGTTCAGCCGTACATCGGATTGTTTGCGCAACGGGGTAATATGATCGAAGTTTCGTTGTAAATAAGGCGTGGTGCACTCAGGTGTGCAAGGCGGAGGAATATTGCCACGGCCGGCAACGTAAGAGAGGAGGAATAGCAGCGATGAAAAAGCAGCGAGCTGTCGGGGATATTTTGCCGTCGGTATCGCCGCCCATCGGCATCGTTGTTGCTGCTCGGCACGATGGAAAAATCGTGTTACCGCGTGTACAGGCAGAGAATTTACATGAGGTGACAAATAAAATGAAATGTGTATTACACTTAAAAGAGAAAGAAAAGGAAAGAGAAAGGAAAAAAAAAAGTTAAGATGTTTTACACCGACGACGAGCCCTGTTTCTTTGCTCGGCGGCACACACCACGGAAATATGGAAATGAATAAACAACGATATGCATACAATGGGCAGGCGAGGGGCGAGAGGACGGAGGAAAAGGAGCAAAGCTTCGCGCCCCGTTTCGGTAAGGAGATATTACAGCGAAAAGAAAACAACATTATAAATTAAACGGGAATTTGAAATTTAAACAAGTCGCGGACGGCTTAGAATGCGCTCGCGAAGAGAAATCGTGCACGGTCGCCACCACAAGGCGCGCGGTTCTCCGAGTTCCCCGGTTACGCGGATACGTGTGCTCCAGTTATTTTTCAACGGGGCAACCGCGCCCCTGAGAAACAGCTTATTCGTATAATACAATCGGTGCTTTGTGCGAAGTCGCAGTCGCGCAGTTCCTCTCCAACCGATAAGATTTAAAACCGATGTACCGAGCTGACGTTAAAATTCCGACCGGACCAGTGCCTGCCGATTCCGTGTGAAACCAATTCCGCGGACTCGTCGTTTCGCCGGTATCTACAGTCCGCTACAATTCTACCCTCCGTAGGATTTGTTTCCTCCGAAACACACAGAAACATTTTTACTCGCGGAATACTAGTGCTTCGTTCAGTCGTGTTTCGACGACTGGCCACGGTATGGAACTTTGGTGAATTGTCGAGAGGAATAGTAAAACGTTCTCCAGTGTTACACGTATCAGTCATTTATCCCGCAAAGTTCATGCAGAACAGAGTTTTATTTATTTTCTGTAATATCAGAAAGCTGCAGAATTGCAAGTTACCAATATATTGATACGTCTTCTGTGCGCCAATGCAGCAAGAGTTAACAAAACACTCTCTCCGTTCACTGACATTTCTAATTGCTACGCAAGATATCACAAATTCGATTCGCAAATTGACGAGCGAGAGTTGTACGAAGTGTACGAAACGAAAATTCCAACCGGTTAGCATACCGGTACAGTAAATTCCCAACAATTTGAACTCTTTCGATGCCGGTGAGCAAAGTTTGTCCCATTCTTCCTAGCTGAAACACACGCACACACACACACACACACACACACACACGTATGTTAGTCGTGATCCAATTACGACATGCAGCCAGTCGGACAAAGTTTTTGGAGAACGTTGGAAGCACGGCGCCGGAAGTGATTCCTGGCTGGGATCGCAAGCGAGAGCAGCTGGCCTCGCGCTCGAACGCTCGAATTAGTCGCGACCGTAATCGAGGCAGGGCCAACAAGTGGTTGTGTCTAGTTAAGTTGCGGAGTCGTTGCCGGAGACAGTTGCAAAAGACACGGTGTCGGTAGGCCAGCCGTCGAACAGCGGCAAACGACTACGGGCCACGCCAGCCGGGATTTAGAGTATCGATCTGACCCGCTCGAATCCAGCTAGCTGGCTCGGCCACGCCAGAGGCCGACCTCGCGAAACGGTACGTGCATCGCAACATAAATCTTTCTCTCTCTCTCTCTTTCTCTCTCTCTCTCTCTCTCTTCCTAACGGACCTGGCGAATCGTAATATCAATATCTGAATGCTCACCTGTTGCGGTCAGGCCTCGCGAACCGATTAGGCCACAGAGATAATAGCATCGGTATCCACGGGCGTTTTTTCCACGTCGTCTCGTTAAGATCGGTGTCTCTCGTTGCTGTTACCGAATTCAGTTTCTGCCGCGATCACGCGATACTTCGCTCAAACGTCCGTTTGTCGTTAATTCCACTGATGACGGTTTTTAATTTCACGCGAAAACTTTCAGGCGAACGATTTTTTTGAGCGAGAGAGTTATTTGGAGGTCGCGTTGGATTTTAAAAAATGCAATTGAAAATATCGCACAACAATCTAGGACAACCGATAACGAACGTCTGGAAATTATTTTCTCGTTATTAATCAATCGTTTCATTTTTTTTCTTTTCGGGAGAAAACAAAAATGCAATCAGTTGAAGAAACCGTCAAATGAAAATGGCAAGCAGAATCGTTGGGAAATGAGACGGGATATCTTCGAGCAGAGAGATTTGCACGAGTGTTGCCCCTTTAATCCGGAGCGAAACATCAGAAAAATCGTGAAACGCGAGAACGACGGGGCTGGTTTGCCTTTGTATCGTAAATAGAATACTAGAGCAGGTCGCAGCGTAAATCTTCAACGTTTGCTGTTATTACGTACGCGTTTTGAAGCGAAAAAACGGCTGGTTTTTGGGGACGGCGGGCAAAGCGAGCACCGAGACGACGAACCGGGACACCGGGACACCGGGTTGAAAGGAATTTGAACAAACTCTAATTACCAAGCACTATAATTTTCCGTTGAAAGTGGCGGAGCGAAAAATATGCTTCATATTTCGCTTTGCCGCCTCGGTGGCTGCTCTGCATTAACCCGCGCAGACACGAACGCGCATAATTCTCTCAAAATGTAGCGTGCACGCGCGGGCGCAACTTGCCCTTGTCTCGCGACCGTGGAGAAAGGGTCAGGAAGGAAGCAGATAATTTTGAATGAATTGAAGTCCCGCAACGAGCGCGCGAACCCTGCGCGACCTAACACAGATGCATGTGTGCATCCACGGGCGCCGTACGCTCGACGAGAGAGAATTACGAATGCGCGGGGCAAAATATGCAAATGGAGCAACAAAAATAAGTCGGTGTTTAATTATTGTTGGAGCGAGTGTCGCGCAACGAGCGAGATACCTGTACCATGTACGTACGTAACATCTGTTACGCGATGATTTACAAATAGAAAGCTCGCGAACGGTTAAAGCACCGGTGGACGATCGAAACGAAAGGCTACGTTATTGATCGATAGGAGGGAACCCGATTCGGTCTAATCCCCCCGTACGTACGTGTTCGGGAAATCTCCAAAGCGTCAGAAATATCATACACAATGCGTGAAAGTATCCGTGGACGGGCGGCGAAAACGACGTGGCCGTCGTCGAAAGTGTCAACAGTAATTAACATTCGTTCAGCCTGCAGTGTGAAACCGGATCACGTTCGTCCGTGTATCAATAAACCGGCAACAGCAACGGCAAATAATACACGATCGTTTCGACGCTGCGTCGTACGCATCGGCCTGGAAACACGTCACATCGTCACAGCGTCACGCGAATCCCGAACCGAAGGAAGACTTCGGGACGGGTCGTCGGGTGGGAAAAAAAAATTCATCTCCAAGAGATCTTTGTTCCTTTGGTGGATGCGTTAACGCGGCGGTAGTGTTCGGGACAGAGATGAATCGAAAGAGCGAAGGAAGGGATCCGAAACGATTCTTTCTTTCGATCGAGTGAAAAAAATTCCCTCGCTCACGAGGAGAATCTTCGAGACTAGAGGCTAGCTTCTTCAAATTAGGCTAATCCTCGCGTGCTGGCGCGAAATTACGAGACACTCTCACGATCGATCAGTTTCTGTGGTGCGTCCAATCGAGATCATCCCCTCCGATCTCTAGTCGCTGCACCGAGTTTATCGTAGTCTCTCGCCGTTGTTATCCGCCCCGTTACCGTTCCTCTCTCCGTCCCGAGAGAGATAAAACGTCGACGTTAGAACGACAGGCAAAATCGACGTTCGCGAGACACGACGCGGTACTTTTCGGTAGCTACCGCGCGCCGTAGCTACGATGTCGATTTTGCCCGACAGCTCATCGAACGCGATCATTTCTCGTTGCTGCGACGCAGCCGTGCTGCATTGTGACCTGTTCAACCGGCAAAGCGTAGAGATAGGTCTTGACGGAGACACCGGAGTCGGCTTGACGGTGCGAGCGACAGTACGAGCAACTTTCGATGAAAAATGCGGCAACGGTGAAACGCGCGCACAACAGTTGCACACCCTTTCTTCTGGCAACTTCTCGTTACTCGGCTTCTCTGTTTCGCCTCCGCGTTCCGTGAGAGCAGAGGGAAATTTTATAACAAAGTATATATATCCCGAGACCGACGGCAGCTAGGATTTCTTCGGCCGTGTTGGAGGAACGGAAGGCAAAATTGCTTGAGCGTACAGTCAGAGCACGGTTAAATATTTAGAGAATATACTCAGCAGCATCTGAATTCTCATCGTTGCGTACACCACGCTGGCAATTTCTTTTTTTTTTTTTTTTTTTTGTTATCAACGAATCGACTCGTGCAATTTTTTTAATAGCGCTAATTATTTTAATTGACCATGTCGACGAGACGCGTCGCGAGAGCGTCGAAAACAACGATCGAAGCATTGACGACCAACGTTGATGCTATCGACAACGCTCGTAACGAAAGAGTGTCGCGAGTAAAAACTTGATACTCCTTTTTCTTTCCTGCAACTCGCGTCCCGTCGCTTTTTTGATCTCGCGAAACGTTTACAGAGCCGGGGGAAAAAAAATTCACGATACTAATTCGCATGGTAGGGTAACAAAGGCAATGCTCGCGCCACTCTTGTCGTGTGTGTCACGTATTTTTATGAGATACGCATTGCAAATTTTCGTAATAAAAATGAATGAAAACGAGAAACGATCGCCCAAGTGTTTCGTTTAATTACGTGTTCGTTATCGCTCTAATTAACGCGTCGTTTTCCCTCGTTGTCCAACGATCGCAACTTTACACCCCTTTGTCATTCGATCTTAACAAACTAGCCCCCGTTTACAATTCAATGTGAAACACGGCATAATGTGGCGCGTCACTCAGCCACAGCGTTCTCGTCGAATGAATTTCAACGAAACTTCAACCACCGTTCACCGTTGTCGTTCACGCCAACCCTCTCACTATTGAAGAGAGAGAGAGAGAGAGAAAGAGAGAGAAAGAGAGAGAAAGAGAGAGAGAGAGTTGTTTAATGACCGGCAATCGTTGAAACATGGACACGATTTAAAACGATATTATTTTTGTCTTGAAATTCTGTCGCGTAACACGGTCTGTCAATGGCGAGTTGAATTAACATGCTGCGTTTAACACCGGGGTCGTGAAACTTGCTAATTCAGTTGAATTTCACCAAGCCACGGAATCGATCGATTCACCAACGATTCACCACTTGTCTCTGAACCTATCTGGAAAAACTTTAATTTCCATTTTCCGATGCACGCGCCCGTTCCTTTCAACGTACCCGCTGAATGGCGCTCCTCTTCAAACGAGCGGGAAACCGAGTTACGTTTATAAATTTCGCTCCTCGGCATAAACTATCGAATGCTGCTATGAATTCCATAGATCGTTTATACATCGTCGATGAATCTCCTTTTTATGTCTCGGAAATGGGTCAACAACGTTTTTCTTCTCTTTTTTTTTCCTTTTTTCCTTTTTTTCTTTCTAAAGGTAGGTCATTTTATTTTTACTATCCCCACTGTGCAACTTATTCCGCCAATAAAAAAATCAAGATACACACACACACACACACACACACACAGTCGAACAGATTTGTTTTTGGTGAAACGAAAAATGTTTCTTCGTTCCTGCTAATGCACGGATACCCTGATACCGATTTCCGTGCAGTCTTTCGCTTAAAATTGGACGACATTGCACGGCAATAAACGCGACCGACTTCGGAAATATCGAATATCGCCATTTTCCTATGCCAAATTGCAGCCAGAACGACCCTATAAAATCGGCTGGTACGCAGTCGATTTGTCATCGGCCGGCACCGGCTGTTTACGCCTCGTGCGTGGGCGACGTGTCTGCCAGGGATCGCGAGATAGCGCCGAGTCATCTCGCGGCCAGGCCAAGGATGAAGAGTGTCATTGGTTCCGGGCGACCTATTACGCTTGCCCATAAAAAAGAATGGTTTGATAATGTTACGGATAATCTATCTACTCGGCTGTCTTTTATAGGGAAGAGTGGCTTGATAATAGGAAATCGATTTACTGCGTTACAGAAGGAACCAGCCTGCCGCAAACCCACCCACCCTCTCTCTCTCTCTCTCTCTCTTTCTGTCGTAACTCTCCCTCACTTCGTGTCCCCATTCAGGAGCAAACCCAAGTATTACAAACGACCGAAGAGACTCGGTGGGATGGTTTTTCCTTTTCCCGTTTCTATACACGCTCGCACAATGGCATCCCGCTACTCTTCCGCTAAGAATAATATTTTCCGCATAGTCACTCGCCCACGCTTCGCAAACGCTTCTTGTTTTTCGAGGACGCGCGCGAGCGCGCGCGCACGTGTCGCGTTAAACACCTCTAGGTCTTGGTCGTGAGATCCTTTGTGTGTTTCGTGACGATCGTCGCCCATTTGATACGATCGATCGCTCGACATGTCGTTGCAGCAATTTCAACGACAGCGACGACAACGACAATAGGTCGCCCCACTCTTGATTAGTCGCGTAGTTTCGAGAAAGAAAGAAAGAATTCGCTGGTTCAAGTGTATATACGACAACTGGCCTGCGCAAGTAGATTCTTTATCTTAATTTTTTTACAAAGTGTGCAGCTTTCGAAAGTGTGCGTCTACATTGTGTAGCAATGACGATTGTCAAACGCAGAATATATGCAGTTACTGTAAGATTGAATTGAGTTACAAAGAGGTAGCACTATTGAAAAATCAATAATTTTGTTGTTTAATTTAATTAATATTGGCCAATATCAGTTAATGATAATTAATATTAATAGCGAGAAAATATTTAGAAATGGTGTAAAAACTTTCCACGAAAGATTTAATTCACATAACAAATTGAATCGTCGTTACACAAAAAATTGCCATTTCTCCGTGACGAGTATACTCGTCGTTCACAGTACCAAGAGATTAACCGAAGATTCATCGACAATTTGATCAATTTCCCGCGTCGCATTTTTCAGGACAAGGTCGAAGGAAAAAAATTACGGCAGAGGGACGACGAAGATATATATTTTTTTTTTTTTCATAAAGTGTCGAAGCGTCGTAAATTTGGAAGGGAATTCATATCACGCGGATTTATCTCAGTCGTAACGAGTGGCGCTCGCCTCGCGCAATCAAAGAGCCGAAGATAAAACGCGAGCCTGGAGAAGCCGATTATCCCGCATGCGTTCTCCCTTTGCAACTTCTTCCGGAACGAAGGTTCATCATTGTCATTAATACCGATATATTCAGCCGACTTAATGACCAAGCTGAATTTGTGGACAAAATCTGCGCCGTCACACCCTCGATCTATTTTCCCTCCGGCTCGATATTGAAGTCGATTAATTTCTTCGGGCCGGGCGCTCTTCATTTCGAGGCTCGTGCCCCTTCCTCCCGGTAACCGTAAAGGCGAAAACTCGCAGCGTCACGCGTTGACGATCCACGAACGAGATACACGCGTCTCCCGTCAGGCGTTTTACAAGTCAATCTCAAGGCGGGAGATTTTCACTTGCACCGACACGACGAACAGTCGCGTTGAAAAACTCGAGTGCACTTCGAGACGACAAAAAAGTTCAAAGGAGACATTAACTTTATAAGATTTTTAGATTATTAGACGCACCAGTGTTCTCCAACTAGACACAATCAGCCGAATTAGATGCGGCTAAACGGGCTTAAAGGATTAATCTTTGGCAGTGAATTTAGTAGGTGGCCGAAGTTATAGACAAAGTCCGGCATCCTCGAATGGCAGCTTCGCCGCAAACCAGGCAAACCGAGTTACCTAAGCTAACAATAATTTAATCACATTCAATGGTAAGTACGATCGTTGTACCGAGATTAGAATTGAAGCGGGACTTAATACGGGACACCTGTGCATAGAATTCGTGCGACACACTTTCGCCAAATTACCATTTCGGTAACTTTGACTGGGTCGTCGTTTTGGTGATAGGTTTGGTAATAGGAGATCGTTCGTCATACGAGATGGGCGAAAAGAACTTGCGGATTTATCCCAGGGAGAGACGTTCGAATGAAAAACTTTCGAACGATTCTCGGGTGACTGTCGTAGTCAACCCGGTGACCCAGTGAGCCGATAGTGCGGGAAAGAAATCAGGCTGGTCCCTCGAGCGACTTCGCCTCGAAATCCCGCCGCCCCTTTCTCGTTCTCCCGAGAGGAGGAGAAGGAGACGTAATTAGTGCCGGTGTAAAACCCGCCCAAGGCATTCGTCTAATAGCCGTCAGAGCTGTCCTTATCGTTCGCTTGCACGCCGGCGGCGGCCTACGTAGGAATCTCGGATGGCGAGCGAACGAGAGCGAGTTTTAAAGGGAGGCTGGAGAAAGGTTTAGAAACTGTTGGAAAATATCGATGCTTTCGGGGGAGTGGAGGGGGAGGAGGGACAAAAAACCACGATCGAAACGAAAGGAGAGAAAGAGAGAGAGAGAGAGAAAAGAAGAGAGATTTCGTAGAGATCGAAGAAAGGGGTGCGTAGCGTTTGGGGTGGACGAGCAAGAGAAGGGTGCGACGAAATAGGACGAGTAAAGTGATTGCGAAAAGGGGGTCAGAGGGAAAATGGGCTACGTTGCTTTAATAGAGTGAGCCATGATGGATGACACCAGATCGATATTACTTCTTCTTTCCTCGGAGTATCTATGCGACACGGAGCATCCCCGGCATTTCGAGAGCCGCGGCGGACCGTGCACGATATACGAGGCCACATACCGGACATTTTCCACGCTGGACGCGTACATACGTATACAAGTTCGTACACAGACGCAGGACACCGTGTGTCTCGCGACTCCGTTATTACGGCCGGTCTTATAGACGGTAGACGTCGGCCAAGAATTCGTAATACCGCGTCTCATTCGTGTTCGTTTAGCTGACGGGACACCGGATAAGCACGATTTTCTTGGCCAAAGATAATTGTCGCGGGAATGGAATTCCTTCGCGCAAGAAATCCCGGGTAATGAGTTATATAATTTCCAGCCAAGGCTACGTGTACCTCGACGCCTGATCACTCCTCCCCCCTCCCCCAACCCCTACTTTTGCGGAGAAATGCCATCGCCAACACACGCACGCAGCCAAAGCCAAAGAAATTCTGTCGTCTGCACAGACTGATACGCCACTCGCTACTCGTTTCTTCTGCGGAATTCTTTTCAAATCTGTGCTTTTCAAGCGTACAATAGAGGAGAGATTGTATATTCTGCTTTCATTAGAGGTAGCACATCTATTTGGCCATAACGTCAGAGACAATTAAAACGTATATCTAAGCGCATTAATTCACCTTTTTGCTACACCGATGGTATACTTGTCACATAACGAGCATCGTCCAGAGAACAATTAGAAATTGTTGACGATGGAACTTTTAATAAGCGGAAATATTACTCTCCGTGACGGAGGCAGAGATACGTCGCGTCGCGGAAAACGCAAATTCGTAGCGAGACGTCGTAAGAACGTCTCCTCCCGGCGACGGAGAAAAGGAGGAGAAAAGAGATAAAAAAGCAAAAAGAATGGCGAGTGGACGAACCTGACTGGGAATGGCCTCGGAAAAAATATTAGGTCGTTTAGTATGGAGAGATGCTCGCGCGGGGAGCAACGCGTCTCGCTGGCGACGAACTGGAAGTATCGAGGCTTGTCACGAACTTCCCTGCGCCCTGGGACACTTGAACGGGCGGGTGGTCTCTCCGCGCGGCGGAGACGCGGCGTCGCGCGATATAAAGTTACTCGAAATTACATCTGCATATTATTTCAATTTTGTAGATTGTTTAACTGCAGTAACGCCCCGGATACCGGGGGCGGAACTCCCCGGCAAAGTTTTCTTAGGATAATCTCTCCTAGGTAGCAGCGTAGAGAGAGAGAGAGAGAGAGCGTGGCATCGTCGATCCCCTTCTACCGCCCCAACTTGCCGCATCTCATTGACTGTGTCGGAAGGAATTTGTTGGACCCGACCCGCTCGTTCGCCGTCCTTCGTCCCCGTTGTCTAAAATTAATTTAGTGGCTGCCACTGGGCGAGAGCGGGAAAGAAAGATGAAGGCGAGACGAGGCCGAAGCTCAACGAGCCGCGAAGCGAATAAATAAGTCTCGGTCGACGGGCTGCGCGTCGATGCGACGTCGTTACGATGGACGATGGAGAACTGTACGCGAAAAAACCGTGTACGAGAGAAAATACAGTTTACAGTTGCCGCGACGTTTCCCGCTTCGGCCAATAAACAGCACCGGCCTGAAAAACAAGCGGAAATCGTGGAGCGCTAAATCATCCCTAGGACCGGGCGGTTGGCGGGGATTTTCGGTAGAAAAAAATTCGACGATTTGCGCGTTCCCGTTGATAAAACTTGCGCGTCCCCGCCGGAAATACATTATTCGCGCGGAGAGTGGTCGTGCAATAAGAGTAACGACGAATACTCTGAGAGCGTGTTGGCTCTCGCGCGCGTTTTCCTCGTTGAATATTCGTTCGTTACGAGAATCTACCGCGGTTGTCGCCACGAAATATCCTATCTCTACTTCTTAATCGAAAAACTTTGTACGATGTTTGAAAACCGGTGTAGCTCGTCTCTTTTCTCTTCAGTCGGTTCTCTCTTCTCACCTACCTTGGAAGGTGTGTTCTCTGAATGACGTGAAGCTCGCGCGACCGACAACTTGTCCGTTGTAAGCGCCCGACGACAACGATCTGCGACGAGACATTATTTCGCGTCTAACAGCGTCTACGAGGGTGAGCGGGGGCGAGTGAAGGCGAGCCAATATAGCCCGGGCGATCTTCAATTTCAATTTGCAGGAACGTACACTTATCAGGGCGTGTCGGGCCGTGACGTTTGACGGAATAGAAGTACTCGCGAGATTAATTCCCGCGCCTCTCGGCATTTTGATCGGCAGGATACGACGGCGAAATAACTTCGAACGCCTTTCCTTTTCCTGTGGATCGCGTCGACCAGAGAGCCAGGGAGAACGAAGACGAAGGCGAAGGCGAAGTCGGAGGAGGAGAAGGAGGAAGAGGGTGGCTCTGCCGGGAGAACAGAGGGAAAAAACGGCGAGGAAACCGAGCGGGCGGAAAGAAGAAAAAGAAGTCGGGGAGGTGGGCAGCGTGTCGTTTGTATCAATTTACCCGAGCTACCCTCACGCCCACCGACTTGCTTCAGATTTAATCTAATGCCACGTCGAGAAGGGTAATTCATTAAACAAAGATCCCCACCTACCAGAGACTAGCCTCTAGAGACCTCCCCGGCGAGGCTCGCGAAACAAAGAAAAAAATAAATAAATAATTAAGTTCACGTTCGTTTCACGGTATCGGAGACACGAGCAGCCTAGAACAGGCTTGATCAGCAACCTTATTGCACTTATAACACGCTTACGATTAGGCTAAAAATTACTACACTGTACGCTAATTTTTTTACCATTTTCTGTTTTGAATGTTTCACGCGACACGTGTAATATGAATGTCTTGGTACTACGGTAACTGTTCAAACACCCTTAATACTTTATAACTTTCGCGACCCGGTACACGAACATGGGTTTCGCCCGTGTGTTCGTGGTCTGGACTCGTTTCAACGAGCACCGAACCCCTCGTGTTCTTTAGCGTTTTAAAAAATTCGTAATCTTGGCAAGAGCTCGGACGAATGAGAATCTAAATAAATAAAGAAGCTGCTGCCGCCGGCCTGCCCAACAAAGCGGACCCTTAATTTTGAGTAATCTCCGGCCCGTGATATCTCGGCGGGTAGGTATGCAGGTCTCTCTTCAATTAAAACTTGTTGCAACGAATCGAGTTGTTTACTTAGGATTAAGATGTTTCAAAAGAAATTATTCCATTCTTATTCCCGGGGAACGCTCAACGACCAAGCCTCGTGCTCCTTTGTTAAGTAATCCCTTTGTAGCCTGTATTTTCTATTTTAATCAAATTACTTGTCTAACTTTTTCGACGCAGTTTTCATTTTTAAATCCATCCTCGGACGTTGAGAGAAGGAAATCGCGTTGATTAGTTTCCACGACGAAAGGCAGAGCCGTGTGCAGAAAATTACGTGGACGTCTGATATTTATATACGTTTGATGTTTATGTGCGATGGTCAGGACTGCGTGGGTAGTTTTTATTGCGCGTACGTACTGATAATATCGGTTGAGAATTATCCCGTATAGACTCCGGGAATTATCCGACCGTTCTCGTATGATTCCGTTTTTCCGAAGACTCCGTTTCTTTTTTCCTTTTCCTTTTTTCCTTCTTTTTTCTTCAGACACGTATATCGAACGGCATCGGTGGAAAAAAGATTTGATACAGCCCTTGGTCGTTCCAGGTAGACGGAAAGAAAATATTTTTCCCTCGGTGAATTCCTTTCAAAGCTTGTTCGGCCACCAGCCGATCGAGGCGAGTAGCAGAGCAAATGAATAAAAAACGAGCAAAAAGAAAAAGACGTAGGAGAGGAGGCGAGTTTCAGTCCGAAGATGAGAACGACGCAGAATTCGTAAAGGCTTTCCGAAAATTAGAAACGTGAGATCTGCAAGGACGGAGAGAGAACGAACAGCTTTTAATCGCGTGTCGTTCGTAAATTATCAATTTGCAAAATTCAAATGAATCGAAGAACTTTGATTATCAGTCCTAGTAGCTTTGTATCGAGTATCCCGGCATTAATTATTTACGGGAACAAAATACATATTCCTTTCGAGTGGCTCGTTAGATTCCTACAGTGTTTCCGCCCACCGTAGGAAAACTCGTTCGATCACGCCAAACTTTCTGCACGTTGTGCTGGCAATTCCCTCGTCCATGCTTACACGAAGTACACACACGTGCATCTGGTCTACGATAAATTCATTAGCACACTGACGTCAATTCTTCATTGATAAAAGCGAATGACACTTTGAAATGCACACATATGCATGAGCATTATAGCTCCCTCAAAAGACCAAACTTATTAGAGACCGAAGAAGCAAATACAAATTATTATTCTTATAATAAAATTATTCGTATAAAGTTTATTCTTATTATTTTAACATAGAATAAGTGTTTGGGGAAAAAATGTAACGAAATGCAACGAAAACGCGTCACGCTCTCGATCAGAAATTTGGAGGAGGAGGGGGGGTGTCACGTGATTAAGGAGAGAGATAAGTTTACGAGCGATGTGTCATCGGTTGTAGATGCTGTAAAGGAGTGAAATGTTAAGGTTGTCGAGACACAGATGATGGGCAAGCGGGATTGTGAGGAAAATAAAAGTAGTTAATAAAATTACAGTTATCACCAATTCTGTCCATAAAAAATTAACAGGAATAAAAATAAAGCAAACATACATGAAAGGGTGTCAAGTTTTATTTCCTTACAGAAATGAAGTCAGACATATTCTATGTGACAGGCTTTAAAGCTGCTCATTTTTATTTTCTAGTTTATCCTACAGATATAGCTGAGATTTCTTCCAAAGCTTAAACAAAAAAAAAAAAAAAAAAAGAGAAATAGCTTGACGTTTCATATTTTTAACGAAGAGTTTACGGACTTTTTGCTACGTGACATTTTAGTCCTATTTCTGCAAAGTACACTGACAAAAACTTTGAACACTAAAGTTTTAGGCACCCTACGGATGCACATCCATAGACGTCCTTGTTCGGAAATCTTTGAAATTCTTTGGAACACAAGAATTTCTATTGTTCGTGATTCTATTGTTCGCGTTTCGAAACGAAATTGGCTGACTGTATCGAGAACCTGGTTTTTTTTTTCGTTGAAAATTTCAATATCCGAGAGCGTGTGAACCAGTATGTATGTATCTATAGCGTCTAAATATCTACGGAATATTCGCGGCCGATCGCCGAAACTGGTAACAGAGTGAAACGTTAAAACGAAACTATTATCGTTAAATAATTTAATGCATCAGGAAACGTTGGCGCGCCAGCGTAACTCGAATTCCTGCATACATATATACATCTGGCAACGGTGTAATTTCCGGTGACTACCGGGATATCAGCTTCCATAAAAATGAACCGAACGGTCGTGTCCTGCCTCCGGAGAAAGTTACCGTAAAGCAACGCGCGTTCGTTCGGATATTCAACGCCGCCCGTGGACGTCGAGAAGGACGTCGTTCCTTCGAGAATCGGTTTCACGAGAATCGGTCGAAATGAGAGAATGATAACGTTAGAGTCACCAGGGTACCGGCTTAATGTCGTATTTGCTTTAATTTTAATTTCAGTGCAGCAGCCATCTTTAGCCGAGGAGAGCCAGAAGCAGCGACCGACCAGCGAGGGCTCCAGGCAATTATGATAATATCTTGATCCGATAATGGGACACGGTCTTATTCTTTACGAATTGTCGCGGGGTGGCCGAGCAGAGGGCAAAGGTTCGCGCGGCGGGGGGGGGGGTGTACCAGCGGCGCCGATTTCACGCTCGAGAACTCCGGGAATGGAGCTGGCAAAGAGGAATTAAGATCTCGCGGAGGCTCTCGTTCCTACGGTGCAAAGAACCTCCGGCTCTCCTCTGCGGAGCGAGAGAGCGCGGATCCGAATAAGATGGATCGTGGCCTCCGAGAGAAGGGAGGGGCGAGGACGCGAAACGGAAGAGCAGAGAACTGGAAGAAAAAGAAGGACGATCGTACAACGAAACGAAACGAAGGTTCGAGTAAAACAGAGAGAGAGGGGGGGGGAGGGCAAAAAAAAGAAAGGAGAAAAAGATCGAGAGGAACAGGAGGTAGGAACTGGAGGAATAAGGAACAGTCTGGGCCAAAACGGAGGGGGGTAAAATCGAGAAGACGGTGCAGCAGCAACGGAACAGAAGCAAGGGGTCAGAAGGGACATTATACTTGCTTTTGCAGCTCTGTCGTCGGCTCTTTGTTTATATTCCCAGGACAGCCCGTTGGGACGGAGCGTTTGACATGTCGCCGCTTGCAAAGATGTTAAAGGACAAAAGGGGGTAAAACCCATTCCCGTCGCACCCTGCCCGCCGTACGTCTTGCCCTCTCGCTCTCGGCCAAGGCTCTCTCCGTGCCTCCGCCATGCCGAGCAATGTTCTCGCGGCCATTGTGAACGCGGCATGAAACGCGGCGCACAAGCTGCCGCTCGTACGCATGTATGTAAGTGCCATATCATTATGCGGCTGGATAATGAACGCTCCCCAAGTGTTAGTGGGATAAGTAGCTTCCTATATTTCACGGAACCGACTGACGGCCGGTTTTTCGAGCGTTCGGACTCGAAGCAGAAACCGGCGGGGTTCGTTTTTAAGAGAGAAACGCGTAAACGACGCGTGTACGTACGTGCAAGAAGCATAATTCGAGCAGCAACAGCAGCAGCAGCAACCTCGACACGTCACATCGATAGTATGTTATCGAGACTGCTCGTTAACTTTGTGTTTTCTACGAAACTGTTCACGCGAGAGTAAACACGATTCTTCGAACGAGGAGGAGCGCTCTATCATTTCAATTTATCCTACATTTCGCATTAGGACACGACGATCGTCGAAAGCGTAACGACGATAGAACGCGGCTCGCGCGTGTAATTAAAGTGACCGATGCGACGCGTGACACCGGGCCGCCCATGCCCCGTAATTTCCCCCTTGATCTTCGAATGGCTCCGATCCGAGCGATCTGCTCCGCGGATCGCGTCGGCTCTCCCATAATTGGAAATAACTCACGACTCGACGTCTACCGATCTCTACCTCTTTCTCTCCCTCTCTCCCTCTCGTCCTCTTCCACTTCATCCGTCCACCAAGAATATCTTCTGTCGAATAACTTGAAACAACGTGTCCCCTCCCATGACACTTCATTACCTTGAAATAATTAATTCCTATCTGGTAACGAGATACCGGTCGTTAAAGTTCGTGACACTCGTAATACGCCCGATTAATGATATCCATATCGCGCGCAGCTATAACAGGGTTCGCGTGCGCGTATCATAAGCTGACGCGAGACGTACAGTTTATCTTTAAATATTTCACTGGCCGACTGCCGTTCTCCCGCGTTTTATCGTTAAAAATTGACTCGCAGTACCTCGTTCTTTCTTAGTTCCTCCTATCAGTCCCCTTTCTTTCCTTTTTCCCATTCCATTCACTTTCTTTCGCGATAAATTCGCAAGACTGCGAGGCAACGCTCGAGATGTCGGATCCCTCGTGCGTCGCTCGAGCAAGCGATCATTTAAGCCAGGTAATCTCGACGAACTGTTAATTTATGCGTAATTCTCTCTCTCTCTCTCTTTCTCTCCTTATCGCGTCGGCTACAGACAGTCGAAAAACTTCTCGATTTTTTTACGTCTCGTTGGCGAACAAAACGGTCAGACAGGACGTTGGTCGTTCGCTGGAAAATTCCATCTAGGCGATACACATCCAGTTAAACTTGGAATTTCGCGGGATTTCGCAGTTGACGGTGTCGCAACAAGTTAATCCAGCATTGACCTAAGTACGAACGCGTGTTTAGTTCGGCAAAGTGTGAATTCCGGGTACATTCTTTTGACCCGGTTCCACCGGCTTGCGTAACACAAGTATCCCTCTCTCTCTCGTCGACCGGCTCGCCACTTGTCGAGGATTAATGGAACTCTTTTCACGCTTTTCGCCGCTGACCGATTCAATCTCGGTTTTTCAGATTAGTAAATCCGGCCCGGTGTGAAAAACAGACCGGCGAGAGGTCTGAATGTACGGAGGTTTCCACGGTCTTATTACGCGGCCGAAATGAGACTGTCCGTTTCGAAAATCAGTTTCCAGGCGGCGGCGTTCAGCAAATTCCGACTCGCCCGGATAGTCGAACGCTTATTACCGAAACGGTTTTTCCTACGAAAATCTCCGGGAGCGAAAAAGCATCCGCGAGTGAAATAGGAAAACGACGAGAATACCTTTTCGTCTCTCGGTCGTGCCGCGCGTCGCGGCTAAATACCAGTAATTAAAACGTCGAGGTTTCGCGTTGGTCCCGCTGTTTATTTGATATTTGCTTGCTTCGCGCGACGCGAGCTTGCATTCGTCACTCCGTTGCCACCGTGTTCTCCCCCTCTGCAGAATCTCACCTCCTCTCGCTGCTGCGTACATACGCGGCTGTATCGTTGATATAGCGGTTGAACGTTACTCCGCCCGGTTAAATTGTGTTCGTTCCTGCTCATATGTAACCGCCGCGACAATGCATCCTTATGCAATCGCGCACCAACCTATACAATGTTCCCTGGAGAACACAGACCAACCCTGCGATACGCTCGTCGGTGTGGCCCGCTTTCACGCGCGGGATGCATTTACATCGGGATGACGTTCGCTTTGGGCAATTGATGCAACGCTTAAAAACGCTCGGTTCGGAACGCCCAGTCCGATTTATTTCCACATTTCTGCGATTGTCTCTCGCGATTATCATTTTGCTTGTTCTATCTAAAAGTCGAGAGTGACTGACTTTCGAGAGTTCGAGTTAGATTGACAGAAGACAGGTAGAAATGAAAAATTCGCCAAACAACGTGGAATCGGAGCGAGCTAAGTACAATTCCCCGCTGCCAACAATAGCCTAGATCTTTCGACGATATTCGTTTATCGCGGAGATTCACCGCCATTGTTGTGCCCTTTCTATGTCCTATCTCTCCACGCGTACGAGTACATTCCCCAACGCTGCGCCGTGACTCGCATTAGCGTGCTCCCGTTGCAACGATAGAACGTGACAAAAAGAACAAGCGGAATCGAAGCTGAGAGCGAGACGGAGAGAGAGAGAGAGAGAGAGAGACAGACAGACAGACAGACAGACCCGAAAGGGAGAGGAAGCGAGCGAAGAAAACCGCGGAGTACGCGCGGCCGGTTCCTGCGGCAGCTGTTGCCAAGCCTCTGCGCTTACAACTGCACAGTTTGTTCATTCGCCGCGGCTCCACCTCCGCCACCACCACCATCACGTCACTGCCACTATCGCAGCGGGATGGGAAAGGGGTGAGAGGGAGATGGGTGGCTCTAATGAAAGGAGTTTATTAGGACGCGGCCGTGCGGCAGAAGGGCGCGAGGGTGGATTTGCATCCCTTATGCGTAATTTCGCTTCGATATTAGATTAGCCGGTCCTGCGTTATCCGCGCCTCGGAATTACGACGTAGCTGCGCTGATTAGGCACGGAATCGTGCGTCGCCACGAGTCTCTTTCTCCCTCGGTTCCCAAAACCTCTCCCTCGCTTTGAATCGCCAACCACCCACCCACCCCCTCCCCCCGACCTCTAGCGGCTATAGGCCTCGGTCTCGCGGTCTTTTTAGCTGCTGCTGCTGCGGCTGAAATAAAAGCTGCCGATGGACCATTGTCTCGAAATTAGCCGGCTGGATGTCGTGCGCACCGGCGACGAGACCGGCTCGCACACCGAGAGAGAGAAAGAGAGAGAAAGAGAGAGAGAGAGAGAGGAGAGAGAGAGCCGACGAGAATCGATCGCCGCGACTATTTCCGTTGTTGTCGCGCTTTTGTCGAACTTGCGGAACCGCTGTACCGCTGAAACCGGCGAAACTGCCTCTCTCGGTTGCACGGTGCGTCGTCCCGATCATAGCAACTGCCAACCAATCCTAAGTTTTCCGGCTTGTTCCGGGCGAAGAACCACGCGTCGTCGCGACGAGGTCCACCAACGAACGTGGGGCTCGGTGAAAGTGGAGTTTCCAAGCCGAGTAATTCGAGACTTTTTCTCCTCTCTCGGTGGAGGTACCATTGTACGGGGCTTCTTTCGGGCCTCTTTCGAATTCGTTCGACTGTATTCCATTAGGTCCGAACTATTTCTAGCCATTACACAAAGGTGAAATTCTCGTTTCGCGACCGGGTGAAGAAGCGAACGAGGATAAACGGAGAGAAGAAGTGGCCTCTTCAGATTCCGTTGAACTTTATCAGTTCGACGGAGAGACGGTCGTTTCGATTTAAAACCAGACGTAGCGGGTATATTTCAGGGCGTAGTCGTTCTTCCATTTCGCCCGAGTATTCCCATCGATGCAGGACGTTTGCAGGACCGTTTACTCGCGACGCGTACATTCTGGTGTTCTTGCGAGTTCAGTCGTGTAAACTCCCAAACGACGTAAACGTCGGAAGAAGTTTTACAACGAAATTACGACGGAATTGCGCAGAAATCTTAACGACACAGTTCTTAACTTACGCGCCATGTTTTCGTTTTCTCTTTCGCCATCGAAAAGGTTTGAGAAATTTCGACGAAACGGTAAGACCAGTTTTGTCTCGGCGCGTTTCTCGCGTACGCGCTCAGTTCGATCGCCGATGCCGTGTTACATCCGGTAGCTGGAGCAAATTGTTGCACGTTCTCTCCGGAACCGATTCCTTCCAATAAAGCTACACGGCGTATAGCGTCTCGTTCGCTGGGCGTATTCGAGATGTATCCCCGGCGTACGTGCTCCGGGATCGTAAACAATCTTTCATCGCGCGTTTCCCTTGTTCCGATCCGTTTAAATGTTTGCTCACGCGATCCGTCGAGCTGCAATAAGCAAATACGAAGCCTGTTCCACCGATTCGGTATCGCGCGACTGGAGCCACAGAGAGAGAGAGAGAGAGAGAGAGAGAGAGAGAGAGAGAAAGTGAACGAGAGAAAGAGGGGGGTAAAAATTGAAGGGAGATTCGTTTCGATATTTACCGGTTAGCAGAGCGGTTAGCCCGACAGTGGAAAAAATCCCGTCCGAGCAATCCGTCCAAGTAAATAATAATGAAAGGCTATCGATTGGCCAGACCGTCAGCCTGTCGATACATAGAATTACAGATTCCACGTATCGAAGCGTGGATTTGAGTGTCGCTGTTCCTGATCGACCGCGCGAACGTATTGTTTCGATTTTCGTTAAATTCAAGGAAAACGTGAAAATTAACGGAGGCGTAAGACTTTATCGTCTTACAATTAGGCGTGCCTCTTCGTTCAAGTAAAATTTACGCTGAGATAATTTTTTTTTTTTAATCATCCTCGATGGATGATGCGCGGCTTGTAAAAATTCTAAATCTAAGAATTTATTCAAAATAGTTACCCGATCGTGTGGCGACTGCAAAGGGTAAATGCCGGGTGACGACGAGCGTTGCAGTAGGATGCGAGAGGTTATTTAAAAAGGCCGAGGGTAACGTATACAAGAACCTTTTTAAGTGGTTTCAACACGTGTTGGCTCGAAGTCGTTCCAAACGTGTAATCTTTCGAGTACACACACGCTTGGCGACCTGTCACCGATTTTCAAGATGAAACTTCTAAACTCTAATAATATGTATCGTTCGTAACGCTCGAAGCATCAAGAAATTTCTCCAAAGCGATCGATCATTGTGTTTCAACAAACGTGAGCATTTTCACTTCCATTCTCATCGATGTTAAATACGATATTATTGCAGGTCCGACTATTACTGTGTATCGATAATCGTTATCGGAGAGCAAAGCATTCTTTCCGAAACGTTTCTATTTACCGGATCCCTAACCCAATAACGCACAAAAGACTTTGTCGAGTTCTTACCTGTTTGTCCGAGGCAACGCTGCTTCCACTACCACCGTTCAACGTTCATGTTCTTCGACGTTGTTGATCCTTCATTGTCGTGTAGGGCACGATCAATTGAAAGAGCTCACCGGTGGTGAATGTCCACCGATATCAAGTTCCCGGTTAAACGTCGTTCAGGTTGTACCGGTGCAGCTTGAAAGAGGGACCGGTCGCGTCGTCGCACTGAAACCAGATCATGCACGGTCGTATAGTTGCATTCGATGCGCGTTCTACGCGACAAATTAACAATCTAGAATGGCTCGCAAAAAAAAAAAAAAATAAAAAGTAGAAAAAGAAGAGAGAGAGAGAGAGAGAGAGAGAAAGAGAGTACGGTTTTCAATCGAAAGAATTTTATCACGGTTCCGATTCACCAAGTTTTATTTCCTACCTTTTGATTGCTTCTGTTACATATTAGCTACAAACATTCAATATTCGCAATATGCTATTGCGTTTAAAAAATGGAAGCATGATTGATCTTTGAATAGCTACGCAAATTCAATTACACTCGGGTCTTTTTGCGCATTGCTTGCGCGTTAAAATAGAAACAGTCGCAACAATATATTAATACGTTTGCTCTTGAATAATTCAACCAACATTTTTCGGTGGGAATTTTTAAATCAAGCTGATAAATTTTCTCGCGTCGACAGCAACATATTTAGTGACAAATCAAATTAAATTTTACAGACGAAATTTTACCATGTCCATCGTAATTAAATATTCAAAGAGCAAAAAATTCAATTCAAAAATTCGTTCCGTTCGCGAACGAGCGTCCGCTGCACATTTTCAAGTCGTCTTCGCTGACAACGTTTATAACGCTCGCGCGAAACAATTTTCCAGCTTTTCAATTAATGCGCCGCGCGTTTCCCGCGCCAAGCAATTTATCGTAAAAGAAGAGTAAGAGAAGATAAAAGGAAGATGAAATTCGAACGGACTCCATCGTGGCGAGAAATCGATTTGAATCGAAACGGATGTATGGCCGGACTCGGAGGCAGAACCGGAGCCGGAATTCGGAGAGGAGACACGCGGTTCTAACAAAAAGGGGACCCGTTCCTTGAATCGATCTGACTTGCATCAATCGGATCGGGGACGAGTAAAAAATTGCACGCACGCGAATCAATCTACTCTCTGCTCGTGGTAGGGTTTTGTTCCTCATCGCAGCTGGACGACTTAACGAGCCGGTACAACTTCAGACGAACGATGACGTATCACGAAAAATAGCACCATAAATTTAATATCAACGCTGCACGCGTCTCGAGTTCGCCGTACTCTTTTTTCTCAGAAGAATTGCAAAGGAAATCGTGAGATTTGTCTGATTAATTCGAAGCGTGTTATGCGGGAACTCTCCGTTTCACGAACATAAAAATCAATTATTTTATATCATATGTACTTGCGTTGTATGATGGAAGATATTTCACTTTAATTATTCCTTTAAATTTCAAAAGTGCACTTCTTCCTTTAGTTATTCACAAAGGATTTAAGTTCTCCTTTTTCGATATCAATAATCTATGGATATTTCTCAAATTATTTGCATTTGGGGTACGAATGATTCACTTCTGACCATTCCAAGTCGTATTATTTAACAAATACATTCTACGTGCAATTCGACCGAATGTTTGCGCTTGTGCGTATGCAAAGTGTTCTACATTTGGTTGAATTAACTTCGGGAAAGAGGTAAAAATTTTCCAATGTTTTTTAAAGAAGATCGAGAGTTCCCGCGACGCCGATGGTCAATCTTCTTAAACAGAGAACAACTTGCCGCGGGAAGTGCTTGTCTCATTTGCAGCATCCGGCAGTTCGTTTCGGGCGTGTACCGCGAAAAGTGGCGTCGAAATGCGGTTGTTTGGAAATGTTGCGCCTTCTGTAGCGGCGCAGCTCCTTTTATTCTCGGAAACTTTCTTCGCTCGTGTATCTCTCGCGCACGTACATCGCTATGCACAGTAAAATTGTACTACGGTTCCCATCTCGTTTTTTTTCTTTTCTTTTCTTTTCTTTTTTTTTCCTCTCTCCGTTTCCTCTCTACGGACGTAAAAACAATTGCGGTGGGATGTAACCAAGGTATGATAACCATTAATTTCCCCATACTACGCCTCTCCCCTTGTGTAAACTCAAAAGAAACGCGCGCCGTATGTACATCCTTCGTTTCGTTTGTCGTTGTTCTACAGAGAAAGAGAAAGAGAGAGAAAGAGAGAAAGAGAGAAAAGGAACGAGACGAAATTGCGTTTGAAAATTTTTTCGAAGATAACGCGGCTCGGGACTTGGAAGCTCATCGAGCAAAGCCACCGTGGCTCGATCGTCCCTCGAATACCGATACTTTCGCCGTCTCTCGGAGTTTTCAATCTTCTTCTCCACCCCTCGAGCCGCGTCAACCCTTTACGCTCGACGTCTACGCTCCGTCCCCGATCTTTCAATAAATTGTAAATACTACCGAGTGTTTCAATATTGAAAGACAGTCGCGGACTGATTGCCAATTGCTTTCGGACCGACGATTTCTTTTTCCCTTTCAGTCGCCCGTCTCTTATTTTCGCTCTTATTTTCGTTGTTCGTTTGCTTGCGTCTCGTGGAAAATCAAACTCGCGAAAGTGTTCGTACATTGAACGGTAAACAAATTATGTAAATTATGTGAATCATATGAGAGACATTTTGAAATTTCATTAGTACTGTAATGAGAGCTACGGGATCACAGACAATTCCGATATACAGCGAGATACTGGCGTTAACTTATCACTTATTACGTCTTTAAAATAATTATTCGTATTAAGTATGAATTTATTTACTAAATATGTATCTGCGTAATGAATATATTGTTTCCTAATTATTCTGAAACGTCAATATCATTAAGCATACAGCATCAATGAAATATGTAACATCTTTCTACAAGTGATCAAATTTTTCAACTTTCACAAACGCGTTACAGACGTCGATTTTTCTACAAAATACCAACTATCCTGATACGTTTATTTCGCGTTATAGAAGTCTATAGTGTTTTTCTGTCCTACGAAACCTCCGGAATTAGAATGTTTTCCCAAGTTACATAAAATGGAAGGTACGGCCAGGTGTTCACCGTACGCGACACGCTGTCCATTATGCACGGTGTTTCCTTCGTATCGCGAACCACCCTGACAAACTTGTTTGACAGAGAGCAATGGACGAAGATGTGGGCGTTTCACCGTTCGCTTGACCCGTTCGCGTAGATTTTTCGATACGCCATACGGTTGAAATACCGTTGCCAGCACGGAAAAATCCAATGTAAATCAAATCGTCGTAAAGCACGCCGTTGTCCGACACATTATAACGTCGAGACACATTGCAACGTTTCTACGCCAGAAATTTCTGAACGTCATAGATCGACGCCGCTATACGGTCTGTTAAAAGCGATCGCGAAGAGCATCGACGATACACCTCCCGCCCCTCCCCTCCAACTCCCCGAAACCTCGCGTCGATACGCCGCGCCACGGCAAATGTTTTTTGGATCCTGATCTTTTTTTTTTCCGTTTTCGTTTTTCGAAAACTACGCGACCGAATCGATGAACCGTGTTCACTGTACTTCTAACCGTATCATTCGTTATTTTAACGAACACGAGAAATACACCGGCAAAGTTTATACGCTTTAAGGACCGTCAAATCAACATCGCCGAAAGGATGCTTTCCCCGCGTATCACGTGTATCACGACCGACGTTGCGCTGCCGGTTGCTTTGATTTTATAAAAAGTACGTTGTTCGCGTATAATATCGATGCAAGTTAATTAGAACGAAACCGTCGTACTTCAAAATGATATGCTTAACACGATTCTCTCGATTATGCATGTCAACGGCTTGGCGGGTGTTTTCAACGGAAACAGTTTAATTAATAAACAATTAGACACGTTAATGCAACTGGAGCGTGAAGCATATCAAATTTTGACGCGATGAAGGTATTAAAGGTATTAAATCGAACGATTTCATATCTGTCACGAGATCGTTTTACGATCGCCCGGCGAGAGAGGCGTTGGAAACTTTCCTACGGTCGCTAATGATTCTGTGAAATCACAAAAGATTGCGGAGTCATGGCGCTGAACACTTTCACGGTAACATATCGAGTGATCTCGTAATTCCGACTTACCGCCATTAACGTCGCCGAGCTTACAGAAAAGTCACGAGAGTTTTCGTCGAAACTTTCTTTCGTCGAACGGAGTAATAAACTGTTCGCAAAATACAGAAGTTTTTTTTTCCTACCGTACGAAGGTACGATAATTCCTATCGAGGCAAGCTATCGAACATCGTAATAGCAAGCAAGCCACCGTGTACGCGGACGCGTCGAAAGAATCGATACGCGCTGGTAACGAAAAGTCTTGTTGGCGAAGTGCTCGAGAACTGAACGACGCTGACTGTGACGTTACCAGAAAAGCTCGTAGCTTTTAATAACATCGGTTCCCATTGGCACGAGTATCGAGTCGGGCCGGTTTTGTTTGCGAACGAAAAAGGGCTTTCAGAGAAGCATTCGACGCGAGTATTTATGGGGGCGGCTCTCTCTTGTCCACGCCACTCGAGAAAGCCACGAGGAATCATCGAGGAAGAAGCAACCGGGCAGGCAGCCTCTCTTTGACCCCTCGCTCGTTTTAACCCCTAGGCAATTAATCCCTTTTGCTCGATTAAACTCTTATTCTAGCTTTAATTAAAACTTCTTTTCCGCCGTCATTCTCGAGTCGGACCGGCTACTCTCCGCCCAGAAGATCGCACGCGTCACCAACGCGATTCGCTCGTTCTTTACATGGAAACTGAATCTGCAGCTAATTGATTTTCGAATGGTGAGGAAGAAGGAAAGTTTCGCTGATGAACGGTTTATCTATCTCGATAGTTGAGAGAGAGAGGGGGGAGAGAGAGAGATCCTCTTGAGCAAGTTGGAAAAGGGTAAATGGTAAAACAGAGTGTAAATAAGATAAACAAGGGCGAAAAGTGGAGGAAGTTATCTAGCGCGAACAAGTGTTTCTGATCCTTTCTTACACCAGAGAGCACCTGTCCGTCGAAGAACGTGTACACGTGCATCGTTGCTCTCACCGACAGAGACCTATTTCTGGCAAACGTCGGAGTTTAGGACTTCCTAGAGTTGACTTTACCCGGAATGTTTCTCGCTCGAAACGAAACTTTCGTAGACCTCCCGCGAGCCTTTCGTCGGAGTTATAACGATTCACGATCCTTCCCCCATTTCCTAACGGTTTTAATTACGGATCGTCCGTAAGGCGTGACCTCGCCCCTCTTTGCCTAAGAGAGAGAGAGAGAGAGAGAGAGAGATATTAATTACATTTGGAGAGTACCGTCTCGATAGCCATTCGGTTTTCGCCGATTTTTATCGATCGACCATTACGTAATACCAAGCCGAGGGATATCCGTCGACAGTTTGGAATCTTCGTTAATTACCGCCCAGATAATAAAGTATCTCTGTCAGGATTAAATAATATAGTCCTGGACGAGCGAAGAACAGCATCGGAGCAACCGTGACGTTTATTTACGACCGATAATTCCTCGTAACAGGTGATACCGTCGAAGATCTCTTTCGCTTTGGTATGCGTCAATTAAGACGGTGATCAATCATTCCCGGTAAGAAACTCTTGCCGTCGAACACGTAGGCATGAAACGAAGCATATATTTGCGTGGGAGTGTGAATGGGCTCGCCGCGTTCGAGATTTCTAATCGAATCGCTGGCTATAACCGCGGCCTAATCCCCGGCGCCTTTCCAGGCCGCATATCCTTCGTTGCGCGCGCCGTACGAAACGAATTTGTGCGCTCGCAGATTCCTCGAAATTCAATTCATCGCGACAGGGAACATAATACAAATCATCCGGGATCATCATCGATCAAGTCGAAAGTCTCTCGACGGGTGGACAAGAATGAATCAGCGAGGCTTATTCAAAGCGTATCAAGGACCCGATCCTGCGGAGTCAGTTCGTCGTGTTACACACAAATCGAACATCTCGATGGCTCGCGAGGGATCGCCGCCGCGCGTATAAATACGTACCCACGCTCGAACCGACAGAATACACAACCTCCTTTCCCCTGGTCGTCGTCCCCCCCTCCTCTCCCCGACTCTTAACCGCATAGAAAGAGAAACAGAAAAGCACGCTGGACAACCGACCACTTAAAAATTGATCGAAACCTTTTTATGAGCAGTCCACGGACAAGGGTGGTGCTCTGAATATCACGTGGATTGCGATAGAGAAACGAGAGCGACAAGGGGAGACGAGAGACCGGTTCGTGCAGAGACTCTCCTCGTGCAAGTTTACCGCTTCGACCGCGAAGTCGCTTCTCTTCTTGTTCGGATAACTTCAAGTTACTATGAATGTATGCGCGTTCGTTTAATGTTTAAACGGCGGATGTTTCTACATTTATTGATGATTTATGTACGCGCTGAATGAAGAACCAAGAAAAGTAAAAGTAAAAACACTCGTGGTAGCGTTTAAAGAATTCAGCATAAGCGGTTCTAGCAAATATTTGGATACATTCTCAGTTTCTGACGGAGTATTTTTGTATCCGGTTCTAAATTTCGTTTTGCATAATATGGGGTTTTTCTAACCTCCGGATAGTATTATCTACTAAATTATATCAGATTTAATTAATTCGCCTGTAAATGTTGTAATTATGCTAAAATCCGAATTTGCACAAATACTCGCTATTATCTGATGATAATAAACCGTGATATGGACAATATCGAATATTTTAAATATTTGAAAATATTTAAAATGTTGAATAATCGCGCCATCTGTGATGGAATAATATTTTGCTATTCATTTTTCGCACAACGGTATCGACATTTCATTGAATTAAAATAAATAGTAAAAAAAAAAAAATTGCTCTCGTGCGGTATCTGAATCACTCAGAACGATCGATAAAAGATGTCGATATGGAACGTTCGCGCCTACCTTCAATACGGAGTTTAAAAAGTTGCGCCTGCGCAGAAGCCTACGCAATCGAGCAGCCATATTGCATTTCAAATATTCGACAAACGAACAATAAATATGGCCTTGCTCGAGCGAAGAAAAAGTTCTCTGCCTAACGCGGCCGAGAACGCAAGAAGAAGTAAACAGAGCTATCTATTTCAAGCTTCGAAAACAGAAACACGACGGGTCGCGACTTGCCAAAATTGACTTCGCAATAGCAGCTACGAAATTGCCCTACGATTAAATCACGCCATATTGCGCCATATTAAATTCTTACCGTTTGCAAGCGTTCGTAGTCCAGGGTGGTCGCCCACGTAGGAATAAGATTTCATCGCGTGGAGACGAGGGTGGCCGTGGACGTCGAGGTGTAAGGTGTCCTGTCGGAGAAAGAGCCAGAGAGAGAGAGAGAGAGAGCACGATACGTACGCGAGTTCAAATACAACACTTTCGACCGCACAAACGCAACAACGAGAAGATAAAGACAGGTTACGCGCGCGTCCATCCCTTTTCACGCGTTACACTATTGCGCGTTCGTCGTATCCAGTATCCAGCGTGTACAACTACGTAACAGAGCGACACTCGTGGAAGAGAAGCGCGCGCGATTTCCACGTAGATTGGCAAAAGACAGAGGAGAGAAGTACGAGGGAACGTGTACCTTCTTTCTTACACCACAGCCGGTCGACGAGAGGCGCGTGCTCGTTGAATGCCGGTCCCCTCGGTGTATTAGTGCTGCCGCCAGTGGTGGGGGAAGGAACGATTGGTGGACGCTGCGTCGAGTTAGATGCTGTGGAGATCTCAACCGTCAGTTGCGCGGTGGTCGCCGTACCGAGTGTCACGGTTTTAGGTACGATAACTTTGTGGCTAGTCCTATCCTGTCGCCGTTGCTTTCTTTCGTTCGTACAGAACTCGCGCGGACTTGTCTCGTCTCGTCTCGTCTCGTCTCGGCCGGTAACAGTGGGAATTCAGTGAGAGCGAGATATCGATCGTAATCTCGAACAAAGTGTCGATCATGTCGGAAATGCGAATCGATGATACACATTCGTAATGGGACATTCGTTGGCAAAGTTACGGAGCACCTGGTGTTTTGGGGAAACGCGAACTCACAGTGTCGCGTGTGAGAACTTGTCGAGCATCTCGTCGTACTCGTCTTGATTCGTGCCGGTGAGTCAGTTCACATCGCGAACAATTACCATTTCATTCGATAGGCAGGGGTTGGAAACGAACGGGTTGACACGGGATGCGCGGATAACTGAAGCGTCCCATCGAGCGTCCCGACGCGTGCGTAATTATCCGGAGATTTGTCCCGTCGTTGGTACACATCGTCGAGGACTTTTCCAAGCGAGTCGAGTGTCTCGCGAGTCGAAACGTATAGTAGCGCTCGCGGCAGGTTGGCAGCTTTTGACGAAGGGTACTCGCGCGCGCGCTGGGATCGAACGATTTCCGAGTGAAGTGTGATTCTTTTAAAGTGTAAGTGCACCGCTACTTGGGAGCACTTGCAGTGAAATGCGATAACACCGGCACCACCGGCACGGGGTGCTCTCGCAATCGTTCACAGAGCAAAGTGCCATTCGGATGACAGGCATCGACTGGCAGTGAACTTCGCCCCCTTGAATTCCCATTAACGAAACTCGGGAATAGTTGAAACGACAGATCTGACGACAGATCGAGACGAGGTCGAGGTGAGTTCGACACCGGTATCGATTCGGCCGGAAGGGGAGCACACACATGCCAGTCACTCGGAGTAAATATTGGAGGGCGTACACGAGCGACGACAACGTGCGTTAATAACGGGGCATCTGGAATTGAAGCGGGGGAGCGGCGTGTGATGACCGGAAGCGGACGGAGAAGCGGAAACAAGGGAAGGCAACGAGTTCGCTAAAGATGCGTGGGCTCGTCGTCGGTCGGAAAGGGTTCGGGAGATCGGTGTCGGTGTCATTCCTCTGCTGTTACTACCTTCTCGTTCCGGTGTACCACGTGCTCGCCGTGACCAGCGAGCTACCGCCGAGGCTCGATTTACCGGAGCATTGTTCGTGGGACTCGCGGCAGGATGGCGCGCTCACTTGCATCCACCGTTACGCCGCCGGCAACGACTCCCTCAGGACGAACTTTTCACAAGCGACCAGCGAGTACGTGACCTCGATCAACGTCGTATGCGATGACTCGGAATCGGCGTTGGAAAACGGCATACTGAACGTGGACGGATTCGTTCAGTTATGGCGATTGCGGTCGTTGAGGCTGACCGGATGCAAGCTGGTTCATTGGCCGGCGAAAGTTCTGAGCGGTCTGCGGGATCTACGTAATCTGACGATCAGGAGCTTGAACGGACGAAAGAGCAAGTACAGCTTGGAGCTGGAGAGCGGGGCGTTCGACTCGGTGCCGCAGATCGAGAAGATTGATTTATCGTGGAACAATATCTGGCAGATACCGGAACACCTGTTCTGTCCGCTATCCAACCTCCTAACGTTGAACGTCTCGTGGAACATGCTGAAGGATATCACCGAGCTCGGATTCAGGGATATCGCGGAGAAACATCCAAGAACACGTCAGCAGGAATCGACACCGTCGCCGTTCCCCTGTTCCCTGGACGTGCAATCGTTGGACGTGTCGAGTAATCAAATCTCTGTCCTGCCGGCTTACGGATTTTCGTCGTTGAAGAGGCTTCGCGTCTTGAACTTGTCGAGCAACGCGATCTCCATGGTAGCAGACGAGGCGCTTCACGGGCTGAGATCCCTCGAGACGTTCGACCTGTCTGGCAACAGAATCGTCGCGTTACCGACGGAAATGTTCCGAGACGCGGCCAAGTCGCTGAAGGAACTGCGGCTGCAGAACAATTCCATCAGCGTGCTGTCACCGGGCCTGGTCGCGGACATGAATCAGCTGGTCGCCCTGGATCTCTCGAGGAACGCGTTGACCAGCTCCTGGCTGAACGCCGCCACGTTCTCCGGCTTGATTCGACTGGTTCTCTTGAATCTGTCCCACAACCGAATCAGTCGATTGGATCCAGCCCTGTTCAAGGATCTTTACACTCTACAGATATTAAATTTGCAGTACAACGAGATCGAAACGATACCAGCGGACACGTTCGCGCCCATGAGTAATTTGCACACGCTAGATCTAGCGTACAATCGATTAACTTACCTGGACGCGTATTCCCTGAACGGGCTGTTCGCACTTTCTCTTCTGTCGCTCGATTCCAATCAGCTCGAAGGTATTCATCCGGATGCCTTTCGGAATTGTTCCAGTATGCAGGACCTGAATCTGTCTGGGAACAGCTTGGACAGCATACCGGTCGCATTGAAGGACATGAGAATGCTGCGTACGCTGGACCTTGGCGAAAATCAGATCAGAAGCCTGAACAGGCCCGGTTTCCGTGGAATGTCCAGTCTCTATGGGCTACGAATGATCGGGAACGAGATCACGAACGTTACCACGGAGGATTTCGCCGAGCTGCCCGCACTTCAGATATTGAACTTGGCACGGAACAGGATCGAGGTCGTGGAGGACGGTGTGTTCTCCGCGAATCCAGCGTTACAGGCGATACGTTTGGACTCGAATTTGTTGCAGGACATGTCCGGTATGTTCGCGAGCGCGCCTGGCCTCCTCTGGCTGAATATGTCCGACAACATGATCGTGCAGTTCGATTACAGTTACCTGCCGGAGAAATTACAGTGGATGGATCTGCATAAAAATCTTATTATGGATGTCGGCTTCGCGCCACAGGACATGAGATTACAGACGTTGGACGTGTCGTTCAACCGGCTAACGAGGATACATTCGAGGTCGATACCAGATTCCATCGAGCTACTGTTCGTCAACGACAATTTGATACAGACGGTCGAGCCTCAGACGTTTTTCGACAAGATCAACCTGACCAGGGTCGATCTGTACGCGAATCAGATCGTCAAGATGAACCTGTCGGCGTTTCAGTTAACGCAGGTGCCGGCCTATCGGCAATTGCCGGAGTTCTACATCGGCGGTAATCCCTTCATATGTGACTGCACGACCGAATGGTTGCAAAGAATCAACTCGTTGTCGCTGAGGCAACACCCGAGGGTGATGGATTTGGAGTCGGTGTATTGCAGACTTCCGTACGATCGTCACAAGTCGTTCATACCGTTGCTCGAGGCAAAGCCGTCCCAATTCCTCTGCACGTACAAGGCGCACTGCTTCGCGCTCTGTCATTGCTGCGATTTCGACGCCTGCGACTGCGAGATGACCTGCCCGACCAACTGCACTTGCTACCACGATCAATCCTGGTCGGCGAACGTGGTGGATTGTTCGAACTCCGGTTACAAAACCCTGCCTGGCCGATTGCCGATGGACGCCACCGAGGTTTACCTCGATGGGAACAATTTCGGTGAATTGAATTCCCATTCGTTCATCGGCCGGAAGAACCTGCAGATCCTGTACGCGAACGATAGCAACATCATCGCTATACGCAATCACACTTTCAGCGGTTTGAAGCGTTTGCTGGTCCTTCATCTGGAGAACAACAAGATAAGCGTGCTCAACGGCGTGGAGCTGATGCCTTTGGAGAACCTGAAGGAACTCTACCTACAGAACAATTTATTGACGTATATAGATAACGGAACGTTCGTTCCGCTACGTCAGCTGGAAGTGTTACGATTGGAAAACAATCGGCTCGGCACTTTCGCCGTTTGGCAGCTTGGCCAGAATCCATATCTCGTCGACATCGGCCTGTCCAGCAATCCATGGAGTTGCGAGTGCTCGTACCTCGACCGGATGCGCGAATGGATGTCCCGCAACAGAGCGAAGATAAGCGACTGGAGGAGCGTCACCTGTTCACTCGGTATACCTATTACTCTCCCGGCGAACGGATCGGTCATAAATTGCGCGGCATTAACCGGCACGACCTCGGTCATCGAGACTCGACCGCTCGAGGCTTATCTGCCGCTGCTACTTGCCACCGCGGTGCTGATTTTTGCCATGGTGGCACTGGTGTGCGGCGCGTTCAGGCATCGTCGCACGCTGAGGACATGGGCCGCTAGCAGGTGCGGCCTGAGAGCGTGTTATAAGACAGCGGCATTCGAGGATCAAGAGAAACCCTTCGACGCGTACATCTCCTACTCCGCGGTGGACGAGGCGTTCGTTTCAACGATCCTGGTACCTGGCCTGGAAACGTCGTACCGGCTGTGTTTGCACTACCGCGATCTAAGCGCCGGTAGCAACGTGGCCGACGCGGTGGCCGAAGCGGCCGACTCTTCCAGGCGAACCATTCTAGTATTGTCGAAGAACTTTCTGCACGGCGAGTGGGCCAGGTTCGAGTTTAAAGCGGCTCTGAGGGACGCTCTGAAAGGGAAGGGCCGCTCGGTGATCCTGCTGCTGGTAGGCGGTGTGTGTCCACGAGATCTCGACGCCGATCTCAAAAAGAGAATCTCGTCGCACACCGTGCTGGTGTGGGGGGACAAGTTGTTTTGGCAGAAGCTAAGGTTTGCCATGCCAGACGTGTCCCCCGTTCCTGTTTTGGAGAGACCCCTGCCATTGCCGCCGCCGCCACCGCCCCCGGCGCAGCATCAATGGACGTAGAACTGCCATTATTTAGGTAAGAGCCATTATCATTTTAATCTTCTTGCGTTCTTCTCTGAGGCTGCCCCTTTGATTCCTCCCTTTTTTATTTTTTTTTTTTTTTTTTGCCACCGCCCGAAAGGGAGGAGTACGATGGAGTACGTCCGAGTCGAGATCGACGACAATAGAGGGAAACGAAATCGGGAGCGGGATAGAACTCTTCTGGCTTCCAGAAAATCCAAGCCAAGAGCAACGATTTTCTTTCTATCTTTAAAGATAAACGTTTCTCTCTTTTTTTTCTTCTTCCGCGGTGGCTGCTTCACAAAAGAACAGCGTTTACTCTCCGCATTGATCGTTTATCGGCGTATATCTGGCGAGCAAAGTATACCGATTCCATTTCCAGTTCGCTTCCAGAGTCTAAGCCGCTCCCGTTTGTCCCTCTTCGACTCGCGTCTTCGAAGTCGAGTCGTCTCGAAAGAAAGGATCTCGCTGTTCACCGGTTTAGTCGCTCGTCCGATTTTTATTATAGCGAATCAGTCGTTCCGTCAAGTTTCGAGTACCGTTCGTTCGTTCGTTCCACTCCGCGTTCGCGGTTCGATCGGATATATCGTCGATTGCACTTCAATGATCGATTCCACTCTGTGAATGCTGGAACACGTACCGGTACAGCGATATCCTCTCTAACGGCGACACTATAAAATTATATATCATTCCCAAATGACAAACTAACGAGACCGGTGGCCGTTTCATTGAACACGGGCCTCGACCCGTGGCCTCGATTTAACAGCGGCACATTTTACACTATTGTTGAACGGACGACGTTGTGAATGGGGTCATCTTCTCGGCGGGCGGGTTTTGCGGGGAACATATGGACCGATCGAAAAGTATACGAGAGCCGGTGTTACACGTGAAATTTTGTCACCGGTGGTCGTGTCGGGCTGGCAGTTGTCCTCTCCTCGGTTCAATTAGAAAACTTTATTGATCGAACTTCACCTCTCAACGGGGGGAAGCACAGGCTCGCAACAATTCTCACCCACTTAGCAATTAAGTCGCCTTTATCGGATGGCTGCCTGCCAGCGCGTAAAGGAACACAGTCGAAATTACATCATCCGCTCGTTTCTCGTACGGACATTACCTTTAATCGATTATCACCAGCGCGTCGTCGTCATTGCCGTCGTTCTGAATTCAATACAGGCGACGACGTGCTATTTCGCGCGACAACCTACCTCACTCTCGTCGATGTTTAATGTTAACGCGCCCTCGATACCCCGTGCGCCACCCCCTAGCATCCTTTAACGCAGCTTGTCGATCCACGCCGCGACAGATGGCCAATTTTCTCCATCGTTGCATGTTAAATCGAGAACCGCTGTTCCACTTCTTTCAGTCTTCGCTTCTTTCTATAGAATATCCTATAGAATATTCGTAATTCTATAATATAATTCACGATCTCGTTAAACGATTAATGTGTACAGCCTGCTCTAGTTTGTTTCTTCTTCTTTCCTTTGAGGAAAGAGTCGTTCCACCTCTCTGTGCACATGTTTGATGTGTACAGTATCTTGAACAATTTTACCGTTTTTCGAAGGGTGCCGCGTTCATTTGAATCGTTAGAATTGGCTATGAGGTTTATTGTACGGTGGAAACGTGGAAATTAGGAAAGCCGATTGATCGTTCGATCCCTCGGAATTACTGTCCCTCGGCGACAATGGCCTCTCGCACCCTCTCGCACAATCTCTTTCATTCGTGTCAGGTGGCCGTTCGCGTCCACCCGAGAACTCGCCCGGTCGCGTTAACTTTTCGTGACACGCTTCAGTTTCAGCTGTTCGGTTCAGGCTACGTAGCCTGGTTGGTCAGTTGGCCCGCGATTGGTCGAGGGAGATCCGTAGGTCGAAAGGGACCGTGCGCGTTGGACCCTTTTTTATCCGACGAACCGGCGTATTCACGCCTTGTGCCGCGAACGCATCCATTAGCGGCTGATCCGTTGATAAGCCGCATCGATACGAGCCATGCCTTTCTCCCTGAAATTATCCCCAGCCGTCTTATAGGATTACGCGAAAAATATATTTAGCCAAACAATGCGCGATCCGAATCACCTTCCATTTCTCGTGCCCGCGTTATTTTCCCGTTCGAGAAAATATTCGAGAGGAAGAAGATGTCCTTGGAGGGATAGACTTGGCTGATTTGCAAGAAATATATAGTGGAATATCGTGTCGTTCTGTCGCGCGATTCCAGCGAAATATAGCCGGTGGAATGTTTCCAAATTCGTCTCGCCGACAGAACAAGTTCGTAAAGATTTTCGTATCGGAGCACGTGGATGGTCCTATTTTCGTGTATCGAATATTCGGAAGACAATCCTGCTTCAGGAAGAAAAGAAAGATGAGAAGATCCTTAGTTCCTAGTCGTACGAAAAAGACAGAGAAAAAGAGAGAGGGAGAGAGAGAGAATGCTTTGTAAGATCAGATCAAAAAGGCAGATAGTAACGATAGTAGAAGCTAGGGTTTCGTCAGGTTCTCTCACTATGGGGGAGAAAAGAGGACTTCTTTTTACCGTGATTTATTACACGCCATACGCGTAGCGGTACGGAGTATTTTTTTTTTTTTTTTTTTTTTGTTGTCAGTTTCGATTTCGGCCATGATGTACTAGTTGGGGAAAAAATGGGTTTCCATCGATTGGCGTAAGCTACTTCATAGCGAGCGCGCGCTCGCCTACTCTTTCAAATGTACCGCGTAATTTAGTCCCATAATTCCCCTGTATTTATGTGTTTTCCAGCTACGGCCAGAGGGTGGTCACAGGGAAAAGAGAAAGAAAGAGAAAGTGAAAGAGAGAGACATAGAGGAAAGGGAGGGAAAAAAGTGGAAGGAGGGCGCATAAAACGCGCGGATAAAAATTGCCGACGCGAGATCCCCGGTGAAAAATGCGTCTTCGCCGTCGATCGGTATCCCTCGCCCTCGAAATACGTGTCCCGCCTTCTAATTGCGCGGAGTTCGGCGACCGTTTTCGTTCGCGTAACGAGCCTCCTGTCCCGGGGAACAAAAATCTACCAGAACGGAAAAGGAAAAGAGAACGTACGGCATGGTTGTCTCGAGGCATCCGCCCATCGGAACAGGTAGAAATCTACGATCGCGTGTACCTGTTCGTCGCCCTTTACATTTGTACCTGACAACGGCTGGACCGAATCTGGAAGACAAATGGGATTACCAGTGACCTCGCGTTTTCCCAAAAGGGACGTTAGAAATTAAAAAAGGATTTGTACCGGTGGTTGCTTTCGGTCGTTTCCTCTTTTTCTATCTGCGCGCCCTTTCTTCTACGAAGATGGGTGGTCGTTCCGGTGCGGATTTTCGAAACGACGTGACAATGACGATAATGTCTCGAGCTTCGTCACCGTCACGTCGCGGCTCTGCATTCTGTAAATTGTAAATAATCGAAGTTTGGATCTACCTCAACCGCAGATGATAATCTGTATCTAATCTAAGAATAAGAAGTGGTCGAACAGACAGCGAAACGAATTGAGTTGAACATGAGTTGCGTGATGGTGACTGTGAAAATGCAATAAACGAAGAAATTGATGAAAGAACGAAAACGTTTTGTTTCTTTTTTAATTAATTCCCCGGTTGGATCTTGTCTCTCCTTTGGATTCTAGATCTACACTCTCTCCTCCCCTATTATTCTCTCTCTCTCTCTCTCTCTCTCTCTATTTTTCTTTTCTCCTAAGAAGACCACGTTTAATGCTCGATTATTTATTTAGTCAGCGAGCGGCCGTCAGCGAGCGGCCGTCAGCGAGCGCCGCTTGAGAATTAATTGAAAGAAACTCACCGCACTCTCCTCTGTGCTCTTTACTCTCGTTAGAATTTTCTACGCACATTACGCAAATTGCACGATAAACTTTACGATCCGTGGTACGTGGTAGCGAGACGGGGGACCAGAGCCACCGCCGTGGATTTAATTGCACGCACGCCGGAACGCCGGCGTCGTTACTACGAAACAGTCGTTTCCAGATATCACGTTCGAAAGCGTAAAAAAGAGAGTGTCCTTTCCCTGGAAACGGAAATGAAAGTACGAGAAAGTACGATGGGAGAAGGAAGACGAACGTAGAGTACCATTATCCCGCTTCATCGGCGCGAAGCCGTTGTAGATCACGCTTAAGCCTCTCATAAATTTCTATAAATCTATTAAGTCGCGACGCATTTACATAACAAGGGGCGGATATTCCCGCTCGCGTCCACGTCCATGGGAACCGTTCGCGATCGTAAAAATATCGAAGGAAAAAGGAAAAGTTCCAGCAGCGGTGTGTCATCGATCGGTGATAATGAAAAACGGAACGACGCGACTTCTTGTCAACACTGTGACTGTCTGTCTGTCGCGTTATCCCCCTTTTCGGTTAGCTATTTTCACGCCAGCTAGGATCACAGGAGGAGGAGGAGGAGGAGGAGGACAGGAAAGACGAGGTCGGCTTCATGTATCCGCGTATTGACAGCCGTGCCATTAAATCCTCAGATGGGCGTATCGGTCAGTCATTCGCATCATCGGGCTCTCTCTCTCGGCTCTCCCCGAAATATGCTCGCGTCGAAACCGAATTGAACCGGTGGTTCATTCTGGCGGTTCATTGTCAGTTGGGTATTTTATGAGGCCACCGGGTCACCGCAGATTTACAAGGCCGGGCTACAGTTTGCTTTTATCCTTTCGTCTCGTCGGCATTGTGCGCTTCTTTCCTGCGAATCCCTTCGAAAGCCGCTCTTTCCACAGGCATAAATGTAACTCGAGATATATACCGCGCCGAATGAAACGAGTCAAATAAGCCGTCGGGTGTGTTCCTTGTTCCTTCGAAATCCCTTCGCCGTCTCTGTTCCACCGGCGTTTCCTCGTTTTCCCTGCTTTCCTCGCGATCTGTCTCTCTCGCTCTTTACACAGGCGTGAACCACTCGAAGTCGCTCTTGACGTTTCAACCGGCAGCAGGGAAATTGGGAAAACGCACACAGATATCCGCTTCCTTTTCGACGGCAGTCTCGTCTCTCGCGGCCCATCCTCTCCCGCCGCATTACGCCGCGAAATGAATCGCGCCGCTCGAATGAATGAGCGAATAACGAGCGACGATCCCGAGTGTGATTCCGACTGGTGGATAGTTAAACGTAGAAACGATGAGGTTCGCTGAATGGCCGACCGTGCCATAGAGGAAACGATCGTTATGAAATTTTCGGCTGGAAATTTGCGAGACAAAAGTACCGATTTCAAGTTTCGGCGTCCGGATTTTTGATAGATGGAGTTTCTAAATCATCACGCTCGCGATATTGAAAATATCGAATGCCCAAAGACAAAATCTGGCAATTTCCCTCTGTTCATTTACGATCGTATTTTTTTCAACCAAAATCATCTACCATCCGCTCTCCATAATGTAAATACGAACGTAATGTAACGAGGGAAGGGACGTTTGTTTGCCGTATGATAAATCTGTTTAAAATTGCAGTCGCGCCGAACGTGCGAAGGGTCATCGTACCGTGCAAATCGCGTCCCGTCGATTTTATTAAAAAACAAACGTGGAAATCGCGCGAACGTCAATGTTTGCCCTGCCCTCTTGCTCATTATCCACGCTCGTCGTTCCTCATTAACGAAAAGGTCAGTGCATCTGTCCGGACGACCTCTCCTCTGCAAATATCGAGAAATCACTCAGCAGTCGCTGTGCAATTGCTAGCAGGTATCGTACGATAACGCGATACACATAGTACGCGTAGTTTCTCAGAAATTGTACCAGTCTTATCGGACGCGGGCGGGTGTATCCAGAAAGCACCTGCATCCTCTACGTGCGATATTTGAAGAACTGAGAATTTTTATGGCGCTTTTAGACCCGGCCCCGGTACATATCCTCGTAGCTTTTTCATCGAGTTCTGTGTAAGAGAGCACACCACTCTCCAGTCGTCTCTTAGTAAAGTCGTTAACAGACTTATCTCGCGGAGTGTTTGGTCAATTTGGAAAGCATCTCTTCGCTTTAGCGCTCGACGATTTCCATCCAGTCTCGGTGCATACAGCGGCTAACTTCGTCATCAGGATGCTTCTTGCGTCTTACTTAAGAGCTTATACTTCCACTTTTAATACACGCTTCGCGCTGCTTTTTATCTTATCGAACTTCTTCCGCCGCTCAACGCCCTTCCTTCTTCTCCTCTTTCTTCTTCTATTTTTTCTTTTTTCTTTTTTATTAGCTCTAGCTCCGTTCCATTTCGCGGTCCGACTTTGTATATACAGGCTCTTACGCGCGCTTTCGACTGAGACGGAACGAGGTTAACGCGATCCGTTCGAAAGTCTTTCGAGATCGTCTCGTACGATCGGCCGTTTCTTTTTTCCCCGTTCAGGTTATTCACATTTTCCTCGATAAATTAAATAAAATTCGAAAGCAGCAAAGAGAGGATTGAAGGTTAAGTTCGTTTAATGGCTCTCAACGCTGCGTATTTGGCGTATTTGGCACGGAAGTTTCAAGTTGCTTAACAGAATGTCATTTTTACTTGATATGTTTATTAACCCTCTTGATACTCAAGACTATCGATATTTCAGTCTATCTGAACGAATTTCTACAATAAAAAAAAAAAAATAATCTTTCCGTTGTACGTACGTGCAATTTGCAAACGAGAAATTGCAAAGCACTGCACAAGAGGTTTAATAAAACGACCAAGGAAAGGAAAATTAGAATAGATAGAACGTAGCGGAACAATACAAATGACAATCACGATAGAATCGAAAACCGGTTGGAAACTGTCAGTGTTCAGCATTTAAGCTGAACCAGTGTTTCACTCGCTCGAAGCCGATGCCGTTACGTATAATTTAATTGTAACGTTGGAACATTTTAAATATTTGGTATCTTATCGAGGGTGCTATAAAACCAACGTCCTGCAGCCGCAGCGTTGCTTTTTATTGCTTCCCATCCCCCTCGGGCTTGGTCCGATGTGTCTCTTCGAGTGTCTATCCCTCGCGCGATCGCTGGTTTTTTTCCGACAATTTGGTTTGGTTCACCGAGCCCTTCCTCGGTGACAGGCCTTTTTTTTTTTTAATCATCGAACCGGGAACCGTCACGCGGAAATTACAACGACGTTCATTGCCGTGCGGGGGGCAGAAATATTATATTAGATCTTTTTTTTACAGCGGAATTTTTCACGGTCCGCCCGCGCGTCCACGTTGTATATTTTTATCATGGCCGCGGTGTAATATGGCGCCACGTATACACAGCTTCCGTAAAATATGGTTACGTTGATTACTTTTTTTCTCTCTCTTTGCCGTATGCCCCCGTCATCCTTACGGAACCACCCTCTTGCGTGGATCCCCGTTTTTACTGCGCTTTCCCCCTCGCGTCTTGTTCGGTTAATGCAAAGGATCGGATATGACTCACCGAGACAGAAAGAGAGAGAGAGGGAGGGAATAAACCAGAAATTTTCAGCTGCGTACAAATCAATACGTTAAAATCCGTGTTAAAATCTTCTCGATTTGTTCTTTCCTCGAATGACCCTCGATCGACGCTGCATCGATGCCTTAAAAGTTCAAAGTCCTGTTGTCTTTCGTTCCTTTCGATTCAGGGAGTCCGCGAACTCGGGAGTTTCGAGTGGACGATTTTTATCGCGATCGTGTCGACCGTTTGTGCCGACGTTGCAACGTGTCGTAGCAGATTTATCTGGACGAAAATGGTCGTGGAAGAAGAGACTTGGAGAGAAGTAGGTTGGGAACGGAAGTGCGCGAATGAGCAACGCGGCTGCCGGAAATAACAGACTGACCTTAACGTGGCCAGCGGTGCAAACTTTCAGATGTTATGAGTGTAAACTCGTGGCGGAGTATCGTCTAGCCCGCAGTCAGATACGCGCGGTCCGTTTTATTTATGAAACGAAAACATTCTCGCCGGCCGACTGCAGCCGCTGGGAGAATAATTTTCCGCGCGCGGCCGCCGCCGCCGCCATCGTCATCGCCGTCGCCGCCATCGCTGTCGCCGCCGTTTCGAATTAGCCATGTCCGGCTACGTTTCGGCTGATACAGAAAGTTATCGTCGCACGGCTGCGTACGCCTTGTCGATCCAACTTCCGCCACCCCCGTTTCACCCTCCATCCGGAATATTATACGCTACCTTTCGGTTACCTACGTTATTACATTCTCTTTCCCGGCAAGTTGTTTGCTTAACGAATTCGTCGCCAGTCCGCCGATGTAATTTCCATTAAAATTCGCGTCGGGTCGAAAGTTAAGAAGAACTCGTCTCGCGTGCGAGCAACGAAGATCACCTGCCTTTGCACTAGACGAGAATCTCCGAGCATATTCCGGCGTGTTTTACTCGATTCGACCCGACGGACCGAGATAATTGCCACGGATTTTAACGAGCAGTCAGAGCAGTCGGAACAATGCACCCAACCAGTGCTGACATTGTTTCGAATCGTTGCTCGGCTCGGAAAATTGCAGGCGAAAAATTCGTCGTCTTTCATCGGCAAAGTTCCCGCAGCGCGGCATTTCAATCAACACGGTCGAAAATCTCTGTTTCGAATGGTTCGTCTCGCGGAAATCTGGTTTCGCGAGGGGGTGGCAACCCCCGTCTGAAATTAGGCTAGCCCCCAGTTAACAGCTGCGACAGCGTGGTGAATTCCGTAGCGCGATCAATTTGTCCGAGAGAGACGCGGACGTGACTAGACTTGAGCATATGGCCGATTGAACGATATCGACTGGGAAACTGGATCCATGACCGGCCGTGGCTGTCGGAGATTATGCCCGCTTTCCCCGGAATATATTTTCCGGCCGCGTCGACGTAAAGCCAGCCGGGGTTTGAAAACGACCGGTTGGACAGGCGGCGACGGCCAGGGGGAATCGTGTAAAGGAGAGAAACGAAGCCAATTATGAGCGAGTACCAGCGAGTCGAATTCGTTACGGTGTTACATTGTAACCGAATGCGGGCAACAACCGGGGGAACGCAATGAATGCGTTTAATGGGGGGAGAAATTTTTGGACAGTCGAGGCCAGGTCCAGGTCTAGATCCTGTGACTGGTGGCTTTTGTGTAGAGTGTAGGGTTTTCTGGATTCCAAACCGAGTCACCCTCCTCCTTTTCTCTCTCTCTCTCTCTCTCTCTCTCGCACACACACACACACACACACACACACACACACTATTGCCGCTCGATGATTTCGCAGTTCACCCTGGTGCACGGCCGCCCTTGGCGTTAATTACTTTCTCGTTTTTGAACGACGCCGCTCGTCGATTTTTCCTTTGTGCCTGATTAATGGACGGCGGTAAATGTTCGCGTGCAACCGGCGTCGGCCGCGAGATTGACAGACGGGACAGGGGTGAGGAACGCGATCCGGGGGGGTTGAATAGTAATTTTTTTCGTCGCGGAACTCGCCACTGTTCGATCTCTACCTGGAATAGACCCAGAGTTTCCAAATTCTCCGCACTGATGTTCGTTGAATTGTTATATTTCACCGACGAATTACCGACGAAACAGCGAGGCAAAATAGCTCTCGAGACGTTTCTAATTACCCGTTGTTCCGAACTTTGACCGCTGACAAATTTTTCGTCGTCTTACGACGATCGACGATGAATCCTCGAATCCCCGGAAAGATTTGCACGTACCCCAAAGGTGTCGTCTCGGCTCGGCTTGGCTCGACTCGGCTCGGCTTAGAGTCGATAGACGCGGTCTTTAAATCGCGGGGAGGAAAAGAAAAGAAAGGGAACGGTATCTGTTGGAGGTTTTCTGGACGGAAAGTCTCGAAGGAAGGTAGCGAGTATCGACGTTGGTCTGCGTGGTCGTGAATTATTTACGAGCTTTCGCTCGAGACCGACTATTTAATTCATACGGAAGGAACGATAATATCCGATGGGGGGAAGGGGGTGAGAACCGCGGCAGGGGCCTTGGAGAGGGGGAAGGGGGACGAGCGAGAACGCATCGTCGAGCACCGGCGACTGTCGGCCCGCCATTGTTACGCTCGGCGACGAGTTTGAAAAGGACAATTTTTCTGGCCGCTTTGCAATTCGTCGGATCTAGGACGGAAGACGGATGCCCACCGGAGCATCGCGGCAGATTCCTTTCAAACAAACTTTTCGGAATTCAGGCAAGCAAAGCAAAGCAACGAAGCAACGAAGCGGCGGCGAGCCACCGCTCGCTTCCCCCTAGTTTTCGAGCAGCGCTTCCTCCTTAGCGTTCCCTTGTTATTTCAATTGCCGGCACTCTACCTGTCATCGAAGTGTCAGCTCTGGCCTGTGGCCCGTTTTAAAAGAGCAAAACGCCATGCCGGAATCTCTCTCTCTCTCTCTCTCTCTCTGTTTGTCAGAATACCTCCCTACCTCTATCTCCCTACCTCTATTCAGGGGATGATAACCGTGAGAGGGTCGGCTGCAGCAGTCAGTGGAGGTAGGCGCATCTTGTCCCGCGTGTCTTCTCTCCGTGCGTACCTTTTCTTTTCCCTTTTCCCCTCTTCGGCCTGTCATCTTTTCTTCGTTTCTTACGGCCACCGCCCGCTCTCTCCTCGCCGAGCAGCGTTTCGTCCTCCTTTTCTGCGCCGGTGCGGGAAAATCCGCAAAACGAGCGGCCGCCTGCCTATCATAACATCCTCGTTTTCACGGTAACAATAACGGCGTAACGAGACGTGCGAGAAGAATATCGAACGCGAAGAGAGGGACGGGCGCGAACCCGGTGCCGAACTGGCAATTGGAGACACTCCCTGAACTTTCTTCCTTTTGAGACGTACGAATTTTTCAGTTGCTGAAGCGAAACCTCCCGAAACGTGACGCCAGAGAGACGGTGTTGCGGCTTTCCTTTGTTCCCGTTGTTTCTTTCGAACAACTCAGGAACAACGTATTAACGCGATATTCACACACGCGTGGCTTTCGTTTACCTTGTCTTTCTCTTAAATTCTCAATTATCTCTTAAATTCTCTTAAACGAAAATTTCAACCAGTTCGTACGTACGCGCGTGACTTTTCAAACGCTGAATGCATTTTCCAAGTTTAAACTCGCGAAAAGGACGCGAATATCCTAATCGCGTTATAATTGCGCTACGAGTGTTCGTGCGTTCGCAGGGAATTTTAAACGCAAGAGATGCACGGAACGTAGGATTTTATAAAAATTGCGCATAAATATCTGAAATAAAATAGTCGCGTTGCAATGGTCGCGTGTTAACGCGAGAGAATTCTGTTTCGGCAGAATTTTCGCGCTGCTTTCGAAATTCTACCGGTACAATCGCGACAGCCTCCTTTCGTTATAATGTTAATGAAATTTCCGAATATTTTACATAATACGCGCAACGTAAACATGAAAGCTCGCCGTCGTCAATATTCGAAAGCTTCCGCGCGCTGTACGCTACCGTGTACGCGCACGATACAAATATTTATCGTAATATCTGATACATGAAACGAATTTCTTTTTGCACGTTCGACATTCTACGAATTTTTATACAAATTACGAATTCGAGGAAGCAAATAGAAACTCCAAATCGAGATTTATTATTATTTCGTATATAAACACGTTGAAAATTTACACGTTTTGTGATTACCAACGGGGACAATCAAAAAGTCTGTCGAATTAGCAATTGGTTTTTGGTACACTCGGATTCGCAGTGAACCAAAAATTATGCTTCAATTCTTCCCTCCGCAGTGAATTTCATCGGCAATTGCTCTCCCTCATATTCCCTCGTATCGTTTTCGATATTTCCAGTCGGTAATTTTTTGTAATCTAACTCTAATTTTTGTTTTGTGCACGCGCTCGGAATTACGAATTTTCGCCTCGGGTTACGATTTCTATTAAACGCGCGGGCAATCGAAAGTTTCAGCCGTGTAAAGGTAAACGAAAACCTCAAGCGCAGCCGACCGGCGATTCCTTTTCTTACGATGGTAAACGTTAAATGCATTAGCGTTTAACAATGTGTGCAATCATTAGCCGGGTACAAAAGCTTGGCCGGTAGCTTTATTTTCCGGCTCTGCGTAGCCAGCGTCGGCGTTACGTGCATTTAATATCGGCTGCACAATCGACCGATCAGAACGGTTTCGTTAAATTAAAGCGAATTGTTGCTCCACTTATGCGAACAACAATCCCCCACCGCTGCACGCGAAAATTAATTCGCCGCCTTTGTATCGAATCACCCCTCTTCCCCTCCTGCCCCGTTTTAAATACAAACGTTTCACGCGAGAAGCAGCCAATGAAAAAGAGCGAAAGGATTTTCCTCGCTGTTTCACTCGATTTCTCTATCGTCTGATCTTGAACGTGTAAACAGCGGTGCGAGGAATTTCAAAGTGATCGTCTTAATCTGTCTCAAATTAATCTGAATTTCCCTAAAGCTGACAAAGCACCGTGTTCTAATTTCTAATTCTAACGAAGTCACGGCAAACATCATCATTCCCTTGTTGTATCGAATCCCACCCCAATCAGTTCAGCCGCGATAATTATATGCACGGCTTCGAAGCTCTGTGCAGTTTCAGCACGCTGTGCAGCTTATCGATATTCTCGACTTCTGTCCGCGCGCGGTCAAACAGTGAAAACGTTTTCCGGTGGGAAAACGTTGGACGGGCCGGGTCGTTTGATCGTTCACCGGGGCTTGTGTAATCAAATAGGAACAGAGAAAGAAGGTGGGACGCGAGATCGTGGTGGACTTTCTTCGACGCGAATTAACACACGAAGGGAAGCATGGGACCTCGGGGACCTCCGGGGGCAGAGAGGCAAATGGACATAAGGTCCCACGGGTGAACCACGTCGAAGACAGAGGTGAAAAATCCGAACGAGACGCTCGGCGAAGGCCGGCGGCCGTCATTAGAGACTTTGAGGCCGCGCACGAAATTACGCGTGGATCCTCGTATGATCCTCGCTTTATTAAATCTACCGTGTAATTTTCGTTCCGTTCGTTCCAGTTCCGTGAGTCTCACGTGCGTGTCTTTGTGCCATTAGACGGCTCTGTTTCGTCCCGTCCTCTCCCTCTCTTCCTTCCTCTTCTTTTTCTCTTCCCTCTCCCCCCCCCTTCTTATTTCCCGTTTAATAATCCGTTGTCCACCGTTCTGGACAATATCGCGTCTCAACTCCGATCGAAACTTCGGTGGTTTATATCGAATTTTTCGCATTCTTTTACAAATTTTCGTATATAACGAAGCATTCAAAGCTTTATTGAAAAATGTTTGTATATCTTTCGGCAGTTTAGAAGAAATCATGGACAATGCGATAATACGAAGTTGAAGAAGAACGCAACAAAATAATCTTTGACGCACACGTGCGTCTAACGCTCGTAGGAAATTCGAATCGAATGTTGGACGTGGTTTTCGCGCGGAAAGAACGACGTTCGTCCCGTCCTCTTGCCTCGTTCGTTAATTCATTCGGCAAACACGCGAGCGTTCACGCACGCACACACACACACACACACACACACACATACTCGTAGGCGAAGAGAGGGAAAGTTGGATGGCAGAGAGGAGTCGCGAAAGAGAAGGAAAACGAAATGGCCGGGCTGTAATTCAATGAAAAGGGGCTAAATCAACGCCGCGAGAAATCGATAATTTACGGCCGTGATTCGTCACGCCTTTGTGTTAATTGTTTTTACCCGGGACCGACGGGTTTATCCGTGGGATGGATCATTAAGAGGATATGCCCCTTCGTCCAGCTGGATCGCAGCTGAAACAGACGAACCTTCGATTATCGTGCCCGTTGATTTCGTCAGGGCTCGTTTCATTACGCAATTCCTCGTGGTCGTCATCGTAGCTTTGGACACAGTGGCCAATTTTGGACACGCAGGTGGGCAAAGTAAGAACATCGACACGCCGAGAATTTTCCATCTTCGAAACGAGAACGTCGTGTCGCTTTATTTCGGTTTTATACTCTAGGTTTTATACTTGTATAAAAAATAAAAGCAACCAGGGAAATATAAATTCGATCGAAGTTAAAATCGATTGCTTCGATAATCCTCCGAACGCGTCTTCAGCAGCGACTAGCTACAAGTACAAATTTAATAAATGCTTCGTTCGTTCTCCTCAGCGAGAGAAAGAGAGAGAGAAAGAGGGCGAAACTTACTTTGGATTGATTTTTCGAGGCGAGCTGGTAATCCGAAATTCCCTCGGTTTTCCATCCTCCTTCTCGCAATGGCGCGGCGTGGAACTGGAGGGTGAAAGGGGTGGCAGGCACGAAATGAAAACGAGATCGTGGACGAACGTCTCAGAACCCGGGGAAACTTCCTTCTTTCTCCGTTTCTCTTTATCCGACCCTGTTCTTTGTTTACGCGGCTTCTGAATGAAACGGAGAAACTATTCGGCGGCGGCGGCGGCGTTTTAATTAATAAGCGAATATACGTTTGCCGGGGCGAAATCCCCTCCTTCTCTTCGTTCCCATTTCCACGCTCTTCGTTGTATGTACGCAAGTGCACGCGCGTTTTGTTCGTCAACGACAGTCGTTTCGATCGTTCGTTCGTGTATAAATCGGCGCAGATATTTAACGAATCGCGCAAATAAAACGCTCGTTACAGCGTCTTAAGTTATCGGACAGGGTCGTTTCCTGGAAAACGTTCGCTCGTTTTCCATTTACAAATCGGCGAAATTGGATTACCTCGCCTCTCTCCCCCCCTTCTCTCCTTGGCTATCGTTTAAACATCTTCAGAGCTCGTCAGTTCTCCGTCGATCGTCTGGCCGATCGACTACGCCGACTGCCACTCAACGAACCGTGAAACAAGAAAATCGAATGACGCGAATGTTATTTTTATTATCTCCGTGATTATCTTCGTCTTGCAACCTACCTATCTATCTACTGAAACGAGAGCAATCTCAACGAGTGAACGTGATTTTTCTCTGAAACAAGCGTTCGCGATAGTAATAGCGAGGCAGCTGGTCGAGAAAGTTGGAAAGAAAAACAAAGTCGAGTCGGTATGATCTTCAATGGCCTGGTGATACCAGTTGAGGATCGAGGGAGCCTGCGCAAGGTGCTATTTAGGTCCTATTTCTTCAGTCTATATCCATGAGAATTTAAATATGCAAACGCGTGTCGACGATCTGGCCGTTGCAGACGATATTACGATGCACGGCAGGCGTCGTTCGCCTTTAGATTCTTGCCTCGAGATACTTCTTTCTCACCGTCCCTTCAGGTGTGTGTCTCGCTTCTTTATCGGCCATTCGCTGTTAATTCCGGCAAACGCACGCGCGTAACCCGTCGTCACGACGTCGTATTAGCATGTCAATTACCGTCTTGCAATAACGCCGCGACGCTCGTTCGTCGATGATTGCATCAAGTATCGCGTAACAGGATCGCTTGTCCCTTCGCTCGTTTCCCCGCGAGGAACAATGGCAATTTTTCCTGGTTGCCTGGCATCCACCACCACCTCGGATCCACCACTCCAGCCTTGCGACGTTGCCGGACAAAGGGAAGCAATTTCGCGAACACGACGCTTTCGCAAACGCGTTAGCTGCTGTCCCGCAGGAAATTCGAGCGCGAAGCGCCAGCAATCGCTTTCCACCAACGCGTCTTCCCCTCTCTGCTCCTTCATTTTCGTCTCCCGTTGAAACGTTTACTTGTTGCGTGTTAGCGTGATTTTCATTCGCGACAAATCATCCCGCGATCCTCCGTCATACCGGCCCGGTAATTAACGGTCGTTGCATTAATTAGCGCCGCAGCCGGCGCGCAACTCTGATTTTCCATTCGTTAGCTGGATAGTGACAACGCTGGTTTTTTTCTTCTTTCTTTTGTCTTGCTTCTCAAAATGGAACTTTTACAATACCGTTGCAATTAACATTTCGTTCGTTCCGTTTCGTTTTTAGCTTGTTTGTCTGGCGCGAGCGGCTCGGAGTCGAAGAGAGAGAGAGAGAGAGAGAGAGAGAGAGAGCCCGTTAGTTGGGAAATAGTTCGTTCGTACAATCAAGAGATCGCTGATTTTTTTTTCGCTACAGATGATTTTCGCTCACGCCCGCCGTGAGTTGGCGCTAATCGGATAATCGGATTCAATGAATTCGTTTAATTGGATAATAACTGAAGTTCTCGCTCGTCCGAGTGGAATTCTACTGCAATTGTTTATAACGTGACAATCTTTTCTCGCGTTCCATTAAGAATTACTGACAAATTTCGATACGCCGATCATAATTTCACGCTATTAGAAGAGATTATCATTGGCCATGCAATTAATCTTCAATTATAAGGATTTCGATTGGTCGCGTCTCGACCAAGATCTCTGCGCTCGCGATAGAAGTGAATCTATACGTAAAACTTGAATTTTCTTTGAAAAGTCCTTGAAAAAAATATTCTTACCTATTGGAAAAATATTTTCAGAGATATTCAGGTGGCTTCACTTAAATCGACCACCCTGTAGAAATGAATCTACGATCAAAATTTCCAGCGAGGATATTAATCTAAAGATCCAAATTAAAATCGAAATCGAAATTTTCTTCCGTCGATCCTCAACTTCTTCTTCTGTTCAGCATTAAATTCAAGCATCGAAGCATCGCTATTACGAAACTTGGAGCATAGAAAATCTTGGAGTATCGTAAAGAATAACAAAGTGTAACCAAGGATGGAATGCAGAGGAACGCGGTTGGAAAGCGATCGCGATTAAAACCAGCGATGGACGTGAAAACGAGCCGAGTTTCCTCGGTTCCTTTTTCTTTTTTTTTTTTTTTTTTATTTTTTCGCGGTTCTACGGTCTAATCGATAGTCTAATTAACCGTGGTCGGCGCGAGAGAAAGAAGGCGGCAGACCAGCGCGAAAGTGACGGGACGCGTCCGGCCGTGATTCATCGCGGCCGATTGGTCTCAAAGGACAAGATAAAAAGCGTCCTCCATTAGCGCGTATTCCGGGGTAAATACGTAAGACCGAAGATTTATCGCTTTCATAAAATTCCTCTGGCCGAGGTCAAGAGTTAATTTCCCGGAGCGTCGACAAAAACGTAACTCGAACGCGGGGCTGCGTTTTTCCGCGCGGAGCCGTGAATCGCGCACGGAAAGCGGAAACCACCGAACCAGGATGGGGAAAACCGAGTCCTTTTCGTCCGTTATCTAACGACAGCCAGTTCACGGACGGTGAACTCGATCCTTTGACATCGGTTCGTTTGATGAAGATAAGACAGGACACCGCGGGATCTAATTTATTTTATGTACTCGTCATTTGGGACTTGGATGATCATCGACGTTTCGGAGCAGATATTGTTGGTCTTTTATCGGTGGCGTGATAGGGTTGAACTCTCTTTCCCGGAGTATCGTTAAATTTATCGACAGTTTATCGTACTCTGTCTTCGATATTTTACGAATCGGTATTGTTACGCAACTACTGGCGCTCCTACTAGAGGATTTTGTGTAAGGTCTTGTACAAAGTAGATAGAAAGTGGAACAACACCAAGTTTTGATTCTTTTAAAAACGTTAAATGTAGTGTTACTTTGTGGCAAAGATCGAGTGTTTTATATATATATATATATATATATATATATATATATATATATATTCATTCCTAATACACACGTATCACAGAATTCAACCACGATATTTATGTATGCACTTGGTGGCTGTGGACTTTGGCGCAACTTTGGATCGTACCAAAGAGAGATTCACACGGGCATCTTTCGCAAAATTTTAATTCGCGAAACGATCTGGCGCATCGAGCGTGTCTTCACATCCAGAGCGTATTAAAATCCTCGTCCGGTATACGTGCGTTGAAAATTCAATAACAAGCCCCGATTCACCCGCCTTTCGTTTCCAATAAATAATTTCCGTGCCGCCGCGAGTTCAGCGTCGCTCGACTCCGAAAAGTCAGCTCCGTCGTGTCGCTTACGATAAATATTTGCCTGGAGTCAGCATCCGTCGAAGCCCCGGGTAGATTAATGCCCGAATCCACGAGGTGGCTCGTGACGTGGATTTTCGTGGTTTGCGACCGGATCGATCGGACGTCGACCTGGACGTCGAGCCTTGCCGATTCCGGCTGTTTACGTTCTCGCGAATACTTGCAAAAGCACCGAGGCATCTCTTTTTGTTTATTCCCTCTCGGGGGAAAAAGGAGCTGCTGGCGCCGATAATTCGCGCCACGTCGATCGATCGAGGAAGAAACAGCCGGCGCGGCGTGCATGCGTGCGTGCGTGCGTGCGTGCGTGCGTGCGTTTGTTGTGTTGCGAAGCCGAGGGAGGCAGATGCTCACTCTACAGCCTCACGCCCCGATACAATGGGTCCAGAATGCGAGACGAAAATAATGGTGGCCGCCTGTAAACCTATGAACCGATTCAATACGGTCCCACCTTTCTTCTCTCTGCTCCTCCGGCGAGAGAACGTCGACCGTGTCTTCTTTGTCATGCCACTTTTACCTCCATTTATCTCGCCGCGCATCCGTCCCCAGTTTCTTGTCTCTCTCCGCCGGTTCACGGCGTATCAGTGTCTATCTTTCTTTATCCGCGCATCTATCTCCCTTATTCTACCATGCGCTGCGACTAGCCCCTGTGTATCTTTCCAACGTCTTATTGTGCCCTCCTCCCTCTTTTTTTTCTCTCGGAAATCTTTTTCCCTCGCGGGAGATCCACTCTGATCCACGTTACATCCGATTCGAAGACTTTCTGCAGAAACCGCGGCCTGATTCATCAAACCTTTGCCCTTTGTCCGTCAGCTTGTCACGTCCGCTTTCAGCGAAAGCGAAAGCACGAAAATTCCAAAATCCGCGATCAACGGACTCGCGGTGTCGTTTTCTTCTTTTTGGAAACTCTGTCCAAGGATTAAAATATAGCCAAAACTTTAACAATCTACATTTGTCAACACTTTCGCAAAAAGCTCAAGGAGTTTATCATTTCTTTCGAGATCATCCAGTATAATGCTCTGAATTTCTCAGCTGCGGCGTACAACTAGCTAGCTTCCGTTGTGCCGCGTCTCCTTCGTTCCCAGAGCGCGATTTTTATTAGGAGGGTGGCACGTTACATCGTTCCTCCATTTCCCGCGTGTCGTTCGGCCACCCGTGGCGAAATCGAAAACTCCGAATAAACGGCGAACGACCACCCTCCTTCTCGGACCAATTCCTCTACAGCTACTTATCCACTCGCTCGTGGACCTCTTAGATCACTCTCGAGAGACACACGCGTGCTCTCGATATTTCCTCGCTAGATCCACTGTCTCTCCTTATATATACGAGGGACGAAGAAATGGAGTGTGTATGTGTGTTGTGTGTGCACGCGTGTGTGTGTGTGAGAGAGAGAGAGAGAGAGCACCGGCAACGCCATTGTGCTAATCCCGGGTTACGTCTGGACGTACAATTGTGTCAAGTTTACGGTCGAGCGCGATTCCATTCGGCCGGCGTATCCAGGTACGTATACCGCCGTCGGTGTATCCACAAGCGGTCTGCAAACGGAATAGAGACGGAGACGGAGTAAATGGCAGTTGGAGGGGGAGAAGGAGGGGGTGGCGGATAACACAGTCGGTTCCCTATCAAAGAAGGAATTACAGGGAACTGGTTTTCTATGAGCCGTTCGGCTTCCTCGCGTAAGGTCGGGGTCCTGCACGATGATTCCATTATAAGTTCCCTCCTTGTCGCGTTCCCTCTCTGCCCCTAACTTGTCTCTGCCAGCAACCTCGTTACTCCTACTTATTTTTAACGAAGACGCGGAACCTTGTTTCTCTTTACTCCGGTTGTATCGCTTTTACAAACTACTGCGCTACTTTATTCCTCGGAGCGGCAACGTGTACCTGGTCGAGAGTCGAAAATATATGTGACAGTTGAAACGTTACGTATTCAGTTTGTTATCCGTAGAATTTTCAATATTAGCTCAATATTGTTTCACAGTTTGTCTTTCCACTAGAGCTAGAATCTCTCTGGTCCACCGTCTTTTTCAATCACGTGGTACAAAGAAGTTGACAGCTTCGACTTTACTTTTCGGGGGCTGACTAACTCCGAGCGATATTGCGTTAAGAGCTCACGATCTTAATCGAACCGGGGTGAAAGAGATAAGATGGGGAAGATCTCGGGAGAGGCGTCGAAACGAGGGGGTTGAAACTCGGTGAAAGTTTCTTGGCATTTACGAGTTGGAGGGGAGGGGGCCGGCTGCGTGCTGCGTGGTGGGGACGATTCGATGAGTAATGGGGGCCGCTTAATCATTTTACGCAACCGGCGATTATCTGGCCAGCTAGATAACAGATACGTATACCCGGCGTACGCGCAAGATTGATCGTACGAAACGGCGTTCGGTCCACGCGAAGAAAGAAATCAATTAAATCCTTTATATTAGTCCCCCTCTCTGGCGCGGATCGTATCTACCCGGCGATATAAAAACGTCCACTCGACGATGATTTATCTTCCCGGCGTCGAGAGTATCTCCTTAATATTACCGATTAGCAGACAACCGTGCATTCACGGCTCACTCCTCGGAGCCCGCGGAGACGAGGGAACATGGAACGATCGCCGAATGCCCGAAATGGAATCACCGATTACCGAGAGTCATTAAACCGACTTTTTTCTTCCTCCGTGTGTAACTTTCTATCAGACAGATAGAAGCTTCGATCACTCACCGCGTGCCGCGATCTGTCAACCCTTTACAATTGAAATTTTGTTTCGCTCGTTTAGTTCTGATTTAAAATCGAATAAACATGGGGATCGTCGATTCCTTAACGCACGGTTCGCACGGTATCGAGAACGCGTTCTCTTAATCCACTGCAATCGGAATTTCGTTTAATTGAAAATCTAGGAACTCGTTAATCCCTCTGAACAATACACGGTTCACGTATTGAGAACGCGATGCTTCATTTCTTTCAACCGCGATCTCTCCTCGAGCCCTCGTAGACTCAAGGTGTCGGTACTATTCTACCGACAAAAGAAAAAAAAAGAAAAAGAAAGAGGCACAAGCTGCCATGGTGGTTGTATCTCTGCAGCAGCGGAGCTTTCTACGCTGGGGAGGGAAACACCATGAATTTTAACGAACGAACGCGAACCGGATGATAATATCAGCGCGTGGTGCGAAGATACCTGGCGCCGGGGACCCTGGTGTCAACGGCGAGAAAGCGTAACGCGGCGGTGGCGGTACGCGTCCACGGGGGTTGGAATTTCGCAACGAAATTACGGGTGATTTAAAAGCGGCTGGGCGACGGTGTTTCTGCGCGGTATCGCGGCACGTAGCGGCGCGTGCACGCGGCTATATAGATTCCGGCGGCTATGGATCGTCGGCCGAACCCTGGCCAACAAATATTCGAGTATCTCTTTTCCTGCGAGAAAACGCACCCACGGGTCCAGACGAGACGTGACCGAGATAACGAAACGTCCTCTCTCTCTCTCTCTCTCTCTCTCTCTGTGCGTTCTCGAGCCACGGGCGAGATCTTGGAAAGCTTTGCTCCGGCGAGGCGAAACTTCACTATCCGTGTATCCACGCGCCGAAAATCGTAACATACTCCCCGAAGTGAAAGCTTATTTTTCGCAATTCGGACGGAATCTGCGCTTTGTACATGCACGCTGCCGCTCGATGGTAACTTTTCCACTTGCGATGTGTTCGGTATTTATCGCGGACGATAATGAAATTTCTCTCGATTGCATGTTCCGCAGCAAAGTGCGGAACACGTTATCCGGACCGGGTTATTATCAAATTTCGTTTCGTGAAACGGTGCTTCTCGTGCAACGATGAAAATTTGATGTTACAAAAATGACATGTGAAACGGAAAACGCTTCGTCGGAAAATAACAGCGTGTGCAAATGTCGCTGTACATTTTATAGCAGCGTTGGTGATACAGTAACATTTTGCAGGGATCTTTGTTATACGTCCCTGCAGTTACTCGTTCCAAGATTTCCAAGCAAAAGTCGCGCCAGGGAAGAAATATTTATTAGACACTGGGTGTATTGAATTCTTGGGAGGCTGGTTTTCTGCCCCTCCGTCGACGGGAAGAGGCGCGGTTAACCAACCGTGAACGATAGTGGATTTTTACGATTATTTATCGTTATTACCGGATACACGTGGCCTGGCTGTCGCGTATCCACAGAGAGTCACCCCGTCTCGGAATCCTCCCGTCGTAAAATCATGAACGTGCAATCGAGACTGCTCCGAGCGACTTTTATGTCATCTCCAGCGTGTTCGATAGTCATCCGTGTCTTTGCGTTTTCCCCTTCTTTGACCCTCTCTCTCTCTCTCTCTCTCTCTCTCTCTCTATTTCCCCCGTTGGAGTTTTTCAGGCAGATATCTCTTGGCAAATGCTTGTGCGGGGGATAGGGAAACGTAGCGAGGAATGAAGAGTTATGTCGTCGCTGATGGGGGTCGAGTCTCGACGTATTTCTCTGCTGGAGAAAAGAGAAGGTGTCTTTGAATTAGAAATCACTCTTTCCGGTTGATTTATGGGGCTGAATATTTATGATTTTGGGGGATATTTGAAGAAGAGCGTTGGAAATATTCTTTGTGAAATGGAGAGAAATTCATTATAAGATTATATTCACAATCCGCAACACACGATCCGCAACTGATCTAATTGAATTCATGATCAGAAGGTTTCCGTAAAAGAGTAAAATTGTACATATCAGTGTTGGAAATATTCCGCGAAGTACCTCAAAAAGCAAAAAGCTTATACAAATCGGCAATTCGGATTGTGAAACTGCAATGATGTTTCTCATCAACGATGCCTAAATAACGTAGTAGTTTGATAAGCAATCAATATTGTCTTCTTCGACGTTACATTATACCGATCTGTGTATCACGGTTTTAAGTATTCGATCGAACTATTAACTAATAACCGATCCATAGCAAAAATTCACAGCTTTACGCTACTTTACGATTCACGGGGAAACTTCCCGTAATTTTAATCGTCCGGGTGAAAAAAAACGTGAGAAATAGAAAGAGAGAGAGAGAGAATGTGTGTGTGTGCACGCGTGGATGTTAGTGGTTAAATTCGGGGGGGGGGAATTTCAAGGCAACGCGGTCTCGCGCTCGCGCTCTCGCTCTCGCGTCGCGCGAAACTCCGCAGCGCGTGGCATTTATCTGGCTAACCGCGCCGCGTGCCTGTCGCGCCGAATTGCGATCCGTGTCCCATTGTACTTAAATAGTTCGAAATGTCGCCGGTCGATTTAATTTCGGGTTACGGCAACTATTTCCATTTGTCGGAATTTATATCCGTCGTTTCGCGCGCGGCTCCGCGCTGGCCGTAATTGCGCGTCGTAAAAAATCCGCCCCCGCTCCGCCCGAACTCGCGGCGGCGCGGCGCTCCTCGCCGGCGGGCATAATTTCGTGAATCGCTCTCTCTCTTTCTCTCTCTCTCTCTCTCTCGCGAGTTACCGCGGTCCAGGCTGCCGCTAATAAGAGGCCACTATATTATTTCTCGTTTGCTCTGCGCTTTAATTAATCGCAATTACCCGTGATTAAATATCCAGCCGCGGGACCCGACGTTCATCGTAATAGAGCGGAGGCCGAACTCGACCGAGTTCGCTTTCCACGGAGCCTCTTCCGTGCCGAACGATAGAACGACGAGTTCGTTAGCGTCGCCTGTAATATTTTTCCTCCCCCTCGTGTCGACATCCCTCTGTGTTCTCACACGAGAGAGAAAGAGAGAGAGAGAGAGAGAGAGAGAGAGTAACTCGATCAACAATTACTCGCTAATGAAACGCGTCGCAGCGTGACCGGGGAATAAACCAGGGGACGCGAGGTTGGCGCGATATAATAGAAAAATCGCGTCGTCGCCGGCGGAAACGTCACAATAATGCTTGTCAATCGACCGGTCGCACCGATAATCGCTGTGGCACGCGCGCGTTCCGTCGCCGGGCCGGCCAGCACATTCGGTTGCCGGACGCCGAATAAAATCCACCGCACAAAGCCCGCCGCCCGCTGGAATCGATCATTTTCATTTTTCAAAATTCACGCCCTCTGTCCGCCTGTCTGTCTGTCTGTCTGCCTGCCTGCCTGCCTGCCTGTCGATAATTCGATTCGTACTACTGTACGTCGACGTATACGTGATTCTCCCGGCGAGCCTAACGGTGCTTGTATTAACGAACGAAGAGAGAGAGATAGAGTGAGAGAGGGAGAGAGGCCGCCACGTGCGAATTACGCGATAATCCGCCTCGAAGAGAGACGTAAAACTACGCACGTGGACGCCTCGTGCTTTCGCCGTAATCGCTCGTAGACACGTGGCTGGCCGTTCGAATTGGGAAATCATGACGACCGGGAAGAAGTTTTTCAACGCGACTGCCATCTGGCTCGCTCGCTGGCTCTTACGTTTCGCAACTTACTACTGACGAGTTATACTTCGAGAGAGGGGCTGGAAAATTGGCGAGTTTCTACACGGTTTCGGGTTACACGGCGAGTTTCACCTCGTTCCACCAGAAAGTTTCCAACGAGTCATCGAGTTCTTTGGAAATATTCTATAAGCGAAATAGCTTATTGGCGAAAAGAAAGACGGAGAAAAAGCGAGAGATGGTGGAGGAGTTTTTCGAGGAGGATATAACGGAGCAGCAGGTGCACGAGAGGCGGCGCGGCGCGGCGCGGTTCCTCGCCAAGGTACGGTACAGCTTGCCCGGCAATTTCTTTCTCCTTCTCTTGCCCTCTCTCGCCCCGAAAATGATTGGTCGCACCTTGCATCGGTTATGCGCTTTTTACCGGGGTCCCTGGCAGTGCGCTCGCTCGCTCGCTCGGAAGCTAATAATTTAAAGGCTGCCTCCTGGCCAGGTCCGAGGGGGATTTCTCGGGAACGCGACCGAAGGAGTAGTCGTTCGCGAAAGTTACGCGGGAATTGGCGCGGAAAGTCGGCGAACTGGGATAAAAGCGGGCACCGGCGTGGCTCGGTGACTTTCTTGGACATCCGGTAGGACACTCTATCGTGAAACTTGCCCGCTCCGGGAAATTTGCGTGGAACCGAAGGAAACTGGAACGAAAGGAAAGTAAGCGACTCCTCCTCCTCTTCGTTCTTTAATTGAGCGAGGGGAGGATAGCCGAATTGTATCGAACGGACAAAACGATTCGACGCAGAGAGAGAGAGAGAGAGAAAGAGAGAGAGAGAGAGCTACGGTGTTTTTTGGTCATCGTTAGCTCGGCGTAGCGACGCGATTAATTTTTTTTTTTCTCGACGCTGCATTGAACGGAGGGACAGAGATAAGTAATAAATAAAGTCACCTTTCTTTCTTGCCGAGCACTATGGAACAAAGTAAGTAAGAAGTCGATGAGTATAGTCGTACAGATCGGCAAGAATCCGGCGGATCGGGCGACAAAAAGTTAATTCCGTTCGTTCCGAAAGACCTGCAGCGGCCGCTTAAATTCGAGATTTCCTCTTTGGAGAGAGAAAGAGGGGAAGGGAAAAAAGATCGAGGAAGGAAGATCGTTCGCACGCTAAAAGTTACGCGAAGCACGGAATAAATTCGAACAACTGCCAGGGGCAATAAAAAGATAAAACATCTGCACGCCGAACGCGGAACGTTGAGGATGGAAGGAGAGGAGAGGCAAGTAGCCCAATAAATTTCCAACCTACGTCAGGCTCGTCGATATACGTTGGACGACGAATTTGCCATTTATGCCGGATAACCAGGTTCTCCCGCTCTCGCGTTCGTTCGTTTGTTCGAAATTACGCGCGGATGAAGAATCCTCTTACTCGTTGCTCGTTTCCTGTCTATTTTAAAGTTTCAAGAAACTTCTGTATCAAATATTAGTCACAGTCATGTTCATGCAACGTATGTACAATCATCACTGTCACGTCAAAAATCGTCCATCTGTAACGAATTTCTGAACTAACACGTACATACGTGTTTTACGAGCATCATTTTGCAGTAACGTAAAAGAACGCAGCACGCGAGCGTTGGAAACAATTTCGAAAATTCGGAACTAAGAAGTTGAAAATTCGACGATACGTCCAACGTTCATCGTAGGTTATAATACGCACGTATCGGTAAAAAAATTTAAGGTTCTCAGTGTGCAAGATCCAATATACGTCACTTGAACGTTCGATGCGTTGCCTTAAATCGTTCGTAAAAGATTTTCACCGGAAGCTCGGCCCGGCTCGATTGAAATGAAGTCGTGGATACTGTAATTGCGATCGGATAAACAATATCGACGTACTTCCTTGCAGTCGATCGGGTTTTCTCTCGTCCGACTCTTGCTCTGTGCACTCCTCCATGCGTTCTCATTTCTCTCTCTCTTTCTTTCGTTCCTTCTCCCGTGGAGAAGCTCGTTCATCCGTTGCTCCTTGTCCGTTCCTCTTCTCGTCGACCGGCGCTCCGTTTCAGTACTCTCGATTCGTCTCGCGATGCAGCCAGCCGGAATCTGATCGCAAAGGTCAAAACTACTCTGTCTCTGATTGATTTACCCACGATCAATACACGGTGAAGAATTGTTTGAGAGCAGCGTCGATTCTCCTCTATTCTCTAGCCTCCGAACATCCAATTCCCAAGTATCCAATGGAGAGGCTTTCCCCCTGGCGCGGAACGGTACTTATTCCTGCCGCTATCCGTTCAGCTTTCCCCGGTGTAACGCCCATCCCACTTGTTCCGGATTGCCGCGAACATTTTCTTCTCCCTCGGCCTCGATCGAACGTCAACCGTTCGCGCTGCCGCGAAACGCTTGTACCGGTTACGCGCGTTGTACTTTCGCCTGTTCCGCTCGTTTCTAGAGCTCTTCAATCTGCCGAACTTCTGACGAGCAGATTCGCCGCGTCTGCCCCGTCCCCCCGTTTTCGGAAAGTCGTCAACTTTGCCTCGAAGCGGTGCCGAGGACGAAGTGGAATGACTGCGCGACCTGGAACGATTAATCCATTTTCGCATTATTAGCGATGCTACGGATAAATAGTTTTGCGCACCATTGTATATAATTGATATAACACAATTACACATTACAGCTGACGTTGTTCAGAAACTATGGCAACATTAATTACCGTTAATTAATTTGTCAAATTTCGTGTCATTCACCGGGTGCTTGTACGCTTGTACTAACTAAACTGTTAATTTTTACTTACGCGATATATCTCACTGCGTGCCGCATCGCCGATAACGAGTCAAGCGGTAAAAATTGTTTTCGAAACCAAAGGCGAATTGCAAACTGTTGTACTTGTTTTTACTCGAGACAGCCCTGACTCACCCTCTTCCCTCTTACGTTCAGCCTCTTCGATACGATATCGACGAACAGAGTTCGAACGACGAACGCGATAAAATATTACCGCGAGAGGGATGGGATTTCGCGAATGTGGCCAGAAAGGGATAAAGCAGCGGTGTCTCTTCTGTCATTTTAGTTTGTCGTTGGCTGTTATCTGTCGATCCGTTTGCCACCCCTGTTACAGCGTCCGCTATCAGCCGCGCGGCCTGGTCAAGCGTTTATTGTGGTACCGTGAATGTGGTTTTTTCATTTTTTTTTTTTATTTTCCCCCGTCCCTTAGTTTTTTTTCCCCTCAACCGCACGGGCACGGATGGGCACGGCCCCGCTAGATTTTTCGCGGTCGCCGAGATTTATTCGAAGAGTCGCGCGAAAGCTTTGACGCGTCTATGTATGATGAACGGGAATTTTTGTTCGACGGCCGAAACGATACCGGTGAAAAATTGCTCGAGGAATGGAGGCTGTAATCCCGCGATTTTTATACTGTTCTCTTTTGTTTTTAACGCAAGCCCGTGTGCGTCGGTGTATGTACGTGCACGACGTGTCTGTGTATTTGTTTTTTCTCTTCTCTTTCCTTTTTTTCTTTTTTCTTTCTTCTTTTTTCTTTCTTCTTTTTTCCTTTTTTTTTTTTTTTTTTTTTTTGGTGGAGATTCTATCGAGCGAAACATGCTGATGCACTGATTGCAAAAATTTCGGGTTACTTGTTCGACACGGGGGGAACGAGGATTAATTGGATTTCAATTTCGTATCTCTTTATTTGTCCAATTTCCTATCGCACGAAGATGTTGGACGACGTACAAATACGCTGTTTTACTTTTGCCGCTGAACAAGTATACTCGATATTCTTGTTACTTCTTGAATAATCTACGTTTCACGGAACCTATAAATTATTAATCTTTCTCCTTATCGCGTTTATTTATTTCACAACACTCGCAATCAGAGTTCAATTTATCCCAACGTTAACGTTAATTATTTCGATAATTATTGCAACAATTATTTGTCATAGACGAAAATTAATTTCTCCGCTCGTAGGCTAATTATCATTGCAAAATACTAGTAGCAGAGACCTTTGCACTGCACCAATAATATTTTAAAATCCGTACGTCCGTGTCACATGCCAAAATGTTTCTCTTTCTCTCTCTTTCTCTGCTGCGATAAATATAATTTCCATCATTTGCCCCCCCTTCTCCCCACCCCGTTATCCCGGGAACAAAACTCGCCTTAGCTGCCACTTCGACTCAATTAACCCGACTAATGGACCCTCTCCGCTGCGTTTTACGTTCTCCAGCGCCAGCAGATTTCTCCGAGTCTTCCGATCGGATCGATCGTTACGGCCAATCGTTCGGCAGAACGTTTCCCTCGTCGCGTCGCATCGCGTCGTCCCCTATGCAGGAAACGAACGAACATGTTTTTCAAGAAGTTTCCAGCGCATACGAGCGGGCTTTCATCGGGGCGAGCTCGTCGAGACAGTAATTATTTGAACGGGCGGCCGATGAAGGGAACGGCGGAACTTTTCTTACTGGCTGGTCCGCGGAGGAAAAGTTACGGCCGGAAGTTGCGCATAATACCGCCGCTGGGAAAGTATGACAGATCCTGCTGTACCGCTGCCGAGACGACAGTGTGTCTGCAGACACACACGTGAAACATACGTGTATAGAAGGGAACGTAAGGAACAGGAGCTGCAGGGTGGATCGGTTGAGCGCACTTTCGAAGTAGTTGGTGAAACGGAACTGCTGCTCGCTGGGAGAATGTGGCTGTGATAACGGAAATCGTAACACACGCCGTTTTCCCTGAGCCAGTCTCTCTCTCTCTCTCTCTCTCTCTCTCGCTCTCGATCAAGCGTCGCCATTCTACTTATCGAATCCCGAACCAATCAGACTGCTGTTCACCCTTACGTTCTGTGTGTACGTAGGTGGAACGTCTGAGATCATGGCCGCTCGGCTATTCCCCTGTAATACGCGAATTCTGGACTGCGGGAACTTCGGCTTAATTAAAATCCGTTATCTCAGACGGCGAATTAACAACGATTCGCCGCTCTGTATCATCGCGATGCGAGTCGAGAATTGAAATTTTTGTAAATGATGACTGTCGTCAGCGAGCATCTTCGAATCACAATCAGGTTTATTGTGAATTTCATTGGGAAAGCTGTCCAGTAATCTTGGCCTATTATATTTCAAAAACCTGGTACACCCTCGATATCGAAGTGAAAACGTATCCGTTATCGCAGCACTCGCAGATCTCGGAATTCTTTTTAGAATCTATCGCTTTTCGATCCAACTTTCAAAGCTGCGGGACACTATTTCTGCGGGAAATAGATCTCCCATATCTGGCGCGGAATTTAAGAAAATTTCCACGCGATATTCTTCGGCTTGCGTCAGAAGTACGGTGGTTTCGGATCAAATCGAGAAGGCTCCGCCGAGGAGGAGAGAGAGAGGATCGACGTGCGGCAAAAAGCGAGCGTGTCGCCGGCAGCTCCAAGTTTCCGATTACTTGGTAAGCCTCAATTCAAGTTGGCCCATCGCGAATTACGTCGTTCCCTTTTAAAACCTTTCTACCCTCGATCGTCGACGAGACGAGATCGAGGCCCCAGCCAGTTAACCGATTGATCGTCCGTCGAGTTTGACGACCGAGTTTTCTCTCCGCCCGCTCGAGATTTCTCCCTATCTGGGAGAATTAACCGCGCTCGTCTTCTCCTTCCTTTTTTCATTTTTTATTATTTTTTTTTTTTTTTTTTACTTTTTCCTAGTGTCGTGAGTCTTGCGAGTGTTCCAATTGTACTGGAACTAATCCCCTCCGGGCGGAAAGTCGTCCGGGCAGCGACGATTTGAACTGAATTCTCCTTCTTCTCAGCCGGCGAGTCCCGCGAAATCGTTTGGCCACACTGGTCGCCACTTGCCCGAATCGCCATTTAAATTCGATTACTCGAGACTATGTTAATTCGAGAGCGGGAGGAGTGGAGAACGGAGCGGGAATGAAACTGGAAAATCGAAAGTATGTAGATGAAGAGGGCAGGCAGAATGGAGAACGGACAAAGGCTGGAATTCGGAGAGATAGAGAGAGAGAGAGAGAGAGACGAAAATGGCGGATAAAATTAAAAGAAGAGAATTAAGAATTAGAATTAAAAGAAAAGAAAAGAAAAGAAAAGAAGGGAGGCTGGAATGGGAAAATAAAAAAGTTAAGGAATTAAGGGACCAGAGTATCGAACGTAGGCGAAGAGAAAGAAGAGAAAAGTAAAGAAACTAAAGAAGAGAGAGGAGAAGATCTAGCGCCAAAACGAAAAATCGATCGCGTGGATTGACGAATTGCGATCGCAAAAACAGAGGAGAAGAACGGAGAATACAAAGATAGAGGTGACAGAAAGGCAAGATTGGAGAAAGATGGTGAAGGGTGAAAAAAGCTGGGAGACGTCAAAGAGACGAAGACAGGGAAGAAAGTGGTGGGAAAGTTAAAGTGGCAGAGAAAGAGAAAGAGAAAGAGTGGAGAAGGACGTGGCAAAGAAGAGGCGGGAGAGGAGGGTGAGAACGGCGTGTCAAAGGAAGAAAAGAACAACCAAGGGGAAAGGAGATTCACGCAGAGTTGAGGTAGAGTTGACGAGGGGGGGGGTAGGGATAGGGGTAGGGTAAAGGCACAGGAGGGAAAAAAGTAGCCCGATAGAGGGAAAGAGAGGCGAGGCGCGTCAGGTGAGCTGGAAAATCCGGTAGCAGTTTTCAGGGATAGAGCGGAGGCTCGCAGGCGTTCGACGAGGGTCTAAAAGGTGAGGAAGAGGGTAGATGGCGAACGAGTACAAAGCCGTGCAACCAGGAGCTCTACCAGGAGCAATAGGAACGGAAGAGGCGAAAGGTAAAGAGTGCTCGAAAAAATTTATCGAGCGCAGCACTTAACTCCCGGCCACGTTTTAAAACAGTCTGACGGCGCCGTTTCAAAACACTCTCTCCCTCCGATTCCGAGTCATCCCCCGTGCCGTGCCGTGCCGTCTATGGTAAACGAAGAGGGAGGAAAGGACCGGGCCGGGCAAACATACTTATCGTTCGTTCGAACAATCGAACAATTTTCTGCGAGGAGGGATTTGTCGCGAGATCGTCGAGTCCATCGACAACGTTTAATCATAATCAGGCCGGAGTAGCAGTCGTTCGAAGTCGAGGAACAAATCGAGAGGTGGGGGGAGGATTACGTCGCGTGTTTCTTTATCTCCTACGGCAGATAGAATTTCATTAATAATTCGAATTGCCGCTGTTGGATTTAACGGGTCATTAACTAGTTAATTTCGTTTCGCACGCGCGAGTCGTTCGATAGGAAAATACGCCATAAATTATGAAACGTTTAACAGTTAATTCTGCTGTTTTCCCCACGGGTTTACACGACTCTCGAGATATTAAAATATATATTATATAATTTTTAATATTTGATATTAATTAGCTTCCGTACGTTCCATGCTTTTTAAAAAGTAAAGCATACAGAAAGATATCTAAAGAGACTGACTGATCCGAGTCCGACAGAGAACGAATGCATTGCTCAATTGTCAATTAACAGACAAAGTGGCTGCTACATCTTTCAATCGTCTCCAATCGAGATTTCCAATTTATTTGCAATCGGTCATTCTCTTCTGTCATTTTCAATCGACGAAATCCCTATGAAAATCTCGCGAAATTCCTACTGCAAACATTCCTTGGTTGCTGAAAATTGCAAGAACGAGCGTGACGCGCGCGGCGTGGCAAGTAGTTTGCAGATTACATTCTTTCTGGGTTAATACGTAATTTCGCAGTGTTTCGCTGCGAAAGAGCGGGCCAGTTACTTTTAGCTCGACGGTTGCCCGTTAGCCGGGGCGAAATGTGAAAGAGCTTGTCCATCCATTCTGCTTCCGGCGACGAGCTCATACACAGAGGCCGGCCACGTCATTGGCTCGACGATAAATCCGTGTTCGCTCGTCCAAGAGGAAGTTACACGGCGGTCGTTGAATTATGTCCGTTCGACGTTAGATAAATTTTACGTGGCTCTGTTCGTCGATGATTCTAACCATCTTTTTCTGGCTGGCTTGATCATGATCGCGTCGATTCGATCGTCAATCCAACAGTCTCGCAAGTAACGAACAGTAATCGCGGATATACCGATATCCCCGATATTTCTCGGAATTTTGATTTCTCGTCGTCGATTGTCTGCCGTTGGACAAGGCGACGAACGAAATGTCTTCCTTTGAAAGAGTTTGTAGTACAAGCAATGTTTACCGTATTCATTATAACATTAATAAATCTAAGTTAGTAGCAAGAAAAAGAGCCAGGACCGTTCATTGAAAGATAAGATGTTCGTTCGACATGTCAGTTCGTAAAAATCATGCATTAAATACGAGGATGTAGGGTGAATCGTTTAACCTGAAATATAATACCATCGAAACTATCAATTCCACAAAAAAATGCAATAACGATGAATCACGATCAATTTTTCCTCGGAATAGAACAACTCCCCTCTCAGAATTTTTTTGATACAATTAACAGTGTCGAGGATACCTCGAGGTGACTCACCCGGTATACCTTATTCAGAAGCTGCTCCCCATAAAAAAAAAGAAAAAAAAAGGCAGCGTAGAAACGCGACGAGGCGCGAGCTCGTGTCGCGGACAAACGACCGACAACGAAAATATAAAGGTGGTATATCCATCCATCGTGCTTTCGTGAAACGAGAGCTACGTCGGTTCGCGCGATAAATCCGTGGCTCGTTCACGCCGTGGAAGGGGGGGAAAGGACTCTTACATTGTGTCGGGTCGGATAGCTCAATTCGTATCAGGATCATGGTGAACGACGAGTCGGAACGTACGGAACTGGAAGAGGGAGCGTTGGTAGCGATGGTGCGCGCGATGTCAATTGGATTTTCCACGGGAAAACCGAAATTTGTGGGACACGTGGCAAAACGCCGCGCCATTCCACGTTCTTTTCTACCACCGTTCCACGTTCTTTCTCTCTGTCATACTTTCACGTCCGATCGATTCACTGGCGCGATATCACCGGCCCCCTCGGTGGCCGGAAGCAACGATCGGCGCGCCTGATGGTCCCAGACTGTCGCGTGAAAGGCCGTCGCAAAGCCATCGCGATCGATGTGCGTTTATTTTTCAAAAGTCTGCGGGAAGGATCGCGGGTCTGAGCCCTTTCGAGCTAGATTAATATACCCGGCGATCCTTCTAGTCGTATTTTCGTCTGGAGAATCGCGATGATCGCCGAGTGGAGAGCTACGGTTTTACCGAAGAAAAATTACATTCATTGCGTGTTTTTTGATGTTTCATGCCTCGTGCACGACGTATCGAGGAATAGCAAAGGAATCGCTAGACTGCGAGTCTTGTCTTTATTTCTGTTTTTATTCTACGAACGTTGTTTTTATAAGCACGATTCAGGTAGAAATTTCCGGTCTTCGCTTTCGATTTCTCACGGGTTTCTGTGCGTTCTTTGCGTCATTCTCAAAATGATGTTACTTCTATGTACATTGGGAACGCGTACTCAAACGTGGGTAGAATCGAAGAGATTCAGGCCATCAGATTTAAGTCAGATATCAGAAGGACTTGACGCAGTTCTGTCTTAGCTTAAGACTGGATCTAGGATGTACGTAATGTTGGGGATGGACTTAGCTCGGGCATAATTCAGGTATACAGGCTCCGTGTGCATCTAATCCAGTTTATCATAGGCTAACTCGGATCTGGTCTACACTTAGTTTACACGTAACTCCAGTTTCCAGTGGTAGTTTCGAGTGACTACTTTAATCGGCTAACTCAAGTCGCTGACAGCTCATTTTGTAACTACAAGGCCTGAGACGCCAAGTGCTATGTGTACGATACGAAAACTTTGTATTTATGAAATTCGACTGGAAGTTTTTCCACGCTGATACGACAGATCACTTTGTCATCTCTGTCGTTACATGTTAAATCGTACCTTTTTATTCTTTTAATTTTCTTTCTTTCCTTTTTTGCAATAGATTCAAGTATAAATACACTGTTTCGAATAATTTGAGAATTTCGCATCGCTTTGATTCTTGGATCTTCAAGTTGATCAATTAGTACGGTAATTAGTAATTAATCTATCGAATCTATGAAAGATATTTTGGTTTCTGTTCTTTTTTTTTCCGTTTCGAGCAACGTACGACGTCAATATTAAAAAAAAGAATTAATAAGTTTATCGTTCTTAATTATTGCAAATTTTCGTGCCAGTAGTCATCAAATCGTTTCTCAGTATCGGCAGCTGAACACCAAGGTGAGAAATTCAGTGAATTATCTCCCGCTAACAAAGAGCAGCAATAAAAGCATATATCCACTCTGAATATTAAACGAGAGAGTGGAAAAGAATTATTCGAAACGTATCCTTTCAAACGTTAACTAGCTCCCATAACGAAGAAATCATATCGACCGTTCCCGCCTGTATCTCACTATCGTCGGTTGTTTCATCAAGGGAGGGAGTTTCTAGGCTACGCAGTAACACGGAAGGCAATTACACGCAGATCCCGGTTGTTCAACGAACCGTTCGAAGCCTTCCGCAGTCGAGCGTTCCGCGTTAGAAACACGGCCAGAGGTCCGACTTTGTATATCGCCACTTTTATCCACGTCGGCGCCGCACGGGGGAAACGTCAGCTCCGTGCGCCGCACCGTATGCGAAATTCATACGTTCGTTGCAGTATCGTCGAAAAGGGTACAAAGATCGTGGCCGTACTGGCGGTACGTGGCCTGGTCCTTGGCAACACAAGCGTTTCGCGGCGAAACGACCGGGAAAAGGGCTGCGACTTTTTCTACCTTTCTGCCCGTCGTCCGTGGAAATTGGCGTGCAAAGGTCCGCGCAGATGGCCCGGTCACGATAAGAAAAATTTTGCACGAATTTTACCGATATTGGTATCGATCGTTATCGCCGCTACGCCGCTCCCGCGTTCGATGGGAAAAATCGTGTTCCCATTTTTTTCTTCGCCCTATTTCTTCCTTTTTTTTTCTATTCTCTTTTTTTTTCATTGCATTTCGATATTTCAACAGCTCGGATAAAAATGTTCCGATATTTCGATTTTTTTCCCACCCTTTTTTCTTACACGACGTTACGTGCGATTTCGATTTTATTTCTCCATTCTACTACGTCCGATGTTCGAGAGATAAACTCGATATTGTTGCCTTGGATGTTTCGTGATTCTGCAATGTTTGCAAGAAATTGAAATGAATACTTGCTCGAGTCAATGGCGAGGCAACAACGATGTTCGAAGATCGAATGGAAACGCGATTGGCACGTTTATTCTCCGCGCGATCTCTGTTGCATCGTCCATTGGATACATGTTATATTAAATGATGTGAGCGAAGTGATACGAGCGCTGCTGGAATTTGACGTGCTTACGTTAATTACACGGACGGGATGCCGGCCGCAACCGGTAACCAAAACATCGTGCGCTCTGATTCGAAATTCGCATTAGCAGATAACACAGGGGAACTTATTACCACTACCAAAGGGAATAGGAACTTACGACGGAACTACCGGGCGCAATTACCGGGTTGCAGCGGCACCCGTTTAGAAGAAACTGGCGGACCAGTCACGGCTGCCGCTACCGTTTCAATATCCGTTTCGAATCGACGCGGCGCCGAAACAGATTGCACGCTACATTTTGCGCGCTAATTACGCGCGTGTAATCTGCGTTTTCGCGAGCTTGCATTCCGAACGCGACTCCGAAAATTCCGATACGATCGGAAACGCGTTCTCTCTGTCTGTCTGTCTCTCTCTCTCTTTCTTTGTCTCTCTCTCGGAAAAGAATATAAAGGGCCGGCCGCGTACGGAATGCAAATAACAGAAGAACGTCCTCGGGTTTCGTTTGTTGTTTCGATTCTCTGTATAAACGGGCCGCGTTTTTCGGCCGCGGGCTGTTTCGGTCGGAAATAAAACGGGAAGGGAAAGAGGAGGAAAAATAACCGGTTCCAGACGTAACCGAAGAAAAACGAAAATCAGAGCTGACGGGCGAGACGAGGGATGTACGTATAACCGGACGACAAATCGAAAACGGTGCATTCGTTAGCATGAAAAGTGCTCTTACATTGTGTTCGGTCGAACGCAAGAGAAAGAGAGAGAGAGAGAGAGAGAGTGAGACTGGTGGTCCGAGGGGGGTAGGGGCGCACAGCCAACGTGGAAAATGGCCGAATCGAAACGACGCAGAGAACGAGGAATTGCAGCAGCCCGTCATTCCTATGCGTCATTTCACTTGGCTCCAAGCGAAATTTCCATGGCCACGTATGCGTACGTTCACCCTTTCCGTCTCTCTCTCTCTCTCTCTCTCTCCTTTTTTCTCTCTTTCTCTTCCTATTTTTCCTCTCTATTTGCTTGTTTCATTTTTGTGCTCTCTATTTTTCACCCTGGCTCGCCCCTTCACCGCCCCCCCTTTTCGCGCTTTTTCACCCTTTTCGCGCAATTACAAATAGAAATTCCGAGAGGTCGGCGACGCACGGGGGGGGGGGACACGTGGATGTATTAAACTGAACGCGAACGACTCGCTCTGCCGCGATCATCGATTCCGAATAATTCTGCTTCCGTGCCATTTTGCTTCGTTCGTCGTTGCTGCCAAATGGAACAACCGGCCGAAGGGAGAAAAAAATCTTCCCTCCGCTCGTTACATCGCTATCCCCCGGTTCGTTTCGCGGGCACGCGATATTCGTACGTCCTTTTTCCCCTGTATTTTTTTTTTCTTTTTTTCTCCGCCTCGTTCGTCCCGGCCGAAAGGAAATCGAGCCGTCGTCGCTGCAGAACGGGGGGGAATTAACGCATCGTGTCTAGTGCAACGTACTCTCTCTCTCTCTCTCTCTCTCTTTCTTGCGCGCAACAGCACGAAAATAACCGTGTAACTGGTCGATTCTTCCGTTTCGGTTGACGGACTACATCTACGTTCCGACGTTCGCGTGTATTGCCAACGCTTTGTACCCTTTGCCGGAGATTTATTCTGCTGCCCCGAGATTACAGCAACATCTGACCCGCCGTGTTTGCGACATCTACTTGCTTATCGTTTCTTATCGTTTTCACCTAGGTTTGTTTTCGAAACGAAGCTTCAAATCAACGGCGAGAATTCACCGTTTTAGCAATTGGCACGGTAACCATGCAGATTCGTAGATTTCAAGCGTTAATTGTGGTCATCTGAGATTTTTTTGTACAAAGTTGAAATTTCTACTTGATATTCTCCGATCAACCGGGAACGAAGGATCTGAATTTTTCACTCTTGAACTCTTTTCAAGCATGTGGCAGAATCTTCGAATCTTCTAATTCTTAACCTCTAATTCCGCTTTCCGCATGTCACAATTAGCAATTCAGCCTCGTAACGACCATCGATAATAAAATGTTTCAAATTCAACAACTACGTTCGCACCTGATATCGTTCGATTCGTTTCGAACGCGCTCGAAGGGAAATCAAGTCAAATTCCAGGGCAAAAGAAGAATTAACGCGTCGGCGTGTCCGAGTGCAAAGTGGACGGCGAGAAGGGGCCATTCAGTGGCCTCCACTCTCTCTCTCCCTCTCTTTCTCTCTCTTTCTCTCTTTCTGGTCGGGCATTTTTCGAACGGCGGCTCGTTATCGAACGTGGTCGGCCGCCTTCCGACTGGGTTAGATTCGATTCACATTCAGAGCCAGCTGGAAGCGGAAAAAAGCGAGCGATTGCGGCGTCGTCATTCCGTCGTGTCATTCCGCTTCAGAAGCCGCGGCCGCGCGCCTCTGCAACGAGCCGAAATTTGAATGACGCTTTCCCCGATCACCTCCCGCTTCCATCCGTCCTTCCTCGGTCTCTCATTCGATTTCGATCGTCCGCAACGCGAAACTAGATTTTCCCCCTCGCCTCTGTGTGTCCCTGTGCGTGTGCGCGTACGCGTATGCGTGTCGCGCGCCTCTGTTCACCGCTGATTCTTTTAGCACCGGGCAAAAACCGCGCGTTCACCGCCTCTATCCCCCGATGATTTCCGCGCGTTTCCTCCGTGATCGATCGATCATCCAGCCAGATCGTTGCCAATTTCGACTCCGGTCTTCTGTCCACCGGGGAAATGGTACTCTATCCCCCCCCCCCCCTCCTCGACGAGACAACTCGATTGGAGACGCTCGACCTTTTATTTGCACTTCTAATTTCGCGCGGTTCGGCCGCGTTAATTAGTTAGTTAACCCGAGTTCTGTGCAAAACGCGAACGATCTCTTCCTCCGACTCGACGCTCGTTCACTATCGCGAGGGACGAAGTTAAATACCCAGTTCGATATTTCAGAATCACCTAATGTGGAGAAACGAGCGTGTAAAGAACAAGGTTCTTTTCCGTTGGTGGCCGAAGGAAAAATCGTTGGACGATGTGGTCGTCGAAATCGACTCGGCTCGGAGTCTTCTCTGTGGCCTGATTGCTCTAACTAATTGAACTCCCAGGTCCTCTCTGCTTCGTCGGACTATCCTCTTCCCAACTCTAATAACGCCAAATGGCTCTATCTCTCTCGCTTTCTATCACGGATCTAGATTCGAGAAAGGTCTTACCTTTATCTCCGGTTGTTCTAACGACTCGAGCTATCTAAACTACGGGTACCTTCTCTCCCACCCCCGCAGCCGAGTCCTTCGCTTTAAACTACCCCTCGCCATTGGAAACTACTCGCAAAAAACTACTACCTCGCACACGCAAAAGGTGCAATCGAAAGTTTTTTTCCGCGCGGCGGCGACGGCGGTTTCGGTGGAAACACGTTTCGTCCGCCCTCCTGCTGCGGAATTCTTTCCGCTCGATCGTTTCCAATAGCGTCCGTCCGCGTATCCGGCGTCGTTTTCTTAACGGTCGAACCGTGGATCCCTGTGTTCCTCAGCGGGAAAGTTCGCCAACTTTCGTGGCGTTGTTCGACGCGACGTCGGTTGTTGTTGCCGATACGGGCCTCTTTCTCTCTTTCTCTCTCGTGCGGACCGTTCGACCGTTTTCCCCGAAAAATAGGAAAGCGAGGGAGGGGAACAGGGCTGGGAGGAAACACGGCGAATTTACATGTTGGCCGAATATCGAGAGGGTGGTCGGAGTCAACCCTTCGGGCGGAAAGTTCCGGAGGGTGGCAGAAGCCGGTCTGTTTTCTGTTTTTCGCGTGGCGGGAGATGGAAGGGACCGCGCACACCGGTGTATCGATACGAGAGGAGGAGTTCGCGACTCGCGTTTCCATCGGTACCGCCGCAACAGCGTCACCGTCGCTGGAAATAGCGCGTAACGAAATAGCAGAGATCGCGTTACGTTTTGTCACCGTTGCATCCTCGCTGATCATTGGATGAAAGCTCGGCGATAGGGGTAGACAGGCGAGGAGAGGAAAAGAGAGAACGAGGGAGGAAGTAAGAGAGGGGAAGGAGAGATACATCGGGGAAGTTTCTACAGACTTTCGACTTGGCAACCGGTACCGGGCGAGGAACCTTCAATTTTAATGAACCGAGCACGAAGTACAGATAGAAAGTGGGCAGAGCGTGTTCGACCGAGGAAAGTTTCGCCCGATGCTCTCTTCCTTTCCCTCTTTCTCTTCCTGTCTGTCTCTTCCACCTTCCGCCTCTGGGTGTGTGTGTGTGTGTGTGTGTGTGTCTCCCTGGTTCCTTGGAATCCTGACTAGCAGGAAATTTCAGCTGCACTCTCTGAATATTGGACGCGAGTACGTAGCGCGCGCGTGTGTGTGTGTAGGAAAAGGGGAGTAATGCGTCGAAACTATCGAGACGCTCTTATTAGCCGTGGTGGAACGAGTCGTCCACGGACAAACATCCCCTAACGTCCGCAACCGTTGTCGTTTCAAACGAACCCACACCCTCGCGTGCATCGCGAGAGGAGAGAAGCGTCGCGTTAGGTCGCGCGGAATGTTAATAGACACGCGGGGAACAATGGGGGATTTCAATTTCACAGTGCGTTAACGACGATCGCCGCGCGGGCTAATGGGCGGTTAATAATGGCGGCTCGTGGCCCGCGATGTCTTAATTGCCGGTCATTGCTACAACAAAAGTAATACAAATTGGAATGCAATCGGAATGTCGTTATTACACGAGATATTAATTAACGGGCTGGCATTACTGGAGGGAGGGGCGCATTACTAGAGGCGCACACAGGTTGCACGCGCGGCCTCTCTGCATCCTTTTAGTCGCGGATGATCCTCTCTTTCTCTCTCTCTCTCTCTCTCACCCCCTTCTCCCTTCTCCTGTTTCTCATCTCTCTCCTTCTTTCCCGGTTTTTCCCCGTTTTCTTTGTTCTCGCGCGTGTGCGTCCCCCTTTTCGCTTTATTTCCTCCTTCGACGCTTTCTTCTGTTCCCTTTTCTACGCGCGACTATCCACAGGCTCGCAGCGACACAGCAGCGCTGGCTATCGGCTTTAATTAACACGCTCGCGTTATACTCACCCTGTCGTGAACGGTTTGAGACAAAGGACAGTGGCTCTTTGTTCATCTCGTCGGTGGAGGCTCTTTCACACGCTCGAGAGCCATAGGGCAGGGCGTGTCCACTTTCGTGTGCGGCCTCTCCCTTCAGAACCAGTTCCACTTGTTTGTAAACAAGGAAGAGGACTTCTTTATTTCTATAGAGAGAGAGAGAGAGAGAGAGAGGGTGGAATTTCACGATCGTTTCAGCCACCGTTTCGTTATTTCTCCCTCACTTCTCTGGAGAACGGTAGAACGCCGAGTCCACGTTTCACTCTAGATATTCGCCACTTGATGTCTTAATCGACTTTTAATTCGCCAGACCTGGCTGATTACGGACACACCACACGGTCTAATTAATGTTTCCCTTGGCCGTTTATTTAGCTACCTTGCCGTCTACACATACATCTCAATCCTTTTGCCACGTTGCCAATCTTCGCCAACGGAACGGCCGTGATTAACGGCAGATAAATATGGAGATCGACGATACGTTGATGATTCTTTTTTTCGTTCCCTTTTCCTTTGTGTCCGGCACGGACGTAACGCGCGTTTGCAGAAGTAACTTGTCCGAAAGCGAATCTACAAAGTGACACGCTCGAGCGTTTCCTCGCGGGATCGTCTGAAGTGGAAAATCGCTCGGTCCTTTGCGATTACCCCATTGAGGGCCAACGTTGCGTTAATGCAACGTCCCTATTCGCAGTATCGTTAAATTTTATATTCTTTTTAGAGCGAAATGGTGTTGTCACGGGTGACACAGTGACAATTGTAAATCCGAATTGCTCGATAATGTAGACGCTACGGGAAATTCCAAGGATCAATATATTTTTTTTTTTTAATATTTTTCGCCGTTTCGTCCGTAATATCTGTAATAACAATTCGAGATTTTCTGTTTCTCGTTGGGGCAAAGAGAGTTCGTACAAAGAGAGAAGGAAGTTTAATGCGATTGTTCGGATCGGAACGGAGAATCACAGCGCGCGTTCCTCCACTTCCGGTCCACTCGACCACTCCGGTCGAAATCCTCGTCGGCGAAGAGCGGGCGCAAGTGGTTGGAAAACACGGGACACGTTCGATCAAAAATAGATTTTCCAGCGGCAGGTTTATCACCGGTGGTATTGTGCCAGCCGGGGCTCGAGTTTCTCGTCTCTCTTCCTCGAAGACTTCTTGAACTTGCGGCCGCGCGCACGCGGACGACCAGCCAAGAAGGAAGGCTGCTGGCCGCGGCAAACACAAAGACTGTCCATTTGCCATCTGATAATAATTGGAAAAGTTATCGCGGAGATGAAGTTTCCCCCGCGACTAACATCTCCCGCCGACCATTCCCTGTAATGTAAAATGGAGAAACTTTCGCATCGGGGAATAACTTCCGGCTGCTTTTGAATGATATTACTTTCTTTCCGGGCGCAAACACCGGGGCCTCCTTCTTGCCAAGCAACGCTGCTTGCTGGCTTTCTTGGCCTGAATTTCAACCAGTCGAGCGCAGCGTGACGTCGTCGCGAACAAGAGAGAGAGAGAAAAATAGAGTCAAAGAGAGAGAGAGAGAGAGAGAGAGAAGGAGAAATCCAGGCAGAGAGACGATGCAAAAAAAGAGATTAATTCGATCGTGTTAATTACTTTGCTCGCTCGTTGCGTCCGATCTCGTTGCTTTTGCCGCCTTTCACGTTATTAATATCGCTTCGTTAACGGCGGGGGAGAAACGCACACGCGAGTATTCCTTTACCGATTCGAAAAATGATCACCGGTGCGGTATATGGTTACAGGATCCTGATGTCAACGGTGTGCAACCGTTTAAAACGACGGGTGAAGATCGTTTTGCGTTTAGGAGAGAACAGGCGACACCGCTTTAAATATAATTACAAGAGCATTAAGACGACTTCATCTCGTGTAACGTAAATGGAAATCGAAACGAGGTGAGAAAAGGGGGGGGGACGATTAAAAGTTTTAACAGTTTCGTTTACCTGTGATGAACTGTCACGCCCACGTTCAACGGTTCTCCCCGCGGGTAATGTCGCGATAATACGTCATTTTTTCTAATAATTGATTTTCAATCTTCTTGTTTCAACAGGAAGAACCGTGAAAACGGTTCGTCGTCGGCAAACTTTTTAATCGGGGGAATTAAAATCGCCGTTATTTCGCTCTTCAGAAGTTTTCATTAACTTTTTTAAGTTCGAACTGCGGATTAAACATTTTCAATTTCAATTCCAATTTTTTTTTTTTTTTTCTCGAAGACGACGCGCGATACTTCGCGTAATCGAAACTCTTTCTCGTTCGAAGCGAAACGTTTCGTTTCGCTAGTCGCGCGACGCGTCTCTCTTGAGCGAAAATAAATATAGTTTAGCCGTTTCAACATTTGGGCGGGCACAACTTGAGGACGCTTCGGTAAAGTAGAAAAAAAAAAAAAATCACTATTCTCGGCGGCGTTTCGAGTGTCAGGCATCGGAGTTTCGCTCGTCAGACGCAGATTCTCGGTCTCGTTACCCGGCTTGGTCTCCTTTAAACTACTTTCCGTCACCGGCATCGACGTGGCGCACGGGGAGGACGTGACCCAGTGCGCGAAGTCGCGGCGGAAGTTGAAATCGCACGCGAAAACGAGAAATCACCGGCCGGAGAGACGTGCGTCCATCGTTGCACACCGTGAGGTCCCGTGTTTCCGACGCGAAATCAAATTTCCAGCGATTGCGTCGCCTCGTCTGCCGTTTCGCTTAGTACAGTTATGCAAGTGCTAGCCCAGTTAACGAGCCAGATCGAGTTCGATCGACCGCTGTTCCACATCGATGCTCCGTCGATCTGTTTAATCTGTGTTAATCGTTAAATTTCGATTTTATCGAGAAACCTGTCGTCCTGAGGTTAACGTGTCTGGCCAAAAAATATTTGAAGTATAGCGCGTGCATCTCCATGGAGATTCGCTATCGAAAACCGTACATCATTGTTGAGAATCATACATTACTCGAGCAAAAAAAAAAGAAAACGCCAGTGGTATATCACGGGAACGAAATGAGATGATCTATTAGAAACGGGCTGAATGGCTGTTGATAAATCGCGAACCTACGGGGTTTGAGTGACAAATGGAAGCTCTAGATGAATAATAATTCCGGCAAATTCGAATAATGGTGTCCTCGATATTTATACGTTTCTGTTCGTATGTCGCACGAATGACAAAAGGCCCTGCGTGTTTTCCTTCGCGAAAATCGTCACACCGGCCGATTTCGCTCTTCTATTCGCGCGTGCACGCGGCGCGTAATTAATCATCACGGGTCACGATTACGTCTAATTGTTACTATAATAGGCGGGCAATCGCGACCACTTGGTTCCGCGGACATTCATAATGCCAACAAGTCGACGCGTCGCGTCGTCATCACCGAAATTATATATCGGCTATTGTGCAAATGGTCGGCGGTTGAAGCGCGGTTCCACGATGAAATAATGACGAACGAGCCGTTTTCCCCGTCGCGTCGTTCAGGACTTGTACAGAGCTCGTTTGCCTTCGATCACGAAGCGCTTCTTCTAATCTGGCCACGTCGAAATTAGAAATCGACAGTTTCCAACGAATTCGTTTGCAAATTCTATTGGTATTAAACATCTGAAGCTTGTAAAAAATTGATCGAGATTTCTCTGTTCCTATCACTTAAGAAGAGACACGAAATACGGGTATACTCTTGCCGAAAGATCTCAGGGTATTTTTTGTTTTTAACAAAACGATATTCATTATAGGTAATGAAATTTTCAAACTGTACGTGCATTACTTTACTAACTGCAGATTCTTTCTTGTTTAAAGTATCATTTCAGTTTATCAAGGCCATGTTTAACTGTACATAAACACATATAGTAGAAATATACGCGAGATACGTATGTACTCCTGCTGGACAATTTTAGGACCAATATACGTTATTATGGGTAATGAAATTTTTAAACTACATGTGCATTACTTTGCAGACTCGTTCTTGGATAAAGTGATACTTTCAGTTTCGAGACGAATCAAGGCGTATATTTAACTGCACATAAACACGTATAGTAGAAACATAGTGAAACGATGTATCAAAATTCACGTACACGCGAAATCTTTAGACAGATTCATGATCTTCGGTCGAACCTTTCAATTCCAAGTCGGATCACTTTTCGATTATGTTTTTTCGACGCCTGTGGATCGCTTCCGCGTCGCTTGCTCGTGCTAGTGCGATGGCGGGTGCCGTGGCGAAAATCCGTCTGATCCCCATTTATTGGAATAATTTTACAAACGGCCGCTCCTTGCGCGGGAAACAAAAGGGACGGGGGCCATTATTAATTTCCAGAGCCGGTTCAATTAAATCGCCGCCCCGAAAGGCCAACTAACTCCCTCTTGCTGACTTTCTCTCCCTTCTTCATTTTTCGTTCGACACTGGTATACTTCACGTTTTCCTTTTCGATACTTGGCGAGATAGTTTCGTCGTTCGACGAGTTTGCTTACTGCTTTGGAGACGGAATTATGGGCACGCAATGACGGTACGCTTCGACAGAGAACTGACACAAGGTGGTTTGTGTAAATTGTTTGCTCGCTCGTATAAATCAACGCCTTTCCGCGTTGAAATTCCCGCAGCTTAGAATTTTGAGGGAACTGTTTCCGTTTTATCTCGATGACGCAGCTCGAGAGCTGCAACGTAGAACATCGCGATAGTAGTTGTAAAACATATTTGTAAACGCCATTTTCCAACGGGGGAGTTTAATTCTTTTCACCGGCAGCGGTTTTGCATTTTTTCTCGGACCCTTTGAATCTCTGTTAAATTGAAAATTTTCATTACACCGGAGAATACGTAACACGAGACGATCGATGATTCTGCAGAAACATAAATTAATCGCTTTCACGATACCCGCGGTACGATCCATTGTACTCTTTTCCATTCAGAACAACATGAAAGCACGTACGTTCGCAAAAGGGAAACACGTTGATAATTCTCGCCGATATGTATTTTCCAATAAATTTAATCTTCCCTCGGACGGTGAATTTTAAATAGTTTTCTAATCATTCTCGAGGATAACGCTTGAATCTCGCTCCAACGCCGGGCAAAGGAAACGGATTATTAATTAATCACGTCTGTTCGATTCTCGATTTAATATCTGACAACTGTAATAATGAATTTTGCAAATCATTTCCTAATGAGTATTCCCGTATCGATGGCGGATACGGAAACGGGTATAAAAGAAAATGAAATTTTCGTTCGCAACGTCGCGTTAATGGCGCGATTCTCCTCGGCGTGGCGTTTCGCGATAAATCTGCCGGGTAACGAACGACGAGTTATGCGAATAACGCGACAACTTCAGGAAAATCTCGCGAAAAATCTCGTCCTTTTGCGAACGTCCGTTACATCCTCGACCTCGATGTCGAGAGGAAACAATCGAGTGCATGCACCGTGCTCGTGGTACACGTACAAATTGTCGTGTCTCTCTCTCTCTCTCTCTCTCTCTTTCTCGGTGGCCACCGGGCGTTCCGCGTTTTATTTCCTGAAAATACGCTTGCCGGGAGAATTTGTCTGGGCCGCGTAGCGCGGAGAACGTCGTCGACGTCGACGTGATTTATAGGCGGTGTAACCGGACGCTTGGCGTCCCTCTCCTCTTTCTGTTTCAGATGTGAACTGTTTGCCAGAAGTATTATCGATTCGCATTACGTATGAAGTAATTGGAAATCGCAGTGGGCAAGGTGAGTTGATTTCTCTTCTTTCTTTTTCCTCTTCCCCCGTTGTTGCTTGGAACAACACGCCGTGGCGAGCAAATGGGAACTCCCCTATCTTTGCCTTCACTTTCGCGCCAGTTTAACTCGTTAATTATCGATCGTCAAAGGGTTTTAATTCCTTTATCGAATCCTCGGCTCCTCCAGGCTGGTCCAGGCTCCGAGAAGATCCGACATTCCGAATATGTTCTCTGCTTTTGCAGATCCTATTCGTTCGGCGATCCTCTGTTTTGTTAATCGACAGAGGCGCGTGCCTGAGTTGCGTGTCAGTCGTGATATCGCGAGCGGAATAGATCTATCGATCTCGTCAATTATCGAATTGCGATGAAAGCGAAAAGGAAGAAGAAACTTTGGAGCTGTCGGTTGGATTGAATCAAATTTGTCACTTCTCGGTTATTCGGTTCCAACACTCGTCAGAATTACAAGAGCCAATGAATCAATTGCTCGTACAAAGTGGAACAGCGAAATGAATTTTCTAGTCAAAATTCAATAATGTCTGATCGTTTAACCAAATGATATCCGAAGCAGATTAAAAATACGCGTTAAAGCGTACAGGAGTTAATAAATTTATCGTTCCAATTTAATTAGTACATTTTGATAATGTCCAGCGTAATTACCGTACCACGAATTTTTACGCGTTTTCGTTGGAAATTTTAATGTGAGAACTCCGATATATTCAAAGTGCTGGGCATTTTCAACCAGTCGATTGAATAATTTTCCTCCTTCCAATACAGGGTGTTAATTCTAAATCGAACGTCTAAATTATTTCAGCTGCTACTCAATGTTGAGAAACAAATGACCGTACGTGCGTTTGATCTTATTAAAAAAAAAAGTCCTGTAAATGTCATCTTGAAATGTTCTTTCTTGGCACATTGACATCTATTTTTTTATAATGCCACGTTGAAATCGATGTCAAGACGGCTACAGCGAGCTACGGTTTCAATTTTTCTTGACGCCAACAAGTATAATTTAGACGTTCTAGTTCAAATCGACACTACCCTGTGCAGTCTACTACGATAATTAGAAAATTAAATAATTCGATACCGCCCGAAGGAATGGAAAACGATGAGATTTTACCTCGCCGCGAATTTATAGCACCGTGGCGTGCGCCCTTTTTTCCCCGCTGGATTCCTCAATTTGCAATCAGATTCGCTTCGCAGAGGCGGTTGCATTTGATGGATGCGCGGCGAAACAAGTTCAATTGTAACGGAGACGAGCGGTGGCAACGAGAAAGCCACCGTTACTCCAAATTACTCCGACAATCTTTCAAGCCAAGGTTTCTTCTTCTCGAGCGCTGGCTAACGGTAGCGGGAGAGGCAAAATGAAACGGAGTAACACGGAGGAGGTTGGGGAACACGGCACACGCGATGCCATCTAATCGGGCGTTTCGTCCGTTCTTCTTTCTGTTGCAGGTTTTTCTCCCCCTCCCTCCACCCTCCCAACCGTCGCGACGTTTCTCTCTACTTATTATCAAGAAGTATTTCTTACTATCGCAATTGTACTCCGTAACACGGTGTCTACACCGAAAACTAAACGGTTTATTCGTATTTTTGAGACTCGTGATAGCTTCGTAGTGTGCAAATGTAAATTAGGGCGAATGAAATAAAAACAAAACAGAAAAAAAAAGAAAAGAAAAAAAAAGCAAGAAACAAAAACCGCAAAAAACTACAAAGAAACGTGAGAAAAGAACGAGCGGAAAGAAACAAAAGATAGGAGATCGAGAACAAGATGTAGAACACACGAGACACGTGAAAATAGCAAGAGAAGAAGGGAAGACGAATAGAACGAAGACCGACGAGGAAGATTAACAGCAAGAAAGAAGCGTAATGAAGATACACGTACATAAACACACACACACACACACACACACACACAGATACACCGAGCATACTACCCTTTATTAACTCGTAATTGCAACGAAGTTTTTTCTCTTTCTATTCGAACTCGACTAGTTTACTTAATCCAATGATCGATTATTAAGAATTGCGAGAGATTATATATATATATATATAAATATAAATATGAATATAAATATAAATATAAACATAAAACGCGAGGTGTGTCCTCCAATCCTCGATGAGCGGTTCTCTTGTTTCTCGTCGAACGGAGAGATTTAATGTACATAGCGGAGAGTTTTGTATATTTGTAAAATAGATAGGGCATTTTATTATAAACAATAAAGTTATTTATATATATTTTAATCACAACACGGAGAACGAATTTCACCCCGAACCCTAACATCATCATCATCATCATCACGGCACGAAGGATCGACCTCTGGAAGGGCCGGGGCGGTTAATCAGATCGACCATCAGCCGCACACCACGTGGCCACGTGGATCCACAATCTACAGATGCAGCGGCCATCTAAAATTCTATCAACCGGTATGTATTATGGAGCCGCTCATTTAAAGCGGCCGTTAACGAAAGCATTTAATATCATTAGCGTACAGATCGGTTTCTTCAATGATGCAATTCGTATCCAGCAACGAATCACCCGTCCGTCCCTCCATTTTCACCCCTTTCACCAGAGACGTCCGCCCCGTGAATGATTTCGAATCGATGGCCGTCCACGTGAACCACAGACGTCGAGGTTCGCCCGATCATCGGATAGTTATCGTATTTCGAAATTTTCCTCGAGTTTACGAGACTCCTACAACGAGAGTCCTTCCACGTCCAATCAAAGGTACGATCGAATTTTTCTTCCAGAAAGTTATATTCGGCTGAAGATTCGACGAGAACGAACGTCATGTATCAAACGACGAACGACGTGAATTCCTGGAAATTTTTAAGGACCAAAAAACTGTGAAACTTTGAAACTTTGAAAGTTTTTGAAAATTTTTCTTCTAAAGATATACACCTCGCTAAAAACGTTGAAACGATATAAATTCTTGGAAATGTTTAAGGACCAAGGGTTGCGCGATTCTCGGTGCGAAGTTTTTCGAATTATAATATCCGCCAGTTAGGAAAGCGTTTCCTTTCCGTGAGAATCAAAAACGCCACGTAATGGTATAATATTTGTATAATACGTACAAAACTCGATTGAAGTGCGCATCAGCGATTGGCAAATGAAATTCGAGACAGCTCGAGAATTTTTGAGGCTTGCACGCTCGAGATGAACGTGATTTCTCTACGAACGAGAGGAGAAATATTTATTTCTTGATCCTGTTGATGTTCTATTTAAAAACAACCTGTGGGAAACGAGAAGCGTTGTGCCGCGAAAGCAATAAAATGAAAGATCGTTCGCCGAACCTACATTGCCGGTTCCGTAATTACTCGAGGATAAAAATGGACCCAGGTTATTATGGAAACTCCGTGAAATTGTCGCGGAGAGAGTTTCCAATGTTTCTTCCGTGGTCTGATAACATTTATTCTATCCTCTTTGCTTGGTTCCAGCTGAGAGATATTCTTGGAATTCTCGAGAAAAAAGTATTACGTTTCATGCAATTTGCTCTATACACTGCGAGGTAAAGGAATCGTTGTGTTTCTAGGGAACTTAATAACATTTATTTTATTCCCTTGTGTCGGAGTAACAAGTGCTCCTGGTAGTGTCGTAAAAAGAAATTAATTCCTAATTATGCAGAGTGTTTCTCGAAGGTCCACTATAAAATTGTCCAATTGTTCTGTTTTCTCTTTTCTTTCGCAATTCTCGAAGTACATTATTCTCGTTATCACTAACGAGAAGCAGCTTTCACGATCTACTGTCTATAAAATAGATACATACCAGTTTTTGATTATACTCAGTTTTACTTGGAGTTAACATTTCTCTTGTCTCGTTTTTCTCAAATTGGTACATCCAACGGAAACTCGTTATATATATTCTTCGGAAAAAAAAAAAGAAAAAAACAGACGTCATTCTCCGTCTGGATTCTCCATCCGACTCGGATGCCATGAACGCGGTAAAGAAATAATTAACAGCGAAAGTGAATTTCAAAAGCTGCTCGATCGTTGCTGGCAGGCCCGTTGTTATATGCAAAAACACTTCATCACACGTAGGTAAGCGGCGCGCACGTCGCAACTTCCGGCTGCAGGGACAAACAATGGGCCGGGTAACAACGCGAGATATAGGTTAATAGATCTCCGCGAGTCAGCTTGAATCGAGCTATCTCTCGTGCTTGCCACGCGTCATAAAGCCACGAGTTCTTAGAGCAGCAATTACACGGGTTCCGCTGAAAGCTGCTCGCACATCCGCGAGCCTAGTAGTCCTCCCACTTTTCTAATTATTCTCGTGGACTCGCGAGCCAGAGAGAGAAGTCGTCGAGTGCATCGCCAACCCGTAATAACGGGGGAAACCTTGTTACGCTTAATTCTTCGCCCTGCCGACGAGCTCGCCGGTCACCAACGATGGCCCTTCACCTCTTCCAACATCCCGACGATCGAGTTACCCTCATAACTAGACCGACGTGTTCGTGCCGTTCTACGCGAAATCCGTTTGACGGAGGCTTCGCCGCAATTCGCCGATTGACTTCTCGCTCGCGCGACGAACGAAATATTTCAATCTACGAAACTAACATACTTTGACTTTCGATTATGTTTAACAGCAGTAGAACTACCAAAGTGGTCGAAATGGCCAGTTTGTAATTTTGTATTGGACATTTCACAGGCGCGTGAAACAGCGTATCTTTTTAAAGATTCAAATAATTTTTCGCAAAACATACAAATGAAAGTTTGCGCACTCTCCGCTCCGTATAAAGTTTCCCTATTTTTTTTTTTTTTTGTACTTCAATTTTTGCACTTATGAAAAGCACTTTGTGCTTGAATCGTCGGCAGTTCTGATGTTCAATTCTGGTCCTCGAATTGTTACATATTCATCTCGCTGTTGTTCTCGTAAATGAAATGGAGACTTTTAGAAACAGTGAAACGGAACGTTATAAAGTAACAAAAAAAAATAACGACGAAATGATTCTAGATCCGATCTGAATAAATTGTGCCTACGATTGTTGCAGAGGGTTGTTCCCGCGGCGCGAAGAATTAAACGAGCACAATGAAATTCTACCGGTCGCGTCTCTCACCAGTGCAGATATTAACCGATGACTCATTACTAATGTTTAATCAGTTCCGTAGAATCCGCCAGAGTCACGTCCTTTCCATTCTTTCGGGTTACCTACCTCTTAGCAGAACGAGCCACCCCGAGTTGAATAAAATGCAAACACCATTTAGACCAATGGAATGAAAGGAACTCGCGGAATTGAAAAAAGAAAAGAAAAAAAAAAGAAGAAGAAAATGAAGATGATTCGCAGGGAAACGCGTTCTTGTTTGAACGTCGCTTAATCAAGATAAAATCCGCTTGAACGAAACGTAACAGTAATGGTGTCGTTCGTCCGCGATGAAAACGCTGCGCAAGCTGCTAAACTCTAGGCAGCCGAAAAGTGAGCAGCAAGTCTCCTCGTTTTGGCAACTTGTCCATGAAAATTCGAAAATGTGGAGCACGGAACGCGCGGGAGAGGAATAATTCGTTCCCTTTCTGGCCCGGCTCTCGTTTTCCGTCAGTTCCACTTTTGGTTGCCATTTGTGTCGCGCAATGGAGTGCGCTGCTCCTGACAGCACTTCACGTCCCCGGCTCTCGCTTTGTCCGCCGCGGCGGCATGACAATGAGACACGGTCTCGCTGTATGAATGAATCCTTGCCAACCCCTCTGGCAGCATCCCCCTCGGGCTGCAAGTGCGGATCGCACCCTGCGAGCATCCGATTGCAGGCTAAATTCGACTCTTCTCCCTCTTCTCCGTCTCTCCCTCTCCCTCTCTCTCTCTCTCTCTCTCTGTCTGTCTCTCTGTCTCTCTATCTGTCTGTCTCTTTCCATCTGAATCTCTCTACAATCTAGTTGCACAAGCACTCATGATCGGGGCTCTTATTTCCTTCAATAAAGTCAAAGGTCCTCGAGAGTACGGTCAGCGTTTCGAAAGCGACGATCGTTGCCTTTTGGCCGTTGCTTTGATGTACATCCCCTGGACTATCTCTCTCCGCCCGGTTGCTCCGTCTTTTGGTAATTAGCGATGACCGTGCGAAACACGATCGCACGGTATTGATCGACAAGTGCAATTGCTTCTCGAGCAGCTTGTTCAATTCTAATACCTTCCAGTGGAAGAATAGATTTGGTTGATTGTTTGATTTAATTTTCATCCCCGGACGAGAGAGAGAGAGAGAGAGAGAGGGGTGAATATTTCACCCCATGAAAGATCCTCGGTGGCGAAAATCCTAAACTGGATGCTTGCTCGCAGATTGCATTTGAAATCGGTGAGTCCGGTACACAAACGTTCATCATCCGAGAGCATTAAGGGTAGTTATTGCTCGACGAGGGTGATCTCTTCTGCGAGGCACTCTAAAATCGGGTAAGCGGGTAATCTGCAGCCGGCCACTTCCTATTTCGTTCAATTACACACAGTTGTGCTCGAAACCACAGGCTCCACGCGCTGCACACACCTTTGCCGCTCGCCGATGTTAATATCGAAGAAAATATTCGAGTAGCGGGAATAGCAGCGGGCAACACTCGCGACCTCTCCATAAATTCCCCTCCTCCTCTCTTTCTCTCTCTCTCTCTCTCTCTATATATATATATATATATCCGCATCACAATGGCACTTGTATTGTCCAAATATCACAGATATATCCATATTAACGGCACAAAGCCGATATCTTCATGATCCGAATGAAAACGCGGCTGTTGTTACACACGGGCCACTGCGAACGCGTCATTACATCCCTGAAGACTAGGCTATCAGCCCATCTCGAAACCGGCCGCGGTTTAATCCTTTTCGGTGCTTAATAATCGCGGGCGCAAAAATGCATGTCGAAGGTGCAGAATGCTTCCAGGCTGGGTATCGTATTCGTCGATGATAATGGAACACCGTTTATATCTGGATACTATCGGAATCGATAACCATTCCATACCATTACGCCGTCATCTTGACTCGTTTCGCGAGATTGAATAATATTGATTAAGATCGTGGAACGGATAAAGAGCTCCGCGTAATGTGTAAATGATTTAAACGATTCACGATCTGTTCGGTATTTGCTCGAGAGAGATTATTAGTTGCTGTGTATTTGGTCGTTTAAATATTTTGAAGGAAACGTCGAACATAATTTTTTGATAGGAAGAATACGAAAGAGCGAATAATATTTGTCATAGATTACCATTATAATATATCTAGCTAGTATACTTTATATCGCAATTTGAACTATCATCAGAATTAACAACGACTGGAGACAAACGTGTTATGTTGTCTACGTGTTATGTTGATTACAATTTCTAGAAGACGGAAGTTTCTTAGTACGATTGTAAAACAGAGTGCGAATTTCACACGTACGAAATCAAAAATTTCCTGTGTCAGAAAACACAGAGGATACCGAGTCATCGAATCCAACGAAACGCTTGTTGCAAATATGGTTGAAAAGAAAGAGAAAGAAAATCAATCCTTTCACAGGGCTTTATCAACCTCTGCGTCCGATGAAACGTCAGAATCAACGTGAATAACGAATATTCGCTGGATGGGAAGGGACCCTTAAATCGATAGGAAACCCGGTGGCAATGAAAGAATCGACGCGGCCAGCAAGGAGTCAGCACGCTCGTTCCGAGCGGGCGCTCGCACCCTCCTGGCGCATTTCCATGTAATATAAGAGGACGTGTCGCGCGTCGAAATTTATACGGTTATTTGTCGCCATAGGGAGGTGTACGCGTCGCGGCGAATGGACCCCGCGCGTGAGAGAGCTCTATGTATCTTTCCCCTCTTCTGGCCTCCCTTCCCCTTTCCTACCCCTTTTCCTTCGTCGTCAAGGTCTGGCTAGCCTATTCGTGACCGGAGCCACCCCCGCGCGGCGCCATACGGATAACAAGATGGCCATTTTTTCTTATTTTCCAGGCGCGGCCACGAATCTTGATTTATCTCGCTCGTCGTCGCTCGCTACGCCGGATGATATACTCGCGGTACCAGCGAGATCCGCTACCGGTCGATAATCGCTAATGACGCGCCCACGTCTTGCCATCTCTGATGGCGTAGCGGTTCCGTAGCAAGGATTGATTGGACGAGGTTTGCTCGTTCATCGAGAGATCGGGTACGAATAGGTTTTCGACGTCGTATTTTTTATTGCGGTTTGATTTCTACACATCCCCTGCGCAAGGGGTGTCGAATAACATTCCTTGGAGCAGAGTTTTATTTTGCTTGCTAGTTAGAATTAATTTCAGTTGGAATTATTTAGTATAGTTGCGTCTTACTCTTTGATATATAACGACTACGAGAGTAGCCAGTTCCAAGGATCAAGGTTTTTAACTTTTAGTACCAAGATAAATTTCGACGAAGGTAGAATTTTTCTCTCCTCAAACTCTGATAGTGTGAACTTTCGAACCACGGGGCCTTCAATCTAAGAGTTAAATTTTCGCTCGACTGCTCGTCAGTCGACGCGTTCGTCTCGTCGGGAAAAAAACGTCGGCCGAAAATCAACGGCGTGACACGGGCGGAACGCGTTGTTTTTCATCGAAGCGTATATGTGTATGCTCGCGCGCGTGTTGTTAAAGGCCGGGGAGTTAACGAGCGCGATAGTCGCAAGGTCTCGACGTTTCGTTCGGGCAATGGCTTCGGTTCTCGCGTGACATTCAAACGGCTCTGTAGCCGCTGGAAACAAGCGGCTCTCGCCTCGATATCGAGGAAAAAGCTGCCGCGGCCAGCCTTACCTGCCGCGCGAGTAGCTTATTTTCTGTATTAATTAAGGTAATTGCGTCTGGCTGAACTCTGCTCGCGTTCCACCTCGGTTTTACATCGGTGATCGCGGGCTATTTTCAACCGCCAGCGCTGTTCGATCGATACGCTTGGCTTTCTTTTTCCTTTTCTTTTCTTTTCTTTTCTTTCTCTCTCTCTCTCTCTCTCTCTCTTATTCTGTAACAAGCGATCAGGAAATTTCGTCGCGATATTATCGTGATATTTTAGCGGGGAAACGGGGCCACGGTGAGGAGGGACGAAGGGGAACGACCACTCGTAGGGAATAAAAATTTTAATCGAGAGACTGGAGATTGATTCGAAACGAAGCCTATTACTCTCCAACGCCCGTGGAAATAGTTGCGAATTTTTAACGAAGGTGATAACTAGATCGTATGTCACTTGGGCCGTGGCGGGGGAAAGTTTGCAGCTTGGAAAATGTTCGGAACAGGAAAATGTTCGGAATTTGTAAATGGAAGCGCGGTTAAGTGTTACCGTGGAACATCGTTCGTGGGCAACTTTCACTTCGCGGGGCCGCCGAAGAAAGAAAAGAGGAGAAAAGGGGAAAAAGATTGGCGAACTTTGAACGTCGTCCCCCCGGCGAACGCTCAAACTTGAGCAATTTCTTCTCGCGTGAGCCGGCGTGGAAATTGACTGTTGAAATTCCGCGGTAATATTTAGTCGAGGACTTCCGCCGTCCGTCGCCGTGGAAGTTTCTCAGCCTCGAAGAGACCGTTTAATCGAATCTCGAGCGCGAATTCTGTCGATCTCCATCGAAGTGGAAGCGACAAAAATTTGTTTTCACGAGCGATCGTGTTATATGTTTCTAACGCTTGTTAACGTGAATCGAAAGCTTCTGGAAAATCGATTTTCTATTCATACGTGGAATATTCCGTCGGGATGTTGGGATTGTAAATTATTGTTCAGCAATACTCCGCAATTCGAATCGGACGATCAGCCATGGTAACTAACTAGAAATTCTATGATTTATTGATGACGATTGTAACGTCGAATCATTAACCACTCGGTTATTTTTTCGTTCTGATTGTCGAAGTATTTCAAAATTTCTTCCACGGACACTTTTAAAACTCAGCCTCTTCGTTCATCGCTTGGCCAGGCAAACGAGACATTACGTTAGAAGCGATGGAAAAAGGTTGCAGTCGGAAAGCAATTGAGATTCCCTCTCGGTCCCGAGAAAGTCGATCAACGACGGATCCATCCGACGAACGACACGTTATTATCCTATATCCCATTACAATCCTGATGATCGCGCGCGGCTCTCCGAGGCGCAGGAACGGCTTTTTTCTTTCTTTTTTTCTTCGAGCGGTCCGACGATCGTTTCACGGAAACGCCAGGCCGCGCCGGTAGAAAAAGGTGCACGCGAGCAACACGTAAGGCGAGTCGTGGCGCGCTGAAAGCAAGCAAGGCCACGCTGAAAAATGTCGAAAATAATTGAGCCGAACGGCCTCGCTCTTCCAGTTTGTTACACTCGGTCTGCCGCCGCTGCCGGTCTCCGCCATAAAGGCGTTCCGCGTCGTGGAAAAAGCGACGGACAGGGACGAGTGCATCGAGTATCATTGTTAGAACTGCCGGCGATTAAAGTGTGACGACACTCGTGTCGGAGAAATTAGAGTGCAAGAGGTGGGAGAAAGGTTCGCGATATATACAGCAGCAGCCAAATGAGCACGAGCTTTTGTTTGCCGTTGCTCGCGAAAGTATTCGCGTACATTCAGTATTCTGGAAAGACTTTTACATGCACGTTCTGCATCCTATTCTTCTGCGAAACGTGAAATTTCAATAGCTCGGTTATATCGATATACATACGATCTGAAAACACGCGCAGATGATATAATTATAATTTATTGCAATTGTACGGTTTGGTGAAACCTGTGTACAATGTGTAACGGGTAATTGATTATCGAAACATTAGCATTTATGATCTCTGCGAAACATATACTCGTGGCAAATGTTTCACAAATTGCATGTACATTTCATCAGAATCGTTAAACATTTTACCGATTTCGCGAAAAGTGAAACGTGTTTTTTTTGCGAGTCGCTGTGCGTGTTTTACGAGAGATCCGTCATTTCATGCGCGTATATTCGCGATGCACGTACTTTACGAAAAATCCAAAATTTCGACGAGAAATTACGAATTCGTTATTCCAAAGCAGGCAATTCTGCTATTGAGAGCCAGACGGAGAATTCCGGAAGTTTGTTAGCTGATCTCATCATCGGGAAGATACACGCTCCCGCGATGTTCTTTTCGTGCCTGTAAGCCGATTCCTTGAAAACTATAGTTATTGTTCTAGTTCGTTTGTCTAATGGCAGCTTCGCGAAAAATTCCACGTGGAGATTCGATCCCATCAGTGATGCCTCGAGCTCTATCGCGCGAACAATAGAAGACTTGGATGAATTTCTGGCTAATATCCGAGGTTCATTAACGTTTTGAAGTTCATTGGGAATTTGCCGATAACGAACCTGTCCGAAACCGTAACCGGAAACAATCGGCAGAATTGACCGCGATTCAGATACGTAACAGCAAGCGTTTCCGCGAGCGTAGCGACTGCAGAACATCCACTTGGTTCTGGCGGAATTTTTCAGAACTGTGGCTCTCGGTTATCAGAGCGAGAGAGGTCGGAGGAACCGGGTGTAAAAACCGGCTACGTGTCTCGAAATAAACATTCACCAGCGAGCGTGTCTTCCGCATCGGATGGAGGAGGCTCCACGGAATTTCCTGGCGTGCGGAATTTCTTTCCACTATTCTGCACGTGCATGCGTGTACGTGTACGTGTGTGTGTGTGTGTGTGTGTGTGTGTGTTCTTTTTTCAAATTTCTCGCCGATCACGACCGCGTCGAGAGTCTCACGAACGCATTCGCCTATTCAGCCCGCGCGGCGCTGAAGCCACTCGAGTATCAGCGCGCCGGAGCGCTCGTCTTCTTCCCCGGGTCGCCTCTCGTTTTCCTCCGAGCTAGTAGTTCCGCGTTATCTCTCGTCGCGCAACTGTACCGCGAAACTTTCTCTTTTTTTTTTTTTTTTTAAAGGAAGAAAAAACAGCAGAGAATCTCTCTCTTTCTCTTTCTGTGTTTCTGTTTTCTTGGAAAGGGAAGGAAAACCGAGAGACGAAAGACTCGAGGAGGAAAGCAGATCCTCGTCGAGGTAATCTATTCGTTAAGAAAGTCGAAAGTCCGTGAACGTTGGCAAAAAAATGGCCGCGATATTAAGGGAAGCGACCGCGGAAAGTTTGTCAATTTGTCGGCGCTCGGGCGGCCTCGCCACGGCCCCGACAGAGAAGTGCTCTTCAAGCCGTTTTACATTTTCACGGGTATTATGTCTGCCGGTGCTGCACGGCATGTTCCCGGTTCCGCGTGCAGGCTTCGCCAAAGTATGCGCCGAATGTCTCGCGCCGGAATACTCGAGATCCTCCCGGCTGGCAATTCCCAGTTATCTCGAGCGTTTTCCACGCGGCGACGCGTTTGCCGCCGCAGATTCGCGTTATCGCTCGTAAAAGAGTTCAACGACGTTCGCGTCATACTACCCAAAAAAGTGGACTGCTTCGCTCGCTGTCTTCGTTGTCTTTGCTATCTTTTACAGATGCTGCCTGAAACGATTTAACATTGATCCTTCGATCGTTACTTTCGTTGCTTCGAGTCTGAGTGAAACTGAGTTTCCTGGAAAATGTTTCGTAATTTGTGAGAGAAAACAGTTTGTTGCAACGCCAAAAGATACACACATACACACACACACACACACACACACACGTATATATATATATATATATTCTTCAAAGAAAATATTTTTCTTGGAACGTTGCAACGCAGTGGAATCTATTATAGGCGGAGGGAAAGTTCTTGGAAATTCGTTTTCATAACCGCACAGTATGAGTTCAATAGTGCTCAACAGCGCGAACTGACGGGAAAAGAAATTACAAATGAAATGTTGATTTAACGTAGCGTTGGCCTTTAATGGGTCGAAATCTCGCTTGACACTGTAAAATGGTACAGAATTACAGCCGAGTAATTTCTGTCGTCGAACAAATTGAGTGTATCCCGCTATTGAAATTTTCATGCTGGAAATATACATATGTTACTTCGTTACTAGAAATATACATACGTTACTAGAAACGCCAGAGATGTGTAACGGAGCAATTCTTATTACGTATTATATTACATTTCCCATTGACTTCTGCACGCCACTATTTAAACAATTTCAATTACGTCGAACGTGTAACCTGAACAGCAAGATGAGAGTGGGAGAGAGAAATTTTTACAATTTTTTCCCCTCCCATTAATTGACTTAATATCTCCGGGGTGATCGAGTTACGGAGATACTGCAGCCACTTCCGTTGCGTCCGATTTCATTTAAGTAGAAACCGATAGCCGAGGACAGACAAATTTCCGCAGAAAAATTTTCGCCCGCGAACACGGCGTGCTCGATATCGCAGAGAGCGCGGGTTACTTTAGCGCAGATACGAGACTTTCTCGCACGGGAAAATCCTCCGTGGAATACACTGTACTCCTTTTTCGCGTAGAAAACGTCGCCTAGGCTCCGCTACTTTGGGGAGAGACTTCGTCCCTCCTTCAGCCCGAACATGCAAAAATCGCCGCGAAGATACAGACTCGGGAATCTGAGCTTATCCTCTTAAGCTCGAAACGTTCCTTAAACGCGCGCGTAGCACGGAGCATAGTACGATCAACGTGGAATTTCGATTTGAATACTGTCAATTAAGGTCGAGCACAGCTTTGCGTTCCAGCGCGTCGTGGAAACGCGGATAAATATGGCGAGGGACATTCAAACTAATAGGAGATAATAAGCACGGAACCATGGACTAAAGAAAATAGGAGACGCGAAACGTTCTTAAATATGTGAGAAAATGAAACGAAATTACACCAAAGCGGTTTGAAATACCGTTTATTAATAATTAAGCAATTAAGGAAATCTGAATGACGAAGAGAGATTACGAAATCTTAAGGGCTTCACGCAAGTCGAATAAACAACTTAACGAATCAATTGGCTTCGAAGTTCCCGAATCGAGAAATGCGGGACAGTTTTAATGCACAGGTAATAACTCGTGGCTAAACTCCGCCCGATTCAATGCGAACTTAACTTTAGATCCAACGATTCCAAAGTTGAGCGAACGTCTGTTACACGCACACAGTGTAACTAGTGTACTACACGCAGACACTCCATCCGAGTTCCATTCTGATGCCCGATCTATCCGAACGCGCGCCTAATCTATCCACGATCTGCCGTAACTCGATCTGAACTTAATTCGAGCTAGCCAGCCGTGGGAACGTCGCGTTTGAAAAATTCAACCGAGCCACCTAAGCCGGATCTATCGTTCGAACCGGAATCGTTTATCAAACGTTCGGAAGAGAACAACAACTGCATGAAGCGAGATGGCTACCGAGCTACCCTTTCGTAGTATCCGTAAGGCATTCAGGGAACGTTTCCACGTTTGCAGCCGTGAGCTAGCTAGCTGGCTGGCTGGCTGGGAGAAAAATGCGACTGCTAGGGATGAGAAATATCTGATACGAGCGTGGAACCTAGCTTATGTCTCTCGGTGTATCGGTATCTTTTCGCCGGATTCAGTTAGCTCTCTCTTTCTCTATCTCTTTTTATCTCTGTTTCTCTCACACGTTCTCTCAGTCGTCGGCATAAAGCACGCGAATTGTTATGCGCGCGTTCTCCGAGTACATCCGCGGGATGCTGAAGACGTTCCACCGGCAATTCAGCGCTATCAGTAACGTCTGACTCTGAGGACGGTGAATTCGCGTGCTGCTCGTTGTAGTCGTCGTTGTCCCCCGGTATCTCGTTACCGTCTTCCCGCTGGCGTTTCCGCGAATCGATGAAATTTAATTCGTACGCGACCTATGCTCTCGCCTCGGGCGCCGCGGCTTTGTTGCGAACGGCCTCGTTAACCGTTTTCCGTGGGCTTCGCGCGGAGAACCAGGTCGAAACTGGCGGTTTGGTGGTCCCTCTTTCTCTTGCTCCCTCGCCTCCGCGTGATAATGGTGGCTGGATGAGGCATTGTTCGCGGTGGAATCGATCGTTTCGCCTGTAAAAAAAAAATGAGCAACTCGCTGGATTTACGAGCGCGGCCGGTAACGCGCGCGCGCTTGATAAATTCAATAATTTTGGCTTTCTTGCTGAATTCGATTCTCTACGCTTGATCGAACTCGCTCGTCGTAGCGAAGTCGCACCGCGCGTGGAATTATTCACTGAATTACAGGAGTCGAAGATTTTCACGCTGCCGGGTGGTAGCAACAATCGAGCAACAATTTGTCGCAATAATAATAAATATCTCGAAGTGGAAATTAACGCGACATTGTTCCTCGATGAATTCCTTCTTTTTTTTTCTTCCTTTCAAACCTTTACGCTAGAGGGCCTTTGGAGCCTTTTCAGTGATTTATTTCAATTAATGATTCACAAGACACAGCTGTGTGCATAACACAAAGCCACGTGGACGGAAATACACGCATATATATATATATATATATATATATATATATATATAACGCAGATATATTTTAGATCGGTTTAATTTCAAGCCTTCTAGTTTCGAATCCCTCTAGCGTAAAGAATCATCGCTAGATGCTCCGTGTGCGATCGATCAGCGAGGGGCAATCTTTCAAATTTGCCGCGTCCACGGCCAGCGAGATCGGAAGTTGGAAGGAAGATGGTATCTGCGAATCTCTGTGGAAAAGATCGGCGGTCCGGGCAGCGAGTCCGAGCGGTGGCTCGGCGATATCGTCGCTAGATTTATGCGGCGGTTATCGGGAAAACGTCAGGTTCCCGTGGCGCGTCGGCAAGATAGAAAACGTAGGTTGATCCGCGGCGATGATAAAACTGCTGGCAGAACGATAACGAATTATATTACTCGCCTGCCGTCGGAGATCGCCTTGTTGCGCTGGAACGTTTCGAAAGTCAGAGCCACCGGATGTGACACCGTATAAATTGAAGCGCGGGCCGTCCTGTGCGCGACGAGGTAGCGTTTCGAGGTTCTCCGCGGCACGTTGCCATTGCATAAAGTGCAATTAAATTTTGTCGATACCGTGAATTATGTTGTAATCGTTTTCCGATAGCCGACCGTCAGATCCGATGGCCCCTCTCGCCTCCCCGCAGCCACCTCGCAGGATTCTCTCTCTAATATCGCTCTAATCTGCCGGTGATCTCGATATAATGATCGGTAATAATTAAACGCGCGTTAGAAATTCGTTACGAGCTGCGTGTCCCGGATCCCGTGGATTTTCTTGTCCCGCCTGCGACTTGTCTCCATAGCTGTATGATTGTTTCCGGATCAACCGATCGATCTCGAAGCGTTCCTGCGTTTCGTTCTACCGTGGCCGAAATTAATCCACAGATGTGCCGTAATACTCTCGTGGCGTTATTAGAAACTTTTTTAACACGTGGAGATCTTCATGGGGAACGAGATCTCTTTTAAAGACAGTATCGATCTCGTGTTTTATCGTAGCCGATGTTTCGTGTACTTTCGTAAACACTCTGTGGCGTTTGCACATATTGAGGAATTTTTTAAACACGACGAGGAAATCTTCATCGAGAGAGTTGAACAACTTGGTAACCAACAGTCTAGTCTACTATTTAATAATAAAAAAAAAAAAATAGCTGAACGCAAAAGCATGAGATCTCTTTACGTTTCAAAGGAGGGTATCGATCGCTTAGCAGATTATCCTGTAACGATCGATCGATGCTCTGGCTCGATCGTCTCGGCTGGGAAGGCGAGAGTGTCGCAACGTTTAGGCGTGGTCGAACGTGGTCGCGAACCCCACACCGACGTGGTTCCTCTCTCCCCTCTGCCTTACGTGCACGCGTGTTGATCCGTCTTGAACTGGTTTCGCGATCGTGATTGCAGGCACACTCTCTCTCTCCAGAACAATATTCTTATGCAACGGAAGGAAATCGTGCGCGACGTCCAACACGGCGCATTCTCTCGCCGAGAGAAGGGGCAGAGAGCGCCTGAGAGGAGAGAGGGAGGGAGGGAATGGAGGCACGTTGCGCGATCCATCTTCCGCGTTCAAGTTTATCTCGAGAATTTCATTTCACGGATTACGTGGCCGTTCCACAGGATACACGAGGGAGATCGTCTCTCCGCTTCGTTCGTTATTCTTGCTGCTCGTCTCTCGCAGCGTTCTATAGCTTCGCGGTAATTCCGCGGTTCAGATCCGAAAATTCCGAGCGGCGCCGGCGCACCTTGAAACGGCAAAAATCACGGGGAAATTAGGGATCAAGGTCGAGGTTTTCTTGCCCGGCGGATTTTCGGCAGCTAAGGCGGAAAACTTGGGACGGAACGCGTGAAGGAACGTCAGCAAAGTTTCTGGTGGCTCTTCCTCGGCCGCGAATTCCTCGTGTTTCCTCTGTATCGGCGTCGCCCCGAAACGCTGACTGAGAAGTCTCTCCGGTGGCGGCAGAAACGGGCGTCGTTAGGCGAGTTACGAATTAACGAACTAACGGCGGACTAGCGACGAATTTCCCTGGCCACGTCAGCCGTTTCTCGGTAACGTGACGCGTCTGTTGCGTTTCGCCCAAGAACATCTTTACGTTATTAATTCGTTTCCCCGTTCTAATTTTTCACTTCATTAAAAAGAAAAAGAAAAAGAAAAAGGAAAACATTTTTGACGGAGAGAAATCAGTCTATACCAGAGCCATATCTATTTTGCACGACATGCATCACAGAAATGAAAACCGTGTCGCCAAAATGGTCACAACCGATGTAACCACCAATTCGAACATATATATATATATATATATATATATATATATATAGAGGAAGGGAGAGAGAGAATTAGTCGTATAATTGCAGCCTTATTCGCACAGTTATTGATGTCGACGCAAATACGAGACCGCATGTTACATTATTTCGATTTTTCCACGGTGGATTAGAGAAAGTACGTGGTCCGCATAACCTGCGAATATCGTACGCATATTTTCTACAATTACTTTTTGCCACAAAATCCTTCCAACCGGTGCATCGTCATCACGCACAATACGTGACTCTGACAAGATATTGTCAAAATTCGAACTAAATCTAACTAATTATATATCTTATCTTTAACTCCATATTTCCTCGTTTGCATTTCTTTTCATTGTTGAGCTGACTGAGTTGATTTTGCAACAGAGACAGTCAGCTCTCTGCAAGCAACTCGTTCGCAAATTCGAATGAATTGGTCAAGAAATTAATCTCAAGCTGCTTGAATCTCTTAAAGATTCGATTTGTCTTTTAAACAGCGATGATTCTTTCAATTGTCCGAATTTTATATACTGTTCGTTTACATAGCGTTCAGTTCTCAATTACGCGGTAGTGAAGCTTGGTTTCAGCGTTAACGGATAGACTTAACAGCCGTGAAGAGAACACAAACTTTACAAACATCTGACCCTCGTAAGATTCGTCGCTTTTTCAAGCAACGCCAGCGAAATTTCATTATCAACCGGCGGCGGCAGAATGAACGAAACAGGTGACAATCGGGGTGGCCTTCAAAGCGGAGCGGGAGGAGATGGGAGACAAACGGACGGCCGATCGAATACCACCACGTCAGGAGAAGTTCCCCGGGGGAATTTAATGTGCCACGTGTTCGTAACGATCCGAAATGTCTGCTCGTACGTCCCGGCCCCGGAATTTAATACAGTAACGTACGCGTAATTTAGATCTGGTCCAGCAGCAACGGGTAACGCGTTACACCGCAACGCTGGCTGGCTGGCTCGCCTAGCTGGCTCACGACTGGAATTTCGCGGCCGAATTATACCGCCCCGGCGAGCATTAACGCGCGCTACATCAGCGTCCATTTTGTTTCGCGGATTCACTTTGCGATCGAAAAATACCTGAACCGCCCCCACCGCGCGCTCGTTTCCCTCCACATAAATCTTTCACCGCGGAAATTATGCCGTTACGCCGGCCGCGCCATCGCGGCATTCCTCCGACGTAACAACGCGTTCACGATTCGCAATTCGGCGCTCGTTGAAAAACTCTCGCTTCCACGTTTCGCGTTCATCCGCTGATGTTTCAATCACGGATGTCTATCTGTGTTCTTTCAGCGTTGGACGAAAATGATCACTGGGTATCGAGGATTATTTTTATCGAGCGAAAAGCACAAAGAATCGCAGCCTGTTCGTTGACAGAAAAGAACCTACGAAAGTGTTAATTACAAATTTCTACGATTTTATTGATAGACGCGCAGTGTACGATGGTATATCGGTTGCGGGGTGAAACGAACTTTTACCTTTAGCTGTATTCAGGAAATTATAAATTCCCGTAAATTTTATGTTAATTATCAACTTGAATGGACATGTTGAACGGGAAAACCGGCCGCAATTAGAAGTTGCTGAAAAATTCGTGGACAACCTAAGACGCGCGCGTTTATTTGTCGCGCGTACACCGACACATGGAAACCACGCGTGCAGTCATAGTTCCACGTCATAGTTCCACGCTAACGAACTATACTTTAAATATTCATGCAACTGTCCGGTAACAAACGTACATGTTAAATTCACGTTCAGCGGAACGCTACGAGTACAATTAAAGTTTAACTTGCACAACTGTACTTGAACTCGAAAATTTCGGAACAGCCGCGATGAAAAAACGCGTCATTTCGAAGCGTATTTGCTCGCGTTGTCCTCGAGACAGCCACGACACTGTGTCCATCTCGCGCGATCCACGACGACAGGAAGGCGGATAGATTTAAAGGGAAACAGATGCAGCGAGATTTTTTTCCTCTCCAAGAGTCTCCCTACGAAATCTACAACGTGCCTATGGCACCCACGAGGACGTGCATCGCCTAACGAGAGACACCATATAAGCAGTATCGCGAAAGAAGAGGCAATATTTTTTTATAGCGTGTCCCAGAAGCTTCATCGCCCGGTTTAACGCGCTCGTTTGCTTCCCGTTGCTCGTAATCAGCCTCGAAAACCGTAACGATTACTCACCGGAGGGATCCGATGGATGGGCGAGAGTGATTACAGAGGCGTGGTTAGACCATGGACAACCTCAGGGAGAATTATCCAGGGAGCTTATAATATCGCGGTACCGTAAACTCGAGGAACCTCCACCCCTACTTTACCGATCCGCCACCGAGTCGAAACTACCGTTACGCGTCATCCGCGGATTTATAATCCTGTTAACGCCTGTCGATGCTTGTAATTATTCTCATCCTCGCGAGCGGACATGGTCTTGGATCGCTTCCAGTTTTCAATCTTCGGTGGAAGGTGCCGTGGATGTAAGAACGGTCATTAATCGAACCTCTCGAAAGTTGGTTCTTGCTGGTTAATTCAATATAACAAATGAGCGATTAATGTTCCCTTGCCTACTGAATGATACACTTTATTGCTTTAATAGTAGATTCTGAGATGATTTAATTTTCTACTGATTTACTCGCCTATCATAAAAATTGTCTAGAAATATTATGTCTATGGAGAAACAAACGGTGGAAATAAAATAAGATAAAATTTTAACAACAATAGACAGATCTGTTCTAATTTGATCCGAGATCTAGAGTTCGAGATTGTTGCAAGACCTGGCAGATTTAAGAAGAACAATAAATTTTGGACGGTGATGGACGACGATACACGGTGTCATAGATCCCTGATGTCAATTTATCCGCGAAGAATGCTTCGAGAGCGACGAGAGCAGTCGATGTCGGATGACATAAAGTCAAGCTTGTTTGCGGAAGCGTTCTTCCGGCTTTTGATTTGTCCACCTGTGTACGCCACTGGCCATTCGACGCCTCATTCGATTTACGACTTCGCCATATTTCTTCTATTCACTGTGGCTTCGGATCGTTCCATTCGTCCCAGAATTCTATAAAATATTTATTACATTAATACAATAAAATCCACCTCGCGGAAAAATCAAAGGATCATTCATTTCTAGACGAGAAACGAGAAAGAGCCTGTGGAGGTTCGCTTTGAGAGCTTCTCCTTTTCCATCCTCTTAAAATTTTTTTTTTTTTTTGTATCAAGGAACAAGATCCTAAACATGACTCTTTCCCCTGGGAATTTTATAAGCTCAAACAATTGTGCGGAGATTAATAAATTTTTTCCGCGATTCTTTATAATGTGAGTTTCAAGATTGGGATCTCCCCTTTGCAACGAGCCATTGAAAGTTGACGAATTTTGGTTGTCGTTTTATCGTACATTGCATAAAATGTTGCCAGCATTTCAACATCCTGAAATTCATCACGAGAAAGTTTACACGTATTTAATGTACGATCTTTGTATAATTATGAACATTATAGTCATCGTGTGCATCTAAGAAGCAACAATTTCTTACTTTCTTAGCTTAATTTTATTACCAATTTCCACTGCTTTCGATTGTCTTTCTCTTCTCCAAATTTGGAACTTCAATTTTCCCCGAATTTTCAACCTATAACCTCGGGACATAATTTAGGGGGAAGTTGAAAATTGAACTTCGATGTGTTCTTCTAATTTCACCCTGTCGTTTATTACTTAATTTCCGCTCGTTTCGAGCAACAAACCATTGCAAACAGGTCGAGGTTGGGGAGGCGAGAGAAAGGAAAGGTTGGTTGTTCGTTAAAAGTTTCACGGAGGAGGAATTTAATTTTGCGCTTAGTCGGGCGCTTTTCGTTGAAACACGACAAGAGTAACCCTTCCTCCCTCCTTTTTATCCGAGCGTCCCTCTGCTCCCCTCGCGATAATTGTCGGAGATCGTGGTGGCTGCAAACCTACGAACAGTGAACTGATTGTACATCGCCAACGATGCCAGGGCATGAGGCAACGTTCGCATTTGCCCGGCATACATATATATAAGGGAGGGGACGGGGGGAATAGTGGTTCATGAAACTCGGCAGATGCACGGGCTGACGGCCAGGGGATTGACCAGGGACATAATTGACATGGTCAAACGGTGTGTTCTCCCCAGACACGTGAAATGTGATAGAAGACGCGCCCGTTTACTGTATACGATGACGAATTTCGTTGCCGCGTTGCGATTCTGGCTGTTTCCCCGTCATTCCCGACGTCCGTGTGGAACAACCCTGTTGCCCCTCGTGAAGGGAACGACGTCATTGTCTCGCCTCCTCCTGCTCGTCCCCTCTGTCTGAAAGTATTCGAACGTTTATTTATTTCGGAGTAAAACGCATCTCGACTCGTTAAACATCAACATCTGAGCAGGTGAAATTAACGATATTGTTTGGTGACTTTCTTCTTTTTTTTTCCTTTTTTTTTTTTTTTTTGCAAAGGAATGAAATTGAAGGGAAACTCGTGACAGGGAGGGTTTTAGTTTTAGTTTAGTTTGGTTTTAGAGAAAGAAACATTTACCTGGGAAAGATTTTCGAGAATTTGACTACTATGTATATAATACTATGTAAAATCAAATCATTTTGATAGGCTATCATTAAGGATAAATCGAGGTATTTTATTTTATTTTTTTTTTTTTATATAACAGTAAAATTGGTTTTCAAAGGCTAATACAACACATTTTTTTCATTTTTTTATTTTTTTTATTTTTTCATTTTTTTTTTTTTTTTGTACGCAGGAGCAATTTTAAAATCCAATATCTTGTCAATCAATCGCGTATTACTAAAACTGCTTTTTTATTAAATTTTGTTATGGGTTTCTCTTGCAAAATATTTACATCAAAAATATTGATTTCAAAAGCATCGACGTCGGGTATATCGTTAGTTTTTCTTTTTTTCTTTTCATAGAGTTTCATGAATCCGCTATTTAAAGGCTTATATTTCCAGATCGTATAATTGACAACTTTGGATCTCCAAATTTTTGAATTGAACTATTCAGATTAAAAAGGATATTACCTATCGACGAAACAATATTCTTAGAAAAATTTTTAAGATTAAAATAGAAAAATGTATTTTCATGGAAATACGAAACTAGAAAATATACGTGTCGGAGTATTACATATAGTAAACGATGAAATATTTATAATATTAACATATATTTTAATAGGTAATTTCGCCTTTGATTTCATAACTTTATCTATGCGACACATGTGCAATTCACACAGTTCGAGATGTATTGTATGCAATTCGATCGTACTGTATACAAGAACCAAGAGAAAGTAATTAGGTAATTGGTTTGTAGAATAAATCCAACCAGTAGTAGAAAAATTCGAAAATATTTGTTACCCTATCTTTCAAACGACTAGTGATGAAAAAACCTATACAACCATAATAAAACGTTATAAAAAAACGTTATAAAAACATGTAATAGTGATTCTAGCATTACAGTGGAACAAATCTAAAAATCGGGGAACAATAATACATGAGAAGGATGTTTCGAAAATTCTCCACGTTTCAACACAGTCGTGTTAACCCTTTACGACTAAAATTTCTTCTACTCACAGAAAAAAAAGAAGACATTATTAATTACTCTTTACTTTTACCAATAGTATTCTTGCAATGGTATATTACCAAAATACAGTGGTACTTTCAAGCCGTCAATACGTGAACTTTCAAGTTACACGACGTTAGGTTAACGTTTATCTCGAAAAGAAGGAAAAAAAGAAAACCCTTTACGGCTCTTGGAAACGCAACTTGGGACACGCCGGAGAATGAGAGGAGAGAGTGATCGATCGCTAGGCAATTTCCAAAAGTCGCACTTTGGCCAATCGTCCATCGGCCATTATATTATACATCAAGGGGACGTCGATCGGATGGATCGGGCGACTTCTTTCGACCGATTAAACCTTCTCGCGGAGGGAATGGCCGGACGATGGAAATTACCGGAACGTAAGCGGAAGTTTCGATTCACGGGAGTCGCATATTAGCGTGAGGGAGCGCGGGGGAGGGGCGAAGGAGGGGGGTTTGAACACGGGTGCAAGTTCGATGACGCAGTACATAAAACGTTTCCATTCCACGGAACGGTCGATTTAACCCTCGACCCGGATCCAGCCGAGCGGAGTTTCCGATCTGGACGTGACAGATCAGGCAAAGTTCGAGAAACCGCAGGCAACGCGAGAATCGAACTTTACACCGTCCGCGACATAACGGCCGCGGTCCGTCCCGGTGTGTCTGCATGTGCACCCTCGCCATCACCCCGATGCGATGGGAATTCGACGTCGGAAACGCCGTTCACGAGACAAGATTTCCACCTATATTTCCCTGTTTTTACTTGCTGCCATTTTTTTACAGTTCCTCCTTGACGTTCCTCCTCTGCAACGAAAATGTTACAATGCTTTCGTTTCTTTTTTCCACTGGTCTTTCATTTTGTTAACACTGGAATTATCAAAGTGGCTCGAAACGAGCAATTCAGAATTCCTTGTGCATAAAAATTTCGCAGTTTTTTTTTTGGAGAGTTGAATGATTTCTCAGAAAACTTTTTGTGTCTTTTATTGTACCATAGACTTTTACTTTACCTTTGATTCAAGTTTCATACTTCTAGTTGGTTCCAGTTAAAATTAATTCAAATTTATATTAACTTGATGATCAATAAAGAGGACAATCGATAAATGTGTTTTAGTACAGAGATGTCGAACGATTTTCATTGCGATGATGATTTTGTTTAGCATGATTCTGCTTTAGATTTTGATGAACATATATAGCTGCGATTGGCCGATAACTTTCTTCTTTAAAATTTTGGTCATAGAGGGTTCGAATTGAAAATCTGGCAATTCATATATTTGTCTTCGTCACTGTCTCTCATCTAAGCTTCTAAATTTCGTTATTAGATTATTGTTTAAAAAAAATTCCGGTGAAAGCTACTGTATCATCCAGTTTCTCGTTTCATCCTTTTTCATCCCCCATTGACGCGCCTCTTGACCCTCCCATATCTTTCAGCTATACTTCGTGACACCAGCACGTAACATAATATTGATACTGGGAGCGCAAACATTCCATCATCGGAACTCGCGGCTTTCTTTATCGATCGAATTTTCATTATCCTCGAATGAATTCTAAAAAAATTCACTGTGAAACCTACGCAACTGATCGTAATATCGGGCCCTTAAAAGTTGTTCGTAAATTAATCACAGAGACGACACATATCTCGAGCGTACTCTCGACAAGTCTCGAAATGAAATTCATCTCAAGAACGGGACGTTCTGCAATGAGATTTTATTACGGCAATCAACGTGCGTTCTATAAAATTGCTCTCTCTCTTTCTCTCTCCTTGGCGAGTTATATAACTTCAGGCTTTGTGCTTTGTTATACATTACGAACCCAAGCCTCGGACTTTCTCCATCCATCATCGGAAAAGCAACGAAGCCGTCTATTAATCTTCCGTGAAAGATTCAACCCGGATAAACCAACAACCAACTGACCCCGCTTAATAATGACGGGGAATCGATTCTTCCGCGAGTGCGTGTGTGGAACCGGCGATGGCCGGGAATTGGGATCACGTCAGGCCGCTTTATGAAAATTGGATCACTCTCCAACTCTGTTGATTTTCCACGAGCGACTATGCACAGCTCCTATCCGATCGGCGAATTGTGCTACTTTGTTCGACGTTGCGTGCCGCATGGAACCTCGGCTATCTCGGGGGAAGCACGACTACCGGGATTGATCGTCGCGATTCCGTGACTCGGAAGTTCCTAATTGTCGGAGAAATATGCCCGGCGATACGGAAGGGGTACAGTGAATTTCTCTCCTCAGCGAATTCGATCGGCGCGAAAATATAAAATCGGCGAGACGTCGCGATTTGAAGAAAAAAAGAAAAAAAAATGCAAGACAGAGAAAGAGCGACAGAGAGAAGAAAATCGAGAATTTGGCAATTCGTCCAGTATTATAGCGAGCTTGGCTAATTTCTGAATAAATACGCACGTAGGGTGAAATTTCTCATTACGCAGAAGATTGACACATTTGGAAATTCGATTCTCGACGAAAGCGACGAGCCAGAGAATTTTATTCCAAATTTTTCCACACGTGGGAAAACCACGATCGCTCGTTTGCGACATTACTCGACAAGTATTCGGACTCGATTTTCTCAGAAATCAAGCCATTCCTTGTTGCCCTAGATTTTAAATTTACGAAGTCACGAATTACCGATTACGGCGTCGTGTAATTCGCGAGATTTTACAGTTTCGAAAATTACGAGGCTCCAGGGATTTAAGAAAGACCCACTGAGATTTTTTCAAGCTTAAAGAAAAGAAGAAAAAAAAAAGAAGAAAAAAGAAGAAAAAATGGAGATTGTTTTGGAAAACATCGTTTAAGATGTCAAGACAAACGCGCCTCGATTGATTCTACTTTACGCGAGGCAATCCTGTTGACGGAGGTGATATTTCAATACTTAGCCTGGGAAATCGGCTTATCGGATTAATGAACACCTCTCTCGTTTGTTCCGACGCGATCGATCACAGGAAAAATATCCCGTGTATTTATCAATACCGTCGATACGCTACGAAACGAGTTTCCAACGCGTGTATGTACGTACATATATATATATATATATATATATATGTATATATATATATACACATACACATCGCGTGTGGAGGAACGTTCTCGTTCAAAGACCTCCAAGGAATCTCGCAACTAGATCGGCCGGATCCTCGCGCTCGAGCCTGAAAAGAGAAGGACAAAAAAACGTCGTTTCTGAAGAGGCGAACCGTAATCAGACGGATCCTCCAATAGAAATCTCGTAGCCCTGGCTCGCGAATGTAACTCCTTCCCTTCGGAGAGACGTCATTCACCGACGCAACTCCGCTTAAAAAAAAAAAAGGAAGAAAAAGGAGGAGGAGGAAGGCAGGAGAGTCCCGAGGAAAAGGGAGAAAGCAAGCGAGAACTGAGGGATGGAGAGCAGAGAGGGAAGGAAAAATAGGTTCGTTTTCAATCCAATTTCAATCGGACTGGACGCGTAATCGCGAGAAACGCAGAGAGAAAGGAGAGAAAGGGATGGGGGGAGAAAGGAGCCGGCTCCCTTTTCTATCGACAGCGTACAGGTTGGACTCTCCACTTCGGGTGGAAGTTGGTCCGGACAACTTGCATTAAACAAATCATCCGGCGTAACGAAGACGCGCTCCGGGCTGGTTCGTTCTAATAAAGGAACCGCGAGAGGTCTCGCGCGGCCCTCGAACTTTTCCTCGGGTCGTTTCTTCGCCGCTTCGTAATTAAAAATACCCGCGGATCCAGTCCCGGAGCTGGCGTTCCTTTCTCGAGGGTCAAAGAGCGCAACTTTCTCCCCCTCTTTCACTTCGTTTCTATTCCTCCTCTCTCCGCTATGTGTTCTTTCTTTCTTTCTTTCTTTTTTCTTTTTTTCTAAAGTTTGTATTACATTACTCCGTCTGTATGATATTTTCAACGAGAAGAGCACCGCGTTCCGCGGCTTGGGAAACGCGGAAATTATCCAACGCCAGGATGCACTTCCGTGGAAAACGCAGAAGTGGATGAATCGGTGCCCTAGCGTCTCCTCTTAGTTTCGCGAGGGAGAGGGAGGACGAGTCGATTCGAAAAGGCAGAAGAAGAAGGATGGCTGTAACGCTCGAAGGAGGTTGGAACTGCTACACTCCCGTTCATAAGTACCAGGACACTTCCTACGTTCCACGCAGAACGCGATAATTAATACAAATTATCGAGAGGATTGTTAAGATGTTGAAAACCAGAGAGAAGTAGTTATGCATCCTTGAATTTCTTGAAATTTCGCGAAGTTGTCCAAATCTAAATACTAACAGCAAGTAGGAAATATTTTCGAATACCTTTACGTAGCCACAATGTTAAAAAAAAAATTCTTTTGGTCAGTGAACCATTATGGCTAACGTATTAATAGTACTGCTCTGTTGAATTTATTAATGTTATCTCGCATATGAATGAGGTTTTTATTGCAATACATATTCTTTATTCACTTAATTTAATACTCAATGATCCCTGTCCATCTTTCTCCAGAAACGAGTATTCGAAACAGATGATAATTCTTAAATAGTTTTCTGATCATTTCTGAGAGGATGACCTTGCTTCCAGATACTTATGAACGGGAGTGTAGTCCTATATCGATCTACGTGTCGTTATCAAGCAGGAGGGGAAGTTATATAGTTATTGGCCCCTGTACAGTTATTGGCCACCCCTTGACTACTGCCATTCAGGGGCCAATTTCGTGGTTCATTTTCATCTAACCGACTTTAATAATAATGAAGGCAAAGACTTTTCTCTTCTATCTTCCTCTCTCTCTCTCTCTCTCTCTCTTTCTGCCTCTCCTTCCTCTTCCTTTCTCTTCTTCTTCCTCTCGTTCTTCGCTTCACTTTACCTCCGTAGATTCTGCACGTCGTTGTCCTTTTTGGTCAAGTGTTCCAGTCAAACGACTATTATCGCCGGCGAGTTACAGCCGGGTTGCCTTAGAGCGCGGCTTCCGTGGCAACCGACAAATTTTCTGGCTTGGGTCGCGTAAACAAGCGAAAAATACGCCACGTAGCGAGACTCCTCCTAACAAGAAGTGGCTTTAATTTTCCCGGGCGCCTTCCGATTACTTTTGCAATATTTCCACTCTCGTAAATTGTTTTTCATCCGGCGAGCTCCGCGGAATTCCCCCTCCCCCCGTACACTTTATAGAATCGAGCTGCCGCCGAGCGTCTCTCCCTTCCTCTCGTTCGCTGCCACCTTGCCGATCGTACTTCGCGGAATTTCTCTCTCCGACGAGTCTTTTTTCTTCCCGACGCTCGTGTCCCAGCTGTTTCGAGCGAATCACAATATTTTCGAACCGGTTCAATTGGCCCGAATTGCACGCAATTACGCGCGAGCGAGTTAGACAGAGAGTGCTAGAGGTTGTGGATCTATGAAAGTAGTAAGCTAGAGTTCCACCGAGTCGTTAAGAGAGTGTAAGGGACGACCAAGAAACGAGGAAGAGAACGCGTGAACGACAGTGAGGCGAACCGATAAAAATATCGCGAGACGGGACAAAACGCGCGAATCCCCTTTCTCGCTGCGAGAAAAACCCTCTTTCATTCACCGTCAAAACAATGCAAAAACTCGAGCACTCCGTCACTGCGCAGTTTTCTGTAAACGATTTCTTGCCTCTTCGTCATGACAAAGGGATTGGTTATTCGTTAGATTTGCCGATTTTTAATAATAATTTCCACGTTCGTGCGGCAATCATTCCTCACGCGAGAAAATGCGCGAAGATCAGCGATTTGCTTATTGTATTTATCTCTGCATCTTCGCAGAACGTTCGCTGAAATTTTCTACAAATTTATTGGAGGCATCGTTGTTGGCAATCAGTTTTCTTCACGGACTCGCTGAAAAATGAAAACGTTGGAAACCGATTAACTTGGAAGAGGATAATCGTGACGAAGTGAACGAACAGAGCGTTGGCAAACTTCGGTAAAATCTTCGAATCGCCGATGAATGAAATGGTATCGAGCGTCCTTGATTCGGCAAACCTCCACGTCTCACTCTCTCTCTCTCTCTCTCTCTTTTCTTTCCTTTTCTCTTATTGACAGTCTACCTACCGTGTTTTAGCCGAAAATAAGCGGGAAGTAGACTCGAAGTGAAGTAGACTCAAGAGGCATTAAATCGGGCCGAAGTATCGGAACCGCTCGAGTTTATTTTAAATGGGAATCGTCCCATAGGGGAGAGCTCAACGTAGTATAATTTCCGAAGAAACAGCCCCATTCTGCTTTCCTTTAATCATTCTTCTGCTATTTTTACTTCCAGCCTCTGGAGTCTATTCGAAATTGAAAATGTTTTGTAGGGAAGTTTAATACGGTATATTTTAATTTTAATTCCGGTATTCTTTAATCATTTCGTCTTTCGCGATTTTTCACTTCTATTCCCCGGTGTTTATTTTAAATTGAAAACCAGTTTCCCGCCCGGGAAACTTTAATATGGTCTAATTTTAAACAAAAAGCTCCCGTTCCTCCAATCTTCGATAATTCCTCGGCTGTTTTTATTTCTGCCTCCGTGTATTTATAATATTTAAAAACGTCACGATATCGCTGATCACCTTGGGTAATTCTTTCCGCCGCTTTTTTTATTTCCACCCTCGCGTTCTCTATTCTTTATGGCTGCCGGTGCGCGTATCGGGGTGAGAGCGTTTCGAAAATACGCGTTAATTCCGTGGGAAATTGAAGTTCTCGTAAAAAGCGTAATATTCGTATAGATAATATACGGTTAGGCGGGCGTTGCACGTGTCAGGGCCACGCACACGACCCCACACATCGCCGTCACTAGCGATAATAACACTTTGGCGCAATAATAAAGATTTAACGCTAGGCATTTCGCCTTTATAGTACGGTTGTACAACGAGGAGAGCGGTGGAAAGGGTGGTAAGTGAGTGATCAGAAACCGATTTTATCGACTTTTCGATGAAATTACTTTACCTTACGGTTCGGTTGCGCGAAAGATCAAAAAGTTGTCCGAGACGAGACAGTAATTTTTTACAACTACATAATACAGAGAATTTTTGGCTCGATTTTTACAATTCTCGAATTCTTCTGATTTCTGCTTCCAATAGTTTCCTTTCATTTTCACAGTTTCGCAGATTCAAATTGACGAAAATGTTCCGACACCGAGAAAAAAGAGAAGTTTCAGAAAGAGAAGTCACGACTAAAGTCAAATATCTCCGATAATACAGTCCTCGAAACCTTCCCACTTGATGTTCGCCACTTGTTAATTCCACCCTTCCACGCGGTACCTTTTCATTCACACCCCTCGTTCTCGCAGAAATAAAAGGGGAGAGTGGTGACCGCGGTCGAAACCATGCCGAGACTGCTAAATTCCTTCGTTTAATATCAAAGCGGTGGAAACGGGGCGCAGAAAAATTCCTCCCCGAGAGAGGGAAAGAATCGCGCGAACGAACCTCTTGAAAACAATAGGCCAGCGGAGAGCGGACGGTTATCTCGGGATTTTTCGTCGCGCCGGGGCACGCACTGTGGCGTGTTAACCCTTTGCGCGGCGCTTCCTCGCGAGGGAGAGAACAATACGGGGCAAAGCACGGCCGTCCAGTAACATCGTCCCGATAATAAACAATAATTAAAAACAATCCCCTCGAGACTGCCGGGGTATTTGCATTCGAGGGGAATGCACGTCTCCCTCTCGTCTTTCTTTATCGTCTGTCCGGCTCCAGGGCGAGGCCTCGCTTCGCATTGCGAAACAGATTCCGCTCGAACGGAGCGTTAAAACGTTCCGTTTCGCTCTCTCTCTCTCTCTTTCTCTCTTTCTCTCTATTCGCGTAGGACGTCGCGTGGTCGTATGCGTAGCGTGACGCACAGCACGGAAAAAAGGGAAATCTTTATCTAAATTCAGCCAGCCATGCACGCCGAGCCCGGTTTTGTGCACCTTGCCGATGCACGCTCGCGACGTGCTCGACGTTGGGTTCGTTGGTCTTTACACGCGGCGCAGGAAACCAGGATCTTGGCCACGATTTTCTACGACGTCGCGAGCGCATCCAGCAGCGGGCGGGCGGGCGCGGTCCCTGAAATTACTCGTCGACTGATTGTTCATCGGCAGTCTGCGGTCTTTGTTCCTTTGACTGGTCTCTCAGAACGAGAGAATGAAACCGAGTTTCCCTAGGAAAATCCCCCGCATTTGGAATTTCCCGGACTGTGCAGATTTTGGTTTACGCAGACTGCATCGGAATGCTCGGTGTATCTTTCATCGCGCACGGATTTTGTACGAGTGGGTTCTCGGTTTTCCTTTTTTCCCTCTGTCTCTTTCTTTCTTTCTTTCTTTCTTTCTTTCTTTCTTTCTTTCTCGGCTCGGATGTTCAGGTTTCGAAAAGGTACCGTCGGTCGCAATTTGTGTTGGAATATTTTAGACGTAATGTTCAATTACGGGGTAACGAGCACGCTTGTACGTGCACCTTACCCACCCTCGTAGTTATCGCAGTTTTTATCCGCTCTCGTTTCGACCCCTTTCGTCCGGCTTGTCGGAATATAGCCAACGGCGCGTTTTATCGGCAGCTCTGCTTCCGTGTACCTCTGAGTTTTCTTACACGACTTGTCCTTTTCAAACAGGGGAGACCGGATTCGAAGATTCTACCGACTAGGAATTACCTTCTTGGAAAAAGGCGTGCAGCTTATTATCGTTTCTTCTCCTTTTTTCGTCGTCTTGGCACGGTCTTGGCTGCGGAAATTTCCATTATCTCGACAGATATTGATAAGAAAATTGTCCAAGGGAATTGGCGATTTTCTAAATTTTGGTTAATTCTTCGGTAGTCGTTAATTTCCTTCTGCTAGAATCTAGAATCAAATGTTCAGCTCTTAGCTGCGAGTGAAATGAAGATAAATCGATGAATTCGTGATAAATTCAGACGAAGGAATTTTTGTGCAATTTTTTGTGCAATAACACGAGTATCCTCGTCATGCGAGAAAAAGTACATTACAATTTGTTGCTTGAATTAAACTTTTTGCGCAAAATAAAATTTGTAAATTTCAGATACTTTAGAGACTAGACTAAACTTGACTAGTTCTTTTTACATCATTTCTAACTATTTTCTTGCTATTAATATTAATTAAAAAGAAAAAAGAAAAGAAAACTAGTGTTATTTTCTTATAATAAGCGGCTGCGCATACTCTGCGTTCAACGAGTATAATTGTCAAACTAGCGACGCAATGTAGACACAAGCTTTTGAAAACGGTGGTACAGCTAAGAGGTTAAAAGCTAAAACCGATATTCGAAAAATCGAGGATCCGAGAGCAACGAGGATTGTTCGTTCGTGCTGAAAAACGTTCCGCCGACTGAACCGGACGTGGGTGTCACGAAGCTGTAAATTCGCAAAAAGCAGTCAACCGTTCGTGAGGCGAAAACGTAGGCGGTCGGGTAGGGAGCGTGTAATTAGCGGCGCGGAAAGAAGATCTCACCGATTCCGCAACTGTAATTGTCCGGAGCACGCGAGATCCTCGGGACACCGGCGATAATTCATTTTCTTCGAGCCACGCTAAGACCCGAGCGTATCGAGCAACCGCGTTCCTATCAACGTAGGAATTGTTCCGCGCTGGCTGGAATCTTGTGTGTGTCGGGAGAATTATACCTGCCTGAGGGGAGGCGAGCGTGCAATCGCGGATCGTTGGCGAATGATTAATATTTTCTCGGAACACATCGTTCCTGAAATCTCACGAGTCGGAGATTGCTCGCTAAATACCCCCGCGTATCGCCTGTAATTAAAACAAATAGATTCCGCGAATAATGTACTGCGGGTCTACTTGATAATAATTTCCGACGGTACGTTTAGATCGTTCAAACACATTTTTCAGAAATTCGGACTTCGTCGTCTGAATTTATATAATTACGAGTCTTTCGATAATTAGCACGTCCATTCAAAATGAGATCCATTTTTATCAGTTTATTAATTAACATTTTCTTTTTTAAATCTGTTTATCCGATATACATTATTAAAAATCTGTTCCACGTAACGTAGTCAATTTTTTTGCACGATGATGCAAAGTACAGTGCAAAAATTAAAGTGCAGCTCAATAAGCGGTCGTCTATTTAAAAATGTAGATAGATTTTCTTTTTATCAAGGTGGAAGCATTTCCAAATGAAACGTGATATGCAACAGACCTTCGTAAACTTTTACCATTTACAGTTTCGCTAAATTGCATATATATATATATATATATATATATATATTCTTTTTTTTTACATAAATGGCACAACGAAGTTAGTGAAACGTTGGCAAAAGTGCACCGACTGTAATGGATTCCATTTCGAGCAAATACGTAAACTTTCCTCGGACTTGTAATTATGTATTTAAACTAATCGAAAATCCGACGAAACTTCCCAACGAATCTAATATTATTTATTTTCACTTGCCTCCGCGGTGCGACGATATTATACCGCGCGAAACCACACCGGCAGCGAGCAGTTTTAACCCAGATATGTAACATGGATACTCTAATTTGGAGAACAACTGTGCACTCAAACGGTACTTAATCATACCGCAACGTCACGATATTCAAAATAAGCGTGCTCGAAATCAATTGCACGTTATGCGCACATACACGCGCACGTACACAGCGTTATAATTTTCATAGAGAGAGAAAATCGGTGCAGTTGAACGTCGAGCGTCTGTTTGATCTGTAAACGCAACAAAATCTACACTCCACCGTCCCCGTCGATCGGTCGCGTTAAAGAGTTTACAAGGTATCGACGTATCGCGGTACACAGCCCCATCTACGAAACGAGAATTATTGGGTTTTTGCGAATCGGCACGCTCGTTTACCTCTCTTAATTCGTTCGCCCTAATAACGGCGACGTGTTACGTCCCTTTCCTCTCCCCACTCCTCCCCCCTCCTAACCCTAGGTGCCTCCGATAATATGCCGTAGAAATTCAATTAAACTTCGCCAACTTCATAATTGCGTCGCGCTTTCTTCGTCTCCGTTTTATCTCTGTTTCAGCCGCGAAACTTTTCGACGACAGCCACCGGATTGAAACAATTTCCACCGCCGCGATTATATCGACACGACGATTATTATTATTTTTCTTCTTCTTCTTCTTCTTCGCGTCTTCCCGTGTGATCACCCGTCTTCCCCAATCTTTCCGAGATTCGTCACGTTTAGCTGAAATTCGAAGGTTCCGCGTCTTGAATTCCGCGAAAGGAAATTTGCTTCACTCCTCGTCGCGAGGATTTGAAACATTTCATTGAGGATTATCACTCGTTAGCGTGCGAACACTTTTTTGTTCAGTGATAGTTGAACGTTAAGGGAATAAATAAAAAGCTGAGACCCATTTATAGATATTTTATAACTTTCGTCAATCTTATATTCTATGCATTGTTCTATCTTTTTTTTTCCAAAATTATCCGAGGATTATCTTGCATTCAATCTTGTATTCTATACATTGTTGTATCTTTTTTTTCCAAAATTATCCGAGGATTATCTTGCATTCAATCTTGTATTCTATGCATTGTTCTATCATTTTTTTTTCCAAAATTATCCGAGGATTATCTTGCATTCAATCTTGTATTCTATACATTGTTCTATTTTTTTTACCAAAATTATCCGAGGATTATCTTGCATTCAATCTTGTATTCTATGCATTGTTCTATCTTTTTTTTTTTTTTGCCAAAATTACTCACGGATTATCTTGCATTCAATTTTGTATTCTATGCATTGTTCTATCATTTTTTTTTTTCAAAATTATCCACGGATTATTACTAACGTGGACAAGGTCCAGCTGGGATTGTCAGCTAGTTGGTAGTAATCCATCGTATTCCTACGAGTTTTTCTTTGGCAAGGTACGTTTTTAGGCAAGGGTACACAGCGTGATGAAGTTTGGGACTTTAAAAAATTTCCACATCCGGAGGGGGCATCTCCGGTGGAAGTCGAGCAGTTAGAAAAGCTTCTCTAAGATAGGGAGAATACCTACGACGATAAAATAGAAACGCTGCGGGGAAAGCGAGAGAAGAATTGCAGCCTTAAAAGAATAGTTAAGGAACGGCAAAAAAAGAAGCTCCAGCTATAAAGAGATAGCATCAAAAAAATGGCAGCGTGTGGAGGAAGGAAAATCTAAAAATAACCAGCGATGAAGAAAATGATGAAAAAAAAGTGCCAGGGCATTGCAAGAAAATAATAATCCTGGGGCTAAAAAACTTAACCCGAAGACAGCAAAAAAAAAAAGAAAAAAAAAGAAAAGGGAAAAAATGCAGTATATTGCAAAAAACCAACTTTACACGTCGTACGCTGGCGTAAAGAAATATTTCAAAGAAGAAAAAATCCCGACAGGAAAGCTAGCGCAAGAATACAAAGGATTTTAGAAACAAAGCTCGTTGCACGAAGATACTAAAGAGTCACGTACAAGATACTGATGATACTGAACAGACACGTGCAAGAACAAAACTCTATTGTTATGAAAGTAATCTACAAAATAAACTACTAAAATAATCGAGAATTACTTTGACGAAAAGAACCGAAGAACGTTCGCGATTCGATTGTCACGGAGAAAATGGCGACGAAGATAGGTCGGGTCTCGCGTTGCTTATTGAAATAGATTCTTTTTCTTTCTTTTTTTTTTCTTTTTTTTTCGTTTCTCTCGATGGTACGAACGAGAACGCCGCGTGTCCACCATATTTAATTGGTCGTGCACTTCGACGGCGCGCCGATATTTTCGTTCCGCTCGGTTAGAAACTGCGGTTCGCACGCGTCAACGTTGCCTGGCCGCAGTTTTACTGTCCGCCGCAAAACGTCCGACGACCATTCGCGAAAAAATTCATTGCCTCGCCGTGGCTATTTTGCCAACAAATCCCGCCACCGACCTACAACTCGCATGAATTAGAACTCGTTATGGAACGAAAGCTGCGTGATCTCGCGCTTTGTCCAGCAACTATACGCTAGCGTTGATCTTGGTCTGACAATGAGTTGCAAAAATTTTGATCGATCCTTTCTGGGATTATTTCAAGTGAAAAATAAAAAAAAGACGATCCAAGTGAACAGATCACGGATATTCGGTGCGTTTTTGGGAAAATTCGACAGAATTCGTGTAATGTATAAATAGTAGAATATTAATTATAATATTTACTTATTTACGTTTCATTTAGCTATTCTCGTTTCACAATGAGAATTTCATAAACATGCGCGATCTGTAAAGACGTATTAAAGTCACAAGTTTCCTTTCTGTAAAACCTCTACGAAAGATCACTTTTCATTTGTGTTCAATTTTCATCAAATGATTTTCAAGAAAATCAGAAAATTAGAAAAATCACTGTTACTTATATTGTACTTTATTATAATACAAGTACAATACAAGTAAAATTTGCGAAACTGTCGTATTATAAAATTCTTACGAATTAACCCTCCCTCGTTGCTTTCTTTTCGTCCTTTCTCTCTTAATTTCCATCGGCGAATTCGCGACAAGCAGAACTTTCGACGTTATCGTCTCAAAGATAGGACTGTTCGACGTACTCCTAGAAGAAGGACGAAACGGGCATCTCCACCGAGAAAGGAGATTCTCATCGCGGAATATACTTTGTAACGGGAGATAGAAACGAAAGAGGAGAGAACGGGCGGTAATTAGGCTGCTGTAATGGTGATCAAATTACGATGTTAATTCGCGAGCTCTTACGTACGCGAGTTAATAACCCGTGCATTCTACTGTTCATTGAAACGATAATACCTGCACGGCAGGCGTTACACGGCTAATGACTACCGGCCCTGTCCTTCCAGAGATCATTATCAAACGTAGGACCGAATAATTATTGGAATTCGGAAGAGCCGCTTTCGTTAATCAACTTCAACTTAGCCCTTCCCCTCTTACCGCCCCCTTCACCGTTCGATTCCTCTGCTATCAAATTTTCATTTAATTCGCCTCCGTGAACGGGGTAATGCACAGAGCGCGCCCCGAGTTGATGTATCTCATTTCGTAGCCCCGTGTCGCAAAGAACTGGAGCGTATCGCGTAGGTTCGTAGTTATTTCGAACGACGTTAAATAACCAGATGGATATTCGCCGCGCGGTGAAATTAAAATTTTCGGACTTCGCTCGTCTAGCGAAAATTCTTGCAATTTTAATGAAAATAGAAATGAAGATTCTACGGAAAGAGAAATAGAAATTAAAATATATATATATATATATATATATTATAAATTAATTCGAGTCTATTGCGGGAAATTTGCTGGATTATTAGACGGCGCGAGCAAAGTTGGAATACACACCGCAATGGAAAAACACTGTCCACTGAAGAACAGTGTGCACCAACAATGGCAAAAGAAAAAAAAAATCCTACACAGTTCTTCCAGTAAAAAACGGCACAAAAGATATATCGTTCGAATAATTACGAACGGTAGATATTGCACGTCCAGGGTTGGCCGGGCGATAATTAGCCGTTGCAGTTAAAGAAACGACGAGGAGAGGGGAGAAAAACCGGGCACACAGAGGCGGGGAACACGTACACGGTATAAATTTCTGGCGGATGATATCCCCGGGAGAAGAGTTGGCGCGGCGTGGAACGTTTCAATCCGGGCCGGTCGTTGCTAAGACGGTCCCTGAACGCTCGAATTTTTCCGCAAAATGGAGCGGCCGAATTGGGACAGGTTGCGCATTCCGAGCACGTGCGAATACCTTATCGTTGATTGCACCACTGCCGGCGATAGCGCCAGTGGCGTCGCGGAGAATTGTATTTAAAGACGGTATCGGCGGTTGGTTCCTCTCCTCTTCTTTCGTTTTCAACGAAACGCGCCGGCCGAAAACCAGGGGAGCCAACCTTTATATTCCGCGCGAGAGAGCTGGCCGAAAAAGAGGCGAAAGGTAAAAAAGTTGATAGTTGATAGTTGATAGTTGTTGGCCAACGAGTCCCTCCATCGAGAGAAATATAAAAGTGCCGGCGCATCTCGCGGTGCCGGCGTGGTGAGAAAACATCCTCGTTATCGTTCGTTCCTCCGGATTCACGACTAATTAACCAACTTTTTTTCGTTACGGCGATCGTTACGTTATTTTTCCGCTTGAGATTCAAAGTGATTCCAGCCACGCGATTCGCCGCGAGAGAGGAAGTAGCGTATTGTAAAAAGCG